>OZ025298.1:132841186-134268061 GCA_964019185.1 Maratus speculifer
TTTGCCTCGGGAAAAAAAGACTGGTTTTGGCCCTGTTCACATTTAATAATTTGTAGATCCTCCTCGAGAGGCAATTACAGCTGCGACTCTCCTGGGCATGCTCTCAACTAGTCCTTGTGTTACATTTAATGGTATTTTATTCCACTCTGTTTGCACAAGGCAGGTAAGCTCTTTTACTGATTTTGGGCGTGTGTCACCCGCCTTAATTCGACGATCCAACTTGTCCCAGAGGTTCTCTATTGGGTTCAGGTCTGGGCTCTGGGCAGGCCACTCGAGTCGATGCACTCCATTATCAGCATACCAATCCATGCTGGACCTCGCTACATGGCAGCTTGCGTTGTCATCCTGGAAATAACATGGGTCCAATCCATAGTATTGCCACAACGTAGGAAGTACACTGTTGTCCAGTATATTACAGTAGGCATCGGCATTGAGCTTACCATGAATTGGGACCAAGGGTCCTAGTCCGAACCAGGAAAAACAACCCCAGAACATAATTCCCCCTCCGCCAAATTTAACTGTGGGCACAATACATTCTGGTAGGAGGCGTTCTCAAGGCAGACGCCAGACCCAGACCCTACCATCAGAACGGTAGAGGGTGAACCTTGATTCATCACTCCAGAGAACCTGTTTCCATTGCTGTACAGTCCATTGTTGGCGTGTTTTGCACCAACTTAACCGAGCTGCGCGGTTGGACTTGGTGATTAAAGGCTTACGGGCGGCAGCACGGCCATAAAAATTAAGCAGATGAGCTTCCTTACGGATGGTATTCATGGAAACAACACATCCTGAAGCTTGTTGAAATTCTTGGCGTATGTGTAACATTGGTTGGTTACGGTTCTTCCGAATTTCTCTAGACAGAACCCGTCGGTCTCTATCTCCCAGTTTCGTCGGTCTGCCTACTCTGGCCACATTCTGACAATCACCATTCAGCTTCCATTTTCTAATCACATAAGCCACAGTCGTTTTGGGGTAATTAAGCTCGCTAGATATGTCGATTAAAGATCGGCCATTTCGGTGGTACCCGATGATCACACCTTTCTCAAAATCAGACAGCTCTGTTCTTCTTGGCATCATGCATGCGATTGATGTCAGTGTTGTTTTCGACACCACATTTAACAGTGGAGAACTTGACGTATTTCAGGATCGCAGATATCGGCATTTGCATAAGAGCCATTATCAATTATGTATCAATGGGTAGATTTGACACAAATGCTTCGATTTTTTATAATTATTTTTATCCTGAAATAGGTTTGTTCTGGTAATTATCTAAGAAAAGAAGTAAATCACCAGTAAAAAACGTAAATGGAGATTTGGCAATTTGCGTAAAATCTGACGTCATTCAACTGTTTTCAGAGACCAATTGAAAATCAATTCACTCCTATTCACAATAACTTTCTGAATTTCCACGAAATTCGATCGGATTTTTTTATGGGTAGCTCCATAGAGTTGAATAATAAATTATGTAAAATGATAAATTTTATCATTCACGCATACGCTGATTAAAAAATATTTCATACAGATACTCATATTTTAGAAAACTTTTAATATATTTATATTTCAATAGCACCTTATTCTTTCTACTACATTTTGCGAATTTTTCTGAATATGGCTTTATATTTGGTTGAAAATATTGCATGACATAGAACATTTTAGAAAATATGTAATATATTTATATTTCAATGAATTTTGGTGAACTCCCCCCCCCTCCCTTTTCTTCTTTGCAAAGCATCTGCAAAAGTATTTGCAAAGAAAAATTTTCTAATTTATTAATAGCCGACTTATTTTAAAACTTAAAATATGCAATATTGATTAAAGTAGTCTGCTTTGTTTAAAAAAAATGATACCTTAAAATCGTGAAACCGAATCAAAACGAAAAAAAAAATCTGCTTTATGCGGGATCTTTATGCCATCATCATTAGATTCTTCTATGCTTTGGTATAGGAGAAATGCTTTGAATGGGACGATTTTGACAATATCATGCTAAACATAGACATGGAAAAAATCGCCAAACAAAATGTACATTTGGGACACTTTCATCCTAGTGCCCGGGGCACATGCCCTTTTCTCCCAACCCTCTCTTAGTTTTGGCCCTGAATGTGAATAAAGCTCTTTTTCTTTTCTATCACAATTGTCAAGTACTTATTAGCAGCAATATTGTATTAGATATTGTATTAATTCAATACTAGTTTTTTTTAAAAGTCAGTTATTAAAAAATGTCAATTTGTGGAGAATCCCTTAAGATTCAGCCGTTTTTAGAGAGCAGAGTAAAAACATCTCACTAAAATAATGATATCTTTTTGAATTTTCACGATATTTGATTGGATTTTTTTTTATAAGTCACTCCATAGAATTGACTATTAAATGATGTAAAAAAAATGTTTTTCTAGTTCGCGCATGCGCAGATAAAAATTATTTTATACAACTACTCATATTTCATAAAATATTTAATATATTTATATTCCAATTGCGCTACATTTTTTCAACTGCATTTTGCCAATTTTTCTGAAATTTGCGTTAAATTTGGTCAAAAACCCAGCATGATATAAACAAAAAACATACCAGAATTTTTTGAATTTTTCAAAAAAATCGCTCTATCGCCATAAATATACATGCTATTCTCACAAAAATTAGTGTACATATTCTACTGTATTCATATATTTGTATTCTAAAGCGATAAGTCGTTTCGTGCATTTTCATGTACAGGGCGATCCCAAATATTTCTATTATTCTTTGTTTTTTTGCCGGCCCCCTAATTACCCGCTTAACAAATGAATGTAAATAAATATAAAGTGAAACATAATCTTTATATTTCTGAAGTTCCAGAAGAATCTGACCAGTATATTTTTAATTATTTGACAAAATGTCAAAAACTGAAAGTGTACAAATACTTTTTGGTAGATAGTGTACATAAAGATAGTAGAAAGTTTTGAGATGGCCACAACCGAGTAATTTTACATTATAGTTACACAAAATCTAATATATTATAAACTTTCAAAAGGCATTAAGATTTTACCATACACCATGCTTTGAAATACTATGCAATTTATGGTGCAAACAATTATGTATTATTTTACTATACATCATGCTATGGAACACCATTGAATGTATGGTAAATTTCATTTCCCTATAGTTTTACCATACACCTGGTTATGGAATACCATATCATGTATGGTGTATATCATTATCCTATAACTTTACCATACACATTTCTCTGGATACCATAAAATGTATGGTATATATCATTATCCTATATCTTTACCATAGACATTGCTCTGCAATACCATAGAGCGATGAATGTTTACCATATGAATATAATATGTTTACATATAATGACATATTTTTTTATGATTTTCCATATAAAACCATGTGTTTCCATAAAAAATCCTATGACATTTTTTGCTAAGGGCCTATATATATATATATATATATATTCTAGCTGAGAATGCTTCGGTTGATTTAAAATTAACATTCCTCTAAAGCCAGAAATATAAGATTTTAAGCTACTAATTTGCATTTTTAAATTATATCTTTAGACTAATACAATTTTAAATCTATAAAAAAGAAAAAGGAAATTATCATTATCATACTCCCAAATAACTATTTTGTTAAAATCTGTCAATAGCATTTATATTTTTAATATTCGGTGCAAGTTTCAATAACACATTTAATATTGATTAAATAGTTTTAAACAATTTGCAGAAACTAGGCAAAGAAATAAGTAATAAATAATTGAATTATCATTATTTATAAAGCAAAATGAAAGAAGAAATTGCTACATTAAAGCATCTTCTAAATCTTCCTGGTCGATCTCTAGAAAAACAGCTTGAAATGGCAACTTTCCAAAAATTTAATTCAGGTCAATAAAGAGTTTTAAACAAATCAACCGTGAGCATGAATGGCTGAAGTCCAATTTTCAAGGAAAAATTTTACATAAGATCTATAACAGTCTCTCCCCTCTCCTCCCCTCTACAGAGAGAATGATTTAAAAGCATACATTTCAGTGGAGTAAAAAATTCATAAGATTGCGATCGAAATATTAAAAAAAAAAATCAATGGTAATTAAATATTAACAGAATGATGAAAAAAGTGAAATATTATGTAATTATATCTATATCTATATCTATATATATATATATATACAGGGTGTTTCTAAATTCATGGTACAAACTTTAAGGGGTGACAGTACACATCAAGACAAACAATATTAAATGGGAAACTAAGGGTCCCAAACGTCTTCCAAAGGAGATAGGCGCCATTAAAGTTTAGGGTCCCAAAAATTTAAATGATTATAAAAAACAGCAAAATTGGTCGATTCGTTTGCGGTTTTCACTAAAACTATTCTTTATGTCAGTATTGTCTTAAAAATAAATTATAAAGCTAAATTTAAAAAAAATAACGATAGAGGGCGCTTTAGACTTTGAAGTAACGAACAAGTATTTTTTACCGATATTTTTTGCATCTCATAAATTTTTTTAGAAGCTTAGATGTACACTTAAATTTTGAGCTCAAAATCTAACTCGTTGGGAGTGGTTAAGTAGCTCAAACTGAACTGTGGGGGGGAGGTTCAAATTTCAAATGATTATAAAAAACGGAAAATTTGGTCAATTGATATACGATTTTCACTAAAATCATTCTTTATGTCAGTATTATCTTGAAAATAAATTATAAAGATAAAATTCAAAAAATGCCGATAGAGGGCGCTTTAGACTTTGGAGCAACGTACAACTATTTTTTCCGTTACTTTTTGCATCTCATAAAAAAATTTTTAAAAGCTTCGATATGAACTTAAATTTTGAGCTCAAAATCTAAATCGTTGGGAGTGGTTAAGTAGCGTAAACTGAACTGTGGGTGAGGTTCAAATTTCAAATTATTATAAAAAGCGGAAAAAATGGTCGATTTGTTTGCGCTATTCGCTAAAACTATTCTTTATGTCAATATTTCCTTGAAAAGAATCTTTAAAGATAAATTTTAAGAAATTCCGTCAGAGGGCGCCTTAAACTTTAGAGTAACCAACAACTACTTTCAACCGGTACTTTTTGTACCTAATTAAATGCTTGTAAAAGTTCAAACTGAGATTTTGAGCTCAAAATCCGCATCGTTCTGAGTAATTAAGTAGCGGAAAAATTTAACTGTGTGCGAGGGGTGGGGAGGGTAATATTTCAACTAATGAACACAGTTCAGTTTGCGCTTCTTAACCCCTCACAACTATTTAGAAATTGAGCGCAAAATTTAAGTCTAAGCTTTTACAAGCATTTAATTTGATACAAAAAATAACGGTTAAAAATAAGGTACCCTGGGGTAATAACGCCATGTTAAGGTTCTACCAATTTTCACGGCTCAGTTTTAGTTTGTATTTTTCAAACAAATATATGATTTGATACAGCAACTCATTGACTATCGATATAAAAAAAAAATATTTAACAGATATGTATTCATAAAATGTAATGGCGTGATTTCTTGACCAATGCTATTTTTCGTTATTACCCACCTATATGGGTAATAACGCCATGCAAATATAACAATGAAATAAGATGGAATAATTGCTTGTAGATTGCCCATTTCTAAAAATACAAACTCTACAAACTGAGAAATTGACGAATTGCATTCTAAGCTATTGAAAGTATTCCATTTTTTGTGAAAGTGTAAGAAAAATAAAGATATGTTGCGGGGGGGGGGGGGGGAGGATGAGGCAAAAGAATATCAGACCGTGAGCTTCTTTTTTGCTTAAAAAGGACCGCTTAAATAGAATTATTAGAAACACTGCACAGTTTTAACAGTGTTTATTTGAATCAGTATTTAGGATGTAGCTTGGCCACTGTAGGGAATCAACCGGGGTATTAATGGCAAGGATTGGCGTTATTACCCCGTTATAGTTATTGCGCTGTACATTTTAAATTACAAATTATCTCGAGAAGATATTCAAATCTTTAAAAAAATAATGAAAGTCCATGAAAAATACTACAAATTTATGTAATTAACAAAGTATATCCGGATAAAAAAAATAGTCTTCACATCACAAAACTTATTTTAGATTTAGCGTTAATTGTAGTTGCTTGTATAAACAATAAGACCTAAAAATGAAACAAATTAGCTTGAAACTGTTTCTTGCGATTTATATGACTCAAAACCCTTCTGCGCAGAGCACGTGGGTGCCATTTACCAGATTATTTCATAATTATGCAAAATATTAGCACTTGGCGTTATTACCCCACCAGGCGTTATTACACCAGACCACCTTAGTTGTTGGTTAGTCTAAAGTTTAAGGCGCCCTCTAACGAAATTTTTTGACATGTATCTTTAAAATTTATTTTCAAGGAAATATTGACATAAAGAATAGTTTTAGCTAAAATCGACCAATTTTTCCTTTTTTTATAATCATTTGAAATTTGAACCTCCGCACCCTTCTTGAACACAATTCAGTTTGCGCTACTTAACCACTCCCAACGATTCAGATTTTTATCTCAAAATTTAAGTTTATGTCTAAGCTTCTAAAAAAATTTTATGAGATGCAAGAAATAACGGAAAAAATAGTTGTACGTTACTCCAAAGTTTAAAGCGCCCTCTATTGGCATTTTTTGAATTTTATCTTTATAAATTATTTTCAAGAAAATACTGACATAAAGAATAGTTTTAGTGAAAACCACAAACGAATCGACCAATTTTTCCGTTTTTTATACTCATTTGAAATTTGAACCTCCCCCCACAGTTCAGTTTGCGTTACTTAACCACTCCCAACGATTTAGATTTTGAGCTCAAAATTTAAGTTTACGTCTAAGTTTCTAAAAAAATTAATGATATGCAAAAAATAACGGTAAAAAATATTTGTTCGTTACTCTAAAGTCTAAAGCGCTCTCTATCGGCATTTTTTGAAATTTAGCTTTATAATTTATTTTTAAGACAATTCTGACATAAAGAAAAGTTTTAGTGAAAACCGAAAACGAATCGACCAATTTTTCTGTTTTTTATAATCATTTGAATTTTGGGACCCTAAACTTTAATGGCACCTATCTCCTTCGGAAGACGTTTGGGAACTTAGTTTCCTATTTGATATTGTTTGTCTTGATGTGTACTATGATCCCTTAAAGTTTGTACCATGAATTTAAAAACACCCTGTATATATACATATAATTACAAAATTAAAAATTTTTGTAAAAACTATGTATTTTACCGTTGCAAATTAAATAAACAAAATTAAACAATAACTTAGTTTTTGTTTTAAACAATCATGAAAAGAAAAATCCTTGGATCATTACAATGTTAAATATATGTTAAAATACAATTAATCTAATCAATCTAAAAAAAAATTTTTCAATGAGCAAATACACATCAATTTAATTTTTCGAATACTTTAACTACTTGGTATATGGCCTCCTCAAGGCATGGCACTCTCAAATGCCACTATATATATGTAATAAAATAAAAAAAAATTGCGCCATTTTTGTTCTCTCTTAGCTTCAATTCTAAATTTGTGGAACATATTTCAATCTTAGTTTCGTAACTTGTAACAGGTAAAATTCTTTTTCTTGCTTTAGTTATTAATAAATTATTGCTTGCTTCTCAAAACGGCGGGAGGAATTTCGTAAGCTTTTTACTTTCTGGAATATTCCTGGGATTTTAATTTTATTTTTTATTTTAACATCGCGTGACAGGTGGTATTACGCGTTGCTAATGGGCTTGTTCTTCCGAGGAAAAAGTATAATTCTTTCCAAGGACCGCCTGCTACGACCAATTAGAATTGATCATTTTTGTCCGTTTGAGGCTCGAGTTCATCCTAATTGGATTTTAAAATGATTGATGCGGAGTAGGAGGGCGCTAGTTTGTCGTGGAAATGTCCCATATTCATTTGGTTTTTTAGGAGGTTAGAATGTTTCTTTCCTTTAAACTGCTCGGAAGCCATGTCATTTTTTCCGAGAATGTAGAACGCCGGAATGTTGCAGCTTAGTGAGCGAAGGCCGTAGTGATAGATGTGTGGAACGGTGATCTGTGGAGTAACTTAAGTTCGTGCTCTAAATAATAAAGAACTAAAACTGATTTTCTTGCATTGTTATTGGAGAAACTCCTACGAGAACAAATCCATGGCTTATCCACTTACCAGAATGACTGCTCTGCTCATCCCGCTATTGATTCTTAGTGAATAGTAGTATTCTACAGCCAACATGGTATTCTACTAGAGCTTATACACTATTATAGAACATCGTCGTCGTTTTATTATATATATATATATATATATATATATAGTGGCATTTTGGGAGTGCCAACAGAAGAGAAAACTTGAATAATTACTTGTGTATTTTTTTAATCGTCAGGAAATATTTTATTGTGCAGGAAATACAAGGACCAAGTAACTGCGGTAAATTAACGCCTACACGCGAGAGGAGACCAGAGTCCCAGCAGTGGTGAACAATATTTATATGATAGAGATGTCATACACGCACCACATTGGCGCGATGCTTTTCAGATGCCGATTTAGCGAAAACTTCGAAAAAGTTTTAGAAATTTAAATTTCAACCCATTATGGGTCCGTAATGTGACCCAGAATGACGGGGGAAACTTTTTTATGCTAAATTTGTAATGTATGAAGCACAAGGTTTCAATAAACATATTACATCAAAAAATAAAAAATGGCACCCTTGTCCTCCTCCCCCCCCTCCAAAAAACCCCCGGTGTTATGAGAAAAACCATAAAACTGCAAAAAGAGCGGCGAAGGAAAGTTAGCTATGCTATAATTTTTCTCCCCGTTGTAGCTCTCATAGAAGCAAAGTTATAGCCTTTTAAAAATTGAAATGAAGTGAAGAAATAAGCAAAATTATGTTGTTGAATAACCAACGGGGGGGGGGAGGCAACAGCCCTGGTTGTGCCACATAGCTTAAACTTTTAAGTTAAAATTGGTAGAGAAAAAAAGTGAGCGATATTTTAAAGTGTGTGTTGGGGGGGGGGGGGTGATAAGCTCCTCACCTTTGGAAGAGGCCCTCAAAGAGGGAACTTTAAAACAATGTGCCTAGGTTACGGTAACTATGTGACTAATTCAATGTTTGTTTTTCCCAATCCGAAATTTTTTTCCAATATGCCTAAGGACGTTTTCAATTCAAAAATTCGATCTAAAATGATAAAAACGCAAAAAGCTTCAACCCCCCCCCCCTCGTAGTGGGAACGAAATTCGGAAGGGGGGAGGTAAGAAAGCATCATAGTATGAAAGAGTGATCCGAGATCTTCAAGATGATATACAATATGACGGGTTTAAAAAAGTGAAAATTATTCACTCCCCCGCCCCCCGTCTGTCCACCCTTTCGCCCTCAGTTTCCTGCAGCAGACATTTTAATTTTTTTACATTTGATGTATAATGTTTACCGAATGATTCGATGAAAAAAAAACACACTTAAATTGATAGGTATTGTAGAAATCGCTACAGTTTTAAACATATGTTCTCAAGCCCCCTCTTTGATTTTTTTTTTAAATAAATTATATTTATTGGTGGGTTCTAGTTCTAAGCATGGTAAGACTAAAATACGAGAAACTTTGAAAATTTGGTCTTCATTTCACAAGCTATTGTCATATTTTCATGCTTCTTTCTGTACCTCGTTTTACGATAAAACTTTCATTTCACAAAGCTCCGACGAAAAAATTCTGCTCGATAAACCTACTCATCTCCATTGTCAGCGAGAATGAAAATCATCCTTATCGAAAAAGACATTTATCAAAAAACAAAAGCTTCTCGAAACGCCATTTTTTTGAAGGTTAAATTCCATCGCTATCCTTCGATAAACCTATTTCCATCGGGATAAATTTTCATCGCGAAGAAAGTTTCTCGGACTGTCTGTCTCGGATGTCTAATTTTATCGGAATATATTTGCTGAAATGAGAGCCATATGCGAAAGCTCTTGGAATGAAAGAATGGTTAAACCGTTCTTTCATATTATGAATCTTTCTACTTTTGGAGTTGAATTTTAAGGGGTGGGTGGAGGGGAGGGGGGAGTGATGAGGGGGTGAATTTTTTAAATCGTAGCTATTTCGACAATGAATGTTATTTTTGGTGTGTTTTTTTTTTCATGGAACCCTCCAGTAAATATTTTTTATTAAGATATCATAAATAATAAATATTTTAAAGTGGGAGCTGCATCATTTTTAGGTGTATTTGGGAAAAATGAGTGAACCCACGGTTGACATGTAAATTTCAAACCTTTTTTTTTTAAATCCGTCATATTATATATGCATCATCGGAATTCTTTGGCACCTCCTTTCTATTTTATGAATTTTTCTCCTCCTGGAGTTGAATTTCAGATGGGGGGGGGGGGGGAAGAAAGCGCTAAGAAGGTGAATTTTTTAAATCGTAGCTATTTCGACAATAAATATCATTTTAGATGTGGAATTTTTTTATGGAACTCTTCGGTGAATATAACTTATTAAATATAAAGGTTTTAAAGTGGGGGCTGCGTCATTTTTAGGTATATTCTGGGAAAAATGAGTGAACACACAGATCACATGTAAATTTCAACCTCTTTTTTGTTCCCGACATGTTATACATATATATATTATCGGAATTTTTTCGCACCTCTCTTTCATTTTACAAATATTTCTCCTCCTGGAGTTGAATTTCAGGAGAGGGAGGGGGGGGCGATAAGAGCGTGATTTTATTATTTTTTTTATTTTATTTTAGCTATTTTGACAATGAATATCATTTTAGATGTGGTTTTCAGAGGAGCGCTCCGGTAAATATTATTTCATAAATTCCAAAATTTAAAATGGGGACTGCGCGATTTCTGGGTGCATTCTGGGAAGAAAAAGTAACATTACGACGACGGGTGATGAGTAAATTTCAAACTTTTTTTGGACCCGTCATGTGATATGTCATAGGAAAGGTTTCAGAATACTCTTTCATATTATGGGACTTTATCTTCTTGCAGTTTAATTTCAGGAAGGGGAGTGAATTTTTTTAATCGTAGCTATTTCGAGAATAACTATCAAGTGGTTTCTTGGTGCAACCTTCTAATAAAAATTGTTAATTATAATCATTTTAAAGTAGGGGATGCGTGATTTCCGGGTGTATTCTGTTAAGAAAAAGTAAACCTGCGGGTGAGGAGTAAATTCTAAACATTTTTTGGGCCCTTCATGTGATTGATTATTGGAATGTTTTTTGAACTACCCTTTCATATTATGAACGTTTCTCCTCCTGGGGTCGAATTTCCGCAGGAAAGAGGGGAGCGATGAGTGGTGATTTTTTTTAAATCGTAGCTATTTTGAGATTAAATTTAATTTTAAATGTGATTTTTTGATGGACCCCTTTGGTAAAAATATTTTATCAAATATAAATATTTTAAAGCGAGGCTGCGTGATTTCCGGCTGTATTCAGGGAAGAAAAAAAATAGTGGAGTAGTGAGGAGTAAATTTAAAGTTTTTTATTGACCTGTCATATGACGTATCATCGAAAAGTTTTCAAACCACTCTTTCATATTATGAATCCTTCTTCTCCTTTTTTCAATTTGGACTCCTTACAGAAGCGCTTTGCAAACTTTTTTGAAATCTTTTCGTTTTTGTGAATTCAGATCTGATTTTTTTTGGAGACTTCCAGTATATAATTTATAATGTATGAAAAATTCACAAACAGTGAGGACAGACTGTATTCCGGGTGTTGCAATAGTTGGAATTCTAAGGGGAGTGTTTTTATATATTTTGTTGATTTCTTTCTCGCGATATATCATTAGAAAGCTCTGTAATTACCATTTTATTTTATGTACCCCCCGCGAAAAGCTCTTTAACAAATTTAACCGACACCCACCATGCGATGTATTGTTGGAAAGCCTAATGATCATTTACTCATATTATGCATTTTCATTGCTCCTGCACTACTTTGCTCCCCGGGTGGTCCGTTTAATTATGTCAATAGAGAGTCTTCTAATAATGGGGGAATTGTAGATCGTATCTCAATTGATGTACAAAAATCAATAAATGTTAGTTCATGTTCTTTACACTGGGAGTGCTTTTGATTATTTTTTTCTTTGGCCATTTTGCTACTCGCGACTCTACTCGCGACTCTACTCGCGACTTTACAACTTTTTGCAACCAAGGAACGCCGTTACATGACTTTTCTACTATTGCGGCTCCATTATAACATCCTTTTGGTTTGTTGTTGCTTTTTAAATTCATTTGTTTTCAGTTATTATGTATTTACTAAATTATGCTTTTTAAACATGTAATAACAAAGATTTCAATAATCGATTGTAAAACATCTCGATTGTAGATTCTCGAAATTAATCGATGACTTTATCGAATGTGCTTTTTTACGATTACGATTTTTATCGAATAGGAAATTTTCGAGAATCGCCCATCACTAGTATAAATCATACGTTTCAAAATTTCATAACTCGATTAATTTTAGCGTTAGATGAACGAGACTTTTTTTTAAAATTTCTCAGTGTAACAGGAAATCTTTATTAAATGTAATTTAAACAAAAAGTTGCCGTATGAAAAGTTAAATTTCACACCTTTTTAAAAAAAAGAAAATTTGACACAAATTGCTTTTTAGAAAATTTCTTTATATAAGTCAAAGCATCTTTGTAACATGAATTACATCTCTATAACTAACAGTTAAGATATTACCTTTTGAAAATTGTCTGTTTTATGTTGTACAAGGCAGAAGTGCTAAGAGAGAGGGAAATAAATGTGATTCTACCAGTGTAATATATGTTGTATTATATATCAATTCTCACTCTCTGTCCCTTATTCACCCCTTGTATCTCTATATATATGTGTGTGTGTATATACATATATAATATGTATGTATACATATATATATGTATATGTATGTATATATGTGATATTTTATGTAGTCACCGCCAAAAAAATCTTGACACTTTCGATTTTTGATGTTTTGTTAAATATCTAGAAATATACACAAGGAATCATTCTGAAACTACTGGAGTGTAAACAGAATAGTACACGTCATGTATTTTGATAAAGATTTTTCCCCGAAATCTAACAGGGGACCGTCAATAAATTGAAAAAGGACGAAGATCTTTTGGATCACCCTGTCAAAACTAATGAAGCAAAACAGTTTAAACAACAGATAATGATTAAGTGGCTTATTGTGATAAGTTGTGTCAATTTTTATGAATATAGCTTGAAAACTCGTAGAGAAATTAAAGTTTTTATAAAAACGGTCCAAAATTTTTCCAAGTTTTTTGTTTATAATTTTCAGAGCTCTTCATAAAACACAATAATCTTTTCAGAAAATATGACAAACAACATTGCACTTAACACCCTGTAATTAGAATTAAAAATAATAAAAAATGTATGAAAAATGAACAGGTTTACTAGATAATTTTTTACTGCGCATGCGTCAACGCTATTAAAATTTCATTTGCATATTATGTTAGTTAAATGTATAGAGCAACTTTTGTGAAAGTTTCAAAAACATAGCTTAAAAACTCTAAAAATTATCGTCAATAGAATATGGTCAAAATCCGTTATTTCCAAAATAAAGCAAAAAGATAAGGAGTTGTATCCAAATATGGACTGTGTAGGTACTAATCAATGGAATATGGATACAGCCCCTCATCTTTTTGCTTCATTTTGGAAATAATGGATTTTGACAATATTCTATTAACGATAATTTTCAGAGTTTTCAAGCTATGTTTTTGAGACTTTCACAAAAGTTGCTCTATACATTTAACTAACATAATATGCAAATGAAATTTTAATAGCGTTGACGCATGTGCAGTAAAAAATTATCTAGTAAACCTACTCATTTTTCATACATTTTTTATTATTTTTTAATTCTAATTACAGGGTGTTATGTGCAATGTTGTTTGTCATATTTTCTGAAAAGATTATTGTCTTTTATGAAGAGCTCTGAAAATTATAAGCAAAAAACTTGGAAAAATTTTGAACCGTTTTTATAAAAACTTTAATTTTTCTACGAGTTTTCAAGCTATATTCATAAAAATCGACACAACTTATCACAATAAACTACTTAATCATTATCTGCAGTTTAAACTGTTTTGCTTCATTAGTTTTGACAGGGTGATCCAAAAAATCTTCGTTCTTTTTCAATTTATTGACGGTCCCTTGTTAGATTTCGGGGAAAAATCTTTGTCAAAATATATGACGTGTACTATTTTGTTTACACACCAGGAGTTTCAGAATAATTCCTTGTGTATATTTCTAGATATTTAACAAAACATCAAAAATCGAAAGTGTCAAGATTTTTTTGGCGGTGACTGTATATATTGTTGAAATTAATAAAGCCGTAAAATGCTCCAGTGTCAACCAACCTTACTAAATGAAAGAAAAAAAAAACTAAATGCTTCAATGGATAATTTATACAATGTTCCAGCGAAGGAAATAAACAAAAGTCAAGGATCCATCAAGAGTTTGTTTTGTTTTTAAGGCCATTATATTGTGCCGAAATGTTCATATCGGGATTTTTCCTCACCAAATTATTACATTTAAAGGTGAATAAAAATTTAAAAGAAATTTACATTTCAGTTACTAAACTTCCTTTCAAAAGAAAGTTCTGAATTTCAGATGTTATAACTTCTGGTATTTTTGTTTTTTGTTTTATAATTTCTCAAAAATTTCCTAAAACTTTACTGGTTTTTTCTGTGGCTGATCGTGTAAGATCAACTTAAAGGGTAATAGTGCTCAGCGCAGCTTAAAATTTATTTGTTCAACTAATCTAGGGATGGCCAACTTTTCTGGAAATACATGGAGAAAAAAAAAACTACATGTGTCATTCCAATTTTTTCAACACATACTAAAAAATAAAAAGGTAAAAACATGTTACTTATAGGCTGATTATGCGATTTTTAAGCAAACAGCACATTTCCGCCCTATAAGTGTGAATTGTGAAGATTTAAAACATATAATAAATATAACAAAAGTGTAAATTTACTACTTAGGTTTTATTTTTAATAAACAATTTAGAGGTACTGCCAGATTATTTATAAAATAAATATGAATAATTTGAATTATTTAATTTAAAATAGTTCTTAAACAAACAGATTACTGATTAAATAAGCTAAAAAACTTTGTAAAATCACCATAAAAAGAAAATTTATGGTGATTTTACAAAGTGTTTTAGCTTATTTATAAATTTATCGCCAATGATTTCGGTGTTTCTCAATACTTACTGATTAAACCGGCTTACATTTTTAGCTTTTGCGTGAAACGAAACAAACGGAGGATTTGTGGAATAGAATGTCTGTATATTTTTAGATTCAATTCACTTTCAGCGCTGTTAATGTTTTTTTGATTGCTGATTTCATCCACTTAGTAGTTAATGTAGATACTTTTTTTAAGTTTATCGCAAAAATTATTTTTGGACAGTTAACTACGGACATTTTTATTTGGATTTCTGCCTGTTATTACTATTTTTTATGTATGCCTTTGTGTAAATTAGATGTCATGCCATCCTGTGGGGATCATCCTTCATCTAACCAATGAGGACGTTTTCTTATGATGAAGACTGTATTCGAAAAAATTTTGACGGATTCATAAGATAGCAAACGAAAATAAAATATGTTGAAACTAGTGTGATTTAATATGAAGAGATAAAAACATCCAAAACACACCATGGAAAACTTAATTTATCTAGGCTTTTAAAAGTCTTTCTTCGTGAGGTGAAAAGAAGACGAGGGTATATTATGGAACCGTTCCGTTGCTTTTATAGTAGACGCACGTCTCTTTTTCGCCAGACGAAGAAAGACTTAGTTATTTTAAAAGGTCTAGCAAATTTAAAAAATCTATGGTCTGTTTAAGAAGTTTGTATTATTTCATATAGAAAACGAAATCTATTTAAAATTAGAATAAAAAAAATAGTCCGTTAGATGGTGTATAAAATCTGCTTTATCTACTTCCAGAGTGAGCCAAATCTGTTTCCACATACTTTCTCGTGCATTGTATATGTATTAAGACTTATTTGACTGTGATAGAGAATGAAACAAATTTTATGCATCTTATAAATGGGCTGTTTACTTTTTTTTTAAATGGAATTAAACTTCTATGTCTGTGTACCCGTTATTTGAGAAAGCATTTTCTAACAGTTCCATTCTTTACTACTACTACTACTAATAATAATAATAAATAAATAATAAGTATTTTAACTTGTTTATAGTCTGTCAACTGGTATTAAAATATTTTTGGCCTGATTAATATGAGGGTATTACTTTTTTCTATCACTTTTAGGTAGAAAATTTAGCGAATGTAAGAATGAGTGATACCGAATTGCAGGAAAAATTACCTGATTTCCAATTAATTTTTTGACGAAATCTCTCAGTGTCTCTCAATGACAATTTGAGTTCATACAAAGTTAAAACCATGGGTTGTATACTGCCTATGCCTTGAGGCTACCATTTTATTGAAAAATACTTTAAACTTTATTATACAGAAAATATGTTTCCATGAATATTCCTGCGTCATACTGTAAAGGCAACACCTAAAATTAAATTTCTTTTATTTTGCACTTTTTAACGCTTCTAAACATTTCACAACGTCGATATTTAACCATCGAATAGAAAACCAAATGTTGTTTTAAGTGTCATTTGTTTGAAAACTGCATCTCTCTTTACTAATTTTTATGGTTTTAAAATTTTTACTTAAAACTTGATAAATGGTCTAAAATTTGTTTTCAATTAATATTGCATAATGAAATTAAAAGTTTTTAGTAAATAAAGAAGTTTTTTAAAAAAAAATTCATAACATTAAAGAATATGTAATCGAACTACTCACTTAAGAAGCAACACTAGTCACGATAAAAGACCCGGATGACAATGTTAAGTCTATGGGGGCATTCTTTTCAAATGTATCGCTCAAATTTTGGTATTTTTACTAATTTTTTTGCATGGGATAGCTGAGGACGATCTACAACCGGAATAATTTTTACTTTTTAAATTTTGGTTTCAGATTTTTTTTAATTACATTAACTTTCAGAAACACTTTAAACCGGTTCTGAAAGTGAAAAGTATTACCAAAATCGAAAATGTAATAACAAGTCCGGTTCTGGATCGCCCTGAACTATCTTATGCAAAAAAAAAAATCATTCAAAAATAATTAAAATTTGAGCGAGCCAGTTAAAAAAAAAGTCCCCATAGACTTATATTACCATCTAGGTCTTTTTCTGTTATTAGTGTGGTACCTTAAACAATAAAATTGTCAGAATAAAAAAAAGTCTTCTCTAAGTAACGAAATCTTTTGTGATTTCTTCTGTAAACTAAATCGCGCATTCGTCTTTTACGAAAGCATCGCTGTTAAAAAAATATATATTTCAATGCATTTGTATTCTCTGCATAAAAATGCCTTTTCGTTTTATAGTGGAGAATCTAAAAAAAATAAATACAAAAATGTTTAATAATAAAATGCTTTAATCAATAATATATAATTTGGATTCACCACATTGGATCATCTACCGTAATTTCCGGCGTATAATCCACGATTCAAACAATCATTTTTCGACCCAGATTTTTCTTAAAAGAAATGTTAATTTTTAGATCGCCGTAAACATTTGTATTCAATCAGTAAATAAGATTTCTGGGTCCAAAAAGAATTGTTTGATCCGCGGATTATACGCCGGAAATTACGGTACTATTTTTAAATAAATGTCGTAAAACATTTATAGTCTAAAGAACAATTTTATTTTCGATACATTTTAAATAGTATAACAATTTTGTTTACTTCACAACAGATCTTCGAACTCAGGATACTTCTTTGTAATGGATGCATGAAGCATAACAATACACAAAGGTAACGTTCAATATATGCTTGAAAGAATAAAGATGTCCAAAACTGACAACACAAAGAAAAAAGTTAGAATTAACACGCAATTTAAACACCATTCAGCAAAGTTACTTATCATGACACGGAAGAGGTGTATCACTCTAAAGAACATAAGTTTGTTATCGGTCTGTTAAGTGTAAGTTAATTTGAAAAAGAAGATGAAGGAAATGACTCGAGAAAATAATAGGTTAACATTTATAGACGTTTTCGAAGTCTGTGTCTGATTTAGTTACTAACGGTCTCCGCAACATAAATATAAAAAAATTGTTCCAGGTGATAAATGAAGAATATCTTAGATCGGATTTTAGGATAAAATATTCCACATTTTTGGTTGTTTATTTTTAATTTTAGGGTCGGTTTATATAAATAGCAATCTTGTTACAGTTAATCTTAATGTACTGTTTAGTAAGAATTTGTTGAAACATTGTAAAAAATTGCGATATGTTCTTGAAATTTACTGTGTAACATTCCTGGGTTTTCTCGGATTATTTCTACTCATACAAGAATACCGAGAAATCTTGTGTAATACCTTCCACAATCTTGTGTAAATTTTCGGAATAGTTGAGAAAGTGGAAATTACTGATAAACTGTGAAACGTTCCGAATATTTTCTGTGTATCAATCCTTAGTTTTAGTAGGCATATATTTGAGCTTTTGTGTAACTTTTCGGATTTATTCTAAAATAGAAATTATTGGTAATCTGTGCAAAATTGCATATGTTTTGTGTGTAATATTTCTTATTTTGTGGTTAATATATTAATTACAAAAAAATCGTTATTTTGCGTGTATGTCATTTTATTATCCCAATTGTGAAAGCAATACGGGATCTTGCGCTATAAAAAAATAACACGAAGGTGCGTATACCTTCTAATTCTGTATCTCAAAGCTCTTGTTCAAATTTCTGCCCTGTACAGCTCCTGAGCTATATTTTACATGTAAAAACTGATTTTTTGTGTGCTTAAAACTTTGCTCGCTTAGTTATGAATCGAGTACAGAATCTAGAGTCACTAATTTTTACCGAAGCTTTAACAACGCAATTAATTGTAATTTTCGAATATTTTTCTCCCAGTTTAGACTTTGAAGACTCTTCTTGGTCTTTATTTCCATATGAACTACTTTTTTGCGTGTAGGTCATTTTGTTGCCTCAGTTGAAGAAAAAGACTATGGGATCTAGAGCAACGAACTTTGGAATGAAAGCGCGTATGCCATTTTATTGTGCATTTTGAAACCTATTTTTCCAAATTCGACCAATGATCGTTTTATGAAATTATTTTATTAGTGATTGTTTGACGAAATTCTCGATCTTAGTACCGCAACTTTTTCTCCAAATACCTACTATTTCCGATTAGTAATATTCGCTTTTTTTAATCAGCATGCCAGTTTAGAAGATTTTTTTACAATATCTATCACTATTTCCGAATTGTAATCTTTCTGTCATTAAATAAAGCGATTATTACTATTCGGAAATAGTTCATGTTCATATCAAAAACCTAATATCCAGGTATATGTATTCGCGTCGTAATAGAGATCTTTTGTCTAAGGAATGAAAACTTTATCTGATATTGAATGGAAAGTTTTTACATTTGTTGTAAGGGTGATGTTTTGGTGATGTTGGAACTGGAGTAAATTCGGGTATTAATCGGTATCACGTTTTAAGCGGGTTCGACTGTTTCCTAAAACAATAAATCTAGCATAAAAATTATTATAAACAAAGTCAACGCTTAGGGAAATGGGTGGGGAAATGGGAGAAGTTCTGGCCAACTATTTTATTTTTCAAAATATTGAGTCTATAACATGAAATTAAAGACATATCAAGAGAGAAATGTTTAAATTTTGTCTCCCCCTCCCTTCTTTAGTAACTGCAAGCTACATATGTCTATAGAGGATGAAAAAGTACAATTTTAAGTTACTTACTAGAAACAATTACTAAATTTGTGGCAAGGTTATTTTGCCTAAATGTGATTCATAAGTACGGTAATGTTTTTTTACTTTAAATCTTAATACAGGAATACCAAATGATACATAAGGCATTCGACTTTTAACGAAACTGTAAGCATTTTTCAACATTGATAACATTTTGAAAATCAAATAATCTCACTTAACGTAAAGAAACTACGTCTGTTTCATTTAACTGACCCATAAACTGTTTAAAAAAGCGCCCAGTTTGTGGATTAGAATTTAAACAACTACGAGGTAAGTTTGAATGGTATACTTTATATAGTGTATAAAAATAAAGCAAATTTCTTGTTTAATTAAGCTGTCTTAAGTCGTATAATTCTCCATATAAAAATGTTATTTAACTTAGCACTTAAATATTTATTTAAGCAATTTAATTTATATATATATAATCAGACTTACATAAAATAAAAAATTCTATGCATATTATCATAAGCTAAAAACTTTCTGTAAATTAAATGAAGGATTAAGTGAAAACTAACAAAATTTTATAGTATCAATTTACAATCTTAATTTAAGAAAAAGAATGTTACATAAATTAAGAATTGCTGGATTTTTATCAGGTTTTTAAGGAAGTCAATATTTCAATTATCATGCTGAATTTTTTAACATTTATCAGGCATACTTTCTGAATGTTATTTTCTTTTTAAAAATTCTGAATAATTGAAATACTTTACGTGTATATGTCTTTATTATACAGATCTGTGCATAATTATTTACAGCAATCTTTAATTTGTATGTTGGTGCAAAATATAGATAAAAAATTAACATTGGCCACTGGCCAGTTGCTCAGATTTTTAATTATTGACCATTAACAAAGTCATAAACACTTCATACAAAATCATATGGTGTTCGTACAGTTCTAACCATCAACCATTGTGACGAACTGTCGAATGTTGCGAGTATATTTAATACTCATTAGGTCGCTGGTTCAATTAATACTACTAATTACTTAAAAATTCTTTATATACAAATTATTTACGCATTATTTACATTTCGAATAAAGAATACAGATCTAGCGAAACACACGATAGGTCCGCTAAGATCGCCGAAACCAAAACAATAATAAACGATATTCCAATGTTGCCAAAACGGCAAAGCTAAAGTACAATAGAATGCGCCACAAGCAGACGCGCGACATCCAAGGTTATGGTGAAGCCGTTACAAAAGAATGCGCCATGGAGACGCGATATACAAGATTATGGTGAAGCCGTAACATTCCGGCCCCCGTTGATATGTGCCAACATTCAACAATAATACTAAATGTAACAATAAACAATTGCAAATAATAGAAATTTCAATTCTACAATCAATAATACAGTATTTTCGATAAAATACAATATACTTCTTCAATATTATTAGTTAATATATTACTTAATATAAGTTTACCAAATGCAAATAGATAAGTTGTAATACAAACAATAATTACACTTGAATAATATGCAAGATAGTTATCAAATTAACACTCAATAAATGTAACAATCTAATAAATTTAACAAGTTAATAATAGTTAATCAAGAATATATAGAGACGAAGACACGTAAGTTTACACTTATGTTATGAAGCTAAGCTACCAAATTATGCAGATAAGAATTAAAACAAATTTTAAATCTCAAATGAAATTGCTATACATAATAAACAGTTCAATACTAATACAATAATGGTAACTATAATTTAATTATTTAAATCTTTCAAAATAACAGAATTCATAAATTCTCTAAAGGAAGTGGGCAAACTTTAGAGACACACCTCGTAACTATACCTGTTGATGTTTTAATCTCTAATACTCTAACTTTTTTATCTGATCCATGTATTACTTTAATGACACGACCTAATGCCCATTTGCCAGGAGGTAAATTGTCCTCCTTTAGGATAACCATACACCCTTCCTTTAGGTTGTCCTTCTCAATATACCACCTATTCCGTTGCTGTAAATTAACTAAATATTCAGTGTTCCATTTTTTCCATAAAATTTGGGTCATTTTTGTTAATTTTTGCCAATGTGATAATTTATTATCATCAATTTTTGTCAAATTCGGTTCAGGAATTGAAGTTATGGGTCGACCTACCAAAAAATGGGCAGGGGTCAAGACTTCAATTTCATTTGGATCTGATGACAAAGGTACTAAGGGACGAGAATTTAGAACCCCTTCGATTTCGGTGATTAATGTCCAAAATTCTTCGAGCGTGACTCGAGAATTGCCCAAAGTTCTTTTGAGATGATGTTTAAAGGATTTCACCCCAGCCTCCCATAATCCACCAAAATTGGGTGCACGAGGAGGGATGAATTTCCAATCGACAGCCTCGGAAGCCAAAAAATTTGACAAAGCTTCATCGGGTTTGCATACAAGAGCATGTAATTTCTTTAACTCTTTATTTGTACCTACAAAAGTAGTCCCATTATCCGACATTATGGTTGAGCTTTTACCTCTTCTAGCGAAAAATCGTTTCAGTGTGGCAATAAATGATTCAGATTTTAAATCTGTCACTATATCTAAATGGATTGCCTTTGTGGCAAGACAAACAAAAATCGCGATGTGAATTTTATTATATATCCCCTTTCTCTGATTTTTATACTTAATCATAAAGGGTCCACAAAAGTCAACAGAACATTTTTGAAATGGCGGGCTAGGATTTACTCGTTCAGCTGGCAAATTTCCCATAATTTGATATTCCCCTATTGGTTTGTTTTTAAAGCACGTTACACATTTGAACTATTTTACGAGCCAAGGATCGCCCATTTATTACCCAATATGTTTGCCGGACATGATGTAACAATGATTGTGGCCCTAAATGGAAAAATTTGGAATGAAAATATTCAAAAATCATTTCACTTATTTTATGATCATGTGGTAACACTATAGGGTGTTTCCTCTCATAGGTCAGACTGGAATTGTCTAAACGACCTCCAACTCTAATTAAATTATCGGAATCTATATAAGGATTTAGAAATTTTAATTTACTGTTACCTGAAATGCTCCTCTGGTTTTTCAAATGCTTAAGCTCTTCAGAGAAGGCTGAATACTGTACCTGTTTAATCAGGAAAATTTCTCCAACTTTCAATTCACTTGCAGATAAGGCACCACAGTTTTTTTCTTTCCCTTTCGACAATTATTTAGAAATCTAAAAATATAACTAGTAATACGAATTAATTTCAAAAAATTATTAGTTAAGGAGAATAAACAATTATAAAAACCATTTTCAGTTCTAAGTGAAAAGTTACTATGATTTTCAGTTCTAAATTCGGACTCATAGTCAGTGTTGTTTTCCAGTTTTACTGGATAATCTTCTGCATACTGAATTCTGTCCCGAAGAAAATTTGGTCCACTAAACCAAAATTTGCAGTTAGTCAGTTCTTTAGCATCTAGACCTCGAGATAGGACGTCAGCAGGATTATTTTCCGATGATACGTGTTGTCACTAATAAGAGTCCGTGAGGTCTTGTATAGCAGCCACTCTATTACTCACAAATGTTTTCAATTGGTGGGGAGATTTTCTAATCCATGCCAGTGATATTGTAGAGTCGCTCCAGAGAAGAACAGTTTCTATTGGAATGTCAAGTGACGGTACAACTTTATGCATTTATTTTGCTATGAGAAGACATGAGCACAGTTCAAGACGAGGGATTGTCACTGTTTTTATGGGGGATACTCTAGACTTGCTACAGAGTAAATGTGCATCAGGAGAACCTTCAGTTGGTATATACTGGATGTATATGGCGGCTCCATATGCCAAAGAAGAGGCATCTGCGAAGCCATGTACGATTATGCGCTCTTCACGAAAAACAAATCTAGGAATTTTTAAATTTTCTAATTCTGAAAGAGTGGAAACAAAATCACTCCATTCTTTCGCTATGGAATCTGGTAATGGCTCATTCCAATCTATCTTAGCTAGCCACGTTTTCTGCATGAAGATCTTAGTCCTTGTTACTACAGGGTCAATTAATCCGAGTGGATCGAAGATTTTTGAAATCAAAGAGAGAACATCTCGTTTACTATAAAATTCCTTATTGTTATGAATCTTTAATTTATACAGAAAACAGTCACTTAAAGGTTCCCAGAGAACACCCAAAGTTTTTACTGAACTACAATCTGTTTGATCATCGAAATTATATTCGGTGGCAGCCATAGTATTAGGTTCAAGTAATTCTGGGTTTTTTGCACACCATTTGAGCAATTTCATATTTCCACGCTTCAAAAGTTCAATCAATTGGGACTTTAAAATTTTCGCCTTTTCGAGAGTCGATTCGCCGGAAAGAAGGTCGTCTACATAAAAATCTTTTAAAACGACTGACGATGCTAGAGGTAAGTTTGGTTGCTCATCAAGAGCTAATTGTTTAAGAGCACGAGTTGCTAAATAAGGAGCATTAGATGTCCCATAAGTAACTGTATTAAGTTTGTAAGTTTTCACTGGCGCGTTAATATTGTCCTTCCACAAGATTCTAAGGAAGTCTCGTTGGGATAAATCAATTAATACCATTCTATACATTTTTTCTACATCCGCTGTGAATGCATATCGGTGTTTTCGGAAACGTATCATAATTACGAATAATTCTTGTTGAGGAATTTTGCCTTTCAAATGAATGTCATTCAATGACAAACCAGATGTCGTTGGCGTTGAAGCGTTAAAAACGACTCGCAAGCGTGTTGTACTTTTTTCTGGCCTGTAGACCCCATGATGTGGTATAAAATAAAGGTTCTTTACGGGTTTTGATTCTTCTACTAATTCCATATGATTTAAGTTTTTGTATTCTTCCATAAATTCCGAATAGAGAGGTTATAAATTCGAATCCTTATCTAATCGGTGCCAAACTTGATCGAGCCTTTTTTCGGCTAGTTTTTCGGATTCTCCTAAGAGTGTAGCATCTTCCATAGGCATGCTAACACCGTACTGAGAATTAGAAGTTAAATAATGAGTCATTTCAAAATGATTTTCGCAAAATTTCTCTTCATTACTAACTGGAGAACTAGAATCATTAATATTTTCGATTTCCCAAAATTTTCTTAAGGGTTCGTCTATTTTTTCATTGGTTAATAAACCACAATATTGGGAATCATCTGAGGAATTATTCACGACACCGCTAGCAACATATCCGAACACTGTTTCTTGAAATAACAAATTTTGAGATGAGCTGCGAATTTTACCAGATTTTAATAAATCGAAGAAACATTGCGCGCCGACCAACAGGTCTATCCTCCCAGGGATATAAAATTCAGCATCTGCTAACTGGATATTTGTAGGAATATCAGCAATTTCTATACGAATAGGTGTAAGTGGGGTTATTTCTGTAATTTTTGGCACTACAAGAAATTCCAGTTCCCTTGTGAAATCTCTATTTTTATTTGAAATCACAGTTTTAATTTTATAATTTAATGTTGTGTAGCGAAACACACGATAGGTCCGCTTAGATCGCCGAAACCAAAACAATAATAAACGATATTCCAATGTTGCCAAAACGGCAAACCTAAAGTACAATAGAATGCGCCACAAGCAGACGCGCGACATCCAAGGTTATGGTGAAGCCGTTACAAAAGAATGCGCCATGGAGACGCGATATACAAGATTATGGTGAAGCCGTAACAACCATTTTAGCCTATTAATATTTTTTAATTCCCATTCGGTAGGATTGCACTCAACTGAAAACTGAAATTGTGTCTAACAGAAAAATATGTAAATAAGAAATTACCGTAGTCAAATTAACAATATTTAAAATGAGCACGGAAATCCGCATTAACGTGGGTGTGCGTTGTGTGGGGAGAGGGAGAATTGACAAACCCCAAATTATATTCTATCTACGTAAACAGGCATCCAAAAGTCTTAGAAAATAATATTAAAATAAAAATTTATTAAATAAAAGCTACATTAGAAAAACTGCTCAGAAACCGCGTTAAAAGGCAGCGTAACATCGATGATTTCTCAAACTTAATTTCAAAATTTGAATATATTATGTACTCAAACTTAAAATACGCATTATGACCATATTGAAAAACAAGAGCTCGGAAATCCGCGTTATCAAGCCTTCCAAAGCCCAACTAAAATCCACGCAAACGGAGGTTTCTAAATCTTGCTTCCAAAATAATTTTCAAAATTAAAATTTATCAGATTAACATAAAGCTGCATAAAGAATTGGAAAAGCACTCGAAACCACATTAACATGGGATGGAGTAACACCGAGGATTTCTCTGATTTAAAATAACACAATTTTAATGATATATAATTCAACAAACTTAAATACTCATTAACTAGTATATTAGAAACAAGAATTCTGGAAATACGCTTCCAAAAAAGTTTCCAAAAGTAAACTAGCTAACCGAATTATTTATTACCAAAAGAATTGTGAAAAAAAGTGAAAAATAATTTTAAAGCGTTAAATATCACTTTCAATTTAAATCTTATTACATCTATTGTTATGATTTGCTGAACTATTTCACTGTCATTCAGTATACCTTAAATCTGAAATTTTTTAACATCTTCTTTATTTTGACAGGGTTAGCAAATACATTTTGAAATTTTCACAACACTACTTTTATAAAACATCGGGACAAATTTTATTAGTGTTTGAAGTAAAGGGGGAGTATGGGGAAGTTTAAAGTTTGTTGCAATTATTATGATAGTTATGATAGGGGGTGCCCTTCGTGGGGGTCTTTCTAAGGAAACCTAATCCGTATTTACGAAAGGTTCGAAGAAAACCACGAAAACTCTGAACGATTAGACCGACGGCCATTATTGAGTTCGAACACAGCACCTGCCGCCTACCAGTTTCTCAATTCAGTTGAGAGATCAAAACCTCTCAGCCATTGATAGGGCTAAAGTGAGGGGGAGTATCGGGGAAGTTTAAAGTTTTCTGCAGTTATTATGATAGTTAAAAATATAATTAGGTGTCTGTGAGATTAATCCATCTTTTTGTTAAATATGTACCCAAAATTTGAAGCTATTCATATAATTTTATACAAGGAAATTGCAATTTAAACAAAATGAAAGTGGTGGATTCTACCCCCCCCCCAAATATTTAACCTATAAACCCTTGCATTAACACGTTAAGTGGTATGTCATTAAAATACTAGTGAGCTTTATTAGTTCTTGTTGAATTACTAAAGAATTATTTAATTATAATCTGTTGGATTTTTTGCATCATATTTTTAAAATTTATTTGGCAGAAAAAATATGATTTTTTTTTTTTTTTTTTAGTTTTTATGAAGTCACAAATATTTTTAAAACGCAGTCTAATTTTAGAAAACGTTGTATATTATTTAATATATATTGTACAAGTATTCTCCATTACATTAAAATTTTGTGTACATTATAAAATAGTGAGTACAGTGTAAAAATAACACTCTGTAAAGTTACTAAACTTTTTCTAGGAAACTAAACTTCTTAGAAATTTTTTCGTAAAGATAATAGTGAAAATTCATGTAACAGAATCCCTTACATGATTTGTTGCTTTTTCCATTACACGAAAAGATCTAGGAATCCTATTTTTCTAGAAATAGTTTAGTAACTTTGCCTTTTTTTTACTGTGAAGATTTTTTAAAATTGTCTCCTGAAGTTTAGAACTTTATCGTATTTCCAAAGTAAGGATTGTCGTTTTCCGATCATGCCGATTATAAAAAAAAATTAAATATTTAAATAGTTAATTCATCGTATTTTTCTATATATAAACCGAGCATACGATTTTTCGTGAAAAATTGCCTCTAAGTCACCTGTTTATAAAAAAAGACGAAAAATTCAGCGAAAAAAAACTTTTTTCGTATGGCTAATAGTAAAAAAAATTTGATTTCTAAAATTATTGATCTATTCTGCTTTGCAGTGCTGCCAAATGTGTTTAACCTGGGTCCACTTCTCTTAAGTTGAACTTGTTGTAACTTATTTGTTTATAAAAAAACAAACCTCTTATTTTTGTAAATGATTTTTTTAAATTTATTTATTCATTTATTTTTTTTTTACTATACATGACTGTTCATTTTGGCTTAAAGAAAGGACGAATTTGAATTAAGAAATGGGCAAAAGTATAAGATTTGCAATATGGACATTCAATTTTTTGTAATGCGTTTTGCTGAGCAAATGAATAACTAATTCGGTGGCTACTGGTTATTGTATGCTCAATGAAATAAAATGTCAATTAGTTATGCATGTTCAATTATTAAAATGCATGCTGAATTGAGAATAAAAACAATAAAAGAGAAACGGGAAATTCAGAAATTTTTATAATGATGAATATTGTACGTCGAGGCGAAGCTTCATTGTCTGTACTTTAAGAAAAACTGGCCGACTGGTTTTAAGTGTCTCGGCAAAGCGTGTTTATTGTAGTCGTGCAAATATTCGTATAAGAGCAAGGAACCTGATAAAAATCCCATATTTACTGCCATTCAATCCAGCAGATTTTGTTACATCTGTTAGTTGGTGTAATTATAAAATAACATGAAGTGATAAGGTATGTCTATCCAAACTTGTACTAAAATTGTCCAAAGACTTCCGAAACAGTTGGAAGTTAAAATTCACTTTTTCAAAAGTTTGTCATTTAATTACGAAATAAATATATCCTTCACCTTTAAAAAACAGAAAACACATATGAAATTCCTATGGGCTTCGAATAAATGACAAATCACGCAGTGGAGAAGAAAGGTGTAAAGATTGTTTTTATTAGAACAGGTGATTATGAGAGAAAAAAAAAAACTTTCAATGTTTTAATTTTGATGTCGACGGAACAAGCTTGTCTCTAATGATAATTTTTAAACGGAAATCGTTGGCTAAATAGATACATTTCCCAAGTGATATCATCGCCTCTGCACAACTAAATGATTAGAATAGGTGAAATTGGATTTTTAGATTGGCTTAAAATTATATTGAAAAAAGGAAAAGAAGAAGTTTATAAGAAATAGTCTTTGCTTGTATGGAAAATACATTTAAATCACGCCGCACAGAAAAAACTAAAACACTTCTCCTGTGAGATGGAATCTTCTATAGCTACGATTACTAGCAACTTTACTTCACTGGATGATTAAAAAGGCTTGGTTTGATTTACGACAAGAAGTCCTTGCTCGTTCTTTCACAAAGTATTAAATAATTAATGTGATAGATGGAACTGAGGATCATGATATTTTTGAAGACGCTGGCGATGATAAGAAATAAGGCACGAACCCTATTTATCATCATGTACTGGTGAAAGAAAGCGGTTTTATGAGATTGCTTCAAAGTTCTGAAAAAGATTTGAATTATAACTGATTATTAGTGACTTGTTTCATTGTAAAAGAGTGGACTTTTAGAAAAAAAATTTAGATTTGCAAGCATGTTTACAATTTATAATATCAATTTTGGCAATTTTCTTCAAACTAATTCTTTAATCTAGGCTAATCTTCAGACTCTTTCAGACTAATTCGTAATAACCGCCCTGCTTTTTCGGGGAAAAAACACTGAAAATCTTCTGCTTATATACAGAAATAAACTGTAAGTAAAGTTTATTTTCATTGTAAAAGATAAAGTGTATTTTTTCAAATAGTTACATATGTTGTAATTTCGAATTTTTCTTTTTTTTATTCCTCAGTGAAGAAAGCCGACATATTTACCTTGAGAAAATTTTACTGATTAATTAATAGAATGAAAATTAAAAAAATTAGAATAAAGCTTAAAGAAAATCTATAAAATATCAAATAAATAAGTAAGTTCGTGCGTTATCTGAGTCCAATTACTTTTGTCTTGAAGATAACTGATTCTGATGATGTTACTTCTGTGCCTTCACAACAAACTTCATTTTGTTCAAAAATTGTTCACTATATCTCATGTTTCGCTATCAGTTATTTAGGAAGTACAATCTTTGAAAGAACCTGACAAAAAAAAAAAAAAAAAAAGATTTTGAGCCACATTTTGCTTTACGTATTCAAATTAGAAAAAAAGTTCCTGCACAGTAAAAAATGAAGACCCAAATTGGGTTGAAAGATTTCTGGGTATAGTAATTTTCCTGAAATGGTACAGTAAGGATTCCAAAATGGTACAGTAAGGATTCCAAAATGGTAGAGTATTGTTCCCAAAATAGATAACCCAAAATGGTTCAAAACAGAGTAGATCTTTATTAACTTTAAATTAATCAAAATTTCTGAGGTATAATGTCTATACAACCTAAGATATTTTAATTGTTTTAATGTCATTAAAAATCAGATTTATTTAAAACGATTTTGTGCTACAAACTGAACTTTCCAAATTGGAACAATTCTGTACCCAGAAATCTTTCAACCCAATTTGGGTCTTCATTTTTTACTGTGTGGAGCCGCTAGAAGAATATGCTCGGCGTTATCGATCATCAGTGAGTGAGCAGTTCACTGAACAGTAGTTCAAGCTATTTTATATCGGAGTCGAGAACCTCGAACACAAGTCCTGTGTTAGTAATCCTTTTATCTTAAAAATAATCCAATGGGAGATGGAAGACAGAAACCAAATCAAACTTGCATGGAGCCTTATACACAGGTTTCGAGTATCTGGCGAAATCTTCCAATCGCATCAGCACAACTTTGAAATGACGTGGAAACTCAGCAAGCGGGTTCTTCATGTTTTGTGCTAGGAAAACAAGGCTCAACGGTTGGCGCCCTGTCATTGCATTCTTGCTACAACCAGGCCTCATACCAGGATCAAATGTTGCCATGTGAGGAAAAACTTGTCATGTATGATAACCAGCAAGAAGATATCTTTGTTCGATTTTTGGTTCCGTCTGATTGGAATTCAAACTGAACTTTCATAAAAAATAATATTATGTTTGGTGGACCAGAGTTCATATAGTTTGCTATGAATTCTGAAAGAGCGAAAAGCTCATCACAACCGATGTCTACTCGTCTCAGTGTCAAAGATAGTTTCAGATGCTTTTCTCCAACATCAGTCGGTCGGTCAACAGAAAAGAAGTTCGCTTCCTCCATGATAATGCGGGAAGTCATATGGCCAAACGATCAGGGACTTGAACAAAACACTGAACAAAACAAAACATCGAAATTTTGTCTCATTTACCTTTTAACTCGATCATCGCTCGATTATATAGGCTATAACACATATTTGGGAGTCATAAAAAGAATTTTTACATAAAAGGATTTTATAAGCTTGTATCGTGTTGGGAATATTTAATTACAGTCAGTGGGGATTATTTTGAACAATAAAACAACTGTTTAAGACATTTGTGGATGTTTTTATATATCTGATGATATCCGAAAAACGTTCTTGGTTATATGATAAAAATTAAATTATAATTTACTGCTAATATTTTTCAGGTATTGTGAAAAGATTAAAGTAGTATATTGTTGTACTTTTTGACTACTAGTGACTTCAGAATGACAAATATAAATAAAAAAATAATCAAATTAGGTATGCTTTTTTTGGTCAACGATCTCATAATGATTTGCAATGTATTATGCATAAATAAGTGAAGAATGTTTAATGAAATCACTGACAGAATCGCTTTTTGTTTGTGCGATTTCGTAGTTTTGAAAAGCAATATAAATTCCTTTGAAAATAGTGATAATGAGTATTAAAATAAATCTAATAACAATGTAAATACTAAAATTAACGATATTTAATGCATTTTTGAAAATAATTTCAGAAATTATTCTGATTGCTATGAAAGAAATGTGCCTCTAGAATTACTAGTTCAAGGATATTATTGAAACTTTTTATGATATCGAAAACAAGATGTTAGAGTTTTTGGTAGCATTTGATGTCAGCGAACATCACAATGTGCCGAAATGGATAGCCGATTTTGGGAATATTGTTTCCTTATTTAATTTTATTGATCTGCATTAACTAACTTTAGCTAAATGCTCAATCTTAAGCAATGTTAAGGTCAATGCAAAGCAATATTTTTAATGGAGAATAAGAACAAAATAAATAGAAATGTTTAACATTTAAATTAATACTCATTTCAGAATTTGTTCAAGCATGAAAGTAGGTAGATTTACTCAAGTTATTGTATAAAAAATTAGAGTATCATGAATAATTGGATGTATATTTTTAATGCTTGAAGCAATTGTGCTCCATAAGAAAATATTACGGATTTCGCATTAAATCAATATGTCATCAACTAAATAATCAATTCTAGATTAAAAAAGTTCACTGTGTATGATTGATCTAATGTAAATTAATTTAAAGAAAAAAGTCCTTCCGGCAATGCCGGGAGGAAGAGGTAGCTTTCATATACTTATATATTTATTTATTTATTTTAAGGTAAGTTACATTGTTCAAAAATACTAAGCTCAAATTAGTGGAAATAATCTTAAATAATTAGTGATTTTATAAGATTGAATACTAGTTTTTGTAAAGATTGAATATTAATAGGAATTTTTAGAAATTAGCCATCTTTTATTCAACCTGGTTTTATTTTAAGCGATTTAGAGAGTCACCAGATTCCACGATATCATAAAATGTATGCCATTTTAAAGCAACATTGTGGATCGTTCAGATCAGACCGTTTCAAAATGTCAGCCATAAGAAAAATTCAAAGTGCTATAACTCAATCATTTTTTAAGATATAGACAAAATAAAAAGTGTTCTGGAATCGTTGTTTTAAGTTTTAACACGTAAAAGAAAAATATGTTTCAACTTTTAATTTTTTCGCATTTAATTTTAAATTTTAAATTTTTTTAAAAATTTAAAATGGCCACCATTTTGAACCAAAATGGTGGATGATGCTGGCCAACGAACTCGGTCGAGACATTTGTATGTACTATGTACATACCAAGTTTCATTGAAATCGGTTCATAATTACGCGTGTTATCACGTGACAAAATCAGATCGTTTCAAAGTGTCAGCCATAAGAAAAATTCAAAGTGCTATAACTCAATCATTTTGTAAGATATAGACAAAATAAAAAGTGTTCTGGAATCGTTGTTTTAAGTTCTAACACGTAAAAGAAAAATATTTTTCAAATTTTGATTTTTTCGCATTGAATTTTAAATTTTAAATTTTTTAAAAATTTTAAAATGGCCACCATTTTGAAACAAAATGGCGGATGATGCTGGATAACGAACTCGGTCGAGACATTTGTATGTACTATGTACATACCAAGTTTCATTCAAATCGGTTTATAAATACGCGTGTTATCACGTGACAAAAATCAGATCGTTTCAAAATGTCAGCCATAAGAAAAATTCAAAGTGCTATAACTCAATCATTTTTTAAGATATTGACAAAATAAAAAGTGTTCTGGAATCTTTGTTTTAAGTTCTAACACGTAAAGGAAAAATATTTTTCAAATTTTAATTTTTTCGCATTTAATTTTAAATTTTAAATTTTTTTAAAAATTTAAAATGGCCGCCATTTTGAAACAAAATGGCGGATGATGCTGGCCAACGAACTCGGTCGAGACATTTGTATGTACTATGTACATACCAAGTTTCATTCAAATCGGTTCATAAATACGTTAGTTATCGCATGACAAAAATCAGATATATATATATATATATATATGGTTATATATATATATATATATATATATATATATATGTCAACATTTGAACGGAGGGTGGTTTTGGGGTCTGGGGGTCATGATCGGTGAAAATATACCAAAATTTTCCGGAAGTGCTTTCCTCCGGACGGCTGCAATAGGTAGCTTTTTACTTTTTGTAATGAAAGCTACCTAAAAGCAACATTAGATTATGAAAATGAAAAATCTCATGAAGATGAAAGCATTAAGTCTAGAATTAAGTGCAAATATGAAGTTAAGAACAAATTTCACCCATTAAAGTCGGTTTTTCGTTGTTAAAATTGTGGTGAAAATTATACTAATGAAATTTATTAATATTCATAGAAATGTTCACAGCATACATTCAATTTTGGTTATTGTACCTGAGGCTACGGATTGAAATGATAATTTAGCTTGTTTAAAGCTTAAACATGTTTATGCATCATTGTATGTCCATTTATCATTAGTAATTTTTGTAACATATGTTACAATATATTATATTTTTCAGTTTTCGGTTTTAGTATGATAACGAAATATTATCAAAAGTGGACCCAAATTGTCCAGTTTTTAGATATTGACTCTATTACACTTTCGAATCTTTAATCATTTATTATAACAAATTAATGTCCACTGCATTTTTAAGCGGTCTTTTTGGGGGAGTTATCTATTTAAAAAATTCCAGAACAATTCTTTGCGCGTCTTTTATTTAGTTTTATAAATTTAGTAAATATATTAAAAAAAATATCCAATTTTATAATTATATGAAAATATATCTATATATTATTTTGAATTTTACTTTGTAGTGATTTCGACATTTTAAATTTCAGGTGTAATTTGGATTAAAGTTTGAAATTTCATTCTTTACAGCCTTTTTTCTTGCATTGTCTATTATATATGGAAAATTATCCGAAGACCACAGCAAATAAAGGAGAATCTTTGCAACAATCGTCCACGTGGGTGATATCCAGCTAATAGTTATCACACATTAGTATATGAATGAATCTAAATGAATAAATAAATTCTGAATGAAATTTTACCAACGAAAGTTTTGCTTGTAGATCATACTCGATATTGGTTTAGCTTGATTATAGTTTATATTTGTTTAGCTCATATATTAGTTGCTTTTGTTTTAATTAACTTTGTCTTGTACAGATTAGCAAGCTTCTTAAGTTACTTAATTTATCCTAATTATCCTATTTAAAAAATAGGGTAAACCTACAAACCTAGTACATTTAAAAATTGTAAACTTTATACACAATTTTCTTAAAAAGTTTTTAAAATATCGAAACCATGACGGGACTATGATTATCTATACATAAAGCGAAATACATCTTGCGAGTTTATACATATTAGTTTGAGAGGTATTTTTATTGAAAAATACACATTAAAAAATCATTATTTCTATACGAATTTTGGTATATATTAATAAGTTTAAGAGGTATTACAAATCTTTTGTATAACGGTAAATTTGAAATAAATAACAGAGAAAAAAGTCATATCTAACACAGGAAAAGAGTTTTCCAATATAATGTTGAAAAAAGAAGTGAAATATATTCAATAGATTTCTATTTATAAGGTTTAGCATAAACGTAATTCTTTGCTAAAATTTGACTATATATTTCCTAAATTTAAAAATGTTAACTAAAATTCCAGTAAAAATTTATTTGAATTCATAATTTTCCCTCTATTTTAATAGAAAACACATGTGTTTAATAAAAATGTCATATTTTTTGCAAAACAAAATGACTCGAAGGTAGACATATACTTTAAGCGACTAGACAGACAGTAATCTTTTCCTAAAGATGTTATTTAAAAACAATATAAATTAGTTAATAAATTATTAAAAACAAATTAGTGAATAATGCGATTTCTTTTACGATGTTTGCATTAATATATTTTAATATTTCAATATTGATACAACTTTAAGGAACTATACTTTTATGTTTCCTTAAAAAAAGAAAGAAAATAAATCTCTTTTGTGAGATACAAAACTTGTTTTGAAGATTTAAAATTTTTTCTAGCCACTTGCGCAACTGATAGCGAAAGTATTTATAGTAATGCCCACAGAGGATCGTCGAAGGAACATTATGGAATATGTCAAGCTGTATTTCGAAAGGGCTTATTCAATTTCAAAATGCTCTTTAGACTATAATAGTTTTCATGGTATCAAAATTCAATTTTTCAAATCTTGCTACATATTTTGTATATACTGATGGAATTTCTAAGCAGTCAAAATGCCTTTTTAATGTTTCTATCATAATCTTAGATAGACTTGGAATATTAAGAAATTTTCTGTTACGAAACGATAGATAATCTGTAAAATTTTCCGTTATATGTCTAAAAAATTATATCAATTTCAAATGTGTGTTTTCTATTCAATGACTAGACTTGAGCATAGATTAAGTAGTTATATATATATATATATATATATATATATATATATATATATATATATATATATATATATATATATATATATGGGTGATTCTCAAAATAGGGGACAATTTATGTCTTTCGGCATACAAAAAAAAATTGAGAGGTTTTCTGTCATGTTTTTATATTTAGATATGTTTGTCTTAATATTATTCATTATTTGCACTCAAGAATTACTCACTTTTTAGTTAAAAACACCTTAAAATAACAGAATAAATGTTCAAAATGTCATTAGCATGGATGTCCACAGTAGCTGTGCCTTGTATATACTAGCTTTTTAAAGAGTTAATATCATGTTTATAAAATAAAACAAATGTTATTCTTTCTTTAAATTAATTAAGGATAGGATTTATCCAATAAATTTCTTTTTAAAAATAAAATTATAGTATATAAAAAAAGAATTAAAGTTTGTCCTCCATATTCTATTTTCAAAACAAGGTCATACTATAACAGCTGGTTATTAATCAAAATTTCATTTTCACATATGACAATAGTTTGAAAATATAAAGTTTCTCCATGGCAACAAGTAGCCATTTTATCCCAGCCTGAAAATAGAAGCATGTATTGTATTTTAAGAATAGAAGTTGAATATTAGGGGCGTACATCAATTGTATGTCATTAGAATGGATAATAATTTTCATGTTTATTTTATAATTAAAATTTTTATTTTACTTATTTGCATAGGACTTTTGTGTCTTAAAAAGCCCCAGAAAGGACTATTGCATTGTGATTATATTATGGCTCATAATCTTATTTAAATTAAAATTTGTCATTAGCATGGACAAATATCAGTGTCATTAGCATGGTTTTTCTGTCCATGCTAAAGACTCCTATGTGCACAAATGTAACCATTGCTTATATTGTATCTTTTATAACGTTTAATTTTACATATAAATTTAGGTATTGCATTCATTATCCCAAAAATATGCATTAAATCTGTCAGAAAATCACTAAGACAGCTTCTTACATTGTTAGTGTCAGAATGTTGCTCATGTAAACAAAGTTTGCTCTTTGGTAATGTTTTTATTCTCCTTATATGTATATATGTAAAAATGGAAACCATTTTCTGAAAAGGAAGGCTAATAAATATAGAAAAAAATATTTAAACAGGGAGAAAATAAAAATTTCTTAATATATTTATTCCATGCAATTTGTTTTGTCATTAGCATGGCTCAAAAAATACTAATTATTTTTTTTTAAGTTAATTTTTAAATATTTAGCTCTGCTGACTACATGTAAAGTATACCTAATACTATATTAACAACACCTATTTTTTTCAGAAATTTTGCTAACAGTAATTTTTTTAAGATTTCACTTTTGAAATTGTCCCCTATTTTGAGAATCACCCCCACACACACACACATATATATATATATATATATTATATTGTTAATTTTTCTTTCGCGACATCCTTTTATTTTTTTTATTACGCTAAATTAGCCGCATATTCACTATTTTTCTATTTTTTAATAATATCTATAATTAATTCTTTTAAACTCTCCTTAAATTAATTATTATCTTATTCATTTTGCTTAAATATAAAGCTTTATGCTTATTCATTAATTGCGCCATCATTTTTCCCAAATTTCTATTATTTAGTGTGAATTTGTATATTTTTAAAAGATTCATATGTTTATTATTCTTTTTATTTATTTTATTTATTTTATTCCAAAGTTTTTCCCGCCTTGGGATCTCATGTTTATACCTCATTTTTTTAGCTCATTCACGTTTCTGTTAGGAGTTTTTGCAGAATTATTTTCAATGAACCTTTTCGCATGACGTTCTTTGTTCTATACGAATCTGAAACGGGCAACGTTTTGAATTCTATCTTTTCGAGTTTGATCAAAAGTGCGAAGCATCGACCAAAACGACGGAGGGAATAAATGACCTGAGGAAATGAGAATATTACTTTTATAAAAAAGTTAAGATCGTACTTTAAGGTTAAGATCGTACTTTAATTGAAACAATCATAGTGCGAGACTTACAGATGACTTAGCACCTTAATATCAGAACAGTTTTATCGTAAGTGCTCCAAATAATGCTATAGAGTGGTATAAATTAGCAAGCTAACTTGTAGTCATCCTAAATTCTACTGTAGATACTACGACAAACAATTCCGCACATACTAGATATTTTCGACAAAATTCTCGATCTTTTCATAAAAATGATAGATATTTTTAAAGAAATGCTAGACCTATTTACCTAACCTAGCCACAATTTAAATCTCCCAGAGATTGGGATCGTCAAACAAATTCCAATGCACATAATTCTAACTTTGATGCTAATTTAAATGCACATAATTCTAGATTTATGACTGTAAGAACGCAAAGTTATCATTTTCAAAGACTTTGCCCAATGAGATTTGCAGGATTTGCTTAAATAAGTGTATACTTAATGCTTTTCAATAGGAGAACAATCGTGTGCTTAATGTTAACTCTTTACAGTCTGATAATATTCCCACTCCCAAATACCTATCTATTACTAGCATATAACAATTGACTGTGTCTGGTTTTGGAAATGAAAGTAAAATTGCTTGTCTTATAAATTCTGGATCTACAAGTTCATTAATACTTGCTAATTTTGTACATTTATTTAACGATTAACTTAAAAATATTCACCCTCTTATTATTGGTCAAGCTAAAGGCTTTCAACAAATTAAACAATCTCGTGATATATTTCTTATAATTCGTAAAATTGAAAAGTATGCTAATTTTGTTGTTTGTGATACAGATTTAGAATATGCTATTTTAGAATTGCCAGATTGTGGTATTTTTGATTTAAAACTTGAGTGTGCAAAACAGTCTATACAAGGAAATATTATTTTAAAGCAATGTGTATTCAGGGATAGAGTTAGATCTCTTAATTTTAATGTAAAAAATGAGTATCCAAGGATGCAACCCTATTATGGAAATGCCATGGCTCCTGAATACTTTTCACAACTTAATTATGATACTTCTAAATTACTTAGGGAAACAAATTCTATAGAAAATGAAAATTTAAAGCATATTTTATGGGATTATTTTGATATTTTTTCTAAAAATAAATAAGACGTAGGGAAGATAAATATTAAACCTCAACGAAAATTTTTAAATTCTGCTCTACCTATATCTATGAGAACTTATCAATTTTCTATAATAGAGGAAAATGAAATTGCCGACCAAATTCAAACCTTATTAGCTGCTGGTCTAATGAAAGAAAGTAATACCTTTTATTCTTCCCTAGTCACCTTAGTAATAAAACGTGATGAAGACAAATAACTAGATTATGTGTAGATTATCGTAAATTAAATTCAATTATGAAAAATGACGCTGAACCTCTACCCCACATTGATGATGTTCTCCATAAATTGAGTTTTGCGTAGTATTTTTACCCGTTGGACTTAACTTCTTGCTGCTGGCATATATCCCACAGACACAGAAAAACTCGCTTTTAGCACCAATTCAGGTTTATTTCAATGGAATTTGCTTACCTTTGGTGTAAACGTTGGGCCGTGTATTTTTAATAGAACTCTTAAAGAAGTCCTCACTAAGTACAAAATAGATTTTTCTTGCTACTATTTTGACGATTTTGATATAAATATTTTTCCATCCTCTTTCAAAAATATATACATAATTTAATGAAAAATTTTGAATTATATAGACTGGAAAATATTGCACATACTTTTCTAAATGTATCATGGCTCATGATAAGATTCACCTCTTAGGATATGAAATTAAAAAAAGGTACTATAACCCCTGCTAATGGCAATATTGATGTCATCAAAAACTTAAAACCGCTCTCAAATGTGAAGGAGTTTCGAAGATTTTTAGGATCTGTAAATGTGTACCATAAATTTATAAATAAATGCGAAAAAATTAGATATCCTCTCAATAGATTACTTAAGTAAAATACTTTGTGGAAAAGAATCCATATTATCAAAATTCTTTCCAAAAATTAAAAGAATTTTTAATTGTTTAATCTTTCTTAAGAATTTATGACCCTTATTATCCCTCCATATGTTTGTTGACGTCTCACAGGTAGCAGTAAGTGCAATTTATAAACAACCAGATAGTAACAACTTTTTTTTTTACATCCAATCGCTTTTTTCTTTAGAGGATTGAGAAGTTATGAGCGAAACTATTTTATTACTGAGTAAGAATATCCTACCATCATTGAAATTTTATATAAATTTTACTATTAATTTCTTGTTGTAAAGTTCAGAATTCATACTGATCATTCATCTCTTATGTGGCTTAAGAATGTGAAACACCTAAGATATAGATAGGCTTTTTGGGTGATCTTTGTAATTAAGTATGTATAAGGATAAAGTAGAATATTTAAAAGGAAATAAAATGTCGAAGCTGACATGTTGTCAAGAATCCCCCATTTCCCATTCTACTCTATCACTTTTCTTCTGGATGTAAAAGAGATCACTGCGATGCTGAAAAACTGATAATTTCTGTGGAAAAAAATATAAAAATGAGGATGGACTGATCATAGTTAAAAAGAAGGGTTTTTGAAAAATCATAGTTCCTATGTCCTTGAGAAGAAATTTGCTTGGTATTGCTCAAGAAAAATTTGGTCACCCTGGTATCCAAAAAAGGCAAAATTTAATGTCATTTTTGGCCAGACATGATTCAAGATGCAACTAGTTTTGTTAAGCATTGTGATATATGTCAAATGAATATAAAACCCATACTAAAAAAATTGGCATATTACAAACTATGCCAACACAGATCAACCTTTTGACTGCCTTTCTGTTTATACTCTGAGAGGATTTAATTATTATAACTCCACCAAAAATATATATATACATCATCATAGACCATACAACTTAGATATGTGTAAACATTTCTTTCCAAAAGTATTGTGAAGACCCCAAGTAACTGACTGTGGCACATAACTCCCGATCATAATTTCGCAAGAAGTGATCCTAACTTTCTGCTCTGAATCCGAATTGTTTCTTCTGTGTTTGCCAGACGGCGCTGATGTGGTACAATCAACCAATAGAAACGAGAGGAAACGAAGAGCAGAGAGTGGAAAAAGATGGGACAGTAACTTTTGGATTTCAGTGATGATTTTAACGTTTTATTTACTTGTTTGATTTTTATGTGTGTAAAGTCTTTAGTTGTCAAGTTTTATAGTGTATCTGTTAATGTCGTGTGCTGAAATAAAAAGATGATTGTTATAAAAATGAGAAGTCATCGTGCTGCCTTTCACATCGGAACCAAGGGAAAGACGTAAAACGGTACAGTATCACCATTGAAACCTATATATCAATTGTTTGAAACAAATTTTTAATATCCAATTACTCAACAACTATTCTATTTTAACTAGATTTCTAATTTACAGGCTTTTCAAAAAGTACTAAGTGGTAGGAATGAGGTTTTTCCTTCATTTCAATTTGAAAAAATCTGTAGAATGATAATATAAAACAACGATTAACATCATCACACAATCCTAAACAGAATGGAAAATGTAAATGTGTAAATCAGACAATAATTACTAGATTAAAATGTAAGGTAAATTCTACTTCCTCCAAAATTCTTTTGAACAAATATTTTAACAGAAGTCGTTAATTAATACAATAATACATGCCATTCAGTAAATAAGTTCTTTGCTTATTTACTATTTGGGCAATTACCCTATGATACCTCTTTTAAACAAAATCGCTACCCAAGCATCAATGAAGCCTTTAAAAATGTTAAAGCGCCTACTGATATATTTCATTTGAAAAGTAAGAAATATTATAACCGAAATTATGTAGAACCATATTTTGAGGCAGGAGATCTTGTTATTTATCAAGAGTTCCATTACCTTAATACTAGGAAACTATCACACATTTTTAGCGGACTATATTAAATACTTAAAATTTTATCTTATGTAAATTTTGAAATTGATAGGCAAAATTTATTTAAAAATACTGAAGTTTTTCACGTTTTCAAATTGCACCGCTATAACCACTCTGATAAATTAAGACCGTCACATGAGCCCTAAGCACAGGAACAGCAACAGCAGTAACAAACTAAAGTCAAATCGATAGCTTAATCTAAATTCTCCTATTAATAAATTTTAAATAAATAATTAGTCAAAATAATGCCCTAAATAACAGATTAACCACTTTCATTCCGACATTTCGAGTATACTCTCGATCCGGAAAGGGATATTATTTGTAAGAGGTTATTACTTAACCTCCTCATTCCTAAGACAAATACTACGATGGGACCACTAAAACCAGTTTAAAATCAGTGTAAAATATTTTCAAAAATGCGTCAGTCAATATATTGATGCTTCTGATTATGCACGCATTTATTTAAAAAAGTTTAAAAGTAATTTTAGAAATTCTAAAAACATTTAAATTAATTTAAAGTGTGTTATGTAGTGTCACCTACAGGCGACATCCGGACAGAAGAAGTTAATCTAGCTTTTTTATGCAGGAATAAATTATTCTGAAGCTGAATTTTTTACTTAATTTTAAATTGAAATAATTGGAAATGAATGCTTTGATTTTATTTGATCTCTTTAAAATCATGCATTTATTTATGGAATTCGGCTAGCTGCATTAAATTTAATTTAAATGAAAACAATTAAACTTACTTCTATCATTTTTTTCTAAAGTATTTCATGTCTTATGTTCTCTTGTTGATGAAAAGAAGATGGTTATGTAACACTCCCTGAAAGGATGCTTTTATTTATTTATTTTGTATTTATAGTTCCTTTCACGAATTAAATGGATAACTAAAACGGTGTTTGTTTGTCGAACTTGCTATTTTTCTTATTTTATTTTATTTTCTCTCATTGAGTGCGTTTTATTTAGAGTGTAGAATCAGAAAATAATTTCAAAATTCTTAAGCATGATTTTCTAATTTAACTATTAGTAATTAAATTATGCAACTCAGATTAGATATGGGATACTCATGAGATATTGTGTAATGATTCATTGAAAAATTATTGTTATTATTGTTAAATTTTTATTATTGATAATATTATTATGTTATTTAATAATAAAAAAAAATTAAGAATTCTGATAGAGATCAAACCTATGATAAAATTAGCCTTTTTAAAAACCGTTAATACCTAAGAAAAATTAAGATACGAATGTCAGTAATGAATATTATTCTAAAACTGGAATGAGCTATAGTATATAATTATGCCTATACTGTCTAAATTCAAGATAAAATTTGCTCTTGCTGTTGGATACAATTTCTACAAAATGTTTTTTTAAAGAAGATATATTGACAAGCATATTGATAAAAAACAAGTAGTATTTTTATTGTTTATCATTGTTTAACTATTATTTTATTAACGGTTGTCATGTATATTGTTGAACATTTTATGTTATGATAAATATGTTATGATATGTTATGATAATTATGTTATGATAAAAAACATGTTATGATAAATATTATATTATTTTTCTCATTAACTGCTATTTAATATTTTTGAATACTGAGAGAAATGAGCTGAATTCTTAAACTGTTGTAGTAACAAGCTTAAACTGAAACAGCATCCTGGTATGTTATAAACTTGGAACAGAAAACTGACAAAGAAAAAGACTCTAAGAAATAGTGATATATAGACCAACATTTTCAAAGGGACTGAAATATTTAAGACTTTTATAAGTGAATATCTTTTTGAAATAATTCTCTTATATCAAAAAAGAGAAAACATTTCGTGCATTATAATAGTTTAATTTATTATTAAGATTTTACATTGTTGTTATGTTCTTGCTGATAGATAGCACATCAACACAGATGTTTTATTAGTTATGATTAAACATTTTTAAACTTTAAAACACGTAAGTTTTTATGAACAACTTATGAATCATGTACTACAAAGTTATTCGTTATAGTAGTTATTATATTTCATTACAGCAGATTTTTAGTTTCGTTATTAGCCGAGAATTATTGTAAATTATTTTCTGCATTCAAGTAAGTATAAATTTTAAACAATCCCCATCAAGTTGTGTTTGTGAAAATTAATTATTATTATTTCTGGCTGTAAAAAAATTCAGAGATATTTAAGTATTTTAACTGAATTATCAGGTAGCTGCATTATAATCCGAGCTTATGCTTTTTAACAAAATGAACTTGTACTTCACTTAGATCTACTAGCGCATGTGTTTTTAGGGTGGGGGATAATGTTATATTATTATTTTTTCCTTCGCAATATATCATTTAAATACACACAAGTACCGGCATATTCAATATTTTTCTGTTCTTCAGTAATATTTATCATCAATTCTGTTATATTCTCATTAATTATTTATTGCCCTTTTTCATTTTATTTAAATGTAAAGCTTTAGTTTATTCTTAAACTGCCTCATCATTTTTGATTAAATTCTGTCATTCATTGTGAATTCGAATGTTTTTGAAACAGGTATTTCTTTATTATTCTTTTATTTATTTTATTCCAAAGATTTTCCCGCCTCGAGGTTTCATGCTTACACATCATTTTTTAGTTCATTCGCGTTTTTCGCTAGACTCTTTGCAGAAATATTTTCATTGGGCCTTTTCGCGTGACATTCTTTGTTCTTTATCAATCAGAAACGCGCAACGTCATGAATTGTATCCTTGCGAGTTTGATAAAAAAATTCGTAACATCGACTAAAAAGACAAAGATTTGGCATGATTTTCATCTGCTAAACATCTATGCTCAGATTTTTCGCTATTTTGTCGAAACTTCAGCTTGATAACATCTCACGCTGCTTGGAGTTCCCGTATGACGTAAGATTTTTGCTTTAAAATATCATCTTAAACCTCTACTGTGATTAAGATTGAGCTTCAGTATTTGAGTGGGAACTGTTTATATGATGTATATCAATAAATTAACCCTCTCAGAAGATTCTTTAATTTTCTTTTGATGGAGCAACTTCATGTTTGGTTATTTTCATTGCCTATTTGCCATTTCATGGCTTGTACAACGACTTCATTAAGATGTCAAAGATGTCGCATTCATTGCTCGGAAATCACATATTCCTAACATGGAATTATAATATATTGAATGTTTACCTTTTTAAGTGCAGTACTACAATTTTCAAAACTTGGTAACATTACAAAAAACTTCATATCGAATGAGCGCTTACTGCTAAATTTGCCGCAACCTTTTTCTCTCTCACACACATATTATATATATAAATAATTAGTAATATATTTAAAATAAGTAGGTAATTAATCATAATAGTAGGTACAAATTATGTGGTCAGGAAATTAGTATTTTAAAAGTTTTAGACTTAAAATGTAATATTAGTCTTTGGAGGCTATTGTAACATTTTCCCATCATGGATGTGCATACTATAACATATGAAAATAAAACGCATGTAAACTATTTATAACAGGTATTGCAATTCCAAAGCAAAATTTAAATGCATATTTAAATAGTTTTAATATTCATAGTAATACTCTATTCATGAATTGTTAATGAACCAATTTCGACAAATTATATAAAACGTCAAACTACTCAAGTAATATCGAATTGTGTAAAAAAAATCCTTACAGCTCCAAAAATAATAAACATATTAAATAACCGTTTACTGTGTCGGATTAAGTGTATTATTTCTAATTTAAAAAAATGTCTTTCAATTGAAATTCGAATGAAATACAGGGTCATGAAAAATCGAAGAATGTGGAAAACAGAATTACAAATATCGTAGATGCATATAAATTTGAATATGTTTGATAGGTAGTAACAGCTTTAAAATTCATTTGAAACGATTTTCCCTATAAGCCGTAATGTAGTGGAAAAAACTTTGACTGCCCCTGAAAATAAACTAAGCATGATAGAAACTTCATTTTTAGTAAGGTTCGTGCTAGGGCAAACGCTAATAACGTTCAAAAACTTCATGGCGATTCGAGCATATATACAAGAGTTTGAATGCGGACTGACAGCCAGACAAATCGAAAGCATAAGTACCTTTCAACTTTATTGAAAATTGCTAAAAACACATTCGATAAAAAATGACATACACTGCTCAAAACAATTAAAGGATATTTGAAGTTTTATATAAAATAAAGATATAAAGAATTTTTTTGCCGAAAATAGAAGAAGAGAATCAGAAATGCAAATTTTTCTGGTTTTCAAACTGTGGAGTATGCAAATTTTGAGTTCGACGTCAAAAACGTCGCTTCAGCGGCAGCGAATTAAATTTGACTTTCAACTGGATAAAAGAGAATGAAGACAAGGATGATCGGCATTCAGCGATTGCTTTGTTTCGATGAGTACGATGTTTCAGCGAAGTCATTTGACAAATTCAGAAGCTTGGAGAATTGTTGGTAGGTTAGAAAGGGGCCAAACTCAAGCCGAAGTAGCGCAAGCCATTGGAGTGTCACAAAGTGTCATTTCCAGGATCTGGAACCGTTTTTTGGCGAGTGGATGTGCAGGCCGAAGACCAGGGCAAGGTCATAGATGGGCAACAACTCCCAATGAAGATCGGTATTTAGCGTTAACAGCTCGGAGACACCGAAACATAAACGCTACTCTTCTCCAACAGCACCTTCGCTCGGCTACAGGCACCACGATTTCAACTCAGACTGTCCAAAATCGGCTCCATGCTGTAGATCTGTATGCTCGCTGACCGATGGTATGTGTTAGATTAACATTAAGGCATCGTCGCGACCGCAGGGAGTGGGCAACCGAGCATGTCAACCGGAGGCGAAATGAATGGAGCAATATTCTGTTTTCTGACGAGTCCCGTTTTTCTGTGCATTCGGATAATAGGCGTATTTTCATCTGGAGAGACCGTGGCAGTAGGAATAATCCTGCGTTCGTGTATGAAAGTGTCAGATTTGGCGGTGGAGGAATGTTGGTGTATGGTGGCATCTCCATTGACGGACGCACTGACCTCTACATCATTCGAGATGGAGCTCTGACTGGTCGCCGATATAGGGATGAGATCCTCAGACCTATTGTAGTCCCTTACGATGCAGCAATCGGAGATAACTTCATTTTAATAGACGATAACTGCAGGCCACATCGTGCAAACCTGGTGGAGGATTTCCTTTTCGAGGAAGGAATTGTTCGAATGGAATGGCCAGCGTGTTCTCCAGACATGAATCCAATCGAGCACGTTTGGGACGCTATAAGAAGACGAGTTTCTGGCCGCCAACAACCCCCACAAACTCTCCAAGAACTGGAAAGGGCTCTTCTGGAAGAGTGGGGCAGAATACCCCACTCGTCATTAATAGCCTCATTGAGTCCATGCCTCAAAGGTGTTCAACGTTGCTGGCCGCCCGTGGAAACCATACCCTCTACTGAAAATGATTTTCTTTGAAGAAAACACCTTTTCTTATTCTTTTTTTCTCATATGCACAAATTGTATTTTTTTCTTTTGTACACAAATGCGCAATAAAATGCATTTTTTCTGCCAAACATGTGTAATTTATTCTCATATAACCTACTATGTCTGTCGACCATGTATCAATCAGCTAAAAAGTTTCCCAGATACAAAATCCCCCCAAAACTGCAATATCCTTTAATTGTTTTGAGCAGTGTATTATATTTTTTATATGATAGAAGCTTAGTCTAATGTATGAATGTTTCTACGAAAATATTTGAAGAGCACACTAAATGCCTGTTAAATGAAACCTATCTGTTCTAGTATGGGGTATTCCCTATCAAATGGCGGACCAAAATTTACAAAAATAAACTCAATTGTATTATTCCATTCTTTCCCTTAACATACTGTCCCAATTGAAAGCACGTAGCAAAATTGAAACTTGGTATAACAGGCAATAATGTGGGCAAACACGGATGAATAGGTGGCTCGTATCAATTCTGTGCAAGAGCATTTGTCCCCATATTTTTTCTTCCATTTTCGACAACGTACAAATGTATCCAAATAATAGTTAACAGAAATCTTGAACTGACAAGTACAGTCGAAGTAGAACTGACATTGGCCAAAACAGCCATAATGGCTGATTATAAATCAGGCAGAACTCTGCCAGTAAGTCGCGCCACACACCAGAGAGACATACGTTAAAAATCGCGTGACAGGGTGCAGTTAAACCGGTTTTTTCTTTGTTATAAGGGTGAAATTGTTTCATGTCTCACATATCTTGTTCAATGTCTCATTGTTGTGTAGCGCGCCTAAGTAATCAAACTAGTTTCGCATTCTGGCGTGATGTGAAACGCGTTAAAGTAAGCGTAACTCCCGGCAAATAATAACCTAATCATCCGCTTAATAATAACAACAATAATAATAATAATATAGGCAAACCAACTATTGTATTATTCAGGACGTGATTTCAAAACTATATTCCGATTTTCTGATACAGATTTATCAACAGAATGAATTCATAGAGAAAACATGACTTTTTTAAAATAAATTTTGGTTTAGGCGAATATTGAAAAACATGTCTTAAATAATTATCTTAAATTGCGTGTACTTTAATGTAATTATCGCTTAAAATTTGTGTTATATTTGAATGTAATTCAAATGAATTTAGCGATTTCAAACCGCTATAATTATTTAATCGAAAAGAGTTTGTCGATAAGAATCACACAAAGTGTAAAAAAAGTTCAAAATATTTTTCACGCACTTTATACATGGTCTATGTGACTCTCCAAACTCACATAGAGAACATCTAAAAATCCAATTTTTCAAACATCAGCAGTGCCGTAATTGCGCAGGAACGCGTGGGAGCGCCGTTTCCAGAAGTATTTGGTTTGTTATTGTAAAAAAATTCCGTACGAGAGCAATCTTTTTTAATACGCTTTTTATAGCTTCACCTGTATGTATGTATGTAACGGAATATATGAACGTTATTTTCACCCACTTAAGACATCAGATTAAATTGAAACTTTGTACACTTATTAATAACCGATGACAATTCAATAATTCAAAACTCGCCGCTTAACACTAGAACCGCGGGAAATTTTACTCAAGTTTTATGAAAATATTTCGCATAAGAATTTTTATTTAAAACTATTTAAGCTATTTATTTATGTTGTTTTGGTGCAGAATATATTTAAATTTTTTTAAATACAGTTTTCTGGTCGGAATCGACATCTGTTCAATTGCTACTGGTCAAAATGACCCGTCACCGCGGTTCTAGTGTTAAAGGAGCCAAAGTAAAAAACGCCGGATAAACGTAATAACAATTTGAAAAATTAACAGTCGTCTGACACCCTAGACACGTGACAATCACTGAAACACATATGAAAACCGTAACTATGCAACCGAAAAAAACCTTTTAAACTTTTTAGTTCGACCTTATATAAAAGTGTATATTTCAGTTTATAAAACTATTTAGCAATTTTTTCTTCAAGCAAAACGTTAAAATTTCCTAGTTTTAAGGAAATCTGTTACCATTTATCGAAAAAGGCGATATTTTGACTAATCAGATGCGTTGAAGCCATCCTGCTGCCACCGCCATTTGAATACTAGCCCAGACACTAAAATGGCGACCGCTGAAGACGGGTTTTTTAAAAGTGTGCGGTTATAAGTTTAAGTTTTCATCTCATAAGGAAGGTCTCCATACTGGGCATACCCAGAATTTTATGAAAAAATACTAATTAAAGTACTTATGTATGCAATAAAGGATCAGTCAAAATTAGCGGCGGAATCACATTAGATATTGTGTAAAACAAAATATTTCGAATATTTGGCGTGAAAAGATTAAAGAGTCACTCGATTTGGCGAGCAGCCCTTTTCCTCGCCAAAAGCAAACGATTATAATGAAACTCAAAACTGTTAGATATTTAGAATGCGTGTAAATGGTATTTAAGGAATTTAAACGTAAACAATGAGAGACTTTAATATATTATATACATCTATATACATATTGTATTACACATACATATTTATATTACTCGTTGAAATAGTTTTTTAATTAATCGCTGGAAAAAAATTCATAGCTAAAAAAATCATATTGAGAAAAATTATCTTCATACATTTAAGCGTATACAAAAATAAACGTCATATGTTTCCATAGCAACAAAATCTAATCGACAATTCTCAATTGGACCTTTGATCTTGAAACAAATTTAATTAAATTTAAATTAAGAATTTCGTTTTAAATCTCAAATTTTGATGATTAAATTTGAATATAAATACATATAAATTTCGATATAGCAAAATTATACTTAAAACAAACTAAAACTTACAAAATTAAAGTTATTTAAATTAAACTTATCAAAACAAGTTCAACATGAAACTTTTTTTTCTTGTAGTGTATTTGGCATAAAGTATTTCTTTGAAATTACATTTCTTTGTCAACCGGCGATAAATCGCCAAATAATGAAATTTTCATTATTTTTTTACGGTTACTGAATGGAGGCTCCGCCGAAATTTTTTTATAAACGTATATATCCACACGAGAAGAACATTCTGTAATTTTTTCAGATTTTTCGGAGTATGCCCGTATGGAGATCTTCCTTGTCAGTATTCTATAAAATATTTCTTAAACTTCTTTAATCTCAGAAAAATAAAGCGAAAAAACTTACAATAAATAAATATTGGTACCGAAACTGGAGATACCCTACACACGCTGAAAAATTCTGCCTTTGAATAGCAGTCGCTTTTTTGTTAGCTCTGAGGACTAGTATTAAGGAGGCGGAGGTTCTGAATTGACATCAGTTTCTCTATTCTGATTAAATGAAAGCAAATTACATTACTATAAAAAATTCAATACAATAATTATAGCTGTTAATTTTTAAAAAAGTCCGCTTGACCACAGATAGCGCCAAAATCTCTAGCTTACGAACCGAATAGCCTTGAACTCTAAATAGAAAAGGAAAAAAAATAAGAGAAATTGAAACCAGGCAAATTTACCACAAAAATTAGACAAATTAAAGATAATGCAAGACGGTTAGCGGGTGGTCGGGCCTCTGAAGCTATCGATTTTTCTTGCCTTTATCCCGGACATATACTGTTTCAAATTGGCTTTTGGATAAAAAAAAAAGCAAAAATCCGGTAGCATAATAATCTATAAAATTTTGAGTTCCCCTAAATATTTTTTTCGAACTACAGCACTGAACATTAGATAGAATATTCAAGTGTTGTTAGCATTTTGGAGCATTCTCTGTGTTAGAATTTCACAATTATCATTCCTGTCATCATAGTGCAGAAAATATTTCACCAGCGGTACAATCAAGCACATCCAGAAGATAAAAACTTACGAATATGATATCGGATGTTTGAACAAATTATTGGATAATTTGACGTCATCTATGTGACCAAGGGGAATCACATAGAATATTTTAAAAGTATGCAAATAAAATTTTGAATTTCTCTTTAAATTCTGCGTAATTCTTATCGATAAACTGCTTTCGATTAAATAGTTAAAGCTGTAATCGCTATCTTCCGGTAATCGCTATATTCATTTTGAATTATCCTGTATTACAAGGCTACTATAGGTGACAGCTTGTTGATTCTACCTGGCAACACTTTCTGAAAATCGAAATTCTTAACTCATATTTTGACAATATTTGCGAGAGAAATAAATTTTAAAAGCTAAATTACAGAAAAAAACTGGTGTAAACAGTATAGAAAATTGACATCTTTAAATCTCTGCGGCATTTAAATATATTGAGTATGTCACATTGCAAAACTAAATGTTTAAGAATAATCGAGATTTACTGAAGTACCTACCAAAACATGAACATAAATGGTTGATTGGGGTTTTATGGCGCAAAATCCCTTTTGGGACATGCTGCGCCAAGTGAACATAAATGTAAGAAGCATTTTGTCATATCTTTAATTTATTTGAAAACAGTGCAACAAAAAATGGTAATTTAGCTGCATTTTTTCTACCTTTCTATAGGTCACGGCTAAATTTAAATATTTTACAGGTATCACAACAACCTGTGATCGAATATTAATCAATTTCTACTCTGTTCAAAAGGCTCACATGCCGTTATATGGGGTACACGACATTTCGGTCCCGCCATTTCGGTCCCGCCGTTTCGGTCCCGCCGTTTCGGTCCCGAGACGTTTCGGTCCCTGGCCATTTCGGTCCCGAGACATTTCGGTCCCTGGCCATTTCGGTCCCGAGACATTTCGGTCCCTGGCCATTTCGGTCCCGAGACATTTCGGTCCCCAGACATTTCGGTCCCTGGCCATTTCGGTCCGGAGACATTTCGGTCCCTGGCCATTTCGGTCCCTTGCTATTTCTTTACCGGCCACCTTATAACTTGGTTTCTGATTGATGAAGGCCTACTAAACGCTGTAAGCTCAACATTGTTCTGGCTTTTTTTAATATTTTTATTCTCCTGCCCCCCTTCCCTCAAATTTTATACAAAGCTGAATATAATAGTCCAATAAGTTTAATCTATTGTGACTCGTGATAATAAAATCACAGCAAGTTGAAAATTTGATTAAATAATGTTATATAATTTTACACTGTCTTTATTATTATTATTTAACATAATGAATATTTTAAGTTTTATCATATATTCTTTGTATTAGGTATTTTATCTATACAAAAAACTAAAATACATATTTTATTGATTGTTTTAGCACACTTTCTTAGAATCTTTAAATTAGTGATTTCCTAACTAGGCGTGCTACGAAAATTTTTTGTTTAAAAAATAAAAATGCTCCAACGACCTTTTTTATGTAATAATTATTGGTTGCATTTTTTTTTTTTTTTTTTTTTTTCACAGTTTTCTCACTTTATGAAGACAATTTTTGTGAATTAATTTTATTGAAAGTGGGCTTATTTCTTCGTAATAAAATGATTATATTTCAATTTTATATAATAATGTAATTATTATTTTAAATAATTTTATTTTAAAGATTTAACTGACAAAACTAAGCTTTTTTAATTTAACGTTTATTTATCTATTTATTTATTTATTTGCATTACCTTTTCGCTCCCACTTTCACAGAAAAAAAATTGACAATTCTTATTTTATTTTTATTATTCATTGAATTAATAGTTTTAAATTTCAGTAACTTTAAATAAAAAATAAATAAACAGGTAAACAATAAGTTTCAGTTTATAACTACTACAAAACATAATGATAAATTGAATATAAAACAGATTAGTTATTGAGTTTATTTAAAGTAAAATTCGAAATGCGTATTAATAATTTTATCAGTTTAATTAAATAAAGATTCATTAAATTAAAAATACATATATTTAATAAAATTAATTTGATTTTAATTTTAAAATCACTAATTGTTTTGAGATTTAATTTATAGCAATTATTCATCACCATAAGTTTTTATTCAAAAATTATTATTTATTTCAAAAAAGGAAATTATTATTATTATTAATATTATTGAAAAATCAGTAGCGTAACGTAATATTTAATTAAACATAATAATGCAACACTGTAACAATGCGTAAAAATATTTCTTAACAGTGTTAGGTAACATTATTATCCAGATGCAGATTTAAATTTTCTGAAACAAAGTTATAGTTTACAGTTCGCATAAAGCAATCATATATTAATTAATTATTTTTAAAGAGTAAGAAAAATATCATAAACTAACCAATAAATGAATAAATAACATATTTATTTTGAGAATCCTTATAATTTTTATATATCCTAATGAACTTGATAACATTATAGTAGCTGAAATTTAAAAAATATGCTTTTCATTTTTGCTATAATAAGAGCTATAAACTAGATTTTAAACAAGTAATTGATAAATAAGTCACTTAAACAATTAATAGTTAAAATAATTTTGAATTCTTATTAATAAATATGTTTGATAAAAATAATTTAATTTTTAAATTTTTTTAAATTTAACAGCATAATTATTAATGCTTTAAAATTTTTTAAGATTATGTTAATCATTTAATAAAATAATGTATAACGTTAAGTAAGAAACAAATCAAAACTGAGTGCAGGGAATTTTTAAACACTTATAATTTTTTATGTTGGTGTTCCTATAAAATTTGAAATATATGCATATAAGTACCAGCTAAGTACTACTATTAATCTCTTTTAAGCAAAAATTCTGCATGTCAATCAATTGTCAACGCCCATCTGAACAAATAGTCATCTTTATACAATATAGCTAGAAAAGCTAGGTAGTTAGCTTTATTCTACTTATCTTGATCTTTATACACTTGTCAGATGAAATCCCTCATTCTATAATACAATGTCCTTTTTACTCTGGAGTTCAAATGCGGACGGACATCCCAGATTTGACTTGTGTTTATTTCGCTCGTAGTTTTTGAATGTAATAAGCATAAAAAGTGTTTAATGTATTAAAAAGGATTTGTAATTCCTGCATTGTTACATGTAAAAAGGTTGTTACACGTAAAAAGTTATTTCGTAGCAATAATTGTTATATGTAAAAAGATTAACGCAAACTTTTAAATAGTTTTTTTAATAGCGAAATACAATAATTATTTAAAAAATAAAATGTTTTAGTCAATCCCGATGCAGAACTTAAAAAATAATGTGGCTTTATCGCAATTCCATGTTAAAAACCCCTTAAAAAAAAAAAAAAAGTAAAATGCTATAATCTAAAAATGATGTGCCGTTAAATAATAGGATGAAATAAAGATTTCTAAAACTATTTGCAGATTTTTTTTTTCATTATTAAACACATATTGTACAAATTATATGCAACTGAAAATGTGTAGGCCATGGACATTTGCTTAAGCAAATTAAATCCGACTTATACGTGTTTTTAAATTACCAGATCTTCATGGTTGAGGAACTTCTATATAAATCCACAGAATAATCCTCCTCTCACTCCTGAAAACAATTACTTCTGTCATATGAAATTTGCATGGCGTTTGGATCCACTGCAATATGTTTGAGTTTGGATCCGAGTTATACGTGTAAGCGGTTTTTGGGTACTCATTACTTCTAATTAATCGCATTACACTAAAACTTTGTGTGGCTTTCAGTTAAAAAACCAGTGTTGAATTCAGACACTTTTCTCCGGGAGGGACTTCTGTGGCTCGGGGGGGGGGGGATTCAATAGAGTCCTGGGGGGATTACACTTTTTTACCACTGAAAACACAAAATCTCAAAATTTCCGGGGGGGGGGCATTGATAGCTCTGGGGGGATCGACCTGCCCCTGAATTCAACACTCTAAAATGTTCCCTATAAAATTATGTCAGATATTTCCCGTGCACAAAATTTCAGCTTGCTGGAGAAGGGACCGAAATGTCTGAGGACCGAAAAGTCCAGGGACCGAAATGGCCATGGACCGAAATGTCTCAGGACCGAAATGTCTCGGGACCGAAACGTCTCGGGACCGAAACGTCTCGGGACCGAAATGGCCAGGGACCGAAACGTCTCGGGACCGAAATGTCTCGGGACCGAAACGGCGGGACCGAAACGGCGGGACCGAAACGTCCTGCTTCCCGTTATATGATATAAAAAATATAAGAACATGTAGTGTATTAAGCTAATCTTATGTGATAATTCCAAAAAATTCTTCTTCCTCATACATGCGAATACTTCCAGAAAAGTAAAATATAGCAGTGTTACCAAATACGCAATTTACACCAAAATCTAATCTGCAACAATGTATTTCAATTTCTAACTGAATCCGAAATTTGATGAAACCGCGTGTACTAGTTGAGTTATTTACTCTAAAAACTAAAGAATACCAATTATATCAGAGACAAAATGAATTTGAAGTTTCATGAATATCCGTTGATTAATTTCTGAGATAGAGTTATTGTGATAATCATGAATAATGTCACATAGCGGCACCACCTGTTGAGTGATTTACTCCAAAAATTATAGAATACTAATTTATATCAGAGAATAACTAAATGATGAAAATTCGTGCAATAGTTTCTGAAATGGAGCTATTGCGATAATCATAAATAATACCGCATAGCAACGTCACCTGTTGTGAGATTTACGCTAAAACGTAATCAGAACCATATTATATCAAGGACTAACAGAATCTAAAATTTTATGATAGTCCGCCTATTAGTTCTTGAGATATAGCTATTAAAGGAATCGTTTAAAAGGGAGCATAGCAGTGCACTTGTTGAGCGATATGCACCAAAAACTAATCAGATCCAGTTAGTATTAAGGTCTAACTGAATCTAAAAATTTGTGAAATTCCGTGCTTAAGTTCATGAGATAGAGTGCTCACAAAATTCACGTGACAGACTCACACACTCGCAGACAGACATTTTGAAAAAACATGTTTTTTTGGAATCGTAGACTTCTAAAACGTCTAAATCCATCGAAACCCGTAATTCGAAAATTTTCACAAATCCAATACTTTTTACTTGTAAAGATAGAAGAAAATAAAATTATTACTTTATTTTTTATTGATGTGTATTTATAAAACTTAACTAAATATACTTAATTTATTTATACAATTTAAATCTACTTGCTATATACCTTAAACAGAAAACCAAGAAGCGAACGTTTAAATTTTAGATAAGTGCAGTGTCTGGTGTGCTAACATGAGCTAAAATTTGAAATATATTGTCTGTATACATTACCTTTTTAAAATTCAAAAAATATAAGAAACTCAAAAAGCGTTACAAAATCATCCCAAAATCATTATAAAAGTATATCCTACATTAAAAACTCCCATAAAAATAGTAAAACTCATGAGGAATTTTTACATACTTTACACCTTTTAATGACACAGAATAAACTTTATAATCGTAACTGTATACGAGAAGCGTAGGAAATAACATAAAAACAAGAAAGAACATGAAATAGTCTCGCTAAATTAGTGGAGGAAAGAAGACTTCCGTAAACTTCCATAAACAAAACGAATTGCGTAGATAAAATCTGATACCTCAATATTAACATCACTCAATTCGCCCCGTAATCGGTACATGTTGCTGATCTATATGTATAGTATATAAAGAAGAAAATAAAAAGGACACAGATCAGAGAGGTAATATAAATAAGCAATGAAATGCTAAAACGAAGTAAAAATTCATTTAGACGAAGTAATGAGAAAATATTATAAAGAATTACTATAAAAAATCATTATGATAGAATTCATATACTGTTTTGAGAGTGGAAGAAATTACATTGAAAAATGTGGCTGAACAAAAGGGACAGAAAAAAAAGAAGGATTTGTTACATTTAAATACACAATGAAAGACAATTGTTCGTTTGCACATTAATAAGTAAGGCACTAATGTACTTCAAACAACTTTTGTACATAAAATTTTTTTCTCTTAATCCGATTAATTAATCAAGAATACAGGTGTCTTATTCAAATCAAAATTCGGATTTTCGCTAATAACACTGATAATTATGAAAGTAATTTAACAACATTAAAACACACTTAAATTTATTTGCAAGAAATGTAGTGATATTCAAAGGAATAATCAATAGATTGTTGGAGGACCTACACTGTTAAAACTATTGGTGACACATTGCACCTTTTAAGTGTGCTTGTCTCACTGGTGACACCGCTAGAGGAGCTAAAATGGCACCATTAACTAGGGTGAAAGTATGGCACCCCAAATCCAGGGTGTTTCAGGGGGTGAAAGGACGGCACCTCAGGGAAGAATAATGGCACCCCTTATCCACAGTGTTCAATAGGGTGAAAAGATGGCACCACAGGGGAGAATAATGACACCCCGTATCCAAGGTGCCCCAGGAGGTGAAAGGATGGCATCTCAGGGGGGAGTAATGGCACCCCTCAACCAGGGTGCCCCAGGGGGGTGAAAAGATGGCGCCTCAGGAGAGAGTAATGGCACCCCTTATCCAGGGTGCCCCAGAGGGTGAAAGGATCGCATCTGAGGGGAGAGTAATGGCACGCCTCATCCAGGATACCTTAAAAGGTGAAAGAATGGCATCTCAGGAGAGAATAATGATACCACTTATCCAGGGTTCCCCAGAGGGTGAACGGATGACACACATAATCCAGTGTGCCCTGTGGCATCCTACAAGAAATAGCACTCACAATCTATGGCCCACAGTTGCAACCCCCCCCCCCCCCACCCCGCTTGTCAAGAAATTTTATTGGTTTGAATCATGAAATACAAAATGTTTACCCATTTTTAAATTGAATTCTGCAGAGAAAATTATCATGATCAGTCAATATTTTGAGTCTTTTTTTTTCTTTTCGATTGATGGAATATTATATTTTTAAACTTATTATCAGGTGTCCAAAGAAAAATTGTAGCATATTTTTGTAACTCAGAGAGGGATAATATGAGCTACAAAAATAATCATAGAAAGGCAGAGAATTCAAATTGTACTTTCATTTACATGGAGAGTATTTTAAGAAAAATTCAAAAATTTTAACTTTTATACAGTCTTTGCATTTCAAAATCACCAATCATAAGTCATCACTATTGCATTGTTAGTCATACCCAAAAGGTTTTGTTAGAATAATTTACACAACCTCTACACCTATTTTCTGCCTCTAAAAATCACTGAGTTAGAGTAAAATATTGTGACTTTGTCATGCAATTTGAAGCCTGATTTTCAATTTTATGTTTTGAATTTCTTGTTAAATGAAATAAATCATGATTTTTGTCTGTCTCTAACTCAGACGTTTGGATCAAACTTTTTGGGTATGTTTAAGAAAGGACCAGTAACTATTTTTGTGATTGGGCATTTTTAGATGCAGGAACATTATAAAAATTTGATGCTTTTTGTCTCTAAAATAAGAGAAAGTACAAATTGAATTGTCTATCTTCATATGAATATTTTTATAATTTTCTTATACAGTCGAGCCTCTATATAACGAAATCCATCGTTCCAGTAAAAAATTCGTTATATAGAGAAATTCGATGTATAGAGTATGATGTTAAAAATAGTATTTAATGTGTAAATTTTGAACAAATATTATTTTTGATCTTTTTAGTTAAGAATTTGAATTGTTTAAAAGTATATATTAACCTAACATTTTATTTCTTACTTATTTAAGCAGTTTCAAAAAAGAGAAAAGACATTTATTTGAAAGCTTAATGAAAATCAAATGAAGAAGACTTACATAAATTTCAGAGGAAGAAATCTGTAATTTTTTGTTGTTTTGATTTTAAAATTACAATTTTACGCTCTCAAAAAAAATTCTCAAATTTTAGCAAGGAATGAAAAATTGTAGTTGATATTTTTCTCCATTTGAAGGTCTCTCTTATGTGCTCTCACTGATTCCTCTCTTATATGTGTAACAATTCAATTGACTGTGTTTTGAGAAGGATGTTGAAAGGTGTGTGGGAGGTGGGATGAACTTGTTAGATTTAAAGAATAAGGAGAGAAGTAATATTTATTTTAAAAAAAAACCTTTCCACTGAACGATAAATCAAAAATAAGTGATGGAAAATTGATTCCATATGATTTCGAAGCTTTTTTAAAACTGAATAAATTAAGATCAATTTATGAAAAAATTCGTTATATGGAGATAGATATTTCGCTATATAGAGTCTGTTTTTAATGTAATCATGCGAAAAGGGGACCGTTCTTACTAAAAATTCGTTATATGGAGAAATTCGATGTATGGAGTTCCGTTATGTAGAGGTTCGACTGTAGTTTCAGAAGTAATCCGTAACCATCTTTTTTGACACATAGTATATTGCTTAACATGTATTTTCATTATTTTATATATAGGGCAACTGAAAAGTATGGGGACACAGAAAAATGCTATATCCTGTAAAATATATGCCATATTTTAATAAAAAAAAGAAAAGAAATAACAATATTTTAACAAATTGTTCACTGGCTTGATATTTATTTTTTACACAAGTTTAAAAACGAAAGATCACAGAATTGACAGTCCGCTGCAGATAATTCTGATTTAAATCATTCTATGCCTTGATAATTTTGCATCACATACAATACAAACTGGGGATTTTCTATTTCTAACTTTTCTACAGAAGTCAAGTGAGTTAAAGTCTGATTGTTCGAAGGCAATACATCTGTTATTAAATATCCACGCAGATGGGCGTTGAAGGTCAATGCTGTTTTTGTTCCATGTGTAGGCCCCAATACTGATGGATGTTCCATTAAAATTATTTTGCTTCCATGAGGCCAACACTTCGTTGAACATATTAGTCTTTGATCACTTTGACGGTTGTGAACTTTTCGGAGGATTAAGATTTTCATATAATAGAAGAAATGCTAAAAATTTTAAAATAAGCATGTCTCAAATTTTAGTAGTGAAATGTCAAACAACACACCAATATTTTTTTCAGATACCCTGCTGTATCTAATTAAAAAAATGTAAAACACAAATTAGAAAAGAATATGTAATAAATGCTGTGTAACTTTTAAATTAGTAAGAATATTTCATATTCTTTAAAGTTCTTCCAGAAAGTTAGCCATCAAGCTATGAAATGAATTATAGAAAAGGAACTGGCTAATTCTTTATTTCCCCTTTTGCTATATGGGGGAAAGTCGGGTGGAATGGGACAGTAGGTTTTTCTTTTTGTGCATTATTCTAAACTTTTCATCGACCATACACAAGATGAAGCAATGGTAATCTATTCTTCAGTTTACAAAAGATATTGTTATGCATAGACTTGCAAATGTATGAAAGAAAAAAAATATTTCAAAAATCCAATTTAAATTTGATTTATTTGCATTCAATATATTGTTTGGCTTGTTTATGTATAAATGTAATAGTTTTCCTATTTATGGAACATTATACTGTATAGTATCCATAATTTAAACTAAGCCTAAAGCAGCATTTTTGTTTGAACAAGAAGTTTAACACACATAAGGAATTGGCGAGGAATGGGACATGCCAGAAAAGAGAGGAATGGGACGCGCCTAGTTCCTTTTTTAAATTAATAATGCAAATTGCTAACATGCAAATATTTTTAGAGGATAATATATTAATTATAACATTGATAATATATATATATTCATACTTCAAAATGTAAATAAATTGGTGATTATTTAAGGCGCAACGCTAGGCACAGAAAAAGACCCGGATGATAATGCAAAGTCTATGGGGGCGTTCTTTTCAAATATTTCGCCCAAATTTTAATATTTTTACGTGATTGTTTTGCACAAGATTGCTGAGGGCGGTCCGCAACCGGCGTAGTTTTTACTTTTTCAGTTTTGGTTTCAGATTTCTTTTAAAAATTACTTTAACTTACGAAATCGGTTTAAACTGGTTCTGAAATTGAAACTAACGTTATACAAAAAATATAAAAGCAAAATCGAAAAAAAAGTAAAAACTAGGCCGGTTATGGATCATCCTCAGCTGTCTTGTTCAAAAAAATCATGTAAAAATATTAAAATTTGAGTTAGGTATTTGAAAAGAACGCTCCTATAGACTTTTACATTATCATCCGGGTCTCTTTCTGTGCCTAGTGTGGGGCCTTAACGACACCAAAACAGAGAATCCTAACAGAGAATCCTAAATTTTCTTTCCAGTCATGAAGATACAGGAATTTTATATTGTGGCATATACATTATCAACTTACAACCTTTGTTTGATTGTTTATCTTACCAACACTATAGGTTATTTTGTGCCTTATGGCTTTTTTTTATTATTGCTGTCCATAACTCTTAATGAGGAGGTATGAGACACATTTTGAAACTTACGTTCTCTTTAAAATAAAATAGTATTTGTACGTTATGTTTCTATATTGTTCAGGGGGATTAAAAAGTGTTTTACCTTGCATCCTATAAATTGAAATTTTTCTTTTTGTATATAAAAAAAAAATCTTACTTTTGTAAAAAAAAGTCCCACACCACCCCACTCTCCCCTATATAGATATTATATATTAATACACCAATTACATGAAAATAGAATTTTTATCAATAGCATTAAAATACAGTTTAAGGGCTAACAATTTATTGCATATCCTTAGGTTTTTACCACCTTCTCCCCAGATTTTTACCGGTAAAAAGCCAGCCCTGTTTATTGGTCTTGTTTCAGAACGAGTAAAATGAAAGATTGTTAGATTGTGATTTAAGATTTATAAATGACAGTGCAAAAATCGCCTTTAAAACACGAGATTTTCATCACCTGCGGAAAAATTTCACATTTGTGTAAAATTACGTTATAAGTTTTTATTCATTGTTATATTTTTTGAACACACACTATTTCTGTAAACTATTCTGAAAGTTCAGTGGAGTAAATACAGATTGTTTTCCTTTTATAATTTGAATGTTCGTGAATAAAAATTTGTCATATGGGATGATGTTGATGATTGAGAAAGGGGGGGGGACTGATTACGGTCTAATAAAACTTAAATTACTATTATTAAAAAAAATATATTTCATTTTATTTAACCATAAAATTCTGCTACTAAATAAGGTTTGCGAAAGAATACTTTCGAAAAAAAAATGGGTGTAAATCTGCATAGCCGATAATCAGATTATAAGGTATATTCATTTCAATTCCCTAACATTTTCTCACCTTTTTGAAAGAAAATGAAACCAAAAGTATGAAAATATGAAGAATTGGGAGTAAGAAAACATAATGGTAAACCGAAGATACCGCTAAATTCGGGTTTTTAGGCATTTCCCCCCAAGGTATGACTTGGCTGACTAATAATGTTTTAATATGCAAATCGAGGTTTTATCCGTGATTTTTATTTGTAAATGAGACTAAATGATTGTCCGTGCCACCGCCCCCCTTTCGATCTAATCTTATTATGAAGATTATTTTGGAAATAATGGTGGTTAATAAGGAAAATATTAATAATGAAAACCCTGAAAATAAGTTTTGATTACTTTAAGATTTGCAAGTATTCAATTGTCTTAAATGAAAAAGTTACCCCCCCCCCTCTCAAATAAAGACAAATCAAGTATACTGAAACAATATTAGAGAAGTTACGCGAGGCTGCAATATGGTGTGAATTAGCCTTTACAGGAGGGGTTCGGATAGCATATAACCGACAATATAAGCAAAGTCAGCCAGATGCTGTCCGGGATTCCGTGTAAAGTTTAAAATTAAAACTTAGCGAATAAAATTAATTGCTTTTAACTGTATATAGACGCAAAAACATATTTTAACCTTAACTGCTCTGACAAAAATTGTTACATAACTACTGTGACCTGTCTGTCAGACTATTTAATCTGAAGATGAATAAAATGTTTCATTAATTCTCAGAATGCTATTTATATATTAAACTTTATGTACAAGAATATTATAAATCAAATTCAGCTATTCAAAAGTATTTAGAGGTAGTAATAAGACTCCAAACTAAAAAAATTTGACCAGTATCTATAGTTAAACTAAAAATTACAAGTTAAACTGTGAAACTTGAAAAACTCACGGTGTCTGAGACCACTAACAGCAGTTAAGGGTTAAATCTAAACAGTTGAGTTTAAACAAAAAGTAAAATGGTCATAGAATATTCCGATTGCAACAAGATTCGTCTATAATAACCGATTTGTAATGAAAAAATACGTAAATATTTTTACAATCTTTCATTTCGCTCTTTCTAACTGTGCTTCCTTAGGATCCCCGTGCCTAGAGCAGTTTGCTCCAATTGCTCCTCGGTAGCTAAGGCCTCAATAAATCATTTAAAAATATTGACATGTAAACGAGAAATTGTAAAATAAAATAAACTTTTTCAAAAAAAAAAAAAATATAACCGACTTCAATCAACGCTCTAAAAAGAGTTAAATAATTCTTTAAAATACCTTAATGATGAATTGTTATCTAATAACCATACATCAGATATCATGTACCGAAAAAAATGGTTATAAGTTTAATACATAGAATTTAATATCCAGCAAACATGGTTTTTCGACAGAATATTTTTTACAAGAGATTAATTTACATATTTTTGATTTAATTTATGAATATATACATATAAAAAGTAATGAATTACTTTTTGAAGTTGGTGCCAAACAATCACAATCAATAATGATTTTTGCCATTTTTTTATGCTATTAGGCATAATATAACCACAATTCTTACTACACTTATAATAGTTTGGCACCAACTTCAAAAAGTAATTCATTACTTTTTATATGTATATATTCATAAATTAAATCAAAAATATGTAAATTAATCTCTTGTAAAAAATATTCTGTCGAAAAACCATGTTTGCTGGATATTAAATTCTATGTATTAAACTTATAACCATTTTTTTTTTGGTACATGATATCTGATGTGTGGTTATTAGATAACAATTCATCATTAGGGTATTTTAAAGAATTATTTAACTCTTTTTAGAGCGTTAATTGAAGTCGGTTATATTTTTTTTGAAAAAGTTTATTTTATTTCTTACTTTTTAGTTATTTATACCGTAATACTCAATTATGTCGAGGGTAATGAAAAAGACAGGCTACCGCAGCACATTTCTAGTATGTTTTTTACAGACTGCTGGAGTCATGTGATGCTCGAATGCTTCAATGAAGGTGTCGAAAAAGAACGTCACGTCATTCTAGTGGTCTGTAAAAAAGTCATTTGGGATGCACCGCCGTAACCTGTCTTTTTCATTAGCCTCGTAATTATGTGTACTGATATATGATGGCTCTTTGCAGTTTATTGACTAATGGAGACACTTTTCACTATTTGAAGTAAACAGCAAAAAGATTGCAAACATGCAAGCTTTTCATTGGTCTATCTTATTTGCTAACAACAAAAAATCAATCTGGATGCCGGCCTGTAACAGCATAAAAATTACTTTTAATTGGATGGGTGTTTTAAACTGTAGGTGATTTTTAAAGTTGAAAAAAATTGTTCTAACACTCAGGTGTTGACAAAATTGGAATAGGACCACATCGGTATTTAACAGTCCTAAGGAGGATATTCCATCTACGTTATGATCACGTGATCAAGGTAAAAACTTCTACACTGTTAAAAATCTGCTGCATTTTGGTGCAACGCACTCCCCTGCTTGTATAGAAAACGGTTACTTGGCCGTGAAATGGCGCTTTCTCATTGGTTGGAATAGAGATATTATATACAAGTGGTGGAGGGCGTTGCAGCAAAATGCAGCAGATTTTTAACAGTGTAGTGTAAAGAAGAGAAAGCTTCGGCAGACCATTCTCATGGGTCAAAAAATAGATATTCTATAACAACGGAGGAGTGACGATGCAGCAAGAGGGTAAAATTTTTTACAATGTATTATGGAGCATACTCATGGGTCAAAAGAGAGATATTCTATAAAAGTCATGGAGTGACGATGCAGCAAAAGGGTCGAATTTTTTAAAATGCACGTAAAAATTTAAAGCGACAAAAATTGCTTGGGACTGATCAGTTTCCCTGCACCGTTTTTCGTTTTCTAGGCATTTCATTGGCTATTCGAAAAAAGGCTTTTGCATAATCATATTTCAAAGTAGATCATTGACTGTCGTATCTCATATTCATTTCAGGCGTGAAAGACACGACGACAGAGGATAGTTTTGTGTTTTCAAAGCGATTCTCCTGGAGTCATAAGATAACATGGAGACCCTTGAAATGTCAAGCGACATTGACCCGTCGTGTGATAGCTCTTTTACACTTTCAAATCAAAAGTTAATTATCAAAATCTGTGCATATTTACGAAATCACTTTTGTCTAGATTCGTAAATCAAGTATTTCCTTACATTGTAAAAAAATTGACCCTTTTGCTGCATCGCCACTCCTCCGCTTTTATAGAAAACTATTACTTCACCGTATTATGGAGCATTCTCGTGGGTCAAAATAGAAATATTTTATTAAAGCAGGGAAGTGACGATGTAGCAAACAGGTCAAATTTTTTACAGTGTATGACGCGCCTTTCCTATCGGGATAAACAAACCTAAGAAAAATTTGAAATCATTCTAATATCTGACCTGATAACTGAATATGAATCTAAAGATTGTGTCGCTACATATAGCAATGAACTCTACTATGTACTGACATATAAACGCACTTTGTGTCTTCAGCAAAACATGCATGCATCATCTTACACAGACATTTGGAATACGATGAATCTTTAATAGTTCACGGTATAATAATAATAAAAAAAAAAAAAAAAAAAAAAAAAAACCCTTTGCTGCATTGCCACTCCTTCTCTTTTATAGAATATCTTTCTTTTTGTCCCATGTGAATGCTCCATTATTGGGTTAAGTAATCGTTTTCTATAAAATCGATGGACTGACGATGCAGCAGAAGGGTCAATTTTTTTACAGTATACTTCATCTTATCCGTACCAGTATATTCACCTTATTATGGAGCGTTCTTCTGGGTGAAAAAAGAGATATTCTATAAAAGCAGGGGAGAGACGATGCAGCAAAAGGGTCAAATTTTTTACAGTACTGATTTTCGGCTTTTCGACACCTGCTCCGATATCAGTTGGTATCGTTTTCTGCCTTCCGGTTTGATGACTAAAGAACTTGGCCGGAATCCAGTTAGAATTTAGATTAAAAAAAAACAGTTCTGATCATCATAAATTGATGAAATTGGAATAGGACCACACTGAAGTCTTACGATTTCAAACGAAAAAAGAAATATAAAAATCGGTTTATGTACTGTAAAATATTTGACTCTTTTGCTGCATCGTCACGCCCCCGCTTTAATAAAATATCTTTATTTTGATCCCTGAGAATGCTCCATAATACGGTGAAGTAATCGAAAGGGAAAGCGGTAATTGATCTCGGAAAAAAAAACTTTTCTAAAGGTCAGGTTTACGTGGCATTAAGTCGTGTTAAAACATTGGAATGTATTGCTCTAAGTGACTTGGAATCAAGCAAATTATTGAAGAATCCGCATGACAGCAAAGCGTTAAGAGAAATGCAAAGATTAAGGGAACTGTAAGCTATCTTTCTGGGGTTTCCTTAAGAATATAAATAAATTATTTTTGTAAGTTTGGCGACCTGATAATTATTTAAGCTTATTGGGAATTCATTGATTTTCCCGTCGAAATACAGACAATCCAGAAAAATTCATATTCATATATAAAACTGTTTAATATAATAAAGATATATATATATATATAAGTGTGTGTGTCTATAGTGTGTGATTAGAATGCGTATCTTATATTGATTGTGCCGAAATATAAACAAAGAATAATACTACCATCGTAAATACACTTAATTGAAAGCGCTATTCCGATTTTTTTTTTTTTTTTTTTTTTTTTTTTTTTTGTAAATGAGCATTAAATTATTATTTTTATTGCAATTGGTCATATTGCCAGTTATAAATATGACTGACGATTGACAAATACGAAGACACCGATTGAATAAGATCCATCATTTAAATTAAATTATACTTATTTAGGGTAAAATTTTTTGTCGTCAAAATTGGCAATATTTTAAAAAATAGCGCCACGCTTGGCAACAATTTGACGGTAACGCATATAAGTGCATAGATTTATATTAGCTTATGATTGAGAAAAAGGTTGCAACAATCAATATTAATTCGCGAGAAATCACTAATTTTATTAGTTTTTGCTTCGTTACATAAAAAGTACTGAACCAATTTTGATGAAACGGAAATGGTAACTATTCAAGAGCAACATCTTTCAATAAATCAAAGTAATATAAATTGGATGGATAGTTTCATAGTAATCGGTGAACATATATATATATAAAAATACATACGCGCCGAATTGATAATGTCCTCCTCTTTTTTTGAAGTCTGTTAATAATTATTAGTACTTAATTTGTAAAATACATGTATACAAATTATAATACGGAAAAGAGTATTGTATACACGTATGTCAGGAATAGAATTCGAACCCATGGTTTCTTTCGTTAACATCTTTCATTTAATACCAATACTAGTTTAATCGGTTGGATAGTTGCGGTGTAATCGGTGAACATATATATAAAAAAAGTACATACGCGGTCCAATTGATGATAACATTCTCTCCTTTTTTAAGTCAGTTAAAGAAATTATAATACGGAAAAAATACTGTATGTTATACATGGATGCCAGAAATGGGGTTCGAACCCACGATCCCTTTCGAGAACCAGACATTAGATCGGGCGCCTTAGACCTCTCGACTATCCTGACTGCAATCTAAACGGTGAACAACGCTATGTTACTTTTCGCAAGTCTATTATTTTAGCACACTTTCACTGATAAAGTACTGAGTTGGTAAAAGATCTCTGATACTCTGTGCTAACGGTTAAAAACACAATATTCTTAATAGCATAATTAGTATTTAATTTGTAAAATATATGTGTAAAAAGAATAATACGGAAAAATGTTTTTGTACATATGTATGTCAGGAGCGGGGTTCGAACCCACGTTCTCTTTCGAGAACCAGAGCTTAAATCAAGCGCATTAGACCGCTCGGCTATCCTGACTGCGATCACTTTAGGGAACTTATTCAAGGTCATGTCATTTTTTGCAAGTCTGTTAATTTAGCTCTCTTTCACTGATAAAGTATTGAGGAGATAAAAGATCTCTGATTCTCTGTGCTAACGGTTAAATACAAAATATTTTTAATAACATAATTAGTACTTAATTTGTAAAGTATATGTGTAAAAATTATAATGCGGAAAAAGGTTATTGTATACATGCATGCCAGAAGTGGGGTTCGAACCCCGCACTCTTTCGAGAACCAAAGCTTAAATCAGGCGACTTAGACCGCTCGGCTATCTTAACGACAATCTAGTTGGTGAACTTATCAATGTCATATTATTTTTCGCAAGTCTTATTTTAGCACTCTTTCACTGATAAAGTATTGAGTTGGTAAAATATCTCTGATACTCTGTGCTAACGGTTAAATACAAAATATTCTTAATAGCATAATTAGTATTTAATTTGCAAAATATATGTGTAAAAAATATATTACGGAATAGGTTGTTGTATACATGTATGTCGGAAGTGGGGTTCGAACCCACGCTCTCTTTTGAGAACCAGAACTTAAATCAGGCGCCTTAGACCGCTCGGCCATCCTGACTGCACTCTATGGTAGGAACTCATTCAACAGTTTTAATTAACGAAAAACCACTAATTTTAATAGTTTTTGCCTGTTTACTAAAAAATTACTGAACCATTTTCTATGAAATGGAAGTGGTACCAATCCGAGAGTAAGCTCTTAAATTTAACACCAAAACCAAATTAATCAGTTGGATAGTTTCGGCGTAATCGGTGAACACACATTAAAAAAATACATACGCGATGAATTGATAACTTCCTCTCCTTCTGAACGTCGGTTAAAAATATTCTTAATAGCATAATTAGTATTTAATATGTAAAATATATGTGTGAAAATTATAATACGGAATAGGTTCGGAAATTTTCTCAATGTCATGTTACTTTTTGCAAGTCAATTATTTTAGCACTCTTTCACTGATAAAGTATTAAGTTGATAAAAGATCTCTGATACTCTGTGCTAACGGTTAAATACAAAATATTCTTAATAGCATAATTAGTATTTAATTTGTAAAATATATATGTAAAAATTATAATACGGGAAATTATTGTACACACGTATATCAGGAGTGGGGTTCGAACTCATTGTCACTTCCGAGAACCAGAGCGCCAGAGACCCGAGAGTCAGGCGCTTTAAACCGCTGGGCCATCCTGACTTCACTCAATTGTAGGAACTATATCAAAAGTTTTAATTAGCGAAAAGACTCATTTTAATAGTTTTTGCTTAATTACTAAAAAACTACTTAACCAATTTCTATGAAATGGAAGTGGTACCAATCCGAGAGTTAGCTCTTTTATTTAACACCAAAACCAAATTAATCGGCTGCATAGTTTCGGAGTAATCGGTGAACATACATAAAAAAAAAAAAAAAAAAAAAAAAAAAAAATACATACGCGTCGAATTGATAACCTCCTCTCCTTTTTGAAGTCGGTTAATAACTGCCTCATAGGTTTAACATTAGCAAGCGGGTATTTTGGTGTGAGTTTAGCTTGTAGCTTCACATAATAAACTTACCAATCAATCATACTAACAAAAGAAACTAATTTACTGTTTTCTTATGACCTTACATACAGGGATGTACGATAAATTAACGTAACAATAAAATAAAATAAAATAAAGTTAAATCTTACGTTTAATCAGACTTTGCCCGGTTCACTGGTCGCACAAATCGGATATTGTTGTTTTATTGTAGCTCAGTGGTTAGTCCTATATTAATATAGCCAGTTTACACACCGCCATGTTTTGCTTTGCTCACACCCGTAAACTTTACTTGCCGACACCGAAAGCAGAAGACACCCGTCACAGCGCATGCGCAAGTTGCCAGTCACCCGATGAGGTGGTACATTGCTACCAATACGAAGTGCATGGCACCTTATTTAGCTCCCATCATCCAGGAACAGATCTGTCGTCACCCCAACCACATATTCAAGCTCCTACAACACCCTAGGGTTCCAAATGGCACCGCCTTTTCACCTCCGGGTCCCAAATGGCACCGGTTTGTCACCTTTATTTTTAACAGTGTACGATCATTTTTGCTCATGGGAACTAAACAAATCGGGACTTTCAGTTACATATTAATTTGACTCTCTACAAACATCCAGGCATGAAATTGGATACAAAGACTCCCCAATAGTTAATGCTTTAACCCGACATGCAAGCGGGAAAAAAGTTGTACAAGCGACCACCGTCAATATTTAAATATAGACTACGAGATTACTGTCTGAAACCATACACAATCATAACCAAATATATATACAGTTGGCAAAAAAAGTATTTGTACACTTCATTTTTTTAAATTATTATGAAATTAAACAAAAGATTTAAGCAAAAAATACTGTAATACATTAATTTAATGCATTATAATGTTATAGAAGCAAAAACAAAATGAAACGAATGGATTTTTTAGATTATAATAAACAAATATACAAAAATATAATGCAAAAAAAGTATTTGTACACTATATCAATGTAATATAATAAAGGAAAATTTAGTAAAATGATACAAATTAATATTTTGTGTGAATTCATTTAGCGTTTATGATTACTTCTAGATGGTGTGACATAGATTCCACCAACTTTTTTATAGCGGTCTGGTTAATGTTATTCCATGACACAATAAGAGCTTCTTTAAAACTGTTTTTTACTGATACATTTTTTTTTTCGGATTTTTGCATCAAATAACATTTGCAAATTTTCTATTGGATTCAAGTCTAGAGATTTTAGAGGAGTTACCGGTCGTCTTCGAGGTATTGTCGCAACCATGTGCTGGTGATCACAGCAGTATGCTTTGGTAGTTATACTGTAGAAAGTGAAAAGCTTTTTCTACGCATAATTTCTTGGCACGGTTTAATAAAATATGCCGCGACACATCAATGTATGTTAAACCTGTCCTTCCATTGTCAATAAATTTTAAATGTCTTGCTCCATTAGAAGCTATACACCCCAAAACTATAATATTCCCCCCAACATGCTTGATAGTTTGAAGTATAAGTTTTGGATCTAGAACAGTTTTATTTTTTCGCCAATTTTATCGAATGCTTGGTGGTAAGAAAATTCCAAATTTTCCCTCATCAGAAAAAATTACTGTTTTTCAAAAATCCAACGATTTACTTCTGTATGCGAAAGCGAATACTATGCGTTTTCGCCTATTTGTTTCGTTGATGAATGGATTTTTCCTTGAGGTTCTTCCTTTTAAATCTGCATTGAGAAGAATATTTTTTATTGTTTGAGGTATTACTCTGATGCGAGAAGATGTCGCAAGTTCTCTAATAAATTTTTGAACCGAACGCATAGGATTTTTTAAAGCTTTTTTAACAACACTCCCTTTTTCCCTCATTGTTAGTTTGCTGAGAAGTCCTGATTTTCATTGAATTTCGATGCTTTTAATTTATTCATATTTTCTCACTATACATCCAATAGTTGTAAATGGTAATTTAATAGCTTTTACAAATTCTTGTTGCGAATTTAAATTTTTATTATGCTCAATCATAGGATTTCGTATATCTAGAGGTGCCTCTCTAGTTTTAGGTTCTATACTCAATTATTTCAAGAGCAAATTCGATTAAATGTCAGAAAAATATAATAGGAAGTTAAAAATTATTAACAGCTTCTGTAAAAGTAGTCCTTTGAACGATAACCACTATAAAACACAGTACATATCAGGATGGAGAAATGTACAAATACTTTTTTTGCAAGAAATTTTTAAACTTTTCCTATTAGAAAATTATTTTACATCTTTATCGAAATTTCCTGCTGTGTAATTTAAAACACACGGTAAACAGACTGTATTAAAACTTTTTTGACAAAATATCTGTTTTTATTTAGTTAAAAATAAAAAAAAATTAGGGTGTACAAATACTTTTTTTGCCAACTGTATATATATAAATATATATGCATACTAAAGAGTTATACCCTAAGTTCGCCAACCTCCATTTAGACTCCGTAGCTTCTAAAAATAAGTACTGTAGGTTTTTTAATGACGTTTTAATGCAACTTTTATAATGCCGTTTAAGCCAAACTTTATCATTGGTTTGGAGATGACAAAAATTCATCTGTTGGAGAATAACAATAACAGCCGCTGCATTGAAAACTGCCTCTTTCTTTAGAAAATTTATGCTTTTTTAGGTGCGTTCGTAACTATGTTAATACGTAGCACCTATAGTTGTCGTTCAGTCCGCCTGTCTTACCGTCCGTCCGTATGTCTGTCCGTCTGTCTGTCCGCATATAACAACGCAAAAACTACCCAATCGAATCGTTTGAAATTTAAAATATATAATTATTACATAATTTTGTCGAGTCATTTCAAATTTTATGAAAATCGGATGCATAGATCAATTACAGGGATAATCAAAAGCATTCCGTTACATTACGGCCAATAGGGAAAAAGTTTCAAATGCTTTTTAATCGTTTGAAATTTAAAATATATAATTATTGCATAATTTTGTCGAGTCATTTCAAATTTTATGAAAGTCGGATGAATAGATCATTTACAGGGACAATCAAAAGTATTTCGTTACGTTACGGTCAATGGGGAAAAAATTTCAAAAGCATTTTCAAAGTGTTACACTCATTCGAAGATAATAAAATTAACATGAATCTATGAACTATACATATACTAAAATATAGATTCTGCACAACCTGTAATGAAAAGAATATTTATTATCAAATTACAGGGCCACACAAAAGTATTCCACTATGTAATTCTATACAGGGAAACATTTTTTGGGGCGTGTTTTAATTATATTAAACTTTTTCACATATTATGAATATAATATACGTTGCTGAGATGTAACACAATTTACTACATGTATATTTACAGAACACAAAAAAGCTTTCGACCACTGTTCTGCATCCAAAGTACTGTCTACTATAACAGCAAGATCTGAATATTTTAAAAACTTCGTTATCGTACGAACGCACCTCATTTGCTACGCTTCACGTGCAATTTCCAGCTTGTTTATTCTTATATTGAGTTACAGACATGGTTTATAGCTGTAATAGTTATAATTTGTACATTGTTTTCACGATTTTGATGCACCGTCATACATGTTATATTTGCAATTTAATTTAATTATTTTAATTAATAAATATCGACAAAACTCCTTAAATAAATTTTTTGAATACTAATGTATGCGAAATAGATCAAAGTATTGCGTGAAAATATTTGTCTTTATCCGTATTCGTGCTGCATCAAAAAGTGAAAATTAGTAAAATGCAAAATTTTCTGGTTCAACAATAAATAGTGTATAAATGAGACCATAAACACATCCTTATTTAAGTTTCAGAGCCTCAGCCGCAGCTTTTCTGGCCATGTAAACAAATGATCAACGTGGAACAGATTTTCTGAGTTGAAGGGAATCCCCAATTTTTTTGTTGTGTTGTCAGACATTTTTAATGATAACTCCCATTCTAATTCTAATTTTTTTTTTAAATATTTGCAATGGATTTGTAACATTTCAAGGAATCCACACTAATTTTTTCAAAACATCGATTTTTTTTCATTTCAACCTGATCTCTCCCCTTAATATGAAAACTTCAATTGAAGCACCAGGAATTGAACTAACAATCTCCAGTTTACAAGCGAGATGCTATTAATCCAAACTAGGATATTTACACTCAAAACGTTCCAATTAAGATTTTCTTTTAAAATAAAAATAAAAAATTGATCGGTTTATATTGATAAACATAATTTATTTTAAACAATAGACTGTTTCGAAAATTTATTATTTGTCGTGTGACACAAACAGCCTTAATTATAGTTTTGTGTACTTGCAACTGAATAAGCCTCTGACATATACAGTGCTTGTGACAGATGGACAACACAAGACTGAGATGAATAGATTTTTTTCAGATGAACGAAAATGTAAAAAAGTCCCTAAATATTTAAAAAGTACTATTCGGGAAAGATACGACTAAGATGCCATACCCACTCACGTTAAATTTTAATCTGACGTTTTATGCTTATTTATTGCATGTAACTAAGTTTCATTTAAGTGTTTATAGGGTAGATGTGCCAGTAATGGGCCCCCTTAAGGAATTTCTCTAAAAAATAATTTTTTATTAATAGTTATAATTATTGTATTCCAATTTTTTTTCATGTTATACTAATCTTTCAACAATATTTAACTAATCCCACAGTTACATTTCCCAATAGAAATGAAAATTTAATTTTAAACAATAGAAATATGTCTAAACACCCAAAAGCCCAGTAATGGGCCACTTTTGTTCCAGTAATGGACCGCCTATGTTCCAGTAATGGGCCACTCTACAAAAAATAACAGATAATTGTTTTTAGGTGCGTTCGTAATTATGTAAATACGTAGCACCTATAGTTGTCGTTCAGTCCGTCCGACTGTCCGTCTGTTTGTCCGTTTGTCTGTCCTTCTGTCTGTCCGTCTGTCCGCATGTAACAACGCAAAAACTATCCAACCGAATCGTATGAAATTTAAAATACATAATTATTGCATAATTTTGTCGAGTCATTTCAATTTTTCTGAAAATCGTATGAATTGATCAATTACAGGGAAAATCAAAAGAATTTCATTACATCACGGTCAATAGGGGAAAAAAGTTTAAAATGCATTTTAATCGTTTGAAATTTAAAACATAATTATTACATAATTATATACAATTAAATTACAAAATAATTATTACATAATTTTGTTGAGTCATATCAGATCTTATGATAATCGAATGCATCGATCAATTACAGGGACTATCAAAAGTATTCCGTTACATTAAAGTCAATGGGGAAAAAATTGCAAATGCATTTTAATGGTGTTACACTCATTCGAACATAATAAAATTGACATGAACCTATGACGTATATATATATATATTAAAATATAAATTCTGTACATTCTGAGATGCAAAGAAAACTTATTATTAAATTACAGGGCCACACAAAAGTATTCCACTATATAATGCTTTACGGGGAAACAAAGTTTGGGACATGTTTTAATTATATTAAACTGTGCCACATTTTATGAATATGATATACGTTGCTGAGGTGTAATAAAAATTACTTCCTGTATGTTTATTGGAACACAAAGAGTTCAAGCACAGTACAGTATCCGAAGTATTGTCTACTATATCAGGAAGATCTATATATTTTTAAATTTTCGTTATCGTACGAACGCACCTCATTTTCTACGCTTCACGTGCAATTTCCAGCTTGTTTATTCTTATATTGAGTTACAGACATGGTTTATAGCTGTAATAGTTATAATTTGTACATTGTTTTCCCGATTTTGATGCACCGTCATACATGTTATATTTGCAATTTAATTTAATTATTTTAATTAATAAATATCGACAAAACTCCTTAAATAAATTTTTTGAATACTAATGTATGAAAAATAGATCAAAGTATTGCGTGCAAATATTTGTCTTTATCCGTATTCGTGCTGCATCAAAAAGTGAAATATTTTAACAAACTTGCTAAGCATGTGAAATTTACGCTGTATGATTCTCACTGCGACGGCAAATAAATATAATTTTTTTTCAAAACATCTTTTTCAAAACATCTTTTTCAAAATACATTTTTTAAAAAAATTATGGTAAATATTGTGCATCGTTTTAATACGAGGTTGTTTCAATATATATTGTCCTTAGTCTATTTAAAATATTAGTACTGCGATAGTTGATGTGGACTATCGGAGCCTTATGTCTTAGATGCCTATATGGCCAATTTCAGAAAAGTAGTTGATACATTAATATATTTTTGGAGAGAGGGGTGAAAGGGGGGTATATGGGAAATTCTGGGGACGTGGGAAATATTTACACTTAAAAGTTTTTCATGTTTAATAATTTAATTATTATAGGCACTTTACGTATGATGATATTTAATGTTATTTCGCATTTTACATATGACGTAGTTATCACATATAAATGTATTTCGCGTATGATAATCTTATTATTTGAAAGTTTTCGTATTTTCAGAAATATTTACGTGTGAATATTTCGACATAATTTCTACCATTTTCTTCTTTTAGCACACGATCTCTTAATTCCACAAAAATGATATTTTATTTATTTTTTTTTTTAACATCCATTGAATTTATGTCAAAGCTGAAAATGATAGACGATTTTTTGGTTCCTAAAATAAATTGATTTTTCGTGATCTAAATGCGAAAATAAGTCATCATTTTTACAAGAATTTCAGAAAAAAATATAATTTAACAGCAATATTGTCTTCACGATCGATTGAAATGAAAGATAATTTCAATTGCAATTTGAAAATGATGGAAACAAAATATAATTATCTCAATGTTTTCTTTTCCTCCTTCTTTCCGCAGAAAGGAAGTAATTTAGTAGCCATCGTTAACAGAAATGTTCTTAAAATTAGAAAAAAAATAATTTAAACTAAATGACATTTTAAAATTTCAATGCTACTTTTGACACCAACAGATTAATAAGGATAATTGGGCTAAATCTATTTCACCGACAAAAGTTCCGTATTTTTGACAAAATAACTGTAATATATAATCAGTCGTTTCATAAATTCGTTTCATTAGGATTTTATTTATATACGTTAGATATAGCTTCATGTAGTGTTTTAAATGTAGAGAAAATGTAATTTTCAAAATAACTACTAACTTTAATTATATTTTGTATGTATAGCGCACACATGTGGATTAGTTAACCTCAATGTAGTAATATTGATATTAATCCACAAATAATTTTCTTACCTTTTCATTTTATTGAAATTTTTTTAAAAATATTTCAGAAAAATTAAAGCAAAGAACTAACTAAACATACTGATAACAAAAGCCATTATTTAAAATTTTAATTAATTTAAATTACTTTACATGAAGGTACGTTAAATATTAAAACTGGTATAATATTTTCTTTATATAGGCTTGCGTATAGGATATAATCAAGGACCAATTGTAATCAATTGTATAATGTATGATTATTAAAATATTTTTATCAATTATGAATATTAATGGGAATTTTATTAATATTGAAACACATGGAACTTTCGAATATTTAGAGAAAATACATAAGTGACGCCGATATTTTCGAAAAAGTTTTAATTAAAACCATTTAACAAAAAAATTCTGTTATTTCGCCGGGATTCTACATTGTGTTTATACTTTTATAAGGTAGATTGTAATTTTTTATGCTATTATAATTTTTGCAAGTTATAATTAATAAAGCTAATTTATTATTATGATTTTTTATGGTTAATAATTATTACAATATGGCTTGATTAAAATATTTATTAGGGATTTTTTTGAATGAATGCTTACAATATGGCCCGGTTAATTTGTTGCTCAGAAATTAGCATTATAGCAGCATGACACAAATCTTACAAAACAGCTGGGATTCTTTCATTGAGATTTTTCATTACTGTGCAAAATACCAGTTTTATAAATATTAAAAATAAATTTATGATAAATAACGAAGTATCTTTGTTGTTTCCTTTCAACTTTGACCTTTCCGTTACTTTTAAAAAATTTGATGAAAAAATACAAATTTTAACGGAAAGTACAACTTTGTTGTGAAGAGGGAATTTTTCTGTCAAATTCAGGAAAAAAATATCTGTGAATTTCAGAATTTTTTTAAGCAGTGCATACAAGTGATCATACCGTGGACATACTTCCAAGATTTTTTGGTAAATCGACTCATCCATATCCGACTAATTTACCTCGACCACTTAATCTGAGTATCTCGAAATTTCCTGTGGGGATATTTAAGAGCAAATAATCCTTAAAAATTAGACAATCGAAAAATTTCTATTGCTCAAAGGATACAAGAAGCCACTCCTCGCTAAAATTAGTTTCAAGAAACATGCACTAAAAATAGTTTCAACAAACAAGTTTTTGCTCTAGGAAGCAAAAGTTCAGTTTTGCTCCCTAGAAAGCCTATTAAGGATCGAAAAGGATTCCAAGAAAAGATGGTCATTTTGAATAATTATTATGCCTTTTACTTCAATATTTTTCCCTGTGTTTTTTTAAAACAATTTTTTAACATTAGCATAAAAATAATCGTTTTATGATATGTTCTTTTTTTAATAATAAATACAAATGCCAGAGAACTCTTAGGACACTTTGTATAATTAGCATAATTTAAAGTATTCGTCATCAAAATTTTTATAAAAAGATAAATAAAATAAAATGTAATTAAATTGTATCAAAGGTTTGTTTTTAACAAAAATATCTTTGAATTTATTCCCAAAGTTTAATACAATCCATATTCTTTCGTTTTTAAATTCTTCAACAAAGAATTATTTTTTAGATTCTCAAGTTTTAAATGTTTTATGGTTTAATTTGAAAGTTTTTTTTCCTAACAATTTTTTATAAGTACTTTCAGAATTCTTTAAAAAAGAAATCCGGAAATACTCTAAGGACATAAAAGAAAAAAAATAACACAATAAGAATCTTCCCTCGATTTTATCATTTAAAGAAAACTACAACGGACAGAGGAAAGGTAGTAAAAAGGCATTTGCTTTAAAATCCAGATGTTAAGTTCTGGCAAATTAAGTTATTGACAACTGACTTCATTTTCTTTCAAATTTTTTGTGTGAAAGAGTGTTTCAATAAGACTTCCATTATTTTATTACGTTACTTTAGTTTAAATTAAGTTGAAAAAAAATGCTAATTTTTCTTTTGCTTGATTTCATTTTTTTATATTAAACCAAAATTTTGCCAAAACAATTGAAGTTTAAAATTTAAAACAGTTTTAATTTTGACTTATCTTAAAATAATTAATTGACTCAATTACAAATTTAATGTTTGGAAAATATTTCTATTTTAAAAATGTTCTTAAGATCCAAGATTAGTATGCAACACAATTTTTATATGATCCTTAAAACATTTACATTCTGTTTCAAATAGATTTCCACATGCAATTAAATAGTCAAATAATATTAGTGCCAAAAATGTATTTGTTATTATTGTATTTGATTTAAAAAATCAGCATTAAAATTCTTATAAAAAGCAAACTAAATGTACTAAAATTACTTTTAGATGCATACATATAAAAAACCTTTATTTAGAATAAAGGTAAAAATATCTTAAAATATCCCAAAACGTTTTCAACCATTACATGTCCATCATCAGTTGCGATTTAAGTGTTCAGCAAACCTCTTCATACTCCACAGTAACTATCATGCGATTTTCATGGAGTATGTAGAGATATCCTGCATAAAATCTTGTTTTGTTAGAAATTTGGGTATGTGCCACCTTATCTGATGTACAACATTTAGTGTATAATTACAATAACTTATCCTAGACAATTCTCGTATAAGCCAAAGAAAAATATTAACAACACAAATCCTGCTTGATAACGGCCGTGTAATGGTTGAAAACGGTCTAGGTATTTTAAGATATTTTAATAAGGTACTTGTACACAATATGGACAGTGCTATCAATATGGACACCCTTAATATTTTTAAAAATAACAATTATGATCGAGAAATCGTACTCCATGTCCGTGAAGAAAAGCAGCTGAAAAAAAATAAGCCACGAAAGTGCAAAAAAGTGCGCTGTTCGCCATTTAGAAGGAAACTTGTTGTTTCGTGATGTGCTGATCGTAATTACAGGTAAGTTAAATTCTTATTAGATATTGTAAAATTACTTTAAATATTGAAGAATGGAGTGTTTTAAAAAGCTTATAAAACATATTTTCGATTGCTATTGCATATATTGCTTAAAAATGTATTCTTTGTTTACTTATTACAAGATTTAATAAAACTACTCCCGATTCCCAATATGGACATCTTATGTCCAGATTGGAAGTACAGCCGGTGAACCTTCAGATTCACAAAATTAGAAAGCTAAGCAAAACCAACTACATTATTTCATAATATTTTGTAGTAACCGAAGTGCTTTGCATTGGTCTTCGAAACGCCACAACTGAAAATGATCCCCCGTTCTAAAGTGCATGTTCTAATGATATTTACTGTGTCCTTCCCTCCCCCGTGATACTTATATATATTTTTTTTATCCCCTCTCCTCTAAAACTCCACAGAAGAGTGGCTGTTCAACACACCGTGTGTAGTAGTTCAATAAAGAGCCCCTGTCCATAATAGGGACAGGTGTTTCCTTCTATGGGCACATGTAAACATTTTTTTTATTTTTATCATTTAAATTAAACCATAATATTCACAAAGTCTCTTGTTTCAATAATGATAGTCAACAGTCCAGGGATAGTGGTCATATATTTTTGAAATCCTATAACGTATACACGGGGGTGAAAAAAATTAATTTTCCTTAGGGTGTCCATACTGGGTGCAGGTACCTTATACTAAAAATATATAGATGCGTACCCTTGAAAGTAATTATTTTTGCATTTATTTATCCTTCGATCGATATACATTTACAAACTGCACAAAAACGGGCATTTTTAGACTGTGGGATGTGAAGCATTTGTTGTTCATTCTCAGGATCCCAAAAAAGTAATCTGTTCTTATATTGTATTAAACGGGAAAATGTTAAAAGCATATTGTAATGTTGCTACATTATTTCAAACATAATGAAATTTATATGTATTACTAGGGTGCACTATAATTTGCTTAGTAAAAAGTAGAGGTCTGCATTGCACTAACCGTTTGTATACTGCTCTGTCTATGAGCTAAGTATGACAGAATTGCGCTTTCAAATTTAGTTTGCGTTTTTAAGATAACTAAACTTTTTCAGAGTACGTGATGCTGACAAATTCTGTGCTGTATACAGTGCTTCACAAACGAATTCCTAAATATTATTTATTATGGGATTAAATTTCTTAAAGACATTTATTGATTATATTATAAATTTCTCCAATGCACTATATTTTTTATACTTATAGAATTTGTGGAATACAAATTCCGATACAAGGCTACACAAAGATAAAGATAAGTCGCTGCTTATGGTTAGCAATTATTGGCATTGTTGGTATGGCTGCAAGCGTGTTTTAAAATGTGTTATGCGTTTTTTACCTCAAATAATTTATAGTTTAGTAGTTGGTGTGTGCAATTAAAATATATATATACACGACTGCACTAAGGAAATTGGATGCCATTTATAGGCATCGATTTATAGGCAAAAATTAATAAAATTGAATATTCTATATAAATTAAATTTCAACATGCTATCTAGTATACATGCATATATAAATACGTCATATAAAGGGCTCAAAAATAATTCGATTGCTTCTTCGACTATAGTAACCATGGCTAAAATTGGATTCTAAAATATTTTATATGCGCATATGCAAAGCTGCAAAAGAATTATATTCTATTTATCATATATATATATATAACTTTATTTCACTAAGGTAAATAATAGTACTGAATTTTTAAATATCTCATACGCTTTCTAAACTTTTTTATTAAATATGTTACATTTTGTTTCATAAAGAAGTTTCAACAATTCTCTTAATATATTGGAAAATATTTTGTAATGAATGCTTGATGTATGGTTTTTGGGGTTTTTTTTGTATGTTTTTTTTTTATTTTATAACTATTATCATACCTATTTTTTTAAATCTTCTTACCTTAAATTTTTTTTTATATGTTTAAAATATTTAATGTAAAATTTGACATTGAATTAACATTTTTATATTCATTGTCAGCTCAAATTTAAATCTTTTTCAAATGACTTTAAAAAACAAGAAAATTCCAGGCAATTATTTTTCGAATTTTAATATATATAATTTTTAACTCAAAAATGTTAACCGTTTCACAATCAAAACTATAAAATAGTTTTTCCTATAGTTTTATATGAAATAATTTTAAGTAAGCATTTTTTCAATTCCTTTTATGAAAAAATCCCTCCATTTGTAAAAATGTAAAAGTAAGGAAAAAAGCTCATCATCGAATATTAAATTTTCAAAATGGTGAAACAATAACGAAAAAAATTTCCTTTTAGAATAAAATCCATTTGTAAAATTGCTACAAAGTAAGTTATTAACAGTTACCTATAACAATTTCTATGTTTCGTCCGAAAGAATATCTAAATTTTTAATTATCTTTCATTTTTATTTTATTATTAAGGTGTGGAAAAGAGATTAATACTCAAATTTTCTGGTATTTGTTTTTCAAGAAAATACATTTATAGCAAATATAACAAAATGATAAAGTTTTTAAATGTTTCTAAAATTTGCTGATTTTAAAATAATTATTTAATACACAAACTTCAAAATAAGCAATATTAAAAACATAATATTTAAAAATATCTTGTTTTTGATTTTTAACACATCTTCTAGGGATTCTCAACATGAAGTAAATCATTTTTAATATTATTTGAAATCATTCTTTGAAACCGAAAACAAATTATAACTTTTATGGACCAGATATTAAAACAGTCATTGTACTTATTCCCATTTTAGTCTTTTAAAGGTTTTAAGCAAATTTTATACAGATATTGCAACTCGTCATATTAAACACTTTTGTACAAATTTAATTACTAAATTTATCTAAATTTAGTTTAGATACATTCAGCTGCCATTAAAAATGGAATTTTTTTAAAAATGCTTTTGAATTTCAATGAATTTCGTGTTTGTTCACTTCAAAGTGCTGTAGAGAAATTTTCTTTAAATATTTATAAATTTTAATATAAATAGCTAATAACCAACTTAAAAAAAAAGATCTAAAAATTAGAGCTACATATATATGCAAAAGCAAAAGATTTAGTATTTAAATTGGCCCAGATTTTTACTAATATTAAAAAATCTGTTTTAATGTGTGATTTAAGTTAGTTTTGAAATGATAGATTTAAAAAAAAAATGCAATCATACTGTCTTAAATCGAATCATTGATCCAACTTTTTTTTAAGAATACCTTTATTTATTCCACATTTATGCCTTAATATTTTAAACAATTTTCAGCGGAATATTAATTGTTTGTAATAAGTGGCCACTTGTAAGTAGGGGAGACCGGGGATGGTTGACTAATTTTTTACTAAATCATACATATTTTTTTTCTTTTCATCCATACAGACAATATAATCGCATTAATGGATAGAAGGACTATTAAACTAATAAAAAACAACAAAACATAGTTAATTATTCAATATCATCATCATGTAAAAATGCATTTTACAGAACATCGACTCTTAGTCAATCTACCCCGGAACCGGGGTAGGTTGACTATATGCCCGGGGTAAGTAGACTTACGTATCAATAAGCAACAAATTATGAGAAGAGTCAAGTAATAAAACACTATTTTCAATTTAATTGAACTCTTTATTAAAAAACCATTTTAATCAGGTACAGACATCCTTTATAAGTCTTTATAAAAACTATCAACTCTTAGTATTTAAAGTTTTTAAACTAAAATCTTCTTCAGTTTCATTTTAAATCACACATAAATCTTTCTATAACTTCTTATGAATGTAACATATTAATTCTTATTAATGTAACAATTTAAAATTTTCTTATGCCACAAATTAAATGCACATTTTGCATTTCTCTACTTAAAAAATAGTAATTGTTAAATACTTGCATTTAGTATTTAAACTTTTATAAACTAAACTCTTCTTCAGTCTCATTTTAAATCACATATAAATCTTTGTATACTTAAAAATATAAAAAAAAACAGGCAAGTTATCAGTCTTCATTATCAGAAATACAGTGTTTGCATTCAAAAAACATTAGATTACCTCTTACACATTTGGCATGAACCCTTAACTTACAAATTATGCACTGAATCCATTGTTCGCCAGAGACACTATCGGCGTAGGATTCAGTGCATTCTAAACAAATCGTGCTCTCGTCATCTGAATCCACAGCATCGTCATTTCCATCGACGGTGTCATCAGCAACATTCATCTCATTTACTTTATCCGTTCATTTTCCTTTATCCGTTCCTTTTCCCTTACCCTTTCCTTTTTCCTTTGCCCTTCCATTTTCCTTTACCCTTACCTTTACTCGTTTCTTTTCCTTTTTCTATTCTGTTTTTTGTATCTTTTCTTCTTTTCTTCAAAGTTTCTCTATTCTTTTTCATATCTATAAGATTTTGTTTTTCAGGGGTGTCTGTATATATAGTACTTTTACGTTTCCGAATATTTCTTCTATTATCTGCTGAAGCAAAAGAAAGAATATACTTATTAAGAATCGAATAAAAAGATAATTTTAAAGATATTTTAAACTCAAAATGTCATTGGGTTTGGTTGACTAATTATTCAACCAGCCCCGAAAGAAATTAGTCTACCAACCCCAAACGACATTTTAAGTTTCGATGGCATGGATAACCTAAACACTGCCACCTAATTAAGAAATAACACATAAAATAATATCAATATGGACTCATAAAACACTCTGACTAATAGGCAAACTGTTAACATAAAATGTGTAGATACCAGATCAAAAAATATGCAACACGAAAATATTACTTACATGATATGAAAACAATTCACGGGTCACTACTCGAAAACGGCGTGTGCCGGCGACGCGACACTACCGACGACTGAGCGGGGGGCGGAGAGTGATGCGCGGCTGCGCTGGGATGACGCAATATTCATACCGTTGGCGTGTTTTTGGCGGTTAGTCTACCTACCCCTATAGTCAACCATCCCCGGTCTCCCCTATAGTGTCTTAGTAAAATAAAAAGATAAGATAAGTATAACTTTACAAAAGTATGCGTTTTATTTTTTTCTAAAAGCTAAATAATGTACAGTGCTGAATAAATATAACAGTAAAAAAAGTTATAATGCTTTTTTAAAAAAGATTTTTTTCCACAGGCAAAAATGCCATTTCCAACCTTATGCAGCCCGAGTAATATAATACATTAACAAAAATTGTACTATAATAATAATACATGTACAATGGTAGATACAAATAATGATACAAAGAATGACATTTAAATCTACACTGGTGTCCAAAAGTTAAGCATAATTGGTAATTAAGTAATTATTTTTAAGTATTGAGAGAAATATAAATCGAAATGTGTTGAAACCCCAGGTGTGTAAACAAAATAGTACGCGTCACATATTTTCACGAAGATTTTTCCCTGAAATCAAACAGGGGATCGTCAACAAATTGAAAAAGAACGAAAATCTTTTGGATAACCCTGTCAAAACTGATATAGCAAAAGTGTTCAAACTGCACATTATGATTAATTGGCTTATTGTAATGAACTGTGTTTATTTTTATAAGGATAGCATGTACACTCGTAGAGAAATTAAGGTTTTTATAAAAACAATCCTAAATTTTTCCAAGTTTTTTGCTTATAATTTGCAGAGTTCTTATTATAAAATAATGTTCTTTTCTGAAAATATGACAAACATCATTGTACACAATACCCTGTCATCAGAATTTAAAAATAATAAAAATTGTATGAAAAATGAGTATGTTTAGTAAATAATTTTTCATTGTGCATATGTCAACGATATCAAAATGTCATTTGCATATTGTGTTAGCTTTATGTATAGAGCAACTTCTGTAAAAGTTTCAAAAACATAGCTTGAAAATTCTGAAAATGATCGCCTATAGAATCAACTCAAAATCCGTTATTCCTAAAGGAAGCAAAAAAATCAGGGGTTTTACCTAAATATAGTTGTACGTGCAATATTGTGTAGGCACTAAACAATGGAATATGGATACGTCCCTCATCTTTTTGCTTCATTTACAGAATAAAGGATTTTGATCTCATTCTATCAACGATAATTTTCAGACTTTTTAAGCTATGTTTTTGAGACTTTCACAAAAGTTGCTCTATACATTTAACTAACATAATATGCAAATGAAATTTTAATAGCGTTCACGCATGTGCAGTAAAAAATTATTTAGTAAACCTGCTCATTTGTCATACAATTTTTATTTTTTTTTTAATTCTGATGACAGGGTATTGTGTACAATGATGTTTGTCATTTTTTCAAAAAAGAACATTATTTTATATTAAGAACTCTGCAAATTATAAGCTAAAAACTTAGGATTGTTTTTATAAAAACCTTAATTTCTCTACGAGTATACATGCTATCCTTGTAAAAATTAACACAGTACATTACAATAAGCCAATAATTCATAATGTGCAGTTTGAACGCTTTTGCTACATTAGTTTTGACAGGGTTATCCAAAAGATCTTCGTTCTTTTTCAATTTGTTGACGGTCCCCTGTTCGATTTCGGGGAAAACTCTTCGCGAAAATATGTGACGCGTACTATTTTGTTTACACACCTGGAGTTTCAGCACATTCCGATTCATATTTCTTTCTATACTTAAAAATAATTACTTAATTACCAATTATGCTTAACTTTTGGACACCAGTGTATGTAAATATCATAGTTTAATTCAGATAATTTGTTTTCATGTTTTTTTTTCTTTTATACTTTTCTGCTAAATTCAAATTCTCTGAAGACTTAAATATATATGTACCATGGTGGCCAAAATTGCGGATACTTTTAGGTAGCTTTCATTACAAAAAGTAAAAATACTACCTACTGCATCCGTCCGGGGAAAGCCCGTCGGTAAATTTTGCTATATTTTAGTCGATCATGACCCCCAGATCGCAAAACCACCCTCCGTTGAAATGTTGACTTACATATATATATTATACATATAGGTATATCCATATATATATATATATATATGTATTACAAATTTTAAATTTTTTTCGCCAAAACTAACCTTTATACTATCTTAATTTTCTTATAATAATATTCCGTACTTACTTCAAATTATTAAATTAAAATCTTGTTTCTAGATCTAATCTGTTAATCTTTATGCAGACGATATAAATTCTTAATTTGCTTTAAAAAACATTATTCCAGTATGCATAAATTTAAAAGGATGGCTCTAAATTAAAAATATTCTTCATTAAACTTTATTTCTTAATATTCCAAATAAAACTCATTCCTTCTATGTTTTTATCAACCCTTTTTAAGAAAGTCTTTTAAATTTATTCCAAAACCTTACCTTTCAAAAAATATCATTATTTTATTTTATCTATTTAGTTATTTTTTCTCCGTCAACCTTTGATAGTGTGCATATCAATAAATTCATTTCTTTTCTTTTTCTCTTAAAATTAATCATCTATAAAAATCGTCTGCCTAAGAAATTCTGAATCGATTATAAATTGGTTAAATAATATTTTTTTAAATAAAATTATCGTCTGTGGAAAATAGTCTCGTAGTTAGACAAGAATTCTGTTTACATAAAAGAATGATGGTTTGAGGTTACAGAATGTTTTAGAATTTTCTTTTTAGATTTAAAAGAGAAAGCTAAAGAGGTGGTAAGGGAGATGAGAAGAAGGATTCTTGGGTGCGCTCTTGCATGAGTACGACTTGATGCAGTAAAGCATGGAATATTTTTTGGATGTTTCGGTAAAATATCGTCTGCAACAGGTGCTTTCCCCTATATTATAGCTACCGTTTAATAAAATAAACTTGCAGCAGCCAAGGAGTGTTTATTTTGACCTTCTACATTTATTTATTTTGTTTTTTTTTCTCGCTGGCCATGACTTCTGTGCGGAGAAAGGAAAACCTGGCGATGATGTTTCTGCCCCCCTAACTTTAAATCGTCACAATCTACTCTAAAGTCCGACAGGATAGCTTATGCCTGTGCTGCCTTTTTCGGATTTTAAAGAAATTTGCTATGGAACGAAGAAGAAGAACATGCTGTCGCCGAAGTTCAAATGAATTCTATGTTCTGAAGGGCCTTCTATATGGTAGTTTCGGCTGTCTAATGGAGTCTGCTGTGGAACAAAATGATGATTTTTGCGAATCGCCGAAAATCGACTTGTCGTGAATGTTCTTGTGCCAAAATTGCCGTAATTTCTTACTTAATTAAAGTAAAAGAATTGTTTTTTCTAAAGTTCTTCAAATCTATGCTTGGAAAGACACTACTCTGAGAGATTTTGTAAGCTTTATTAAAGAAGTTCCACGATGACTGACATTCATTTTGTTGCCGCCCAAATATTGGATCAATGACTTTAGGTATTACTGGTAGTGATGACAAGAAAAAGAAAAAGAAAAAACTTTCAGGGACAACTGAACGCCGATTGCTAAATACTTTGATAATTTTCGTTGTTCTTGTCTCCCCTAGGATCATCTTGAGAAATTCTTCTTAAGAATGAGTTATTTTCAAATTAATTGAGTATTACTTGTATCCTTTTCATGTATTTGTGTAGATTGTTTATTCTCTATTTGTGAGGTTTAATTATTTATTTGTTTTTTTTCTTTGAGTCTTTTTTATTAATCTATTTATGAGTACTATTATTATCATTATTATTTGTTGGAGATTGAAACATTTTTGTTCTTAAGGATTAAATTGAAGAGTATGATATTCTTAAGACAATTACTGTTGCATATTAAAGACTATTATGATATTTTTATGCACGTTTAAAGATAAGTTCATGATAATAATGAAGTATAAAAGAACTTAGCAGCTCAAGTTATTTTTTTTAAAGTACATTTTCTAATTTATTGATATTTGTTTGTTTTCAAGAACTATTCTCCGAATACAATATTTTTATATTGATGTTGCTATTACTAGACATTTGAGCTAGAAAACTAAGTTAACATTTATGTTTTTTCCTTTATTTGTTAGAATTTCTGGTGACAGTGAGCTTTTGTTCCCGGATACTTACAATTTATTAAAATTCAGTAAGAAAGATGGAACTATACAAAACTGTTGCTAGAGTTTTGACTGATAAATATGATTAATTTTTTCAGTAAATTTTGTGATTTTAGGTAAGAAATTACCTATAATTGAAATTTTTGAATCTGTTTATGATTTATAAAATACTAGAATTAAAAAGTTGATCCCAATTTAAGGTATAACTATGATATTTACAATTTCCATTTTATTAGATAAAATTTCTGGTTAAAGTTAACAGCTAAATATAATCACAATTTCACGATAATTCTGATTCAGATTTTTTTTTTTTAAAGGTGGGTAATGGTTCTGTGTGAGGCAGTTAAAATGTATACAACACCAGTAGACAAAGCCCTCAAAATTGCGAAAGCGCGAGCTCATGAATTTCACCTTAAAAGTAAAACACTGTATGATCGAAATTTTGTCGAATCCTCATTAAAATTTACAAGACTCTGTAATTTATGAAGAATTTAAATACCCTAACACTCGAAAATTAGAACCTACTTTCTCTGGACCATACAAAATTATAAATAAACTTTCTGATGTAACTTATGAAATAAATAAATTTAATTATGAGACAGGACAGAATTCCGTTATTGTGCATGTTTCTAAATTAAGACCCTATTTTTCACCAGAAGATTTTAAACTGTTTCATGAGCAACCCAAAAAACAAACAAAAATCAGATACAATCACAATCACAATCACTAGATCAAACTAAAGTCAAGACAGTAGATTAAATTTTAATTCTTATTCTTTAAATATTATATCACCATAATTTTCAACATTAGCAGGTATGTCCTTGGTGCGCAACAAGAATATTACTTGTTTTTGGGAATAAATTGGGCTCTTTATGCAGGCATAAGGTGTACACTTAGATTGTAAAAGCTTTCAAATTGATGTTGATAAATTAATTTTAAGTGTATTTAAGTCTAACTATATTTACTCATTTATTTGACATTTGTATTATTCTACTTGTTCAACAGATATTATGCGATAACAGTTATAAAATTTGATGATTCTACTCAAACCTATAACATAATATGTGATTTTCAGTGATTGTGAAAACTACAGATATTAAAAGTTTTTCAAAAAAGCACACCATTTTTATTTCCATTTCTCCATTAAGAGTGACACCTTTTATTCCTATTTGTATTTTATTATTAAAGTTTATAAACCATGTGTAGATAAAGCAATACTCTACATTTCGCATTTGAAAACTTATAGCCAAACTTGACAATTTTGTAAAAGAGTATCAGAGAGGAACTATTGTAAGAAAATACTGGTTGAGAGTCCATTTTCTAAATAGTTAGATTTAATTTTATTTGGATTTTGGAATTCTTATTTTTTTATGTATACTTTCGGCTAGCAAAAAATACTTTCATATGCTATTAGAAGATAAGAAAATTATTTAGTTACTGTATAGTTATTTTTATCCTCAACCAATATTTTCCCTATCCGTAATAAACAAATAGTGATATTTTCTTTTGATTATACTCTTGTTTTACTATTATTATTATTATTATGATTTCTATAATGAAGTTTAGTATTAATTATACTTTTATTGAAAAATATTAGGATATGGAGTCTTATTATGCTACTTATTATTATTGTTATTATTATTATTTAAATTTTTCTATATTATTTATTATTAATTTTTGAAGTGATAATATTTATTATTAAAAATTTGACATATTATTAAAAAATGTTGGAATACAACAAAAAACATAAGATTAAACAAGATTTGAAGATCTTTAAATAAAGAGACTGTATTCACTGGACATTGAAAAAAACTCTTTTATACATTCTTGAAAGACTTTTTTCACTGAAGGACTTTGTTTAAAATAAACTACTGATTAAGTCAGTGAAATTCCATAAACTCCCATGAAGGAGATTTCTTATTGTTTTTATTATATTTTTAAAATTTCTTGCTTATTAATATTTATACTTATTTACTTTTATTGTATGTATTATCTCCTATGCACTTACAAATAGTAAGTGATACTGTAACATTATTGTATTTCTGTCAGGGAAATGCTCTACTTAAATTTAATTCAGATTAATTTTCTCTTAACTATTTTTTTAATCGCTAATATTTTTTATATTGGGTGAATTTTCTTTTCTTCCATCTCTTGGCTTCCTGAGTTTGACAGTTTTATTCCAAAATTTAACTCTTCTAAATTATTATATTTCTGTTGTCTAAAGTTGTAGTTTTATTTAACTATCAATTTCATACAAAGTTTTGGGGAAGGGGGATAATATTTCAAATTTTAAATTTTTTTCGCCAAAACTAACCTTTATACTATCTTAATTTTCTTATAATATTCCGTACTTACTTCAAGTTATTAAATTAAAATCTTGTTTCTGGATCTAATCTGTTAATCTTTATGCAGACGATATAAATTCTTATTTTGCCTTAAAAAACATTATTCCAGTATGCGTAAATTTAAAAAGATGGCTCTAAATTAAAAATATTCTTAATTAAACTTTATTTCTTAATATTCCAAATAAAACGTATTCCTTCTATGTTTTTATCAACCCTTTTTAAGAAAGTCTTTTAAATTTATTCCAAAACCATACCTTTCAAAAAATATCATTATTTTATTTTATCTATTTATTTACTTTTTCTCCGTCAACCTTTGAAAGTGTGCATATCAATAAATTCATTTCTTTTCTTTTTCTCTTAAAATTAATCATCAATAAAAATCGTCTGCCTAAGAAATTCTGAGTCGATTATAAATTGGTTAAATAGTATATATATTTTTTTTAAATGAAATTATCGTCTGTGGAAAATAGTCTCGTAGCTGGACAAGAATTCGTTTTACATAAAAAAATGATGGTTTGAGGTTACAGAATTTTCTAGAATTTTCATTTTAGATTTAAAAGAGGAAGTTCGAGAGGTGGTAAGGGAGATGAGAAAGATTCTTGGGTGCGCTCTTGCATGAGTACGACTTGATGCAGTAAAGCATGGAATATTTTTTGGATGTTTCGGTAAAATATCGTCTGCAACAGGAGCTTTTTCCTATATTATAGCTACCGTTTAATAAAATGAAATTGCAGCAGCCAAGCAGTGTTTATTTTGACCTTCTACATTTATTTATTTATTTTTTTCTCGCTGGCCATGACTTCTGTGCGGAGAAAGGAAAACCTGGCGATGATGTTTCTGCCCCCTAACTTTAAATCGTTTCTAAATTCATGGTACAAACTTTAAGGGGTGATAGTACACAACAAGACAAACAATATTAAATAGGAAACTCAGGGTCCCAAACGTCTTCCGAAGGAGATAGGCGCCAATACAGTTTAGGGTCCAAAAAATCAAATGATTATAAAAAACAGAAAAATTGGTCGATTCGTTTGCGGTTTTCATTAAAACTATTCTTTATGTCAGTATTGTCTTGAAAATAAATTATAAAGATAAATTTTTAAAAATGCTAATAGAGGGCGCTTTAGACTTTGGAGTAACGAACAACTATTTTTTACTGTTATTTTTTGCATCTCATTAAATTTTTTTAGAAGCTTAGACATAAACTTAAATTTTGAGATAAAAATCTGAATCGTTGGGAGTGGTTAAGTAGTGCAAACTGAACTGTGTTCAATGGGGGTGGGGAGGTTCAAATTTTAAATAATTATAAAAAACGGAAAAATTGGTCGATTCGTTTGCCGTTTTCGATAAAACTATTCTTTATGTCTATATTTCCTTGAAAATAAATTTTAAAGATTAATTTCGAAAAATACCGTTAGAGGGCGCCTTAAACTTTAGAGTAACCAACAACTATTTTAAACCGTTGTTTTTTAACTTTTTATACTTATAGAAAAAGTTCCGTTTCACAAAATGCAAACTCTTATATATCATTTAAAACAGAATTTAGAAACATCAAAAGACATTTTATTCAGTCAACCAATGTAAGTTAACAACATAGGTTATTTTATAGAAAAAGTTAGAAAACATTGGAATTTCCATAAGTGTCAACAAATTCAAATGGCCTCCATTTTAAAACAAGATGGCGGTTGAAGCTGGCCAAAGAACGTGGTCGAGACATTAGTACTTCAACTATGCACATAAAAAATTTCATCCAAATCGGCTCATAAATTCGAGAGCGAAAAAATTCAGATATCTATAACTATATATATAAGGATATATCTATATCTATATGGTATATATTGTAAGTCAACATCTCAACGGAGGGTGGTTTTGGGATCTAGGTGTCATGATCGACGAAAATACAGCATATATTATCGATGAGCTTTCACTTGACAGCTGCAATTTTTTTTTTTTTTTTTTTTTTTTTTTTTTTTTTTTTTTTTTTTGTAAGAAAAGCTATCTAAAAGTGTCTACAATTTCGGCCACCACTGTATATATATATATACAAAAAAGAAAGAAGGGCAAAATAAACAAAAAAGTCTCCTGTAAAATTTAGTATTTTAAGAAATGCACTATCGATAAAAAGATGAAACAGTTTAGAAAACGAAAATTTCAAATTTTCACAAAATAAATTATTATTACTTGACATTATCTCTTAAAATTTATTCCCAACGTAAATGCTTCAGATATGCATTATGTTTATTCAATTTTCATTAGATAATTTCAGTTAAAATGAAGCACATAGAAAAAAAAAGAAATATTGCTAAATCATTTGGTTTGTTTCGTTTGCAATAACTAATTCGTTCTTCTAACGAATAAAACTACTTAACTACGAGACTGGATATCAAATTTACTATACTTGTATTCTCCTAACTTGAATGGAATTTTGCATTCTGCCCTCCTCATTGACCAGGCCAAATTACAAAATTTAATTTAAATGTTTAAAAAAATTCATACTCATTGCTTTTTACATTTTTCACAAAGTTTTTTTTTCCATATCCAATTGATTTTCGTCGTTGAACTTAGCAAATTACTTTTTCTATCTAAAATTTCTATCAGTTGTTTTAAGTAGCCACTTTAACAATTTCAATTTCTTTTCCAAAAAAGTCACACCAAGCGAATAAATAAAATGGGAAGCACAATAGAGAATTTCTGTCAATTTTAACTTTTTCAGATTTATGCACTAGACAGATGAAAGTAAGAAGAAAAGATACTTAGAGAAAATTCCAACTGTTCAGTTCTCACGAACTAAGTTTTGGCATAAAATTTCATTTATCTTTATTTTTGCTATTTGGATAGTTAATTTTTGTTATTAAATTTTTTGATAGTTTATTTAAGTTAAATTTCAATACAAACAAACAGGTAAGTGTGACTGCAGATCTTACACGGAGTTTCGCTTAATTTTTTTTTTTTTTTTTTTTTTTTTTTTTTTTTTTTTTTACAAAAACTTTTATTTTAAATAATAAGTCCAAATTGTTGACCTATAATTAATAGATTCTTACATAGATTGTAGCACCAACAAATTTATTTTAAAATAACTATAAAAGGATTTTTTATTTTAATTAAATTGAAAATTTTCTAATAAAATTATTTAAATAAAATCCAAAATTTCAAATTCTTTGAAAATTCAGAATGAAAAAAAAAAATAGCGGAAATATAAATAAAATTTTAAATTACTACAAACGAAAAAAATTTTTAAACGAATTTTAATATATTGAATTGTTTATAAATCACAATAGATTTTAAAATAGCAAGAAAATTCAATTCAAAAAATATTATGAATGTCAGATGAACGAAATCCTAAAACTACAAACTCTTAAATTGACTAAAAATACGAAATTTATTTAAATGAGATGCATCTTAATATGGAAACTACAATTTGAAGCACCAGGAATTGAACTAACTATCTCAAGTTTACTAGCGTGTTGCTATACCTCCAAACTATGATATTTACACTCAAAACATTCAAATTAAGGTTTTCTTTTTAAATAAAAAATAAAAAATTGATCGGTTTATATTGGTAAACATAATTTAATTTAAACAATAGGCTGTTTCGAAATTTTAGTATTTGTCGTGTGAAACAAACAGCCTTAATTATAGTTTTGTGTACTTGCAGCTGAATAAGCCTCTGAAATATACAGTACTTGTGACAGAAGGACAACAGAGGACTGAGATGAATAGATTTTTTTATGATGAACGAAAATGTAAAATAGTCCCTAAATATTTAAAAAATACTATTCGGGAAAAACACGATAAGATGCCATACCCACTCACGTTAAATTTTAATCTGGCGTTTTATACTTATTTATTAAATGTAACTAAATTTTATTTGTTTATATATACTTTAATTCATACGTTTGATATAACTGTGCAAGAACTTCACACAAGTAAGAAGAGTCTAAAGTTTTTAATTCTTCGAAAAATTTTAATTTTCTACTGAAAACCCCATTTACTGCTTAAACAATTTCAATTTTTATTTATTAATTTTTGTAGAGGTAGAGTATAAATATAAGATCATTTATGACTGAGAGTTTTAGAAACAATAATTGGTTTCAGAAAAAATAGGAAAAATAGAATAATTTTGAAAAATTGCTCTTTTTCTAAAATAAAAAGTTCCAGTTGCAAAAGATAATCTGAATATGGATTCTAACTTTCATTAAAATCGGTCGGGTAGTTTCTGAGGAAGCGGTTTTGAATCTCTTATATTTTCCATAGGGCTGATCCCAGTTTTGTATTCTCTTAATGCTTTTATTTTTATTCATTTATTGCGCATTAAACTTTATTTCTAGCAGAATAATTCATGTAAAAGTTTTGAAAAGTGTTTCAAATTTTAGTTATTTTAAAATAAACATTAGAGAAATAACTTATAATTTTTATATAAGAAATACACTAAGTTACAAAAAGTTTTTAAAGTTTTTGGCGTGTATATGTGAGGAACTCGGTTTTTATTAATTACTGAAAAAAAAGCTTTAATTTGAGACTTGAGTAATTTTGAGAAAGATGAATATGTATATAATGTAAGACATACTGCAAAATACAACAAACTCTACATCATTTGTATTTAAGATCTACTTCAGACTGATATACTTCCAAATTTGGTGCTGAAGTTCAATAAAATTCATTTTGAAATTTCATCACAAACGTTTCTCAATATTATTAAATGTTACATTTTTGCTAGTCTAATTTTAATGTTTTTTTTTCCTTAACTATGTATTTACAATAAAATTACATTAATGTGTCTCACATTTTACCGCTTGAATATTTTTATTTAAAAAAATATTTGAAAGTGCTCAAATGATGAGAAAAATAGTAAAAATTTAGTTTTCAAATTTCCAGATAAAATTTGATATATTATGATGTGTACCATTTGTACACATTTGGGATTTTAAAATACTGTATTGCTATATTTCGAACCTAAATGCGCTTAAATGAATTAATATCATCTGCTTAACACTCTGCAAAATTCTTTATATTAATATTTTTAATTATTTAGTAAAAATAGTAAAAGTAAATTTTACTTTGATAGCTTTTGATTGAAATTTCTTTTGTTTCTCAAATACAAATTCGATTTCTTTTTGTCAAGTGCTGACATCTGAAATGAATGAAAAAAGTGTTATTTCATCTTTCTATTTTTACGAAAAAAATATTTTGAAAACGTTTTAATAATGTTAAAAATAGTAAAAATTAAGGTTTCAAATTTACAGCTAAAATTTGATATTTTATAGTGTATGCCTTTTGTTCGCAAGTGGTGTTTTAAATTATTTCATTGCTATATTTTGCAACTAAGTGAACTTAAATTAATTAATTTTATCTGCTTAACACAATATACTTTACAGTTATATTTTTAAGCATGCAGTAAAAATAATAAATGTAAATCTTATCTGAATACCCGTAAGGCATGGTGACGTCACTGCGACGTCGTCGTTGTAAAGTCACATTGTGACTTTGTAAACATCGATTGTCGATCTGACGTCACGTGACGTCGATGTGAAATCACAGTGACTAAAATGTGATGTCGTTATGGCCGTTTTAGAGCTCGTTTGTGACATCACATTGTGACCACTTTGTGAAAAATGTGTCATTTGTGACTACTTTGACATTAACACTGTGACGAAACTGTGACAAAAGTGACGATATTTAAACTGACAGAAACATGTTTTTAAAAGTAAATAACATGTTTTAAAGAATATCTATAATTTTCTAAAGATATTTAAGAAAGTCACATTTCAGTCACAATGTGACGTCACTGAGCGGTAGAATTTTGGTTACAGATGTGATGTGACCAAAGTGACTCACAGTGACGTCACAGTGACCATGCATACTATGTGGGTAGCTTGATCAAAGTTTCTTTTGTTTCCCAAATACAAACTACAATTTTTTAAATATAAAACAGCCATCTGAAATAAACAAAATATTTGTTATTTGATTCTGTGAATTGTTCCTGATCAGCGACAAGCAAGATATTGGACAAATTCATGGCACTTATTGAAAACTAAAATGTTTTTAGGTATGTGCCAGATATGGTACGTGGTGCAGTAAAAGGTTGAAACGTATCTCCAGTTAATGAGCATGATTTCGTTTCCTTTATAATTTCCAACTTTCAATAAACGTTAAAGCATACCTAAAGCGTATTATTTAACATTAATCTATAAAACTATCCTTCAATCGGTAAAGGAATTATAAAATATGTAAATTTCCCAAGTTAATGAAAAAAGTCCGGGTCTGCAGTCGAACCAGGGATGTATTTTCTAAAGCTGCCAATGCTCTTCCAACAGTACTTCCAACTGTCTCTAATATGTTGGACGAATGCTGCAAAACTAATCAGTGGCATGTTTATTCCAGTATACTTATTGCGCAATATATCTTAAACAACAAACTACCTCACGAACACGTCCAAAATCTTCGATATTATTTCGAAAGTACATGAAATAGACTATAAATTCATGCAATAAATAAAGTATTTCCTAATAAATAAATAGTGTTTAGATCCCAGAACCTGTCTCTCAAATTTTAATTCAGGTGTTGATCCTTATGTGTTTTTTTCAGTGATGAGGTCTACAAATGGAACAGATTAACTTTTATCAATTGTTTGGGACTCAAATTACTCAGAGATCTTCTCCAAGAATTTCATCTATACGATTCCCCCTATTCCTTCACAATTGCGTATAATATTAACACTTACCCACCCTGCGCTTATTACCTCAAAAGACATCATAAATTAGATTAAAAACAGGTATTAAAATTGTTTAAAAAATCATTCAGTAACCTTTGCATCTTTAAAGATTTTAAACTTTAAAAATCTTTAAAAAATTACCACTACATCTTTAAGCGGTTTAGATAGAAAATGAGACGAATTCAACTGTAAACAAAATATCACTGTACTATATTTGGTTAATTTCCTCAAGAATATATTGAACTGCTTGTAAGTTTAAATAGAATAAGTAAATTGCTAATTTTTTCTATTTTCTATCTTTCTTTGAGTCTTTATGAAACTAAACGAAATTTGGGAAAAAAAATACACATTGCGTCAAATATTGGTTTTAAAAGAATACCACATTTATCTAAAGACTAAAGAAAATAAAACACAACAGGATATGTTGTCGATTTTGACATTTTGGGAATAGGATACTACACACAGATAAATGGAAGAATAATTTTGTTTAATGGAAAATTTAGTAGTTAAAATCTCTCGAAGTAAATTTTTGGCATTTGATTTGAAACAGCACGTGTTTGTAAAGTCCTGGACCCATGTTGATGTTTAATAACTCATAAAATAATGAAGATATAAACAAACTTATGGCATTTATTGATGGAATAACTCATACATATTCCTTTTCAGGTTTGAATATCTTTACTTTTGTAAATATCTAGAAACTGGAAGTATCGCAGATAAGAAACGTTCCGGACGTCCCAGCACAAGTGATTTTGATGTTGAGCGTGTCAGAGACACATTTTTACACAATACGACGAAGGGGACACATGTGGAAGTTCATTGACAATGGTCAAGAAACTTTTTGTGTCTATCTAACCATTTATGCTGTTAATTTTAATCTATCTTTATTATTTCATGAGTTATTAAACATTAAAATGGGTCAGGGACTTTATAAACATCCTGTATTTCAAAGAATAAATGATAAATTTAGATTTTTTATTTTCTTTCGTAAATTTAATTAAAGCGGTATACAAAAAATAAAAACAATGTTATTAATATCATTGGTTTGTTTTATTTCCTATACAGTAAATCGTAATTCTAGTCTAAAAAAAATCTCAAGTTTAAAATTTTTAATCTCTCCTTAACCTTGAGTTTAATATGAAGCTTCTACTTGTTATTGCGAAATCTGAAAGAAAAAAGAACAGATTTTTTTGTTATTGTTGTTTAGTAATACCATTGAATCCTTTAAATATATAGATTATTTCTAAATAGTTGTATTAATCGTACTTAGATGTACTAGATAATTTCTAACAATATTTTTAATTGTTGCTTTATTCATTTAAAAGAGAAATTAGATGGTACCCATCAAGATTTGACGATAAATATGTTTAAATAATAATGTTTGATTTTCTTAATTAGTTACCTGTAAATAAAGTTTTGAAAACTTGATTTATTTATATGTTATCTATGTGATTCCAACAGATTCAAAACGTTTCATGGTTTTGTCAGTCTAACCTACTCAACTAATCATTTAGAAGAGTTTTAAGCAGAATTTTAAGAATTTTAACAGCGCTTGTTGAACTGAATTCTGTATTCTTAAGATTGTGCTGTATTCTGATTAAAATTGAACTGTATTCTGTATTCTTAATTCTTTGTTGAACGTATATTTATTTTGGTGAATTTTCGCAATGTTTTGAAAAAATAACTATGCTTAACATTTTCTAACTTTTTAAATTATATTGAAAAGTTGTTTTTAATTTTATTTTTATCAGTCGCATTTTAAATCCCTAAACTTAAAATTTCATGCTACCAAGTAATTATTTGTAATGTATTTGAATTATTTGAATTTTTCATAACGTTTTCATACATTATTTAATTATTAAACTATGAATATCAGAATGTAGTTCAATTATAATTCTTACATGACATTTTTTTTCTTTTTCCCTGTTCTCTCTTCTTTATTTTAATTCTCCCGCCCCCAGAAAATAACTAATACTTTTTCTTTTTGCACAAAAACATATATCTTCCTTGTAATGCTCATACATAATGTAACAAAAATTGTAGATTAGTTTAATATATTTAAAAGATAATTAAATGAAAAATACTTTAGCTTAAATATTTTAAGTTAAAATTGTTAAACTATTTCTAAAATATTTTAGCAGACTTCACAATTTTAAAGTTTCAGACATTACTTCAAAACGCCATTCGAGGATTTAGTTTAAAATAATTTAATATATGGTCTAAATGATGTATAACATTTATTTATTTATATAATTTACTTATATTACAGTTTACAAATGGATTACTTTTTCTAAGCTTCCACGTACATGACAGGAAAATTGAAAATTGCTGCCACTACCTACCGACAAAATAATGTTTAAATATTTACATTTTATACAAAATATACATTTTTTAAAAATATTGCTAGACGTTAAATGAAATTTTACGACATTTTTACAATTTTTATTTGTGTGTGTTGTATTTTTTTTAAGAATGCGATTTTGTAAAGATTTTCAATAATTTTATTGATACAAATATATCTCTAAAGCCCTGAATCGAAAATTGGCTGTTTATGTCATATATATTAAAACAGTAGGCTAATTCTTTAGGATCAACTCAAAAATTCAGGCATTTGCGCATGCGTGAAGTTCAATTTATTAGCCCTTTCAGTTAGAGGAAAGTTGAAGCAAGTCTGGCTAGCTCAGTGGTTTAAGGCACGAATTTAAAGTTCTGCGCTTTTGAAGAGGACTTGGGTTCGGTCCCAACGCTCGGCAACATAGCTTATTTGAATAATGATACATTTTACTACGAGGGAAAGATATAAACAGCCAATTTCCACAGAGCTTTAGAGATATATTTGTAAGAATAAGATATCTGAAAATCTTTACAAATCGCATTCTTAAAAAAATAATAATAAACATCAATAAATACAACACATACAAATAAAAAATGTAAAAATGTCTTAAAATTTAATTTAACATCTAGCAATATTTAAAAGAAAATATATTCTAATTTTATAAAAAATGTAACTATTTAAACATTATTTTGTCGGTAGGTAGTCAATAATTTTCTTCTTACAAATATATCTCTAAAGTCCTGAATTGGAAATTGCCTGTTTATATCTGATATTTACTGGGTTTTCATTACTTGAAATGTTTTAAAAATAAAATTGTTAATTAAAAAACATTGTTGAGTGTTAAATTTTATTTAATGATAAAGTGTCAAAACAATAATGATAGCAAAAGAATATAAATCATATAACTTTCCCTCGTATTAAATTGTATTATTATTCAAATAAGTTATATTGGCGAACGTTTCGATCGAACCCTAGTCCTCTTCAAAAGCTCACAACTTTAAATTTGTGCCTTAAAACACTGAGCTAGCCAGACTTGCTTCAACTTTCCTCTAACTGCAATGGCTATTAAATTCAACTTCACGCATGCGCAAATGCCTGAATTTTTGAGTTGATCTTAAAGAATTAGCCTACTGTTTTAATATATATGATGAATGAAATTTTTGAGCTGCTTTTTTGAGTTACGCATTTAATCTCGAGTTAAAAATATTTTATTATTCTTTATCCTTCCCTTAATATGTGCATGATTTTAAATTTAATTTTGATCATAAGACTCCTTAAAAAATATGGAAGTGTTTTAGGCCTCGCATAAAGTTAAAAAAATGCACATGATTTATTATAGTGTAGAAATATCAAAAGTTATAAAGATTTTTTTCTCTACTTTTAAAATAATTTGGTGATAAATGTATAAAAATTTTCATAAGAATTTGAATATTATATCAAAATCAAATTACAAATCTAAAGATCGAAAAAATTTTTAAAGCAATTATTCTGTTTTAAAAAGTTATAGATAGTTTACGAAAATTAAAATAATAATGAACTTAAAATAAAACCCAAATAAATCCGAACTCATTTCGTTTAGAGTTTTAAAAGAATGTCTTGCTGTTTTCTCAAATGTATATTTAAGTCTAATTTAGAAGACTTAAGAAAATATGTTTACTAAGTTTTTTGCACAAAGCTGTTTAGAATTTCTTTTAAAATAAATCACGCAATTTTCCAAGGGTATAAAGAAAAGACACAAAACAATAACAAATTTCAGCCACTTTTATAATTTTTTCAAATGCTGTAATGAACCGATAAAATGGAAAAAAAGCACATTTACTGGAAATTTCCAGATGTTCATTTCTCACAAGGTTAAATATTGACATTTCTCATACTTTTTTTTTTATAGTAAAAAGTATTTTAACAATAAATGCTGTTCCGTTTTACTTTAATATATTATTCCAGTTAAGAGGACTGGTTACCTCGAAGTTGGTCAATAAGTCGATTTTTCTTTTTCAATATTACATGAAAGCCCTTTTAAAATGTGAATACTATGACACTTCATTTTATATTTGTCTTAATTCTAATAAACAAAGCAATAAACGAAATAACATGTTTTACGAATATACTCAACACTATTAGCTATACAAATTAAAACTTTAAACAGCTTTTTCATCATTCTCAAATTTTCTTCTCTTCCACGTTTTTAAAATGCTGTTTTTTTTTTCCATTTTCAAATTAAAAAAAAAGTGCCTATGCATTTGGTTTGACTTTTCATTTGACCGTCTGTTCGTCTAACAGCTTTTCCATGCTCTAATACCCGTACTCGAACTTTCACGCAAATGATAAAACTTATTTAGGGTCACTAAAGCATATTTAATATTACATAAGAAGTATGTACGATTAAGGGTTCATTTATAGGGACACTAAAAAAATTCGATTACATTGTATTACATGGATAAAAATTGCTTGGAATGTATTTTAATGACATTACGTTATTTCAAATGAATTGAAATTGATGTAAATCACTGAATTTCATTACAATCACGTTAAAACAGAATCATTCATGGCATTTTTTATTAATTCACAGGGACACACAAAGGAAATCGATTATAGTATTGACTTTGCGTAATAATTTCTGGAAAATACGTTTGAAAATTCGGTATGAGTTTTTAAATTTAATTAGATTTTTATATATTATTCATTATATGTACTAAATTCTATCTCATATATAAGGCTGCAAAGAAATATTCCTATGCCATTCTCCTTATTAGAGGAAATTGCTGAAGGGGAGTTATTTTAACTTAAATATGTTTACCTCTAAAATTAAGAAAATTTTGGTATGCATGCTGTTAAAAGTTACAAATCTCCATATTACAGGGCTGCTAAAAATTTCAGATAATTTTCCGATTACTTAAAATCTCTATTTTAGCCTTCGTTTCCACTTTCCAATTGGAAAGTGAAACATAATCTCTCTAAAATGACCGCTTTTCCTTATCGGACGGTCGTTGTTTTCAAGGCCTCGTATGAAAGAATTTCATTGGCCGCTTCCTCTCATTTGATTGGACGATCAAGTTGTTCATCGCATCCCCTTGTTTTTTCTCTGTTATTTTTCGAAATTATCCCCTTTAATCTAATATTATTATTATTTCTCAGTTCTTTTTACCAAATAAAAACCTTTTTTACCCTTACTTATTATTTTTTTCTTGATATTTTCGATAATCACCTAAAAATTTTTAGTATTTTACTTAATTTATATATATTTTAAAAAAATGTATGGCTCTAGGCTTTTTTAACTGCATTTCCCTCTGGCTCATTCTACCAACCCAATCCTCCGGAATTTCGCTGAATTTCCATATTTTTCTGCTGAATTTATCTGAAATAAAACATATCGACTAATCAACGCCGATTGAAGGTGAACTGAATTAAGACGAAATTGCATTCAGATTCTGACAATAGGCGGCAGTTTCAGATGTATCCGTATTCAGTGTATACTAAGTGCTACTATACTGTTTGTATCAGTTATTCTCAAATCTAAAATGATTTGGACTTCGTATGGCCTTATTAATTAATTAATTTATTTTATTATGGCAAGAAAAAGAAATAAAAAACAGATATATTTTTCTGAAGCAATTCATGAATGAAAGCAAAAAATTATGAATAACTATTTTTAAACATAATACAAGGTTATTTGATAAGATGATTTCGTAAGAAATTAAACATACTTTTAAAAAATGTTTTAAAATTATTCTAGAAATTAATTTTTTATAATACATAATTACTTTTAGTGTAGAATTAGTAAGTATATATATATCTATCTATATATATAATAAAGAAATATAATAAAGAAAAGATATTGAATTAAAATAAATATATTAAGATATTATAAAAGAAATGGGAAACATTAAATAGTGAAAGAATTTGGAAGTAATTAACATAGAATTAAGAATTTTTTTTTCTGTTGCTCACGTACATATATATAGACAGAGGGTATTCCGAAATTTGATCGACTTAATCAGAGGGATGCTAACAGATATCAAGACGATGAAAAATCGTCTTAAGATATGAGGTTTCAAACTAAGTAATGCATTCCTCTAAACGCAAGCATGCATCTAAAGAAAAATTTAAAGTCAAATTGAATCAGGTGAAGTTGATAAAAAATCGATCACAAAATTTTTTCTTTATGTTCATGGACCAAGGTAGCCTTCTATTGGATAGTGTTGTTAACCGGTCACAAATGAAATCTTTTCTCCTTTTCTCTTATTTACCGTTGCTTCTTTGTAATTTAATGATTTATGTATCATTTTGACCCTATGTTTTTGTTTAATTCATTAAAAATTCTCCACATCTAGTAATATTTGTTTATCTTTTACAAACAGAAAGAAACTTTTAAAGCCTTCACTATTCCTAGTCATAAATGGTCATTAACATCCCTTCATCCAAAACAAAATCTATAGAATATGTTTTTAGAAGTTATTTTTAAATAATTTTCAGCAAGGTTTTTTGCAACAAATATTGCATGCCTGCGATTAATGCATGGTGTTGTAATTTGAAATACAGCGTGCAGAAAAATGTAAGAGTAATATTTTTTTCAAAATTTTTTCTTTAATGTATGCTTATTAAAGAATCAAATATACTTTTATTCTGGAAAAATAAAAGAATCATGCGTTAGAGGGTTACGTCAAATAAATAATCTCTAAGAGTGGAATTATAAGTCACAAAAAATTGAAACAGATTAAGAAGTCATTATTATCTTCTTGTTTTATTTTTCGCATTTATCATCAATATGTTCAAAAAAGACTTATTTTTCTTTTATTTATGAAACTTGCTGGCAACAATCTTCATGTTTTCGTCGATTAATGCGAAAATTGCGTGACTGGAGGGTTGAAAATAAAACTTCAATCTTCTGACCACGAAAATTGGAAAGAGGATCTAAGCATAAAATATAAAACTATAAAAATTGTAAGCTATGTATCTTATAAATCGCAAGACGTCAGAAAAATTTTAAAAGTGCACTGATCGAAAATTAATGGAGATACATATGTCACTTAATCAGTTTTTGTATAAAAATTTAGTGACTGCTTATGAAATTAAATGTTATAAACATTAATCGATAATATTAATTATTTATATTAATTCAATGGACAAATCGGGTAGATTTTGAACGCAGAAAAAAATGCATTTATTATTTTGTTTTAAACACTTGCTTGTTTAACTTATCCTTGAAGAGCGTCCTTTACAGAATTTAAAATTCTTTTAAATCATTTTTAAAAATAGAAATTTTTGCCCAATTTAATTGCAAAAAAGGGTTAGATTAAGTATGACAGAAGTTTTAATTTAAAATTACTGGTACAAAAATTAAGGATTCTAAAGTCTTTTCTACGGCATATTTTGACAAAAATCCCCACAAAGGGGTCAAATCTTTGTAGACAAACTGCTCTGATTAAAAGGGATTGTTTAGTTACATTTCGAAACAAATTTCAGTAACAAAATTTCACTAACAGGCAAATTATTTTATATTTATTAGCAATACTGTTTTCTACAAATGCAGTATATTATTCTAGTAATTATTCTCAAAATGTATGTAAAAGACTTTTGTTTCAAAAACGTGGTGCGAGGCAACCATTAAAAAATCATATGTAATTACAAGTTTGTGTAATACATACCACATATTGCTGTCAAAACCCTTTCTACTATGCACCTACAAAACGCAGAATAATAATTATGCAGAAATACCACTCGAATATTTTAGAACCGACTTCTGGGATAATTTATTTAGAAAACTCTTCCGAAAGTATTTAAATGTACTTTTTGTGAAAAAAAAATTCATTTATTCTCAATTAATGCATTTAATTAAAAAAATCACAATGATCAACAATAGCTATTTAATTTAAACTAAGACATTGAATAAAAAGCTAAAATTTAAGAAAATGCTGCGCACACCATTAAACTTTCCATAAAACTGATTGATTCGCAGTAGAACAAAGAATTTGGCAACAGACTGTCTAACTCCTCTTTTCTTTTCGACCTTCACCAGAGAATACTTGTACTCGTCGACATTAACCCCTTAACGCGCAGTGTTGCCGGGTCGGCAACACCTAAAGTTCCCCCTATTTAGAGACACAAAAACTCTGTGAATATTTCAAAAACTACTCTAATGGCTACTTTAAATTTTTCTTATGATTTCTAGATGGCAGCACCACAGAGATCAAACTCTACTGTTTTTAAATAATAGGTAAAAATTTTTACTGTAATACGCGCTTCACAGCAATGCTCTTCTCACTGCGCTTATCAATGCTTTTATTTATGGGAGGTTAGCACTTCGGCAACAGCTGTATAATTAAAATGGTTAGTGCAATCTTCACAAAACAATACCTGTGTACTGCTCTAAGCCTAAATAGATTGCCTAATTTTTTTTCCTTTAAATTCCAACTTTAAAGAGTAGTGCGCCGGAAAGGGTTAATGGTTGATGGTTCGAATGTTGTTGTTGTTATTCATGATGACCAATTATCAGCACAAGGGACATAGGCTCTACCGGAAGTGCCATCTGTGGGAGTCTTTCTAAGGAAACCTAACACATATTTTCGTAAGGTTACCCATGGTTCGAAAAAACCCCCATGATAAAATCCGACCGGTTAGTCGTCAGGCGCGATTGGGTTCGAATCCACCAACTCCGATCTACCAGCTTCGAGAGCACAACATCTTAGACAATGGTAAGGCTGATGTTCTGAATGTACAACAGTGTAATCAAATGTTCGGTCTTTTACCGACCTATTCGGCACATGTTGGCAGTCATAGGTCGACATTCTTCAATTTGGGGCTTTCACAATATTATATACATTTTCTTTATTAACTTCTTGGCGATGAGCATCCTAGGATTTTTTTAATACTTTTTAAATGTTTTTTAAAAGTAGAAATATTTATTATAACGCCTAGTTTAATTATAAAAGGTCGGGAACTGAACGTCAAACGTAGCAAATGAGTTGTGTTCGTACTATGGAAAAGTTTTTCAAAGATATAATACTTTGGATACAGAACAGTATCCGATATCCTTTGCTTCCTGTAAATACTATATGCTTTCTTTTATACAAGAATTAATCCCAGGTAAACTACCGCAACGTATATCAATTTCATAAAATGTGAAATAGCTTAATATAATTAAAGCGCACCCCAAACAATGTTTTTCTCTATATCAATATGTAATAGAAAACTTTTGTGTGCCCCTGTATATTAATAATGAATAGTCTTTGTACCACAGAGAATGGAATGTTTAGGATATATGTATATCTTTCAATAGAATGTATACATTAGTATATTTTTCATAGATGCATATGAATTTTATTCTGTTTGAAGGAGTGTAATATCAATATACACTTGACACTATTTTTCTTTTGGACCGTAATATAACGAAATACTTGTTATTGTTCCTGTATTTGAACTATTTCTGATTTTCATAAAATTTAATATTACTCCACAAAATTATGTAATAATTATACATTTTAAATTTCATACGATTCGGCTGGGTGGATTTTGTTTTGTTAGATTTAGATAGATGGACGGACAGACGGACAAACTGAACGACGACTACAGGAGCAACTTTTTTACATAATTACAAATGATTCTAAAACTTGATTCGCATAATAAAACGCAATCGGTCTGTTAAGCCATATCTTGGTGAAAAACACTTGACAATCCGATTCAAGCAATTTAAATCAAGATTTAATCAAGTTTCCTTTAATTTTAACTCTATCACGGCGGCAGTTCTTTGTTTAATTTTTAATTTTATACCACCTGTTTTTAATAATAGAATATTTTCTGTTTTAGAATCGCAAAAATGCTCTGATTAAATAAGATGAAATTTACAAATAAAAATAACAGGGGGAAATAATTAAGGAATTCGTGCCAGTTAATAAACTCAGAATCCAGATTAATTAACTGGCACGAATACAGATAGCTCGCTTTCAAGAGTTTAATGTATTACAACAGAATAATAATAAAAAAAGTTTTCATCTTATAGATAATAATGCAATGGAATTATTTTCTACATCTCTGTATACAAATTGTAAATAGTAATAAAACAGACTGACTTTCTACTATTAAGAAAGCATGCTTCAATACACTTCTCTAATGCATGCCCATTTATGTTATAATGTTAATGAAAAAATTGAATAGGTTTTTCCAATAGACCATGATATATTGAAATATTTTGTGTGGCTCTGTTAATTAAATATTAATGCTACACATTTCATTTGAAATATCGAATTATATAGTAAACATAAATAGCATTAAATAATTTCATGGTATTGCAAGAAAATTTACTCTAGATTTGCTAGATTTACAGCATAAGTAGACAGTAGAAAAGTGCATTTCTTTGAAATTAATTTTTGTATTTCTTGAACAACTAAGTCGTGCTTAATATTAGTGAGAATAAATGGAAGTTTCAAAAATAGCATAAATGTATCGGATTTACCGACTGCATACAATGAGATTATACAAACGAAGGAGAATGAAAAAAATCTAACAATAAGAGATTTTTAAATGAATAGATATAAATAAATAAAGATAAACAGAAGCTTGTAAAATAAGATTTTCTAAATGTAAATGCGACGTATTCTTTTATAAGAAAAAGCAAACGAAATATATAACAAAAAGTTCTTTAGCTTTACTATTTTATATAATTACTTTTGTAATGTCTTTGAAGATATAATTGAAAAAATATTTTCTTCTGCGGTTACACAGGGATAGAGATTAAAAATATCTAATATCACTGACAAAAATAAATGTTAAATAGGTATTTTTTTAAATTGTTTTTTATTTATATATTCAAATAATTCGTGCGTTTGATAAACAACACATAAGTTTTTCAAAAATAACTTAAATACAGAAATCTTTTATCATTAATGAATTTAACAATCGCGAGTTTTTTTATTCGCGAAAAAAAAAATGAAAAACATGACACCATTTGCGAACACTTAATTTGGAAATTCGCAAATTTTATTTTTACAAAAAATATTTTTACTAAAAACAATTCGCTTTGTTTTACAAATACTATAAATAATCTCGCCTTGGACAAGATGAATTGTACTAGAGTTTAATCTTTAAAAATTTCTTCCCTTGTTTTGAGAAAAAATATAAATCAGTATTTCCGTGAAACCCGAAACATGACTTTATGCTAAGAAAACAAAATCTTATATTTTTTTTAACTGAAATTTTTTGATGCAAGTGAAATTTCTTCTTCAAAAATTATACGATAATTTTTAAAGCTTCATCAACAACTTGTTAAGAAAGTAATCATAATGCTATCCGCCACTGGTGAGGACTCCTTTATTTAAAAAGAGAAGTCCAGATATCTCCTTATGGAAATTTATAAATAAATAATTTATTTTTCTAAACAATCATTCATAAGTACTTTGTTTCAACTAGCTACTGAAAGTCTGTAAAATTTGTTTATAAATATTCAAGTTTATATGCAATACGTATTTTTTAAAATATAATAGAGCTCCGCTAATTCGGACTCCGTTAATCCGGATAGGTTTGGTCGATTTTTTATATTCAAGTTTGTGAAGTGATCGGAAAATTTCCTTAACATAAATTTATTTCAGACTCATATTCTGAATAAAAAAGCATTTTCTGAAAGCTTTTCGGAAGAATACTTCAGGCTTTGTTATTTAAACTGTTTAATGTTATCTATGAAAGGAACAACTATGCATCATTTAAGCTTTGGCAATTCCAATTTTCACAGTTTTCTATTTAATACATTCAGAAATGCCATCAAAAGCTCACTGCTTAATAAAGTTTTACTCAGAGAATTGCAAGAAAGCAAAGTAAAATGGTCCTTATAGACACACTGACTGATAAGGATAGCATTCCGATCTTTGTCAGCCAGTCCATAGATCTCTTGGGACTGTTCCCTTGTCTTCTTGCCAAAACTCTTCTACAAATCACTGGCGAAAAATAGAAATAGAAGGAGGAATAAACGAGAATGAATGAGAAATCACACCTGAATATTTCGTCAGCTTGTTTTAAAAAATTGATGGTTGCTCAGATGTTGATATCAACGACATTAACAATTGGTCGAAAGCAGAAAACAATGCAGAGTATGACTCGCTTACATATAACGTAATAATCGCTTTGTGCACAACAGAGGAATATGAAGATGATGCAGTCGAAAACCATTATCAATGATCACCAACAAGAAGTTATAAACTATAATGAAATAACTTCCTTTTTTGAACAATTAATGATTTATTTTGAACGTCACGTGGAGACTACATCCAACGAACTACTTATGCTCAAGGGAATGTGTGACCATACAGCCCGCAAAACTGGCACAGCAGAATATGACAAATTTTATGATTACAAAGTAAACATTTTCACTGTCTTTAATTATTGGGTATGTTCAGTATAAAGGTGATTTTCTGTGAGTATGTTTTATTTCATTTCATTTGTTCACATTCTCCAGATAATCCGGATTTTCAACAATCCGAATTGGTCCTGGTACCAATTAATCCGAATTATCGGGGTTATGCTGTACTTAATAAATATAGCTTTACTTTTTAATTGTTTTTGTTCGATTAAAAAATTAAAAACATCGAACCTCCTTTTATGCGAAAGGGAAAATAGATTAAAAAGTATCTCAACAACAAATTAATATGTATAAAAACAAAAAACTTTTCACGAAAACTTGTTATTACAGAAAAAATAAAATATAATTAAACGTAAAAAGGGCATTTGTTGTACAACTAAATCTTGCCTTATATTAACGAGAATAAAAGGAAACTATAAAAAAATCCTTAAATGTGTATTAAAAAATATTCTTTTATTGAATAAGGTTAAAGAAATTGCATTCACTGACTACATACAATAAGATTATATAAACGAACGAGAATAAAAGAAAATCTAATAATAATAGATTTTTAAATAAATAGAATTAAATATATAGTGTTAAATGGAACCTTGTAAAAATTAGATTTTCTAAATGTAAAGGCGACGTACTCTTTTATAAGAAAAAGCTAAGGAAATAAATAATAAAAGATTACTTAGCTTTACTTTTTTAAATAATTTTTCTTATAATGTCTTTGAAGGTATAATTCAATAAACATTTTCTTCTGCGGTTATAAATTGAGTTAATGGAAACGGAGAGAGTGATTAAAAACCACCTAACAGGGACAAAAAAAATATCAGTTTAATAGGTACTTTTTAAAATTTTTTCATTTATAAATTTCAATAATTTCGTTATTTGAAAATCAACACCAAATTTCTTCAAATATTATTTTAAGTATAGCAATTAAGTATAGTAATCTCTTAACATTCGCGAAAGAAAAAAAGAAGAACATTTCAACATCCGTGGACTTAATTCGCTTATTCCCAAATTTTGCTTTATACATTTGCTTTGTTTTACGAATTCTATAAACTATTTAGCATTAGATAAGATAATTATACATCAGTAAATTTTTTCATTCATCAACTATCAACTAAACTTTGTACTATACATTTAAAATTATTGAAGCTTATTTGCAATACTTTGTAATTTTACTTTTTAGATGCTTAATAAATATAGCTTCATGTTTATACTATTTTTTCCATTAAATATTAATAATAATAAATCATAAAATCTAATCTTTTTTGATGCACGGAAAGTCAGATTCTGTAATTTCGATTTTGACATTTGCGAATTTCTTACGAATGTTGAGCATTTTCGTTGTTTTTCACGTTATAAATATAAAATACGTCATGATGATAGATACAGTTGTAATACATCATAATGAATACAGCTAAATGAAATAATTTCTCAAAAAAGTTATGTATACTACTTAATCATTCAATAGAATTGATGATAATTTTATTTTCCTGTTTCAATATGTAAAAAATATAGTAAAAAAATAAATAAAAAACACTGTTAAAAGCAACAAATTATACTGATTACGAAAAATATAAGCATTTCATTCTTATGACATTAATTTTATTTGAAGCATACATTTACAAAATCTTACAAGTAAATATTCTTTACACCAAGTCAAAAATTTCCAAGTCAGGATTCAGTCTAGCATTCCTGTATTAACGTGCCAATAGTCTACAATCGCAGAGATCTCTGGCCAACATGATTTAGTCCAATAATTTATCGACATTAATACCTAGTTCACAAGACGAAATCTCCGACATAGATTTTCCATAAATCTGACAGATCTGAAACATTAATGCGCCAGTAGCCGCATGTTGGTCTTTTTGCCGTTCATATAAATATTATTTTTCTTTTTCATATCCTTTTATAAATACAATTAAGAATTACTATGTAGTTGACTTTCAATGTTTATCCACTATCATATTGAAACTCATATCGCATTATGAATGTGATAAACAGCTAATATGTATCAGCTGACTTTATTTGTTTATCCACCATCGTAGTGAAACACATATCCCCTTATAAATGCAATGGAGAACCATTATGTAGCTAACTTTATTGTTTACCCGCCATTACAGTGAACTCACATTACCTTATAAATGCAATACAGAACCACCCACATAGCACACATTCATCTATAAGTTATCTAGAAGCTGTAAATACAAGACGGCCAAAACATCTATAGGTTATCTAAAAATATCCACGATACTCTCTTTTTACGTCTATTAGAAATAACATGTGTGATCTCTCTGAGTTCCTCCAGACGTTGATTATATCCAGATAGTCTACAAGACTACATCTATAAGACCTCCAAGCATAGATCACCCCCGCTCGCTTGCGGTTGAAGTAGGAGTATTTTTTCCATATGAGATGCATAATGCGTGTTATTCGCAAATCCATTGGATGCAGTCTTGAGTATTTCCTAAGGACATGGAGTAAAGGATTTCCTTTAGATGTTAAAAGAGTGAAAGCCACAGGTCGTCTGTTGCAGGTCACAGACGTCTTATAGAAATCTAAATTGGAAATGTCAGATCGACGTCTGTTTATTTACTGATATGCACATCTAAATAACATTATGGAGGTTATAGACGTATTCATACTATAAGTCGACGTCTAATAGATAACGTGTGTTGTGTGGGTAGTAAGTAGCTGATTTCAAATGTTTATCTACCATCATATTGGAATTATATGTCCGCTTATAAATGCAATGCAGAAGTGCATTTATAAGCGAATATATGATTTTTTTTTAAATATTTTATCCATTTCTAAATTAGTTGACTTTAAATATTTATCCACCACCACAGTGAAGTTAAATATGATCTCTGTTCTCAAATTAGATATATGTATACAAGCAAAGTTGAAAATGGTAGAAAAGTCTACGTAATGGTCGGTAATGTCAGTTATTTTTTTTTCTCATTATTTCAAAACCCATGAAAAATATGTATACTTTAAGTAAAATATAACATTTGTAACTTCATTAATTTTTTTTTATCTAACATTAAGTGAAAAATGTTTCTTATTTTACATTTTCTGTATGGGAGGGGGGGCGATGGGCGGCAAAAAGACCGAGCGACACTAATAACTTTATATAAAAAAAGACACGATAATTCTCGACTTAACTTTAAAAAAAATTCAAGTGCCAATAATATGTTAAATCTTAAATATGTTCCTAATCTTCACCAGTAACTAAGTAAAAATTATAAATTTTTGTAGTAAATTAGCAAATATGAATTAAAAATTTGTTACCATAGATTTCAATAGACTTATCAAAGTTATCTGTATTTATACATTTAAATGAACTAAATTTATAATGCTAAGTTTATTTTAATAAAGAAATCATAAATAAAGATTCGGAGTTTATTTAAATGAAGCTTCAAAGAAATCAAGCATAAACATATTTAATAATTTCCTTTTGATCTTTTTGATTTTTTGAATTTTGTTTAAGATTAATTTCTAATTACATTTTAATACTTCAGATGTACGTGAAGTCACAGTAAATGTTATTTACTAAGTAAGAGAAAATAAAAAAGAGTTCTGAAACATTTATCTAGCATTCTTCGAAATATAATATGAGAAGAAAATTCTGCCAAAAGCAGAACAAAATCAAAAACGTTAACGGATATGCGTTAAAACTTTTGAAAGTGAAGTTCTTTAAATGAATAATTGTTAAAGAAAGCTAAAATTCCATTTCTAAATGCAGCTGCGATTATATTCTTTCAAAGATCCATAAAGTTCAGGTACTTTTCAAAATACAAACATAAATAATTAGAATATTATCATAACTAATGATGCTTTTAAAATATGCCATATAAAATAAAACATTTTTATTATTATTTTCTTTCATTTTACTTACTCATCATACACTATAGGGTAAAAATTGCATTTTTTTTATCGATTTTTTTTTTTTATGAATATACATGTTTTAGACACTGGAGATTCCGAAAAACATATTTTTGAGGAAAAAAAATTGCCGTCCGTCTGTCTGTCTGCCTGTAAAACTCTTATCTCCCGAACAAATTAAGATAGAGACTTGAAATCTGGTGTGTATTTAGTATGTAATAATGGAAAGAAGCCTATTTAATACCAGTAACCTCGGACTCTCTCTTGGAGTTTTCGGACTCTTGAAATATTCTTTCTGATGAAAGGTACATAAAAATTTTCGAAGTTTTTTATTTTAAAGAGTGGTTGTAAAAAAAAATAAAATTACACAAATTTTGCGTAAAAAACGTAGTCAATCCGGTAATTGGCTGCCGAGATATTTGCTATCCTATTTTCTACACACTTCGATTTTTTATGACCCTGTATTTCATTCAAACTTCAATTCAAAGATGCATGTTAATTTGATAGTAGAGGTTTAATCTGACGCAGTAAATTATTAGTTATTGTGATTGTTATTTTTGGATTCATAAGGTTTTTTCTTTTACATAATTCTGTACTAATTAAGTAGTTTGGAGTTTTAAATATATTGTCGAAATTAGTTCATCGGCAATTCATTAATAGAGTATTAGTATGCATTGAAAATATTTAAATATGCGTTTATATCTCATTTTGGAATTGCGTTCCATTTTATAAATAGTTTACACGTGTTTTATTTTCATATTTTTATTTAGAAACGCTAGTTAGAACTGTTAACTCATCGCTACAGAAATTTTAATCATGTGTTATAATGTAAACAAATATCGTGTCTATGTGCGTATATGTTCACATAGTCAAATTTTATCTCTCTAACGATGTTGGTTAAATTTTCGATTCAACCGTTTTGCGGTATAAAAAGATGATAGGGCTGGGTTCGATTAAAAAAAGAATTAGTGGCATTTTTAGGGGTGACTAGGGTTAATGCGATTCTATGAAAATGAACGTAGAACAATTATTACAGTATTGGACAGTTTGCATTTAACGAAGTTTAAAGTTAGATATATTTCTTCAAATTTGACGATATTTTGCGAGAAAATCGACTTTCAAGATCACCAACACGAAAACACATGATTGGATTTAAATAAAGTAATGTAGCTAAATTTGTCAATTTTTGGATGCACTTTGGCGACACTTGTTGCAAAAACTGCTTTCAGAACCTGAAGAGCTTTTCTATAAATATCCAATATGAACCGAGATACATGATTCAACTAATCAGAGCCGAAATAAAAATTTGTTTTAGAAGAATGCCCTATATTTGTAATTACGAAAATAATGTAAAATTTAGAAATATGTACATAATTTTAATACTGCTTGTTTCTATAAATAGTGTTGTCTAAAAGATAGTGTTTTCTTGCTTAATACGCCGATAAAGTGATAGTTTATTGCTATATCGAGCTGAAAAGAAATCAAATTCTAACCAAGCGTAGCTCGGTCTTCGCTTTTTTGATGGATTGAATAATTAGGTTGTACCGAATTGTATCAAATAAATGTGCCTATAACTCGAAAAAAAATCATATTGACTTGTAGTTTACTGCGTCGGATAAAACATCTGAACTCTAATTAAAAGATATCTTTGAATTCAAATTTGAAAGGAAAAAAGGATCAAGAAAAAATATAAGATTGTGGAAGATTGTAGTACGATCACATACATCTCGACCGCTAGTTATCCGATCAAATTCATTCTTTATACAAAATTTATTTTATTTTACTGTCGTTTACTTTCACTTCTTTAAAAAAAATTCGAAATTTTTCATGTACCTTTCATAAGAACGAATATTTCGAGAATCCGAAAGAAATAGTTCCGGATAATCGAGGTTACTTACATTCAGTAGACTTCCTTCCACTATTACATACTAAATACACACCATATTTCAAGTTTTTATCTGATTTTGTTCTGAAGATAGAGCATTTACAGACACACAGACAGACGGACGGTCTTTCTTTTTTTTTGAAAAAATATGTTTTTTCGGAATCTCTAGTTTTTTGAAGCCTGTAAATCCGCCATTTTTTGTTTTGTTTTTGTTTTCAAAACGATTGCAAGGCTTTCTTATACTTTGATAGGTAAGTAAACAGAAAGAATTACAGTGAATTGCAAAGATACAATTGAACTTTGATAATGCTTGGGTTATTCATTTCCGTTTGTAGTCCTGGAGACACTTTCTTCTCCCAAGTCTAATGCATAATTTTATCATTTGATTCTAGCAGGGTAAATGATGTCAAAAATATAGAAAATGTTTTGTACAAAAAGCAAAGTGTTCAATTTTCGTATTTAAAGTATATGTAAATCATGTCAAACATGATTTTGAAAGATGAATTGTTTGCATAAAATTCAAAAAATGCCATTTTCAATACCATTTATTTTTAAAGTGCCATTTTTAATCATGCAATTTTCAATAAAAAACTAGATAATTCATTCTGATTGAAATATAAACATCTAGTTTTCAACCAATAAACATCCTTGCAACTTTTCTTTACCTGATTTTTGAACTACGTTTGGCGTCGAACATTATAAGTATTTGCAACGATATGGTTACAAATGTACCAATTTAGCTAATAAACAAAGTTAATTATTCGCCAAAATATTTTCAATTAATTCATGAAAAATTGCTGTTGACTGAATTATATATCTTTCCTTGAGAATTAATAAATTTATTTATGAAATCTTTTAGTAATAATCTTTTTGTTGAACCGAAGATTCTTTTGCATTTGTTTTATCAGTGTAATAACACGAAGAAACAAATAAGCTTTTTATTTGTATTTTTATTTTTACGATTAAATTTGTTTCAGTCTGAAAAATCTTCTTACCTAATTAAATCTTATAATTTTTATAACTTACTAAGTTTAGAGTTCATGGCTGTGCAACAGCTGAAATCACTTTGTAATGGTCGAAATTGTAGCTGAATTTCAAGTACCTTTTTTCGTATTAAGGCTAAAATGATAAATTAACTAATTTTATTTCAATATGCACAATTTTCCTTTTAAAGTTTTCTGTACATTGCTAATATTCGTTTTTTAGTGAAAGTAAAATAATTTCTGGTGGAAAACATATCATCGTAAATCTTTTCTATCTGTTTGCTTCGTAATGGACAAACATCGATTTACCAACAGCCAACTGCAATTTTTGTGTGATATTCTGTAAATGGATTCCCTGTTCTATGTTCCCCTTAAATATAATAGAAAAATCCAACAATGTAGTAATTATTTGAATAGGTGGCTGACCAGATTACGGAAGGCTATCAATACTTTTCAAAACCTTCAAAAAGGATAAACATTTGCAAAAGAAAATGCTAAAAAAATGTGTAATTGTAAAGGAAATTGAAAAGTTATTTCAGCAAGCAAATGTTATTGTAAAATGTTTCCATCTGAGATAATAATACTATTTAATTGCATAGACTTTATTACGGATAATCTTTTTCCTTATAGCAGTATGACGACAATTTTTTTTTTATTTGTGATATTAAATAATTTTATATTATGAGTGTCGAAGACATTTACACTAAATTTACATACTTGAATGTTATTGCATATTTTATATACAATAGTCTTTTTTTAGAATATAAAAAGATTCCAATAAAGCTATCTTACAATTGATAAATGAACATTAATTTTTACATATAGCTTTGACGAATGTCATACTTATGTCTTTTTATGTTAAAATCAAACTGTTTAAGTAAAAAAAAATAATTCGAAATCGATAAATTAAAGTAAACTGCTAAAAGTAAATTCAAAATCGTAAATAAACAAATAATATGTAACTGCTTTGTTTTTAATTACATCCGCTCGTTTTCTCTGCATGTCATATGATCATAAAATATTAATTTATCATAATTTGATCATAAAATAAAAATATTAATTTAATGTAAAAAACTTAACAAGTCAAATACAAAGTTCATATTTAGGTATTATCTAACCGAATTTTCAAATGCATTTTTCTTAACCCGACCCCGAAAAGGAAAAGGAAAAAAAACCACCAAAAGTTATTTGAACTGAATTCTTTCACTTAGAATATTTTTAAGCATTACGGTCATTTTTTAACATGTTTAAATTAAATACTTTTGATTTAAAGTATTATCACTTGACTAAAGTGTTTTTTTAATACTTTTAACAATAGTTTCATATTTTAGAGCTGTAAAACGCATTCTGTTCTTTCATAAATATTAACGATTGCCAAAAAGGGGAAAATTTCGTCCAAAATAACAGATCAATCTATTATACAAGGTGATTCAAAAAAGATGGGAAAAATTTTAAAAAGTAATAGTATACATCAAGACAAACAATATTAAATAGGAAACCAAGGGTCACAAGCGTTTTTCAAAGGAGATAGCAGCCATTAATGTTTAGGGTCCAAAATTAAAAAAAAAAAAAACGGAAAAATTGGTCGATTGATTTGCGGTTTTCACTAAAACTATTCTTTATGTTGCTATTTTCTTGAAAATAAATTATAAAGATAAATTCCGAAAATTGTCGATAGAGGGCGCTTTAGACTTTGGAGTAATGAACAACTGTTTTTTGCCATTATTTTTTGCATCTCATTAAATGGTTTGGCAGGCTTAGACTTAAATTTTGAGCTCAAAATCTGAATAGTTGGGAGTGGATAAGTAGCACAAACTGAACTATGTTCAGAGGTTCAAATTTCAAATGACTATAGAAAACGGAAAAATTGGTTAATTGATTTGCGGTTTTCACTAAATCTATTCTTTATATCGGTATTTTATTGAAAATAAATTATAAAGCTAAATTTAAAAAAAAATGACGATAGAGGTCGCTTTAGACTTTGGAGTAAAGAAAAACTATTTTTAACCGTTATTATTTGCAACTCGTTAAAATTTTTTAGAAGCTTAGACATAAATTTAAATTTTGCGCAAGAAATCTGAATCGTTGGGAGTGGTTAAGTAGAGCAACCTGACATGTAAAAAATGGTAGATTCGTTTACGGTTTTCGCCAAAACTATTCTTTATGCCAGTATTTCCTTGAAAATAAATTTTAAAGATAAATTTCAAAAAATTCCATTAGAGGGCGCCTTAAACTTTAAAGTAACCAACAACTATTTTTAACTGGTATTTTTTGTATCTAATAAATGCATGTAAAAGCTTATTAAATAAGCTAGTTAAATTTTGAGCTCAAAATCTGAATCGTTGTGAGTAATTATGTAGCGCAAAATTGAACTCTGTTCGAGGGGTGGGGAGAGTAACATTTCAACTCTTGAACGCAGTTCAGTTTGCTCCTTTTATCCCCTCCCAACTATTCAGAATTTGAGCTCAAAATTTAAGTCTAAGCATTTGCAAGCATTTAATTAGATAGAAAAAATAACGTTTGAAAATAGTTGTTGGTTACTTTAAAGTTAAGAACACCTACAAACGAAATTTATAAGAATTTATCTTTAAAATTTTTTTTAAAGGAAATTGTAACATAAAGAATAATTTTAGCGAAAACCGGAAACAAATCGACCAATTTTTCCGTTTTTTTTATAATCATTTGAAATTTGAAACTCTCCACCCCCATTGAACACAGTTCAGGTTCCGCTACTTAACCACTCCCAATGATTCATATTTTCTGCACAAAATTTTAGTTTATGTCTAAACTTCTAAAAAAACATTAACGAGATGCAAATAATAACGGTAAAAAATAGTTTTTTCTAACTCCAAAGTCTAAAGCACCCTCTATCGCCATTTTTTAAAATTTAGCTTTACAAATTATTTTCAATAAAATATCAACATAAAGAATAGTTTTAGTGAAAACCGCAAATCAATCGAGCAATTTTTCCGTTTTTTATAATCATTTGAAGTTTGAACCCTCTGAGCACAGTTCAGTTTGAGCTACTTAACCACTCCCAACTATTCTGATTTTGAGCTCAAAATTTAAGTCTAAGCTTGCGAAACCATTTAATGACATGCAAAAAATAACGGCAAAAAACAGTTGTTCGTTACTCCAAAGTCTAAAGCGCCTCTATCAACATTTTTTGAAATTTATCTTTATAATTTATTTCAAAGAAAATACCAATATTAAGAATAGTTTTCGTGAAAACCGCAAATCAATCGACCAATTTTTTCGTTTTTTATGTTTATTTGAAATTTTGGACCCTAAACTTTAATGGCGGCTATCTCTTTTGGAAAACGCTTGGGACCCTTGGTTTCCTATTTAATATTGTTTTTCTTGATGTATACTATTACCCCTTAAAATTTTTCCCATCTTTTTTGAATCATCCTGTATATTCATAACTAATCTGCGTAGAACCATATGCTAAACACAAAAACTTTCTTGAAAGGCTATTTATCTAACAGGGCAAATTCCATTAAAATCTCTTGATCAGAAATAGAGTTTAAGGAGACTGTTCGATTGTAGACTATAACGTTGAATAAACTCGAATATAAATGCGAAGACTGTCAAATGATACAGAAAGTTTCTAATAAAACAAATGGGTAAATGTGATCACAGATCGCCCAGAAGGTTTAATTTAATATTTCCTTCAAAATATTTTATCTCAAATTTACAAATGAAAATTGTTAATAGGAAATTAATCATTCCTTGCATAAATGGTAACACCATTATGCTTAGGAATGATATCGTCTATAATGACATCATTTCATATAATATTCCCGCACATTAATATAATATCCTTCATGTTTCGATGGACTTCTCCTAACTTTGTTCGCCCACGCGGATTGTCTTTCTTTTGATTTTTACGTTTTCTATTTCTAGTCAATTATCCTTTTCGTATTTCGGAAATGGATGTGAGTGCATCTGAAAGATCTAAGGTATGTAATCAATAAATAATATCTGTTTTCAACGCTTTTTAAGTTATTATGTGTATATTTTAAAAATTACAAGTTATTTTAATATTTTCTTCTGTTTCTAGTCGTTATGTGTAAATATATTTTTTATTTGAAAGTAGCTGTTGTTATTTCTCTTGTTTTACAATTGAACAACAATATAAAAAATAAGTCAAATAAATCGTTTCAATAAGTCAAATAAATTGTTTTTAAAATGATGAAGTTTTGAAAATGTATAAAAAAGCCTTAAAATTGTAAATTAAATTCAAAAATTATCTGCACACAGCACACAACAGTATTTCAAATATCATTATCTGTTTAAAACTTGGTGAAATTACTATGCATAGTATTTGTTATAATCATTTTTAGCGGAACTAACTTTTTGACCAAATTCAACATTAAATAGCTATTAATATAATTGTTCAATTTAAAAACTGCCTTTTTCAGCGTATTTATTGCGCACAACTTCTAGTTGGCGACAGCTGCGTTTATAATTTTTTTAGAAATAGAAAATATAGAGAAAAAATAAATTTTACTACAAATGCAATTCAATTTATAAATCTCGCCGAGGTTGAAATTAGATCTTCAAGTCAACAGTTTGAATGTCCACAAGCATATTTGTAGTTGTCATATCTGGGCAACCGGTTTGAAACATTTTTTATTAATAATACATTGCACATTAAAATAGTCTTAAAAGAATAGATATGAATAAGAAAAGTAATGTTTATATGTAAATTTTGAGATTGCAAAAATAAAATTGCGTTCAGATTTGCTGTAAAAATATGATTGTGTCAAAATATTTTTTTTCTATTTTGTACCTCAATTCTAAGACTCAGTTGATAATTTTTTTATGGTTAAATATTACTGATTGTACATAAGGATAAAGCATAATTTTTCAATAATTTTAAAAGTTGAAGTTAATAAAAACAACAGTTTCCAATAAAATTTACATTAAAATTTGTTTCAAGAAACTCGAACAACTAAGGTACGAGACATAAGAAGATAGAAAGCCAGTGAAAAAGTTCTAACATAGTTATATTTTGTTAAAAGAAGATGATTGCCCCGTTCTACTGCACATACGTCGTGGTTTAATCAAAGATAAAACAACCTGGCAGCTTCCAATTAATTTATTTATGCAACTATATCATCAAAGAAAGGCTTCTATGTCCCAGCTAAATGATCATTTGAAAATGATAAACATTCTGTTCTAAAAAGCAGCCATTCGTTATAGCATTCAGACGACTCGCTCTAAAACAACTACTATCTTCATCTCCGAACCTTCTGGCGGAAAAAGAAAAAAAGTTTCTTGAACATTCGATAATCTCTAATACTATCCTTTCATATAAACAAAAATTATCATCTGGCGTCGAGTATAAAGCAGTGGAGTATAATTTGTCCCACAAACGATAATTTTATTTAAAAATATTATTATATAACTTTTTTAATAATCAAAAGTAGTTAAAATTTAAATGTACTCCCCAGCGGTGATTTCATTAAAATAGGAAAGGAAATGAATTTATTGATACGTAATAAATATAATATACAACGAAAAAATAAAAAGAACGATATTTTGAATAAGTGTGCTTTTTCGGAATAATTTTAATAAGATATTTAGAAAGGAGTTGATGAAAACAAGGAAAAAGTGATTTTTTTAGGAATTAAAAAAAAAATAACGCTTATTTAAGAATATTTTCAATTTAGAGCCATTTTTTATTTACGCGTATTGTAATAAATAATTTTTAAGACAAATTAGGAATTTATAACTTTTCTATAAAGATTAAAAGATTTAATAATATCATCATCTAATAATTTTATTTTTAGATTCATAAGCCGGAATAAATACAGAATATTGTAAAAATGAAATTAATATAGTATAAGGTTAAATCTGGTGAAAAGAAATTAAATTTTGTAATACGTATGACTAATTTTTTGTTGTAATTACTTTCATAATTATATTTTAACAACAATCAAGCTGTTCTTCCAAGCATTTTTATTTGTCGATTTCGATGGTATTCGAATCGTATTTAATTGAATGGAATATTAAGTAGGGGGAACTGGGGTACATTGATACATGGGGCACATTGATACACCCCCTCTACAGCTCACAGGGTCATTACAGGAAGTTTCACAACAGCTCCAAAAGGTGATGCTATTGTATTCAACTACATACACAAAATCTTGGAATGATTCAGCAGTTTGGTGAAATGAGACGGGTGATTTATTGTTTTTGTTGTTCAAAAGTAAATTTGAGTTGTACAATTGAAATGCTATTATACAACTGTTCCAGTATTTTCAACCAAAATGAATACTCTCCCTGGTGAGTACTGCTACTCTTTATCAGTTCCTCATTATTTATTGTTAGATATATTGTGAAGTGTTGGATTTGAGACTCATTTTATTCAAAATCGCTGTATGGGGCACATTGATACAGTTTATGACGGGGCACATTGATGCAGCTTAAATCATATAATAGTTCATATTTTCATTATCTTTTATTATTTTTTTTTACCATACACTCCTTAATCCAACCTTTTTTTCACGAAAAATTTCTAATATTAGTTTTTATTGAAGTGAAATAGCTCTAATTTCTTTATATTAGAGCATTTTATAGTATTTTTGAAAACAGAAGACGTAGGAACTTACCCAGCATCTAGTGCTAGTAGAACTAATAAAAGAAAAGGACGGCATTCTGGCAAATCTCGAATTTATATCGATTCTCCAGAGAAAAAAGTATTTTCGACACGAGAAATGTTAAATAAGAGAAACAAGCTGCAGAACATAAAATGATACTTATATTATAAACGGAATTTTTAATATAATTATCCTTTATTTTCTGTTTATGAACCTATTTATAAACAGAAAAACTGGTAATTTTTTCATCTTTCATAAGAAAGAAGATAATGCTGGGGTTGAAGTGCTAGATATGACAAAGTTACCACAGCCAACACTCAGACAAGAAACAGACAGAACATCAAGTCATAATATATTTAATTTTGATTGCTTTAATATTGCTTAAAAATAAATTGTGGATGATTTGAATTTTTATAAATAAATATAAAATGGTTTTCTAACTCATTTTTTATGAAAAATATGCATTGGTATTATTTTGTCGTCATTTTTCTTAAACGTATCAATCTGCCCCGGGGATGGGGCACATTGATACAAATGACTTTTTTTGATTTTTTTAAAATTACATGCAAAAATACTACATAAAACAATGATTGTACATTTTTATAACATACTACACAAGTTTTGCTGTCACCTCATGGAAAAAAAACTTGAATTTTCTACTTTCTTGACACCAAAAAAAAAATCTTAGAAAAAAACTGTATCAACGTACCCCAGTTCCCCCTATAAGAAACTAAATATGTCGTGAATATTTTGTTTTTTATACCTAATAGTTCAGTTAGTTTGATTCTAAGCTATTATTTATAATAATAATAATAATAATAATAATAATAATAATAATAATAATAATAATAATAATAATAATAATATTTATTTTAAAAACTCACTTTCTATAAAATAATTTCTTCTTTTTGACGATACTCACATAATTTGTAAGGGAATGCTTGTTTATAAACTTTTATGTTTCTAAATAAATAGCTTCAGAAAAATGAGAATTTATCTCTCTTTAATTTGATTTTAAATATGTATATACCATCTGGGAATTCAGTGAAAATAATTAACCAATTGCTAAATTTTAAATAAAATATAGTCTTTCGGCTACGGCAATATTTATTTTGCTCAAAATAAATATTTTTGGAATATTTTGTTTCTAATCCCAAGAGTGATAATATAATAGGATTAAAAATATTTTTTGAAATAGGAAGAAACACGGTACGTGGATCAATTTATATATATATATATATATATATATATATATATATATATATAATTGAAAAACCATATTTCGTAATTAATTAATACATTTGAGAATACTCTTAAAATGTAATCGAATATGCTCGAAATAACAGTTAATATATTAATCACGTAAATTAGGGGTTTTGCATAAATAACGTTATTAATTTAGGGAGGAGGGGTGGGGAGTCTGGTCTATGATATTATATAATATCTCTAGCAGAAGGGGGATTTGTCTTTGGATATAGATATCATTTTAGATCCAATCAAAATTTTCTCTTTTTATTTGTAACATGATTTTGGTTCAAAAAAGTAAGTTATTTTTCTCAGTCTGTTATCAATTTTTTATTTAAAATACAAACTATTATTAAAATTATAATATTATTATAAAATTAATTTAATTCTATAATATGAAGTACCTCAATGTTTACCACTCTATTCTGTTTCATATGTGTATGCCTATATAATCACGGCTCGAGAAATCATATGAGAAGTATATTTGAAGTGAAGCTTGTGTTTTAAGAAATAAAAGATAGAAAATGTTATATAAGATACTTGTACACATTATGGACAGTGCTCTCAATATAGACACTTCTAATATTTTTAAAAGTAACAATTTTGATAGAGAAATAGCGCTACATTTCCGTGAAGAAAAGCAGCTGAAAAGATAATTGAGCCAGGAAAGTACAAAAAAGCGCACTGTTCGCCATTTAGAAGGAAACTTGTTGTTTCGTGGTGTGCTGTTCGTAAATACAGGTAAGTTTAAATTCGTATTAGATATTGTAAAATTATTTTAAATATGAAAAAGTGGAGTGTTTTAGAAAGCTTTTAAAACACATTTTCGATTGCTATTGCATATATTGCTTAAAATATTTTTCTTTATTTATTTATTACAAGATTTAATAAAACTACTTCCGATTCCTAATATGGACACCTTATGTCCACATTGGAAGTATAGCAGGCGAATCTTCAAAAATAGAAAGCTAAGCAAAACGAACTACATTATTTCATAATATTTTGCAGTAATTGAGGTGCTTTGCATCGGTCTTCGAAGAGCCATAACCGAAAATGAGTTCTGAAGTTTATCTTCAGTGTAAAGTTCTGAAGATATTTACTGTGCACTACCCTCCCCTGCAATACTTTAAGATATAGTATTTTGTTCCCCTCTACTCTAAAATTCCATAGAAGAGTGGTTCTTCCATACACCCAGTGTAGTTGATCAATAAGGAGCCACCTGTCCATAATAGGGACTGATGGTTCCTTATATGGACATTTGTAAAAAAAAAAATGTTTTTATCAATGAAATTAAATCGGGATAGTTACAAGGTCGCTAATTTTAATAATGATAGTCAACGGTCCACGGATCATGGTCACATACTTTTGGTGTCCTATCACGTGAACATGGGGGTGAAAAAAAATAAATTTTCCTTAGGGTGTCCATATTCGGCACAGGTTCCTTACTTGTTTTATTGATAAAAATTTCTATCTGCACCTCACCCCTGGTCTGTTTGGAACAAGTGCAAAACGACTTTATTATATAAAATGTATTATATAACAAAAAACTATTATATATATTTTTAAATAGTTACTGTCTTTTAAGTGTTCTTTGACAAATAGGGATATTTTTATGACTTCGACAATACAGTATGCGAAAAATAAATGTAACCAGTTTTGTATATCACTCCAAACAAATAAATAAGTTCTTAAAATCAGAAAACAAAATTACACTTTGATTAAAAATGAGAAAAAGTACAACAAAATCACACCTATCTTTTCAGGGGGGGGGGAGATCGAGATCGGAAGAGAAAAATCCAGAATTACGAAAATATTGATAACATTTGATTATTTGCATAGCCCCTTATAAATTTAAATCTTTATCTAGTTATGTATTGATCAAATACACTGGAATAAGAAGTTAAGGGAATTTTCATATTTGATCTACGGTCTACAGAACTATTTGACCGATTTTAATAAAATTTGATATCAACATAGGTTTATATAATACAAATATTATGTAACTGTTGTGTATTTATACAACAGTTATAATAGACACACATGTTCGTGCGTAACACTCTCGTAATTCTGAAGATTTGAAACATCGGTTGCAGAATACACAAAAGAAATGGGTTAATAGAGGATGTGGTCCTCTCTTAAAACTACACAGTTCTCGCAGCGTGCTGTCATACTCGAAATAAGGCAGTTTATCAGTGCCTGTGTCCAATGGTCCCACTCTTTAAGCAACGCTATTTTCAGTTCATGGATGGTTCTCGGAGGGGGTCGCGAGTTGCAGTTGGCTTCTCTAGAGCTGACGTGCTTTATAGCAGGCCTCGACAGAGGTCTGGAGATCTGGCTGGCGAATCCATATGTAAATATCCTCACTCTCGAGAAATTCGTGGTAGAGAAGAGCGCTATGTGATCTCGCGTTATCATCCTGTGAGAAGAACTCTGGGCCCATTTCACCCCGCAAAAATTGAACATAAGGCTCCAAGACCTCATCCCTATATCTCACACCAGTCACAGAGCCTTGTCAAAGACGTGGATAGATGTGCGGCCATCCACCATAATTTCTGTCCAGATCATTACATCTCCACCTCCATAATTGCTGGTTTCGCGGACATTGGAGAACAGGTATCGGGTTCTTAACTCTCTCCATATGAAAGTACGGCGAGAATCGGAATTAAGGTTAAAACGGGACTTGTCGGTGAATAGAACGGTAGTCCCATTGCTCCATACTCCAGTCACTATGCTAATCGGTGAAGGTTCTCCTCCTGTCAGCGAGACGCAAACAGCCAGTTTTCTGTAAACAACTCTCTCTCATTCAGTCGTTTGGAAGCAATCATTCTTCTTTCATGAGTTCCTTCGGCTGCATACATGTCCAGAGCGAGCTGAGAAGCTGTAGCCCATATGTTACACCTCGCTAAAATCACAAATGATGGCTGTCGTGGCTCTTGGACGACATTGCCCCGGCTTTGTCTCGATGGATCCAGTATCCTAGAACTGTTTTAATAGGTTGCATACAACGCTGGTTGTTAAATTAAAATCTCTACATATCTGGACTTGCAATTGAATTACTTTTAACATCTTCACAATTCGACAAACGTTGGTGGTTACTCATTTTACTTTTTCGATGTGAATTTAACCGATTGCTGCAAGATAACACCAAGAAATTAGCCGTGGTGTCCTTGTGAGCGCAATTTGTCTTACGCTCCACGCGCTTATAAAGCTGCTTTTCTGCTGTTGCCGCCTACAAAAACGTGTACGCTTAGATATTTCCCGAGCAAAATTAGCATTTTTATCTAGAAGCAGTGGTTTTTCCTTCAGTTCCGTTCTTTTCATGCAATTCGATAAAATATGCAAATTCTCTTAATTTATTCCACTAACGTACTTCTATAATCCTTCCGTTTTTGTTATTTTTTTACTTGTAGTACTCCCTTCCCGCAAATAAATATATAAATAAGTAAATAAAATCTGAAATCGCATTTTCTCTTCAACACAACACATAACAGCAAAAATATTTTGTAGTGAAAGTTATGTTTATTAACCTGATATTCAAAAATAAGTCAATCATTTGCTTACAACGCTATGGTAATGCCAAAAGCCTTTCTCGTATGTTCTTAATCCTTTTTCGCTTTTTGTTGTGGTCATGTTGTTCGACTGACCATTTTAGCGGAGAACTGATATACTATATGGCCAAAAGTGACCGGCTACTTAAAATTTTACACATTTTGTTGAATATCTAGAAAACTACATGAGGAATTATCTTGAAACATTAAGTATAAACATAATTAGCCATGTCATACATTTTCGAGAAATTTTTTTCCCGAAATTCCATAGGGACCTTCAAAAATTGAAAAAGACAGAATATCTTTTGGATAACCCTGTCAAAACTAATGTAGAAAAAGCGTTCAACCTGTAGATTATGATTCAACGGCTTATTGTAATAAACTGTGTTCATTTTTATACTGATTTCATGCATACTAGAAGAGAAACTGAGTTTTTTGTAAAATAAAAATAGACCAAATTTGTCCCCAAAAGGCAGCAAAAAAATGAGGGGTTGTATCAAATATGGTAGTACTTGCCATATTGCGTACTCTTAGCTTGACACTAATCAATGGATAAATGGATACAGCCCCTCATCTTTTTGATTCATTTTGGGAATAACGGATTTTGAGCTTATTCTATTGACCTATCTATCTACCTATCTTAGCTTATTCTATGTAAGGGACCTTCAAAAAATTGAAAAAGAAAGAATATCCTTTGGATAAAACAAAACTAATGTAGCAAAAACTCAGTCAAAACTAATGTAGCAAAAACGTTCAAACTGTAGTTTATTATTAAATAGCTTACTATAATGAACTATGTTCATTTTTATGCGTGTAGCATGTATGCTAGTAGAGAAATTAAGGTTTTAATAAAAATAATCCAATTTTTTTAAAAGTTTTTTGCTTATAATTTGTGGAGTTCTTAATATAAAATAATGTTTTCTTCCGAAAATATGACAAACAACATTGTACACAATATTCTGTAATCAGAATTAAAAAATAATGAAAATTGTAGGAAAAATGAACAAGTTTACTAAACAAATTGTTATTGCTCATGCGTGAAATCTATCCAAATTTCACTTGCATACTGTGTTAGGTAAATGTACAGAGCAACTTTTGTAAAAGTCTTACAAACATAACTATATTATTCTGAAAGTTTTCGTATGTAGAATAACATTAAAATCCGTTATTTCCAAAATGAAGGAAGCATATGACGGGTTGTATCCATTTATCCATTGATTAGTGTCATTATAGAATGCACAATATGGAACATACCTCTATATTTGGATACAAACCCTCATTTTGAAGCTTCATTTTGGGAATATCGGATTTTGATCATACCTATAGACGATCACTTATAGAATTTTCAAGCCATGTTTTTGAAACTTTTGCAAAAAATGCTGTATACATTTTGCTATCACAATATGCAAATGAAATTTCGATAGGCTTCACGCATACGCATTAAAAATTTATTTAGTAAATCTGATCATTTTTCATACAATTTTTATATATTTTTAATTTTGAATACAGCGCAGTGTGTACAATTTTTTTTGTCATATTTTTGGAATAGAACATTATTTTATGTTAAAAACTCCGTAAATTATAAGCAAAAACTTGGAAAAAAATTGGGACAGTTTTTTATGAAAACTTTAATATCTCTACGGCTATAAGTGCTGTCTGTATAAAAATGAACACAGTTCATTACAATAAGTCACTTAATCATAACCTATAATTGAACGCTTTTTCTACATTAATTTTGACAAGGTTATTCAAAAGATATTCGTTCTTTTTCAATTTGTTGACGGTCCCCTAAGGGATGTTGAGATAAAATCCTCGTGGAAATACATGCCCTGTACTATTATGTTTACATACTTGAAGTTCCATGATAATTCCTCATATATTCTTATATATATTTAATAAAATGTCAAAAATTGCAAGTATCCGGTCACTTTTGGCTATATACAGGCTTATTTTCTGTCTGGCGTTTCTCATACTTTATCAACTTTTATTATGCTTATCAGAATATGATCATTACAGTTAAGTTGTGCGGTTGTATGTTAATTTGCTTATGTTATTAAGAGTGAGTAATACATAACTTGGTTGGAATTGGTTCTTACGAATTTACCAAAACTACAAGGATGGTTTTACAAGGCAGATTTTCAATTCAACTTTATGGCATTTTGTTTTCGTAGTTGCTGTGGATTAAGACATAAAAAGTGTTTCTATAACCTAGAAATAAGCGTTTAGTAAGAATGAAGTATAAATTCTTCAAATAAAGTAAATTAGCTGATATTTGGTCACATATTATATATTACTTGGTGCTATTTTTCGAATAGTTTCAGTGCTTTTAAACAACTTCGAGACAACAGTCATTTCACTTCAATTTGTAATTATATGAATACTTAACACGTCCAGTCGCCGTGTGGTCTGAACTGCAAATTAGTGTAAAAAATTTGAAACACTAACTGATCATAATAGTTAACATTTTAAATTAAAATCGATTGTGTTGTGAATGCTTTGCTAAAATATTGTGGCAAAAAATAAAAGATTGTGCAAAAAGGGTTGTTAAAAAATAATAAAAGGAGAAAATGTGTTTTTTAAAAAGATTGATTTTTAAAATTGTATAAATTTTAAAAACATGATGTTAAAACGGTTTTGAAAGTGTTTTATAGTGTTCTAAATCGTGTGCTGTTTACTGTGTGTTGTTAATTTGGTGAAAAAATGTTGTGCAGCACAATATTATTATAAAAACACATTTTCATCAACACTATTTACAACACTATATTTCAACGCACATAGCAAAACTATTTTTAGAACATTTTTGTAAGGAGAAACACTTTTGCTACATATTAAAAATACAAACACAACAACAACAACAAAAAATGTTTTGTATTTCAAGTTTTCTAATCCACATTTAATGTTTGTTAGTTTATGTAAAAAAGTGTTTAAAAAAGTGTTTATTTTTGCGCTTGAAAATTTGCTGTTTGTTTGTGAGTTCAAATTTAGCATTACGAAAACTACCCAATTGAATGGTTTGCAATTTAATTTGTATAATCGTAGCAGAATTTTGTTAGTAAAACCTAAGGAAATCAAATCAACACTTAAAAAATTATCAATAAAAGTTTTGTTTCTTTTTATATGAAATACTATTATACGAAATTAATTCAATGATGCCTCGTGATAGATAACGGTTCTAGTTTGCCACGGCGATTAGCTGCTAATTAAGATGGAGTCATATTTCTTTTATATTAGTAAATTTAATGTATAGAATCACAATAAATTTTGTATTCTTGCATTTTTGCATAAGGGTGAAACAGCTATTGTAGCACGATCGAATGTTTATAAAACTAGATATAGTACAAAGGCAAACTTTTAGTAAAAACTTGTTAAGCACACCATAAAATATATTACCCGTCTGACAGTCTTATTAAAAGGCAAAATTGTAATGTTGTTTTTCCTGTAATTTGTTTTAAATGCTTAAAAAGACAATTCTTTCAAAATTTTATAAAAAACTTAAAAGCGAATATGAATGTTAGCCTTGAAAGTTTATAATTACTATTCAATATATTAAAAATCTATTAAATGAATATAATTATAATATTTTAAATATTACTTGTATTGCAGTGAAACCTGCAGCTTAGAGAACGTGTTAACACGGTCTTGTCAATGAGAGGGTTAAAAAATCGAGAGAACTTTCAAAAGAATTGAATCTTACTTCGTCAGCCCCCCCCCCAAAAAAAAAAAAAAAAAAAAAAACGTCCGACCACTATGACTGCAGCGGCACGACTGAAATGAAAAGGCGAGAAAGGAACAAGCTGAAACAAAAGCCAGTAGGAAAGTAGAAGGCAACAGTCAATCTCCGAAGAGTATAATCAAACCGTACGACTAGCACAGTGAAGAAGGGAAAGGGAGGAAACAGGGAAGAGGATTAAAAAGAGTAGCAGGCAAAAAGGATTAGAGAATTAAAAAAGTAAATTATAATTAATACATACAAATATGGAAAAAAATGTAAAATGAAATTACATGCATTAAAGGCTCAATTGGAAAAAAGTACTTATATAAACAGCTCAATTGAAAATTTAAACAATTTTAGCTTTTTCATCAAACATTTCACAGATTTATTTTTTTATTTAAATACTCCAACTTATTAGACCACTTAGAAATTTTTATAATGGATATACAATACATCCCATCTATCGGTATGGTGTAGTAAGATGTTATCGAAATACCAAGGGTGAGTGAAAAGATATCTTACAAAAAAGTGCATCTGCAGAAGACTCGTGCAAAAAAGGAAAAAATAAAACATTTCATTTTTTGTTTAGATAATCGCAGTCGATAATCACAAAATATTCTTTATGGTCACACCTATACACAGAATATATTTAATAATGCGTCAAAATACGCTTCTTCAAAACGATTAACTGTCTGTCAATCCAAAACAACAAAATATTCAAATCATTAAAAGGTAGAATATAAAAATAAATAATTAAGAGCATAATTATGTTCTTTAAAAAGGCGCTTGAATCAATTAATCGCAATTAATATTAGCGATAAATATTTAAAAAGTAGTAATAGTTATTAATATTATTTAAATTGTAACTATACATTGAAAATTTAGTTTAGAAATCTTGAAAATATCAACTAAATAATGCATATTTTTCTGTTGTTCCCTAATTTAAATGAAGAATCAAAGAAGAAATTATAACTTAAAAAAAATTATCTTCTTCAGTCTTACTTCCTAGCATATAAGAGTCTTCATTTTTCCATAATCGGAATCGGTGCCCTCAAAGTTAATGTGTTTATAAGGCATTTTCTATAGAAGCTTGGATTGCAGGAAACATTGGTAAATTCTATATGTTAATAAATGTAAGTAAAACCGAAAAATAATTTCCTGATTACAGCATACATATATTGAATAAATTGAAATATACTATATTATATAAGCTTTTTATCTTAATTTTCGTTGAAATTATGAATAGAAATATAAGAAAGTTAAAAGCAATTAGCAATCAGCCATCCATAAAAAGTACACCATTTGTTTTAACTTCATTAATTGAATGCTACTCTATGTGTATATGAAAAAGTAAAACTTATATTGATCCATTTTTTTTTCAAACTTATCCTATCACAAGATTAAAATGATATAACATATCACATATGTCGAATCCTTTAATTCACCTTATTTATACATAAAACCAAAATAAAATACTCAGATTACTTAAAGGTGTTTTTTATTAACAAAATCTAGTACTTTCGAGCATGTCATGCTCATCATCAGGGTTAAAACAACAAAAGAGTAGAAGTTGAAGGCTGAGTTCTTTTATACGAAGTGGACTGATCCAAAGACAACGTAAAAAAGGGGGAAAGAAGTCGGAATGTTCCAAATTCGATAGAAAGGGGGGTTCAAGTGATTTTGAGCAGATTGCACCATATTCTTGGAATATCGTACGACAAAATATCGTTACAAGTATTGTTAGCCCGACATAAAATTTCAATTGATTCCATGATTTTAATCTTCTGATAATTTGATATTTTCTTTAGTAATTTAGCTTTTTTGAAATCTATTATAACTTCTTGTTCCTGGTACAGTTTAGAGAGAGCGGTATTGCATGGAACACATTGCAGATATCAGACTTAATCGATGCAATACCGCTCTCTCTAAACTGTACCAGGAGCAAGAAGTTATAATAGATTTAAAAAAGATAAATTACTAAAGAAAATATAAATAATCAGAATATTAAAATAATGGAATCAATTGAAATTTTAAGTCGGGCTAACAATACTTGTAACGATACTTTGTCGTACGATATTTCAAGAATATGGTACAATCTGCTCAAAATCACTTGAACCCCCCTTTCTATCGAATTCGGAACATTCCGACTTCCCCCCCCCTTTTTTTTACGTTGTCTTTGGATCAATCCACTTCGTATAAAAGAACTCAGCCTTCGACTTCTACTCTTTTGTTGTTTTAATACTGATGATGAGCATGACATGCTCGAAAGTACTAGGTTTTGTTAATAAAAAACACCTTTAGGTAATCTGGGTACTTTATTTTGGTTTTATCCTATCACTTTCAAATAATTTTACATAACATTATGTGTTTTCTATCTACTTATAAGATGGTCAATAAAAAAAATAATAGAACAATATCCGAAATAAAAAAATGATTTTATTCGTTAGGCAAAAATAAAAGACATTTTCCCTTGACACGTCAATCAAATTGTTGCTTCAATAAAAGTATATCATTGAATTTATAGAATCAAATATTTCATATTAAAGCAGAGCACTTTACTGTTATTTTAATGTTCAGAGTTATTGCATTCAATTTTTGAAATGATATAACAGTTTTATTTTTTCTATTATTTTCCCTATGATAGCAAGCTATTTATTCCAACTCTTAAAACCTTCTCAACACCGTAAACCTGGTATAAAATTCTACATTACGATAGAAATATTATTTAAGATGATATAATTCTAAAAATATGATGATATTTTTAAAGATTAAGTAATGATTAATACTCTCAAGTATTAGTGCGGTAATCAGTTTCTTACATTGTGTTTTGAAGGTCATCTTTTTTCAGAAGTTTTATAAATATTATACAGTAAACAGTTTTGTTGGTTTATGATAATTTTTCACTATATATAAGACTTTTCGTTACATATCACCTCGTTATATCTCTGTTCGTATATACCATATTTTTCTGTGTCTCCCGAAACAAACAACAACTTTTGTTTAATCGCTATCTAAGAAAGTGATTCAATAACACTAAGCGTGATAATTGTTCTTAATTTTAAAAATAAAAGTTTAATATATGTATACTTGAAGAAAATATCTCTGAGTTATAACGACACTCAACCCAATTTCTTTTTACATGATATAGTTTTGTTTTCACAAGTGGAAATGGGTGAATGCTATTGTTGCGTCAATCTCCAAGTTTCTAAATTTCAATTTACCTGATCAAAATATGGGGTTTTACGTAGATTATGCATTCAGCAGATAAATGCAGCCGACCACGTGTTGTAACTATATTACATATTAAATGCAAAAAAAAATGTTAAATTTTGAATTTTGTATTGGCAATCTAGACATAAAATAACTATTTGCGTTTTTGAAAAAAAAAAAAAAAAAAAAAAAAAAAAAAAAAAAAAAAACAATCTTAAAAAAAATTCCATTTTTTTTTTAATATTGCCGTATTTAAAAATTTTCTTCCAAAGACGAAAACAAAAAAATAAATAAACGTTTAATTTTTAAACGAGAAATTTACATCACTGTGAATTTAAATTTTTACGAACCCATTTATCAGACTCAGAATATCTTTATTTAATTAAAATAGCAATGTTTAGCTCAGTCTGAGTTTGAACTATCCTCTAATAAATTAGGGTTCTTAACCGTTATGCCACGGGAACACGAAACACAGTCACAAATATCGTTTCATATTTCAGTAGCTTTTTATGAAGGAAAGGCAAGATATTTAGCCTTCCAAGCGTCTTGGGAAAGGGTAAAATTGTATTGTTGTTTTCTCAACATTTTGTTTTAAATGTTAAGAAAATATGATTCTTTCAACATTATAAAAAGAAACTTTAAATTATAAGCATGAATGTAATCCTCTAGAGTATGAATCTTTCTTCGATGCATTAAAAATTCATTAAATCTATAGAATTATAGTATTTTAAATATTGCTTGTATTACAGTGAAAACTGGAGCTTAGTTTACGGAATATTACGTTCCAGACGCTTAGAGGGTTAGAAAGAAATGTATTTTCTTAGAGATAATATTTTTCAACTGGAGAATAGAATTCTCAATGTTTCCATAATTTTCAATATTTAGCTTTTTAATTTCATGCTTTATACAACAAAATTTTAGTCTTTAAAATATTACATGAACGAAAAAAATGTATGTGAAGTAATAATTGCTTTTTTTGAAAGATTTTTAAAATTAGATTATATAATGTTTTTTGTTCATTTATTTATATATTTATTTACTTCTGCAAGAATATACCTATATGTATTTATTGCATGTGTACTTTTTAAAACTATTTCCGTTATGATCTGCTGTAAACTCAAGTAAAGTAAATTACTATATGATTTCACAATAAATTCACTTTATTGCTTATTATAAGTTAAATGAACATCACTGTTATAAGACTTTCGTTATTATATTTCAGTTTTGCGTTAAAATCTGCTACAGTAAATAGATTTAAAATATTAAAAAAAAAAAACTTTTTTTTTAATTTTAAAACATTCAGAAATTTTTTAAAATAAAAATAATAGTAATAATAAGTGAAATACAAATAAGTTTACTACAAATAAGTCAACTATAACTAAGTCAAACATTATTTTTAGATTATAATAAAAAAAAAACTATAACACCTCTTTTGAACTGTCTCAAACATATAAAAAAGAATTAATAAGATTTTAATTTTTAAAATACAGTAAAAAATTAAGTAAAAGCTTTTTATTGTATAAATAAGAAAGAAAAGAAAATATTATAAATTGTTTAAATATATATTCATAATTTGCACCTTAATATTTATTGGTTTTATTTGAAAACCAACATTAATACTACACTATTTAGGCATTGGAGAAAACGCTGGATATACTTTTAGTATAGAGCCATATTTAGCCAAATTGAGATTTCATCGAAAATAATATCAATGAAAGACAAGTACATACAACAACTAATTATTTCGCTTTTCAAACATAGCAATTATATCTAAACATCATTTACAGAATAAGTACTGTTTTAAAAGAAGCACAAAGAAATATTCCATAAAATTAGCGAAAGACTTACTGGATTTATACGGATTAATAATCTCATAATGTCATTTATTGGAATTGTACTGTTTTCTGCGAAAAATGAAACAATTCCGTAAAACTTTACGGAATACTGATGGATTTCTTTTTACATTGTTGACTTATAAGCCATTTGTGCTTCATGTCGATCTTCCTCATAATGTTGCTTCCGGAAATGTAGGTGACAGTATTTGAAAGTAAATTAGAATTAAATTTAAATTTGACAGTATTTCAAAAAGAGTTAACTTGTTTAAAAATTGAAAAAAATGTATTCGACTTTTTATTTCTAAATAAAATAAAAATATTTGTGTTTTATTTGTATTTTATTGGTACACGAAAAAAAAAATCAATTTGAAAAATGTATATACAAAATAATATGTTAATATATTAATTTTAAGTAAAAAAACTTGTGTAATAAACTGTAATCAATTATTATATTTTAAATTAAATTTTGCAAAACTTCATTTCATAATGTTTTTAAAAAATATTAATTAAACATTTGTCGTTTCAAAACAATATTTCTCGCCTCCTGAGATTTAATAAGCATAAAAATTTTGCATTAAATTTATTATAATATCCATTTGATATTTTTAGAAATATTTTGAAACTCATCTATTTTTACAAAAAATTTTAAAATCAAGAGTTATGATTCAAAATATCAGAGATGTTAAATATCCTGGTTTATTAATATAACATATTATAAAAAATTCTTTTGATGTTAAATTTCACATTAAATAAATTAAGAATATGAAAAGAATCACGGAAAATTGAACGTTTATAAATGCGTAATTGTTGTTTTGCCTTATCAGCTTAATAAGTATAATCTACAATGTTTATTTTTTTCAGAAAATCTATTTCCTAAGAATAAAATGTCAAATTTCTCCTTCATATTGATTTAAAAGATAAGTTTTGTAGAATTTCATGAAATTAAATTAACTAATAGTTAACGTGGAACTTTAAATTACATGGATTACATGGAACGATTTCTTTTTATGACGTTTGATTATGAATTAAAAATGAGATTCGTGAAATTGATAATTCATTTTTAGAGTTTCGTTCGTCTGATGAAACCCTATTCGTTTCTGTCCTCTATCTGTCCGTCACAGAGTTCGCACACGAAAACTGTATAAGTCGGACAGCTGAATACCTCGTTTGACACGGCCAATCATAAACTTTTGGAATAGTCTATTATTTTAATTAAATTAATTTTTTCATTGTCCGATTTAAAAGGAGAAGCATAATTTGAGCGTTTTTCTTGTAGACATCAGGGCTTGTGTGAAAAGCATCTCTCTAGTAAACAGAAGGTTTTTAGTTCCCAAGCAAAACGATGCAAAAGTTACAAGCAAAGGGTTCGTAAACAAGATAAAGAAGAAGAAAATTAAAAAGAAAATAAACTAGAAAGTGTCAAGCTTCTCAGAAGTAAAATGTTTAAGAAGATAAAAGGAAAGATCAAATTGAAAACACATCAGACTGTAAAACATTTGTGTAACCTTGCTTCCTCCAATTTTAAAAAGTATTTTAACCGATATTACTGGTGTAACATTACAGCGTTACACCAATTATATCGGTTAAAATACTCCTAAAAATTAAAGGAAGCAAGGCTACACCATAAAAATGGAGGCACAAAGCTGCCACCAATTTTATGGTGTAACGTTACTCAAATGTTTTACAGTGCACTTGAGGAGTGAAACATGGATTATTTTACGACGATGATTAAAGTATTACATTTTTAGATTCTGATGGTTGTATTGGATTGGATTTACATGACTCTGAATGTGCTGAGTATCTGGGGTGTCTAAAGTGGTCTAAAGTTGACTGGGTTCAGTGCATCAAATGCAATTGGTGGTTGCATGATACATGGTGACTACTCTTGCAACGCGAAGCGCAGTGTGATTGTAGGCACATGGAAATTCAAATCAAATATTGAGAATAATAGGAAAAAATAAAAAGACTATAACCTAAATAACTAATTCTTACTTTAATTTTAAAAAGTATTTTAACCGATATTACTGGTGTAACATTACAGCGTTACACCAATTATATCGGTTAAAATACTCCTTAAAATTAAAGGAAGCAAGGCTACACCATAAAAATGGAGGCACAAAGCTGCCACCAATTTTATGGTGTAACGTTACTCAAATGTTTTACAGTGCACTTGAGAAAGAAATTGAAACATGGATTATCTTACGACGATGATTGAAGTATTACATTTTTAGATTCTGATGGTTGTATTGGATTGGATTTACATGACTCTGAATGTGCTGAGTATCTGGAGTGTCTAAAGTGGTCTAAAGTTGACTGGGTTCAGTGCATCAAATGCAATTGGTGGTTGCATCATACATGATGACTACTCTTGCAACGCGAAGCGCAGTATGATTGTAGGCACATGGAAATTCAAATCAAATATTGAGAATAATAGGAAAAAATAAAAAGACTATAACCTAAATAAATAATTCTTACTTTAGGAACAAACTGAAAAATTCGCCTGGATGTAAACCAGTAGTTCATATCTTTTGTTTAGCTATGCTGTCTATCGTTTCCAATATCCATGTTATCCAGTAGTATAAATTCAAGTACTTTTCTTTTCAATTTCATTTTTTTAAATTTCATTTTTAGAGCTTACAATTTCGCATAGTTGAACTTTTTACACTTTAGTTTGTAATTTTTACAAGTGTATTGTTATCTTTTTTCTTTTATTTAGTTTGATCAAATAAAAATGTAATTTGCTTGAAAAAATAAACACTATTTTTCTTATGCGGTGTCTGTCTTCCACCCCACACACAAAAAGTAAAGTTAAAAACGGTTGTTTGGAAAGAAATATATATCTACTTTATTATGCGTGTTTAAACTTGTTTAACATCAAAAATAGATTTTGAAGAGTTTGATAAATAATTCCTAGTACTTATTTTATTTTTATTTTTATTTTATTTTGTTTTTTTGCTTTATTTAATTTTTTGCGAGAAGGAAAGGAAAACTGCGCCATCTGTCCCCACTTTGATCTATAACAAATTTTAATATATCAAATTCGCTGTAATAAAGTGATTTAGAATTCAGTTTTTTCTTAATGTTTTTCATATGTCCTTTTTTTTAACAGTATCTCAGATCGGTTAAAAATGGCACATTAGAAAGTTTGACGTAGCCAACAGTTTCATTGAAAGTAATTGATCCAATCATACATTTCCGAGAATTCATTGCCCTCCTCTGCTAGAAACTGTGCGCACTCATTCTCATTTATCAGGTAGCACACTGTTAAAACTAATGGTGACACATTGCACCTTTTAGGGGTGAAAGGCTTGTCTCACTGGTGACACCCCTAGAGGAGCTAAAATGGCACCCTTAACTAGGGTGAAAGGATGGCACCCCTAATCAAGGGTGTTTCAGGGGGTGAAAGGACGGCACCTCAGGGAAGAATAATGGCACCCCTTATCCACAGTGTTCAATAGGATGAAACGATGGCACCACAGGGGAGAATAATCTCACCCCTTATCCAGGGTGCCCCAGGAGGTGAAAGGATGGCATCTCAGGGGAGAATAATGGCACCCCTTAACCAGGGTGCCCCAGGGGGTGAAAAGATGGCGCCTCAGGGGAGAGTAATGGCACCCCTTATCCAGGGTGCCCCAGAGGGTGAAAGGATCGCATCTGAGAGGAGAGTAATGACACCCCTCATCCAGGGTACCTTAAGGGGTGAAAGAATGGCATCTCAGGGGAGAATAATGATACCACTTATCCAGGGTGCCCCAGAGGGTGAACGGATGAAATGCATAATCCAGTGTGCCCTGTGGCATCCTACAAGAAATAGCACTCAGAATCTATGGCCCACAGTTACAACCCCTCTCCCCCCACCCTGCTTGTCAAGAAATTGTATTGGTTTGAATCATGAAATACAAAGTGTTTACCCATTTTTAAATTGAATTCTGCAGAGAAAATTAACATGATCAGTCAATATTTTGAGTCTTTTTTTTTTCTTTTAGATTGATGGATTGTTATATTTTTAAACTCATTATCAGGTGTCCAAAGAAAAATTGTAGCATATTTTTGTAACCCAGAGAGGGATAATATGAACTACAAAATAATCATAGAAAGGCAGAGAATTCAAATTGTACTTTCATTTACATGGAGAGTATTATAAGAAAAATTCAAAATTTTAACTTTTATACAGTCTTTGCATTTCAAAATCACCAATCATAAGTCATCACTATTGCATTGTTAGTCATACCCAAAAGGTTTTGTTAGAATAAATCGCAAAATTTACACAACCTCTACACCTATTTTCTGCCTCTAACAATCACTGAGTTAGAGTCAAATATTGTGACTTTGTCATGCAATTTGAAGCCTGATTTTCAATTTTATGTTTTGAAGTTCTTGTAAAATGAAATAAATAATGATTTTTGACTGTCTCTAACTCATATGTTTGGATCAAACTTTTTGGGTATGTTTAAGAAAGGGCCAGTAACTATTTTTGTGATTGGGCATTTTTAGATGCAGGAACATTATAAAAATTTTATGTTTTTTGACTCCAAAATAAGAGAAAGTACAAATTGAATTATCTATCTTCATATGAATATTTTTATAATTTTCTTATAGCTTCAGAAGTAATCCGTAACCATCTTTTTTGACACATAGTATATTGCTTGAGATGTATTTTCATTATTTTATATACAGGGCAACTGAAAAGTATGGGGACACAGAAAAATGCTATATCCTGTAAAATATATGCCATAATTTAATAATAAAAAAATAAAAGAAATAACAATATTTTAACAAATTGTTCACTGGCTTGATATTTATTTTTTACACAAGTTTGAAAACGAAAGATCACAGAATTGACAGTCCGCTGTAGATAATTCTGATTTAAATCATTCTATGCCTTGATAATTTCGCATCACATACAATGCAAACTGGGGAGTTTCTATTTCTAGCTTTTCTACAGAAGTCAAGTGAGTTAAGATCTGATTGTTCGAAGGCAATACCCATGTTATTAAATATCCACGCAAATGGGTGTTGAAGGCCAATGTTGTTTTTGCTCCATGTGAAGGCCCCAATACTGCTGAGAGTTCCGTTAAAATTATTTTGCTTCCATGAGGCGAACACTTCGTTGAACATATTAGTTGCTGATCATTTTGACGGTTGTGAACTTTTCGGAGGATTAAGATTTTCATATAATAGAAGAAATGCTACAAAATTTTAAAATAAGCGTTTCTCAGATTTTAGTTGTGAAATATTAATGTCAAACGCACCAATATTTTTTCATCTACCCTGCTGTATCTAATTAAAAAAATGTAAAACACAAATTAGAAAAGAATATGTAATAAATGCTATGTAATTTTTAAATTAGTAAGAATACTTCATATTCTTTAAAATTCTTCCAGAAAGTTACCCATCAAGCTATGAAATGAATTATAGAAAATAAGTTCATTTTATAGTTGTGGTAAAATCACAGATTAAATTGAGTAAAAAAAAATCATTTTTACAATATATGTAGTACTTACTAGTGAACTTATGCAAATCCATATTTTATAGCATATATCCACACAGGATTAGAAATTAAGAACTGTATGTAAGGTGTCAAAATAATGCCTACAATTTTTTTTCGATGTGCCAACTGCATTTCATATTTTCTTATTTCTTTTCACAACCATGTTAATAGTAATAATATTGCATTGCATATTTAATTTTAATGTATTGAAGGGAAGTGGGGAGGAAACTTTATATATTAAACACTTTTTCTTAATAACAAAATAAAAACTGACTTTCCATAAGTATGAAACCTGATTAAACTACAATATTTGGATTCTGGAAAAACTTATTATTTTTATAAAGCTAATATGCATACAAAACAGATAATCAAGCAAATATGTCCACAGAGAGAAAATATGAGCTTTAGATATAACTAGGGATAAGCTAATTTTTAAAAAATCTGAGACTAACAGTATATCAGAAAATAAAAAGTTAGCAAATAAATGAACCTTTGGTTGCCAATTATGGTGTGGCATTTAAAACATTTCCAAATCACACATTTTTTTTTGTTTGTTTGAGGAAGGGAATACAAAAATTTTAAAACGATTTTAATACAGTTTCTTATTTTAGGAACATATAAGGATGCAGAAATATCTCATAATAAAAGAAAATCTTGTTTACAGGGGTGTAATATTCAAGGACCAGTTTTATCAGTCATTGGTGAAAGTGAAGTTAACTTAGAGGTTATTGAAAGGTTCAAAATTCTTAAGACATGTGCTGATGTCATGGTGCAGACGGGGGGGGGATGTATGCTAAAATACAAATGAAAGCATTTGCTAAACAAAAATTAAAGTTAAAGAAAGCTAGCTATCAAGATTTGACGACTAGGAATAATTTTTCTATAATTTAGTTTCATTTGACGACTAACGACTGCTGATTTCTAGTCCTGTATCCACATCAAAACACTTTCTGCCAAATTGTTTTTGTGTTTTGACTTATTGCATCTGAAATTTTAATCTAAAGAGTAATTATAATGAAAAGAATAAAACACTGAATTAAAAAACAACCTTTTAGTTCAAATAATCTTTTTATTGTAAACACCAAGAATGTATTAAATATTATTAAACAAAGACGTAACACTATGTGGAACTGATGACACTGAGAAAATTTTGAAGACATAAGTATCTAATAAAAATGATAAAAATTTAAATTGGTTTTTGCTATAGTTAACGTTGAACAACCAAAATAATGCATACCACAAAGTAACTAAGCTTATAAAATTATCAGTTTTTGCAATTAACTGTTTATATAAAATTAATACATAGCATGAGTAATTTAACAAGTTGCGGAGCACAGTAACAGGTTGAAACACAGAAATTTCTCCACCTTCTTCATGATAAAGAGTCGGAAACTTTTCTTGTATCAAGCATGGTAATGTAAGTACTATAAATGTAAGTTCATTATCTAAAAAAATAATAATAACACATTAAGGAAAACACACAACAAGACAGTCCAATTAAAATGTATCATCAAAGTACAGCAAAAATGGTAGATGAACAAAAAAAGAAAGAATAAAATTTACATAAAATTTAAATTATAGCTCACAAGGCTATCGAAGCCTGACAGCTAATGTGCCCGCTGGTTCTGTATGTAACGTGATAACTCTTTATATAAATATCAGATTTGCTTCAAATTTTATATGTATGTTCATTCTGATAAGGTTCTTCACTGAATAGCATTGGAGGTTCATTGGTTAAATATGAAGGGGGGGGGGGGAGAAGAGAGTGCTACCATCCTTAATTTATATAAATATGCAGAAATAATGCAGAATTATCACATTTTCTTCAATTTTGTTAATAGGTGCACTCTGATAAGGCACTTCCCTGATTATTTTTAGGGGCTCATTGGTTAAGTATAAAGAGGGATGGCAGTTAATCCACTGTCCAATAACTTACAGTTGATTTCTTTTATTTTTGGAAGGGCATTATTCTTTGAAATAAGAGTATAATATACAGTTGTATGTATAGCCTGCGAGCTCAATGCCATCAGTTTAACTGGGCACTTTCCTCTTTATTGCCTATTTTTGGACAGCATGAGAAAATTACATGACCAACTCATACTTGTCATTCAGATATTCTTTTCCTGTATTATCATTAAGAGTTACAAACTATTTACATTATTAACCATATTTACGAAACATATCTTGCAACAAAGTGTTTATTCCAGATTAGCAACGAATTTCCCTAACATGTACAAGTATTCCATACCAGTAATAATAATAAAAAAATGAGGAATTTTATTCAAATTTATTAGTACGCCCCTATTATGTATCCTATATTGACACTAATCAATGAATATATGGATACAACCCCTCATGTTTTTCCTTCATTTTGGGAATAACGAATTTTCAACGTATTCTATTGACGATTATTTTCAAAATTTTCAAGATATGATTTTGAGATTTTCACAAAAGTTGCTCTATACATTTGGCTAACGTAATATGCAAATGAAATTTTGATATCTTTGACGCATGCGCAGTGAAAAATTATTTAGTAAACCTACTCAATATTGGAACAATTTTTATTATTTTTTAATTCTGATTACAGGGTAGGTGTGCAATGTTGTTTGTTACATTTTCTGAAAAGAATGTTACTTTATATTAAGAACTCTCCAAATATAAGCAAAAATCTTGGGTAAATTCGAGACTGTTTTTCGGATTCGTAGAAAACCTTAATTTTTCTACGAGTATACATGCTATCGACATAAAAATGAACACAATTTATTACAATAAGCCACTTAATCATAATAGACAGTTTGAGCGATTTTGCTACATTAGTTTTGACAGGTTTATCCAAAAGATATCGAAAAGGTATTCATTCTTTTTTAATTTGTTGACGGTCCCCTATTGGAGTTTCGGAATGAAACCTTCAGGGAAATATATGACTTTTACTACACTACCTGGCCATTGATTATCGTCCTCTTGCGATTTTAGACATTTTGTTAAATATCTAGAAAAATACATGAGGAATTATCCTGAAACTCTCAGTGTATACACATAATAGTACAGGTCATATATTTCCGTGAAGATTTTTTCCAGAAACCTTATAGGAGACCGTCAACAAATTAAAAAATAATGCATATCGTTTGGATAACCCTGTCAAAACTAATGCAGCAGAAGTGCTCAAACTGTAGATTGTGATTAAGTGGCTTATTGTTATAAACTGTGTTCATTTTTATGTCGATAGCATGTATACTCGTAGAGAAATTAAGGTTTTTAAAAAAATACTCCTAATTTTTCCAAGATTTTTGCTTATAATTTGCAGAGTTCTTAATATAAAATTAGTTCTTAGTATTAGTTCTTAATATTATGTGCAATGTTGTTTGTCACATTTTCAGAAAATATTATTTTATATTAAGAACTCTGCAAATTATAAGCAAAAATCTTGGAAAAATTTGGGAGCATTTTTATAAAAACCTTCATTTCTCTACGAGTATACATGCTATCGACATAAAAATGAACACAGTTTGTAACAATAAGCCACTTAATCAAAATCTACAGTTTGAGCGCTTTTGATGCATTAGTTTTGACAGGGTTATCCAAAAGATATTCATACATTTTTTAATTTGTTGGCGGTCCCCTATAAAGTTTCTGGGAAAAATCTTCACGGAAATAGATGACCTGTACTATATTGTTTATACACTGAGAGTTTCAGGATAATTCCTCAAGTATTTTTCTAGATATCTTGCAAAATGTCTAAAATCGCAAGTGGACGATAATCAATGGCCAAGTAGTGTATTATATTTATACACTAAGATTTTCCGGATAATTCCTCATACATTTTTCTAGATATTTAACAAAATGTCTAAAATCGCAAGTGGACGGTCATTTTTGGCCATATAATGTATATCAGGAGCTTTAGGGAACTGGCTAATTCTTTATTTCCCCTTCTGCTATATGGGGGAAAGTCGGGTGGAGTGGGACTGTAGCTTTTTCTCTTTGTGCATTATTCTAAACATTTCATCGATCGCATACAAGATGAAGCAATGGTAATCCATTCTTCAGTTTACAAAAAATATTGATATGCATAGACTTTGATATGCATAGACTATGCAAATGTATGAAAGAAAACATTATTTCAAAAATCCAATTTAAATTTGATTTATTTGCTCTCAATATATTAAAGGCTTGTTTATGTATAAATGTAATAGTTTCCCTATTTATGGAACATTATACTGTATATAATCCATAATTTAAACTAAGCCTAAAGCAGCATTTTTGTTTGAACAAGAAGTTTAACACAAACAAGGAAGTGGCGAGGAATGGGACATGCCAGAAAAGTGATGAATGGGACGAGCCCAGTTCCTTTTTTTAATTAATAATAATGCGAATTGCTAACATGCAAATTTCTTAGAAGATAATATATTAATTATAACATTGATAATACTGGGTGATCCAGAAGTTTCGGGAGTTTTTAAACGCTAATAATTAACAAACTATAAACAATAGAAGTATGCGGTTTTCACAGAAATGCTTAGAAACGTTTCGGATTTGTATTTTTGATGAAACAAACAAATTATGTTAGTTACACTTTTTGCCAACAGGTGGCGCTAAAATTGACAGTATTATTTTTATGGTATGATATAGCTCGCTAGAAAGAATTAGTATCCAAGAGTTACAAATTTTCATTATGACGCCCATAGCTTATAAGTACGGCTGTGAGCCGACGCAGAACAACGTGCACAGTATCCTCAAAGGAGAAAGAATTTCCAGATGAAATTTCAAATTTATCGTGATATTACAAGTGTACTGATTCATTATGAGCTGATGATTTCCACCGAGTATTGGCATCGAATTCTATCTCATTTACGATTGCAACAGACATTTGGGATCTCCTGCTTCTATTACGATCTTTCAATTAGCCCTTTTCTCAAACCTTTCTTACCATGGCATTTCACATTTCTAATGGCCATCGAATCTTTTTCTATTTTAAATTCCGTATTGTTCGATAAGAACACAGCTCGACATGCAAAGAAAGCATGTCTAAACATAGCAGTTACTCATCAAATTTTGTATGAAAATTCTCTTTCAATGCAATTTCAACCACTTTAAAAAAAGTGATTGAACATAAACCACCCTTAAAACGAAATCTCATTAATAGCCTACAAAAGATGTTTCGCAATGAACTCATACTCATGTGTCTATAAAGCATATTTTATAGTTACATCCAGTGTTGTACAGCAGCGCCACCTGTTAATAAAACTTGTAACCTTATACATGTAAAAAAAAAAAAAATCATGCTAAACAAAATCCCACATGTTCCTGAGCATATATCTGAAAACCGAACCTTTGTATTGTACATAGTTTCCAAATTATTAACATTTCAAAACTCCCGAGACTTTTGGATCACCCGGTATATGCATTCATACTTCAAAATGTAAATTAATTGATGATTATTTAAGGCGCAACACTAGGCACAGAAAAAGGCCCGGATGATAATGCAAAATCTATGGGGGCGTTCTTTTCAAATATTTCGCCGAAATTTTAATATTTTTACGTGATTGTTTTGCAAAAAATTGCTGAGGGCGATCCGCAACCGGCGTAGTTTTTACTTTTTCAGTTTTGGTTTCAGATTTTTCTTTTTTTAAATTACTTTAACTTACGAAATTGGTTTAAACCGGTTCTGAAATTGAAACTATCGTTATACAAAAAATATAAAAGCAAAATCGAAAAAATTAAAAACTAGGCCGGTTATGGATCATCCTCAGCTGCCTTGCTCAAAAGAATCATGTAAAAATATTAAAATTTGAGTTAGGTATTTCAAAAGAACGCTCCTATAGACTTTTACATTATCATCTTTACATTCTGAGCCTAGTGTGGCGCCTTAATGACACCTATGACAGAGAATCCTGAATTTTCATTCCAGTCATGAAGATACTGGAATTTTATATTGTGACATATACATTATCAACTTACAACCTTTGTTTGATTGTTTATATTACCGACACTATAGGTTATTTTGTGCCTTATAGCTTTTTTTTAATTATTGCTGTCCCATAACTCTTAATGAGGAGGTATGAGACACATTTTGAAACTTACGTTCTCTTTAAAATAAAATAGTATTTGCACGTTATGTTTCTATATTGTTCAGGGGGAATAAAAAGTGTTTTACCTTGCATGCTATAAATTGAATTTTTTCTTTTTGTATATATATATATATATATATATATATATATATATAAAAGAAAAAAAAAATCTTACTTTTGTAAAAAAAGTCCCACACCACCCCACTCTCCCCTATAGAGATATTATATATTAATACACCAATTACATGAAAATAGAATTTTTATCAATAGTATTAAAATACAGTTTAAGGGCTAACAGTTTATTGTATATCCTTAGGTTTTTACCACCTTCTCCCCAGGTTTTTACCGGTAAAAAGCCAACCCTGTTTATTGGTCTTGTTTCAGAACGAGTGGAATGAAAGGTTGTTAAAAATTATGTCATTAGAAAAATGTTTAAGATTTATAAATGACAGTGCAAAAATCGCCTTTAAAACACGAGATCATCATCACCTGCGGAAAATTTTCACATTTGTGTAAAATTACGATATAAGTTTTTATTCATTGTTATATTTTTTGAACACACACTATTTCTGTAAACTATTCTGAAAGTTCAGTGGAGTAAATACAGATTGTTTTTCTTTTATAATTTGAATGTTCATGGCTACAAATTTGTCATATCGGATGATGTTGATGATTGAGAAAGGGGGGGGGGACTGATTACGGTCTAATCAAACTTAAATTACTATTATTGAAAAAAAATATTTTATTTTATTCAACCATAAAATTCTGCTACTAAATAAAGTTTAATGCGAAAGAATACTTTCGAAAAAAAATGAGTGTAAATCTGCATAGCCGATAATCAGATCATAAGGTTTATTAAATTCAATACCCTAACATTTTCTCACCTTTTTGAAAGAAAATGAAACCATTCGTATGAAAATATGAAGAATTGGGAGTAAGAAAACATAATGGTAAACCCAAGATACCGCTAAATTCGGGTTTTTAGGCATTTCCCACTAAGGTATGACTTGGCTAACTAATAACGTTTTAATTTGCAAATCGAGGTTTTATCCGTGATTTTTATCCTTAAATGAGACTAAATGATTATCCATGCTACCGCCTCCCGATCTAATCCTATTATGAAGTTTATTTTGCAAATAATGGTGGTTAATAAGGAAAGTATTAATAATGAAAACCCTGTAAATAAGTTTTGATTACTTTAAGATTTGCAAGTATTCAATTGTCTTAAATGAAAAAGTTACCCCCCCCCCTCTCAAATAAAGACAAATCAGGTATACTGAAACAATATTAGAGAAGCTACGCGAGGCTGCAATATGGTGTGAATTAGCCTTTACAGGAGGGGTTCAGATAGCATCTATCCGACAATATATGCAAAGCCGGCCAGATGCTGTCCGAGATCCCGTGTAAAGGTTAAAATTAAAACTTCGCGAATAAAATTAATTGCTTTTAACTGTATATAGACGCAAAAACATATTTTAACCTTAACTGCTCTGACAAAAATTGTTACATAACTACTGTGAGCTGTCTGTCAGATCATTTAATCTGAAGATGAATAAAATGTTACATTAATTCTCAGAATACTATTTATGTATTAAACTTTATTGTGCAAGAATATTATAAATCAAATTCAGCTATTCAAAAGTATTTAGAGGTAGTAATAAGACACTAAACTAAAAAAATTTGTCCAGTATCTATAGTTAAACTAAAAATTACAAGTTAAACTGTGAAACTTGAAAAACTCACGGTGTCTGAGACCACTAACAGCAGTTAAGGGTTAAATCTAAACAGTTGAGTTTAAACACAAGGTAAAATAGTCATAGAATATTCCGATTGCAACAAGATTCCTCTATAATAACTGATTTGTAATGAAAAAATACGTAAATATTTTTACAATCTTTCATTTCGCTCTTTCTAATTGTGCGCCCTTAGGATTCCCGTGCCTAGAGCAGTTTGATCCACTTGCTCCTTGGTAGCTAAGGCCTCGATAAATCATTTAAAGATATTGACAGGTAAACGAGAAATTGTAAAATAACTACCTCATAGGTTTAACATTAGCAAGCGGGTATTTTGTTGAGAGCGTAGCTTGTAGCTTCACATAATAAACTTAACAATCAATCATACTAACAAAAAAATCTAATTTACTGTTTTTTTTATGACATTACTTATAGGGATGTACGATAAATTAATGTAACAATAAAATAAAATAAAATAAAGTTAAATCTTACCTTTAATCAGACTTTGCCCGGTTCACTGGTTACGCAAATCGAATCGTTAAGTCCTCATTGTTGTTTCATTCTAGCTCAGTGGTTAGTCCTCAATTAATATCGCCAATTTACACACTGCCATGTTTTGATTTGCTCACACCCGTAAACTTTACTTGCCGACACCGAAAGCAGAAAGACACGCGTCATAGCGCAATCGCAAGTTGCCAGTCACCCGATGAGGTGGTTACGAAGTGAATGGCACCTTATTTAGCTCCCATCATCCAGTAACAGATCTGTCGTCACCCCAACCGCATATTCAAGCTCCAATGACTCCCTAGGGTTCCAAATGGCACCGCCTTTTCACCTCCGGGTCCCAAATGGCACCGGTTTGTCACCTTTATTTTTAACAGTGCAGTAGTCTTTAAAAATATCAGATTTATTTCTCGCATGTTTAATTTACGGCTTATGTAGTCAAATATAAAAACCAAGATTTTGGACGCTAACCAGAAGTGTCAAGACGAAATATAATTATAAAAGTGCTATTTAAAAAAATGCAAAATGAAATTAAAGATTAATATAAAAAGCCCTCTTTCTCACAACTGACAGGCGTTCTCAACAATGTAAAAACAGTTCCGGGTCATGTATTTATCTGTATGTATGAAAAAAAACATGACTTGGACATCTTGTACAACTTAGCATCTTGCCTCAAATTATTCTAAATATAAAGTGAGATATTATGCATTCCAATGCAATTCAGGTTCCTATATGTATCGTGCCCAGGATCTTAATCTATTCTGCCTATTTGGGGATACTACTTTGACGAATTAGTTTCACATTCAGTAGTATGGTCTTTTTTTTTTTTTTTTTTTTTTTTTTTGAAGAAGAAGAAGAAGAAGAAATTGAAAATAGTTTTATTGATCTTAAAAATAATTGTAAGAACAAACAAAAAGGATCTTTATTATCTATACTTTAAAAAATAATAATACCACCCATTATAAAAGAAAAAATTGTTCGACTGTCGTACGAAGTCAAGAGAATCCTTTTAGTTATGCGTAAACACAAGCTTCAAGTGACAAAATGAAAAAAAATGATCTGGAATTTAGATTTGAAAAAGCCATTACTTAATATCTATCTGTTTCTGATTAGTGAAATCTATATAAAATTATTATTAAGCATCAAATGAAAAAAATATATAAAAAAGTTTTAAATAAATTACATTATCATGATACAATACTTAAAAATAAATACTAATCTTTTTTGGAAAATTAAATCCTAAAAAAACAAGTAAATGGATACCCCATTGCTTAATGACAAGAAGATAAATAATCTAGGGAAAATTAATGCTGTGTCAAAACTTATACTCAAATATGTATTCAAATATTAGAATAAACTTCATTTTTCTGTTATTTGAGATCTGTCATGAGGGTTTTAAAATGCTGTCATTAAAATTGAAATTATATTTTATTATATTCATAGTTCAAAGATAAAAATTTTATTTCGTTTGAGAGAATTTTTATTATAAATGCAAATATGAGAAAAATGGATTTAAAAAGTACGATAACGAGTTTGCAATTATACACGGTATAGGACAATAAAAAATTGATTTGATGTTAATTTTTACAATAAATGCGAAAGAAAAATAAGGTGGTCTGGTGTAATAACGCCAGGCGGGGTAGTAACGCCAAGTGCTAATATTTTGCATAATTATGAAATAGTCTGGAAAATGACACCCATGTGCTCTGCGCAGAATGGTTTTGAGTATTATAAATCGCAAAAAACAGCTTCAAGTTAATTTGTTTCACTTTTAAGTCTTATTGTTTTTACAAGCAACTAAAATTAACGCTTGATCTAAAATTTATGAGATACGTTTTGTGATGTGAAGACTATTTTTTTTATCCGGAAATATTTTGTTAATTACATAAATTTGTAGTACATTTCATGGACTTTCAAAATATTGTTGAAGATTTTGGATATCTTCTCGAGATAATTTGTAATTTAAAATGTACAGCGCAAGAACTATCACGGGGTAATAACGTCAATCCTTGGCATTAATACCCCGATTGATTCCCTACAGTGGCCGAGCTAAATCCTAGATACTGATTCAAATAAACACAGTTAAAACTGTGCAATGTTTTTAATAATTCTATTTAAGCGGTCCTTTTTAAGCAAAAATAAACTCACGGTCTGATATTCTTTTGCCTCATTCCCCCCCTCCCACACACACACAAACCACACCTTATTTTTCTTTCACTTTCACAAAAAATTGAACATTTTCAATAGCTTTGAATGCAATTTGTCAATTTCTAAGTTTAAAGTGTTTGTATTTTTAGAATGGGGCAATTTACATGCAATTATTCCATCTTAGTTCATAGTTTTGTTTGCATGGCGTTATTACCCATATAGGTGGGTAATAACGCCAAATAGCATCGGTCAAGAAATCACGCCATTACATTTTATGAATACTTATCTGTTAAATTACATTTTTTTATATAGATAGTCAATGAGTTGCTGTATCAAATCATGTATTTGTTTCAAAAATACAAACTATAACTGAGCCGTGAAAATTGGTAGAACTTTAACGTGGCATTATTACCCCAGGGTACCTTATTTAAAAAGTTTCTTGAGAACATTTCTCGCGTAACCGCGTAGGAATGGCTTTTATTTTTGAGTAATACTACTTTCAATTGCAAATTTTCTGCCTTTAGATGAGTAACTATTATAATTCAAATATCTCGGTACTAGGACTTGACACTGATTTGTTATCTTTAGATAATGGAAATTGATGGGCCGAACAAACGGTATGTAATTTCAGTAATGAGCATGGACAGTTTCAGTTAGGTGGGGAGGCCTACTAAATGGTTTAAACTCCATGGTGAAGAAGTTAAGCAATTTTGTGTCCTTTATTAGGGCAACTTGAGGTGAGATACCGTATCAGTTACTGTACATATGCGCAGGCCCGCCGCTCTGTTGTAAGTAAGAGGGTTCCCTATTGATACTTTAATTTTCTTTTACATTCTTGTTACAAACTTTTTAGTTCTACTTTTTTATTGCTATTTTGCTTTAGCCTTTTTTGTAAGTGTGCAGAAACTTTTACATAAATTCTCTGTTTGCTTATATAATTCTTTCGAAATGTCAGAGAAATAAATTTGATGTTTTTAGAGAAAGCTGGTACCTGACCTTTCTAACTCCTTCACGTCATTGGGTGAAAACGAGGCCTTCTAGTTGGCTATCTTACACAGAACTTTGGGTCCGATGCCGAGCAAAATTTTCGATGTTCTTTATAATATCTGTAAAATGGTAATAGTATTTTAAAATCATACATGAGGGTTAAAACTAGAGATGCAACGATTATTCGGCCTATCTGCTGAATATTCGGTTTTGGTGAATTTTAAATTCATTATTTCGTCTTGCCGAAAAATATTTTAAGAAATATCCTTTTATTAATAGAGTAAAAATTTTCGATTTGACAATGTATTTTCATCATGAATCATAAAAGTTTCATTTAAAACTAATTAACTTTTTTTCCTACCTTAATTTTAGGTTTTATTTATCCATTTTTTTGCAAGAGTGTAATTCAGGAATCATATTTGAATTTGTTTGCAGCATCAATATCTACAAAAAGTATCTTTAAAAAGCTAATGTAATCTATTAAATTTAAAATTAACCTATTAAAAATTTCCTTTGTAGAACAATACAAACAAATAAAAAAAATTTAGGCGTTATTGGAACTTTAATATTCATATCTTTTTGCATAAAAGAATATTTCGTTTAATGACATTTTTAATCAGACCAATTAAGAAAGTAAATATGTAAGTCGTGTTTGCTTAAATACTCGTTAAATCTAGTTAAAGTAATTATATAAACGCGTGTTACTTTTTTTAAAATAAATAATGAAAGGGATTTAAGTACTAGATTCTTAGTATGTAGATTCTACATCACTACTTATTTTAGATTTTCTTTAATACAAAACTTAAAATTTATTTTACCTAAAGCTTTTAAAATTTTGTGATTTAAAAATGTAACCGACACAACATACACATTAACTATTAAATTGCATCAATACTGTACGTAAGTTACTAGACAGTAAATATTTTAATTATTTTTACTTACGGATATTTTATTCTTCTAAGCCAGAAATAATTTTTAATACATTTAATAATCCTGTCTACTAGCATAGTAATAAATAACTAAATAAAAGAATAAATAAAAGAAATCATGCCTTTTTTGTTATTTTTGAGCTTTATAAAGTCTACAGGGATGTTTCTCCACTACTGTAGATATTTCTTACTCTTAGTGATTTTCCTTAATACATTAGGAATTATTTCATTTATCTGAAAGTTACAATTATATCATTAATTTAAAATAAAACAAAACCACATATAATTTTTATAAAAATTTAACTGGACATTAACTAATAATAAACTTTTGCTAAGTTTTTTTATTTCTTTTTTTCGGGGGGGGGGGGGGCATAAGGTTACTTTATTAAGGCAATATTAAGACTGAGCATAGTCAAATATTTTGTCAGAATAAAATAATGCTTTAAAAAATTTAATTGCATATAAATAATTTAAAAAATAATGTATTTTAATGCTGTGATCTACAAGAATTATGCATATAATAATACTATTTTTTATTTTAAGACAAAAATGTGTTTTTTTTGTTTTTTTTTTTGTCGGCGGTCGAATAAGCCTAATTTTCGACCATAACTATGCCAAACAATTTGTATTCGATTATTCTATCAAACCAATATTCATTGCATAACTAGTTTAAACTTTAACAATAAAATCAATGATTGAAAAATAAACTCGTTTATAAAAGCAATTTTTTAAAAGATTTCAGTCAAAAACTACGGCAATTTCACAAGATTTACCCTATGTGAAATACGATTTATGAATTTTTTTATGTACTTTAGATAGATTAAAAATCTTTACGATTATAATTTAAATGTAAATTTTACTAAAGACATCCACCAGGTTTTATATATATACAGGGTGTTTCTAAATTCATGGAACAAACTTTAAGGTGTGATAGTACACATCAAGACAAACAATATTAAATAGGAAACTAAGTTCCCAAACGTCTTCCGAAGGAGATAGGCGCCATTAAAGTTTAGGGTCCCAAAATTCAAATGATTATAAAAAACAGAAAAATTGGTCGATTCGTTTTCGGTTTTCACTAAAACTTTTCTTTATGTCAGAATTGTCTTAAAAATAAATTATAAAGCTAAATTTCAAAAAATGCCGATAGAGAGCGCTTTAGACTTTAGAGTAACGAACAAATATTTTTTACCGTTATTTTTTGCATATCATTAATTTTTTTAGAAACTTAGACGTAAACTTAAATTTTGAGCTCAAAATCTAAATCGTTGGGAGTGGTTAAGTAACGCAAACTGAACTGTGGGGGGAGGTTCAAATTTCAAATGAGTATAAAAAACGGAAAAATTGGTCGATTCGTTTGTGGTTTTCACTAAAACTATTCTTTATGTCAGTATTTTCTTGAAAATAATTTATAAAGATAAAATTCAAAAAATGCCGATAGAGGGCGCTTTAAACTTTGGAGTAACGTACAACTATTTTTTCCGTTATTTCTTGCATCTCATAAAATTTTTTTAGAAGCTTAGACATAAACTTAAATTTGAGATGAAAATCTGTATCGTTGGGAGTGGTTAAGTAGCGCAAACTGAACTGTGTTCAATGAGGGTGGGGAGGTTCAAATTTCAAATGATTTTAAAAAACGGAAAAATTGGCTGATTCGTTTGCCGTTTTCGCTAAAACTATTCTTTATGTCAATATTTTCTTGAAAATAAATTTTAAAGATTAATTTAAAAAATACCGTCAGAGGGCGCCTTAAAATTTAGAGTAACCAACAACTATTTTTACCCGTTATTTTTTGTATCTAATTAAATGCTTGCAAATGCTTAGATTTAAATTTTGAGCTCAAATTCTAAATCGATGGGAGAGGTTAAGACGCGAAAACTGAAATGTGTTCAGGAGTTGAAATGTTACCCTCAAAACCCCTCGAACACATTTCAATTTTCCGCTACTTAATTACTCACAACGATGCAGATTTTGAGCTCAAAATTTAACTTTGAACATTTACAAGCATTTAATTAGATACAAAAAATAACGATTAAAAATAGTTGTTGGTTACTTTAAAGTTTAAGGCGCCCTCTAACGGTATTTTTTGAAATTAATCTTTAAAATTTATTTTCAAGGAAATATTGACATGAAGAATAGTTTTAGCGAAAACGGCAAACGATTCGACCAATTTTTCCGTTTTTTGTAATCATTTGAAATTTGAACCTCCTCACCCCCATTGAACACAGTTCAGTTTACGCTACTTAACCACTCCCAAGGATTCAGATTTTAATCTCAAAATCTAAGTTTATGTCTAAGCTTCTAAAAACATTCATGAGATGCAAAAAATAACGGTAAAAAATAGTTGTACGTTACTCCAAAGTCTAAAGCGCCCTCTATCGGCAGTTTTTGAATTTTATCTTTATAATTTATTTTCAAGATAATACTGACATAAAGAATAATTTTAGTGAAAATTGCAAATCAATTGACCAATTTTTCCGTTTTTAATAACCATTTGGAATTTGAACCCCCCCCCCCCCACACACACACACACAGTTCAGTTTGCGCTGTTTAACCACTCCCAACGATTTAGATTTTGAGCTCAAAATTTACGTTTATGTCTAAGCTTCTAAAAAAATTTAATGAAATGCAAAAAATAACGGTAAAAAATAGTTGTTCGTTACTCCAAAGTCTGAAGCGCCCTCTATCGGCATTTTTTGAAATTTAACTTTATAATTTATTTTCAAGGCAATACTGACATAAAGAATAGTTTTAGTGAAAACCGCAAACGAATCAACCAATTTTTCTGTTTTTTATAATCATTTGAATTTTTGGACCCTAAACTTTAATGGCGCCCTTCGGAAGACGTTTGGGACCCTTAGTTTCCCATTTAATATTTTTTGTCTTGATGTATACTATCACCCAGTAAAGTTTCTACCATGAATTTAGAAACACCCTGTATATATATATATATATATATATATATATATATATATATATATATATATATATTTAAAAAAACTGATTTAGTAACAAAAACAGTAAACAACAGACAATAATGATATAATTGTATATAATGATGTAACAATACATCAAATAACAAAAACAGTAACAACAAGTTGGAAATTCCACATGAAGCGTAGAAACTGAGGTGCATTCGTACGATAACGAAGTTTGAAATATATTCCGATCTTGCGGTTATTGTAAACAGTACTTCGAATACAGTATGGTGCTCGAAATCTTTTTTTGTGTTGCTTTGAATTTACAGGAAGTAACTTGTATTTTACCTCAGCAACTTACATATCATATTCATAAAATGTGAAATAGTTTAATATACTTAAAACATGCCCCAAACAATGTTTTCCTGGGTAGAATTATGTAGCGGAATACTTTTGTGTGGCCCTGTAATTTAATAATTAATATGCTTTGCATCACAGATTGTACAGAATGTATATTTTACTATGTATATACTTCATAGGTTCATGTAAATTCTATTATATTTGAAAGAGTTTAACATCAATAAAATGTACTTAATATACTATATTTACTATTTATTCCTATTAATCGTAACATAATGGAATATTTTTGATTGTCCCTCAGATTAAACTATACATCCGATTTTCTTGAAATTTAAAAGACTCGACAAAATTACTCTAAAATTATATATTTTAAATATCGTGCGATTTAGTTGGACAGTTTTTGCTTTGTTTTATGCGGCCAGACTGACGGATGGTTGATCGGACGGGCTGACAGGCTGAACGATATAGGTGCTAGCTGTTTATATAATTATGGACGCACTTAAAATTATTGAGATCTTGAGGTAATAGTACACAGTATTTCTGATACAGTATATTGCCAAAATCTTTTGTGTGTCCGTGTAAATACTATCTGCTTTCTTTTATACAGGAACTAGTATTCCTCAGTAACACACATCAATCTCATAAAATTTTAAATACGAGTAGTTAATTACAATTAAAATGCGCACTAAACAATGTTTTCCCTATACCATTATGGAAAGGAATGCTTTAGTGTGAACTTGTAAATCAATAACAAATGTTCTTAACACTACAGATTATGCAAAATGCATATTATAATATGTAATTGATATATGCATATGAAATATGTTATGTTCAAATGAGTGTAACACCCTTAAAATGCATTTGAAACATTTCCCCCCATTGACCGTAATGTTACGGAATACTTTTGATTGTTCCTGTAATTGATCTATGCATCCGATTTTCATAAAATTTGAAATGACTCGACAAAATTATGTAATAATTACGTATATATTTTAAATTTCAAACTATTAAAATGCATTGTAAACTTTTTTTTTCCATTGACCGTAGTGTAACGGAATACTTTTGATTGCTCCTGTAATTGATCTATGCATCCTATTTTCATAAAATTTCAAATGAATCGACAAATGTATGTAATAATTCTCTATTTTAAATTTCAAATAATTCGGTTGGTTAGTTTCAGCGTTGTTATATGCGGACAGACGGACAGACAGACAGACGGGCGGGCAGACTGACGGACGGACTGGACGACAACTATAGGTGTTACGAATTTACATAAGTGCGAAAGCACCTAAAAATAGTAGTATTGGTTTAGACTGTCAAAGAATTTGTAGATTAGTTGATTTTTCAGGATTTTTAGCGCATTGTCCCTTGTTAATCGTGTTTCATGTGCATTCCAGAAACAATTTACACAGTTTGTGAGTATGAGACTTCGGGTCATCAACGTTTCATTCGAGTACTCGCCAAAGACCTGAACATTTCGAAACTAATGGTTACCCAAATTTGAGGATATTGAAGTCACCAAGAAAAATGGTTACGTTTACATGAAAGAGCATTATGAAAGAGGTCTTTAAAAACTGCCCGAAACTTTTACAGCCAAACACAAAATTGTTCGATGCAGTTACTTCGAAAAGATATAGAATAAATATGTATTTGATACAATATGTCCTGGATTTATTAGGCCTATTCTGGAAATTAATAACCGCACCTTTTACGTATACTCTTAAAAGTGCAAGAATATCTATTGAACATATAAGAAAATCAAAAATAGTTTGTTGAAATCTAACTACTGTAAATACAATATACTATAGCATCAGCATCCTCTTAAAAGAAAACTAATTCCAACTAATAAACTTGAAACATTTAAACAAAGTGTTATGAATTATGTTTTCTTCCATGTTTAAATGACTCCCTATTGCACTACAGAATTGCAAATTTCAAACCAGTATTTTATTTCACTTCAGATGTGTTTTTCGCCTGCTTCTATGTTTTTCACTTACTTCTATCACACACTTTACTAAATATAGTTGTTTATCTCAGACTATACTAAATAGTCCGATTTTAGCTTCTGTCACTACATATAACTGAAACGATAAATATCTATTTGTGTACACTTCACCATATCTCTTAATCAATTAATTTAATCCTAGGATCCTTTCAGCGCGAATTCACTTTATTTAGCTGAATCCTTTGGATGAATCGTTCTATTCTTATTCATCAGATGATGAATGACTGTTCTATAAACATTCCTTGCAATGATACCATGAACGACTGACGAGCTGATATGAACAGGTAAGAATCTTTTATTTACTTTTTTCACTTGTACAACAGACATTTTATTATTAAGAAAATAAGAAACAACTACGTAACATGACGTATTTATCTTTTTCGGTTATTCTTAAAGAACGCGTTTTTTTGCCATCGAATATTTTTGGTATTATAAGCTATAAATCAATTCGAAAGGAAGTAGGAAAGAAGAAAAACAAGCTCTTCTATATGAAATTCTAAAACAAATTAAAGTTTATTATTACTAAGATATTTTAAAATAAATCCATTGGCGCAGTGGTCAGGGTATCTCAATGCTTCGCTGCAATTCGAGAATTTGACCTTCGGTTGGGCAAAATTCGGGGTCAATAAAATGAGTACTATGCCTGCTTGATATCTCAATACTGATGGCTCCGCGTTAAGCCGACCACCTGGTCGAAACATATACTGTATGTGTATAGCATCTCGGGAACAAGGATCAAGAAAACAGGGATGGACACTATGAGTTCAGACCTTTCTTCTATCCCATAAGCACAGAGATATTTTAGTATATTTTAAGGCAATGGAATAAAGGCAGAGTTTTAGTGCGAGAATCATACAGACATCAAATTGCGTAATAGGTATTGACAAAAGTGATGGCATTTTTCTGAAAAATCGGATGAGCAAGTCTGTCTGTGTCTGGTCAATAATGAAATTAATTATTTTTGCAGTCCTTCATTAACCAGGAGGTGAAAACTGTTAAACGATATAAATGAGCCTGCATGGGCAAATATATTAAAATTCCCAAGGCGTTGATGGATGTTTTCCAGTTATCACTTCCAATTGTAAGCTCTCTGTCTTTGAAACAGACTTCATATATTTTCAAGCAATTGTCATCCATTTATACATTGAAGAACTCTTTATCTTTTTTTGTTGTGAGCAGATTTAGAGAAATTAGTTAGTTGTATATGATAATCATATTTACGCGGGGCCATTTAGTTGCCAAAAAATGTGGATTTTGAGCTGTACATAAAGGATTGTTTTGCAGGCATCTTACACAGGTGTTTTCAAACTAGTTTAACAATCGGTAAAATACTGAAAATCTATTATTCAAAATAAATTCAGCTAAAATTTTACTGTCGAGAATCGAATACATGGGATTGCGCTTTAGAATTGATAGAACTGACTGTCATTTCCTAGCCGTCTTCTGGTGTATTCTTCTTTTTTAACTAAGACTGTCGAAAATTTGAAATCGATGCGTTTCTTGAAGTTGTTTAAAAGTAGAATACTATTTTAGAATCTAGATAGTCATTTATTTGCTGAAATTTGAAAAGTAAACTGAAAAAGAAAACGATTAGTTATTTTAATCACAAATATATTTTTCATTTTCAGTTTCAGTTTTAAATGAATTGTTGCCGATATATTTCATTGAAATTACATTGATATATTAGTTTGAAAATCATAAGTTGATTCGAGAAACTTTTCAAAAACCTATAACCATCAAATATGAGAGAATTATAATATGTAGTAATGAAATTCATACTTATCCCCTTGTTATCAAAACTAAGCCAATAATTGATAAAAGTAATAAAATAAAATACTGAAAAGGCATAAAAATATCTTTATTCAGATCAACGCATGTTTAATCGTTCAAGCAGTGACATTCTAAAAATAAAAATATTTTCACAAAAATTTTTAAAATCTGGAAATTGGTCATTAAAATCACGAAATCCTCTGTATAACGAAGAAACCTCAATCATGTAATAAAATAAAATAAAAAAGGATATTTGTGAATATGAATTAATTTATACCTTTTTTACACTGCAGAGCATCACTTTCCCAATTTCAAGTAACTCAATGGAGGCTGATTCATTAAAGACATTCTCACTGAGTAAAATTATTTCCATTGATACCCAGATAATGAATGGTAAATAAAATCTTTATAAACTATTGTACTATTATTGAAAGATCAATCAATAAGGTTCTTTGCTACAAAATCTGGCCAAAGTTGTAGATCTCTTGTTGTATCTGTATCATTAAAAATCTTGAGATATCGGCAATCTGAGTGAGAAAAAGTATGTCAATGTGAGTAAAAGTATATGCTTGTAAGTAGCTATTTTATCACTTTTATCAATTTTTACCACATGATATGAATTTTTGTATTTAATAATTTTATGTAATTTTCATGCATATTTTTTCTTCATATGATAAAATAGTTCCAATAATATAAATCTATATAAAAAAACGGTACTTCTAGGTTATCCCGTCGACCAAAAAATTCTCGTCAAAATATAAGATTAAATGCCAATAATGGCTGATCGTGAATGTCACATTCAATGACATTAAATATGATTCACGTGTTTAAATTGTCCTTAAGTGATTTTTATTCCGACTTTTTATATGTATTTTTATTAATATTCTACTAAATATTTGTTTTTTCGTTATTTAAAATAAAAATTATGTCTGTATGTATAATTTGGCTATTAGTTTGGCGATTTGTATAATTTGGCGAAATTGGTCGACGGGATGACAGAGTAACAGCAAAAAGACAATCAATGGTATATTATCATGAATAATAATTAAAAATAAATGTAACAGAAATGTTGAAAAAAGTTTTCATGTCTTAAAAGGAAACCTAATTTTTTATATGAACTCTTTTAATATTTCTATTTTCAGTAACAAGATAGAACCCGTTGAATTTCGTTTAAGGAAAATGTTTAAAAAGGAACTGTTTCATTAATTTATCACAAATCTTGAAATGAAATTAGTTACAATAAAAAATGCACATTATATTGGTTAAGTCTAACTCTTAAACAAATTATATTTAACCTAAAGTTAGCAAAATACTACTTCTATAAAACTCAGTTGTTGAAATTGTTTAAAATAAACTTTAATTGTACATTTAAACAGTTAAAAATAATAAAGATCTGTCGTTATGATAATGTTACCAATTAAGACTCTTATGCTAATATTCCAAAATGAAAAAAAAGCACAATTTATTTCACTTTGCTACAATCATAGAATTTTTCCTCGGGAAATCTAAACCTGACATTTAATATTGCTATTTTCAGTAACAAGATAGAACCCGTCGAATTTCGTTTAAAGAAAATGTTTAAAAAGGAACTGTTTCATTAATTTATCACAAATCTTGAAATGAAATTAGTTACAATAAAATATGCATATTATATTGGTTAAGTCTAACTCTTAAACAAATTATATTTAACCTAAAGTTAGCAAAATACTACTTCTATAAAACTCAGTTGTTGAAATTGTTTAAAATAAACTTTAATTGTACATCTAAACAGTTAAAAATAATAAAGATCTGTCATTATGATAATTACCAATTAAGACTCTTATGCTAATATTCCAAAATGAAAAAAAGCACAATTTATTTCACTTTGCTATAATCATCGAATTTTTTTCCCTTGAAATCTAAACCTGACATCAATTTCACGATATCCAAATTTACATATGTATTCACCTTTTTTTAAAAAAAATTGTATTATTATTTTATCATTTTTATTCAAAACTTGAAGTCTCAACAAATTCTAAACCATTATTTTATTTTAAGCTTAAATGAAATTTTCTAAATGAAATCGAAATTCATCGGGTTTTATAAGAGACAACACTTTTGGCACAGCATGTATTTAAATTCTTTTTTCAATTTTAATGAGAAAATGGCAACAGAAAGATACACAATAATAAATAAATTTTTACTGTTGTTTTTAATAGAAATGGAGTACTTCTGTTGCCACGTTAACAAAAACAGTATTAAAATCTACAAAAAAATTAATGTCTAAAAATCAAATTAAGATACAGTTTTCGAAAAAATTGTATTTAAAAGTTCATTTTCCCTATACAACGGTGTAAAAATTGATAATGTATGATGTTTAGAAGTTTAAAAATTTGTTGTAGTAAAATTTTCAAATCTGAAATTTTATTCTAATTTAAAGTATTGTCATTCGTAAAATGACGTATGCGTTACGCATGGATAAGTTTGACCTTTATTATATAGATAAATAGAAAGCTTGTGATTTTTTTAAAAAAAGCCTAAAAATATAATACAATATAAAAGATTTTAATAATGCTATTAAATTGCTTAAATAAAAGATGGCACACGGCCATAAAAAGAAGGCACTGTTATATTTATGTTTTTATTTATTTCGGGATTGTTACTTAATTTACATTTTGATATAATGACGGAAACAAAATGAAAAATACAAAAACATTATAAGTTTTATATATTACAATACAAAAGTATGTTTATACATATTAAAAAATGCAACATACTGTGAAATAATTCACTTACTTTTTTAGTTTATCATATTCACAGTTTTCAATACGGATACTAAGGATTCAGTAAACTTAAAATTATATTTAACGATGCCAGTTCTCATAACTTTGACTAATTACTCTTTAAATTTGTAAATATTTATCTTTAAGGTTTTCTAATTCACTCTAATTAACATAATTTCTTTTCACTATTTTAGCAATTTTCTGTATGAATATAAAGTTGTTTTTAAAATTGTACTTGATGTCCTGATTTTGATGTTATATTAGTGGCTTTGATACGTTTCTACTAATTAGTGAAAAAAAGTAAAAAATAACCATGACGAAAAAGTAAAATTTTGCCTAAAACAAAAATGCAAAGGGATTTCGAACCAAGTTTTAACTACCCAATTATTTTGTTTATTTCAATTATGGGATGGATTTAAAAGAAATTCTATCAGATAAATATAAATTAAATAAATAGAGATGCATAATATGATTGCAATTTTTTAAAATATCCAATGAATGAAATATAAGCAACGGCAAGAAAATTTTTTAATTTTTAAAATTTTTCTGTAATTAAAAATTTTCTCATTTTCGTGAACTGTTATATCTGTTCAAAAGAAGTATAGGTTGCACTGCAAATGGAAATACTTTTTTAATTGGCTTAATGCTGCACGTAAAATGCAGTTTTAAAGCATTGAACCATGATTAATACTCTTAAGAATTATATTCATGTACATGAATAAGTTTTTTATATGATGCTGGAAAAATCTACTTAAAAAAAAAAAAACCTTAAGAAATGCATATAAAAATACATTACAATTTTGCTGTTTTGTAAGCAATTAAAAGATTAATAAAATCTGTTTTATCCTACGAAAATACCTTCTTTATAAATATGCAACTTTTTTGTAATGAGAATTTTATAAATATTTTTATATGAATAATTTTAACGGGATGCTGAACATGACTTTCACTCACAATTCAGTATCGGTCAGAATTGGCTATTGCATTTTAGGGCAGATGTCTTTATGGAGGGGTTTTTGAAGAGAACATAAAAAATGAGTTTTGAAAACTATGTAAAAAGTTACTCAATTTTTAAATGCGTCGCATAGTCAAAATAGCTTCGATGTAAAAATTCTCAAAATTGGGAAGCACGTGTACTGATTTTTTTTTTCTTTGGTTGTGCTCAAATATGAATTCGTTGTGTGCTGCACCACCAGAACGAATAAAGTAAAAATGTATTGACATACATTTTTCGTTTCAAAAATATGCATTAAAATATTTAATTGCTATAAAGGACGTTAAATACCAATAAAGACATTAAAAGATCTTAATAATTTTTACATGTTTTGATTGAATTTACTCAATCATCATCAGAAAAACAAAATACAAATAAACACAAAGATGGAAAATGACAAAAAACTATTACAAATGAAATTTAAAATTTTTTAAAAAATGAAAAATAAAAATCACGCGCGTTATATTTCAATTATGTATCACGTTGCTTAATTCTTAAATTATTTAACAATTCAATCCAAATATTTGGGATTTGAAATGACAAGGAATTATTGCAGACCATTGAGCTTCTGACGTAAATTTCAATACTCTCTCTAATAAAAAGTTGCTCAGAAGCTCAATGGCCTGCAATGATTCCTTGGTCATTTCAAATCCCAAATATTTGGATTGAATTGTTAAATAATTTAAAAATTAAGCAATCTGATACATAATTAAAATATAACGCGCGCGATTTTTATTTTTCATTTTTTAAAAAAATTTAAATTTCATTTATAATAGTTTTTTGTAATTTTCCATCTTTGTGTTTATTTGTATTTTCTTTTTCTGATGATGATGATTGAGTAAATTCAATTGAAACATGTAAAAATTATTAAGATCTTTTAATGTTTTTATTGGTATTTAACGTCTTTTATAGCAATTAAATATTTTAATGCATATATTTGAAATGTTTTTAATGGACGTATATGAAAACTTCTATTTATAATTAATACATTTTTCGTTCAAAATTGTGCACAAGATACGTTTATTAAATTGATTATTTATTATATTTCGGGTGGTAGGTGTGAAAAACTGCAAATCGTGATAAGAATATACCGACTGGTGAGTAATTACTTTATATAAATATAAATCATATCAGAGGGGTGGAGCATCGTGTAAAGTCGTAAGAACTTAAGATGGCGTCTGCAGAAAAAAATAACGTAATTTTTTGGATTTTCTAAATATCCATATTATAAAAGTGTGTTTGATGTATATTTTAAAGTTTGTTGAATCTAAATTTTGTTTTTAAAATTTTCCATTATATTTGAAAAACATTTTTATGAATTCATTTTTTTTGGTTTGTCTGCTTGTTTGTCCACCAATCTATTCGTGTTCAAACTGGAGCAAATATATTCGGATTTCCGTATAGCTGATGTATGTTATTGATATTAGCTATTAACTGTTCGATATTAAATGAGCGTCAGTTATAATTAATTTACATGGATATTCAAAAGAATGAATCCTGTTTCATTACGATCTATGAGAAAAATCGTTTTAGGCGTATTTTATGAAGTTTCAGAATTTCAAATACAATGACATTTATATATATATTTGAGAGGCATTCTAAAATACTTATTATAGAATATGCATAGTAGGGTATATCATGAAAAACTTTTTTTTGAAATTCAAAATTTCTAGTTGATAAAAAGTTGTTACTATGATTACATATTTAACCCCAAAAATATTTTTGAAATTGAAAAATATTTAGGTCTCCCGGAATGAGGATAAAATTTAAACTTTTTGGCCTAAAGTGTAAATTATTTATATTTTTAAATATATGAATATAAATTGTCTTTTTCAAAGTGCAAAAACATAAAGTTTAGATAGGCAATTGACATTTTAAAAATTTTCGTTTCTGTCATTCATTTTATATGCCTCCCAGAATCTAATTGAAAACCTCATTATTTTACCAAATATATAAGATTTTAAACTTATTTTGTTGATGGTCTTCAATTTCTTACAGCTAATTTTTACATCTGAAAACCACCGGATATCATGCAAATAAAATGCATATTAACTTTTAATTAGTTTATTAGTCTAATTTGGTTTGGCTCATGACATTAGAAACAATTTTTAAAATATCACTCACACATACAAAAATAAAACTTTAAAAGAAAAGAAAGTATAATATTTAAATTAAAAATGTTACAAATAAAATAGTTAAACATTAAATTTAAAAAACGTTATTAAAAAAGCTCGATTTCAGTGTCTTCATTTTAATAAGTTATCTTGATGGTATTAGGCAGTGCACAAGAAGTGAAAGCAGCTTTTTCAACCTGCAACCAAAGTTCTTGTATAGGCCAGTTAAAATACATAATTGACATTGCAGTGAATTACAAATATGATTATTAAACAAAAATATTAAATTATATTTATTAGCATTATAATAAAAATTTTTTGAATTGTCGCTATAGAGAAAGGTTTTAATTGTTCTTTATTCTTGAACTGCTGTAGTTCCAGATGTGAAGTGACGCTTCGTTTAAAGCTTTAGATTTTATTTTCCGCCCAGCAATCTTGACCTAATGAAGCCATCTCGACTTTTGTGTGTTTAGAACAACAGGTTTAACCACTGATGTAACTTCCTTTAAAATTCTTTAAATTGCTTGTGTGTATTAATTTTTTTATTCATTTCTGTCACTAGATCCTAAATCTAAAATCAACTCAATATATTGTTTGCTCAAGTTATTTATAAAAGGCAGTTACATTTCATGTATTTTAGCATTGATGATGCTTTGTCTTTCCCAAAATCACTCATTAGTGTTACATAACCAATATGTGTTGAACATGGTTCTTCTATATCCATCAAGATAATTTATCAAGATAAACAGACAATGAAATCGAGGTTTTCTTTGAACAATAATTTTGTAATTCAATGTTGAACTATTGTATTTGTAATCTTTTTCATTTAAATATGAAACATTTTAAGTTTTACATTTATTTGTGTGTCTGTGCGATATTTTAAAAATTGTTTCTAATGTCATGAGTCAAAACAAATTAGACTAATAAACTAATAAAAAATTATATATTTTTTTGCATGATATCCGGAGGTTTGCAGATGTAAAAAAAAAATTACCTGTACCGTAAAATGGGGTGAATCGGAACACTTTTCAACTTTAACGTTAAAAAAAGCAACAACTGATTTTTTAATTTTTTAATTTTTCTACTAGAAACTTCGGTCTTGTTTTGTTCTGTACTTTTTAAGCAAAAACGAAACATTTCAAGTATTTATATATATATTATTTATTTTTTTAATGGTGTTCCAATTCACCCCGCAAATAGGGGTGAATCGGAACAAATGTTATAATTTTTATTTATTCCGATTCAATCTTTAATGGGGTTAATAAAAACAGGTAATAATGATAAGGGAGGAATAAGAACACGTAGTTACTGTGAAACCAAGCCTTTATTTCATATACAAATAAAGATGTGCCTTTTTAAAAATTACAAAATTAATACAAAATCAGCCCTGTTCTGTGTTATCCTTTACTAGAAGTCATTGGGTAAGTGAATCTATTGAATAGCTCCAATCGCTGCATGCATTAATACGATCTGAATAATACGCCCTCATTCCCAGCCCTTAGTACTGTTTACATCCCGCTCTTTTTTTAATTGGTTTTTCATTTTGGATGTTTGTGTAAAGTTGTAGATGCCAGATAATAATTGTGTGCAGTTTTTCTAACTAATTTGGCATTTTTAATTTCTTTCATTGTGTGTTCTATGTCTGTTGGATTAGGCGTTGACTTTTTTGTTTAACCAAGTAATTTCTTGGCACTTTTAAACTCTTCAAGTAATTAGAACAAACAAAATATTGTTACAATGCATATTCAAACATATGTTTTCATATATTACATGAAACTATTACTGTATAAAAAAATAAACCATGAGAGAAAACGTGTTCCGATTCACCCCGTAAATCTTAAACTTCTGATGTTACAAGCCATTCTTCATTTTTTCATTATGTAGTTAAGAAATAAGTTGAATTTAATACAGCATATTGTTTACAGGTCTATCATTAATTAAAAATCCCCTCTCTTAGGTTTAGAAAACGAAAAATATTGTAGTTACATACAAAGTTTTGAAGATGTTGAAAAAAATGAGGTTTTTGAGGATCCTCGTGAAGTTTTTTTTTTATATACCCCAGTAGTGGTGCCAACATGTCAAAACTGAATTTCCCAACTCTTAATGTTATTACCTTCTTATAAAAAAATTGGCAACTAAAAATATCATCACATATATTTATAATGTATTTGTTTGTATGACCGGGAAGTTTCGTTTCTATTCACCCCGCTGTTCCTATTCACCCCATTTTACGGTAATAAACTTAAAACCATCAGCAAAATAAATTGAAAATCTTTGATATTTGATAAAATAATGAGATTTTCAATTAGATTCCGGAAGACTTTTAAAATTAATAACAGAAATTAAATTTTTTAAAATATCAAACACCCATCTAAACTTTGTTTTTTCACTTTGAAAAAGAACAATTATTTTATATTCATATATTTAAAAATAGGAAAAAATTAATATTTTTCGCCGAAAGGTTTAAGCTTTATCCTCATTCCGAGAGACCTAAATATTTTTCAATTTCAAAAGTATCTTTTGGGGTAAATATGTGATCATAGTAACAACTTTTTATCAACTTGAAACTTTGAATTAAAAAAAAAGGTTTTTGGTGATACACCCTAATGCATAGTATTCATCGTTCATATATTGGGACACTGAAAATAACTCAGTGATATTAATATCTATGAACAATATTTTCTGGTAATGTATTTTACTGTGTAGTACGCGTTTTGATTTTTTTGCATGTTACATAATGTGTATAAATTCTATACATTACATACAAGGCTGTGGAAAACATCCGAATTGTATTTTAGTTTATTGGCGGAAATTGCTGAATGTTAATTTTCAACTGTGCAATACATTTCTAAATTGTTTCAATTTTTTTAAGTATATGCATTGTATGATTACTTGAGCAGAAAAATGTCTAGCAAGAATCTGCATTCGACCAGATTTTAAAATATGCTAATTCACAAAAAAGTGTAAAAAGCAATTTACTCAGCTAATAAAAATAGATGAGCAATTATGTATAGCTGATGTACACACTTCACGCTAAGGACAGACGATTCTTGCACACTTTCATATACGACGGCTTACTTGTGGAATCTATTTCATCATAAAAATAAACCTTTTGCTGATATTATGTTGCAAATATGTAAAAAAGATCATGAAAATTGTGCACTTCTTTTATTTCGTCTAGTGAAATGTTAAGAAAAGATAATATTCAACATGCAAACACATTCAACGAGGGTTTTGAAGTGCAAACCTGTCTCACGTCGTTGCTGTACATCGTGAATATGTTGTTACGCTCAATAAATATTAAAGACAAAGAAGTTATTCCTCAAATATCTCTCAAAATATCGCAAATAATTTGCTTAAATGAACAATCACGAAGACCTATCGAAAATATATTGAGCCACATACTTTGAAGAGCAATACTTTTGCCAGGTTAGATGTATCTATCAATATTTGGTAAATATATGAAAAAGAGAAATCACCGAGAGACTATATCCATGTGGAGTTTCAATCTCGTTTAATCATGCGCTTGAACTCTTGACAGTCATGTGTACAGTTGTAAATGTTAAGTTCAAAAAGAAAATGCTGTATGACCGTCAAAACTATGACAAGGGATTATCCTGATTATGACATATGATAACTTAAACCATGAAGATCCTCAAAAACTTCCTTTAATGGAAAAAATAAATATACTTATTTCAAATTGTAACATTCAATTTTTTCGTAAACGCAAGGATAACTTCCCAAACTCTGACTAATGACACAATCTCCTGCAAAAATCAAAAAGAGAAATTTTCCCACTCTACCAAAAGAACTTACTTTAGGACACCAGTATTCTTACATTCAAAAGAACTTATTGTTTCAAATTCTTTTGAAACAACGTCCAAATTCATGTTGACTGCTAGGTAGAAACATTTCTTGAGACAAGATACAAATATTTTAAGACTTTATATTTTGCTAATATACTTTCTACAAAAGTAATCCGAAGGTTACACGGATTTCATTCCATGAATATTGACACTTTTACTACAATTTTAGGAAGTTTCTCTGACAAATTCCCATTATGGCCCTTGTCTAACATTTATTTGAAATAGAGAAATTGATAAGGTGGAATTATCCAGAACTATCTGGAGAGACAAAATTGTTGGTGGTGTTTCATGCATTTCGCAATAAGCAAGCTTGTCACCTAGTGTTAGGAGAGTGGATTTCAGGAAGCGGGTGGAATGGTGCAGTTTTCCATGCTGATAAAGCGTCTTCTAGTGATGTTGAAAATTTTCTTAAAGAAACCCATGTGATATTGCTGTAAAAGCAAATTTTGTTAACTGTTTCGATGTACTAATTTTTAAAAAATCATGCTTGATGCATACATTATAAAATACTCTCCAACATTTTCGGGCTAATATGACAAAATTTCACGTATTGAAATGATGAAAAAAGAGAAGAATGTCCAATAAATTGAAAATCTCATAACACATTTAAAAACCCAATTTCAGCAATTACCACCAAATTCCAAAAAAAAAAAATGTTTAAATTTATTTTCACTGTCCTGTATATGAACTACAGATTTATAATATAATATACAGTATGTTAAAATTTAGTTCGATTTGCACAGTTAAAATTTTCTCTTCAGAAATTTCCAACTGTAAACGAAAATACACTTCAGGCGTTTTATGAAGCCCTATATATGATGGATAGAATTTATATACATTAAGAAATATGCCAAAAAATTAATTTAAAAATCTGTACCACATCGTAATATACACTTGAAAGAATTATTGTTTACAGGGAAAAATTAAGCTGAAATAACATATGTGTCCCTGTGTATGAACTGTGAATGCTATGCACATCATATACTTAGGTATCACGAAGAGCACTTTTTAGATACATAAAAATTTCCCTACGTTTGAAATAGTTTGACAAGAATAACATGCATCGTGTTTTCACCACAGACCGTAATCTAACAAAAGCAATGTGTATAACAAAAGTAATAAAATCTAACAAAATCTAAATCCGTAATCTAAAAAAAGTAATAAAAATGTCCCTGTAAATAAACGATTAATGCTATCCATATCATATTTTATAAAAAGTATCTTGGACTGTACCTCGCGGATATATATATATATATATATATATATATATAAATTACAATCATATCTCATCAAACTACCTGAGAAATCCTGGAACATGGGTAAAATACGCAGAAAACGATTTTTCCCATAGGACGTAATGTAACGGAGTTCTTTTGAATGTCCCTGTAAAGAAACTGTAACTGATAGATACTTCATTTCCAATACTGAACATTTCATAGTAAGTATCAATAACATCAGTCATTTAAATGGAAATTAAAATACATTTACTCGAGCTATAGCACGGATGTATGAGCGGACAAACAGACAGACAAACCAATAAACTGAGTTCATAAATATTTTTCAATTATATTGGAAAATATTAAAAACAATCTTTTTGGTCTAAAAACATCGAAATACATATCAAATAAGGTATCCTGGGGTAATAACGCCACGTTAAGGTTCTACCAATTTTAACGGCTTAGTTTTAGATTGTATTTTTCAAACAAATACAGGATTTGATACAGCAACTCATTAAATATGCGTATAAAAATAATTTAACAGATATGTATTCATAAAATGTAATGGCATGATTTCTTGACCAATGCCATTTGGCGTTATTACACATCTATATGGGTAATAACGCCATGCAAACAAAACTATAAAATAAGATGGAATAGTGGCATGTAAATTGCTCAATTCTAAAAATATAAATTCTACAGCTCTACAAATTGACAAAATGTATTTTAAGCTACTGAAAAGAATCAATTTTTTGTGAAAGTGTAAGAAAAATAAAGGTGTGGTTTGTAGGGGGTAGGAGGCAAAATAATATCAGATTCTAAGCTACTTTTTGCTTAAAAAGGACCGTTTGAATATAATTATTAGAAACATTGCACGGCTTTAACTGTGTTTATTTGATTCAGTATTTTTAAGGTGTAGTTCGGCCACTGTTGGGATTCATTCGGGGTATTAATGCCAATGAATGGCGTTATTACCCCGGTATTATTATTGCGCAGTACATTTTAAACTACAAATTATCTCGAGAAGATATCCAAAAATCTTCAGCAACATTTTTAAAGTACATGAAATGCACTACAATTTTATTTAATAAACAAAGTTTTTCAGGATAAAAAAATAGGCTTCACATCACAAAATGTACGTCGCAAATTTTAGATCAAGCGTTAGTTTTAGGTGCTTATAAAAGCAATAAGACCTACAAATAGAACAAATTAACTTTAAGCTGTTTTTTGCGATTTATATGACGCAAAACCCTTCGGCGCAGAGCACATGGGTGTCATTTACCAGATTATTTCATAATTATGCATAATATTAGCACTTGGCGTTATTACCCCGCCTGGCGTTATTACACCAGAACACCTTACTTTCAGAATAATGATAGTTAGACAATTCCTGAAATGACATAATTTTTTATATCAGCCGCCATGTTGAATTTTTACAACTTTACACTATGCCCCACCCCCCCTTTTGATATGCTTTATATTTATGTAACCTCACCAATTGGTACATTCTTATCACGATTTTCAGTTTTCATCTTATTGTGGTCGTATAGCACTTGGACTACAGCTCATATTCAAAATATTAGAATAATTACCCTTTTTTTAGAAATTGAAAATATCGTTTGGTAATTTAATGTATTTTAATGAAAATATGCAAACGATATTTTTATTAAGAACTTATTGTTGATTAAACTTACTTGTTATCTTAAATTTAATATCATTTTTGAAAAGATTAATTGCAAAAAAAATTATTTTGAAAAGTCAAAATATTAGAATATTTATTCAAGTGGATCAAAATATTAGAATATTTCACATTAATTCTCCTTTAATTATTACCAATTCTTAACTGGTGGCATCATTGATTAAATTCAGACTATTTTATTTAAAATCAGTATTCTTTTTTGCAGTTTGTTTCTTTTTCGTCTTAAAATGGGCCGTGTGAGTGATATTCCTGAATCTACTAAACTTCGTATGGTTGATTTGTATCGGCACGGTAAAAATCAATGTTTTATAGCGAATTATTTACATTGTTCGCAATCGAGCGTTAGTAAAATACTAACACAATATTCAAAAATTGGAAAATTTCAAAATAATCGCCGAAATGGTGGCCGAAAACCAAAAACATCTGCTAGAGATGACAGGAAACTGAAGCGTATAGTTAAGAAAAACCGTTTTAAAAGTGTGCGATTCTTGCACCGAAAATGGAAAGAAGAAGGAGTTGAAGTTTCTACATCGACAACATTAAGACGTCTCCATAAATTTAAATTTGAATCTCGTGTACCGAAAACAAAACCTCTCATGACTGCAAGACAAAAGCGTATAAGATTGAATTGGTGTAAATCAAGACGTTTATGGAGCAAAGAAGATTGGAAAAATATATTATTTAGTGATAAAAGTATGTTTAGTGTTTCATATGGTAATCAAGGTATTCGAGTTTGGAGAATGAAGCAAGAAGCATTTGATAAAGAATGCCTTAAACGTTCCGTAAAATTTACTGCTAGTGTCATGGTTTGGGGTTGTATGAGTGCAGAAGGACCTGGAAAGTTATGCATCGTCTACGAAAAGGTTAACTCTCTGATATATCAAGAAATTTTAGAATATTACATGATTCCATCATCAGAAGATTTATTTGAAGATGATTTCATCTTTCAACAAGATTTAGCGTCCCCGCATACCTCTGTGTCAACTAAGAATTGGTTCCGCCAACGCAACATTAAGGTACTTCCTTGGCCACCAAATTCACCAGATCTTAATCCCATCGAAAACTTATGGTGTATAATGAAGAAAAAACTTCAAGAAAATCCTCCTTCAAGTAAAACTGAGTTAGTGGCACGTATAAAGTCTATTTGGGCTAATATTGATAGAAATGTTTGCAAACACCTTGTATATAGTATGCAAGATCGATTGTACGCTGTTATGAAAGCTAAAGGGGATGCTACAAAATATTAACTACCATTTACTTCATATTAAATAAGGTAATATTGTTGCGTAAAATAAAATATTCTAATATTTTGAACCAATCTAAATTTTATTCTAATATTCTGGTGTGTTTAAGGAAGCTGTATACCTAATTTATTGTGCTGTATTTTATATTTTATAAATGTTAAAATCTTATCTAAACATTCCAGATTTAATTTATAAGAAATTTAATTGCATTTACTTAGTATAAAAAATAAATAAATGACAAATAATTTTTTCTTATTACTTTTTCTCAATTATTCTAATATTTTGAATATGAGCTGTATTATAGAAAATAGTAAAATTAAAAGCAAGATAACACAAATCGAATATCTTTATGGCAAGAGCTTTATTTGGAAGTTGCAAGCATTTATTTGCTACACAAAATAAGCTACTCTAGAGCATGTGACGCACTATGAATTTTTTAGCTACCCGCTACATCCCTATTGCCGAACTGACTTTGTCTTACTTGGGAACCCTCTCATGTGTAACTTGTGGATTTGGACGAGTGTGGCGTCAGAAGAAATATCACATCATGTAAGTTAAAAAGTGTAATGGAACTACCCATTCGAATCTAACCGTTTTCGATATATCAGCACTTGAAGTGTGGATGAATGAATAAATTGACAGATAGGTATGTAAATTGCTCGTACGTTAAAAATTTCTTTGCATTGTTTTTAATGCTCCTGTCTATACCTTTTCCCGAGCTACAAGTAAAATCATTTACGTATATATTGCCAGTTATTTCTCCACTTTTAGACAGAAACTTCGCATTCTACGAAATTTTCACGTGCGGCTGCATTTGGAGAGTTTTCCCATCTGTTTGTGTTATTTCCAGCACTTTGTTTTATGCAACTTTTTCGGCAAATGCGTGACATGACGTAATAGATAAATTTTATGAATATATAGTGTGTAAAATATAATGTTTTTCTTAAACAGACTTAAATTGCAAACTATTTATATACCTGTCTGTCAATTCACTTATTAATTCATTCACACTTCAAGTACTGATATCTCGAAAACGGTTGAATTCGAACGGGTAGTTCCATTGAACTTTTTAGCATTTAGGACAAGATATTTAATTTGGTGCCATACACGTCCAAATCCACAACTTATACCTGAGAACGTTCCCTAGTTAGTAGGAATCACGAAGAAAAAATTGTCTTTACTTTTTCGACACAGGAAAAGTGTTCTATAGAAGTCATAAAGTGTTTTTCTTTTCTATTTATGAAATATGCCAGCTCTTTAATAAAAAAAAAGATGCTAATTTTGCGAGAAAAATGTCTTCTGGAATAGAAAATCATTCATTTTAAAGAAAATTTGCTTTTTAACTAACTTCCCATGTTTTAAATATTAGATGCGGTGTTGGACAGTTTCTTGAAATGTGAAAAAATGGGCATTTTTTTTCTAAAAAGATCATTTGATGACATTCTAACGACAGTACTTATTTATTTATTTTTGAAAAATTATTTTTACAAAAAATCCATAGTCAATTCAATACGAACAGTTAAAAAGCTCACTTTTCATATGTGCCAGTATGCAAATTTATTTCATGAATAATCTATTTTCTATCATACAATACCAATAAATGCTCTTTCAATAATATAAAGACTACGGATGTTAAATTGAGAACACAGTATGGGAAATCTGAAATCATTGCTAAACCGATTTTTAAAATCTGTATGAACGAAGTTTTCCCTTATTTTATAACTTTTAATTCGCTAAATGGTGTTGGGATATGTTATTTTCCACCTAATTTTTAGTAAGATTTGAAACAGAAACTTTTAATGAAATTTTACTCTATAATAACGGTGAGGGAAAGGGTGAAATGTTGCTTATTTTTATTTTGAAACAGAGTTTTTTGGAAACTTTGGTTTGAATTTAAAATTACAGAAACACAATTATTAGCCCCCCAGAGAATAAATAGTAAGGGCATTGGATTTAATATGATGACCGCTAAATGTGCCCAACATCTAATTCAAGAAGTAAATAATTATATAATGAAGCATTCAATCTTAAGGAACAAAATTCGATGCAGTTTTTCTAAATTTAAAACAAAATTTCCCATCCAAATACGCATCGTTTATTATACAATACACCTTTCTTTCCTACATATGGTGAGAAAATCACAAAAATGGCTCACAGTTTTTCTTTAATAGGTAGTATTTTATACGAAATCTACCTAAAAACAAATTTAGTGCTCGTTTTAATCTGCAGTAATTTTTTTTATACACGAGTTAAAAGCAGATTTTATATCCAAACGTTTTTCACCAGTAACTTTCTTCTAAAATAATTTGTTGAGAAGTCAGTAAAAGATGTTTTTTTTTTTTTTTTTTTTTTTTTTTTTTTTTTTATTACGGTATTGTGCTTTGCACACATAATACGTAGTATTTCGATTATAAATAATTTTTTATTACAAGTATTTTTTAAATACATATTCCATATCACTGTGAAATGTTCCAGGTGGTTTACCCATCAACTTGAAGGCAATAAAGAATAATATATTCGAAATAAAATTTTACTTAAGTACTTTTGTATTGAATATTTCGGAAAAATATTCTACAAATATGACAACAGCCTGGCCTTACGATAAAAACTTATTCTTGATATTATAGCAGAATTCGAAAATATGTTGGTGGTCATTAAAAACACATTTCCTGAATTTCATGAAAGCACCTTAACTTTATTGGGGTATTACAAGGAGAAACCTGCGTAAATCAGATTTTAATTTCATCGTTGAAGACATTTTCTAAAATGTATATCAAATTCAACAGGCTCACTTCTTTTGACATCTTTGTATGTATTCAATAAATGAGTTTTCTCAGAATGATATATATATATAAATATTAAAAAAATCGTTTTAAAGTTTTTTATTCCAAATGCACGCTTAATAATCCATAAATCTTCTTTAACTATTTGAAAGTCATATATTACATTTTTGGGATTATGTTTAAGGACTAAAAAGTAAAATTTAATTGAAAGTTTTGAAAATGTAATTATTTTTTTCTGAATTCGAAGGTGTGATTCGTGTAAGAGATTTTAGTAAAAACTTGCTGATGGATTAACATGAGCAAGTAAATCATGCTTGTGTAAATTCTGTTTGTTTTATACTCCTTGAATGCATGTTTTATCTATATAAGCTCTGTAAAACAATTTAATTATGTTTGAAAAAATATAATATAAATAAAACACATTGCAAAGAAAGATCCTGATACACCACAATGTCACAGGCATTTTTTGTCACCCTGTAAAAGAACTATAAATTATTCACATATCCTTTTAAACAGAAAACATTCTCTAATAAACCACAATAACATATACAGATTTTATGGCAACACTGGTATATTTATAAGAGTTAGAGACAGACACACAAATAGAATTTCTATACGCAATTACATTACGTTGGGATTGTTAAAATTCAGAGGATGGGTCGAGTAATTTAAAAAAGAAACTGTTCGGTCATACACTCAACGAGTGAAACTCATAAGTACACATTGCCATAAAAATTTGCGCACCAAGAAAAAGATGTCCAAATGAAACAAAATTTTGCATGCGTAAATACTATTGTGATATAAAAATGTAAGTGATTAGAAAACCAAAGAAAAAGGATAATTTATTCCAGAAAAAAGTACAAATGAACAGAAATTTTAGTACTCTGTTGGACCCCCACTAGCGCGAATGCACGATACGATACGAGCGGGCATTGAGGCATACAAGTTCCGTATGATGTTTTGAGACATCTCGTTCCACAGTTGCTGTAAACGCGCCTTGAGTTCAACTAAACTCGTAGGGTGTCACACTTGCCGTCCCAAATGATCCCAGATATGCTCGATTGGTGACAAATCTGGTGATCGAGCAGGCCAGGGAATGGTGGTAATGTGGCGCAGGCAGGCTTGTGACATCCTTGCTGTGTGTGCCGGAGCATTGTCTTGCTAAAAAATGGCTCCTGGGAGCCCTGCCATTACTGGCAACACATGTGGCTGAAGGATGCCTTGGACGTACCGCTGAGCTGTCATAGTGCCACGGATCAATATTAAGAGTGACCATGTATCATAAGCAATAGAACACCATACCCTCACTCCAGGTGTGGGAGCGGTGTGTCGCTGTAAAGCGAAGGCGGGATTGAGGCGTTCACCACGGGGCCTCCACACACGAACACGATTGTCATCGCTGCTCAAATTGAATCTAGACTCGTCGCTGAAGACGACCTGGTTCCATTCCGTTCCAGTCCAATCCCGTCGTGCGCGACACCACTCCAAACGAAGGCGTCGGTGGGTCGGTGTCATTGGCAGCACACGTAATGGACGCCGCGATACCAGATGTCCTTCAGCCAGGCGCCTTGCGATGGTTCGGGAAGACACAGGGGTCTGAAGTGAAGGTGCTGCCAGTGTCTGGATAGCGGCCAATGAAGCAGTTGGTTGTACGCGTGCGTTTCGTATGATGTGACGGTCTTTTAAAAACTGGTCTGTCGAGGGCGTCCCGAGCCTGGTCACCGTGTAAATGACATCTCTTCAGTCCACTGGTCCCAACACCTACTCACAGTAAAATCAGAACAGCCTACTTGACGAGCTATTCGCCGAGCTGACCACCCAGCTTCCATCATCCCAATGATTCTTCCCCTCTCCAGCTCTGACAGCTGCTGATATTGTCTTCAATGGCTGCGTAACGGCATGTCTACCTCAGCGTTTCCCTTGCGAAAGAAAAGGTACACTCAAACAAGTTCAGCTTACCAGTTTTATACAGCAAGGAGGACGAAGTTCAACGCCCTCTAGTGGCATTACGCAATGCGCAATCACACTGCATTTCTAATCTTTTGCATATCTGCCTGATATGTACCTTCATGCTAAGTTTCGTTACGATCCCACAATTGTTTCTTGATGCGCAAATTTTTATGGCAATGAGAGTAGTTCATCTGTTTTTTTTAATAGGTAGATTCACAAAAATATTTTCAGAATACCACAATAAAACGGTTATTGCCACTCTGTAAATGAGCTATAAATGATGCACACTTTATTTTCAGTAGTACACATTCTATAGTAAACTTCATTAACATGTAAAAATTTTATGGTAATCCTAGTACATTTGCAGAGTCAGAGCACAGAAAGACAAATAAACTGAAGTCCTAAAAGCAGATGAACTACGTTTTGGAAACACTAAAAGTCAAATGATGAATACAATTTTTTTTTCTTTTAATGGAACTGTTCGAACATATGCTCGACGATTGCAAGTCATAAGTGGCTCATCTATTCATTTTAATTTGTATAAACAGACTTTGTACGCTTCAAAGACTTTCAAGCATCTTTTGGAGGAGTTTTCATAAAGTAATATTTAAATTATTTGATAAAAATAAAATCTACCTTCAGATTTAGCCATCAGTATATTGCAAAATTTCTCGTACTAAGACACTCAAAATCTCGTGAGTCCCTCGATTCCTGCAAACACTGTATAATGCAGGTACTGGTGTCATACAAAAAAAAAAAAAAAAAAAAAAAAATTAGAACATGAGAGGGGAAACTATTTGATACACTTCAAATTAAATATGATATTAAGATTAAAAGTAAAAAACATATATATTAATTTGTAAGCAACAATAGTAATTCAAGACTTTTTAAGGCGACACGGAAAATTGTGATTTACAACATGCAAAATCACAAAATTTGCGAAAAAAAATAAAAAATAAATACATAGTTTTTTTTTTTCGTTTCGAGAAGATGCTCAGATCTATCTGAAGTATAAAGCATTTTAGAATTCTGAAGTTTTTTTAACTGAGGTATAAGATTTTTATAATTTTAAAAAACTGTATATTTATGCTGTTTGTTTCATTCAAAATGCTATTACCTCAAAATTTAAAATTTTGCACAGTTCTAACATTAAAAATAATCTATGCGCATTCTTAATTATCATATTATTTTAAAATTTATACTTTAAGGCTACAGTGGACTTTCAAAACTATTTTTTTTTTATTTTCAACGAATTTTTTTAAAAATTTCTGGAAATAATCATAATATATATATCTCTAATTTCACAATTTTTTTTTAAAAGGTATTCAATAATTTTTGAGATGCAGATTTTTCTTTTTTTAAATTAACAAAAAATGGCAATATTTCAAAATGCTCCATGCAAAATTCCTTATGCCCAATTTTTTTGATTTTTTTGTTTAAAATGCTCTCTATGTATGTGTTAACAAATGTTACTAAGCATTCTTACCATATTAACTGGTAAAACATTTAAAAAATGATTTTAACTTAATTCTTTTGTATTTTCCGTTAAAAAATAATTAAAAATTTTATATAACTGAAATTTAAAAAAATTACATGCGTCTAAAAAAAAATTATTTCTAGTAACATTTGTTAACACATACATAAAGAGCATTTTAAACAAGAAATCAGAAAAATTGGGCATAAAGAATTTCGCATGGAACATTTTTAAATCATGAAAACGACGAAAATATTTATTTCGAGAAAAACAGGTTTTAGTAACTACAGTGGTTATAATTGCTTAATATTTTTCTACTGACACAGTTGCAGCTATTAACGGATATAATATCATTTCTATCTTATATGTAAGCGTTTTATGTTTTTATGGTAAATTCACATAAAATATGTGGCTTCGACAGTAATTCATTCAAAGTACGTAAAGTATCTGAATTTTGAAAAATCTTCTCAAAAGTAACATTTTCTATTTTCTAATGAAATTTTTTCAAATTTTGCTAGAAATATTCATGGTATAAATACCTCTTATTGTACAAATTTTTGTTAAATATACTAAATATTTTTAATATTTTAAATATATTAATATTTTTTAATTTACGCTAAAAAGGTTGGGGACAAAAAGCAATTTCCCTAAATAAATTGTAAACAAACTCTTAAAGAAACAGTTAAAACTTACAGCTAAAGTATTGTTTTGCGAAATCACAAAATTAATAATTTAAGGGCAAAATAATAACATTTTGTTTGGTAAAACTAAAAACTAGGCTAAATTTTACGGATGTGAATCGGCAAAAAAGTAAACAAAGGGGCGTGGCACAATCAGCTGATTGGACAAAAATGCTTTTAACTCCAGTAAAAATAGTAGAAATTGAAAAATTCAACACGAAAAGCTGCTATTGAACACAAAAGTGTTCAATAGCAGGGAGTTCATATAACGTTATTATGCTAAAAATTAAAATTCGACAATCTGTGAGTTGCGTGGGCTATCACGACCACTGCCAGTACGCAATCTGAGTAATTTTTACATTACACAATTACCAAGAGAAATTGTCTTGGCATAAAATAGATTACCAAATTGGGCTCAAACCGTACAGGTACAAAGAGACCTTTGGATAAAAGGTAATGGAAAAAATTTAAAATGAGTCCTGTCAACAATAAATCAGTTATCGCCTTTGGCGAAAACGCGTAGCATGAACACCTGTAATGTTGCATAAACCCTATAAACACTTGCGATGTTGCGTAATAACGGTAAAAAAATGAAGTTCTTTATACGGCAAATGAGATGATGCAAATGAGATGATATGAATGAAATATAACGGTTATTTAAAACATAAAAAATTAAGATTTAATTCTTTTGATATTCAATCAACTGAAAAGAAAGAAAGAAAAAGTTGAAAATGAAATGATATTTTAAAACTAATTTATTACTATTTTTTTTACTTATATGCAATGTGGAGACGAACACTCATTAATAAAAAAAACCCTATAAGAAATGTTTATGTTTTAAAATTATATTTTATTAGAGGAGAAATAAATTTACGTTTGAAATATTATTAGAAAGATATAAAATAAAATATGCGTTACATCAGAAGCTATAAAATTCTTCATTTACGCCTTCTTATACTAGATAATATTTAAGGGCGTATTTAGCTAAAATTAACTCTTTATCCCCCAACGCTATAATAAAATTTTCATATTTAAGTCCAGCTAAGAAAGTGATATTTTTATTATCAAATAAAATTACCATGAACACTCTTTGAGAAATTTATTGTCTGAAACAGGATTTGGTGAAATTAAATAAAGCCAATCCTTAATCCCAGCTTCATTTTAAATCTTAAACGTGATGTCACAAATTGCGTCAAAATCAGAAATACAAACTGTTCACCCACATATCATAAAAGTTGGTTGGTTGTAATGGGTTTAACGACACAAAATCCCTTGAGGGGCCAGATAACATAAAGGACTTCCTTCATATGGACTTTCCACACTCCAAAAGCACATTTAGCACCTTAAAAGCACATTTATATTTCTCCTCCAACCAATGTGTAGATTTATGACTTTTTTAAACTGGACGTTTTTTTGAAATAATAAAAAAATATGCAAATTACAATTGTAATTATATTTTTAACTAAACGTTTATATATATATATATCTGTATATATTTAAATTCGACGAATTTAATCACAGCAAAACTGTTCAACATTTGAAATTAACTCTAAAAGTCTATATAAAATTAAATTTTTCTGTTATTAAATAAAAACATTAAATTTTTTTATTTAATTTTCAAAAGTATTTAATGCGAAAACGTAAAAAATCTGACTATTTTTATCAATTCTAAACCCCTTTTTTTTACAGCAGATTACCTGACTTTCAGAAAAAAAAATTAGAAAATATAATTACTTAGTGAGAAATGTATGTGAGAATATAGTTAAATTTTCAATTAGAGATGATTCTTGTTGTACCACTACTTAATTAAAAAAATAATCATTTCGTAGTACACTTCCCTTGTAAATGTCCTAAAAGCGCATGTAAAATATTTTTGCTTTTTAAAAAAGGTGCAATATAGCACTAAAAAAAAAATGCCTGTGATTGAAACTCTGCAATACCCCAACGTGTATTGATTTTGTCAGTAATTTTCTCACACACGGAGCGAAATTATTGGAATAAATTTCAGTTTGCCCATACCGTATTTGTTTGAATATATTTCAGATCTTTCGTCTTGGAAATAATTCTGGAGACAAAATAGAAAGCTGAAAATGTTCTAGCAGCACATGCATGAGAGGGTTAAGAAAGAAAAAGAAGATAAAAGCTCATTTCTTACCTAAGATGAAAACAATATTCAATGTAAATTTCAAGCTGTGATTACAACTTTACTAAGAAAAAAGTTCAAATATAAATAACTCTTTAAACAAATTCTAAGAGATGTAATTTTCAGCTATAGCTTAAATCGTTAAAATAAAATTTGAAAAAACAAACATTACATCTCGCTTTTTTAAAACGTTTTCATTTCTATCATTTTTTTTATCTTCCAGTAACCCCAGGCTTTATATTTACACATATTTTAACTTTAGTTGTGTATTTATAGTAACAAACTGATAGCCATGAAAGATTGAAAAGTGAAGAAAATTAAAATTCAATTTTTACATATGAAATTTTAGCATATATGGAGCCTGAATAAGCATATTTTTTCTTGACAATTTCTTAGATTTTTTATTATTTTTTTTCCATTGTAAATAGAATAAAAAAATGAAATACAGTCACCGCAAAAAAAATCTTGACATTTGAGATTTTAGACGTTTTGTTGAATATCTAGAAATATACATGAGGAATTATTCTGAAACTTCAGGTGTGTAAACAATATAGCACAGGTCATATATTTTCGTGAAATTTTTTTGCCGAAGTCCCATAGGGGACCGTCAAAAAATTGAAAAAGAATGAATATCTTTTGGATGACCCTGTCAAAACTAATGTAGCAAAAGCATTCCAACTGCAGAATATCATTAAGTGACTTATTGTAATTATGTGTGTTCATTTTTATGCGGATAGCATGTATACCCGTAGAGAAATTAAGGTTTTTATAAAAACAGTCCCAATTTTTTTCAAGATTTTTGCTTATTATTTGCAGAGTTCTTAATATAAAATAAAGTTTTTTCCTGAACTTATGACAAACAATATTATAAATAATACCCTGCAACCAGAATTTAAAAAAAATAATAATTGTATGAATAATGAACAGGTTTACTAAATAAATTTTCATTGCGCATGCGTAAAAGTTATGCAAATTTTGATTGCATATTGTGTTAGCTAAAGGTATGGAGCAACTTTTGTAAAAGTCTCAGAATCGCAGCTTAAAAATGCTGAAAATTATCGCGGATGGAATCTGATGAAAATCCGTTATTTCCAAAAAGACGCAAAAAGATAAGGGGTTGTATCCAAATATAGTAGTGCGCGCAATATTATGTAGTACATACTATCGCGCTCACTACTATATTTGGATACAACCCCTTATCTTTTTGCGTCTTTTTCGAAACAACGGATTTTCATCAGATTCCATCCGCGATAATTTTCAGCATTTTTAAGCTGCGATTCTGAGACTTTTACAAAAGTTGCTCCATACCTTTAGCTAACACAATATGCAATCAAAATTTGCATAACTTTTACGCATGCGCAATGAAAATTTATTTAGTAAACCTGTTCATTATTCATACAATTATTATTTTTTTTAAATTCTGGTTGCAGGGTATTATTTATAATATTGTTTGTCATAAGTTCAGGAAAAAACTTTATTTTATATTAAGAACTCTGCAAATAATAAGCAAAAATCTTGAAAAAAATTGGGACTGTTTTTATAAAAACCTTAATTTCTCTACGGGTATACATGCTATCCGCATAAAAATGAACACACATAATTACAATAAGTCACTTAATGATAATCTGCAGTTGGAATGCTTTTGCTACATTAGTTTTGACAGAGTCATCCAAAAGATATTCATTCTTTTTCAATTTTTTGACGGTCCCCTATGGGACTTCGGCAAAAAAATTTCACGAAAATATATGACCTGTGCTATATTGTTTACACACCTGAAGTTTCAGAATAATTCCTCATGTATATTTCTAGATATTCAGCAAAACGTCTAAAATCTCAAATGTCAAGATTTTTTTTGCGGTGACTGTAATTATATATTTAATATTTTTATTACTGATGCATTCTACAAATTATATCTTAACACACAGAAAAATTAGTTACGTTTTCATTTTTGTGCATTTTCGATGCGAGCCATTTTAATACAACACAGGTCGTCTAAAAAAGCGCTATGAAAAACAAACTGCTATTTATTTATTTTTTTTTTAGTTTTACTATCTGTTAAGCTCGATTCATACCATTTTTTTCTTTCTTTAAAATTATCTATATGCGCAAAAAAAAAAAAAAAAAAAAAAAAAAAAAACTCTAAAGATGATGTTTCCAATAGAATACATCAGATATAAACTAGTTACAAAAAGTCATCTTTTTTTCTTTTCGTTACATCCTAGCATTCCGACGACCTGCTTCAAACTGACTACCGCCTTCATCTCCGGACCTCTGGCTAAAAAAAAGAAAAATTGCAGAACACTTGATAATCTCAAACACGACCCCTTCATATAAACAGAAACCAGCGGGGTCAATATAAAGAGCGGAATCGAATTTTTCAAACAAACGATAATTTTATTAAAAAGATCATATTTAGTTTCATAAATCGTAATAAATGCGGAATTTTGTTAAAAGGAAATTAATAGAGTATAAAGTTAATTTTGGCTGGAAAAAATGTTAAATTTTGTAGTATATATGCAGTAAAACTCCACTAAGCCAAAATAATGTGGAATCGGTGCATGATCGGCTTAAAAAAATCATCATTTTCAATTTCGATAAAAATATAAAAGGAAGATATGCAAATGTGCGTAAATGAGAAAATGTGAATTGCAAGTATTCATTAAAGAAGTAAACATCCTCTACGCCTCCTTCTAATATCCGGCAAACTGATATTCGAGATATTTTTAAGATTGCTTCTACAAATAGGCCAACAGTGCATGTTCAGGATGAGGCGAGGGTAATTATGAATAGGGCATGGTTATGACCACGCCTATAATGGAGATATTTGTGTATGATAATGTTTTATTCATGCTTAAATATTAATTCCATAGTGTATTTTTCATTTTCGACATTCTTTATCACCAGTCTAAGGCATTTTTGATATCCAAATAGCAATTTGAAAAAGTCTACCAAAATGTTTATTAAACGGATTTGTCAGGAGCTCTAATGGTCTTGATTACCCCAAATAAATGTGTGTTGGCAGGTATAAAGAGCATATATAGGGGTTGTTATTTTCCGTCTAGTGGCGGAAAATACTCCCACTTTTGTCATTATGAGTTTTTGATATGGTAATTATAATCATCTTTTTAACTTTAAAAAGGGAGCTATGAGAATTAAAACTTATAAGAAGTATTTTTAAAGTTTCAACGTTATTTTCTATGAACTAAAAACACCACTTTTCCGAATAGAATCAAGTAAAAAAAAAAATAGCAAAGTTGAAATTGTGAAAAATTGCCATAAGTATTCCACCTCACTCCACAATTTATATGAATGTACATATACATTATTCAGTAATATTTTTTATTCTCTTGAAGCTGTTTAAAGAATAAAAAAGCATATCTGCCTGTCTTTTTTGTTTAATTCTATCTTCTACAGGTTTTCCTGATATTCATCCTACAATCCCTATAATCTCGCAAGTTAATCTTATCAGTTAATCTGTTCAAGTAAAATTTTCGATAATAAGATCGGTTCGGATTAACTAAAATTTCGCATAATTGGGGTTTTACTGTATTTAATAGTGCCTTAATAACGCAATACGACAAAATAATTATGGATAAGCAATTTTCATAAAAATAAAACAAAAGAAACTAATCTAAATTTAATCATCCTTTTTTTAAAATTATTATTTGTAGAAAAGTGATTTTTTAAAATTATTTAATGGATAAATAACCTAAAGTTCAACTTTCCTTCGTTAGTGCTACTTGCTTTTCTTTTAACTATTAAAATGAACATAAAAATAAATAAAATGATTTAAAACATGCTTATTGCATTTTTCTTATATTCCTAATCACGAAAATTGCGCATAAATTGTTTTAAGCAATAGATCAATTCTTTAATGAAAAAAAAATCTCCTAAATAATCAACTAACATTTTGTATCCGGAGTAAGGATGTTTTTTTAAGAAGATTTCGACAATGGGTAAAAGTTTGTTGAATTAAAATTCATCATAAAGAACCAGTTTTTTTTATTTTAAGCAAGGACTCAAAAGCCAACAGAAAACTTGTTTTACACTAAGCGATAAATTTAAGTAATTCAGTTTTGAATCAAAGAAATTTCTAAAATAACATAGTTAATTAAATACCAGTATATGTGTGAAAATTTCCTAATAAATTGTAAATCGTTTTTTATTATTACTATTTCACATATATGTCTCACATGCTCTTCTTTATTTAAAAAATATTTATTGCTCCCATAGGATTTAAAATTCATTAGCCGCTGGAAATTAAACAAATAATACTTTAACATTGCAACAATGGTAATTAATACTTAATTATCGAAGGATTTTTTATCATTCAACAAAAAAAAAAAAAAAAAAAAAAAAAAAAAAAAAAAAAAAAACACTTTCAAATGAAGATAAAATTTAATCTCTTAAAAATATTCGATATTGGGTTAATCATGTGAAATAAGAAAATGACTTTACTCATATAAAAAATTGTATGAAAAAGAAAATAACATAAAGCCTTTATAATTAAAGCATAAAAAATCCTTTTACGGAAAAGATTGTTTTTAAATTTTCATTCTTGGAATTATAAAAAACTACTCAATTTTTCCTTACGATGTTTTCTTTTCATTAGAATTAAAAAAAAAAAAAAATGTTGAAATCAATTGAAATACCCTTTTGTGAATCTTGTTATCTTCCAATTCATAAGGTTGGAGTAAAAATTATCTTAGCCAGTGGATAAAGGGCTTAGTTTAAAATATATAGACATACAAAATAGCTAATTCAAGTAAAATAATACACTTTAATATTTAGGAATAACAAACCAGGATTTTTCATAGATATTTTAGGTAGAGTGCAACTGAGTTTTTCTTTAAATAAATAAATGAATTATATTAATATATATAAAAAAAATTCATAATTTTCTTCAACGCACACATACGTAGAAATAAAGCCCCCCACCCCCGAAAAAAAATCCCCATACATCCATTTCAAAGATACTGATCCCCTTCCTCAATGAGGAAAAAAAAATGTGTGAAGTGGGTTTGAAGAACCTTTCGGTTATCCTCCTCAGACCCGAAATAAAAATAAAAGATTGGTACTTACCCGAAGTTGTTTAAATATTTGCTTGGGTCTTCATACAGCATAAAATTGCAATTAAATTTTTTTGTAAAAATTTGCAGGGTCTAGGGGGCATGTATCACATGTGATACATCAGAACTGAAAAGCTATACAAGAAATTTTTTTAAGTTTTAAGTATAATTAATTTAATCATCTTATTCTGAGTTTAAATCAGACTATATATCCAACACATAAATTCTGAATGAAAAATAAATTTTATTGGTGTTCTGTGGCAACATTACATTCATTTTTTGTTTTCATGTAATTCCTTGAAACAATTTCTTGCTGATGTAAAACACAAAAAACATTGCAATCTGTGCAATGTACAGTAGTTAAAGCTGAGAATTTGAAATTTCTACATATATATTCTATATATATATTTAGACATATATATTCAGGATGAAGGCAAGAGAAATCGCTAGCTTCAGAGCCCCGCCCACCCACTAACCGAGTTTCAATATCTTTCATTTCTCTAATTTTTCTGTTAAATACAAAAGCAAAACTTCAAATTAAGTTTATATCAAAAAATACTTCTAAAAACCTTTAAATCTACATAAAAACAAACCTCAAAAACCAAAACAACACTGACTCAAAAAGCCCCAACATTTACGTGGTCGGGTCCCATTGTATCACATGTGATACAAACAGATTTCAAGGATAATAATTTTTTAATATTTCATTGTAAAGCTATTTTATTTGTATTAATTGATAAAATGTACACATGCAAAGGAAATGTATATTTTAAAAATAGTTTAATGCTTATATTTAAATAATAAAATAAAACTTACTTCGACAGCATGCCGGCATCTCTTTTTTTCTCCAAAACGCTTCTAAAAATTGCAGTCGTGGGGAGGCAATCGTGGCTATCGGCTAACGAAAAAATTAACAGAGGTTTTTCACCTTATACACTATCTACCAAAAAGTATTTGTACACTTTCAGTTTTTGACATTTTGTCAAATATTTAAAAATATACTGGTCGGATTCTTCTGGAACTTCAGAAATATAAAGATTATGTTTCACTTTATATTTATTTACATTCATTTGTTAAGCGGGTAATTAGGGGGCCAGCAAAAAAACAAAGAATAATAGAAATATTTGGGATCGCCCTGTACAAGAAAATGCACGAAACGACTTATCGCTTTAGAATACAAATATATGAATACAGTAGAATATGTACACTAATTTTTGTGAGAATAGCATGTATATTTATGGCGATAGAGCGATTTTTTTGAAAAATTCAAAAAATTCTGGTATGTTTTTTGTTTATATCATGCTGGGTTTTTGACCAAATTTAACGCAAATTTCAGAAAAATTGGCAAAATGCAGTAGAAAAAATGTAGCGCAATTGGAATATAAATATATTAAATATTTTATGAAATATGAGTAGTTGTATAAAATAATTTTTATCTGCGCATGCGCGAACTAGAAAAACATTTTTTTACATCATTTAATAGTCAATTCTATGGAGTGACTTATAAAAAAAATCCAATCAAATATCGTGAAAATTCAAAAAGATATCATTATTTTAGTGAGATGTTTTTACTCTGCTCTCTAAAAACGGCTGAATCTTAAGGGATTCTTCACAAATTGACATTTTTTAATAACTGACTTTAAAAAAAAACTAGTATTGAATTAATACAACATCTAATACAATATTGCTGCTAATAAGTACTTGACAATTGTGATAGAAAAGAAAAAGAGCTTTATTCGCATTCAGGGCCAAAACTAAGAGAGGGTTGGGAGAGAAGGGCATGTGCTCCCGGCGCTAGGATGAAAGTGTTCTAAATGTATCTTTCGTTTGGCGATTTTTTTCATGGCTATTTTAGCATAATATTGTTAAAATTATTATATCTGGGCTATGCTAAAGCATAAAAAATCTAATGATGATGGCTTAAGGTCCCTGCCCCTACCCGCGAAGATGCTCACGAGCTAATGCTATTCCTATGGGGATGCATTTTTCTAACTCTTTTTCATTTGGACATTTTTAAATAATATGTTTTGCATTGGATAGCGGAAGTCCTTTTCAAGATCGCTCCGTGATTACTTTTTCAATTTTGGCGTAGATATTTTTATAATGTTTCTTTCACTTCCAAAAGCGGTTCTGAAAGTGAAACTAACTTTATAAAAAATATCTATGACTCAAATCGAAAAAGTAGTCAAGGAACGATTTTGAGAGGGACTTCCGCTATCCAATGCAAAAAAAAAAAAAAAAAAAAAAAAAAAAAAAAAAAAAATGAAAATTTGAAAATGCGAAAGAGTTATTAGAAAAATGCCTCCCCACAGGAATAGCATTAGCACAGCAGTGTCTTCGCGGGCAGGGACAAGGGCCTTAAAGATCCTGTTGAAAGTAGAATTTTTTTTGATTCGGTTTAAAGTATCAAATTGGAGTATTTTAATAAAACAGAATACGTTATTTTATATTATATATTTTAAGTTTTAAAATAAGTCGGCTATTAATAAATTGGAGAAAATTTCTTTGTAAATATGCTTTGCGAAGGAGGGGGAAAGGGGTACCTTCAAAATCCACGTTTGCCTCGGGAAAAAAAGACTGGTTTTGGCCCTGTTCACATTTAATAATTTGTAGATCCTCCTCGAGAGGCAATTACAGCTGCGACTCTCCTGGGCATGCTCTCAACTAGTCCTTGTATTACATTTAATGGTATTTTATTCCACTCTGTTTGCACAAGGCAGGTAAGCTTTTTACTGATTTTGGGCGTGTGTCACCCGCCTTAATTCGACGATCCAATTCGTCCCAGAGGTTCTCTATTGGGTTCAGGTCTGGGCTCTGGGCAGGCCACTCGAGTCGATGCACTCCATTATCAGCATACCAATCCATGCTGGACCTCGCTACATGGCAGCTTGCGTTGTCATCCTGGAAATAACATGGGTCCAATCCATAGTATTGCCACAACGTAGGAAGTACACTGTTGTCCAGTATATTACAGTAGGCATCGGCATTGAGCTTACCATGAATTGGATCCAAGGGTCCTAGTCCGAACCAGGAAAAACAACCCCAGAACATAATTCCCCCTCCGCCAAATTTAACTGTGGGCACAATACATTCTGGCAGGAGGCGTTCTCCAGGAAGACGCCAGACCCAGACCCTACCATCAGAACGGTAGAGGGTGAACCTTGATTCATCACTCCAGAGAACCTGTTTCCATTGCTGTACAGTCCATTGCTGACTTGTTTTGCACCAACTTAACCGAGCTGCGCGGTTGGACTTGGTGATTAAAGGCTTATGGGCGGCAGCACAGCCATAAAAATTAAGCAGATGAGCTTCCTTATGGATGGTATTCATGGAAACAACACATCCTGAAGCTTGTTGAAATTCTTGGCGTATGTGTAACATTGGTTGGTTGCGGTTCTTCCGAATTTCTCTAGACAGAACCCGTCGGTCTCTATCTCCCACTTTCGTCGGTCTGCCTACTCTGGCCACATTCTGACAATCACCATTCAGCTTCCATTTTCTAATCACATAAGCCACAGTCGTTTTGGGGTAATTAAGCTCGCTAGATATGTCGATTAAAGATCGGCCATTTCGGTGGTACCCGATGATCACAACTTTCTCAAAATCAGACAGCTCTGTTCTTCTTGGCATCATGCATGCGATTGATGTCAGTGTTGTTTTCGACACCACATTTAACAGTGGAGAACTTGACGTATTTCAGGATCGCAGATATCGGCATTTGCATAAGAGCCATTATCAATTATGTATCAATGGGTAGATTTGACACAAATGCTTCGATTTTTTATAATTATTTTTATCCTGAAATTATTCTGGTAATTATCTAAGAAAAGAAGTAAATCACCAGTAAAAAACGTAAATGGAGATTTGGCAATTTGCGTAAAATCTGACGTCATCCAACTGCTTTCAGAGACCAATTGAAAATCAGTTCACTCCTATCCACAATAACTTTCTGAATTTCCACGAAATTCGATCGGATTTTTTTATGGGTAGCTCCATAGAGTTGAATATTAAATTATGTAAAATGATAAATTTTATCGTTCACGCATACGCTGATTAAAAAATATTTCATACAAATACTCATATTTTAGAAAACTTTTAATATATTTATATTTCAATCGCACCTTATTCTTTCTACTACATTTTGCGAATTTTTCTGAATGTGGCTTTATATTTGGTTGAAAATATTGCATGACATAGAACATTTTAGAAAATATTTAATATATTTATATTTCAATGAATTTTGGTGAACTCCCCCCCCCCCTCTTTTTTCTTCTTTGCAAAGCATCTGCAAAAGTATTTGCAAAGAAAAATTTTCTAATTTATTAATAGCCGACTTATTTTAAAACTTAAAGTATGTAATATTGATTAAAGTAGTCTGCTTTGTTTAAAAAAAATGATACCTTAAAATCGTGAAACCGAATGAAAACGAAAAAAAAATCTGCTTTATGCGGGATCTTTATGCCATCATCATTAGATTCTTCTATGCTTTGGTATAGGAGAAATGCTTTGAATGGGACAATTTTGACAATATCATGCTAAACATAGACATGGAAAAAATCGCCAAACAAAATGTACATTTGGGATACTTTCATCCTAGCGCCCGGGGCACATGCCCTTTTCCCCCAACCCTCTCTTAGTTTTGGCCCTGAATGCGAATAAAGCTCTTTTTCTTTTCTATCACAATTGTCAAGTACTTATTAGCAGCAATATTGTATTAGATATTGTATTAATTCAATATTAGTTTTTTTTTAAAGTCAGTTATTAAAAAATGTCAATTTGTGGAGAATCCCTTAAGATTCAGCCGTTTTTAGAGAGCAGAGTAAAAACATCTCACTAAAATAATGATATCTTTTTGAATTTTCACGATATTTGATTGGATTTTTTTTATAAGTCACTCCATAGAATTGACTATTAAATGATGTAAAAAAAAATGTTTTTCTAGTTCGCGCATGCGCAGATAAAAATTATTTTATACAACTACTCATATTTCATAAAATATTTAATATATTTATATTCCAATTGCGCTACATTTTTTCTACTGCATTTTGCCAATTTTTCTGAAATTTGCGTTAAATTTGGTCAAAAACCCAGCATGATATAAACAAAAAACATACCAGAATTTTTTGAATTTTTCAAAAAAAAATCGCTCTATCGCCATAAATATACATGCTATTCTCACAAAAATTAGTGTACATATTCTACTGTATTCATATATTTGTATTCTAAAGCGATAAGTCGTTTCGTGCATTTTCATGTACAGGGCGATCCCAAATATTTCTATTATTCTTTGTTTTTTTGCCGGCCCCCTAATTACCCGCTTAACAAATGAATGTAAATAAATATAAAGTGAAACATAATCTTTATATTTCTGAAGTTCCAGAAGAATCCGACCAGTATATTTTTAAATATTTGACAAAATGTCAAAAACTGAAAGTGTACAAATACTTTTTGGTAGATAGTGTATCACATGCGATACAATCGGTATCAAAATTGTTTTTGCCGTCCAGCTTTTGTAAAAAGTTCTGAAACTTTTGTATCACATGTGATACAAGGGGCCTGAGGAGGTTATACTAGTGTCAAGCACTGGATGAATACAGTGATTGAAAAGATAAAAACAGGATTTAAAAATTTTTAAGCAATGGCGCAATAAATAGCTGAAAAAACTGCTCAGTGGTTCCTTTTTCAGCTTTTCCCGATCAGTTGCGTCAATCCTTTAAGATATTTAAACTCCTGACTTCACCATTTCAATCACTTCATTTAGCGGGAACGTGAGAACTCGGTGCTGGAACCGAGGGGTTCTTCGAACCTATTTCTCTCTCTCTCTCTCTCTCTTTTTTTTCTTTTAACCGAGGGAGGCTATTAGGTTTTCCTTGAAACTGTCATATGGGATTTTTTGAGGTGGCTTATGTCTACGCATTGAAATATTGATTACATTTTTTATAATTTTTGATTTAATATTGATTATAATTTTACTTTATCTATAAAAAATCCCATAAATTGTTTAATATATGCAAATGAATTATGTATATGTATACATTTCGATATTATATTTACATCTATTTTTTGGATAATTGTTTATGTTAATTTATGACTCGCGTATATAGAAATAATACGTTTTTCATATCTGAATTTAGACAAAAATTTATTTATATGACTTTTACAAAATACATTTAAGTTTTAAAGGCGGGGGGGGGGGGGAGTGAGATTCGAGTTTTACTCGATATGGCGTGATCTGGACATCACGGCCCTCTTGCCCTGATTGCACCATTTCTGTTGCTATCGGGATGTTTTCGCGTGCGCAAATCACTTATGCAAGCATACACCAATTCTCTCTCTCTCTCACACACACGCGCATATACAAATATAAACCTGCAGAAGTCTCAGAGTGGTGTCTCATGTGTTTTTATTATTCTAAATCATTAATTAAAAATTACTGTTTGCTCGGGCTACAGACACATATAAATTTAAAAGTTAAGTGCTGATTTCACCAACAAAAAGCAAAATATGATTAGAGATAAACTTAGTTTAACAAAATTATTTGGCTGCATTTCAAGAGTTTTTAGTGCATCTTTTTCTGTAAGAACTGGTTTTATCAGAATTATATTAAGGAAACATTATTCTATTATTGTTGGAAATATTACATAAAACCTCTTTATCATAATTTTATTAAAGCAATTATCACGATATCCCACCCGTTTTCCTATGGAATGTTAGCTGAAATCGTTGGCATTCCTATTGGTCAATAAACCTCGAATTTGAATCCCAATTTCTTCTACATTTGTCAACCAATTTTCTATATCCTTAGCACAAAAAACGGTAAGCTATTTGCTATCAAAAGCGGTACGATTAAAATTTAAATTTATTTGTGCTGTTAACGTCGGTATTTTAACATTTTTATGCAACTACACGTGGCCTGAAAAGTACTGACTAAAATGCCTAGACACATCCACAACTAGATAAAAATTGAAATTTTCCATTATATTAAATACGTGGATTATGATTTAGAAGCTGTTTCAAAATCAATTTTTGAAAGATGCTCAAATTTGTAAATATTTTTTATAACACGGAGTGCAGTGCAGTTATATCTTTAACGACTTATTGAAAATATTCTTACTAAAAAATAAAGGTCTTACTAAAAAGCTATCAGTCTGCTTTCCGCAGCTATTTTTCTATACTTGTTACAAAATCACTTGTGCGATCAATTTAATCATTGAATTAATTTAAGAAACTATTATTTTCTCGCATAAAATTTAAACTATAAAATATTTTTTAAAAAATAATGATTTTTTAAGCTAATTTTAAATTTTCAAATAAACAATGAAACTATAATAGTAAATTTTAAAAATGTGTTGATGGTACATTAGCTTTATATTATTACTAACTGACCCGCTATTCTTGTATTTTTTAAAACAAAATCTGTGAATATCACATATTTTAAGGCAGTATGATTCCTACCTGCAATAGTATTTCCCGATTTCAGGAACCGATGTAAATGCTATTGAAGCATTATATTTTCCAACGTGTTCGACAAAGTTTGAGTTATAAAAGTTGATCTTCCAGATTCGCCCGCATAGCTCAGCTAGCGGAACAGTGACAGCCTTAATCAGGAGGTCTCACGTTCGATTTCTGATCTGGGAATTTTTCTCCTAGTTGGAAAATTACAACTATTACAACTATTATTAATCCGATTTAATAATTGTGTTAAAATTAATTTAATATAAAATGTGTGCTATTATTTATCAACTGCATAAAATCTAGTACGAAAATGAAACCGTTATGGCAACAGGAATCTAAATATTCTTTTGTCACTACTGTGCTGAAATTTAGGGCATTACAATAATTGCAGAGATTGTTCGTAACATCAAAATAATATTCTAGTGTGTCATTCTCATTTGTTAATTTTTCAGTTACAGGTTTATAAGTTTTGCAATGTGCAGTTGTGCGATTCTGGTAGTTTAAACGTCATTTTACTCTACGTTCTGTCATATTTCGTAAAATGCAAGGTCTTCCACTGTTTTTCATATTTCGATTCTAGCAGGAAAAAAGGAACTTAAAACTTAATATCAGTAAATAAGACTGCAGATTCATTAATCAGTTCAAATACAGCATTAATTTTTAATACGTCACAATAAAATACTTTTAAAACGGAAAAAAATCCTTGTTTTAATTTACGAAAGACTTAAAAATTTTAATCTTTAACAATCGGATTTACAAAATTTTGAAATCTCCACGTAGCTCTATAACTAAACGACGTTGAAAAATGTTTTGTACACCTCCATAAAAATATTATTTTTATCAAAATTGCATAAATCTTTTAATTGAAATAGAAAGTTGCACTTTATGTGCGTATTACATGATGATATGATTTTCTGTAAAGAATTCATCATGAAGGTTTCACTTGAAACAAAATTCCTGCGATGGTTTATACTAATATAAAGCTAAAAAAATGTAAGAAAATATAAAAAAGAGGCACGGAAAAATCGCATGTATGTTTTTTAACTAGTTTATAAGTTTTCACCAAGAATTTTAAGATATACCATCGCGAAGATGAAACAAATTTATCCTTGGTAACATTTTCTCCACATAAGTGAAAAAAATTAGTACGAAAAATCATAATTAAGTATATTTGAATTCGAAAATAACCGCCGATGTTTCTGAATTTATGGCCAGATTCATTACTGTACCGAATGTGATTTGTCAAATCTGAATTATTGCAAAAACACGAAATTATAAATTATCTCTAAATACATTGTCGGAACGTTCTTTGTAATAAGATTGACCCAGAAGAATTTTCTTCAATCATGAAAATGCTGATATATGAAATCATGAAACAATCTGATTTATACGACACGCCAGTTGGTGAAATATTCAATTATAATAGATTTTTAAAAAACTCTGATAGCACCTATCAGAAAAAAATGGCATGCATGCGCAATTGTACTAAAAAGTAATGAGGTAAAATATAAAAATATATTTCACCATGAAAATTCTTTTTATAATGCGCAAGTACATAAACGAACATAAGAATAATTCTGAGTTCATTTAATTTCGTATTTTAATTGTATTTTCGATAAATTAAGGAAAAACTTTTCTATAATGCTGGCATTTTTTTCTTAATAAAATAGTTCTTTCAATAGTTCATCAATAATACCATTATGTATCACCATCTTCAATTTTTAACATTTAAGGCAGTGAATATTTCTATAAATTGGCGAAATGTTAAAACAATTAAATTGAATAATAAATAACACTTTTTAAGACAAGAAAAAAAAACAATTCTTAATCTTTGAGTCCAAAAAAATTGCATATTTGGGGGCAACAAACAGCAGTAAAAGTATAACTAGAAACTTTTAAAAAGGCTGAAAACAATTTAAAATAAATGAGTGCGACAGCCATTTACATAAAAATATTTATATCCTACTAATTTTTTTGTAATATTAATTAATATTTATGGAATTTAAAGCAGAATGTAAAAATGTATTCCAAACGTGTTTTCGTACACTTTCAAAAACAATAGCAAACATCATACTGGTAAATTTCGAATTGGAGTATATTTGGCTTAAAATAAAATTAATTGGTGATGAAAATAAAATAAAAATTGTGTAGATACAATAATATATAACTCAGAAATGCGGTCTTATTTACAAATGATTCTGCTATTTCCCGTTGTAAGTCCATGATGGCGGAATGAGATAAGAAAGGAACTTAACAAAATTAAAGATAGCAAGAAATAAAAAAATGTCATTGAAATTATATATATAAAACCCCTCCGTGTATAACAAGTCCGGGGTCAACCCATCCATGAGAAAAAAAACTCATTCACCAATGAAAACGTTTCATAGTCGTAATGGAGCGTTCTCATTGGTAAGATTTACAGTGGGAGCTGTAAATGACGTCACTACATTTTACTTTGCTTTGAAATCTTTTCACGATTTTAAAAACAATATTTAATTAAAGCTTTTTATTAAAGGAAAGCGAAGGTGCGTTTAAAATGCAATATTGTTAAAATTTTTATATTCGGGTTGCTTTATTTATTTATTTACAGCCGTGAAAGACTCTTGAGAATTTCAAATCTATAAAAAATATTGTGAAAAGTTACCTCCGATTTTAAAGGCTATCTTCTGACAGATGAAACCGTTCAATAGTCGTAATGGAGCGTTCTCATTGGTCAGATTTACAATGGGAGTTGTAAATGACATCACTACATTTTACTTTGCTTTGAAATCTTAATTGGTTGGTTGGCAGGCGGCTTCAGACTTATGCTTCGCCATAGGCGGCTTTTTCTCGACTACTCGACATTGAAATCTTTTCACAATTTCAAAAACAATATTTAATTAAAACTTTTTATTTAAGGAAACCGCTGGTGTGTTTTAAATTTCATTACACCCCCCCCCCCCTTCCATTTACCAGATAGGTTTGTTATAGTTTTAAATTCTTTTTTGTTTATGTATTTCTCCCCTCCCCCCATGTTTAATCGCCGTATTTTTCGAAATTGTTTCAGTCTAAAGTGGCTATGATTGACCACAGTTGTAATTTTTTATCATCCTTTAAAAATGCAAACACGTCATTTTGACGGGCTATCTTCTAGTATTTTATAATCAAATTTTCAGGTACAGTTTTTTTTAACCTGGCGCAAACGATAAATCGTCAAACCATGTATCAGTTGTAATATATCCGATTAAACGTTTTAAAAATCTTCTTTTTTATGTTTATTTTTTTTCGTTTCGTACTATTGTTACTTACCAACACTTTTTCTTTTTTCTTTCTTTTTTAATTATTATTTAAAAATCATTATTATTATTGTTATTTTAAATAAAATTAGTAAAACATTTTTACAGATTTTTTAATGTTTCCCAATTTCAGGAATCGATGTAAATGCTATTGGGGCATTTAAGTTTCTAATGCGTTGAGCAAAATTTGAGTTACATAAGTTGATCTTCCAGATTCGTCCGGTTTAGCTCAGCTGGCGGAACAGTGTCAGCTTTAATCAGGAGTTCCCAATTTCGATTTCTGATCTGGACATTTTTCGTCATGTTGGAAAACTACATTTCGGGAAACCCCAAACATGTAAATTCTTTCATCATTTATAACGTCTCCAAAATGGCAACCTTATCGTTCAAAATAATTTTTTTTCGTCATTATTCTATAACTAATTCACGTAGAACGATGTACTATAAATGAAAATCTTTCTGGAAGTAGTATCTATCTAACGATATAAATTTCATTAAAATCCGTTGAGTAGAACTTGTGGAGTATTCGGAAAACACGAAATTTCCGTTTGTATATTATATGTATAAGTAGATGATATTACTTAATAATCTAAACCCAATCGTTTTGAAACAGTCTTAGGCGAATTGGATCTCAGTCAAAAAATATTTTTAGTTTTTTTTGTTTTGTTTTGTTTTTAAATAAAAATTTAACATGAAAAGAAAAAGCAAAATATCAATTGTAAAATATTTGATAATTATGCTACTTAAAGCATATATTAAGCAGTTGACTGTAGAAACTTAAAAAATTTAAGTTTTAAATCGAATAAGAAATAAAAAGAAATCGTATTTAGTACTTTGCCCACCCAAAGAAAGAGTATAACTTCTGAGACCACATAAAAATGATTTAAAAACGATTTCGGAAAAATTCATGAAAATATCTTCGAACATTGAAAGAATATAAACTACAAAGCTTTGAAAAATTGCTTTTTTTATTTCACTACGTGCGACTCTTTGAAAAAAGTTCTTTAAATTCAAAAGACTCGGTAATTTTTCTACTGACATCAAAGAACATACATCAGTAAATACTTTAATTTAAAATCGTATGAACTTTAAGAATAAAATTTAACAAAATACTTTAGAAACACTTTACATTTCAAAGGAAAGTATTTCTCTATTTGATATTTCATTTTTGAAATTTTTTAAATCTTCAGATAAAAAAATGCTCAAGCTGTCAAAAATTATTTAGGACACATTAGGCTAAAATATATGATGTTCTATAAAACAAATTTTAGACAAAGATTTAAGTGTGTGTATACGTATATATACAGAGAGATAGATAGGTATAGTAACAGTTAAAAGTTTTCAGGCATTTAGTTTTTTATATTTGCTTCTCTGAACTTTTTTGCGAAGAAAAACCGCTATTGCTTTAAAAGTTAGAAATATGCGAATGACCTCTGATCATGTGATCATCTTGATTGAGTACTGAAGACGCTTGATGCAAAGGGGAGGAATTCAAAATTCGTGTGTACAGAAGTTTCTGTCCATTCGTCATTCTTTTATTTTTGCTCTTGTTAAAGTGATTTTTTGGCCCTGTTTGTTAACTAATCAACATGAATAGCGTAGTTAAAATTCAAAAATGGAAATTTCAATAATTATTTTTCGTAAAATGGTGATTTGTTTATCGCTAATGGAGCAATGCTCTCATGAAATTGTGGTAGAATTATCGATCGCAAAATCTACCGAGAATGATGTTTTTTTTAAATATACAGAGGACCATGATTTCCAGGTTTTGTCAAATTCCGGGCGACCCCGGAAAAGACTTTTCGTGTGCACAAAATTACCAGGAGAAAAGCTAGAGATGAAATGCCGCTAGAATGACCCGTGAATTACGGAGTAAAAATACTGCTGAAATAAAAGAGTCTATCTACCGTGTCAAGAAGCTTGTGCGATGTAAGACTTATCTTCGGAGTTGAAAACCTTTCATAAGAAAAAAAAAATAATCAGCGGGCTCGAATGGCATTCGCCAAGGAACACAAAGATTGGCCACGCACTGTTAAAAAGAAATCTGTGAAATCACGGTGAAACTACCGGCAGCAAGGTAGCCGAACTTTTACCGTTCCGTTAGTAGATTTTCCGTTGTGGGAAATAGAAGGGAAAACTCCGTTTGAAGAATCAGTAACTTTCAGTTACAAAGTTTGATCTTTAATAATAATAATTTAATATAATTTTTAAAATTAATGTATCGATTAATCATCAAAGAACTCGAAATCATCGAGTGACTTTAAGCTGCTATGTTATTTTACTTAATCATTATTTTGGATAATTTAGTTCAAGGTTTCCTGAGGATCGAACTCGGGACCTTTTGATTGCGGAACAAATCCTTACGAACTGAGCCAAAGTTGCTGATGCTGGTTTTTACAAAGTATGTCTTTTATGAGTTAGTGGGAAAATCTGCTGTGCTTTTAAAGATTTCCTTTCAAATATATTCCTTAGAATATTTGTAAACGGTTTATTTTATTTTATTTTAGACTGATGCATAATACTTATTATTTTTTAAAATCAATTTTAATTTTTTAAATAGTATAAATTAAAAAATCACTGTTTAAAACCACTGTTTTTTTAAATTAATGAATGAATAAAAAAGTTTTTATTAACAATTCTTTTACAAAAAAAATATAGACAATTTTTTGAAATTGTCGTACACTATTTATTTATTGGCTAATAAATTAAAAGATTTTTTAATAAGAAATAACAGAAAAATAAACAGAAAAAAGGAATTTATGTTTTCATTATTCCATGGTGCCAATGAGACACGAACCTATAATCTGCGCTCGCAGGCGATTAGGGGTGTGGTGCCTTGATCACTCGGCCATGGAGCCCGCCACGCAACGGAGTGTCTCCGTTTTTTGTTTTTATTTCCACCCGTTTCCTTATTTTCAGGAAATATGGTGGAATTTTTTGATTTGTAACGGAAAATGCCCTTTTGTTGTGAAAAGGGAGCTTTTCTGTGAAATTCAGGAAAAAAAAGTTCGCGAATTTCAAAATATTTTTAACAGTGCGTGAAAACTGGGAAAAAGGTGTTATTTTCCGATGAATGTTTCAATGTTTTTAGGAGTTATTGTAGGAACCATGCACGCTAATCTAAAGACAAAAGACATGATTCGAGATACGCTATTTTTACAAAGAAGCATGGGGGAATGCACATTTTTCTATGGAATGCATTTTCTTGAAAAAATGTCTTTTCGTCAGTTGAAATCCACTGCCCCCTTTGTAGCTTGAAGAATGTCTCACCATTTTTCTACCTACTCCAAAGTAGAGAAGAATCTCGATTAACTGAGCTTTGCTTAATCGAAGTTTTCGCTAACAGAACCGATAACCAAGTTTCATTATTTATTTATTTATTTTGTAAATGAACATTGAAAAAGGCCACTCTTTTTAAGTTAACCGCCCATGTTATAGGCTCTTCTAGAGATCTGCACGCGCAACGCCCTTAGAACAATTTTTTAACGGGGTGGACCGATAAATAAATCAAATGGACCGGGCCGGCAGAAAAAATCAACGGACCTGTAAGCCGTGCCGATAAAATATTAAGCGGACCTAGTGATCCGATAAAAAATTTAAATTAAAGCAATAAAATATGATTTATTTTCAAAGAATATCACTTTTGCCGGAATAAGTATAAATAAGCAGATTCTAACTTTATAAAATCGATACAGAAATATATCACATACAATGAAGAGACTACCACCGGGCAGTTTCATGATGTTTGAGCTTAGTTATTTCAGCAGACTAGAGACGGGTTAGTTATTTCAGCAGGCTAGAGACGGGCTGTGATCAGCTTAGCATTTTTGTCTACATAGTCGATCCGGTCCGTAACTGAAGTTACAGTATAGCCTTGATTATCCGATCTTCGATTAATTGAAACTCTCCATTAACCGAAGTCGGTTTCTTCTGCACTTTTTTCAATTTCTGATATCATCCAAAATTTTCTCTTGACAAACATGCATTTTTTAGGATTTTTTCCCCACATTCCTTTTGCCTGAAAGCTGTTCTTTTAAAACTACGAATACAGGTAAATATTTTGGAATTCTCTTTTTTAGAATTTTTTCTGGCAAGCTGAATTTTCGGTATTTGTGCATTCTTCTCCACTTTCAAACGCTGTTCTAAACAAAACCACACTCCATTTCGAAACTTGGAAGTTCTGCCGAGTCTCAGGACAGTCGAACGTTGTTGTACTCTTTGATTGTAAGCAAGTGCAAAGAACCCAAACTCTTTTGTCATCTCAAGAACAGAGAAATTTTCATTGCACCACAATTCTTATTTTTTTATATTCAAGTTTTTTTTTCTATCATGGTTTCCATTAAGATAAAAAAATCATATTATCCATGCAGAGAAAATAATATATTGTTACGCGACTAGAATCGGCAGAAGCTGTGATAAAACTTGCAAAGGAGTTTCACGTTGGCGTGTCAACTGTCAGTGAGTGAAAAGAAGTCGGAAAAAATCAGTGGTTTGCTGAATTTGGTGTCAGGAAAGGCTACAGATTCCGAAAAACAATGATATTAGCAAATCATACAGATTTAGATGTGGAATTAGGCAAATGGTTTGTGTAAAAAAGTTGTGAAAGAATACTTCTATCTGGGCCAACGATTCAAGAAAAAGCTTTGATTCTCAACTTAAAGCTGGGTGGTTCTGATGACTTGAGAGCCAAATTCAAAATTTGTCATGATATAAGACAACTCAAAATCGAGGGGAAAGAATGTCTGAGAATGTAGTAGCAGTTGATTCACTTATCCCAAAAATTAAAAAAAAAACTGGTGAAAAATGAGAATTTTACCCCATATCAAATGTACAACTGCTTTGAAATCGGACTATATTGGAAGGTCCTTCCTGAAAAACTTTTAGCTGCGGTAAATGAAACTTCTGCTCCCGGAAGTAAAAGAATGAAATATAGGGTCACAGTATTATCCTGTTCAACCGCATCGGGTTTCCTAAAGCTTGAAGTAATTGCTGTTGGGAAAAGTAAGAATCCGAGATGCCTGGAGATGGTAAACAAATCTGCTCTTCCTGTGCACTGTTTAAATCAAAGAAATGCTTGGATGAATTCCAATTTGTTATCGAAGTGATTTTTTGATATTTTTATGCCTGCAGTAAAATCTTGCAAGAGCACTTGAAAAGAGCACTTTTGTTATTCGCCAATTGTCCGACACATCCTGAATATAACTGTCTAAAATCTGGAAACATTCGGTGCCAACGTCTTTGCTGAAAGCTTTGGATCAGAACGTCTTCGAGTCTTTAAAATGGCTTTACCGAAAGAAATTAATCAGAAAATTATTTTTTAAAAGAGATTCTGAATCTGGTGCAGTTTTAATAGTTGAGTTTTGGAAAATTATCAACATCAAAGACTGCATTTATATGAACATTGGTGCGTAGGAATATATGCCGCAATCGACACTAAGACGAAGTTGGAGAAAACTTTTTTCCGAATTTTTCAACTAGCGCAGATGAATATGCTACAGGCATTTTGAAAGATAGTTTTACTGAGTTTTGGCCAATTTACACCAAATGAAGCGTGCATTTAAACCGTTGTAAGTTTTTGTTTCAGAATTAAATTTATTTTCATTTACAATTTTAATTTAGTATTTAACAGTTAATAACAGTTCAATGAAGATACAACATTTTTAAACTAGATAATTATTGACGAATTCTCTATTATCCGAAAATTTCGATTATCCAAAATAGAGTCGGTCCCAGTTACTTCGGATAATCGAGATTATACTATTATTAGTTTAGAGGAGGTGTGTAGGAAATGTGTGTAGGTGTGTAGGATATGTGTAGGGAAGGCAGTATTTTTTGTAAAAATATTAATAGCGCATTAAACTTCTGTTAATGGAACCTTTGGAAATAGCTTTTATTTGTTGAATTGTGAAACATAACTTTAGTTTATCATTTAAAAAAGTTCTACCTTTTTTATTCTAAGAAATATTAAATTTGCAAGCAGATTCTGATTCCGATTCAGATTCAGCGAAGTGGAGAGGCCTACTAATTGGTTTGAGCTCAACTAGCTAGACCTAACAATGTTTATTAAAAAATACAGAACAATTGTACAGTAATAAAATAAAGGTAGGTAATTGAGATAACGAAATAAGTATAGGTAACAATAGTAAAATAGACGAGCTGAGTGCTTTACAGATGTATAACATATAATTTTTCTTCAACAGTAACACTAATTCTATAACTGTTTTAAAGTAAAAGTTTGTTTGATTAGTTCCATAGCTCATCATCATTATCATATAAAACGTCCCGTGGAGACATCTGGAAAAGTCCTTGATTGTTTTCTAACAGTGTTACGCAGTTTGTTATTTTTCGTAATAGTGATGGTTGTTTTCTTATTTTTTTTAATCATGAAGAGAGTCTTATCGTTCTAGAGATTCTGAGATGTTATATGGATGTTAGTATGCATTCCGTTACGTAGTGCAGCAAGGTTCCTCGATTTGCACACGTATAGTAGCTCGAGTCAGCTTTTCCGAACTTTACCAGATAATCTGGAAAAGGCCCGTGATTTGTTGCAAACAGGAAGAGGTTTCTGTGCGATATTAAAATATCCTCTGAGCCAGTAGGTAGAATTGAATATGTAAACCTTCCTCTATGATTCCCTTCCCGAAATCTCTGCACTCCCTGCTGTATTTGTAATTTTAGTTGTCGTTTGAGATGAGATTGGGGGAAAGTTTGAAATATTTCTGGTAAGTTGGTATTTGTGATTGTTTTGAAATATTTCTGGTAAGTTGGTATTTGTGATTGTTTATTTTGCCTTTTTATCTTCTGCCTTGTTTCCTGCTATTCCTGAGTGTCCTTTTATCAATTTTAGTATTATCTCTTTATTTGTATTCTGTAGTAATTGAATTATGTTCTGGAATAGTGCTATTTTTGTTCTTCTGTTTTTAATGGCTTGTATGCTTGAAAAGCTATCTGTGTATATTATTGCACTTCCGTACTTCTTTTTTCTATCCACTCCACTGCTCGAAGTACCGCCTGGAAAACGGTGTTTTCTATCCTTAATTTTGATGGAAAAGTATGACACCCACGCTGGCTCCATTGCACACACTCTTAGTGTGGAGCTCCTGGTCGTATTTCTCTTGTGCTGTAAATTTGTGCTATCTCGTCCTTGTATATTGACGATGACTTATAAGCAGGCTTTAATGTCGAGCACACAAGTCAGACGTATGTTATTCAAATAAAATAAATAAAAGTATGACACAAGATTGAGTTGTTTTTGTAAGCACAGAACGCTAATCCAGTCCCTTCTCTCATTTTGGAGCCGTCTGTGTAGATTTGTATTTCCATTTGGAAGTTTTCATTTGCCTTCTGTACGTAATTTTTGTAAGGACATGCTGATGCATTTGGGGATTTGCCTTGATAGAGCTCTGCTCTAAAATCCTCTACTGGTGTCCCCAATCTTAGCACTTTTCCGGATGTAGCAATCTGAAGTACTCTGAGATGCAATGGAGGGATTCTTGTGAAGGCACAAAGAGCAAGGGTCGCCGTTTTTTCTATATCCTCCCGACACAAAAAGAGGCACTGAGCCTGTATTGAGGACAGTAAGCGGAGCCCATGAGATTTCTGTAGGTGGTCGTTCCAAACTACTGCTCTATACGTTATCTTTTTGATTGTTATATACCAGATTTTTAAGATATTTTATTTATTCCTCCTTTTTTATGTAAAATTCAGTAGATTCTGGATTATTGAATTCCCCTCTGTTCTTTTATTTCTTATGTGAGGCAAAAATGACAGTGTTTTATCTAGGATTAAATCAATGTGTGGGAGCGTATTTTTAGATTCCAGTTTGTAAATATTTATTTTAAAAATTGGAGCACTTATTAGATATTTTGATTTTCTGAAATTTAATGCCTTGTATTTTCTATATAAGATTTTTATTTGGTTTTGCGAGTTTTTACATACCCTGTAATCGAGGTTGCACTGTAACCTTTAACATGTCTTCTGTTACAATATACATAGCAGCTTGTATCCTAGTACTCTGTTCTTCGATGTCAGCGATTTGTGTGGCATGAGTTTATCTTTGATGTAGTCCCAAAAGAAAAAAAAAAATCCAGAGAAGTAATATTTCATGAGTGCTCAGCTAGGTTCTTGATCTTCATTCGCAATCAACATATTTGGAAATGTTTCGTTTAGGAAATAAACCATTAAGGAAGGAGAGTTTGGACTGCTAAAAATTATAAAACTGACCTGTCTAATGACAACATTTATATATTTTAAGCAAACGATGAATTTGTAATGAATTATAACGATGAAGGCAGATCCATTGGTTCTCTGCATTTTAAATAAGTATTGTTACATTTTAAAGATTATTTTTTTTATTATTTGCATAATGGTAATCATAATAGTAATATTACTGTGATTGTAATCGATATTTTTGTAAAGCTACAGAAGAAAGAATTAAAAAAAAGAAATCTAAAAGTCGATTGAAAACTGTCATATTATAACAACAATCAACAGGCATCGATACAATTATATTAATGAATTCAGTTTATGTTTCGGATTTTAGTAACAATTACAAAAGTTTGCTGAATTAACTTTACACCATTGCCTTTTTTATTTCAAATATATGTTTCACTCTAGAAATTTAAAATTAGGAGCCACTTTTCTACAGGAATTATCTGTGATAAAAAACATATTTTTAGAAAATTTTATGTCTGTTGATTGTTGTTATAATATCTCACTTTTCAATCGTCTTTTAAATTTCTTTTTTTAATTCTTTCTTCTGTAGCTTTACAAAAATATCGATTACAATCACAGTAATATTACTAAAATTTTATATGTACCTCATGTTGCAGTTACAAAAAAGCTATAGGCATCCCAGTTTTCTAAAAAAAAATCTTTAGCTATGCAAAAATTTTTTATTTACAGTTAAACAAGTATGTGCTGTATAGTAATTTCTTGTCACTACATATAAAGTTCTAAAAATCCTAGCTTCCTAAAAAAAAAAAAAAAAAAAAAAAAAAAAAAAAAATTTAAAATCTTTCATTTTTTACAATGGATTTTTAAGAAATTTATTTTCAATTTTTTCAAAAATAAATGAATAATTGAATAATCATTAAAATGATGAGAATTGTGTTGTAAACAAAACTTACATATTTTTGGTAAGGAAATTATATAAACTTGCATATTTTCAAATAACATAAGAAAATCATTCAAAATTATAAAATATTTTTGTGGGATAATTTTAATTGATTTAACTTGAATTAATTTTAGTTAATTTTTTCTGATTAAATTAATTAATTTTATTTCAATTATTTAATTAATTTGAACTAATTTTTATTTGAACATTTTGACGCTAAATTAATTTTTGAGTTGTAACAATTTTACTTTATTCATTTTGAATTGAAATTTCAAGAAGAACAAAGTTAAAAGGTGATGTTTCTTTTAATATGTAAACAGTTATAAATTTAATAAAATTAAATAATCAGTATGTAAAGTGATTAGTTAATGTATACATGACAATACTTATCTAAACATACCACGACAAACCATATGAAACTCGAATACTCATCTCCCATCTTAATAGGTATTATGGCTTCTTTGACCAGAGTTAAATTCTAGAGGTGGCTTGGGGGTGGCTTGGGGAGCATAATCCCCTCTCCCTAGTGAGATATCATCCTGGAAAATATGAGATTTTGTATTGTGAGTGGTCAGAATGTACAATCCTCCCTCAGGGAATTTTATAATGTATGCTAGCCACAGAAATCCCTCCCGGGGGACTGATTATTGGACCCCTTCCCCTCCAATAAAAGTAAATTTATCTCTATTTTTAATTTTTTTTCGGTTATTTTCAAACTATCATCAACAGATGTGTTTAGGGAATTATGCAATCATTGAAAAGAAACATTCTTTTAGAAATTCTTAATAGATGTAACAGTGGTTCATTTCATGTTTTATTAATACTTCACTTTAAAAAGTATTTATGAAAATTGTGCAAAATTCGAACCTTTGATACCTCATTCAAAAAAGAGTTATATATATATATATATATATATATATATATATATATATATATATATATATATATATATATATATATATATATATATGTGTGTGTGTAATAATAAAAAAATTTCGTCATTTTCTCGTTTCAATTTCATTATAAATTCTTATAAGAATATACTTTTATTTATATTTCAGTAATCTACTAATATTTATTATAGGCTAAAGTTCCCTTTTTTCCTTAATTCTGCGTAATATATTATTTATTTTCCTACAAAGAACTCAATTGTATTCTTTAAATGTCAATCGCTTATTTCGAAATATTTAATTTATTCTATTAGTACATTTCTCCGTTTTAGAATAGAAAACATTTGTCAAAAGCTTTGTTTTTTATATTTTATTAAAATACCGTTTCGGCAATTCCATAATGCATTGAAGTTACGGACTTTTTACCTCTGTTTAATTTTGCAAGCTACCGCGATTTGGGAAAGAATATGAACACGAAGCTCTTCCTACTAACCAATGAAGTGGTTGGAAACTTTCTATCCACCCCTGCTGATTCTGTTCATTGGACTTTCCATACTTACGTTACATGCTTACCTCAGCCTTACCCCGGCAGGATTGTATGAAGAGCGATTGAAACTCCAAAACGCGCGGGAAAAAGTCAGAATTCACTGCTCTCTTAATTGCTAAACTAATCCAAGTGAAATATCAGTTTGTTATCCAATATTATTTGAGTCGTGATGTGGTCCAAGCTGCGTTATTTCAAAGATATATTCTTTATTTTCCTTTTAAAATTCATGTAACACGGAGTTAAAAGGTAGCTAGTTGTCGATTTCCATGTATTGTTGACAGAAGTGGTTGCATAAAGACCATTTTTGTATTTATTCTCGGGAGGTGATTTAAGTTGATATTTTCCATTTCGTGAGAGAGTATATTGCTGGAGATTGGAATGTTGTGTGGAGTAGCCGAGTGAAATTGGACATCAATAAAGATTTATGTCACGTAATTCTTGATATCTTGCATTGTAATGTAGAAATCATCAAATAAACTAGCCCATCTGCCTTTGTATTCAAGCCACAACTTATATGAAAGTTTACTGTTTTTTGTTTAATTGAGACAAATGATTCTACGTTATCCAGCTGCGTCATGTGATGATCCGTTCTTGCCGTCGTTTCACCCGGTGTTTTTTCTACGATTACTCCGAAGTTTTACACACACATATATATATATACATATATACATATATATGTATATATATATATACATGATGTTCGTATATATAAGAAACAAAAACTTTTATTCCGCATACTTTATTAAATTATTCTAAATTTTCAGCACATTTCCCTATTTTTTAAAAACATTTTATTTATTATTTCTATTAATGATTTTTAACGGGCATTTTAAAGTTTATCTTAGTCAAATTTCTTTTCATATTTATTTCACAAAAATTTTCTTAAAACGGTTCGGTTTCACAACATGAAAACTACGAAGCGCCAATTAATTTCAAATACTTTTTATACCCTGTAAGTTTTTACTTCTTATTTTATTCTAAAGTTTTCTCTTCGCGCCCTTTCCATCGGCTCATCATTTTACTACAAATTTCGTCCACTTGTGTATTATGAAGGCAGAGCTCTGATTGGATCTTTAGACTGGCGGGGGATTCTGATTTGTCTGGAACATGGCCTATTGTATCAATACATTTTCGTCATACCCTTCACAAGTTAGCTTGCATGAGTGCGGAGCTCAGATTTTTTTTCTTGATTTTGATTGTTTAAATACAGTGTGGCAACATGCAGATGTACTACTTCGAGAAATAATAGTACTGTTATCACTAAATCTTAATTGGAACATGAATTTAAAGTTATTAAAAACAGAATAATGTATTGCATGAGATGATGATTTTCTGTTAATCTTTTTGCATGAGAAAACAAATAAAGGGTTGATTTTTTTTTTTAAATAAATTAAAAAGAAATTTTATTTACCTTCTTCTAAAATGGATAAATTAATTTTAAATTTATGTCTATAAATCTAGAAACATTTTAAATACGTCAACTATTAAAATGTTGAGTATTTCGTAAAAAGCTGCAACAAAAAGATGGAATATGCTTTTAATTGGAATATTTCTTAATAAAAGAATATTCTAAAGATAATTAAAAGAAAATTACTTAAGGTTGTGACGGTATATTCATGCTGGGTGTCATTTGTCACGTTATATGCAGACATACTCATTAATTTAGGTTAAAACAACACAGTTTATTAAAATGATAAGGGCTAAAGGAAAGTGGAGCCAGTCTATAATTTCACTCACTGAGAACACTATGAAAAGCTAAATCATACTCACAGGCGTCGGTCTAGCTCAGTCGGGGCACCGTCTAACACTTGACACTATTTCCTGGCTGATCTACTAAACAAATCTTAATTTCACAGCCCGTGGCTGTGGATATTTCTTTATTTCTCAAATAATCAAAACGGAACGATTCTAAACTTTCTTACCAAGGCAGAATCTTTAATCCACTATCTGAACTCCTTTTCGCTTTACTGGAGGCCGCAGCTATTTTCTAATCGTCAGCACCTTACTAAACAATCATCAACTTCGTTGTCCAATGGCGGAACACACACAGAGGCTGCTGGCTGCTGGCTACTGCCAGGAACACACAGACGCTGGCTGCTGGCTAAGGCCAGAAACACACACACCACAAACTCACACCCAAGCTTTTATACGCGACAAACTGAGATACTTCTCATTAACATAATACTAATAACCGCGAGCTAACTGCGGAATTCGAAAGAGCACACACACTCTAGAAAGTTAAAGTAAAAGAGAGGATAGATGTCACTTTTACGCCTACAAAATGTTAAATTATTGACGTCACGATCTCAGAAACACTAGAGTGCCTTTATGACTAAAGGTCACTCCCTCACAACCCCCCCTCGAACTCCGCAGAGAAAAAGGGCTGGGCTAAATGCATGCCCAGAACTTTTTCTTGTTATAAATTTAGAGCCGTAATAAAACACAGTGATGGGTGAAATTTAACGCCGAAACATAACTTTTAAAATATTAACTTTAACCCATCACAACCAAAAAAAAAACTCAGTTTGCCTCAAATAATCACATATCCAATCCAATCATTCTTCTATCTTACAAATAGCCTCCGTAAAACTTCCAAAAACTCGTAAAACTTTCAAAACTAATTACTTCTTCTCTCAAAACAACCCACTCCACTGGGAGTGCTAAAATTTCTCAAAACACTAACCTTCCGAAATTTTCCTCAATATTGCAATGCAACTATAACTTTACCCAAAAATTTCTCCATAACTTTTAATATACTAGAATTCGCACCAAGTCCAAAAAACCCAATGCGCAAAAACTTTCCTCATCCAAATTCCGACTTCATCTAAAATAACATTTACTTCATACTAAACTAACTCTGCTACTACGTAATACCTACATCCCCATTAGCCAATGAACTAACTCCCAAACTTCTTCAGACTTAACTCCACTTGAACAATAATTGGGGCACATACGTACAGCGGCATATCGCTGTGCTTATGCAACAATCAAAAAATATCAAAAATTTACAAAATGACGTCATCAATCTCTTCATCTGTATTAACTAAAAGAAAAATAGCAGAATCAATACATAACAAAAGGTATACTTCTCTGCAAGAAAATCACATTAACATTCAATTTTAATACAATACAATTTCAAATTCAAATGCAGCTTAAAACTTCGCAACTTGCGGAAACCATTCCCAAATAAAGTACAAAACGCAACTCATAAAACACGAACGATAAGAAGAAAGTTAATTCATTAAATGTTAGTATAAGAGATAGAAACGCGTGTCAAGGACTTCTTGACCGCAAAACACGTGCGCGCCTGAACCGCGGCGCGTGTACAAAATAACCCAAATTACTATCTGTACTTTCTGAAAATTTAAACATACATTAACATACATTTTATAACACATGAACAATAACAATATAGTAACATTTTAAACAAATAATATAACAATTTAACAATAGATCCAGAATTTTTAAAAAGCAGTTAAGACCAAAATTTCCAACATACATAAAACTAACAATTTTGCAAACAAATTTTGAACACAATTAAGCACTAAACGTGAGTCCGTCAAAAAATTCCAAAAATGGCCAAAAGTACAAAACAGTCTCTCTGCTTTCTATTCCTTCACATTGCTACCACATATATGCACTCTAATAGAAATTTAATAAAGAACATTATCACCCAATCATAGAGATGATTCACTGCTAGCAGGCTTCATACTGCAAGATGGCTTTCTCTTCCTGTCCCAGAAGGCTTGTACGAAGGGTCTCTCGTCATCAGAACTGTACGGTGACGCCACAGTTGACTGTCGTGCCTGCAGCCTGGTTCTGAATGGATGCCGTGGAATACTCGTAGGTTCCACTCGACGACTCTGCTCTGGCCGGTTCGCTGGGTTCACTCCATGGCGAGGTTCACACTGTTGTTGCCGGTAATCTGAGAGTTGCCTCCTCTTTCTAGACGCACCCGAAGTTACCGAAGATCCTAGGCCACGTTTCTTTCCGGACCTATGTAGTTTCTTGTTAGGCAAAGATTCGGCATTTAAAGTTCGCTTAACAGTTTTACGAGTGTCCAAACGAAATCTTTTCTGGGGATTAATCACTGAAGATGGTGAACTATTAGTTAATTTATGCTTGTGAGGTTGTTGTCTAATAGATGGAGGAACTGGACAATTTATAATTTTTTGTCTTTTATGACACACAGAGTCCGATGTATTTGACACAGTTCTCTTATTTTTATTATACTTTGCTCTCGGATTGCTAGGCTTTCGACTTTCAATAACAGTCTTTGGAGCTGTTTGACCAAATTTTCTTCTTGAATATTGATGAAAAGAATTAGACGAAGAAGTGCTGGACTCGGGACACTCATTGGATCGGGAATTTCGCGAAACACCACTCGACATATGAGAACCTTCACTACCATTTTCTCTAAACTTATACACTCTAACCTGATCCAGATTAACAGTCATTCTTTCACCATTGACATCAACAACCAAATTATTATTTCGAACTTCCAAAACCTCGAACGGACCTACAAACTTCGGACCAAACTTAGCTACTCTCTTTTGACGACTTGAACTTAACCAATGCTTTTCTACTAACACAAAATCTCCAACTTTCACTTCTAACTCCCTTCTACGCATATTATAATACTGAGCTTGCTTTTCTTGCGCTTTTCCCATTTGAACCTGAGCTTCCTTAACCAACCTCTCAATATCCTGACACATGTACTGACTTTCCGTATCTGACACCATAACTAACCTTTGGAATGGAGTAATAACTTTTCTACCCAAAAACAATTCAGCAGGCGTTTTCCCCGTTGACTCGTGAACTGCCGTACGAAGTGCATACGCAAAATGCTGAAGAAACTGGTCCCAATTTGCATGATGAGAACCAACATAAGAAGAAATCATTTGAATTAATGTACGATTTACACGTTCAGCCATATTAGACTGAGTAAGTTCCCTACCGTCCTCAGTCTGCAACTTTTCACACAAAGACTTAAAAATATTGAATATAAAATCATAACGAAATGGTTTACTAGCAACTAGTGCGTCAAAACCAATATAAATTTCATTAGTTAGACTCGGTTTATCTGAAAAAACTTTACCACAATCGACTAAAGACTTATTAACCTCCATTTTCTTAACCACACTTAAACCCGACTCCTCCAAATTAACTGACACTGAAACAGGCTCTTTCTTACTCACATTCTCATCCTTATTCACGATTAACGACTTTTTAAAGAAATCCAAACTAATTCCTCTATCCCTCATATAATCCACACCAACTATACAATGCACTGTTAATCCATCCAACACACAAAACTCCCAACATGTCTTAACCGAACGAATTTCAACTTCCAATTCTACTGAACCTTTATTATCGCAAGCTACTCCCTGTGCTGACTGAACCACCAGACTTGACCTTTTCAACTTCTTATACGAAAAATATTTCCGATAACAATCAAAAGAAATGAACGACTTATCTGCCCCTGTATCGAAGACACTTTTAACGACAATACCATCTAACACAATTAACACTTCAGGTAACTCAACCGGATTAATAGTAATTTTATTCAAACTTAAAGACGACTTTTCCAACCTCTGAACACATCTCTTTTGCATTAATCTACCTTCAAAATTCTCATCCGAAGTTAATCTCCTTACTTGCGAAGAAACATTCCTGTCCCGTACTCCCCCACTACGATCATAACCACTATTCTGTCTATTTCCATACATATTTCTCTCACCACTTCTAAAATTATTAGCACCACCACCATTCCTATTACCATTATTCGTATTCGACATATTACGACCAAATCCATCATTTCTATTACGCAAATTACTATCCGGAAATCGCTGCCCCCCTCTCACAAAATTACGTTCCCCCTCATTTCTCAAATTACTATCCGTGACAGGTCTCTGCCGAGGGTTACGCAAATCCCGTTGATCCGAGCTATGCCGAGACTCATACTTCGATAATATCTGGTGCATTTCTGCAAAATTCTTCGGTGCTCTAACTTCAATAAAGTCCTGTATATTTGGATTAAAAAGAGGAAAGACAATGTCCAACAATTCCTCAAATGTAATATCCAAATCTAATTTATTTTTTAGTTCCAGCTTACGAAGATAAAATTTTGACGCCGACTCATAAATATTCTGCTTATTACAATAGAACTCTTTTCTCAAAATACTTTTATCTTTAACGGGAGGAAATGCCTTCTTTAACTCAATTACAGTTTGTTCAAATCTTTTCGCTTCTTCATTAATCAAAAACTTTCCTATATTTTCTAACCACAAAAGTGCTTCGCCCTTTAACGAGCATTTAAGCACTACGTATCTACTTTTTTCAGGTATATTATTGAACAAAATATAATCATCTAATTTAACTAAAAATTCACTAATATCACCCTCACCGGTGAAATACACCCGTGGCACAATCTCAAAATGTCCGACATTTCGTTGGGCGCCATTTGTGACGGTATATTCATGCTGGGTGTCATTTGTCACGTTATATGCAGACATACTCATTAATTTAGGTTAAAACCACACAGTTTATTAAAATGATAAGGGCTAAAGGAAAGTGGAGCCAGTCTATAATTTCACTCACTGAGAACACTATGAAAAGCTAAATCATACTCACAGGCGTCGGTCTAGCTCAGTCGGGGCACCGTCTAACACTTGACACTATTTCCTGGCTGATCTACTAAACAAATCTTAATTTCACAGCCCGTGGCTGTGGATATTTCTTTATTTCTCAAATAATCAAAACGGAACGATTCTAAACTTTCTTACCAAGGCAGAATCTTTAATCCACTATCTGAACTCCTTTTCGCTTTACTGGAGGCCGCAGCTATTTTCTAATCGTCAGCACCTTACTAAACAATCATCAACTTCGTTGTCCAATGGCGGAACACACACAGAGGCTGCTGGCTACTGCCAGGAACACACAGACGCTGGCTGCTGGCTAAGGCCAGAAACACACACACCTCAAACTCACACCCAAGCTTTTATACGCGACAAACTGAGATACTTCTCATTAACATAATACTAATAACCGCGAGCTAACTGCGGAATTCGAAAGAGCACACACACTCTAGAAAGTTAAAGTAAAAGAGAGGATAGATGTCTCTTTTACGCCTACAAAATGTTAAATTATTGACGTCACGATCTCAGAAACACTAGAGTGCCTTTATGACTAAAGGTCACTCCCTCACAAGGTGGTTTTAAATATATTTTTCAAATATTAAAATACTTTATTCATATTCGGAGAAGCTAAAAATGAATTTATATTATTTATCTATTACGAGGTTTTCGAAATAGAATTTTGAATATCATGACAGACGGTATTATTTTCATTGGCATAACGAAGAATTTTTCAATAAATACTTTTATTTAAAATAGCATTAATGCTTGAAGAAGACTTCAAATATTAAAATGCATTTGCAGCTTCAGGGAAAAGTAATTCTTTTTTTAACAGAATGAAATATGAAGATATTTAAATCTGTTGATTCACAATTCTTTAAATATAGATCTCTGAAAACACAAAAAAGAGAGTTTTTAAAGCACGTACGGAGAAAAAGTTTATGCTCTTTGAAGTAAAATTTCTGCCTGCTTTAAAAGGAATTTATTTTATATCCTTCTGCATACAAACTCATTTTCTTTTTATGTGTATGTATTATGTAAGACAGAAGTTATAAAATAAGTATCGCGATTTAGAATTGTTACATTATAAAAATTTAAGTGTAAAGAAATTACATTCATTGAGTATAGTCAAACCTCACTGGAAGACAACCTCCATTAAGAAACTACCTCTTTGAGCGACCAAATATTGATAGATCGAAATTAATATGTGCAATACTAGTTTTAGCTCCATTCAGACACCATGTCAGTTGAAATCCTTCCACGAATGACAAATTTATTTGAAGAAAATGAGACAAATTCCATTTTTTCCTGGTTGTTTGAAGAAGGTTTTATTAGAAAAATGAGAGCACATTATTCGTTAAACTTCTAAACAAAGTTTGTTTTCTTTATATTTTTATAACGGTAACTTTTCAGCGTTTAAACGCCTCTGCAATTTTTGGGCAATGAATTTTTAACTTCTGATGACAAATTAAGAATTGACAATAAAATCCTATTTCTCTTCTACCAGTGCATTCTCACAGAATTGATTAAAATAATAAAATCGTTTTTATTCATTCCCGGTGAAAACAAATTGTATTATTTTTTTACTGAATATTTTATGCATTATTTTTACTAATGTATACTTCATTTTTTTATTTAAACTAATATTTTATATTTTATTTACAAATTTATTTACACTGTTAAAAATCCACCAGTTATATATAGAAAACGATTACTTCGCCGTATTATGGAGCATTCTCATTCGTCAAAATAGAGATATACTATAAAAGCGGTGGAGTGACGATGCAGCAAAAGTTTTAAATTTTTAACAGTGTACTGAATTTCGAAAGGAATTAGAAATAAAATTCATAAAATACAAAACCATAAAAAGAAAGCAACGGCCAATGTATTCATTTTTTAAACTCTGTAGTAATTAACTTATGAAATTAATTTTTGTTTAGATACGTAATATTTTATATTTTTTCGTAATGCGAAAAATAAATTTTAGTAACATAAATTGTTATCTTTTTTCAATAAATAAAATCTATATTCAAACATGATCTCCATTAAGAGACAATATCTCTGAACGTTCAATTTTTATTGAAATGAAACGTGGTCGCGTCAGGGTTGTTTTGATGTACATTATTGAAAAATAATGAAAAATGCCTTGCTGAATAATAAAGAAGACGAAGAGAAATATAAATGATAACTTCAATGCTAAAATAAATAAAAGCTGTATAAAATAGATTTATGATTTTATCGAACAATTTATATGTTACTATATATATATATATATATATATATAGTATTCTAAATAATCTATTTATCTACCTATCTATCTATCTATCTATCTATCTATCTATCTATATATATATATATATATATATATATATATATATATATATATATATATATATATATATATATATATATATATATATATATGTATATATATATATATATGTATATATATATATATATGTATATATATATATATATATGTATATATATATATATATATGTATATATATATATATATATATATATATATATATATATATATATGTATGAACATGTATATATATGTTTCTGAAATTTATCATTATTATTTAGTTTTTGAACATAAATGATTAAATATAATTTGTGTCTGTTGATGTGGAAATCATTATATTGACATCGTGCGTTACATTTTTGATTGAAATTACTGAAATTGACATCGAAAAATTAAAATTAAAATATTTTCTGTAATTTTTTAAAACATGGAGGCTATTTGTGTTCCATATTATACTTTTTTCTACAATGATTGTGACTTCCTAAAATATCACGTTATCGATTCTTTTACAACAGAATGCTCTTTTATTATTAAGTAAAAGTGATGATAATACATACTTTAGAATTTGTTTCAGATAAAGAAGAATGTTTTTGAATAAGTAATATTGTCGCAAATAGCGTCTTTAAATTATTACTTTCTTCTTTCGCAATAGAAGAAAGTATTGTTATTATATTTTTTTCCATTTGCAAATTTCGACACATGAACAAGTTTTAGAAAGGAGGGAGGGGTTCTGAGATCTTATGAAACATGTTTACACAAAATGTCTCTTTGTTTGTTTGTCTGTATATCCGTGTGTCGTTCATCGAAAAGTGCTTACAGTTATAGATAGAATTGACCAAAACATTTTGTGTATGATTTTGTTATTGGTAATAGGAGTTCCCTAAACTAGCCACTGACCTTATAGATTTTTTTTCTGGAAATAAGACATTTACATTTTTATTGTCTATGTAAATTAAATTTAAACACATTTCTTAGATAAATATTTTTTTCATGCATATTTAAAAATATTATTTATTAATAACAAATTAAAAGTTTTCATCATTAATTAGAAGATATGAAACTTATAAACTTAATGAAAGTGCAAAATTGTCAAATTCTATCCAATTTTACACTTAGGTCAGCAAGTTCGTTCAGATGTGGGATTCTATCATTTGTGTTCAACAGTCAGTGGAAAAAAATCAAAGCAACTTTAATCAATATGACGTCTGATGTGTAGAACTAATTAAAAATCTAATACGGAAAGATTGGGTGTCAGAGCACAATAATATTGAGAATGCTTGAAATTTTCTCTTCTAATTTCAGTTAACTGGAGTAAAGCATTAATTTTAAATTGAACTAAGTTTAAAAATTAAAGAATATTTATGTTGATAAATGAAAGTAATTAAAATATACATTTTAGTAAGTACTTATTTATTGATTTTATGTGTTGTAAAATAACTTTCAGTAGTTGAACATAGTCTTTATCTGTTAATGGATACATTCTAAATAAATAAATAAAATAAAATAAAATAAAATAATAATAAAAGACGCAAATCTTTGGATCAACCAAGGGCATGTAATTTTGTTTTTAAATGAAAGGAATTTGATTTTTTTTTTCAATTTCATTAATAATCTTTTATTTAAAAAAAGACCATGCTAAAATTCAGGTTGTTGAAACATTAGTATATACAAACTTAATATAAACAAAGTACGAATCATCATTTACATTTGTAATTTTTCAATGTAAATTAAAGTTATGAAAAATTCTAGATAGATATTTTAATTTTTTCATGCTTATTTAAAAGTATCATTTATAAGTACACTGTTAAAAATCTTGTCCTAGGTTGAATTAAATTTTGGTGTTTAATTATGAAACTGTAAGATGATGAAATCTTGAACCAATATTTGGAGTTTCTTTTGGAGCATAGTTTCAATAGGTGGAACGAGGTTGAAATAGGAAGTTCCAAATATTGGTGCAAGATTTCTCCATCGTATGGTGACAGCTACTGAGCCCCAAAATTTGGATCAAATTAGAGCAAAATTTTTAACAGTGCAACACATTGAAAGCTTTAATCATTAATTAGAATATGTGAAGCTGATAAATTAAATGAGAGAGAAAATTTATTGAATTCTATCCAATGTTGCATTTTGGTAAGGATCTCTGATCAGACGTCTGAATTTATCATTTCTGTTAAACACCCAATGAAGAAATTCAAAGTATTTTTAATGAAGATGGCAGCTGACGTGTAGAACTAATTAAAAACCTAATAAGGAATGATTGGAACACAATAACAGTGGGAATGCGTGGAATTTTCTACTCAAATGTCAGTGAAATGGAATAAGGCATTATTTTTGAATTAGAGTACAAGAAAAAAGAGAGTTAATTTATATTGAAAATGAAAGTTATTAAAAATTATTTTTTTATAAATACGTATTTTTAGATATGTCCTGAAGAGTAAATGACAGTACTTCAATATTGATTATTTCTGTTGTAGATTTCTTGTAGTTAAATATTTTTCAATATCTCTGATAATGGATGAACGCAGAATAAATAAATAAATAAATAAATATATGTAAATAAATAAATATAATCAAAAGGAGAAAAATTTGAATTTACCAAAAATACATGATTTTGTATTTAAATGAAGTACATATACATTCAGTGTGATTCAAAATTGTTTTTACATTAAAAGAAGGGTGATAGTACACATTAAGACAAAAAATATTAAATAGGAAACCATGTGTCCTAAATGATTTCCAAAGAAGATAGCCGTCATTAATGTTTAGGATCCAAAATTTAAAATAAACATAAAAAAACGGAAAAATTGGTCGATTGGTTTGCGATTTTCACTAAAACTAATTTTTATGTTGTTATTTTCTTGAAAATATAATATAAAGATAACTTTAAAAAATGCCGATAGAGGGTGCTTTAGACTTTGGAGTAACACACAACTATTTTTTGCTGTTATTTTTTGCATGTCATTAAATGTTTCCGTAAGATTAGACTTAAACTTAAATTTTGAGCTTAAAATCTGAATAGTTGGGAGTGTTTAAGTAGCACAACTTGTGCTACTTAAATACTCCCGGGTTCGAATTTCAAATGATTATAAAAAACGGAAAAATTGGACGATTGATTTGCGATTTTCGCTAAAATTATTTTTTATGTCGGTATTTTCTTGAAAATAAATTATAAAGATAGTTTTCAAAAAATGCCGATAGAGGGCGCTTTAGACTTTGGAGTAACGAACAACTATTTTTTGCCGTTATTATTTGCATCTCATTAAATGTTTTCGTAAGCTTAGACTTAAATTTTGAGCTCAAAATCTGAATAGTTGGGAGTTGTTAAATAACACAAACTGAATTGTTTTCAGAGGATTAAAAATTAAAATAATCTTAAAAACAGAAAAATTGGTCGATTCGTTTGCGGTTTTCTCTAAAACTACCCTTTAAAACAGTATTTTCTTATAAATAAATTTCACAAAATGCCGATAGAATGCGCCATAGACTTTGGAGTAGCGTACAACTATTTTTAACCATTATTTTTTTAAATCTCATTCAATGCTTTTAAATGCTTAGACTTAAAATTTGAGCTCGAATTCTGAACCGTTGGGATTGTTTAAGTAGTGCAAAATTAAACTGTGTTCGAGGGGGGAGGTTTAAATTTCCTTAACTCTTCCCAACGATTTAGAATTTGAGCTTAAAATTTAAGTTTAAATCTAAGCTTCAGAAAACATTTATAAAGCTTTTGCAAGCATTTAATTAGATACAAAAATAACGGTTAAAATTAGTTGATGGTTACTCTGAAGTTTAAAATGACCTCTAATGGAATTTTTTGTAACTTATGTTTAAAATTTATTTTCAAGAAGACACTTACTTAAAGAATAGTTTTATTTTAAACCGAAAACGAATCGACCAATTTTTCCGTTTTCTTTTGAATTTTGAACTTCCTCTCACCCTTGAACACGGTTCAGCTTGCGTAACTTAATCACTCCTTACAATTCAGATGTCGAGATAAAAATTTAAATTTAAGTCCAAGCTTCCGAAAATATTTAATGCGATGCAAAAAAAAAAAAAAAAAAAAAAAAAAAACGGCAAAAAATAGTTGCTTGTTACTCCAAAATCTAAAGCTCCTTCCATCGGAATTTTTTTTATAGATAATATAATAAAATATATATATATATATATATATATATATATATATATATATATATATATATATATATATATATAATAGAGCTATACAGGGTAATTCTAAATTTTTTTTACAATAAAAGAGGGGTGATAGTACACATCAAGACAAACAATATTAAATAGGAGACGAAGGGTCTCAAACGTTTTCCACAGGAGATAGACGCCATTAAAGTTTAAGGATTAAAATTTCAAATAAACATAAAAAACGGAAAAATCAGTCGATTGATTTGCGGTTTTCACCAAAGTTATTCTTTATGTCGGTATTTTCATGAAATTAAATACTAAAGATATTTTTCAAAAAATGCCGGTAGAGGGCGCTTAAGACTTTGGAGTAAGGAACAACTATTTTTTGCCAGTATTTTTTGCATCTCATTAAATGTTTTCGTAAGCCTAGACTCAAACTTAAATTTTGAGCTCAAAATCTGAAAGTGGGAGTGGTTAAGTAGCACATACTGAACTGTGTTCAGAGGGATCAAATTTCAAATGATTATATATATATATATATATATATATATATATATATATATATATATATATAGATATATATATATATATATATAAAACGGAAAATTGGTTCATTGATTTGCGAGTTTCACTAAAACTATTCTTTATGTCGGTATTTTCTTAATAATAAATTATAAAGATAAATTTCAAAAAATATCATTTAATAAGATGCAAAAAATAAGCATTTAATAAGATGCAAAAAATAACGCCAAAAAAGAGTTGTTCGTTTCTCCAAAGTCTAAAGCGCCCTCTATCGGCATTTTTTGAAAATTATCTTTATAATTTACTTTTTAAGAAAATACCGACATAAAGAATAGTTTTAGTGAAAACCGCAAATCTATGAACCAATTTTTCCCTTTTTTATAATCATTTGATATTTGAACCCTCTGAACACAGTTCAGTTTGTGCTACTTAACCACTCCCACTTTCAGATTTTGAGCTCAAAATTTAAGTTTGAGTCTAAGCTTACGAAAACATTTAATAAGATACAAAAAATAACGCCAAAAAAGAGTTGTTCGTTACTCCAAATCTAAAGCGCCCTCTATCGGCATTTTTTGAAATTTATCTTTATAATTTAATTTTAAGAAAATGCCGACATAAATAATAATTTTAGTGAAAACCGCAAATCAATCGACCGATTTTTCCGTTTTTTTATGTTTATTTGAAATTTTGGCCCCTAAACTTAATGGCTATCTCCTTTGGAAAAGGTTTGGAACCCTTGGTCTCCCATTTAATATTTTTTGTCTTGATGTGTACTATCACCCCTCTTTTATTGTAAAAAAAAGTTTGGAATCACCCTGTATATAATAGTATCTCTCTTTCTCTCTCAATATATATATATATATATATATATATATATATATATATATATATATATATATATATATATAATGTATAATAGATCTTTATAAATTTTTTCAAGAAAATACCGACATAAAGAATAGTTTTTGTGAAAACCGCAAATCAATCGACCAATTTTTCGGATTTTAAAAATATTTGAAATTTGAACCCTCTTAACACAGTTCAGTTTGTGCTAACCACTCCCAAATACAGATTTTGATCTCAAAATTTGAGTGTAAACTTACGAAAACATTTAATGAGATGCAAAACATACCGGCAAAAAATAGTTGTTCGTTACTCCAAAGTCTAAAGCGCCCTCTATCGGCATTTTTTGAATTTTATCTTTATAATTTAATTTCAAGAATATGTTTACATAAAGGTTAATTTTAGTGAAAACCGCAAATCAATCGACCGATTTTTCCGTTTTTTATGTTTATTGGAAATTTTGGTCCCTAAAATTTAATGGCGGCTATCTCCTTAGGAAAACGTTTTGGACCCTTGGTCTCCTATTTAATATTGTTTGTCTTGATTTGTACTATCACCCCTCTTTTATTGTAAAAAAAATTTGGAATCACCCTGTATAAATATATTACAAATTAAAAAAATTTTCGCCAAAACTAACATTTATACTATTTTAATTTTCTTATAATAATGTTCCGTACTTACTTCAAATTATTAAATTAAAATCTTGTTTCTAAATCTAATCTGTTAAACTTTATGCAGACGATATAAATTCTTAATTTGCCTTAAAAAAACATTATTCCAGTATGCGTAAATTTAAAAAGATGGCTCTAAATTAAAAATATTTTTAATTAAAACTTTATTTCTTAATATTCCAAATAAAAACTGATTTCTTCTATGTTTTTATCAACCCTTTTTAAGAAAGTCTTATTAAATTTATTCCAAAACCATACCTTTAAAAAAATATCATTATTTTATTTTATCTATTTATTTATTTTTCCTCCGTCAACCTAGATGTGTGCATATTAATAAATTCATTTCTTTTCTTTTTCTCTTAAAATTAATCATTTATAAAAATCGTCTGCGTAAGATATTTAAAATCCTGAGTCGGTTATAAATTGGTTAAATAATATTTAAAAAAAAATTAATTTATCGTCTGTGGAAAAAAGCCTCGTAGCTGGACAAGAATTCTGTTTACATAAAAGAATGATGGTTTGAGGTTACAGAATGTTCCAGAACTTTTTTTTTAGTTTAAAAGGTGGAAGTCTTGAGATGAAAAAGAAGATTCTTGGATTGCTTCTTGGATGAGGACGGCTCGCTGAAATAATGATGGAATTTTCGCAAAAGGCGCTTTTCCCTTCCTCATTATTACGAATTAAATAAATGAATTTACAGCAGACAATGACTAATTATTGGATCTTCTCCATTTATTTATTTATTTTGTTTTTTCCCTCGTTTGCCATGACTGTGTGTTTTTTTTTAACCAGTGGAAATAATTCGAATTCTCCTTAAATCGTCACAACTAATCGAAAAGTCCGCCAGGATTAGTTATCTGTGCTGCCTTTTTAATGAATGATATTTGAAGAAAATTGCGATGGAACGAAGAAAAGCATGCTATCGCCGAAGTTCGATTGAAGGACTGCCTATATGGTATTTTCAGCTTGCTAATGAATAGCACTTGCTTCGAGTCTGATGTGGATTTTCTGACGCTTGATGTTGATCTGTGCGCATAAATTTTGATTCAGTATTCATGGTCATATTGAAAATTTTTGAAAATTAATGACTTCAAAGTGGTGAGTATGCAAGAAGTATTTGATGAGGAATTTAAAGACGATTGAATTTTATTGAACATTTTTCAAAAAACTGTAAGTTATTTTATTAAATGTTTTGATTATTATTTTTATTCTTTTTATGATAGATGAAATATTTATTATTTATTTATTTATTATTTTATTGATGAGAGTAATTTGAAGTTAATTTATTAATTTACTAATTTATTTATTTATTATTTATTGTATGTTATGGATCTGATATAGTAATTTTGAAAAAATATGTAATTGATAGAAATTATTAACTTTGAAATTTATTGCAAATGATTTTACGATCAGGATTTAATAAAAAAAATAGAAGTGCTTCATTTATTCTAATGAGCAAGAATAAAAAAATTATGGAAGATCTTAAATTCGTACCGTTTGATCCGAGTTCTGGAATGAACATTTTGTCGTGGTTAACTTATTTTGATACAACATGTGAAAAGGAGAAGAAAAATCTAGAATGGAAATTTAATTTTATTGCGGAATATTTGAAAGGGGAAGCGCAAAAAATTTATATCAATGACTGCTTAAATTGTACGGATTATGAACAAATTAAGAAAATTTTGATAGAAAGACTCATTGAATTAGACTTCCCGAGTTTTTCTGATTTTTCAAGTCTGAAATTAGATAATTTAGACAATTTAGAAACCTATTTTCGTAAAAAAGTGGAAATTGGTAGGAAATTACATCTTAGTGAAAATATACTATTACAAGGTTTAACTGATGGTTTAAAACCAGAATTCAAAAACAGTATTATTATAACTCCTCCTAGTAGTACCACAGAATGGTACCGGGTTGTCACATAATTCGTGGAAGTTTCCACCCCACTAGTTTCAAATCAAGTAATAAATCAACCATCAGCTAGACAAAATTTTCAACCTTTTCAACCAACTAGGCCCTGGATTCAGCCAGTTAGGCCCAATAATACACCTAGGAATTGGATTCCCCAAAGGCAATCTCAGTTTCAAAGACCTAGAGTTTGTTAAAATAATTATATTCAAAATTCATACCCTTCAAGACCTTGTAGGATATGCACAAATAGGGGTGTGAGTAATGCTTTTCATTGGGAAAGAGAATGTATTTTTAGGAGTGAGTTGCCATCCTCTGATACTCTTCCAAGTAGCTCACAAAATAATTCTCATAATGTTTGACAATTAATTGTGTATGGATGTACAAATAATTATAATTTGCCATGTGTTGTAGATACTGGCTCAACTATTGCAATATTGCCAATTAAATTTGTTAAAAAACTTAATGCTAAAATTTAGACTATACCCCCAGTTACCATTGGTCAGGCAAAAGGATTTTTTACATATAAATAAAAAATGTAGTGTTCTTCTAAAAGTGGGTAAAATTAAAAAATATGTTAACTTTTTAGTATGCAATACAAATTTGGATTATGCTATTTTGGGGTTAAAAGAATGTTCTAAATTTAAATTAACCATAGAATGTAAAAATTGTATTGTAAGGCAGGGAAGGAAAATTATAACTAACGGTATATCCATACATAATGAAAGATCCCTTCATTTCAATACCGTAAATATGGACCAAGTACAACAAAACAGGGATCAATCTAATGAATTTGTAACCTCAGAATATAAAAAAAATATGAAATTAAATACTGGTAATACTGAAGCAATAGATAATTATGATAATGAAACACTGAATGTAAGTAATCATGATATAGAGTTACAATCTACTTGTGGAAATATTATGAAAAATGAAGACTGTGTTGAATATGATCACGCAATTAATGTGCATCCTGATTATAGAGGTTCCATGGCTCTTCAAAATTTTCGCGATAATTCGGATTCAGATTTAACTGGGGAAATAAATTTAATTCAAGATGTAAATTTAAGGGAATTAGTTCATATTTATAGTGATATTTTTGCAAAGCATAAATATGATGTGGGTAGGATTAATATTGAACCACAACGCGTTATACTAAACTCAGACCTACCTATATCTTTGAGGCCCTACCGAACATCTCCCCTAGAAGAAATAGAAATAAAAAAACCAAATTCAATCATTGTTAGCAGCCGGACTGATAAAGGAAAGTAATAGCCCCTATTCTGCCCCTTTTACACTAGTTATAAAAAGAGAGGAAGGTAAAAAAACGCGATTATGTATAGACTATAGAAAATTAAACGCAATAATTAAAAATGATGCAGAACCCTTGCCCCGTATCGATGGAATTTTAGATAAATTGAGTAGTGCTCAGTATTTTTCAACTTTGGATTTAGCCTCTGGCTACTGGCACATACAAATACATCCATCCGATACAGAAAAATTAGCATTTGCAACCAATTTTGAACTTTTTGAGTGGCTCGTGCTCCTTTTTGGCATAAAAACGGACCCTCCCATATTCAATAGAACCATTCGAAGAATCCTTAATAAATATAAAATCGACTTTGCGTGCCACTATTTTGATGATATTAAAATTTTCTCTTCCTCTTTAGAAGAACATTTAAACCATTTAGCTCAAATTTTTGACATTTGCAAACAAGAAAACATTAAACTTAAACTTTCTAAATGTAAATTAGGCCAAAATAAAATCAATTTCTTAGGTTATGAAATCACTAATGGAACTATAACACCAGCAAATGCCAATATTGAAACCATCAAAAATTTAAAACCTCCTTCAAATGTGAAAGAGTTACAACGATTTCTAGGTTCCATTAATGTTTACCATAAATTCATAAATAAACATGCTGAAATTAGATATCCTCTGAACCGATTACTTAAAAAAGACACAATATGGGAATGGAACTCAGAGTGCCAGGAGTCTTTTGAAAAATTAAAAAATTCTTTTATTGCAAAACCCATCCTCAAAATTTATGATCCTAAATTACCTTTACATATGTTTGTAGATGCCTCTCAGATAGCAGTAGGTGCCGTTCTAAAACAACCTGATAAAGATAATTTCTTACATCCTTTTGCTTATCATTCTAGAATTTTGAAGAGTTATGAACAAAATTATTTCATAACTGAATTAGAATGTTTAGCTATTATAGATACTCTTGACAAATTCTATCATAACTTTCATGGTGTCAAGTTTACAATTCATACGGACCACGCATCTCTAGTATGGTTAAAGAGTGTTAAAAACTTAAGAGGTAGGCTTTTTAGATGGTCACTCAAACTTAGTATGTTTGATTATGAGATAAAATATGAAAAGGGTTCAACAAATGTCGAAGCAGACATGTTGTCACGAAATCCTGTTTGTCATTTTAATCAACATATTAGTTTACTGCTAGATAGGAAAGAAATTATAGAGATGCAAGACAAAAAATATAAAAAAGATGTGACAAAAAATATAAAAAAGAGAATGGAATTATTATAGTTCAGAAAAAGGGATTCAAAAAAATTGTTGTACCAATGTCATTAAGAAAAAAATTACTCCATATTGCTCATGATAATTTTGGACATTTAGGGATTCAAAAAATGCTTAATTTAATATCTCCCAACTATTAATGGCCTAATATGACAATAGACATTACAGAATTTGTTAAACATTGCGATACCTGTCAGAAAAATAAAAAACCAAAACAGAAAAGATTCGGCTTATTACAAGCTATGCCAGCGACAGATCAACCTTTTGAATGTCTTTCTATTGATACTGTTGGTGGATTTAACTATTACAACAAAAAAATTCTTACACATAATAATAGATCATGCAACTAGGTTTGTTTGGGCTTTTCCCTCCAAAAATGTTACCCCTGAAACATACACTAACTGTTTAAAACAAATCTTCAATATCAAAGCACCTCAAAAAATACTTAGTGACAGGCATAAATCTTTCAGATCTCCAAGATTTAAGAAATTCCTTAGAAATCATCATGTTCAACAGCGTTTTACATCCGCACATCATCCTCAGACCAATGGAAAAGTAGAGCGCGTTAATCAGACTATAGTTACCAGGCTTAAATGTAAAGTTAATTCCACTTCTTCTAAAGTACCTTGGACGAGATTATTAAACCAAGTCATCGAAGAATACAACAATACGCCCCATTCTATCACCAAGTTCCCACCTGCCTATTTATTTTATGGTCAATTGCCTTATGAATCTCCTTTAAAACAAAACTATTACCCTCCAGTAGACAAAGCCCTCAAAATTGCGAAAGCGCGAACTCAGGAATTTCACCTTAAAAGTAAAAGACTCTATGATCGAAATTTTGTCGAATGCCCATTAAAAATACAAGACTCTGTAATTTATGAAGAATTTAAATCTCCTAACACTAGAAAATTAGAACCTACTTTCTCTGGACCATATAAAATTATAAATAAACTTTCTGATGTAACTTATGAAATAGATACATTTAATTATGAGACAGGACAGAATTCCGTTATTGTGCATGTTTCTAAATTAAGACCCTATTTTTCACCAGAAGATTTTAAACTGTTTCATGAGCAACCCAAAAACAAACAAATCCTCAGATACAATCACAATCACTAGATCAAATTGAAGTCAAGACAGTAGATTAAATTTTAATTCTTATTCTTTAAATATTCTATCACCATAATTTTCAACATTAGCAGGTATGTTCTTGGTGGCCAACAAGAATATTACTTGTTTTTGGGAGTTTTTGGGGTTAAATTGGGCTCCTTATGCAGGCATAAGGTGTACACTTTGATTGTAAAAGCTTTCAAATTGATGTTGATAAATTAATTTTAAGTGGATATAAGTCTAACTATATTTACTCATGTATTTGACATTAGTATTATTCTATTTATTCAGCAGATATTTATGTTATAACAGTTATAAAATCTAATGATTCTACTCAAACCTATAACATAATATGTGATTTTCAGTTCTGTTTTTATTTCCATTTCTCAATTAAGAATGACACCTTTTATTCCTATTTGTATTTTATTATTAAAGTTTATAAACCATGTGTAGATAAAACATTATTCTACATTTGGCATTTGAAAACTTATAACCAAATTTGACAATTTATTAAAAGAGTATCAGAGTGGAATTATTGTAAGGAAATACTGGTTGAGAGTCCATTTTCTAAATAGTTAGATTTAATTTTATTTGGATTTTGGAATTATTATGATTTTTTTTATTTATACTTTCGGCTAGCAAAAAATACTTTCTTATGCTATTAGAAGATAAGAAAATTGTTTAGTTGCTATGTAATTATTTTTATCCTCAACCAATATTTTCCCTATCAATAATAAACAAACTGTGATATAATCTTTTGATTATACTCTTGTTTTATTATTATTATCATTATGATTTCTATAATGAAGTTTAGTATTAATTATACTCTTATTGAGAAATATTAGGATATGGAGTCTTATTATACTATCACTTATTATTGTTGTTATTGTTATTATTTAAATTTTTCTATATTATTTATTATTGATATTGAGAGTGATGCTATTTATTATTAAAAATTGATATATTATTGAAAGAAAAATTTGATATATTATTAAGAGATGTTGGATCCAACAAAGATTCCAACATAACATTAAACCAAAATGGAAAAATTATGTAGTTCACTAGTAAACTGGATTGAAGATGTTTTATGTGAAGGACAGTATTTAGTAAACTTTCCGGAAATTCTTATTTAAATTAACTATTGATAATGAACTACATTGAAGAATTGCATTTTTAAAACTGTTAGAGACTTTTGATTTGAATGACTATGTAGTCAACTAAGTTTGAGAAGAACGTTTATTGTAGCCTTTAAAGACTATGTTTACTACAAGGACTATACAAACAAATTTAATTTCTGAACTGAAATTACTACTAATTAAGTCACGGAAATTCTATAAACTACCATGAAAGAGATATCTTATTATTTTTATTATATCTTTAATGTCTTTTGCCTATTAATATTCATAACTGATTTACTGTTATTGTATGTATTAACTCCTATGCATTTACAAATGGTAAGTGATATTGTAACATTATTGTATTTCTTTCAGGGAAATGCTCTTACCTAAATTTAATTCAGATTAATTTTCTCTTAAATATATTATTTTAATCGCTAATATTTTTATATTGCGTTAATTTTCTTTTCTTCCATCTCTTGGCTTCCGGAGTTTGACAGTTTTATTCCAAAATTTAACTTTTCTAAATTATTATATTTCTGTTGTCTGAACTTGTAGTTTTATTTAACTATCAATTTCCTACAATGTTTTGGGGAGGGGGGATAATATTACAAATTCAAAAAATTTTCGCCAAAACTAACATTTATACTATCTTAATTTTCTTATAATAATGTTCCGTACTTACTTCAAATTATTAAATTAAAATCTTGTTTCTAAATCTAATCTGTTAATCTTTATGCAGACGATATAAATTCTTAATTTGCCTTAAAAAAACATTATTCCAGTATGCGTAAATTTAAAAAGATGGCTCTAAATTAAAAATATTCTTAATTAAAACTTTATTTCTTAATATTGCAAATAAAAACTGATTTCTTCTATGTTTTTATCAACCTTTTTTAAGAAAGTCTTATTAAATTTATTCCAAAACCATACCTTTAAAAAAATATCATTATTTTATTTTATCTATTTATTTATTTTTCCTCCGTCAACCTTGATGTGTGCATATTAATAAATTCATTTCTTTTCTTTTTCTCTTAAAATTAATCATTTATAAAAATCGTCTGGCTAAGATATTTAAAATCTTGAGTCGGTTATAAATTGGTTAAATAATATTTTTTAAAAAATAAATTTATCGTCAATGGAAAATAGCCTCGTAGCTGGACAAGAATTCTGTTTACATAAAAGAATGATGGTTTGAGGTTACAGAATGTTCCAGAACTTTCTTTTTAGTTTAAAAGGTGGAAGTCTCGAGATGAAAAAGAAGATTTTTGGGTTGCTTCTTGGATGAGGACGGCTCGCTGAAATAATGATGGAATTTTTGCAAAAAGAGCTTTTCCCTTCCTCATTATTACGAATTAAATAAATGAATTTACAGCAGCCAATGACTAATTATTGGATCTTCTACATTTATTTATTTATTTTGCTTTTCCCTCGCTTGCCATGACTGTGTTTTTTAACCAGTGGAAATAATTCGAATTCTCCTTAAATCGTCACATATATATATATATATATATCTATATATATAAAATTCTCCTGTCACAGTGTTAGTTGCCAAACTCCTCCGAAACGGCTTAATCGATTTTGATGAAATTTTATATGTATACTCAGTAGGTCTGAGAATAGGTTGTTATCTATTTTTTATAACCCTAAGTGATAAGGGTGGTCCACCCCGTAAAAATTTCTTCGAAACGGCTTAAGCGATATTGATGAAATTTTCATGCTATGACGTCATAAGAATAAATGTCTCTGTCCATTCATTGTTTGAATGCTTTGCGAGCCGAACTCAATGGTTTTCATCAAATTCATAATTTGTCATTAAATTTATTTTTTTACTTTATAATTATAATTATAATTATTATTATTTTGAAGTTGTTGGCAACAATAGATCTTAGAATGATGTATTTTTTTTTATATTCCCATGTTTTAGGTAGTAAATTAAATTATTAAAAAAAAAAAAGAAGAAATTTTTAATGCCGATGTCTTCAGAATAAGGTAAATAATATTTTTTAATGAAACGTGAAAATGTTATAGTTTAAATTGAATATAGACATTTTTTATGTTTATTACTTTTGTAGTTTCCTCTCAATCTGATAAAGAATATACATACTAGAATACATATTAGTAATTTGACAATGGCCATTTGCCATATGTAAAAAGCGGAATGGTTAGACTGTTTTTATTTTTGACAATCATATGGCTTAGACATTTTATACTATTTGGTTATTCTCTCGACCAAAAATCTACTGCCCAACTACAAGGTAGATGAATGATACTAATAATGGATGATCGTAAATGTCACATACACTTGACATTAACCACAATGTACATGTTTATTACATCGTCAAGTGATTTTTAATTCAACTTTTTATTTCTGCTTTTATCAATATTGTATTAATTAATTTGTTTTTTCGTTATTTAATCGAAAAATTAATTTAATTTGTATAAATGGGCTAATACTTTGGCGATTTCTATCATTTGGCGAAATTTGTCGATGGGATAACCAAGGAGTACCCCTTTCATTAGAGATAAAATCAGTGTTGGAGTGGTTTATAAAAATCCGAGACCGTTTATAATCCGTTTTATAATCTGAGTGGTTTATAAAAAGTGAAGTGATCAGCCTAAAAATGCTGATGACAGTCATATGACTTATGCTTTTTTATATAGATGATTAATTTGTTTAGTACTACTTGGTTATCCTGCCGACCAATCTCTCCAAATTATACAAATCGCCAAACTAATAGCCAAAATTTTCTATATTGACATAGTTTTTGTTTCAAATAACGAAAAAACAAATAATTATCAGAATATTTAATAAAAATACAATAAAAAATCGAAATAAAACTTAATTACATTTTAAACACGTTTATCGTATTTTCACCGTCACCCATTATTGGCATTTAATCTTATAATTGGCCACGTTTTTTGGTCAACAGGAGAACCAAATAGTATCATTTGGTTTATTATTAAACAATACTATAACAAAAATATTAGTCAGTGAGTGCAATATTTAGTGTGAATCATTCTAAAAGAGAAATATTGTGACAGCTAAATAAAAATAATAATAATAATAAATGATACACTAAATAACATTAAACATTGTAATATGTATACTAGCAATCTTTGTCCACTACGCTGGTCGTTTTCTCTTAAGATATCTTGAATAAAACGAAGTTGATCTAGCAAAAATTTAAGAAGAAAAGGAAATATCGGTATTAATAGGTTATCCCGTCGACCAAAAAATTATCGCCAATCTATAAGATTAAATGCCAATAATGGATGATCGTGAATTTCACATTCAATTACATTAATTACGATTCACGTGCTTAAAATGTCATTAAGTAATTTTTATTTTGACTTTTTATCTGTATTTTTATTAATTATTCGACTAATTATTTGTTTTTTCGTTATTTGAAATAAAAATTATGTCAATATGTATAATTTGGCTATTAGTTTGGCGATTTGTATAACTTGGCGAAATTGGTCGACAGGATAACAGAGTAGTACCACAATATCTAATCAAACATTCATAATTGTTGTCTTATTCATGTAATCTTGCATTATTCTGTTCAACATCGATGTTGACGACATAATAGACAAAATAGCTCTAAAATGACTAAAATACCTATGTTTGACAGTTTTTTTTTAGATCTGTTATCTTGAAATCCCCGCTTCTACCTAAACCTGCTGCTGACAAGGAAGATCTCCATACTGGGCATACTCAGAAAATTTTGAAAAAAATACTAATTAAATTACTTATCTGAGTAATAAAAGATCAGTCAAATTTACCGGCGGAAATTCAGTGAAAATTTTGTAAAAAAAAAAAAAAAAAAAATCGAGTTTTTGGCGTAAAAAGGACAAAAACGTCACGCATTTGGCGAACAGTATAATGCATGTCTTCCAGATATAAAACCTTCCCCAATCTGAAATTTTCAAATATTATAACAAATATTTATCAGAGGCTCCCGTTAAAAATACTATCTGTGATGATGAAACGGTACAATTTCAAAACATTTCGAAAACTGCCCCCGGGGGGGGGAAGTTAAATTGTGGTAATGGAAGGAAATTTTATAATATGAAAGAGCAGACAGAGGACTAACCAATGATATGTTACATGACAGGCCCAAAAAAAAGTTCGGAATTTTTTACCCCCAAATTAATCCCCTCGGGGTAAAAATCTTAAAATCGCTAAAACACATCTTTAATTACTTTTTTATATTTATTTTCTGCTGTTTCACGCTTTTACTTTAAACGACTGCTGAGAAGTGCAAAAAATTCTTAACTGTTCGACTCTTTCATTCAACCCCCTCAGGAGGAGGAGGGCAATTTCTAAAATCGCTAAAATGCCTGTTTAATTATATTTTAGTAGATTCATTTTCTGGAATTTCACGTGGATACCTTAAACGGCTGCTGAGATATACGAGGATGTTTCAGAATTTTCGACCCCTCCCCGTTTCCCCCGCCACCTTAGAGGGGTGATCTAATCTTAGTGCACGCTTACATCATAAGAAGTATATTTTTCCCAATTTTCATGTTACTATGTTTAGTTGTTTGGTCTGTGCGTTGATTATCAATCTGTTAGGGCAAACTATTTTATATAAGTATCGATAGATATATGTGTGTATTTACACGTATGTGTATACATGTACAATCAAAGAATAAAAAACATTGTTACTATATTGTTTTTCATCATTAAGTAATTCAATTTTTTCTATTCATTTGTGTTTCGTACAGTGAACAATGCCAACAAGACGCAAAGGGGCTTCCTTGGGCCGTCAAACAAATAAAGCTGCTGGCATGCGAAATACAAGAGCCCAAAGAACAAAAGAAGAAATCCAGCAAGGTAATACTAATGCACGTGTGAGCATGGCGCAATTTCGTCAAGCAGAATCAGAAGATAAGCGAGCTGCACGAAATAAACAAAGAAGATTAGAACAAAGAAAAGCACGCCATTCCATAGTTGACAGACGCCGAGCAAATGATACACTACGCCAACATGTACATCGATCATTTACATCTGATTCATTCCTGCGTCTAGCATTCAAGTATGAGCCTGATATTCAATATTATGCTCATTCAAAAGTGGTAATTGGTGCTATGGATAAGGAATGCCTGCATTATAATGCCCTTAAATTTAAAAATGAAGCAGCCGGAATGTGTTGCGCATCAGGAAAGGTGCAATTACCAGCAATAGGAACACCACCTGAACCATTGAACAGTCTTCTTATCGGAACGGATCCAAATTCTAACCTGTTTCTGAAGTCAATAAGAACATTCAATTTATGTTTCCAAATGACATCGTTCGGAGCAACAGAAATAGTTAAGAATAGCAATGTAAATGGTCAACAATTCAATTCAACATTCAAAATCAAAGGCCAAATTTATCACAAAGTGGGCTCATTGCTGCCAATGCCAGACGAACCACATAAATATTTACAAATTTACTTTATGGGCGGTGAGGATGCACGTGTGGATGCACGTTGTAGATACAGTCACCTCAATTCACTTTCTGCAAGGCGTATCATCAGTGAGCTGGACGCTCTATTGAATGAGCACAATGAATTGTTGAAAATATTCAAATCACACATGCACAAATTAGAAAGTGATGATCACGCTATTGTCATCAATCCTGACAAAACACCTGCTGGAAAGCACATTCGTAGATTCAATGCTCTTGCCGTTGAAGACGTTGCTGGAATTATAGTTGGCGATCATTCAGGTACACGAGAAATCGTGATTCGTAGAAGAAATAATAATCTACAGTTCATTGCTGATACACACCGTTCATATGACGCTCTCCAATATCCACTAATGTTCTGGAAGGGACAAGACGGATATTGCATAAACATTAAACAACGAAATCCCACTACAGGTACTATATTCATTATGAACTTCATTATTACTCATTAAACAAGCACTTAATTCAGGACCGTAGCTAGAAGTGAAGAATAGGTGGGAGGCTCAAGAGAATGTAGGGGGGTGGGCGAGGTCTTACGTTTAGTTTATATCTTTCTGACGCAAAAAGATAAATTAGTACATATTTACATTGTAGATAGTATGTTTCTTTCTAAACTGTTTTCATAATTTCATTTTATGCTAAGAAAAGAATTGGATTATGAAAAATTTGATTATAAAACTTGCAAAAAATTAAATATCATGTTAGCTTTATATGCGCAAATAAGATGAGCGAATGTTGAAACGCTTATTTTAGATACAATTTAGAAATTCTACAAAACTGGGAAAGGGCCTCAAAACTAACTTAGATTTTGGAACAGAATTTCCTTTGAATTTTGGTACATAAATTCACTTAGTAACCTTGGTGTCTTTTCCAGGGGGCTCAAAATATTTTAGAAAGGGGGGTGTCTGAGCAGCCCATAGCACTCCATTAGCTACGGCCCTGTGTTAATTTAATATTGATTAATTCATTAAGCTTAACTATTGTTAATATTTATTTATTAATGCATTATTACAGGAGCCGAAACAAACAAGAACGTTAGTTCGAAGGATTTTTATGCATATCGATTGATGGTAAGACGTGGTCAGGAGAACGTCATTCTACGATGTCGTGAGCTTTGTCAACAATTCATGGTCGACATGTACGTGAAGATAGAGAGCGAACGACTACGGTACTTGCGATTTAATCAACAAAAGTTGCGTGCGGAAGAATACATTCACTTGCGAGATGCTATTGTCAACAATGCTGACGCCGACGAAATTGGTAACTCTGTCATTCTACCATCATCGTACATAGGCAGTCCACGTCATATGCAAGAATATATACAGGATGCTATGACTTTTGTGAGCGAATATGGACGGCCATGCTTATTTATCACATTCACATGCAATCCAAAATGGCGGGAGATTACAACTTTGCTATTGCCTGGGCAAAATGCAATACATCGTCATGACATTACAGCACGTGTGTTCAGACAAAAATTAAAGTCTTTAATAAATTTCATCACAAAATTACATGTATTCGGCCCCACACGTTGCTGGATGTATACAGCTGAATGGCAAAAGCGTGGATTACCTCACGCACATATTTTGGTTTGGTTATTCGACAAAATCCGTCCTGAAGAAATTGATAGTATAATTTCTGCGGAAATTCCAGATCCATCTACTGATCCATTGCTGTTTGATATTGTTACTGCAAACCTGATTCACGGCCCTTGCGCTAACCTGAATAGATCATCGCCTTGCATGTCAGATGGAAAATGTGCCAAAAGTTTCCCCAAAAGTTTCACTAATGATACGATAACAAATGTTGACGGATATCCAATATATCGTCGGAGAAGTCCCGATAATGACGGAAATTCATTTATTAAGAATATCAACCACACAGATATTGAAATTGACAACCGTTGGGTTGTGCCATACTCGCCTCTGCTGAGCAAAACATACGACGCTCATATCAACGTTGAGTTCTGCAGTTCAGTGAAGAGCATCAAATACATTTGCAAGTAAGTGAATAAAGGCAGTGATATGGCTGTATTTCGAGTTGAAAATACCAACGAGAATGTTCCTCCAGTGAATAACAACGATGAAATAACTCTTTACCAAATTGGCCGGTATATTAGCTCCAATGAAGCTGTTTGGCGTATCTTTGGTTTCTCAATTCATGAACGGGATCCAGCAGTTATTCATTTAGCAGTCCATCTTGAAAATGGTCAGCGCGTATATTTCACGAAGGAGACAGCGATTGGTCGTGCTGTTAGTCCACCAAAAACTACACTCACCGAATTCTTTGAATTGTGTAATCGTGCGGATGCTTTTGGTGCCTTTGCACGGACATTAATTTATTCAGAAATTCCCCGCTATTTCACTTGGACTCAAACAAAAAAATGGATGCCCCGCAAGCAAGGCACACCGATTGATGCATGTCCAGGTTTATTCAAATCAAACGTCTTGGGACGAGTATTTACTGTCAATCCAAGGCAGACTGAGTGCTTTTATCTTCGGCTGTTGTTGGTTAATGTCATCGGTCCATTGTCACTTCAAGATATACGTAAAGTAAATGGACAACAGTATCCAACGTATAAAGATGCATGTCTTGCTCTCGGCTTACTGGAAGACGACAACCAGTGGGAATGTATGCTTGCTGAAGCATCATTGAATTGTACAGCAAAACAAATTCGTCTGTTATTTGCTATAGTGTTGACTACATGTTTCCCGGCCCGAGCAGAGACATTGTGGAGTAATCACAAAGATTCAATGAGTGATGACATTTTGCATCATTATCGTACACGGTGCAACGATCTAACGATTCCATTCAGCGACGCTATGTACAATGAAGCATTGATTGCTATAGAAGATCATTGCATTACCATGGCCAACTTATCACTTAGTCATTTCGGTATGCAATCGCCAAATCGAAGTACATCTAATTTAATGAACACTGAAATGAATCGTGAACAACAATACAATGCTGTAGAAATGGCAGAAATTGTTGCTCGCACAGTCCCACTAATGAATGAAGAACAAAGACCCATTTACGACCGCATTATGTTCGCAGTTTCAGCAGGGCAAGGCGGATTCTTTTTTTTGGACGCATCAGGTGGAACTGGCAAAACATTCCTTATTTCGCTAATTCTTGCTAAAATACGATCGAATAATGGTATCGCATTGGCCGTTGCATCGTCTGGCATTGCAGCAACTTTATTGGATGGAGGTAGAACAGCTCATTCAGTATTTAAGCTGCCACTAAATATTCAAAAGAACCCAGATGCAGTGTGCAATATAAAAAAACAATCGTCTATGGCCACAGTGCTGGAAAAGTGTAAAATTATCATTTGGGATGAATGCACTATGGCACACAAGCATTCGCTTGAGGCGTTGAACAGGACATTGAAAGATCTTAAAAATAACGATAAACTATTTGGCGGCACTCTATTACTCCTTTCAGGTGATTTTAGACAAACACTTCTCGTCATTCCATGTTCAACGTATGCTGATGAAATCAACGCCTGCTTAAAATCATCACTATTGTGGCGTAATGTTGAAAAATTGCAACTTAAAGTAAACATGCGCATTCAAATGCTTCAAGATTCATCTGCTGAAACATTCTCTAAACAACTGTTAGATATCGGCGATGGAAAATTTCCTGTCGATAAAACTGGATGTATAAAATTACCGACCGATTTCTGCACAATCATTCATTCGAAAGATGATCTCATTAACCAAATATTTCCCGATGTACACACAAACTACATCAACCATGAGTGGCTGGCAGAAAGAGCAATTTTAGCAGCAAAAAATGTGGACGTCAATGAATTGAATCTCAAGATACAACAGTTGTTGCCAGGGGACTTGGTGACATACAAATCTATTGATTCAGTTTGCGATGCCACAGAAGTTGTGAATTATCCAGCAGAGTTTTTAAACTCATTAGATTTACCAGGCATGCCACCGCATAATTTACGATTGAAAGTTGGATCTCCGGTTATTTTGCTTCGCAATTTAAACCCACCACAGCTGTGTAATGGCACGCGATTAGTTATTAAAAAATTAATGAATAATATTGTCGAAGCCATCATTTTAAACGGCAAATTCCGAGGTGAAAATATATTGATACCACGGATCCCTATTATACCCACAGACGTGCCAATTCAATTCAAACGTCTTCAATTTCCAATTAGATTGGCATATGCAATGACCATCAATAAATCTCAAGGCCAAACGATGTCTGTTTGTGGCTTAGATTTGAGCACACCATGTTTTTCACATGGGCAATTATACGTAGCATGCTCTCGAGTGGGCAAACCATCCATTTTGTTTGTATTAGCTAAAGAAAGTATGACAAAAAATATTGTACATTCTACTGCATTAAGATAATGATATTGTTTTTTCTAAAATTATCATAGTTTGTGATGTATATAATTATATATATATATGAATATATAAATTTGAATGAATTAAATGTATAAATATTTGGTGTTTTGTTATTTTTTATATTCCGTCATCCACAACGCTCCATGTCTCTTCCACTCATTATACCACATCCTCACACACTTACAATAAGTTATAGTTATGTTTTTCTACTAAAATAATCCCTAGAAATAATTTATATGGCAAAACAACGTTTGCCGGGTCTACTAGTATATATATATATATATGTTACAGGCCAAACCCGATTTTAGGCCAAACTAGATTGGCCTAGGCCAAACTAGTTTATCATAACGCCCATCGGATAGATTAGTTTTTCCTAGGCCAAACCGGTCTATCCTAACGCCCATCGGATAAACTAGTTTTTCCTAGGCCAAACCGGTCTATCCTAACGCCCATCGGATAAACTAGTTTTTCCTAGGCCAAACTAGTCTATCCTAAGGCCCATAGGACAATCTAGTTTTTCCTAGGCCAAACTAGTTTGGCCTAACTTTTATAGGATAAACTAGTTTAGCCTGCTATTTATTGGTCTGAACTAGTTTCCTCTAGGCCGATCTAGTTTATCCTAGGCCAATTCAATTTGGCGTGATGTTATTGAATTCAATGGCGCAACAGCGCCAACATTCTAGTTTGTCCTAGGCTGATCTAGTTTATCCTAGGCCAACTTAATTTTACGTGTTTTTAGCTCGCAGGCGTCAAAGCCTGAGAAATAATGGGCTCGCAGATTCTGTATGTATAAATGTACGTATGTATGTACGAATATACGTACGAATGTACGTGCGTATGTACGTAGCGCCATAACTCGTGATAGAAATATCCGATTTGCTTCAAATTTTGGATGAACGTTCATTGATATAAGGTACTTTTCTGATTAATTTTGGGAATTCATTGGATAAGATTAAAGGGAAGAGAACGGAAGGCTAATCCCAGACCGTTAATTTAGAGAAATGGATTTTTCATGCAGAATTATCAGTTTTCGTTTAAAATTTTAGATATAGGATCATTCTGACAAAGCGCCTCCATGATTAGTTGTGAATGTTTATTGTTCAAGTGTAAAAAAAGGGCAATGTAGGTTACCCCCCCCTCCATAATTTAGATAAATGGTTTTTGACGCAGAATTTACGGATATGCTTGACATTTGTATATAGGTTCTTTCTGATAAGGCGATTCCCTGAATAGTTTTGGGGGTTTAATGGTTAAGTATGAAGGGAAAAATGAACGATTACCCTCTTACATAGAAAAAACTAGTTTATCCTATGGGCATTTAGATAAACAAGTTTGGTGTAGAAAAAACTAGTTTATCCAATTGGCATAAGGATAAAATAGTTTGGCCGAGGCTAATCTAATTTAGCTCGAAAACGGGTTTGGCCAGTAAAAAACATGGCCAGAAAAGTACCTTATATCAATGAATGTGCATCCAAAATTTGAAGCAAATCGGATATTTCTATCACGAGTTATCGCGTTACGTACATAGGCACGTACATACGTACGTACATTCGTACATACATACGTACATTCATACATACAGAACCTGCGAGCCCATTATTTCTCAGGCTTTGATGCCTGTGAGCTAATAACACGTAAAATTAAATTGGCTAGGATAAAGCTAGGATTGGCTAGATCAGCCTAGGACAAACTGGCGCTGTGGCGGTCATTGAATTCAATAAAATCACGCCAAATTGAATTGGCCTAGGATAATCTAGATCGGCCTAGGAGAAACTAGTTCAGACCAATAAACAGCAGGCTGAACTAGTTTATCCTATATGAGTTAGGCCAAACTAGTTTGGCCTAGGAAAAACTAAATTGTCCTATGGGCCTTAGGATCGACTAGTTTGGCCTAGGAAAAACTAATTTATCCGATGGGCGTTAGGATAAACCGGTTTGGCCTCGGAAAAACTAGTTTATCCGATGGGCGTTAGGATTGACCGGTTTGGCCTAGGAAAAACTAGTCTATCCGATGGGCGTTAGGATAAACTAGTTTGACCTAGGCCAATCTAGTTTGGCCTAAAATCGGGTTTGGCCTGTAACACACATATATATATATATATGAATTTCCTTAACAATTCTTTTCCAAAAATAGTGCAAGCTAAAATTTTAGGTTGTTGAGACATTAATACTTACAAACTTATTACAGATAAAGTACGAATCATGATTTACATTTGTAATTTATCAATGTAAATTAAATTTATATGTGGTTCAAGATAGATGTTTTAATTTTTATGCATATTTAAAACTATCATTTGTAAGTTATCATGCAAGTTTCAATGCAAGTTAAACGAATTCTTATTTCTCTATACATAATTTAGTTTTTCTATGTATATTTAAAAGTATCATTCATAAGTAACAAATTAGAATTTTCATTGTTTATTAGAAGATGTGAAGTTGATAAATTAAATGAAAGTGAAAATTTTTTGAATTTTATACAATGTTACATTTAGGTCAAGAAGTTCGTGCAGGCATTGGTATCTATCATTTGCGTTAAACACCGAATGGAGAAATTCAAGGCATCTGTAATCAGGATGATTGCTGACGTGGAAAATGCTTGGAATTTTCTATTCTAATTTCAATTAACTGGAATAAGGCATTCATTTTAAATCGGAGTAAGTTTAAAAATTTGAGAATATTTATATTAAAATATCTAAGTAATTATTATTTTTAATAAATACGTATTTTTGATAATATATCCTGAAAAGTAACTGACAGCAGTTAAATATTGATTATTTCTGTTGTAGATTTTCAGTAGTTAAATATTGTTCATAATCTCTGATAATGGATAAATACGAAATAAATAAATAAAAATAAATAAATGAGTAAAATAATGTAAACAAAATGCGAAAAAAACTGGATTTACCATATATATATGATTTTGTATTTAAATAGAAGATATTTTTAGGTAGATTTCGTCAGAAATACTACCTATTGCAATCGCACCAGTTTGTATATCTATCTATCTATCTATATATCTCACTTTTTTATGGACACGATAACTTCTATAATTCTTCATCAATTTTCACCAAACTGGTACATAAAATCAAAGGGAATAAAATCTTGGCTAAGTTCGTTAATGGGCAAAATCGGACCAAGGGGGTCGGAATAGAGGGCGTTTTTGTGAAAACCGAAAAAAACGCCATAACTTCTTAATTAAAGTAGATATCGAATCGGTTTAAAGTTTATATTACTTCTTAAAAATGGTGCAAAAGTATATGCATGACAGATTTTTTATAAATTTAGAAGTGGGCACAAGGGGCGAAAAAAACAGGGATTTTGAGAGAAAAAAATTTATAACTTCGTCAATTTTCAAGATATCAAGTCCAACTAAATTTTTTGTAAATGTTCTTAAAATTATCTAAAACTTTTGTATTTACAAGTTTTTGATAGGACCAACCTTTACCGATGAAAAAAATTAAAAACGAAAAGAAAAAGGGCGCTGAAAAAAGAGAAAAATCCATAACTCCGTCAATTTTAAAGATATCAAATCTGATTAAATTTATTTTACATCTTCTCAAAAATATCTACAACTTTTATATTGACAAGTTTTTCATAGGACCAACTCGTATAGCAAAAAGAAATTAAACAAAAATAGGAGTTGGGGAAAAAAACCTCAAATCCAAACTGCTTATATTCTGACTCATTTTTAAATTCATTTTTGATTTTAAACGCATCCAAATGGTAGATCCTCTTATTTAGAAACTGTATAAAGTGACGCATTGGTCAATTTTCTGATAAAAACAGAATATATTTCAAAAAGGCTACCAAAAAGGGTATTTTGAACAGAATTTCCGAAAGTCATCGGGACTGAAAATTGAAGGAAGGTATATACAAACTTAATACAGACAAAATACGAATAATCATTTACATTTGTAATTTTTGAATGTAAATTAAATTTATATGTAATTCAAGTTAGATATATAATTTTTTTATACTTGTTTAAAACTACCATTTATAAGTAACAAATTAAAAGTTTTCATCATTAAGTAGAAGTTGCGAAACTGATGAATTAAGGGGGTAGTAAGGTTAATTCGAGGAAAAAAAAAGCATATTTTCTATCATTTTTTGTAAGGATACAATTAATATTTATTTATTTGTATAATTATAGTATAATTATATGTCATTTAAAGAGTATTCTGTGAAATTTTCATTAAGAAATATTAAAAAATGAGCCGATGACAGCGAATCTTCGAAGACGTCCCCCAAAAAAAGTTGATTCGCGGTGAACTCTGTAGCTCAAAATCTACTGAACCGATCTTTTTAAAATTTTACACACTCTTTCTTTATATAAATTACGAGATAACGCTGTCGAGTTTCTTTTATTTTTTTTATTTTAACTTACTTTTAAAAAACAAAATATCAGATTTTTTTGATGAAAAATCAGCATTTTGACTTCCGAGCCTTGTAAAAAATTGAAAAATCAATAATAAAAAAAAAACTCGACTGCGTTCCCTGAGGAAACTTATCACCTAATTAAATTAATTTGGTTTTTTAATTTCAGTTGATCCAGTCATGAGTTATGCGGTTCACCACGAATCAACTTTTTTTTGGGACGTCTTCGAAGATTCTCTGTCATCGGTTCATTTTTTAATATTTCTTAATGAAAATTTCACAGAATACTCTTTAAATGACATATAATTATACTATAACTATACAAATAAATAAATATTAATTGTATCCTTACAAAAAATGATAGAAAATATGCTTTTTTCCCCTCGAATTAACCTTACTACCCCCTTAAATGAAAGCGAAAATTTGGCGAATTCTACCCAGTGTTACATTTAGGTCAGGAAGTTCAATCAGACGTAGAAATCTATCATTTGTGTTAAACGCCCATTGGAGAAATTCAAAGAATCTTTAATCAAGATGACGGTTGACGTATAGAAGTAATTAAAAACGTAATACGGAAAGTTTTGGTATTAGAGCAAAATAATATTGGAAATGCGTGGAATTTTCTAATCTAATTTCAAGTAACAGGAACAAAGCATCAATTTTAAATTGGAGTAAGTTTAAAAATTACAGAATATTTATTTTGATAAATAAAAGTAATTAATATATATATATATATTAATAAACACGAATTTTTCGATTTTATGTGTTGAAAAAACTTTCAGTAGCTAAGTATTGATTATTTCTGTAGTAGAATTTCAATATTTGGATATTGTTCATCACCTCTAATAGTGGATAAATGCAAAATAAGTGACTAAATGACTAAATAAAAATAAATAAAAATAAAATAATATAAAATAAAATAAAATAAAACAAACAAAAGGCGAAAATTTTTGGATTTATCAAAGATGTGTGATTTTGTATTTAAATGAAAGAAAAAAAAGCACATTCCTTAACAATCCTTTGCTAAAAAATAGTGCAGGTTAAAACTTCTGGGGGTTGAAAAATTAATATATACAAGTACAAATCATCATTTACATTTGTATTTTTTTAAATGTAAGTAAAATTTAGATATATATTTTTTTCGAGTAATATTTAAAATGTAACTTATAAGCGACAAATTCGAAGTTTTTATCATTATTTAGAAGATGTGAAGATGATAAATTAAATCAAAGTTAAAATTCGTCGAATTCTATCCAGTGTTACATTTACGTCAGGAAGTTCGATCAGAACTGGAAATCTATCATGTGTGTTAAACACCCAATCGAGAAATTCAAAGCATCTTTAATCAAGATAATAGGTGACGCATGGAACTAATTAAAAACCTAATACTTAAAGGTTGGGTATCAGAGCAAATAAAATTGAGATGCTTGGAACTTTCTATTATAGTTTAAGTTAACTGGAATTAAGCATTAGTTTTAAAATAAGTAAGTTTTAAAAATAGAGAATATTTATATTGAAAAATGAAAGTAATTAAAATATGTATCTTAATAAACACGTAATTTTTATGTTATGTGTTGAAAAAAAAAATCACAATAATTAAATACTGATTTTATTCGTTAATGGATAAATACAAAGTAAATTAATAAATAAAACATAATAAGTAAACAAAAAGTGAAAAAAATTAGATATACACAAGATATATAATTTTGTATTTATATAATTAAATGTTTTTTTTTTCAATTTTCTTAACAATGTTTTGCTAAAAATTAGTGCATGCTAAAATTTCAGTGGTTGAAACATTAGAACATACAAACTCAATACAGACTATGTACGAAACATCATTAAAATGATATTTTTATATACAGCGTAGGCTAATGTAAACGGTATAGGAATATATAAAAAATATATATAAATATTAAGGCATTAAAACATAGCTATAAATAGTGAAAACTATCACGTTACCTTTGTGAAATGATGGAATATGTCTCCAGAAAATGTAAATGTAACTTAAATTATATAGCCTGCGATGAAGAATAATAATTGAAGATTATACATTAAATGAAATGTAAACAGTTAAAAGATTATTAACTTTACAAAAAGTAATGAAAACTTGTAAATCCAACTTTTGATTAGATTTAAATCTTTGTAGAAGAATGTGGATGTTATCAAAACAGAGTAATTCAGTTATTCATCATTTTAAATTATTCTTTACATGCTTTTTTTATCATAAACATGCAGAAAATATTTAACAATTAACTTCACAAATTCTCTTATCACGTGAAGATTTATGTTATTGTTTTAAAATCGATGTAAATGCAGAATAGAGATAACATTATTTCAGAAATTATTTAAATTAGCTTTTTATTTATTTACTGACTGATGATATCATTTTGCCTAAGTATTAAGAAGTAAACGATCCATGAATGATCATGGTATATAATGTCTAATCCTGTTTGCTTGACTCTGAGCTTCAAGGTACTACAAAGCATATGCTTCGGTCAGTTGGTCATGATCCTCGATATTTAGTTCTCAGGCAATTTTATCTTATATTATCGAATCTGAAGGAACGAAGGTTTGATTTAACCTTGCCAAAACAGGAATTGAACCGTTACTTTCAGCATCTATGATTCAAAGGTCACGATTGAAGTAGCGACTTGTAGACAGCTGACTACAATGGTACTGAACATTCCAAAAATACCTCAATATTTAGTTTTAAAGACAAAAACTCTTCATGCTGACTCCGAGGTCAAAAAAAGGATTCAATTGAACGCTATTTATCAAAAAAAAAAAAAAATCGGGACTAATAATAGTTTGGATAAATAAACGTACAATTTAAGAGAAAGCACGAGGGAAATTTTTTGAAAAAATTGATTTTCGTTTTATAGGTGAAAAATTTTTTTGAAGATTCCCACTTCCATTTTCATGTTTATGTGTTTTATATTTCTTGTCCATTAGAAATAATCGTAAAAATTTAGGGGAATACACCGATTCGAACTCCTTGTCTCTTCATTTAAATTATACGCTAGCATTTTATACTTATTTTTATTTTTAATTTATACTCACGTCAGTATGTTTTTAAAATAAGCTTTGTGTAATTAACAATGCCAACTGGATAGTAGAACTGGTCAAGGGGCTAGCTATTTCTAGAGCAAATCTACACCTGTCGATGAGAAAATTCTATAGTAGATCATCGAAATAATTAAAAAAAATGTATATCTGTTGTGCTAAAAGTAACTAGAGAGTAGAAAAAATAGTTCTTAGTATAGCAAAAAAGGACGTTTAAGATAATAAAAATACAGTTGATTGTAACAGCCAATACGAAGTTAAGAGTGTGGTTTCAGGGAACAAATAGAATATTACGTCTGAAATTCGTAGTAAAAAATTTTATTTAGAGAAAAGTTGTTTACGAGCTCAACAGAAGCCGAACAAGAAGCAAAAACAGTCCTTTAAGTAAAACAGATAATTTTCATTAACCAAACAAATTTAAATTACAAGAATAAAAATGTTTAATAAGAAAATGAGTTATAAGCAAGCTTATGACTCATTCTGTTATCAAACTTTTGCATTTGGTGAGTGATAAGTAAGCTTATAACTCACTAGATGAAGGAGGATTATGGATTCCTGCCGACATCTCGGTAAAGGTGATTAATTGAAAAATAAGATATATATTATGTTCAGTGGGTCCTCGAGGACACTGTTGAGTTTTGTCCGGAATTGTTTTAAATTAAATTACATCAAGTTCTTGTTTTATTTTAAGTAAAATCTAGCTATCGAAAGGATAGAATCTGAGAATTCCTGCAATTCATGTAGCTGCTGAGTACGAGGCAGAGCCTTAAGAACAAATTATTTTAATTGGCTAGATTGAAGTTGCTTGTCGAATTCTTGCTTTTCTGGAAATTTTTAAAGAGAATTTACAGCTTTAGACAAATTTGCGACTTTAGCCCCCCACTCCCCCCCCCCCAAAAAAAATTAAATTTTTGCAAAAGTCGGATTTGAGAAAAAAAATTATAAGAAGAACGTTGTTCTAGAGAGCAGATAGATTAGGAGGAGGATTAAGAGCTTTAGTAGAAACATCTTTCTTCACATTACATTCAGAGGAGAGGTGGAGACCACCGCATCCCACGCAATTAGGGTTTAAATGGCAGTTAGCACTTACATGAAACAAAAAACTACGAAAGCATTGCACAGCTTTTATGGCATAATGAAATTATTCAATTTCGCCGCGTAGATTGTACATGGATTTAACTTTGAATATTTTGTAGGATGTTACATTTTTTGGCAGTTCCATGAATTAGGGAGGAAGTGGCCTGCCCCTTCTATACGACTTTTCAATAGGCTGATCTTGGTGATTGAGAAACCTTTACATGAGAGAGTTTCTTTTACAGTTTCTGTGTCGATATGCCCTGGGAGACCTCAACTAACCACTTTTTGTAGAGTTTCATGATCAGAGATAGTATGTTGAACATAATTTTGATTAACATGTACAAAAATTAGTGTCTTGTCACTTTCAGTATCAGGGAAGATTCTAATGAATTCTATAGGAAGTTTAGCTTCAAACATGAATTTTTTAATAGCAGCAAGTTCGTCTAGTAAGGCCATTAGGAATTTCAATTACCATAAGTTCTTTAGGTTTTTTTTCTTATTAATTTGTTCAGTACAACAATTTTCTTCATCAGAAACATCATAAATCTCATAGCTGCCCGCCCACATAGCATGCATGGTCACAGCGACGTCATTGTGACGTCACTGTGAGTCACTGTGGTCACATCACATCTGTGACCACCACTCAGTGACGTCACATTGTGACTGATATGTGACTTCCTTAGAAAACTTTAAAAGATTACAATAATTCTTCAAAACATGTTATTTACTGCAAAAGACATGTTTCTGGCAATATTAATGAAATTGTAACGTCACTGTTATGTCACTACAGGCAACGTACGTCACGTAACATATGTGAAAAAAAAAAAACTCCATCATATTGAAAAATCACGGTATAAATTTCAAAAATCTTTAAAAATGAAGAAAAATATTTTTAACAGGGTGTCTTATTGTATTTGGGAGTTTGGGTCTTATTGATTTTGTATTATATTTTATTACAATATATAAAATCATTTTTATACTTTCAGTGACATTGTCCTTTTCTGTTAATGTTTAAAACTAATTTAACCCTTTGACGGTTAAAGCACTTCTATTCATAAAATACTAAAATGATTGAATGACACCGGAATTTAAAAACAAATTTATTTCATAATATATAAATGTTTTTTTTTACGTTCTTTGTAAAATTAAAATTTTCATTTAAAAATTCCGGTGTCAGTATGGCATTTCTCAATTCAAATTAAGTGGTATTCTGGGCGCGTATACGCGCTTATAACCACGAAAGGGTTAAGTGAACCTTTAAAAATAAATGTTGCTATGCACTTCTGATTTTTTGAATAAATTAGTATTTTCTGAATATCAAATAAAATATGCAAAATATTTGCAAAACACATACATTATATAAAATTAGTTTGTGTGGATCTCTTTTAAAAATACAGTGTTCATAAAAACTTTCGCACTTTTTTAAAAGTCCAAACAATACACGTATAACATTTTCGTGAAACTGGGATCCAGTGTTGTATTCAGAGGGTGGCCCGGCGGGACATCCCCCCCCCCCCGAGAGCTATCTAATGTCCCCACCGGAAACTTTGAGATTTTGTGTTTTCAATGGTAAAAAAGTGTAATTCCCCCTCTCCGAAACTCTATTGTATCCCCCACGGAGCCACAGAAGTCCCCCCTGGAGGAAAGTGTCTGAATTCAACACTGCTGGGATCCCCTTCTTAGCGCATCGAAAACTTTTTGCATTTCTTCGTTTAATTCCAGCAGATTAAATAAATAAATATTTTATTTTCCGCTGAAATAAATACCACATCTGCTGAAATAAATTCATCCATCCATCTGAACATTTGAATATTGTATATGTACGGAAGTGCAAGAAACTGTGTCAAATAGAATATACTTGGTAATATGGATACTAATTTCAATCTTAATAGCGTTCTAAGTCAATTTTCAGTAGGAAACTTTGTTAAGTAAAAAACTTCGTTAAAAAAGGGCTTCGTTAAAATGAAGTTTCACTTATTTTGAAACTAATTGAAAGCAAAAATGAAATTCATGAAAAAATATTCGAACTGAAAATTTCAGTTATTGATACTCTATTAAAACTAATAAGCATTTAACTTCAGAAACGAGACAAAATAAACAAAATAAAATTTTACCTTCTCTTGAATTAAAAAAAATCGTCTGCTTCTACCAGAATAAGATTACTGCGTATATTCTTTGAGATATTGGCAATCGCTGTACAATAAATTGTAGCTGTGTTATGTTGTTATGAAAGTGCATGGTTCCGGTATTTTATGGAATTAGATAATTTAAAAAATCTATATAGGAATAAGATCAGGAGACATTTTACATGAAATATCGGTCCGAAAAAAGTCAATGGCAGTGGCGTAGTTATTATGAAATCGTCAATGTAATTGTACTGGATTCGGATATTCCAACTTCGAAATCTTCTTACTTATTTGCATTATTAAGATGGAATTAACGACGATAATGTCAACAAAAATAGGTAAGAAATTATTAATTTTTCTGCTTTTTTTAATAACGATTTTTGTTGATTTCGTATAAAAAATAATAAAGCAATAAATATCTTTAATTTACTTTTAAGAATTCAATAAACTTATTAGATTCAAAAAATGTCACGTTTATTTTGTTGAAATAAAAAAACAGTATGTATGTTATTTTAATTAGATGGTTAACATCATTCATTTAAATTGCATTTTAATCGCATTCATTTTCCTTTTTTAAAACTACATGGATAAAATCCTATTTTCATAAATTAATATATACTAGCGAGCTACGTCCGCTAGCTGGGCCACTTTTTCCAAACGAACCTCGGTATTAAGCAGTATATAATAAGCAAAAAAATTCATTTAATAAGCAAGTCTTGGTGTTCGAATCCTCAAGCACAAAAAAAGTAAATTAAAGAGCCATGGTCCCGTTAAAAATATGTGATTTCGCACTGTGGGCCACGTGCACTTGAAAAAAAAAAAGATTGTGGATCGGAGCTATGGTCGCTTCGCGCCCATAGTCCCGTTAAAAATATTTGATTTTGCACGGTGGGCACTACGCGCTCATAAGACATTTTTTCGTATTTTTTAGTTCATCATAAGCAGATTTTTACGCAAATTCTGAATATGTAATCAGTTTTTTTCTACTTTAAAAACTGTCTGCATGATGGTTTAAAAAAAAACGCGCAAAAAAAAGTTTCGATAGTCCTGTTTTATTTCTAAGTTCAATATTTTAGCGAAAACTTCGGTAAATATTCTACGGCAAGTCAAAAAATTTGATGCGGAAAAAAACGCAATTAGCGCCGGTAGAAAAAGAAGTTTTCGGCTGTTTCTTCTTTTAGCCAAAGGGGAAAAATTCATGTCCTTCACCGCAAGGTGGCGCAGTGTTCTGCTTCGGAGCTCCGTTTGGGAATTGAGGCATTTTTCGTTCCAATTCCCAAGGGGTTTTTAATTCATAACTTTTTTAATTTTGGTCCCACGGTCTCGAAAATGCCCGATATGACTTCCCCGGAATTTTTCCAATCGAAAGACACGTCTCGCGACTTCCAACTCGCCCGCGTTGCGAACTGTAATCGGCTTCAAGCAGACAGACAGAGACCCACGGACTTTATTAGTATAGACTAACGAGCTACGCCCGCTAGCTGGGCCACTTTTTCCAAACGAACCTCGGTATTAAGCAGTATATAATAAGCAAAAAAATTCATTTAATAAGCAAGTCTTGGTGTTCGAATCCTCAAGCACAAAAAAAGTAAATTAAAGAGCCATGGTCCCGTTAAAAATATGTGATTTCGCACTGTGGGCCACGTGCACTTGAAAAAAAAAAGATTGTGGATCGGAACTATGGTCGCTTCGCGCCCATAGTCCCGTTAAAAATATTTGGTTTTGCACGGTGGGCACTACGCGCCCTTAAGACATTTTTCCGTATTTTTTAGTTCATCAGAAGCATATTTTTTCGCAGATTCTGAATATGTAATCAGTTTTTTCTACTTTAAAAACTGTCTGCATGATGGTTTAAGAAAAAACGCGCAAAAAAAAAACGCAATTAGCGCCGGTAGAAAAAGCGATTTTCGGCTGTTTCTTCTTTTAGCCAAAGGGGAAAAGTTAAGGTTCTTCACCGCAAGGTAGCGCAGTGTTCTGCCTCGGAGCTCCGTTTGAGCGCCGTTTGGTATTTGGGACATATTTCGTTCCGATTCCCAAGGGGTTTTAATTCATAACTTTTTTAATGTTGGTCCCACGGTCTCGAAAATGCCCGAAATGACTTCCCCGGAATATTTCCAATCGAAAGACACCTCTCGCGACTTCCAACTCGCCCGCGTTGCGAACTGTAATCGGCTTCAAGCAGACAGACAGAGGCGCACGGATTTTATTAGTATAGACTAGCGAGCTACGCCCGCTAGCTGGGCCACTTTTTCCAAACGAACCTCGATATTAAGCAGTATATAATAAGCAAAAAAATTCATTTAATAAGCAAGACTTGGTGTTCGAATCCTCAAGCACAAAAAAGTAAATTAAAGAGCTATGGTTGTTATGCGCCCATTATCCCGTTAAAAATATGTGATTTCGTACAGTGGGCGCTACGCGCCTTGGTCGCCATCGTCCCGTTAAAAATATTCGGTTTTGCACGGTTGGCGCTGCGCGCCCATAAGACATTTTTCTCGTATATTTGGTTCATCAGAAGCAGACTTTTACGCAGATTCTCAATATGTAATCAGTTTTTTTCTACTTTAAAAACTGTCTGCATGATGGTTTAAGAAGAAACGCGTTAATTAAACCGTGTTTAACATTTTTTACCAATTAGTTCTTTTTCTCTTATACATTCTTTGACAAAATGACGGGAGGAAAATCGGTTTTCGGCTGCTTCTTCTTTTAGCCAAAGGGGAAAAGTTCTTGTCGTTCACCGCAAGGTGGCGCAGTGTTCTGACTGAGAGCTCCGTTTGAGCTCCGTTTGGGAAATTAGACGTTTTCCGTTCCGATTCCCGACCAGTTTATAATTCATAACTTTTTTAATTTTGGTCCCACGGTCACGAAAATGCCCGAAATGACTTTCCCGGAATTTTTCGAATCGAAAGACACCTCTCGCGACTTCCAACTCGCCCGCGTTGCAAACTGTAATCGGCTTCAAGCAGACAGACAGACAGACAGAGGCGCACGGATTTTATTAGTATAGACTAGCGAGCTACGCCCGCTAGCTGGGCCACTTTTTCCAAACGAACCTCGATATTAAGCAGTATATAATAAGCAAAAAAAATCATTTAATAAGCAAGTCTTGGAGTTCGAATCCTCAAGCACAAAAAAAGTAAATTAAAGAGCTATGGTTGTTATGCGCCCATTATCCCGTTAAAAATATGTGATTTCCCACAGTGGGCGCTACGTGCCCACCGTGCAAAGGCGGCCCACCGGCCTACCACCCACCGGCGCTACGTGCCATGGTCGTCATCGTCCCGTTAAAAATATTTGCCTTTGCACGGTTGGCGCTGCGCGCCCATAAGACATATTCTCGTATTTTTTGGTTCATCAGAAGCAGAGTTTTATGCAGATTTTGAATATGAAATCAGTTTTATCTACTTTAAAAACTGTCTGTATGATGGTTTAAGAAAAAACGCGCAAAAAAAGTTTCGGTATTAAAAACTGCAAAAGACTGCTATTAAAAAAAAATAAGTAATTTCATTAATATCACAAACAACATAACTAACAAATAATTTTGGCAGCTCGTTTTCCGTTTGTACTAACAAAAATTAGTATTAATCGCGTAAATCTTAGGTTACACAATATTCGTGTATGCTACCAAAAAGAAAAAATATGAAAATAAACCGTGTTTAACATTTTTTACCAATTAGTTCTTTTTCAAAGAACCGAAACGAAAGAAAAAGTCGTTTTCCCGGGAGAAAAAAGAGGTTTTCGGCTGCTTCTTTTTTTAGCCAAAGGAGAAAAGTTCAGGTCGTTCACCGCAAGGTGGCGCATTGTTCTGCCTCAGAGCTCCGTTTGAGCTCCGTTTCGGAAATTAAACGTTTTTCGTTCCGATTCCCGACCGATTTTTAATTCATAACTTTTTTAATTTTGGTCCCACGGTCTCGAAAATGCCCGAAATGACTTTCCCGGAATTTTTCGAATCGAAAGACCCCTCTCGCCACTTCCAACTCGCCCGCGTTGCGAACTGTAATCGGCTTCAAACAGACAGACAGACAGAGGCGCACGGATTTTATTAGTATAGACTAGCGAGCTACGCCCGCTAGCTGGGCCACTTTTTTCAAACGAACCTCGGTATTATGCAATATATAATAAAAAAAAAATTCATTTAATAAGCAAGTCTTGGTGTTCGAATCCTCAGCACAAAAAAAGTAAATTGAAGAGCTATGGTTGTTAAGCGCCCATTATCCCGTTAATATATGTGATTTCGCACAGTGGGCGGTACGGGCCCATCGTGCGAAGCCGGCCCACCGGCGCTACGCGCCATGGTCGCCATTGTCCGGTTAAAAATATTTGGTTTTGCACGGTTGGCGCTGCGCGTCCATTATACATTTTCTCGTATTTTTTGGATCCTCAGAAGCAGACTTTTACGCAGATTCTGAATATGTAATCAGTTTTTTTCTACTTTAAAAACTGTCTGCATGATGGTTTGAGAAAAAACGCGCAAAAAAGTTTGTTTATTAAAAACTGCAAAAGACTGCTATTAAAAAAAAGTAATTTCATTAATATCACAAAGAACATAACTAACAAATAATTTTGGCAGCTCGTTTTCCGTTTGTACTAACAGAAATTAGTATTAATCGCGTAAATCTTAGGTTACACAATATTCGTGTATGCTACCAAAAAGAAAAAGTATGAAAATGAGCTACAACGATTAATACTCACATACAGAATAAATATATGAATAGCCAGTTACATCTGAGATCCTCAAAATATTAATTAGCAACACTATTACCTCTTAGTGAACACATCTTGCTTTGCTTAAATAGTTGTACTTATTATATTAATTAAACAGTGTTTAATATTTTTTACCAATTACTTCTTTTTCTCTTATACATTCTTTGACAAATTGACGGGAGAAAAATAGGTTTTCGGCTGCTTCTTCTTTTAGCCAAAGGGGAAAAGTTCCTGTTCTTCACCGCAAGGTAGCGCAATGTTCTGCCTCAGAGCTCCGTTTGAGACCTGTTTGGGAAATAAGACGTTTTCCGTTCCGATTCCGCCCGGTTTTTAATTCATAACTTTTTTAATTTTGGTCCCACGGTCTCGAAAATGCCCGAAATGACTTTCCCGGAATTTTTCGAATCGAAAGACACCTCTCGCGACTTCCAACTCGCCCGCGTTGCGAACTGTAATCGGCTTCAAGCAGACAGACAGACAGACAGAGGCGCACGGATTTTATTAGTATAGACTAGCGAGCTACGCCCGCTAGCTGGGCCACTTTTTCCAAACGAACCTCGGTATTAAGCAGTATATAATAAGCAAAAAAATTCATTTAATAAGCAAGTGTTGGTGTTCGAATCCTCAGGCACAAAAAAAGTATATTAAAGAGCCATGGTCCCGTTAAAAATATGTGATTTCGCACGGTGGGCCACGTGCACTTGAAAAAAAAAAAGATTGTGGATCGGAGCTATGGTCACTTCGCGCCCATAGTCCCGTTAAAAATATTTGGTTTTGCACGGTGGGGTCTAAACGCCCATATGACATTTTTTCGTATTTTTTAGTTCATCAGAAGCAGATTTTTACGCAGATTCTGAATATGTAATCAGTTTTTTCTACTTTAAAAACTGTCTGCATGATGGTTTAAGAAAAACGCGCGCAAAAAAAGTTTCGATAGTCCTGTTTTGTTTCTAAGTTCAATATTTTAGCGAAAACTACGGTAAATATTCTACGGCAAGCAAAAAAATTGATGCGGAAAAAAACGCAATTAGCGCCGGTAGAAAAAGAGCTTTTCCGCTGTTTCTTCTTTTAGCCAAAGGGGAAAAATTCATGTCCTTCACCGCAAGGTGGCGCAGTGTTCTGCTTCAAAGCTCCGTTTGGGAATTGACACATTTTTCGTTCCGATTCCCAAGGGGTTTTTAATTCATAACTTTTTGATTTTGGTTCCACGGTCTCGAAAATTCCCGAAATGACTTCCCCGGAATTTTTTCAATCGAAAGACACCTCTCGCGACTTCCAACTCGCCTGCGTTGCAAACAGTAATCGGCTTCAAGCAGACAGACAGACAGAGGCGCACGGATTTTATTAGTATAGATAATCGACAATTCACATTGTTAGTAATACGTATATCAAGTAGTTTCGAGTATTAAACTGTTGTAAGTGATGGAGAATATATTAATTTATGCACTAATATTACAAAATATATACTTTTTTAGATTTTCTTTGTTACTTTTTTTAAATCCCTCGCAGTCTCAATATCATGATAATTGTAATTCCCTGACATTTATTATTTAAAACCGTGTATCTAAAATAATCGAAATATTGATCTTGTGATAATTACAATTGATTTTAAAAAATAGTAATACTCTCATATATATTTAATATCCTAACTGTAAAATTGTTTTGAAAGTAATTATTTTGTTTCTTTAGTATGTTTAATTAAATTCTGGTTTTAAATCATCCTAAAAACAATTATATATACTGCTTTTTATGGTGTGTCCAATACTTTAATTTTGGATGTTTTGATATATTTCTGTTATTTGCAAGAATATTTTATTTAATATTGGAAGAGAGACTATGAGAATACTTAAATATTATTGACACATACAAATAATATTTTTAAAAATGGAATCTAATAATTATCATTTTAAATAAGATATTAGTTTCTTAAAAAAAAATTCCATAAGAATATTCTTTACCAGAGTATCTACCCTATATGACATACAAAACATATATAAGATCTGTACATTATACCTATAAATATACATACAGTAGATCCCCGCAAATTCGGACCCCGATAATCCGGAACTCCAGATAATTCAGATTGGTTTGGTCATTTTTTTTCAAGTTTGAGAAGTGATTGGCTAATTTCCATAACGTTAACTTATTTCATCGTCGTATTCTGGATAAAAAAACTTTTTGTGAAATCTTTTTAGAAGAATTAAGCAAAGTGAACATTTTTACTGTCTGTAAATATTCAATAAGTTTAACATAAAGGTGATTTTCTGTAAGTATGTTCTGTTTTATTTCATTTTTTTCTAATTCTCCGGATAATCCGGATTGTGTCCTGTCCCAATTAATCCGAATTATCGGGGTTTTACTGTAAATGCATGAGCTTAATTACGAACTGAAACCTTGATGTAATCGTACCTGCACAGGCCACTATAATAAGGAAGTACCGAACGTAATACCAGAAATATTTGTACTCAAGATTTTCAAATTAAATTTGTTTTAACAATTATTTCGTATAAACTTCATGTAGTTTATCAAATGATAATTCTATATTAACTTTAAGAGAATGAAGAGAATGATTTTAATGGGTAATGTAATCTAACGAGTTTTAATTTAACGAAATGAGTGAAAAAGTATTTAGGTTAGGATTCGAACCAGAGACTGTTGGTGTGCGCTACTAATTCTCTGCTAAATGAGCTACCCTGGACAAATTTGGCACACACAAATCATCCGGAGAAATATTATTATATATTTAAATAAACTGAATGCGTTTATCATACGGGTAGTATGAAAAATAATTTAAACATTATTACATCGGTTTATGCATAATAATGCTAAGTATAGATTCATATTCACTGGGTGGATTGTTTCCGTCAGATTTATCAATATTAGTTCAGTCGACATATCATTATCAGCTTGCGCGAAAGGTTCCTAGTTCGAATCCTGATCTGGACGCTTTCACTCAGTGCTAAAAATCACAACGACAGATAATCAAAAATAATATTTATAAACATAAGCGTTATTGGTCAGAAATATGTGAAAGCTGCAGAGTTTTACATATGTTCTGAAACCTTTGGATTGTAAGTAAGTAAGAGCTTTTAAAGAGAGTACAAAAATACTAAGCATTTTCAATAGCATATTACGAAATGAAAGAAATAAAAAAATCGCCTGTCACAAAACAGCAAAAGAAAATAGTTCTTGTGTGTCAGTCATAAAATTGGAGTTGTGCAGTACTCAGCATTTGGAGGAAAATGAATAAATATTTTTGCAAGTAAATATTTTTCAAACATTGAAAAAAAACACAAACTGTTAGATTTGTAAGGCATTTAAGGTAAATTAAATTTTTAACTTTAATTTAGAAGAAAGTCTTTATACTGTATGTGACTATTTACATTTACTATGCAATATTAGTTCATAAACTGTGAGCATATGAGAATCAATTCTAACAGAAACATATCATACAGTTATTTTAAGTGCAGTATAACTTCAGATGATCCTGTTTCTTTCAAATTGTTGGAGACTCGTCAAGCAAAATTAAATCGTCACAGAATCATCACAGTGATAATTACAATTTCGTTACAAATGATATATGCAGGGAAAGTCTAAAATCATGGGTCAAACTTTGAGGGATGATAGAGCTCACTACAATGAACAATAATTGTGTAGTAATATATGACCGAAAGTGACGCGTTGAGATACAAATATCAGGAGATCAATTCCACCCTTTAATTTATTTAAAATTTTCTCATTCACACCAAAAACTTCTATACTATTCTTTCCTTTATTTAAGAAACACATTTCATGATTACACAAATTAGAAATTCTTCTTTGAAAATTTCCGGTATGAAATAAAAAAAATAACGTAAAACTGGCAAATCTGTAAAACACAAGAAATGAATGAAATTACGTTTATTCAAATTCAAAAATTTCGATGTCACGACGGAAATTTTCAAAGAAGAATTTTTTCTTTGTGCAGTCAGAAATGTCTGTCTTAAATAAAGAAAAAAAGAGTATAGAAATTTTCTGGTATGTATGCGAAATTTTGAAATAAACTAAAGTCCCTAATTGATCCCCTGTTTTTGTACCTCAACGCCTCATTTCCGGTCATATATTCCTATACAATAATTGTATGTTATAGTGAGCTGCGCTATCACCCTTCAAAGTTTGCCCTATGATTTTAGACTCACCCTGTATTTCAAAAATTGGTCACAATGTGACTTGAAAACATCATCACTTTTGTCACAATTTCGTCACAATGCTAATGCCAAAGTAGTCACAAATGACACATTTTTCCCAAATTTGTCACACCGTGACGTCACAAAATGGTCACAATGTGACGTCACAAACAAGCTCTAAAACGGCCATAACGACTTCACATTTTAGTCACTGTGACTTCACATCGACGTCACGTGACGTCATATCGACGGTCACAAAGTCACAATGGGACTTCACAACGACGTCACTGTGACGTCACCATGTCTTACGTTCGTAAGGCATGGTGACGCACATCGACGTCGTTGTGAAGTCACATTGTGACTTCGTGACCATCGAATGTCGATGTGACGTCACGTGACGTCGATGTGAAATCACAGTGACTAAAATGTGAAGTCGTTATGGCCGTTTTAGAGCTTTTTTGTGACATTACATTTTGAAGTCACGGTGTGACTAAAATGTGTCATTTGTGACTACTTTGATATTAACATTGCGACTAAACTGTGACTAAAGCGACGATATTCAAATTGCCGGAAACATGTTTTTTAAAGTAAATAACATGTTTTGAAGAATATTTGTAATTTTCTAAAGATTTTTAAGGAAGTCACAATGTGACGTCACTGAGTGGTGGCATTTTGGTCACAGATGTGATGTGACCAAAGTGACTCACAGTGACGTCATTGTGACGTCACTGTGACCATGCATGCTTTGAGGGTGGTAATGCTATCGCAGTCCTCGTTATTAATGCGCATTTTAGCAGCAGCTTTATGTTGCAAAATATTTTTACGTTTTTTACTTTTTTACTTACTACAGAGGTAAAATACTCATCAGTTTAAATTAGATTTAAACTGACATCTTTCATTTTAGCATATAAAATATTAGCGGTTTTTTCCGGTAGTTAAGTTTATCATAATATCAATCTTATCAAATAACTCAAGAGAATAGAATTTATCATTTAAGTTAATATTCATCATTATTTTTCCTGGGACAATTTACGTCGTTAGTATACTGTTCAAAACTTTAACAGTATTCTCAAGAGAATTTACCTTAGATTTTAAAAAAGATAGAGAAGACATATAAGAAGTGCGACTCCTCGAACCACCGCCATGGATCGAGACGCCATACACAGAGGATTGAGATGTGATCACCCAAGGACCAAAAGGATCAAGCATGTGCTTACACGTACTTTCAATCTGATTTGTATAATAAATAATATATATATATATATATCGGCTGTTTAATAGCCTCTGCTTATCAACCAGGAGAAGACCCTTTAATTGCCTTCTAGGAGGACTTAAAGGAATCGACTGGGAGCAGAGACTTAATGTCCAATCCGCACCTTCCATCGGTACAGCCTGTTAGTACTCTTGTCTAGTGCAAGGGGAACGAACGCGGATGGGCTTCCTCCAACCCGCTTGGCCAGCGTGGAGGGATTTGGCCACAACCCCCCCTTATTTTACCATGAATTCACAAAACAAATCACGGCCCTCAGTTCCCGGTAGTCTGCATGTTCCTGGTTACGGCAGCGATCAGACAGACATGAAGACAGAGGGTGCTAAGAATCACCGGGCTCGGCTTGGCTGCCATAAGTTGATGACCTTGGCTACGTACAATGGACGATCCCTATCTTCTGAAAACCGTTTACAGGAACTTGAAGAAGAGTTAGATAAGATCAACTGGGACATTTTAGGATTATGTGAAGTAAGAAGAAAAGGCGAAGAAAAGATTGATCTTTCCAGCGGACATGTTTTATACTACAGAGGTACAGAAGATGGAAGAACAAGTGGTGTAGGATTTCTGATTCATAAAAGGTGGAAGAATCACATTGTAGAATATGATAGTGCATCAGATATATATATATTTTGCTTGTATTTACGAGAAAATAATTGCAAGTAGTTTAATACATGCAAATATTTTAACATACATTTTGTTATGATTCTCTCATCAATAAAATGCCAAATGAAAATTTTTAATAAAAAAAAAAGACTTGAATTTTATGAAATGCTTTTCTGTTTCAGAAGCTGTTTCCATTGGAAAAAAAAATATCGTAAGAATCAAATTTAAACCTTTCACAAAATTGATCCTGAATTGAAAATTTAAATTCTGTAAAAAAAAAAAAAAATAAATAAATAAAAAATAAAAAATAACGTAAAATTTGTTTAATTCTTTTAATAGTAAAAGTACAAATTTCTCATTTTTATTAAAAAAATAATTTGCTCAGTTATATTTAGAAAGTACAATAAAACAGTCGAGGATAAATATTTTTTCAATATGATTAATTTCTCAATTATTTTTTACTTTTCATTTACCTAAGAACCTAAGCTTTTATCCTATTGAAAAACGCTATACGAAGTATTTCTTTCTTGCAGATTGGATCACAAGATATTTATTTATACTGTTCTTGTTAGAATTGTGAAATTTTAATAGCAATGTTTTTTGTTAATTTAACGAATTATTCATGTAAATATTTCGCAAAAAGAGTCGTAATTAACTATTTAAGAAATAAGTTTTTCTTTTCACAAATTATCTAAAAATGATATTAATATATATATCGTTCTTATGCTATAAAAGTATTATAACTCAAAAATTGAGCTTTTTCGAGTTATGGATGCCATTCTTCGTGACTTACATTTCTTAACAAATCATATAAAGTAGAAGACAGTAGAAAGAAGTAGAAGACAGCAATTAAAATCCAGCAATCAGGTAGCAGTTGTGTTTGCAAAATTGTCATTAAACCTAAAACAGGCTGAACTAGTTTTTTTATTCAGTTCTTTTAACTTTTTTAGTCAGGGTGTGATATTTTCTTCTGGATATCTCAAGCATTAACGTAAATAGTTAACCTAGTGAAGCATATTTTAAATTAAAAATTCAGGATATAAAATGCTAAAAATAAAATTTTTGATTGTTCTTTACTTTTATTTTTTACACTTGGCATTTATAAACTTTTCCAAAATGTAAAACTCTGTGTGCGACTGGAAATATGCGACTTTCTTGCTCAAAGTTTTTCAGAAATTTAGAAACCTTTAATCACATTATTCATAGGAAAAATGTAAAAAATGCATACTTTTAACTTCAACATATTTTTATTACATAACTAAGAGCTAATCAGAATATGTCATTGGCGTAATCTGAAAGATTAGAATCCAGAAGCTAATTAGTTAAAATAAAATAACATTTGCCGATTTATATTGATCTCCAGGTTAGACGATTACATGAAGCTAACATTTTATTGGTTAAAGTAATCAATCACAAGAAAAAGAACGTAGTGAGCTAATTCAAAGCTTCTTTAATAAAGACGATAGGCTGAAGTCGGAAATTAATTAAAAACCTAATTTGGGAAAACATGTACCACAGCAAACAAATCTTAGGAATGCGTAGAATTTCTTCCAGTAATATCAATTAATAAAGATAATATTTAGCTTAAAAGTCCTGTTGCCTTGAAAAAGAATAGAAATTTCTTATTTTGAAAGAAGGAAAACAAAGTAACTAAAAGAAAATGATGGAATTCTGAGTTTAGAATATAAAGAATTTTTATCTTATAATAATTTTATTAAATAAAATTGCTGTACAAGAAATTAATTTGCACCAATACTCTCTTCATTTTATTCGAAATTCGAAAATTTGAAATAAATGAAAGATTTTATTAATTATACTTTAAAGAAAAATAAATGCGAACGTAAGTAACAACCACAAATTGATTTAAATTGTCGTTTTTTTTTATTTACACATCACAGAATTTATCTAAAAATTTGGAAAGAACAAATCTGTCATTTTTGTAGTAAAATTCATGGAACTCTAAGTCAAGATTATTCAAACTCAAATTACAATCATTCGAATTAAATCAATCAAAAGAGAATAGCACATAGCAGAGAATTTAGAAATACATTTTAATGGAAATAAAAGACTGACGTGCAGAACTAATTAAAAAGCTTATACGTGAAAATGAGTAACAAAGCATGGTGTAGTCTCGGGAATTCGTGGAATTTCTTAAACCGCTTTCAGATAATAGGGAAAGATTGATAGATTGCGAATCGACTAATGTTTAAGAAGAATGTAAGATTTAAAAAATAAATAAAATAAAAGTATGTTTTTATGCATAAGCGCTAAAATATAAAGCATTTTTCTGTTTTTTAAAATGAAATTGGAGATGAACAGCAACAACAAAAAAATAATTAATTTCAGATTGGATAATAAAACATTGACAACAAAATAATATTGGTTTTTATGTGAAAATCGACTAATTTTTAAGAAGAAAGTCAGATAAAAAAAAAAATAAAAATACTTTTTCAGGGATAAGCCCTATAATATTAAGCGATTTTTTCTATTTTTTTATGAAATCACAGATGAACAACAACAAAAACAAAAAGAAAAAATAATTAATTTTACACTGGATTTTAAACCTCAGAGATTTACATGTGCACAGAATTTCAACGAAAGTTTTTCCCAAGACCACGTTTGATTTTTTTTTTATACTTTGTAAAAATTTATATGTTTTAGAGCTTTTATGGACTGAAAAAGATAAAATGCTTGTGCAAGAAATTTCAGTGTTAAAAAGGACCAAAAACTGCTACATCGTAAGTTTAACAAAGTTCTAAGATTCAAAAAATCTTACTTACTTTTCTGAATTTTTAGACATAAACATAAAATTTAAAAGATCTGAACGCTATATACTTTTTTCTATTAAATCATTTACATTTCGTATGATATCGTTTAGAATTATGGTACATATTTTTTTCTTTAAATCACAGTATTCAATAAAAAAAATACTAAAATATTAGAAAATATACGTTTTTGGAAGATAAATTGCATACGGGCAACGAAATAAATGAATGGAATTTGTAAATATAATTTTATTACTGCTTCTAAATATATGTCTCTACTCTTAAAAAGTAACTAATACTGCGACTTTTTGTGCTGAAGATTTTAAAAACAGAATGAAGATTTCCAAAACAGAAAAATAGTTTTATTTTGTTGACATGTTTCAACTCATAGCAAAGTCATTTTCCGAACTAAAACTTTTTAATTTGTTTTGAAAATGACTTTGTGATGAGTTGAAACATGTCAACAAAATAAAACTATTTTTCTGTTTCGGGAATCTTTCTTACACCTCTCAAGCAATTAGAAATAATATAATAATAATACAAATACTCGGATATATCCATATCACTTTATATAACAAACACCGTTGCTATCGCTTTTCCTCAATGATACATAAGGTAGACAGATAAAAACATATAAAACGTGTTGCTGTCTGTGTAACGGATTTTTTACATCCGCCAGGCCCTTCTTGGGTTCCCGGAAGAAACGAAGTCATCTGGACAAACAGTCGGTCAAGGACACTGTAAAATAAAATACGAGAAACAAAAGAATTGTGTCATATTCAATTATGTCATATCAAGTTTCAACTGATGAGTAAATAGATACAATATCTGTTGGATGCTTTCACGTTCTTGCTTATGACTGTCAAAGTCAAGGAGTAAAATGAAAGGTCATATCTTTAGGTTTAATTACATATTTATTTCGATCTCGCTCACATAATACAGGATTTATTTTTTTTATATTAGATAAATATATATTTTAAAGTTACGTAAGATGTAACGTAATTCTTATAGGAGAGAATAATTCAGAGAATAAAATGAAAGGTCATATCGTTCAGATTAATCACAGACTTGTTATTATGTTGTTTCTATAATATAACTTTTTCTTATAACCGATAAATAACCATTTAAAATTAAATTTGAAGAAACTTAATTCTTTTAAGACAGAAAGAGTCAAATCCAAACATTTTTCAAATATCAATTCTTGTAATTTTTTCCCCCAAGTGTTATTGGATGTATAATGCCTTTAATTAGATCTCTTGTTTTAACATAATAATAATATATTACTCGAACATCTTAAAAAAACTATTTAAAAAATGTATAATTAAATTCTTCTTTCTTATATTATTTTAAATAATATTATCTCTTTCTTATATTATTTCCAATTATATTCTTTCTTTTTAACATCTCTTCAACTGCCCAATTTAATGTGCTAGATGGAAAGGGTTTATTTTGTATGTTACTTACCTCGTTGAGTTGCATTTTTCAGCGAATAAGGGTTTGAAAAAGTAATAATAGAACAAAACTGACCAGTTTTATAAAAATAAATTATAGTTGTTTAATTAAAAATATTCAACAAAAAACAGGAAAAACTTTGCAATTAAATATTTTTCGTAAATGGTAGTTATTGACACGAGGAATGATTTTTGTATTCATAATCACTTACACACTGCACACGGATATATGTAAAAAATTGTTTAACAGCTATTTCAGAATTTGTCATAAACCAACAATTTATCACAAAATATATCCATAAAAAACTGATTATGCATTTTAATATACAGAAATATAGTGTTTATATAAGTTTATTTCATAATGTATAATGTACTGCTTATTATATTTCTTAGAACTATTTATTTGTTTTGAATGTAGACTATTCGACACAGGTCTGGATATTATTGGGGAAACAAAATATTCAAAAGTTGTGTTGCGGAATACCAAAAAATATTTTAATTTTAAATTTATTTAAAAAATGGTGTAATTTAAAATTGTTGTAACTCAAAATATTATTTAGAGAATTTCAATTTGTTTACATTTAAATAAACTGAAATATCAAAATTATAATTTTAATTCAGCATTTAAAAAAATATTGATTAAAAATGAAAATAAAATTATTTAAATAATATTTTGAAAAAAAAAATATTTAACTTTTATTTAAAATATCATATTTTCAAAAGTAAATATTTTTTTTTTCGAATTTACTGAATAAAAGTTAAAGTAAAATAGTAAAAAAAGACATGTTTCCAGTTTGAAGCATTTAACTTTGACGGTTCTTGAGTTATAACATTTTAAACCCACAAAATTGTGAAAAATCCATCCTGATGAAAAATGCATTTTCGCACGAACTCACTTCATGACAACCATTGCTTGAAATCTAAATTTTGAAAACATATTAAAAAGAAAAAAAAATAAAATTTCCTCTTCTAATTAAGATAGAAACAAGATTTAAACGTCATTTTAAGCATAAAAAAACCGAGAAATTTTTAAAGCAATAAAACATTTTTAGGAAATTTGATGATTTTTGTGTCCCGAACGCAAATAAACACTCAACGTCCCAGCGCGCTTCACGCCAACCCCTCTAGCGGAAAGATGAAGCTCGACGTACAACGTGAATGCTACGTTCTATTCCAGTACCATACTTTGAAGTTTCCATGTGCAAATATTTATATCCAGTAAACTTAAATATTTTGGATACAAAATATTCAAGTAAAAGAATTTTTGTTTTTCAAAGAAAATGCTTTTGAACTTGCAAAATAATTTAAATCTACACAAATTGTTATTGATTAGATTAAGCCGAATACTAATGCTATTACAACAAGATTTATACTGTTGCGAAAAAAAGGCTGATGCTGAAAAATTAAAAGTGCATGTTTCTAGTGTTATGAAGGTATAATAGTTGAAATAATAGTTGACTTAATTCATCAAGATATTTCAACATAGTTCCAAAAATATTTACGAACTTGATTTGTTCTACATGTTTTTGGTTTTAAGATGAAATACTCATGAATTAAAACAAATATTTAGGTAAGTATTTTTAATTATCGTATTCTTACAAATATTCTAAAAACAAGCCGTACGCGGTCAAATGAATGAAATATGAAAAATCGAAGCAACTTCGGACTTGCATGCTCTTCGAAGTTTTTTTCCCTCAAAGCGCTTGGCTACGGAGGTTGGCGTGAAGCGCGCTGGGACTTTGAGTGTTTGTTTATTTGCGGCCCGAACCCCCTTAAAGAAGCTATTTAAACAGCTGCAGCTGAAACTGAAACAATGATCTCAGAAAGTAAGAAATCACGTAAAAATAATAAGAATAGGAATAATAAAGGAATAATAAGGCTTATTTAAAACTATACAGCGTCGGATTTGATATATCTGTATATTCTCTATTATAAATGTCTATGTATAATAAAATTTCAGAGAGACTTGAAGCTTAAATAATATCAGTTATTGCTATTCTGTATAACTCTTTTTGTAATCTTATTTGAATCTTTTTTCTGTTGTAGTTTTACTTCTTATGAACTTCATTCAACACTGAAAATAAAAATAGTGCATATTCAAGTTTCATTAGCATTTCATAAAACAAATATCAGTAATAATCTTTTGTTTATAGAGATTAGCTAAAAGTAGCTAAAGTTTGAACTTGAAATTGTGAAAAGTGCATATCGAAAGAATGGAGTAAATTTCGAACACCGAGGTATTTTTCAGAAAGTTGTAATACTAGAAAGGCCGGAAATTTTAGACGAGTTTTATGAAAATATTTCACACCAAAATTTTAACTTAAAATAATTTAGATTTTTTATTTAACGATTTTCTTCTTTGTATGTTTTATATTTTTCTTATAATAAATTTTTTGGTTTGAACCGAAATATATTTATATGGCAGTTGAAAAAATGACAATTCACGACAATTATACTGTTAGTTAATTGTTAAAAAGAGGTATATTGTGAGATCCACTCAATGCAAACTGTTCTTGATACTCATAGTATTTAGCTGATTAATCCATTAGCACACAGTGGTAAATTTTTAGATTATTAGACTAAGTGACAAACAAGCTCTTTCTAGTAAATATGAATATAAATATCTATTCGCTTTCACAACACAATTTCCTTGATGAAATGACACAAAAATACGCTTCTTTTAAAAGTGATAGGAAATAGAAAATTTAAATTTTGATAAATAAAACAATTTGAATGTTTTTTCCTCATAGGATCTTTTTTGGTGGGAGAGGGGGGGGGGGGTTCCTCATTTTTCAATCTAATATGTCTATTAAAAGATTATGCTTAATAAATTAGAAATCTAGCATAAAGTGTTTTCTCCCGTCATTCTAGGTCACGTTATAAAAAATTCGATACGTTAAACACATGTCACGACCACCAAATTAGAATGTAATGTTCGAACTGTTTGACGTGTTTATCAAAGCGAAGAAAAAGTTCTCTATAGTAAACATACTCACTACCGCCAAAATTAGACCGTAATGCTCGAACTCGAACTGTTTGACGTGTTAATCAAAACGAAAAAAAAGTTCTCTATAGTAAACATAGTCACGACCGCAAAAATTAGAATGTAATGCTCGAACTCGAACTGTTTGACGTGTTTATCAAAACGAAGAAAAAGTTCAGTATAGTAAACATGTGTCACAACCACATAAATTCGAATGTAATGCTCGAACTGTTTGACGTGTTTATGCAAAATGAAGAAAAAGTTCGCTATTGTAAATTTACGTCACGACCGCCTTTTACAAAAACTCATTAGAGACTGAGGTTGGAGTTTGCCAAAAAATGCTTTTCTATGGGAAAAAAAAATTGAATTCTGTTATCTTTTCCGATGAAAAAGTTTAATTTGGATGGACCAGATGGTTTTCGCTTCTTCTCGTGTGATCTCCGTACACTATTAAAGATGTCTGTAAGAACGCGGAAAAAAGGGGAAGCTCACTGTAATTTTACTCTAATTCTCGATTAAATGCATTAAATTCAGTTTCTTGTTCATTACTATACGCACACCTTTTCCTTAACTTATATCTAAATCTGTTTAGGGATTTCTACATTTTTATTTAAAGATATTTTTATCTTTGCTACATTTTGTATTTCACACCTTTAAAAAATTTTTGCAGTTTTATTAAAAACATAAAAGAAGAAAATAAGTTTGAAAATTGTCTTTTTAAATCTTAGAATAATTTAGAATGGGAAAAATAATCTCATTAGAATTAGAGGAGAGTTTTTCCAGTTGAGTCATCAAAGACATATTTTGTACAGAATTGTAACTGCTCGTATAGTTCATTCTGTAAAGAATTTTTCCACTCTCAAGAGATCTTGGGTTTATACCCAGCACGTCTGGTAACAAATAATGTTAGAGTTTTAGCAATACAGCAGTTCAAATTTACTTGGAAAATTTAAAAACTATGAATCTCATTGAAGATTGTGTGATTCATTAATTTAATCTAGAAAAATAAGATTTCTTTGATAATTCTTCTCTAATTTAGAATGGCAAGAGTATATGTATTTTAAAAATCTTTTTGGCTGTAAGAAAAAAAAAGATATTTAAAAAAAATATTTCATAAAAATAATTAAAATTTATTTAAAAACACACGCTATTTTATGTTTGGAAAAAATCTTTAATCGTTTTAAGGAAAAAAAATACAAAGAGAGAATTAAAATAAAATACACTTGATTCACAAAAATTCAACTCATATGAACACATTTTCATATAAAGGCTGTTGATAATTTTGTGCGCCGGAAAGGTCCATTTTTTATCGTGCTGATCTTAATTCGTAAACAAAAATCTCTTCATAAGACTTTATTAAGAACCAGCAAAAAAAAAAAAAAAAAAAAAAAAAAAAAAAAAAAATTACGAAAAACTCAGGGAGCGCATCGTTTCTAAAATTTTCACACATTGCTACCAGCATTTTAAAATAAAAATCTTCGAGGAAGATTCCTATAACATATACAATAGTATTATACAATAAATATTACCGTTTTAAAATTGTGGTAGTAAAGCATGAAAATTTTAGGAACGGTGCAAATCCTGAAAACTTGATAACAACGCACTAATACCTAGTAATATATTTTTGTATAAAGAATATTGTTAAAGTGTTTACTTATCATAAAAAACTCTAATATTTACATATAAGAAATTCCCAACTAAACGTAAGTGGAGAATATACGAAAAAAATATTTAATCGTCATGTTATCATAAAAAAAGGATGAAAATTCTTCAATTTTTTTTTTCTTTTTCGGCATTAAAAATATTTATGAAGCTTATAAATGTGATAAAAATTGAAAATAGTGATCTGAAAAGAAAATGTATTTTTACTCATAGATTTACAGTTTTGTTGTTCGGAAACTAAATAAATGTTATTTCATTGGCGTTTACATTCGATAACAAATAATGACATTTTTTTTAAATCGAAGATTTGTATACTTTTTCTGGGCAGATGTAAGTTAAATTACTCGTTTTATTTAGAATAATTAATATAAGAGAAAATAAATATAAGACTAGTAGTCAGGGATAACCATAATACTTACCCATCATGACTATGCATAATGGAAAATAACATGGAAGTAATGATCGCAAATGTCAAGGCCACTAATTGATCGATCGATTTCATTCTTAAATAGAATTTACCTTACATTCATTATTTTAATGAAATAATTCCGAAAATTTTTATAGAGTGAGAATTTTGAGATTCCGAAAAAAGGTTCAAATAAGTAAAGTTACTAAAATTTAATGACCTTTGTAGCATAGTTACATTCTAAATACATACCAAATTTCAAGCCTCTATCTCATTTTTTGAGGGGGAGAAAGGTATATAGAGTGTTTAAAATGGGGGTTTGATGACGTCATAAACTTTAAATATTTCATTACTGACTTGCGTGAAAGGCACGCCTTTATAATTCCGAAAACGATAGTCATATTTACTGCAGTTTTCTGAGTCGGATTGGGTGTCTGAGTGAAATATCTTCAGTAAATTATATCCTTGAACTGAAAATTAAATGAAATACAATGTCATGAAAAAGCGAAGAGTTTGTTAAAATATGATTAAAAATATCTTAGAAACTATTTACCCGGTCGTCTTCATATTTTGTATAAAACTTGAGATTTTTAACTGTTTTATATATTCAAACCTTAAAATCAACATTTTGAAAAATTTTATGTGCTATTTATTAGAATGATATTTCGAGATTCAGAAAGAATAGTTCCGTATAATCGAAGTTATTGAAATTAAATAGGCTTGTTCTCAGTATTAAATTCTAAATACATAGCTAATTTCAGGCTTTTATCTCAATTTGTTTGTGAGATAAAGGATTTTTAGACACATAGATAGTAAGCCGATATATTTTTTTTTTTCAAAAATATGCTTTTCGTTATCGCCAGTATCTGAAAAGTATAAATCCATCAAATATTGATTTTCGAATTTTAAAACGATTACACTGTTAAAATTTTTGTGCTACTTTGAACCGAAATTTGGTGCTTAGTAGCTGCCACCATAAGATGGTGTAATCTCGTTCCAAGATTTGGAACTTCGGTTGAACCATAGTACCATTTTTTCAAATAATATGGTATAAACTCGTTCCAAGATTTGGAGCATCGATTAAACCATCCTATGGTGGCAGCTGGTAATAGCTGCGAGCACTAAATCTTGGTTCAAAGCAGCACGAAATTCTTAACAGTGTACAAAACTTAACCTATACGTATGATAAGTAAGTAAAATAGTTATTTTAAATTCAACTATTGTAAATTGGATGAAAGTTTTCCATTTTTTTATTCGTGTGAAATATTACATATGGCTATTAGGGAAATATATGTTTATATTTAGCTATGTTAATGATGTATTTTATTTTTATTAGGTCTTAAAATAATAAAAAATTATTTTTGAATTCAGTCTGCATCCTCATCTGTCCGTTCTCAATCTTGCATAAATGAATTCTATTTGCTTTGTTATAATGTGCATATTTAAGAATTACGATGACACATTGAAAGTGATTTGAGCGCATTTTAGTTTATTTGTAGGGACATCTAAAGAATTCCGGCATAGTATGATCTTAAGAAAAATTGTCTTTCGTGCATTTTAAAGATGTTACACAATTTTATACATATTAACTCAGATTGATTTGGTAATTTTACAGCAATTAAGTATGCCAAGAACTTTTAAATGTTAAAGTGGTTTTTGCCAGTGATAGCATAATTAAGATATATGGATATGTCAAAAATTTAAAAATAAATATTTTATTAAAAATATGAGATTTCATGTAAATAGACACTCATTTTTATATTTGATTATAATGTGTAATCATTTTTAGGTTAAAAAGAGCACCCTACAAATTGTAGAGATAGAAACAAATGCACCCGACTCACAAAACTTCACTCTTAACAAATTTTCATACAAAGACTATTTATAAATTTTTGTGCCAAAGTGTCTGTTTTTTATTTCACTCAACGTAATTTGTAAACAAAAATCTTTTGTTAAGATTTTATTAAGAGCATGTTAAAACTAGTTGGATGTGTCAATCTAAAAACTTTCTGTTATCGCATATGTACATTTTAATGTTATAAAATTGAGTCATACATGTTAATGCGTTACAATTATTAATTCAGTACTATACCAACTATGATTTGCATCTTAAATTTCTGCTTCTGTCAATTAATCGGAGTGAAAACGAGTTTCCGTGTCTGCACGAGCCGATTACAGTAGAACGAGAGTCAGACTTTTTTCAAATTTAGGAAGGATCTACTCGCCATACTCCAAAAAAATCATACACAAAAAATTTAGTTCGGTTCTATGCATAACTTCAAACACTTTTTAATGGTAAAATAATACAAATGTCACAGACACCGCGATTATAGCTCCTCCTTCCGGCAATTTTTTTTCAAAATCTGGAAGGGTCTGCTGACTATAGTCAAGCACTTATAGAAAAAAATTCAACCAATTCTATGCACAACTTCAAACACTTTTTCTGTAGTAAAGTATTGAAAATGGTACAAAAATCGCTATTGCAGCACCCCCTTCTGGAGGATTTTTTTTTTTTTTTTTCAAATTCAGGGAGGACAAACTAGCCATAGCCATTCACTTACACAAAAAAATTCGCTCAGTTCGATGCATTATTTGATACAGTTTTAGTCGGTACAACATTGAAAGTGGCACGAAAATCGATATTACAGCACCCCTTACCCAGTGTTGGGCAGAATCTAATTACAAAGTAATGAAATTACAGATTAAAATACATTATAATCTCCTCGCAGTGTAATTAATTAACAGGGAAGAATTACAAAGTAATTTCAAATTCGCTTTTGAAATACGTAATTTGATTATCGTGTAGTGGAATTACAATTCAATTCTCTTTTTATCATTTAAAATGTAATTAGATTAATTTGTATTTAGATTACGAGACGATGTAGAATACATTCTTAATTATATAATTAAATTAACCTTAAATGGATTACGAGATGATTCAGATTATATTTTTAATTATGTAATCCAAATAACCTGTATTTGATTACAAGATAATTCCGATTATATTTTTAATTGTATTGTGCGCTTAAAAAGTAATTGATTACTAGAAATTCTAATTACAGCTTTAAAAATATAATTTAGATTAAATTCTAAAGTATTACAAATAAATGTGAATTACGTTTGTAAAGAATACAATTTTTACACGCGTAATTTAATACAAGTAAATCTAAATTAAATTCTATGAAATGTATTTAAATTAAATTGCAATTAATTACGAGTTCATTATAACTGCTTTTTGTAAATTGATATAAAAGTTACTTGTAATTCATTGCAAATTAAACCAAATTACGTCTAAGAATGTAACTAAATTTATTAGTTACTAATTATATTTTAGCAAGAATTGATTTATAATGTTATTAAAACGTAATGGAATTTTTAAAATGGAATTGTATATTTACGATTTATTTGGCTGGAGGGGGGAAGGGGATTTTGGGAAAATTTTGGTATTATGTATGTGTTAGGGTATAGATGTAAATCTCAGCGTAGTAATTTATAGATATAATATACAATTTCTTATTGTTTGTAGTGACAAATGTGACGGTAAAAAATATGTTGCAAATTTTGAAAACTTTGTGTTGTATTAGGACAATGGTGTAAAATATTTTCTCAGTTTCAGGTGGAATGAATATTAGATTACTTTTAGAAGTATGTTAGAAATACAGCAAGGAACTTTAACAATTTCAATTTTGAGGCTGACATAAAAGTAAAGGGGGAGGGTATTCTGAAAACCATTTTTAAGCTATTGCATAGCTTTTATCGCGGGCTTTGAGCGCGGCGACCGAATCTAGAAATTCCGTAACGAGAAAAAAACCTAACACTCCGGCTAACGTCGTTTCAGTTCGGCAGACTTTGGCAACGTATCCTTCGGTAGATTTCGGCAGACAATGACGCGGTATTTTTTAGATATTTAGAGGATATCAAGTCTCAAACTTACGTTTCTTATTTCAGTTACCATAAACCTATAGCTTCAATGATAAAAATTCCTGATTAACCTACATGTATTGTAAGATAATAAAAATATTTTAAACGATATTAACTTCTCATTTATTCTATAAAAGAAAAAAAATGTTTTCTTATCGGTCATCACCCTCAAAAAGTGTAACTTGAATTAATATCAAAGAAAAAGAGAAAACTTGAATTAATATCAAAGACAAAAAAAAATTAAATAAATAAAAATAAAATAAATAAAAAATATATAAATAATAATTTTTATTCCAAACTTGTAGAATCTGTATAGAAAAGAATCGTCTTAAGATAAAACAAGGATGGATAATGTAGCTTTTGGTGATTGGAGATCCGCCCCATGGTGAGGATCGAAAAATTTAAAATGCTTATAAGTCGCGATCTAATTTTCGTAGCTTGGCAAAATTTTGTTTGTTAATTTATTATGAAACAGTGTTAATTTTTGGTGACAGAAGAACCCCAATGGTGAGGATCGAAAAATTAAAATGCTTATAACTCGCGATCAAATTTTTGTTGCGCGGCCAAATTTTGTTTGGTAATTTATTATGAGACCGTGTTAGTGTTTGGTGACAGGAGACCCCCCCCCCACGGCGAGGGTCAAAAAATTTAAAATGCTTATAACTTGCGATCTAATTTTCGTAGCGCGGCCAAATTTTGTTAGTTAATTTATTATGTTGCAGTGTTAATTTTTGGTGACAGGAGACCCCCCATGGTGAGAGGCGAAAAATTTAAAATCCTTATAACTCGCGATCTAATTTTCGTAGCGCGGCCAAATTTTGTTTGGTAATTTATTATGAGGTAGTGTTAATTTTTGGTGACAGGAGACCCCCCACGGTGAGGGTCGAAAAATTTAAAATGCTTATAACTCGCGATCTAATTTTCGTAACGCGGCCAAATTTTGTTTGGTAATTTATTATGAAACAGTGTTAATTTTTGGGGACAGGAGACCCCCCACGGTGAGGGTCGAAAAATTTAAGATGCTTATAACTCGCGATCTAATTTTCGTAGCGCGGCTAAATTTTGTTTGGTAATTTATTATGAGAAATTGTTACTTTTGGCGACAGGAGACCCTTCACGGTGAGGATCGCAAAATTTAAAATGCTTATAACTCGCGATCTAATTTTCATAGCGCGGCCAAATTTTGTTTGGTAATTTATTATGAGACAGTGTTAATTTTTGGTCAAAGGAGACCCCCCATGGTAAAGGGTCGAAAAATTTAAAATGCTTATAACTTGCGATCTTCGGTGTGAATTCATCATAACGGTGACGCAAATACTTGCCCCTCAAAGAGTTAAAGACCTGCTACATTTCTTAAATACATATTACACACTTTTTGTATTTATAATACACAAGTATTGTGAGCTTCATGCACATTCTGTGCAAAAATGTAAACATCTCATTGTGTGCTTTGGGACACATATGGCACATACCACAAAAATCCATATTAAAAAATGTATGTGAAGTCAGAATTTTTTTATTATTTTTCTTGCATTTGTGACTACTTAAACTTAAAGTAATTAAAATATTTTTTTCCATAAAGAAAAGAAAAATCGTGCAGTGAAGGGTTAAACACCTCACTTTAAGTTACTATTAAGTTGCGGTTATGTTACAGTTAGCAAGGTAGATTACAATTGCAGTTAGTTAATCTTATGTTACGATTAGGTAACTGTTAGGTTACTGTTGGATTATTGTTAGGTGACACTTAAATTACGGTTAGGTTGCAATTAGGTCATGATAAAGTTGCAGTTACGTTACAGTTAGCTTGCGATTATGTTACAATTAGGTTAACATTAGTTACAATTGGATCAGTATTAGGTAACAGTTAGATTACGGTTACGTCACAGTTAGGTTACGGATTGCTTGCTGTTAGGTTCCACTTACGATACGGTTAGGTTATATTTAGGTTACGGATAGATCGCGAGGAAATTACGGATAGCTTACAGTTGCATTGAAATTCGGTTATAATTAGGTACGGATAGACCAGGGGTACCCAGAGACGGGTTTGGTGACGCAATATGCGTCACACAATTTAATTTTGGAGGGGAATTTGAGAAAAAGTACATTTTTTTAGGGGGGGGGGGGATTTTTAAATTCTTAATATTTCCTTTTTTTACTGTTAAGAAAATCTTTATTTTTTTAGTATAACTTAAAAGTTTTTTCAACATTTAAGTTCCAGAAATTTCCAATTGATATTCTGTTTAAAGGGGGGGGGGTCAATGTTAAAATATGCAGTTTTTTTGGGGGGGTGAGAGGGACTTTGCGTCATTAGGTTTGGAGGGGATGGTTACCACTGGGATAGACTACAGTTATATTACAGTATGGTTACGGTTAAGTTATCGATAAGATGCCGTTAAAGCACGGTTAAGTTATTGATAGAATATGGATAGGGGAATGTTGCGTTATACTTAGCTTACAATTTGATTAGTTATGTTGCAGTTAGGTAACGATTAGATGGTAATTTTATTAAAGTTAGATTACAGTTAGGCCATGGTAAGGTTGTGGTTTTGTCAGAGTTAATTTACGATCAGGTTAAAATTAAGCAGGTCCAACATTCATGCCAGTCATGGAATATGTTGCTTAACTTCGGAAAAAAACAGGTTTAAAGCATATTGAAACAGTTTTTTCCTATGTTTTGATTTTTCTCTTCTCCTAAATCATACAGCACATTGCTCAGTTGCCTTAGTGTACGGCCTACATTAGGCTATATTGTAATTAGATACGACCTATACACGGTTAGGCTACGGTTATGTTCCGATTAGGTTATAATTAGGTTACGATTAAATTACTGTTACATTATAGTTTGATTATTGTTAAGTTACGGTTAGATTACGGATGTTACGTACTTTTAAGTAAAAGGTTAAGTTATCATTAAGCAATGGTTACATTACGGTTAAAATAACATCAGGTTACGATTAGGTTACAGTTATGATACAGCTAGGTTATTGTTAGGTATCCACTGGCTGGAATCTTGGAGGAGCCTTATTTTAGGGGATTCTCAGTTCCGACTGGCTGTAAAGCAACCAGTAATGATATTATTCTTGCTAATATCCGAGCACGCGGTTTCCTACATATAAGGTCTCTGCGATTAAGAGCTGATGATGCGACGGTTCTGCTTCTGATTGGACCTGCTCAGACCCCTCTTTAAGGTATTGATTTGGGTGGCCTGTGACAGTTTCTGGATGTCAAGTAATATTTTTTGTGGACCGGTATAGTGGGACACCAGTTTCGCCGTTCGACTCTCATGTTTCGCCGAGCCATTTGGTAGGTCTCCCCACCTAGCTGAAACTCTAATAGCTTGAGTAGAAACTGCGACGGAAACGGTCGTTGCAGCAACTAAGTGTTAAAATTTGGCGCATACATATTTAAGTTCTGGTTTGTCGTATGCTCGAAAATCAAGATCGAATGTAAATAGCGCTACAGTTTATAATGGTATGTAGTATGTAGCTGGTCAGTAATGCACGAAGTTTAAGATTTTTCTATGTGAGTTCGAATCTTGCTCGCACTTCTTTTTCGGAAAGAAAATTTATTTCTTTATTAAAAAGAGTAGATTAGGTATTGAAATAACTATAAATAATTTTAAATAACAACAAAAAAAATTTCTGGTCTATAGACATAAATATTTGTATTTTTTATTTTTTTATTTGTTTATTCTTATTATATATATATATATATATATTTACATTTCACTACATATTTAAACATACAAAATTTCGTATTTAAAAAATAAGTTTTACGCGTTATACGCGTTAAATGTACATTTAAGTATACTTTTTGTAAATTTCAATTATCATACATATTTTATGAATTGCGGTTCGAAAATGATTGATGAAAAATTTCGTTCCAAAAAATAAGACAGATTAATATTGTATCTACCTTCTGTTCTGTGTTGATTTTCGACTCACCAACGGCTGAGAGTTTCTGCTCTTGAAACTGGTAGATGGTAGTTGCTAGGTTTGATCCCATTCGCTCTTGTCGACTTAACCGTCCGGAGTTTTCTGTGGTTTTCTTCGAACCTTGGGTAATCTTGCGTAAATACGGGTTAGATTCCCTTAGAAAGAACCCCCCCCCCCAAGGAAGTCAATCGCCCTAGGGTCTATATCCCTCGTGCAGATAATCGACCGTCATATATAACAACAGCTGTTTTGGTTTTCGAGTAGACGACAAACGAGAGCTCAAATACAACTGCGCCAACTATGCATTTGAGTCGCAGGAATACCCAACTCTTAGAATGCGAACGCGCACTAACTAAGCTTACTACGATTACACTACAGTTAGCCTACGGTTTGGTGATAATTTGACTACAGTTACGTTGCAATTATGTAAGGTTATGTTACCGTTAAGTTATAATTAGATAATAGTTAGGGTTATGGCTAGGTTGCGGATATGTTATTTTTAGATTACGTTTATCAAACAGTTAGCTTACAATTATGTACATTTAGATTACAGTTAACTATTTTTCAGTGACTGAGCTACACACATTTGAATTTTCGAGTAAATTTAAGATCCCCTCCCGATTAGGCTTTAAATGGGGGGAGGGTCACCGGAGTTGCATAATATGAATAAGTGGTCTCATACCTCATCAACGATATGTCACATCAGGGATATCGGAAAAATTTTATTTTTTATTTAGTGTTTGCAGGATCATTGTTGCAACAGCTACAGTGGTAGCTGGCAGAGGAAGCACATACGCACAATCTTTTAGTGCCTTATGGGTAGAAATTTATGGCATCATATCGGGTGATCGTCTCAACATATTTTTTTTGCTAATAAACGTTTATGAACAACTGAACTACCTACTTGATATATGCCGTGTAACGAAAGAACACTTATTGAACACTTAAACACACATAGAACACTTGTAATCTTATAGGTAAAACTGTTTGCGTTCCTGTTTCATTTTATATATTAACTAGCAAAAGCCACAGTTTCATTGATTCACAAATTATTATTTCATAAGATTAATATTTGAAAACAACAATATATATTTTTAAAATTATTACTATATTTTGCAACTTTGTTAAGGAAAAATGTTATTTTATGTTTCAGCACATTTTAATTTTAGAAATGTAAATGCGTAAATATCGTCTGTGTAAATGATTTCACATAATAAATAAATTGTGCATTTGAATTTTTAACAGTGAGAAATACTTTTATAATTCAATGCAAATAACTCAATTTTAGCAAATTTTAATTTATTAAAAATATACTATAATTTTCATAAAAAAGTATCTTAAAAAATGTCACAAAAAAAACTCGAAATTATAATATGATTAAAAGGAATGAGCACCAATGTATGCGCCATTTTCATCCAAACTTAAAATATTCTATTAAAATGTATATTTCCCTCTCAAATAACATGTTTAATAAAATAATTTTCTTTTACGGTTTGAAATATAAATTCTGCAGTTATTTTCAATCGTCTAAAATATAAAAAGTCGTCATATTCACCTGCTTTTCAGTCATTATATTTACAGTATAACGTAATCTTTGTTTGAAAAAAATAAAAAAAAATCCTCTAAGCTTTTTGTTATTTTTTTTTAAAATTATTTATTTTATTAGTGGAAATCTTGTATAGAAAAGTTCTGACGTAATATTTAATTTTTTATGTACTTTCTGACGTAATATTCAATTTTTTTCTCAATTTTTCTTAAGTGTTTCTTAAGTTCCCCCCGTTAAGATATTTAAGTTTCATTTTTCAAGTGGAAATATTTCAATTTTAGTTACCAAAGGTTTTGAAATGCTCTGGTGGAGTAATGAAAATATGTTTTATTTATTTAAATAATCATGATTCTACCTATAACTACTTACCCCGGGATTTATTTTTCCTTCTGAAAATATGCATGTTTCATATTTCATTTGCAAAAATGCTTCCGTAATGGAAAAACATGTAAAATACGTTAATTAAAATAATAATTTTTTAAAGGTTATTCTGTAAAAAAATTATATTGTGTCAACCCACATATCGCAATTTACTTTTATGCTTAATTTCAAGTAAAAATACAAAATAGATTTTTGTAAAGTGTACGACAAAATGTAATTTTTGTAGCCTAGTAGAGGATGAGCGAAGCGAATCTTTATTCTGTCCACGAATATAGACAGAATAAAAATTTTGTCTATATCCGTGGGTGCCTCACGGAGTTAAGAAAGTTAGTTTTGAAAAACATATAAAACTATCTGCTTACCATAAAATTTCTTGAAATTAATAAGATCTTTTAGAAAATTGGCGTCAGAAACCGCACCTAATTTGGAGGCCGATGAAAATTTCTTACCCACAATTGGGGTGGGGGGGGGAAGAATTTACAACCACTTCGCCAGCAACTTTCGCAAACGAGAATGCTGGATTCACCTTCTTTGTGGGAAAAGGTAACGCGTTTTTAACATTAGATTTTTTTGTCTACGTTTTTAGCGATTCTTTTAGTTTGATCACCCTGCAATTGTACCATTACAGTGGATACATCAACAGGATTCATCGTATTGCTTAGTGCAGGTTTTTGACTTATGTAAACCCGCACACCCCAGACCTATTATGGCACGGTATAGGGCCCTTGCGACTACGATACTTTTAAAACTGGACTTGAAGCCGAAGATTTCAGAAATTTGAAAAATGAGTTGTGGTTCATTTTGCTGTCTGGGCATTTGCACCAGAAACAGCAGGAGTGGAACATGGTTTTTCGTGTTGCCCCGATACATTTGAGTTACTGAGATATCATGGATGTCATCATGGTCCAGAGATCATTGAACAACGTCAAGAGGGGTATTTGCAAGAAGACTTCTTAAGGCAAATTTAATTTTTTCTTTTCGTTTTCGAGAAGATAACTTCTATCGTGCACATTTTCCAGAGTTAAAATCCGCTGCACACTCTTATAGTACTCGTCAGAATTTACTGAAACTCGGTACAAATTTTATTAAATTTGTCTTCATAGACGGAGAAATTGAAGGAGCATACATTTTAAGAGTTAGAAGTAAATTATCCTAATTTTTAATGGGCTCTATATAAAAAAAGTGGAACTTTAATTTTTCTGGTTTTATTTTCGTTATTGGAGTTAGTATAATTTTGGGTGGTTTCTTTCTTATATTAAACATTAGTTATTACTGTCATCATCATCATGACATCTTTTAGCAGAGTTTGAATTATCAATTTGCATGTCATCGTCAGAATTTGGAAGATGAGAAAAAGAATCATCATTATTAGAATTAGCATCAATATTAGAATTCGCAATAGTAGAGGAAAGGGGGGATCCTCAAACATCTCATCTCTAAATATCGGCAAAAGCCGGATTCACGAGCAGACAGGAGGTACGGGATTTCCTCGAGGGAGTCGGCTTCTTTATCAAGGCAACTGGTTGAACAGCTTTTTCTGGACGCCATGCAGTCAATTTCTGGTCAATTGTGGCTAGGGATTACAATCCCGCGATACCGGGATCCCGGTGTATTTTTAATCCTGAAAATACACGGTATTATTCAGAAACAATCCCGGGATTTTCGGGATTACCTAGTTTTTTTTTTAGTGAAATAATACTCAGCTGAAATTAAAAAAAGATATTTATAAACTTTTGCTTGTGGGGGAGAAAAAATCAATTTTCATGAAATTTATGTATGACTGAAAAAGAATACATACCTCAAATATTTTTTACACATATTTCTAAGCGACTAAATCTTTTACAGTGGAAATCTTTTGACTTGCAAAGAGATGTAACGCACATAGCTATTAGTCAGGAAAAATGAAATCGTTTGTTTATTTGGATTTCGCTGCGCGTATAGAAATGATCTTCGCTTCGTAGGTCCTTTTTGAATTAGATCTTTTACTGATAAGCGTCGCATTTGTGTATGCTAGTCATTATGTGCTAACTTCTTTGCATTTCGTACGTTCATACTTATTTTCTTTAAAGATGTCGAACAAGAAAGGTTTCGTAGCTCATCGGAAAGATAATGATACATCTTCAGAAGGGGTGTAGTCGTAAAAATAACAGAGGATATACGGTCTATGCAGAGGGTATACGCTCAAGGCAGACAGTATCCCTAGAGTATGTATACAACAGTTTCCTTTAGAAACAGAGGGTATACTGTGTTCCTTTAAAAAATCTAGAATGTATACGGCGTATGCCCTCTACTACATCCCTGATCTTCAGTATGGTACTACTATTCAGCATCAAAAGATGGAAAAAGCGCTAAATGTAAAAAGTGTAGCACTGTGCTTAAAACATTAGATGGATCGACTAAAGGATTGCATACACATTTAATTACGAAACACGGTATGAAACTTCAGAATGAATTTATTATTTATTATATCCCCTCTGCCTTCCACAATTCAAGATTGCACAGAAGATAAATTCCCTTCTAAAAAGCGGAAAATAGAGGACTATTTTAGTAGTGATAAGGAATCACTGGATTTTATTTTATTGAGAATGACTGCTAAAGATGCTTTTTCATTTAACGTTTTCATCACTTCAGTTGATTTGAGAAATTTACTGATAGCTAAAGGCTATCATGATTTGCCAAAATCTGCAGTATCACTACGAAATCCCGTAGTGAACTAGAGTTTCATCGAAAAGGATTTAATTACAAGAGAAATACAAACTTTTAAATCTTCGGGGAAAAAATAGTTTAATTTTTGACGAATTGACATCTACTGTAAACAAGCGATTTATAAATATTAATGCCCATTCAAGAAATGTAAATTTGAACAAATTCTGGAATTTAGGACTTATGCGCATATATGGATCTTTCGCTGCAAAAAAGTGTATTGAAATGTTAACACTGCATATAGAAAAGTATGACATTAAAAAAAAAAAAAAAAAAAAAAAAAAAGACGCTGTTGCTATTGTAACTGATGGACTAAATGTAATGCTGAAAGTTGGAAAAGAAATCGAAGCTGATTAGCAGCTTTGTTTCGCTCATGGCATACATTTAGCAGTTTGTGATGCTTTATATTGTAATCAACGAAATACAGAACCAGAAGCTTCCTCCAGTAAAACAGTAGCTGAATCATGCTGCGGAACTGAAAATTTAGCCTTAGAAGAAGCTGATAAAGACATTTCTTTTTTTACAATATAGACATTTAAAAAACATAAACTTTTTTTTTTACATTGTTAAACATCAACAGCATATTTGTTTTAATTTCCAGTTGCTCTAATTTATCCTATACTTTTTTATTATAGAAGTAATAAATTTTGAACTTGGTATATTTTCAAGCGTTAGGCTGTATTTTTGCTTTAGTTATTTTTTTACAATATTGTACAATTTAGCTATTGTGAAAGTTGGTGACATTGGAGAAATTCTAATTTTTGAAATCCAGGGATTATCCCGGGATCTCGGGATTGAATCTAAACAATCCCGAAATCCCGGGATCAGAAATTGGTCTCGGGATTGTAATACCTAGGTTTGGCTTTCTTCATTGAGGGGTAGCATGTGGCTCCCTTGAATTCACTAATTTGCAGTTTATTAATTAGCACATCAATATAGGACAATAAAAATTATAAAATCTTAAAGTGCTCAGAAAGAGCTAACTGGAAATATAACTTTCGCTCTCGAAAACTTTATAGTTCCGGTGAAAAATTTCTTAGACACGGAGCACTTGAAAATTCACGCATTCTGGGGTGCAAAAAGACTAGAGTGTAAAAAGACGGTGTTATGCAACATTGGGAATATTCTATGATTATCTGCTAATGATAAATATTAAGTGAAACGTAACAATGCTTTTTTGACATAGGAAGATGACATTTCAACAATTGATCAAGTTTGAATGGGAGATAATATTCGGTCTTCATGAAGAAGGATTTTCCTGTGTACAATAGTACCTCATATGCAATGTAACAGATGCAGAATGATGAGAGTTTGAAAGCTGTGGACCGATAAAGTTCAGATAATTCAGGAATCTGAGAATAGACCCCGAACGATGACTTTAAAGTGGGATGATGGACACATTGTCCGCGTGGCGCTCACAAATCGCATAGCTGGAACTAGACATTAACCAACTGTTACAGCTATATCACAGTCTCTATTGTCAATCCTTCGACGCCTGCTGTACTGTGCACTGCGTGCAAGATTCATTTTTTACAGGGATACCCCACCCGAAAAATTATCTACCTGCGACTGATCATAGAAACTCCCAAGCAGATTAGAAACAAGTTGTTTTATCTGACGAATCTCGCTATATTTTGTGGTACCACTATGACGGAATTCGTGTTAAACGCTATGCCGGTGTGCATTAAGCGAATATCATAGTGAGCGAACTTCGGGAGTTATAGTCTGGCTTGCGATTTCTCATCAAGAACGATCTCCAACTGCTACAAATCGTAGGTAATGTGAACAGCAACAAATACATAAGTGAAAAGCTGGAGTACGATGTCGCTCCTGTCTTTCAAGGCATTCCTGAGCTACCTTTCAGTAGAATATTGCCTGTCCACATGTTGAAAGAATGTTTAAAACTTCTTAGTAGCAGAACACACACAGCTTCTTCTGCGTCCTGGTTATTCGCTGGATATGTTTCCCTTTTAACATGCGGGGGATTTCGTTGTTCGGAGTCTCAGTCGTTATTCTACTCTTATAGCTTCTACAAATGCACTTAGGGTACGCATACAAACATTTGAGAATGTTCTTCCCCAGGCAGATATTGAAAATCCATTTGATTCATACCACATCGTATGAGCAGCATATATTACAGTATGTGGTGACTACACTAAATAATGATTTCTGACATTTAACATTTTTTTTTTGCTTTGAAAATATAATCAATTGTTTATATCAATACTAGTCGTATACAGTGGCGGTCAAAAGTTTCCGGCCAGCAAACATATTTTACTTAATTTGTAAGTATATCCATATGAAGAGGAATTTCAAAGTGATACTTACACATTTTATTTACAAAATAGCTAGGTACTTATTTATGGAATAATATATAAATATCAATAAATTTAATTGACAAAATTAAGCACAGAGAAAATCGCATGTTCTCAAAAGTTTCCGACTACTTCCGCAAGTTTGGAGAAAATGGCATTGTAATAGAAAATTACAGAGATCAACAACATTTACAATTAATATTTTATCAGCATTATTTTAATAATAAGTACTGGGTCACTGCAGCGTGACATTCATACATTCAGCAATTAAAGATCACCTATGATACGTTTTTTCCCTTTTTCTTGCAATATTTAGGAAATTTCGGCTGAGTTGAAATTTTTATAGCTCTACACATGTTTGCCAACTTCTTTTCAATGATTTTCTATTGGATTCATGTCGGTCGATTGGGCTGGCCATTTCAAAAGTGAAATGGTTTGGGTGAAAGTCATTGCTTGTCAGAGATTGCAAACAATCTTTAAACCGTTATCATGTTGAAATAAATAGTTGCGACCAGAATGTTTCCTCTAATAAAGCAATAAATAACCTTGCAAGATATCCTTATGGATTGCATCATTCACCTTGTCGTAGATTTTAAATAATGGACCTACACTTTTTGAAGAAAATACTCCCCACAGCACAACGTGCCCTCCGCCAAGTTTCATGGTAGGAACAACATAAGTCAAACCATATCTGTTGTTTTTCAATTATCGGAAGTAGTGTCTTCTATCATTTCCAAAACAGTTTTAAATTAGATTGATGGAAAAATAGTACTTTTGTCCAGTTTTCACTTGACCAGACTTTGTGTTTTTTGGAAAACGACAGTCGGCTGCTTTGATTTTTTTACCCATGATAAATTTTTGAACACTTTTCCATAATATTCTACATCACGTCAGCATTTTGACACGGTGGATCGACTTATTTTAGCAATATTTTCATTCCGTAAATCGCGGGATATTGCAACGGAATTTTTACGCATGTCATCAATTCATTTTCTCCTGATAATTTTGTCTAAAAAAATAATCCTTTTCCGGTGTCTCCCGGACCTCAGAAAGTCTTGAAGGCCATGGACATCTTTATACAATTTTTAAGTATCATTCACAGTTGAACTACCGATCGATAACTTTGCCGCAATATCTCGAGAAGTTTGGCCCTTTAGCGACAAACTAATCACTCATTTACGAACAATAATTGTTGAACTTATCAATTTAGAATTTAAACTATGCTGTTCACCTTGATTCATTCACAAACACAACCAAAAAACACTTTACCGACAGAAAAAACAAAGAAATGATGAGTGGCCGCAAACTTTTGCACAAGCGAATTTCTAACTGTACCCCTTTTACATGAAGCGTCTCCAGTATCCAATCAAAATGATCACGTCGTCAGAGATTATTCACTTATTCCTAACTTCTTCGCAGAAACCTTCTGGTAAATAAATCTGAGAATTTAACTGGCCGGAAACTTTTGACCACCACTGTATGTATTAAGTTAAATTTATTTCTGATGATTCTTTTATGATGTTGCGATTTCCACAAACATGAATGTATAAGCGTTCATATAATAAATGAAGTTTTTGACTAAAAAATAGATAAATTTTCTCAAATCTGCCAAAAAAATAAAATAAAATAAAATAAAATAAACTGCCTGTCAAGCTAAAGGAGTCCTCAAGCCTAGGAACTAAAAATTTGAAAACGCTTTGGTTTGAATGTTACTAGTTGTAAGAAGCTAATTTGAAAAATAAAAAATAAAATTTATATAATCCTTGACGAACCGAGAAGCTTTTTAAACATCCTCGTATCGATGTAAAACTTTATTTTACAGCTAAAAAAATACAGATTTCACGACATCTGATTACATGTTTTCCACCTTTTTTTAGCCTCTACTGAAATCAGACTTGTTCCGATTCGGGCATTGCCCGTATCCTTTTCCGTGAGCTGTTCATATATAACGATGACTATGCCGGGAACCTTAGTTATGGTAGAAACACTGCTTCGGTAGCATCAAGCCGAGTATGATCTGTGCATGCCTATACTCTTTAACAAGATGATCAGGATACCCTTATGAAATACTTAATTATACTCATTTTCCGTTTTAAAATAAAGAGTGATTGGTTTCGTTTTATACAGGTTTGTGTTGTACGAATGATCCACTTTAACTCGTTGCACTTGGCTGCATTAAGAATACTATTGATTTCCGTAATGTAGCATGTATATTTCCGACAAAAAAAAATGTCTTTAAAGGAACTGTTTCATTGATTCATACTAAGCCTACAAAATTAATTAAAATATAAAATTTAAAGTACATTCGCTTGTCTAGTTCATAAAACAAATATGTTAGTTTAACCTGAAGCTATCAAAATACTATTTCCGTAAGTTTAAATTCTTTAAACTCATCAAAGATTAAAATGATGAAATAATCAATGGATTTTCTTATGCTTGTTTTAACGGCATGAAAAATCTGCTAAAATTTAATATAGCAAGAAACAAATAATGCTGCTGAAAATGAACCTTTATTTCTGAGAATGAATGCAAATATATTTCGTTTTTTTCGTTTTTTTTTTTTTTTTTTTTTTTTTTTTTTTTTTTTTTTTTTGGGGGGGGGGGGGGTACAGCCCTGTACAAAATGAATAAGTTTTTATACATGCCACATGTTAAGATGAAATTAATTTCTGCAAAATACTCTTAAAACTACTGCATCGGTACATGCAGAAATTATCATCCATAGGCCTGCATTTTCCTAAGTAAATGAATATCCTTTTATATATTTATATTTCAGTTTTACGAACAAGTTTTCCTAAATATATTTGAACTTAAAAATATAGAATTTAATGCATTAAAAATAAACAAGTCACGCTCATTTTCAGTTATTCGTCTGAATTCTTTTGAGATCTTTGAACATGGTGTACAGAATTTCTATACTCAATGTAGGACCCAAAAATAAAATAGATAAATTTAATAAACATATACCTTGCCTGACAATTTAATTTTAACAATCATCTCTAATTGACAATACTTCATTCATAGATGCTTATTCAATATCTTTTATGTGTCCTGGGATGAAATAAAATGCAATGATCATCATATTCTAATTTAAGCATCTTGTAGTAAATCTCAGTAATGTATATGAATGTCATCTTGTTTGAATTATTGAAACATAATTAAAATATAATGTACATGGAATTTTTCGCGAAGACTATAATAAAATAGAGCTTCTTTCTATGATCCTGTGAATGAATGATGAATTCTTTGCATCCTCCTCAGAAAGAATGTTTTATTGCATGTCATAAAGTCATATGAGTTTCACTATATTTTTAATAGAGAAAAAGCATTAAAAATATGCTGCAAAAGATTTTTTTACGTTGTTATTAATATAACGGAATATTTAAAATTTACCTGTACATGTACTGTAAGTGTAAAACATTCAGTAGAAATCATCATCTAATGCACCTTAAGAAGGCGCATAAATTTTGTTATGTTTAAAATTGTTTCACATCATTAAAATAAACTGCAGATGATTTTATCCATATAAGCAATAATATAACAAAATACATTTGAATTTCCATGTGAGTGACGTATAAATCACTACATGCATCATCTTCAATGCCAAACATGTCATAATAAGTTTCAACAACTTATTTCAGTTACAGAACATTCCGAGTACGCTTGTTAGATCATGGACAGATGGACAGTCAACCCAATTCATAAGCATTTTTCAACTATGTTGGAAAGTCTTAAATATCGGAACACCCGTCCAAACGTTTTGATTGGGATAGAAATTGAAAATATACAGGCTATAAGAAAAAAGACAGCGGCTTCTGGTAGCAGTTTAAATTTGACTAATTTCTATAATAAAACTTGGTAAGACAGAAACCTAAACAATGGGTGCAAAATACAATTTAGATGGGGTTTTTTCTCTTTCCAGATGCAACTGCAAAATAGTTTTAGAGGAATTAAGAAAATTTTCCGCTTAAACCAAGATTTCATTATAGCAACGTATTAGAAAATAAATTTGCTGAATAACAGATTTTTAAAAAATACTATATTTTGCCTTACAGTTTCAATATTTTTACTTTTACATTATGATAAATAATGATAAATTTTCGCGATTCCCTATCTTTGCAAATGCATCTTTATGTTACATTAAAATCAGTGGCTGATCAAAGGGGAAGGGGGCGATGGAGCGATAGCCTCCTCCTTGAGCCCAAGAAAGTTTTTGCAAAACGATATTAGATGTCCACACGGAAAACGGGTCGTACTTTAGATGGAGACCAGCGCGACCAGACCCGAATCCCCCAAGCTGGCACGGCCCGATCCAGGCCGCGCCCGCTCTTACTCATGACGCTAGGACTGAGTCAGGACTTCAAACTTTCAGAAACCGGTCAGAGTTTTACTTTTTTCTGAAAAGCTAGACCAAATCACACTTTTTTGAAAAAAATCTGGGTCGTGGCTGACGTAGCCTGGCGTTCTTTTAGAGGTCTGTATGGGCCAAAATGTCCAGGCCCAGGCTCTGGAATCCAATTTTTATCTTAACCAAAGTCGCTAACAGAGAAAAAATCATCTGATCCAATACCGATAACCTGACCCAAAACAGATCAACAACCTCCCCCCCCCCCAAAAAAAAAAAAAAAAAAATCAATCCATATCTGAAGGTAGTTACAAAAAGTATCCCATGTAATTATATAAATATTTTACATTTTTGTTTAAGTAGAAAACACATATATAATGTATACTCGGCAATATTCAAACATATAGTACTTCATATGAAAAATAGTCTGACCTTTTAAAAAAATTAGTCAGCAACCAGTCCATATTTGAGCCGAACGAGTAAAAACTAAAAATAAAAAAGTCCCGTATCTGAAACGTTTAAAGTGTTAGAATATTTATTGTAATTTGGGCGTGAGTACGATGTAGTGTCCTCTTTGTGTTTTATTAAAAACTATCTTTCAAAACTTCAAAATGAAAGGTAAGTAAAATGTACTCACCCGTTCTATGAATTCTTCTTTTGCGATGTATCCATTGATATCCACCTTGAATATTATCCCCTGGTATTTTGCAGCGCAGAGCACACTATGTTGTATATCCTAGTTTAGGATTCTTATTCCTTAAAAAAAGGTGTATTTCATTATTAATTCTTTTTCACACAAACTTTAAGAACTTTGATTCAAAAGAAAAGAAGACATATTTATTATTTTAGCGCGAGAAAGAAACAGAGCATTACTGCTCTACTCAATGAATTACATGACTACAAGAAAATCAGAAACGCACACACAATCACATGAAAAAGGCAAATAAAGAAATAAAAAATGTTAATTTAGAGTTTTGACAGTTCGAACAATACATAATGATTCTTTCCTCTGTAATCATTTTTCAAGGTCCCGTTAACAAGCACTCAAGTTAATTTATGAAGTAATTTAAACTGTCATTTGTTTCGCAACACAGGAAATTAGTTCCGAATGACGAAATCTTCTATCAACTCCTCCTTAATTTCTGTAGTTGCATTATCACTTAAATGTAAGTTCTTCCTGTGAACTTCAAAAATAGTCTTTGGCAGGGGTTTTGTAAATAAGTCGGCTAGCATGACTTTTGTTGGGCAGTATACGAGGTTTATTATTCCTTCTTGTTTCAAATGTTTTATAAGATGAAATCTTAGTTCGATGTGCTTTGTTTTACTTGAATGTTTTTCTAATTCTATCATTTTAATGGCCGATTGATTATCTTCATACAGTGTTATCGGATATGTTTGTGAGAGATTAAGTTCGTTGAGTAGGTTCACCAGCCATTTAACTTGATTTGCTGCATTTGCAGCTGAGATGTACTCAGCTTCAGCTGAGGATAAGGCTATACAGGACTGTCTCTTAGTCGACAAAGTATGGGGTTTCCACCTAACAAATATATATTTCCACTGGTGGATTTCCTCGATTCTGTGTCTCCACCCCAGTCTGCGTCCGCATAAACTTCAAGTATAGGTTTTGACTTTCCATCAATAACTAAATTAAAGTTCTTTGTTGTCTTGAGGTATCTCATTACCCGCTTTACACTGTTCCAATCTTTCATTCTTGTCCTTTCGGTTCTTCGGCTCAAGATATTAACAGCTGCACATATATCAGGTCTGCTCACTGTGGCAAGATATAAGAGTGCTCCGATGGCTTGTCTGTATTGTGTGTTGTTTGGTAAGAGATTGTCATCATCTTTAAAGTGTGTGTAATTTGTTTCCATGGGTGTACTACACGGTTTTGCTTCTTGTAAATTGAATTTATTAATTAACTCTTCGATTTTTGGGGTTTGGTTAATTAAGTAGTTTTTATTTACCTTTCGAATGTTCATGGATAAATAATTACTTATATCCCCTAAATTCTTTAGTTCATATTCTTTATTTAAGTTCGCGATTATTTCCTCTATTACTTCGTCTTTTCCTACAATTAAAAGGTCATCGACGTACGTTATTATGTAGATTGTGTCATTATTCCTTTTCTGTGTAAAAAGACATGTATCGATTTTACTTTGAATGAAATTCATGTTTTTTAGTGTTTCTGTTATTTTATTATGCCACGCTCTCGCGGCTTGCTTAAGTCCGTAGATTGCTTTATTCAATTTACAGACTTTGTTTTCCTGATTTGGTTCAACGAATCCTTCCGGTTGCGTCATGTATATCTCCTCCTCAAGTTCCCCATGTAGGAACGCAGTGTTTATATCTATATGTTTAACATTCAAGTTTTGGTGCAACGCTGCCATTAATAATGCTCTTATCGTAGTATACGACACTACCGGTGCGTAAGTTTCGTCATAATCCTCTCCGAACCTCTGCGTGTATCCTTTAGCTACTAAACGTGCCTTATATTTTTGGATTTTTCCGGTATTGTCACGTTTTAATTTATAAGTCCATTTACAACCAATTATTCTCTTATTCGGTGGAGGATCTACAATTGACCACGTTTTATTTTTCTTTAATGAATTCATTTCGCTCTCCATGGCTTCTATCCAATTCTGTTTTACCGGTGAATTTTCCATAAATTTAATTTCCTTATAATCCTTTGGTTCATTAAGTTTTTCATCTTTAAGCATGTATATTAGCCTATCAGGAGGTACGCCTTTATTTATTCTATCTGAACGCCTTGGTTCCGCAATTTGTTGTTGGGACGCGGATGGTGTTGTTTTGTTGTTTGAAATTTCTATTTCTACAAGATTTTCACAATTGCGTTTTTCACCCTCATCTTGTTTTGGTTCGTTTTCAGTCTTGTCGTTTACATATTTAAATTTATTTTCAAGAAATTTCACCGTTCTCGCGATTTTTATTTCATTTCCTCCTATATATATACGATATCCCTTAGATTGATTGTCGTATCCCACAAAAATCCCTTCTACAGCTTTATTGTCTAATTTTTGGCTTTTGGCTTTATCAATGTAAGCGAAGGCTTTGCAGCCAAACACTTTAACATAGCTTAAGTTTGGCTGTCTTTCTGTCCATAATTCGTATGGCGTTTTTGCATTTGCTTTTGTAGGTAGTCTATTTTGTAGGTGGTTTGCCGTACAGATTGCTTCCCCCCAGAACTTTAAAGGTAAATTTGATTCATTTAACATTGTCCTAGCCATCTCGACTAACGACCTATTTTTTCGTTCAGCCACCCCGTTTTGGCTCGCACAATATGGGACTGTGTGTTGATGTTTTATCTCATTTCACTTGAGATAATTCTCAATTTCATCCGATGTAAATTCCCCCCCGTTGTCCGTTCTGATTTCTTTCGGTTTTTCACCAAACTTGTTGCTTATCAGCGCGACGAACTCTTTAAGTTTTTCATAGACTTCACTCTTTTTTGACAATAGATAGATTATCGTAAATCGTGAGTAATCATCGACGAAAGTCAAAAAATATGATTTCCCACCTATCGTGGGTGTTTGAAAAGATCCACAAACGTCCGAGTGAATGAGTTGAAGCCTTTTACTTGCTCTATACTGAGCAACTTTGGGATAGGGTTCATCAGTTAATTTCGCCTTAATACACGGTTCGCAATCTATATTATGTTTACAATTGTTTATTTGAATACCTCTCACTAACTCTCTTTGTGTAATTTCTTTAATCGTTGTTAAATTTCTGTGTCCTAACCTCCTGTGCCATAGTTCTAAACAATTTTTATTGTTGCACGTTTGTGTTATGTTCGCGTGGTTTTCGTTTGTTAATTGGACTTCATAGAGGTTATTTACTTTTCGTGCTTCTAAGCAAATTTCTCCATTAAGTTTGAAAATACACTTGTCATTTTTAAATACAATCTCACATCCGTTTTGAGTTGCTTTACTGACCGATAGTAAATTCGTTTCGATTTCGGGTACTAGAAGTACGTCTTTAAGCGTTATTTTATGGATTTTATTATCCGATGTCAGCGTATTTAAATTTACATCGCCTGATCCATAAGCGATAAGTTTTTTTCCATTTGCGATAGTCACGTTTGTTTTTTCCCGCGATTTAATCTCTGTAAACATTGATTCGGAGGATGCGATGTGGCTTGAGCTACCGCTATCCACAATGAAAGTTTTATTTTCTATTCCCTGTGTTATAAAGGCATAATCTTTGTTTTCGCTTTTTCTCCATGTATTGTTTTTGCCTTCATAGCGATTAAACCTGTGGTTCGATTCCGATATTTGTTCATTCTTAAAATTGTTTTCGCCCTTTTGAAAAACAAGTGATGTTGAATAGTGTTTTTTACTGTATTTGTTGTGTTGATTTTGTTGTGTGGTGTGTCCTTTGTTTTTATTATGCCAGCAATCTTGAGTGTTGTGGCTTTTCATCCGACAGTAGGTGCAAAATTTGTTTTCTCTTTTTGTCGGGAACCTTTTCTGAGCTTTAAAAGCTCTTGCCGGGTTTTCAGAATTTTCTGAATTTTCATTTCTACGATTAAACTCATCTATGAGTTTACTTTTTATATATGACGGAGTGAGTTGTGCTTCTTCTTTAGATTCGAGCGCAGTTATTAGGTGATCATAGGACTGGGGTAGAGAACACAATAAAAGTGCTGAAATGTGATGATCGTTAATGACTTCGCCTATTGCTCCCAGTTGATCGACAAGTTCCATTAATTTTGTTATATGGTTAAGCATATTGCCAGATTCGGCTAATTTTATGCTGTAAAGTTTTCTTAAGAGAAAGAGTTTGCTTGTCAAATTTGACCGCTCGTGAATTTCTTTTAGAGCCTCCCAAGTTTGTCTCGCGGTTTGTAAATTTTTTACATGCGTAATTTGGGAATCATCAATAGTTAAATTTATAAGTGCTCTGGCTTTGCGGTCGTTTTTGGACCACCGATCGTTCAAAGGATTTGGTGGATCGTCCGTAATTACATTGAATAATTCTTCTTTAGTCAACAGCATCTCGACCTTAAATTTCCAGGTCGAATAATTTGTTGCTGTGAGCTTTTCTATCGAATAATTATCTCTTAAGGTGGCCATTGTTACTATGTTTTTATTCTACGGTATTAATGTTTTTCAAATGGATATAATTTTTTTTAAATCAGTCTCATAATCTTTGTTAGAATATTTATTCTAATTTGGGCGTGAGTACGATGTAGTGTCCTCTTTGTGTTTTATTAAAAACTATCTTTCAAAACTTCAAAATGAAAGGTAAGTAAAATGTACTCACCCGTTCTATGAATTCTTCTTTTGCGATGTATCCATTGATATCCACCTTGAATATTATCCCCTGGTATTTTGCAGCGCAGAGCACACTATGTTGTATATCCTAGTTTAGGATTCTTATTCCTTAAAAAAAGGTGTATTTCATTATTAATTCTTTTTCACACAAACTTTAAGAACTTTGATTCAAAAGAAAAGAAGACATATTTATTATTTTAGCGCGAGAAAGAAACAGAGCATTACTGCTCTACTCAATGAATTACATGACTACAAGAAAATCAGAAACGCACACACAATCACATGAAAAAGGCAAATAAAGAAATAAAAAATGTTAATTTAGAGTTTTGACAGTTCGAACAATACATAATGATTCTTTCCTCTGTAATCATTTTTCAAGGTCCCGTTAACAAGCACTCAAGTTAATTTATGAAGTAATTTAAACTGTCATTTGTTTCGCAACACAGGAAATTAGTTCCGAATGACGAAATCTTCTATCATAAAGTAAATTCGATCCACAACCAATAACATCAACTCGAACCCCAAAATTACATTTGAGGTCAAACCGAGACCTTACCGATCTCGGCACAAACATTTTTTGTCGACCAGAAGTTGAAATGAAAGAAAATGAATTCATATATTTCAATGGAATTATAAAGTGTAGTTTGTAAATATATCTTTAAATCAATGTTATCTATTATATAGAAAAATAAATATCTAGTATATACTCCTTAGTGCAAAACCTCTAAATAACAGTCTATTCGGGACATCTAAATTTTCTCTTCTTTGGAAACGTTCGGTTTTCAAAGGAAAAAGAATGCAGATTGAAAAGAACTCACTAAATAGAGGTTTCCATTATTCAAGAGTATTCGCATAAAGAGTTTATAGTACGTGTTATTACTTTTGAATAGCGAACGAATTCCATGCTTTTGACATGTTCGGTATTCAGGAGTTCTATTGTACAAATAAAAGTTTTCGCTATTTGCAGACGTCCGTCATAGATATTTCACTAATATTTTTATGGGAAAAATATTTAGACTTTTTTCTGAAAAAGTGAATCAACCCCAGAGGTGTCTCGATGGGGGATTAGCGGGGTGAGTTCCCCCTCCCAATTTATCTGAAATTAGGAAATTATAGATTTTTGAAAAAAAAATATTTAAAATAGTAAAAAAGTATGTTTTTTATTGTTTTGCTAACTACATTATAATCACTACATATCACACATTATATATATATTTTCACTTGATAAATAGAGTAATTTGTTTCTAGTTGGGAAAATTTGGAATCCTCCCCACCCCACCCGAAAAAATATCTGTAGTTACGTCCTTGATTAACCTGAATCCGACTCTCAAATGTTAAATCCAATCCGAAACAAATCCGAACTAGGAACCCACCCGGCCCAGTAAGTCAACCTGGCCCAAACCCAGCCCGCAGTATAACGACGACATCTGTCCGACCCACAACAAAAAAATTCAAATAAACCCGATTCGCAGTAAAAAAATTTCTCTTTAAAAATAGTAAAAAAGTATGAAATTTTTATTGTTTTGCTGATTACATTATAATCACTACATTTCACTACATATAGCATTTCACATGGGAAATTAAATAATTTGTTTCAAGTTGGGAAAATTTTCGATCTTCCTTCCCCCCCCCCCCTAAAAATATCTGTAATTACGTCCTTGAATAACCTGAATCCAACTCTCAAGTGTTAAACCCAATCCGGAACAATTCCGAACTCGAGATAATGTAAGTTAACCTGGCCCAAACCCAGCCCGCAGCAAAAATATAAATCTATCCGACATACAGGAAAAAAGTTCAAATAAACCCGGTCCGCAGTAAATGAAATCTCCCCCCATCCGAAATTTCTATTCAACCCGAATGTAAAGTCTCAGATGTGAAACCAAATCCGAGCTTGAAATAATGTAAGTCAGCCTGATTCAAACCAGACAAACCTAGCAGAAAAAAAAGTCAACACGACACGAACCACACTAAAAAAGTAGAAATAAACCGAACCCGCAATGAAAAACATTACCTCCTACCCGAGTCTCCAAATTTTTACATCAATCTTCCGTGAGGTTTCTCGAGATTAGCCCTTGATATAAATAGTGTCAGAGAAAAGAACCGCTAAGAGTGTCTAACTACTGTTTTTAAGAACAGCACTTAAAAAAACTTCATTTTTCAAATATCCATCGAAAAATTTCGGTTTGATCCCTAAGCGTATAATATTGTTCTAATCCGAACCTTAAAATTTCATTGGAAGCTAAGCCAAAACCCGTTCAAAAATTTTTCGTTGACCTTCGTCGAAACTGAAATGAAGAAAAATTAATCTACATTTTAATGGAACTACATAAAATATAGTTGACATTTATATCTTTAACAGCAATTTTATCTTTTATATAGAAAAAGTAAAAGTCTAATGTAAACTCTTTAATATTAAAGTAATTGTAGATTTTCTAATCAACGGAAGCAGCTGAATGGGGTGTCTAAATTGTCGAAAAGTGCTCGCTAAATAGAGGTGTCTACGATTCGAGAGAATCCGAATGAAGATTTTAATCTAAATACTTTATCTTACGAATAGCAATTTTCAATGTAAAAGTTTAAAAATATTCATAATTTATTATTTGGAGCTGTCTGCCATGGCCCTTTTACTGTATATAGTTTTTATGCAGCAAAATATTTAGACTTTCATTTAAAAAATCGGGTTAATTTCTTGCAAAACTGAAAACATAATCTGAAACCGATCAGAACCCGAAATACTTTAAATAAATTTGACCCGAAACCAACGCGTAGCTAAAAACTAGAACTCCACTCGACTCGCAACAAATTTGTAAAAATCATTTCGATCAGTAGCAAAAAAACAGAAGTCAACCTGACTCAAAACCAACCAGCAGTAATAAAATAGTAGTCAACTCGACCCAAAACAAAAAAGTAGAAATCAACAAAACCCAAACCGATTCGCAGCAACAGAGTAGAAATGAACTGGACCCAAACCTGACCCACAATGAAAAAAATTAACCTCGACCCAGACCAAATTGAAAAAAAAATTCCATGTCTGAGCCGCGGGTCCGGTTAGAACCTCCAAATTTCTGATATCCCTTGAGGACCCTCCAGATCTGCCCTTGATTAAAATAAAATATGTTACACAGGATTTCCCTTTTTTTGCGACTGTAAAAAATGTATTCTTTCCTTTAAAAGTAATAAATATTAAAAATATTTCTTTAAAATTCTAAACAAGTTGATCAACAATTTTAAAGTTACTAATCTTTAAATTTTTCTAACTTTAAGGTCTGCTTATTTTTGATAAAAACTGTTTTTCGAACCTAAAACTCTAAATTGTGAGATATTTTACACATGTATAACAAAAGGAGATCTATTACAGTCTCCTGACCAGGCCATAAACATGTACTTGCAAATTTTTATTTACAATTTTATTATTTGTTTGCTATTTTAATTGAAAAATAAGTAAAAAGAACGCAAGTACTTTTTTTTAGTGTTTTGCTTAAAAAAACAGGACCAACAAACAAATAAACCAATCAACCAACCAATCAACAAACCAACCAACCAACAAGCCAACAAAAAAACCCAACCAACTAATCAACAAATAAACAAACAAACGCATTCTCTCCCCCCCTTTAAATTTCGAATTTTTAAGGAAATGCTAGAGATCATTTACATTTCATAAGTAATTACCATGCTAAATTTCATGTTTTAGCCTCCTCAGTAACACAAAAATCACATTTTTAGAACGCTATTTTCTCCTGCACCCCCTTTTGATCCACATAAGATCCAGCCACATAAGATGCAGCCTATGCTTGTTTCTGAGCAAACACAATGAATTTGGTACCATTACTTTTGAAATCGGCTCGGTAGTTCCGGAGATTATACCTTACAAACATTGGAATTATCCGTACAAACCAGCCAACCAACCAACACCAAACCAACGAACCAACAATCAAATAAACAAACAAATAAACCAACCAGCCAATCAACAAACCAACAAACAATAAAACCAAGCAAGCAGGCATTCCCCCCCCCCCCTTTAAAATTTTCGAATTTTTAACGAAATGCTAGAGTTCATTGACATTTTATAATTAGAATGCTAAATTTCATGCTTGTAGTCCCTTCAGTTACAAATAAATCGTATTTTTAGAACGCTTTTTGCTCCTGCACCCCCTTTGAATTTGTGATATCGACATAAAATAAAGCCTATGTTTGATTCCGAACGGACACCATAATTTTGATACCATTACTTTTGAAACCAATTCAGTAGTTCCGGAGATTATCCCTTATAAACAAACAAGCAAACTTTTTCTCTTTATAATATAGGTATAGACTAAAATATGATGGACTTCTATAGAAAATCGAGATACCCCCTCTCCCTTGAAACGATTGCGTTTATATACAAAATTTGTCTAGTTTGAAAATTTATATCCGAGTTCACTTTTGAGTTATTAAAACCTTTTATTTGCTCAATAATAAAATTTACCTTTCTTCGGTAACACCCCCCTTCTTCATAAATTTTGCCTTTATCATATAAAGTATGAGTGTCTTACGATAAATAAAGTTTTAGTTATAAGCTTTTAAGTTAACAGCTCTTTATATTTACGATACACTAAAATATTCGAGAGGGCGGAGAGGGCAGAGTTTCAGTAAAAAATTAGTGAGTTATCCAGTTTAAAATTCTCAGTTATAAAACTAAAATAGTCACTGTAATATTTATCACTAGATATCATCCTCATTATAATATCATTGCAACCCAGATTTCTTAGTTATCGCTAAAAGAATATAATCATAAATAAGTCTCAAGTACAAATGGAATAAAACCTGATTAGAAAATTTTCTGTTTCCATTGCACATTAATTGTAACTAAAATTGCTAGTTACCATTACAACACCGTAACGGTAATAATAATCATAAATACATCTAAAATCAAATATATAATCTAAAATACCATTCGCATTAAAAGTATTTGTAATTAAAATTTCACAGTTACAGCATTACCGCACCGCAATGAAAATCCTGTATTACAATTACAACCATATCTTAATAAAAAAAATACCATTGGAATTATCCGTAATTGTAATTATAATTATGAATACAATGATAATTGAATTTGAAATTCAGAATACAATTACGCATAATCGTAATTATAATTTTCTCAATTATAATTACAATTGTATATTAGTAATTATAGCTAGTTACGATTACAATGCTAATTTAATTTAAAATTCAGATTATAATTGCATTTAATCGTAATTAGAATTTTTTCCATTATAATTACAATTATATAAAGATAATTATAGCATTTATAGTTACAATTACAATTCTAATTTAATTTCAAATTCAGATTATAATTGTATTTAATCGTAATTAGATTTTTTCCCCTTATAATTACAATTATATGAAAATAATCATAGTATTTATAGTTACAATTACAATTTTAATTTAATTTCAAATTCAAATTATAAATACATGTAACTAAAATTGTAATCCCTTGCGTGCCGTTACATTGTAATTAAATTACAAAGTAATTAGATTACGAATTTGCCCAACTCTGCCCTTACCGACGGATGTTTTTAAAATTCAGGGAGGACCAACTAGCTATAGCCATACACTTACACACAGGAATTTTGTTCATTTCGATGCATTACTTGATACATTTTTAGCCTGTACAATATTTAGAATGGCACAAAAACTGTTATTGTAGCGCCCCCTTCTGGCAGGATATTTCAAAATTGAAGGGAAACCTGTTTGCCACACACAAAAACATTCACAAGAAATTTGATTCAATTCTATGCATATCTTCATGCACTTTTTGATGGTAGAATGGCGACATACGGACAAACATATACAGACATACGCACACACAGACACACGGACAGACAGACATTTTGTAAAAACATGTTTTTGGAATCTATGGCCCCTTAAATCGTGTAAATCCCTTGAAAACCGAAAGTAAAAAAAAAATTCGATTATAATGCTTCCTTCTATTGAAGATAGAAGAAAGAAAAAATAATACAATTTAATAACAGCGCAGAAATCCCTATTAATATGTTTTCGTAAAAAGAATATTGCGAAATTGTTTACTAAACATAAACAATAGCTGTAATAGTTATGTATAAAAAATTTCTAATCCGACGGAAGTAGAAATTATAAGAAAAAATGTTTAATCTTTGTATAATTATTAGAAAACGTAATTTGAAGGGAATATTATTTGATGGATTCTATAATTTTTAGCATTTTTTTTTTCATTTTCAACATTGTAATTTCTTATAAAGCTTATAAAAATATTAAAAATTGCAAACAGTTGTTTGAAAGGAAAATGAATTTTTATTCATTGACATATTCTTGATAGAGTATCTGCAGACATGCATACAGAGAGGCGAAGTTTGTTATCTAAAAATATGTTTTTCGTTATATCGAGGATATAAAACATATAATTTTTTCATTTTTTAAAACTTTAAAACAATTAGAAGATTTACCCTATAAAACGTATGATGTGCAAGTAAAAAATTTATTCTAAATTTATTTACTTATAAATTGCAGGAAAATTTTCCAATTTTTATGTTTCTTCATGTGAAATGTTACACATAACGATCAGGTAAACATGTGTTCATATTCAGATATTGTAGTGAAGCATTTCATTTTTAATATTTTTCAATATAGAAAAAAATTATCTGTGAATTTAGTTTTTAGTTTCGTCTGTCTGCGTACAAACTCTTATAAATGTATTTGATTTGTGCGGCAATGTAATAAGGACTGTTGAAGATTACGATGAAATGATTAGTATTTTAAATGATCTGAGTTGCGTTTATAATTCGTTTTCAGGGACAAACTACAGGGGCTACAATCTACAAACAGGGCTTTTCATCTAATTGTTGTCATTTTTTTGCCTTTAAACATCGCAAGGCCCCACCTGTTTTTCTTTTCCATGTTTTTGTACATATGTTCCACTATTGTGTCAGATAATTTGTTTTATTCAAACGTGGTGCTTTTTTAGATAATGCTAATTCAAATGTTGAATATTTTGAAAAAATTGCATATTTAACATACAATATCTACTTACAGAAACAATATCTCCGTGCAGTACTATATTATTTAGTTTGTCCTAGTAGTGTACTTTCATATTCTATAAGAAAAAGTTTGGGGTACTATTGCTTAAATAAGATATTAAGTGAAGGAAAATGGACAAGAACGTCATTTTGACTATGCTTTGTGGCAACATAACAATGTAATGTAACAATGCCCCATGGAAACAAATACATTTTAATAAGCAAGTAGGGTTGCACTAACAGTTTATGCCGAAAGAATTTTAGGATGTTGTTGCTTGCGAGAGATATAGTGCTCCAAATAACCAGCATTTTACTTTTTATGAAAAATGGCCTTCACAACCTTGAACTTTGACATTTCCTATAGAAAAGAGGAAATTTTTTCAGGGCTTGAAAACAGCAGATTATTTATTAAATATGATTCACTTCAACATAAAAAATATCAAGGTAATTAAAAATGCAATTATCAAAACATCACTTTTTTGTCTGAATTTCAAAATAAGAGCTCTTAAAATCTACTAAATGAAATTTTAGAAATATTAGAGTAAGAGTAAATTTCAACTTATTTTTCCAATAAAACATACGATACAGGTTTTATTTCTGTAAATTCATTCAAATAAATACTCTTTTAATTAATATCAACAATTTCCGCTCATAGACTGCAATGTTTTCAAATAACGAGTGATTTTTTGAAGCCCTCTGAATGATGCAATGATTTTTTACTTTGAGTATCAAAATTTCTTTTAATTAGAAAACCTAGAATGCAATGTAGAAAAAAATATAAAGTCCTTAAAAATATTACATAATATATAAAAAAGAAGGAATATTTATGAAATCTCATACAATATTATATTCTACAGGGACGTAAAGAAAATAAATAAATTCATTAATAACTATAATAGTAAAAGGTTAATAGACTTGAGAAATTTTTCTGTGCAAAGAAAGTTGGATACAAATCGATACACGTATTTCGTCAATAATCGATATGGCAGCCTATTTTTTGGCAACTTTAACTTGTCTGTTATTCATTGAAACTACCAAACCATACAAAGTGCTTGCATCAATATTACTTCAGCAGTTTTTAATAACATTCATCAAATCTAAATTTAATTTGAATTGTCGTATTATTTTGTAAACATTTCAGGCTAAAATTCCCCAAAGATTTTCTTTTACATTTTAGAGGCTACGAACTGGCCATTAAATGCATTTCACGAGATTAGCTTTCAGCCAAAATTTATTTGAATTCTAAGCATGAAAGAAATCGTTGTACGCTGAAGTATCCAGTATGCTGAAGTTATAAGAGGAGCAATGAGTAACAATTTATCTCTTAGCATATCCTGATACGTATCTGAATTAATTTTGCTATGCATGAAAAGAATTGGAGTGTTTTCACAAGCAGCGAATGCAATCCAAACCATTAACCAGCCACCTCCAGATTGACGCATTAAAAATATTAAGTTCCTGTGTTAAATCATGCCAAAATAATTTATAGCTTTTGGGTCCATCAAAATTCTTTTTTTTTTGGTATTTTTTATTGTTTTTTTTAATTTGCACCTCTAATACATTCAGCCATTATTTATTTTTATTGGAATCTTTTTTCACTTGGTTTTATTAACCATTTATAAAATTTTTAGTCGTTTAATTTATTGGAACGAGCTATTGGGGCGGTTCTGGTCAGCGTCAGATAAAAAAAAACACCCTATACACTGTAAAAAATGTCAGATGTTTCTAAATTCATAGAAATGTACTGTAATCAAAAACGAAAATATACAGTAACCTCTTCTAACTCACCTATGGTTTCGAAAACCGTTCCTTTACATTTAAAAATCCTAGAAAACTATTTGTTTTCGAAATTTAAAGAAGAATTTATAAAAATTAATTTTTATTAGCTGCCCGTCCTTTTCGGAAACGTTTGTAAGTAGCTTTTACAGTACAATAATCACTTTTCTCAAATCAAAATATTACTTTTTCGGATTTTATCAATTTTCAAGTAAACATTTTCAGCTGCATAACTAATTTTGTGCATGCAATTATAGCAAAATAATGTTAATTTTCATATTAATGTTAATACTGCTAATATTATATGTTTGTCTATTACACATTCTCTCTGAATATCCCAATATTTTCGTATAAATTGGTAGTATCCGAAAAAAAGTTTTTTTGATTTTAGAAAAGTGATTATTGCACTGTAAAAGCTACTTAGAAATGTTTCCGAAAAGGACGGGCGGCTAATAAAAATTTATTTTTATGAAGTCTTCTTTAAATTTGGCAAACAAATAGTTTTCTGGGATTTTTAAAGGTAAAGGAATGGTTTTCGAAAACATAGGTGAGTTAGAAGAGGTTACTGTAAATTTTCGTTTTTGATTACAGTACATTTTTATATATTCAGAAATATCTGACATTTTTTACAGGGTATTCTCACTTCATAAAACTATCTCTATTGATTCCTTGGTGATGGATGGTAAATAAAATGTTGACGGATAACTTATTCTGCTATTTTCAAGCAAAGGCTTTTTGCTGGATAATATGCCAAAGCTTTTGTTCTCTTGTTGTATTTTATGTCTGTTGTATGTTCTTTGATTCTAGTTTAAATTTTTTCTACTTGTCATGCCTACATTAATCTAAGATGTACTACCTAATCTAATCGATAAAACCTATCATAAATGGTTATGAAATCATAGCCCTTTTGTGCGAGGACATGAACGTTAGCCTCAATAAAGGTGTTTTCCTAACTTTTATAGCACTCTATAGCTAGTTTAATTTACTCATTATACTCACATCTAAAGTTAAATTATCCACAGTCAGTAAAGAATCATGAATCGATATTTATTAATACAGGGTGATTCTAAATTTCTTTTACAATAAAAGAGGGGTGATAGTACCCATCAAGACAAACAATATTAAATAGGAGACCAAGGGTCCCAGACGTTTTCCAAAGGAGATAGCCGCCATTAAAGTTTAGGGACCAAAATTTCAAATAAACATAAAAAACGGAAAAATCGGTCGATTGATTTGCGGTTTTCACTAAAATTATTCTTTATGTCCGCATTTTCTTGAATTTAAATTATAAAGATAAATTTCAAAAAATGCCGATAGAGGGCGCTTTACACTTTGGAGTAACGAACAACTATTTTTTGCCAGTATTTTTTGCATCTCACTAAATGTTTTCGTAAGTTTAGACTCAAACTTAAATTTTCAGCTCAAAATCTGAAAAGTTGGGAGTAGTTAAGCAGCACAAACTGAACTGCGTTCAGAGGGCTCAAATTTCAAATGATTATAAGAAACGGAAAAATTAGTTCATTGATTTGCGCTTTTCACCAAAACTATTCTTTATGTTAGTATTTTTTTAAAAATAAATTATAAAGATAAATTTCAAAAAATGTCGATAGAGGACGCTTTAGAGTTTGGAGTAACGAACAACTATTTTTGCCGTTATTTTTTGCCTCTCATTAAATGTTTTCGGAAGCTTAGACTTAAACTTAAATTTTGAGCTCAAAATATGAATAGTAGGGAGTGGTTAATTTGCACAAACTGAAATCTGTTTAAGGGGGGGAGAGGTTCAAATTTAAAATAATTATAGATAGTGAAAAAATTGGTCGATTCGTTTGCGGTTTAAAATAAAACTTTTCTTTAAGTCAGTATCTTCTTAAAAACAAATTTTAAAGATAAATTTCAAAAAATTCCGTTAGAGGGCGCCGTAAGCTTCAGAGTAACCAACAATTAATTTTAACCATTATTTTTTGGTTCTAATTAAATGCTTGCAAAAGCGTATTAAATTTTTTCGGAAGCTTAGATTTTAACTTAAATTTTAAGCTCAAATTCTGAATCGTTGGGAGGGTTTAAGAAGCGCAAACTGAGGTGTGTTTAGGAGTTGAAATTTAACCCTCCCCCCCTCCTCGAACACAATTCAATTTTTCGCTACTTAAACACTCCCAACAATTCAGAATTCGAGCCCAAAATTTGAGTCTATGCATTTTGAAGCATTTAATGAGATTTAAAAAAATAACAGTTAAAAATAGTTGTACGCTACTGCAATGTCTAAGGTGCCATCTATTGGCATTTTCTGAAATTTATCTTTAAAATTTATTTTCAAGAAAATGCTGATTTAAAAATTAGTCTTAGCGAAAACCGCAAACGAATCGACCATTTTTTCCGTTTTTTTATAATCATTTGAAATTTGAACCCTCTGAACACAGTTCATTTTGTCTACTTAACCACTCCCAAGTATTCAGATTTTGAGCTCAAAGTTTAAGTTTGAGTTTAAGCTTAAGAAAACATTTAGTGAGATGCAAAAAAATAGTTGTTTGTTATTCCAAAGTGTAAAGCACCCTTTTCGGCCTTTTTTAGAAATTTATCTTTATAATTTAAATTCAAGAAAATGCGGACATAAAGAATAATTTTAATGAAAACCACAAATCAATCGACCGATTTTTCCGATTATTATGTTTATTTGAAATTTTGGTCCCTAAACTTTATTGGCGGCTATCTCCTTTGGAAAACGTTTGGGACCCTTGGTCTCCCATTTAATATTGTTCATCTTGATGTGTACTATCATCCCTATTTTATTGTAAAAAATTAGAATCACCCTGTATATTCATCTGCGGTTAAATTTTATTTATTTTATCTAAAATTTTGTTACTACTGAAACTATGGCTTCAATGTTAATCGGACAAAATGTCTCTTATCATTAAATAGATGTTATACTTCAACAAAACTTTAATTTATACTCATATATGTAATTGTATACTCATAAATTGATGTCATAAATGTTATACTCGTAAAGCAAGAAAAGAAAGAAGAGGTGTATTTTTGTTTTACATTAATATCCTGTACAAAAATAAAAATCGTAATTTTAAAATATTCTGTCAGCTACACTCATGTTGTGTAAATGAATTATCACGATTCAAAATAAATATCTATATGATAATTTCTGAAGTTTTCTTTTTTCCTAAAAAAATGTGGCGGACTTATTTTCGAAAATAGGTTTTTTGCAAGAAAAGATTGTATTATAAAAATCCTAAAAAACTGTTAAGAAACATGATGTATAACTGTAAGAAATCGAGTTTATTAGAATTTTGAAACTTTTTGTATATTGGAAAAAGATATTTTTCAATATGCGTAATTCTAAAGGAATTTGTAAATATGATACGTATCAAGTAATTAGTATTTTTGAAAGCAGTATGAAAAGACATATATATTTTCATTTCGCATTATAAACATTTTTCCTTAATTAAGTAATTAATACATTATTTTTGCGATAAACGTTTTTTGGTGTAATGATGATGAAAATTAATTTTCAAAAGCTTCGAGTTTGAGCTTCATATAACACAATTTCTGCGATAATTTACTTTTCCTTAACTAGTTTATATCAACTAGCTAATAATCTGCTTTATGCAGTGCTTAATGATCGGTAGGTAATTACATAGTTTGAGAGGAATTATTCTTCGAGATTGTAAATTTATGAAACATTTCATAATGATTTTCTCATTAAAAAAAATAATAAATAAAAATTTATGAATCTTAAAATTTTTAATTAGCAATCGAAAAAAATACCTTTTTTAATTATTTTAATAAAATTTCCAAGTATCGCTATTTATAAAGACACGTAAAACAATTCTAATTCAATACGTTACGTAATAGCATAAAGTATGTTTTAATTATATTAAACTATTTGAAACGTAATTAAAAACAACAGTTATAATTTTTCCAACTGTAAGAAAAATTGTTTCTGCTCGGATTATATTTAAGATCCTGACATAAGTTGGTATTCTCTTCTAAATTTTAGCTCTCGTAGACAAATGTGGTGAGATAGATTTTAATTAAACAATCTTTCGGCAATAACATCGGGTCTGTTCCTCAAAAAATCATCCTCAAGAACAGGATCTCTAATAATCTCTTAGTGTATGGTAACACTTAATTGTTAATATTATTATTATAACTAGCTGACTCGACCGGCCTTGCACGGTTCCGAGATAATAATATTAAAGGAACATGAAATTTGTGATTTTATCTCTGACACAAAATATGCGAAATTTCGTTGTTTGAAATACACGGCCATTGACTGTGCGAAAAATGGGTTTAAAAAAATGAACAAATAATATTTAGAGGTAAAAATGTTCAAAAGGACTGCAATGGGAAACGGGAGAGGAACTACTCATGTAATATTTAGAATTTTGTAAATCTGAATGTCAGATACATCAGGAGAGACTTTACGGTACTTTCAAGAATAGAGCCTCGTAAGTGCCATAGATTTTGCTAGCTATCGCATAAAAACATACATGCGCACAGACAGAGCATTTAGTTATTTTATTAGTGTAGGTTACTTTGGATATTCAAAATAAGACTTTTACTGCTAATTCATTAGTTTCATGGTTTTTACGTTTTTTACATGCAATTTAAAATAGATAAGACCATGATGCGTACTAAAATCTGTAATATTGACAAAATTGACAAAAAAAAGATACTAAAAAATCGTTAAAAAACATATCGAAAATCGTACTGAAAATCGCAATGAATAAAAATCGCAAAAATTGAAAAATCATACCAGACAAAATTTAGTTAATTCTCAAAAAATAGCCTCAAAATGTGAACAAATAATAAAAATTGCAATGAAAATTCGTTAAAAGTTCCAAAATTCGCCGCACGAATTCCGAATAAACTTTATTGAAAAGTGAAAAGAAATTACTATATTGAGTGAAAAGAACAAAACTGTATTCCTTTCACTAATATGGAAAAATCACCTCGAAACATAAAAAGAGCGCTAAAAATCGCCTAAAAAATTTAATTAAAAAATTCTAATCAAAAATCGGTCTTCGAGGTGCAAACTACATATATAGAGGTACCTATCCTCCAAATTTTGTAACTCTACATGCAGCGGTCTCTTCAGAACAGCGCTGACACACACACATACTTGTCTCTTTATTATTATAGATGATACGCAAAGAAATCAAACGAGCTGGAATTTTCGAAACAGAGTGAAAAAGTGTACAGGCCAGTATTTAAATCCAGCTGTTGTGGTTTCTGACGCTCAGTTTCCAAATTTTTTTACATACAGTAAAAAAAATAGTTATGTAAACTAATAAAGAGACCTTATTTTTATTTATGTTATTTTCTTCTTTTCTTTTTCTTGAGATGAGATGCAGTTAATTTAAAGTGAAGATGTTAAAAAAAGAGAGTTTTAGTGTTGTTTTTGTTCAGTGAATGTTTTTTTTTTTTCGTGCATGGTGGTACTTATTGGAGGTAAATACATACTTTTAAATGATTTAATCCAAGTAAAAAGGTCTAGAACTCATATCTGAGGTAAAAAAGCTTGAGATTATTAATATATACCGGTTGTCCCAAAAATGACTGATGGATTTTAAATTTCAATAACTTGCAAACGGAGAGAGCTATTTAAAAAAATTTTGCAGGAAGGTTATGTATAATGTCAAGAGTTTTTTTTAACGCAATTTTTTATTGTAGTTCGCATATCAAACAATAGGTGGCGCTGACGGCGATTGAAGGCCAGGTGATCAGTGCTGAGTGAAGCGTCGACCTGGCCTTCAATCGCCGTTAGCGCCACCTATTGTTTGACATGCGAACTAAAATAAAAAATTACGGTAAATAAACCGGTACATAACCCTTTTGCAAAAATTTTTTAAATAGCTGTCACCGTTTGCAAGTTATTGAATTTTAAAATCCATCAGTCATTTTTGGGACACCCTGTATATATATATATATATATATATATATATATATATATTATAATTTTATGTCACCACGATCTTTTCTTTAGCTGCCAAAGCTTTCACAACTAAGTAAATGGTTGGAGCAACTGCTGTATGGTGTTCTGTTTCAGATATTAAACTAAATGTCATTTCCAAAAAGTTATATAAGAGAAATGCGTCTACCAGATTTGCCCAGAATAGCTTAGTTGAAAAAACGTTAGCAGTTGAAGCGAAAGCCTTGGGCTCGAATCCTGTTTCAGATATATGCTTATCTATATTATAAAGGCCAAACGTATCTGTGCGTAACGCATACTTTTTCTTTTAATAGCAACACTTCCCTGTGCAATTTCGGTTTTGCAAATTTTACATTTTTAAACACCGCACATTTAAAATTTTTTGCACCATCGTATAGAGAAAAAAATGTACTTTTAAATGCAATTTGTTTGAAATCTGTATCTCAAGTTATTTTTGAGACATTAATTTTTTTTATAGTTTTTAGTACCAATTTTGTAATTGTGGCAACAGAATCACTGCATTTTCTCTTAAAATTGAAAAAAAAAGAAATTAATTGCGTATATGTTGTCAAAAACATTGTCTGTTACATAATTTGGTGATTTCGGTTTCATTTCGTTTTTATTCATCAGTTAAATGACTTCAAGTTTTGAATTAAAGTGATTATAAAATGATAAAATTAAAATACCATTTTTTAACGTGGTGGTTACGGATGTGAGAAGTGCGTGTGTAAATTCTGAGAAAAGGAAAATTATGACGGATGAAATTTTATGTTTGTTTCACCTATGGAATAAGTCAATAACATAAGAGCATCAATTGATAACTTCATTATAACAACTGATCTACATTATATTTTATTGATTACATATGCGATTAAAGTTTAATTTTAAAAATTTGGAGAATTGAGTTTTATAGTACTTTGTTAAACTTAGCTTAAAATAATATTTGTTTGAGAGTTAGGTTGATCAATATAAGATGCAATTTTTACTGTAACTAATTTTGTAGATTTAACATAAATCAATGAAACAGTTCCTTCTTAAACATTTCCTTTCGTCGAATTTCGACGGGTTCTACCTCGTATACATAAACTTACTGTATTTGAAAAGGTAGAAGATATTTAATTTCTTATTAATCAATCAATATGTTTAGAAATAATTAAGTACAATGAAACACATACGAGTTATTCTCTCTAATAGCGAATTTTGGTACATGCTTCAACAATAAAGAATTAGCCTGTAAAAACTTTTAGAGTAGTTTAGAAAGGACTTTTAGAATAAATTATTCACATGTTTTCATGTTTTTATAATGGAATAAAACATATTTATAAATATATAAATATGTTATTTGTTTTATTTAATAAATATTATTAGCTTGTGTGTCCTTGCCTCCACCTAAGAACAAATGATGCATGCTCGCTGCTGCAAATGGGGATTGTAAATTTTATTGATATTTCAAATCGTTAAGTTAATTGGATGGTGATGAACAACTTTGACTCCAAACAAGAAACAGGTTAAAAAAGTTTTGAATCTATTTGAGTTTTAGAAACGCTATCTAGAATACCTAATTGTTCATGCTTTGTAAACAATTGATACAGGAAAGACTGAAAGCTTCTATTTTGTGTTTAAGTGTCAGCCTTTAAGTCAGTGTTTAAGTGTATGTCGCCAAGTAAATGCAATTTACTGTACCTTGAAAGAAATTTGGATATCGCAACGATACGTTGAAATAAAATTTCAGGGCATTTTTTTTTATTTCAATTTATGGACATCATATATGATGCTGAGAAATGCAAAATAATGTCTATAATCCTACTGCAATAACTTTAACGAGTTATTTAAACTCAGACAAGAAAAGGAAGTTGTAAACAGACACAAATGATGCAAGTAATCTATCATTTTAATGTAATCTACATTGAGCTATTTGCTGAATGTTATTGTGGATTTATTTAGTGAATAAAGTCATTTGAATATCCGTTACAAATCGGCCAAGTTAGTGTGATAGGATTATTGTCAGTATACGGAGTCTTACATGCGTATTCGATAGCTATAATTTTGATAACTTCGTCTTTGGAAAGTTACTTTATTCAATTTACTTTTTATGAATTTTATGCATTCCTGCTGAACTTAATTTTAGTAATGTATGAGGTACGTGAGAGATTTTAATAAAATGTTCCTTCAAATGCTTTTTCACGATGATATTCTTTTTTAGCACTTTCCTACAAAGTTGAAAAGTGCTTATGAATTCGGTTTGTCTGTCCGTCTGTCCGCGCTGTAACTCACGTAAATATTCGCGGATTGCCATACAATTTTAGGACGTTATTGATGTTTACCCTAGAATGAAAACTATTGAAAATGAAATTTCTATCATGATTAGTTTATCTACAGGGAGAGTCAAAACGTTCTCATTACATTACAGCCCATGGGGAAAAATCGTTTCAAAGGAATTTAAAAGATGTTATACCTTGCCAAACATATTAAAATTTATATGCTTTTACGAGGTGCATTAAAATATACATTCTATAAAATATGAGGTGAAAATATAGCTATTATTCATTTACAGGGCCACACAAAAGAATTCCATTAGATATGGTAAAAGGTGAGAATTGTGAGTGACATATTTTAAATATATTAAACTGTTTCATGCATAATAAAATTGATGTATGTCAAAGAGGCTTAGTATAAATTATACGATACTGCCTTCCCTAATATAAAGTACGTAGCATTTACAGGGACACACAAATGATTTCAAATAGTACATTCTTTGCGAAGTACTATATATGTATCCGATGATGGCTGATGAGGATGAAATGTATTTTAAGTATGATATGCGCGCATAAGTTTGACTCAATTTATGCATATCATGCGGCGTGTATAAATGCTATAGTTATTATACAGGGCTACCCAAAAGAGCTCGTGAACGTTACTGAATATGAGCATAAATTATTTAAAAGGTGATTCTTAGATAAATTATGCATTTTTACGCTGAACTGCATTAAATTTACTAAGAATTGCTTGCAGAATATAGCAAAATGATATACAGGGCCACGCAAAGAATTGAGTACATAGAGTCTATGAACGATAATTTATCAGACAGTGATTTCAGCTGATTTAAGAGTGTTTTAAAATAAATTTTAGCTTAACACTGATGCATAATAAACGTACCAGGCAAGCTACAAGGCTGAACAAAGTATTCAAGTATGTTTCTATCTATTAGTATAAATTGCTGAAAGAAAAATTCCAAGCTACTAGGCATTTTTTCGCTAAACTAAGTTTCCCATTATATAGTATGTATATTAGCTGACAAATCAAATCCAGGGCTGTCCAATAGTACTAGAATACATATTTGGCTGTATTTGGATTTATATCCTTATTTACCTAAATAACGAAGTTTTGTTAAAGATTTCATGAAGTGCTGGAAAGTGCTTCATAATCTATGCTTAAGCATGATTTTTCTTACTTGTTTAATCTAAACAAAGTTTTGTTGGTTTTGTAAAATGGAAACAGCGGCTTTCAAGCGCATCAGTCACTTTTGCTGTAAAGTTTCACAAAATTTTCATAATGATGATTAAACTATATTGGTCTCACATCTGTAATTTAAGTAGATATTTTATGATGATTTGGGTAAAAAAAAATTTGCCGCGATTGCTTAACTAAAACATTGAAAATGTTCAGCCAGAACGACCAACAAGAACTAATTAAAGGGAGTGATTCCACTTTATCTTTATAACCAGACAAGTTTGTCTCTCAAAATATTTGCTGTTTAAAGAACAATATTTGGCAATTACTGAAATAGTGAATGAAACTAACTTGCTGAAATAAAGAATTAAGTAATAGCTTGAATTTTACGCCAACTTAAAATTAACACATGTTCATAACTTCCACGTTTAAATGGTGATCTTTGAGTATTTGTGATTCTTTTTGTTTTAGATGCAGATTATATTTTGAATTTTCCAATGAGAATTTTCTGCATTGTATTATTTTAGTATTGCACTTTCTGTGAATAAAACATGTTCTTTAGTCAAAATTAGTTTAATTGTTCAGAAAGTTCAGTATGCCATAGAAACAAGATGTCAATAATATTTGTGAGACGCTGAAAAGTGTTTATTTTCTCGGCATATAACATGATTTAATATTATGTGTCTAAATGGAATTTTAATTATTAAATATATTTAGTATATTTTACAAGAAATCGTAAAATGTCTGACATTTAAATAAAAAAAAATTACATTAAATTTTCAAAAAGTTTCTCATTCTCTTAATATGACTTCATTAGCAAGTATTTCACAATTTGCACAAGAACATTTCTGGGTAAAAGGATTTGAAGAATTTGTTTGGAACTTTTTATCAAATACTTAATATGCAATAATGTTCTAATGTTTCAGTGCAGTTCATTATCATAATGTAATTTTTCTTTCTTTTATTTGGTTTATCTTCAAAAAAATTTTTAATGTATTATATTTTTGTCAATACTATAATAATATTTTCCAGTAGTTAAAGATTTATATATTTTTTTTTTCAAACAGAATTAAATGAGAAAGAGCTAGAATAAGTAAAATAATTTTCGGTTGCTAAAATCAAGTATTTTAAATTAAAAATGCATATTTTATGCACTTCTATAGAAATAAAAATCATGTCTATATCTCTTAAATATGAAATACAGAAATAAAAAATATATATATACGAAAAATTGTTTTGGGTTTCTACGAGTGGAAGAAACTTCAGATTCGTTTATTTATATATGTTTTAAATGAATTTCAGAGATTAAAAATTTTGCAATTTTTATCGCTTTTTATCTATTTAAACTTTTGTAAAAAAATATTTGCTTTAGAAATTATCAGTTAGATTTGACGAATTATATAAAAATTAAATGATGTATGACATAGTCTTTCAAAACACATTTTTTTTCTTTTATATTCTAATGTATACTAGATCGTGTAGTAAAAGTTCATTTTGAAATAAGTAGCTGGTAATTATTTCTCATATTCATATATTGGGTTGGAAACTAAGTTCCCGCCGTTTGTTTAAAGACAATTTTTCTACCGGAATCTATACTCTGTTTTTTTGATAGACCTAATTCATGTTAAAATGCTGATTGTTAAAATGTAATGTCAGCGATAAAGTAGCAAGTGGGTTGGCAACGAAGTTAACGCCGTGTTTTTAAATACGTTTTTGTTCTGCCAAATTTACATTTTTTTTTTTTTTGATCGAGTTAATTTATGTTAAATTTCAGATCATTAACTCTTTGCATTCGTATGTCCAGTCTGACTCGACATCATCTTTCTTTGCAAAATTTGTTTTTGGCACCAGTAATAAAGGAAAATAAAATTTGCCTTATTTAATTACAGCATTTTTGAAATTGTGTACTTGAAGGAAACTTTTTTTAAAAGTGGTGTAAACCAAATAAAATTTGTGTAAGTGACACCCGAATCGAAAGGGTTTAAATGGAATGTCAACTATGGAATGCCAACTGGGTTGACAACTAAGTTTCCGCCGTTTTTTAAAAATTATTTCAAAGTTTATTTTTCAATAAAAAATAACAAATAATTAATCAACAATGTATTCTCCCTTGTTGTTTACAACTTCTTCCCAACGTTCAACAAGATTTTCAATACCTCGTTGGTAGAAATCCCCTAGTTTCGACTCGAAAAATTCATCCAACCAAGCTTTCAAGTCTGCATCAGTATTGAACGAAACTCCGCGCATAGCGTTTGATAGAGATCGAAAGAGATGGAAATCCGTTGGTGCCAAATCAGGAGAGTACGGCGGGTGCGGCAGTACTTCCCAGTCATGCGTTTGAATGGCTTCCTTGGTCATATTGGCGATATGAGGGCGGGCGTTGTCGTGCAGCAAAAGGACTCCATGCTGCCGATTAGGTCTTTTCTCTTGAATAGCTACGTTGAGTCGTTCCATTTGTCGAACATAGAGTTCCGCGTTGACTGTTTGGTTCCGTTCAAGCAGTTCGTAATGGATAATGCCTTCCCAGTCCCACCATACGCACAACATCGTTTTACGTGGGTGAAGATCTTGTTTTATACGCGGTGTTGGTAATTTACCAGGGCTGAGCCATTCCTTGCGTTGCTTCGTATTAATGTACAGGCACCATTTTTCATCGCCAGTAACGATTCGGTAAAGAAATCGTTGCTTGTTTCCATGAGTTGAGCGGTGACGAGCAAGCAAACCAGCTGAGATTGCGGCTCGTTGATTCTTGTTGTCGTCACTTAAAACATGCGGAACCCATGCTCCAAACTTCTGAACTTTTCCCATCGAGTGAAGATGCTCCACTACAGCAGTGTGGGATAATTTCATTTTCTTTGCCAGTTCTCTTGTCGTTTGACGCGAATTTTCGTGCAAATGTTGGTTTAATCGCTCCTCATCGAACTCAACTGGACGGCCAGAACGAGGTGCGTCTTTGATGTCAAAATTTCCATTTTTGAACTTGGCATACCAATCATGGGCGGTTCTTTCAGCTATCGCACCCTCGCCATACACAGCACAAATGTCACGAGCAGCTTTTGCGGCCTTACAACCTTGATTGAAAGCAAAGAGAAGGAGGTGTCGAAAATGTTCCTTTTTCTCAACTTGACACTCCATTTTATAGATCTGAGTTTCAACACAAATTAGCTCTAGTATCCAAAAAACAAAGTATAGATTCTGGTAGAAAACTTCTATTTAAAAAAACTGCGGGAACTTAGTTTCCAATCCAATATTTATCAATTGCTTGTTCTTCTAAATTAAATGCAAATAAAGTACTGAAAATACGTAGTTAATCTGTTGTTAAGCTGTTTCACTAGGAAAGCAGTAATGAAAACTTGGAAGTAATATTAAAAGGAATAGTATAGAATGCATAATAGTAAAAAGAAGGGAAGTAAAAAATCTTATTTCAGAAATTAAAGACAAAAGAATATTCAAATCAGATTTGCAATGTTGACTGGAGAATTTGTGATAACAAAAGCAAAAATTTCACATTTTCAAATATGATCTTCGAATTGTAACAACAAGGAATATGTTAAGTTTGAAAGTTTTGCAATCAATGCGAAATTCGAATACTCACCTTTTTTTTTCTCTCTCTCTCATCTCAGTTTTCTTTTCACTGTCTTAGTCCTTTTCTTATGCTGAAAATCAATAACTTTTGTGCATTTTAAATTCGTGAACAAATAATTCCGTACGAATTCAGAATGAAATATTTAAGGATACTTCTAAATTTCAAATTAAGGATTTTTCTCTTAAGAGATTTAAAATTTAAATTAAAAGGTTTGTTGGGTCCCTTGACTGAAAACAGAAAGCAAACTATTTTTTGCAAGCTACTGGAAATTTTATATTAGAATAATGAAGCGTTTTCTTGTAATAAAGTAGAATTTTATAACTTTATATGATTTATGTCGTAAGAAATTAAAGTTAAGATAACAAAATATAGCAAATATGAATAATTCTTGGAATTTCAATTTTGCCAATATGCTTAGAAAAATATTTACTTAAAATAAATTATATTAATTTTATGATCAGGTAAAAGAAAAACAAGTAAGAAAAATCATGCTTTAAGCACAGATTATGAAGCACTTTCCAACACTTAATGAAATCTTTAACAAAATTTTGTTATTTAGGGAAATAATAGTGTATAGCTAAATATATCCAAATATGTATTCTAGTACATTAGAACAGCCCTGTATTTCATATGTCAGTTCATATAATGGGAAAATTTAGCTTAGCAAGAAATTACCCAGTAGGTTGAAATTTCTTTTTCAGCAATTCATACTATTAGATGGAAACATACTTGAATACTTTTGTTCAGCCCAGTATTTTACATTGTACCTTTATTACACGTCAGCATTAGGCTAAAATTTATTGTAAACTAAAACACTTTTAAAACAACTGAAATCACATTCTCGTAAATCATCATTCACAGACGTCCATATACCGAATTCTTTGCGTGGCCCTGTATACCCCTTTACCTATATTCTGCAAACATTTCTCAGTAAATTGAATGCAGCTCAGCGTAAAAATGCATAGCTTATTTAAGAACCACGTTTAAATAATTTACGCTAATATTCAGTAACGTTGGTGAGCTCTTTTGGGTAGCCCTGTATATCAACTATAACATTTATACACACCATATAATGTGCATATATTTAGCGAAATATAAACGCGAATATCATAATTAAAATGCATTTTATCCCTCCATCAGCCATCATCGGACACATATACGGTACTTCGGAAAGAATATACTATTTGAAATCTTTTGTATGGCCCTGTAAATGCTATGTACTTCATATTATGCAGGACAGTAGCGTATAATTTATATTAAGCTTCAGTGATATATATCAATTTTATTATACATGAAAAAGCTTAATATATTTAAAATATGTCACACACAATTCCCCCTTTTACCATTATCTAATGGAATTATTTTGTGTGGCCTTGTTAATGAATAATAGCTACATTTTCACCTTATATTTTATAGAATGCATATTTTAATATGTTTGACAGGGTATAACATCTTTAAAATTCCTTTGAAACGATTTTTCCCTATAGGCCGTAATGTAATAGGAAACTTTTGATTCGCCCTGTAGATAAATTAATTATGGTAGAATCTTCATTTTCGATAGGACTTGTGCTAGGGTAAACGTCAATAACGTCCTAAAATTTCATGGCAATCCGAGTATATTAACGATTTTCCCCCAAGGGCCGTAATGTAAGGGAAAACTTTTGATTCCCCCTGTAGATAAACTAATCATAATAGAAACTTCATTTTCAATAAAATTTCATGGCAATACGAGTTCATTAACGATTTTTCCCGATAGGCCGTAATTTAATAGGAAACTTTTGATTCTCTCTGTAGATAAACTAATCATGGTAGATACTTCATTTTCAGTAGGGTTTGTGCTAGAGTAAACGTCAATAACGTCCTAAAATTTCATGGCAATCCGAGTATATTAACGATTTTTCCCCATAGGCCATAATGTAATGGGAAAAATTTGATTCGCCCTGTAGATAAACTAATCATGGTAGAAACTTCATTTTCCATAGGACTTGTACTAGGGTAAACGTCAATAACGTCCTAAAATTTCATGGCAATCCGAGTATATTTACGATTTTTCCCCATAGGCAGTAATGTAATGGGAAACTTTTGATTTTCTCTGTAGATAAACTAATCCTGGTAGATACTTCATTTTCAGTAGGGTTCGTGCTGGGGTAAACCTCAATAACGTATAAAAATTTCATAGCAATCCGAGTATATTTACGGGAGTTAGAGCGCGGACAGGCGGCCATCCGGACAGACGGCCAGACGGACAGACGGCCAGACAAACCAAATCAACTTTGTTGGAAAGTGCTAATAAAAAAGCGATTACAATACAATGTTTGCGAAATTTCAGATAACAACATTACCTATTAGTCTGAGAGTCAGCTCTCTCTTCACATGCTTGTTTGTGAAGGTACTACTTCAAAAAACAGTTGAAGATAGATATGAAGGTAGAAAATCTAGGTAACACTTTTTAAAAGAACGTTTTAGAAAATAAGTTTAAACTAGTCAGATATGGCAATCCCAAAATTTTCTTCTAGCTTATATATGTTAATACTTCCTGAAAAATGCAGCTTAGCAGCGTCACCGGTTAGGTGGTCAAAACCAAAATCTAGTCATCAACAATTTTTGTCAACTAAAAATTGAATCTGAAGTTTGATAAGAATCCGTGCATTCATTTTTGAAATAGAGCTATTAAAAAATCTTTTAAAAAAATCTTCATAACAGCGCCAAATGTTGTGTGATGTTCACAAAAAACTAATCATGATCAATTTTTATCAAGTAATAACTGGATCTGAAATTTGAGGAAAATTCAAGCATTAGTTTTTAAAATACATTTATTGAAAAAAAAAAAAAAAAAAAAAAAAAAAAAGAACTAACTGAATCTGAAATTTTAGAAAATTTCATGAATTAGATTATGAGATAGAGCTATTGCAATAATCAAGAATAATACGCCGTGACAGCACTACCTGTTGAGCGGTTTGTACCAAAACGTAATCAGCTCCATGCTATATGAAATAGTAACTAAATTTGAAGTTTTATGGAAATCCATGCTCTAGTTCTTGTGACATGGCTGTTGTGGAAATTGTAAGTAATGCAGCATAGCAGCACCACCTGTTGAGCGATACGCAGAAAAAACTAATCGGATGTAGTTTATATCAACATATAGTATAATTTAAAGTTTTGTGAAATTCTGTGCATCAGTTCTTGAGAAAGAACATCCTCAAAGTTTTTGTTACATACAGACAGACAGACTCAAAATTCACAGACTCACCGACAGACATTTTGTAAAAACATGTTTTCAAGATTCTCTGACCTCTAAAACGTGTAAATTCGCCGAAACTAGGAATTTGAAAATTTTCACGAATCTAATTCTGGTGAAGATAGAAGAATGTAAAGAGAAAGAAGCTTGAATATCAACGCTCATAAACAAACCCTTAGTTAAACAGCATAATTTTATGTTATAAATCATTTGTCTTTTTGCTTTTTTACTATAAACAAATTAGAATATTAGATATACTTTTTTTATTTTGTCGATGAATGATCTTTCAAAATTGGTTTTAAAAATCACCAAGAACCCTAAATCGAAATTCGTTTCACATATAGATGAAAAGGTCATTCAGCTGAAGAAGCCGTTTGTTCTTGCAATTTTCCTGATGTATTCGGCTATTAATCTAATTAACAAAGCTGGAAATATTCCTATATCTTAAGAATATTAAACTATGCTCTACAGCTAAAAGGTAATTACTAATATTATAAATACATATTTTGCTTATAAGATGTTACTTTATTAATTTTATAAGAACATTTAAAATACATTAAAAAATGGCATGTTTCCGCTTATTTTCATCAATTTATCTTCAGAATGTAAATATAAAAATTACATACATTATAAACGTGAAAAAATTTAATAAATAGTTATTGAATTCAAATTATATATGTAGCACCTTCTATATATTCGACCTTGTCCGTGTACCAACTATGTATGACTATTTTGAAGATGACTTGTTGAAAAAGAGTCGAAAAATGTCAACTTTGAATTGATTTAATTGTGTTATTGGAAAAATTAACATCTTATAGGCTAGATAATTATTTATAAAGTAAGTTCTTACCTTTTAGTTGTAAAATATATATTATTATTATTACGATATACTTAGTATTGGACGTAATCAAGACTTACTGCTTTTATATTTCTGATTAGAAATGCTCCATTCTAGTACCATGTTCTTCAACCCCTTCGAGACGGGAGCGTTTTACGAAATTTTTAATGTCTTTGTCACCGGTTTTTAAAATCATAAAATTGTGCCTTATTAAATCGAGAATATGCTCCGGTTAAATAAGGAAAATTTTAAAGTATAATATTACTGGTGGGGATAAAAAAGGATTTTTAAACCTTTTTTACGACACGTATACGTGTCGCTCGTCCCCAAAAGTTAATCCTCCGTTACTCGCAATAGGCTTGAAAGTAAAGCACAATTATTTCCGTTCTCCTCTTTGCTACTAAAGTTCGCAGATTTTCTTATTTAAGTGCAGTAAACGGGTTTTTTTCTTTTTTTCATTTAAATTTATTTAAAATATTTTTTCTTTGTACATCTAATTAACGTTTACTGATCAGTTATAGACGGTGAAAATTACGTTAAGTGCTAAGAGTGATTTTCTAACAGGCGCTTGTAGATCTTTACGCGCCTGATACGGGAATCCCAGAATCGCGACTGACAGAGGATAAATAAAAATAGCAAACTTATAATAAATTGTACTGCATGTTTCGATGTAGGTTTCCATTGGTATTAAAGTTATCTCTCTGAATACTCTGGCCTTTTGTAAAAAATATTAAACTTACATTAAACTGTATTGCACGTTCTGATGTAGATTTGACATGGGTAATTTGGCTTTTTCCATATTTAGGGAATTTTCGTTGTTTGTACTAAAAAGGGATGATACTCTCTTCTAAAAAAAAGTATGCATTTTTGCATCCTGAATTTTTTGTATCTTATGTATCTTATTTTTTGTATTTTTTGTATCTTTTGTACTTATAATCAGATCTAATGTTTTTACAATTTAATGCAATCGTTACTAATTAAGAATGAGAAGAAAAGGCGAGGCAAAAGAGTAAGCTACACGAAAGTTAGAATTCCTTTATCGAAAATAAATCATACAATGAGATTTAATATAATTATCTAGTTCATGCACTGTAAAAAAAATTCAAGAGGTTACTAAAAATTTTTTAGTAAATTTGTATTCCACAGAATTTTTTAGTAACCATTACAAACTTTTTTTTGCAAGCGAAACAAGCATTTCTTTTGTAAACTAAACAAAAGAATTTTTTGTATAACTAACTTAAAAATTTTTAGTATGAGCCACCAAGTAAATTTTAGTAATAGCTCCAAAATTATTTTTAATAACCATTACGTGGGCCCGAAGGGCAGGAGTTTTCTTCGAGCTACATCCAGACTTCTGAAGCGGAATATTTTTGGCAAAACCGCAATAGATGGCAGCACCAAACATTGCTACTGCTCCGACAGCATATTCATAATCCCTTCATTAACGAGTACTTACACTACATATATTCGGGGCGTATTTGGCAGTGGCCAGTATTGAACCCGGGACCTTTTAGCCTGGAGTCGGTTACTATAACCACTATGCTATCAAGGCCACACCAAGTGAGTTTTAGTAATAGCTATTAAAAATACAAAATTATTAACTCTATTCGTTGCTAACTTTTTTCTAGTAATTCTTACAGATTTTCTTGTAACCGACTAAGATTACTAAAATTTTTTTAGTAATTACAAGGATCACTAAAGTTTTTTTAGTAGATCGACACTTTTTTTTTACAGTGTGATATTCAGTGAAAATACGGAATCGGATTCAAGTTTAAAAGAACAATAATAGCCCCATTGAGTTCATTAAGGAAATGAGTAATGGTATCGATTTCGAATGTACTTTTGTTAAACTTCTTCAATCTTTATAGATAAAGTATTGAAAAGAAATTTAAATTATCTAACATTAAATCCATTCTTAAGTCATTGCTCAAAGAAATGAACAGAAATCAAATTTATCTACCTACAGAAAAATTTGAATATATATATATATAAATCTACTTTATATATGTCTAATTACATAGATTTTGTGAACCTACAACTATATTTACATTATGTACTGAAATTTTAATCCTTAAGATTTGTGAAACAGTTGGATGATATAAAATTCAGATTGACACTCGTTGGTAACACCCATCTATATAAACTAAATTTTTTCATGTTGCAGTACCTAAATGATCATTTGCTCCCTATTGTAATACTACATAAATTACAGTTTCAGTTTCAGTTTGAACTAGGTACGGATGCCTACCAAATGACTTAAAAACAACAAGCCCCACGTAGAAGGGTGTATCCACTATGCAAAAAGCCCCGATCATAAACTAACACAGGACTGTTAAAGGAAAAGGAGAATCTCTGTAAATGATACGGAGCAAACTCCAGGAGAGACCAGATGCACTACATAAATGGTCTCCAGATCGCTGTCAAAAATATATTAGATAACAAATGAAAGAATAGAGTGTAAACACAATGACAACGGGTACCCTTATCTATTCAGGGCGTACCCAAAAAGTAAACATACTTTAACAATTCTTCACAGTGATAAATACAAAATTATATGTACAATATAAATAATTAAGATAAACCTATTAACATATGCATAATCAGAAGTTGCAATAATCATATTTCTAACTTAAATAATACTTAATGAAGATAAATTTTCTTAGTTTTCAAAAAGTTAAAATAGTAAAAGGTTAAGACATTTTAGAGATAATTGAATAGAATAAATAAACCAAACGGAATAATATAATTAAAAGTAATAAAGTAACAAAAAAATGATAATGTAAAATTTCTTAAGTAATTTTGCTAATGATAAATTCTCAATTCCCTCATCATAAAATTAGAAGATTTGAGACTTTTATTCACATTTACTGAAATCCAAGCTTGATCAAATGACGAAAATTTGGTGGTGGCTTTCAAAGTGAAATATATGTAGAGTACTTTATAACTCAAGCACCAGTCAATGCTGCCGTCATAAAAGAGAAAAAGTAAATGATATTTAAGAATATTTACTAGATATTTTATCATATTATGCTGCATTATGTCAAATTTATTTTATTATGCTCGTTTGTAGAGTGTTTGATTAAAATTAAAACACCACATACTCTACGGGAAAAATAATACACTGACACGATGCGCACACACACATATATATACATATTTAGCAGATAGCGAGATACTGCTAGTAGAAAATTTATATATTTTTATTGCACTTTAAATACTGAAAATGTATTAGTCGTTAGTTTTGTTCCATAGTGTTTGTTACTTATTTCATTAATATTATTTACAAGAAACTCATATCTATACCATTACATAAGACATCCTAAAGATAAAGCAATTGTTAATACCTTCTCCCTCTTTAGATAGAAAACATCAATGTCTGTCTTTATATTATCGAGGTAGTTAAAACTTATTTAAAACATGCTTTACTTTATTTAAAAAATAGATGAATATTATTTTGCTAAAGAAAATGACTGTTGCTTTTGAAAGATTACAAGCATTCTTTTTTAAAAATTGCTTTCAGGTTTTGAAGTACAAAAATATTATAGAAAGTTAGTTCACAATGTTAGTATCCTTCTCAAGATTTCTTGTTCAAGGAAAATCGATGAAAATCACGTATTAAATTGAAAACTTTAATAATATATTTTAAATTTAATAAAGTTTTTAGATTGCCCACAAAGAAAACTAAGCAAAGGATAAGTGTGATCGCAGATCACATATAAGGTTTCGTTAAATATTTATTTCAAAGCAACTTATCCTTTAATTGGAATTAAAAACAAAACAGTGCAAAATTCACCTTATTTACTAATTTGACAACACAAATATACAATTAACTGTACATAAAATTACTTAAAAGGTGCACTAGAATACTTATAAAAACTTTAAAAATACATTTAAAGTTCTCTAAAAAGTTCAAAGTTCAGAACGTTTTCAACCGCAAACTTACTCGGTCTTCGTCAGTGAGAGAAACTACAAAATAACAGGTCTTACTGCTGGCGTTCTCAGGCTCGTCCGGAACAGTCCATTTTTACATCGAGGGAGGAAAGACGGGGAGTGTAATGATGCACTTTCCTACGATATACACGCAATATGGAAAAACTTTATTAATAATAGATGAGCTTGTGTTTTTGATATATTTCAGCAGTTTTATTCTATTCATTTTCTCCCGTTCCCTTCACTACCCGTCTTTCCTCCCTCGATGTAAAAATGGACTGTTCCGGACGAGCCTGAGAACGCCAGCAGTAAGACCTGTTATTTTGTAGTTTCTCTCACTGACGAAGACCGAGTAAGTTTGCGGTTGAAAACGTTCTGAACTTTGAACTTTTTAGAGAACTTTAAATGTATTTTTAAAGTTTTTATAAGTATTCTAGTGCACCTTTTAAGTAATTTTATGTACAGTTAATTGTATATTTGTGTTGTCAAACTTATCCTTTAATTAATAAATCTAAATTGTTAGATATTTAATCAGTTGTTAATTATTAAATCAACTAATAATTAATTAAATAAAGTGTAATTAAATTGTTGATCATTAAATTTTAAGAAACACTGTAAAAATTTGCACTAGTTTGAACCAAATTTTAGTGTTCACTAGTTGTCACCGTGAAATGGTAATATCTCGTATTAACATTTAGAGCTTCCTGTTTCAGCTTCGTCCCAACTATTGGAACTATGCTTCAACAGAAGCTCCAAATATTGGTTCAAGAATTCACCATCTTACAGTGACAGATATTCAGCACCAAACTTTGATTCAAACTAAGACAAGATTTGTAACAGTGTAGATAGTAGCACCAATAAATTCCATTTAGAAATGTCTATAAAAGTAAGTTACTTAATTTGTTACAATTGAAAATGTTAAAATCAAATTATTTTAAAAAAATTAGAAATCCATATTTTTGAAAAATCCGAGCTTGAAAAATATTAGCGGAGTTATAAATAAAATTTTAAGTTTCTAAACACGGAAAAGATTGCTAAAATTAAATTTAAAATGCTGAATCATTATTAAATCGCAAATTGTTTATTTGTTTATTTGTTGTATTATAATTATTTTTAAATCCATCTTAATATGATAATTTAGACTTCCAGCAACGAGTTTCGAACAAAAAACCTCCTCTTTAATAGTTTAATAGAAAAAGAATTTACCCTTAAGTTATGATGTCTACATGACAATTGCTGAAATTAAGGTTCTTTTTTTAAATTTAAATCGCAAAAAAGAACGAATGAAATAGAAAAAAATAAATAAAATAATAGACTTTTTCAAAATTTTATGATTTGTCGCGTGACACTAAATATTCAGTTGTATGCTGAAAAAATTAGAAATCTCTGAGTTGTACAGCTTTTAGCGTACGGACTCTGTGATGAACGAACAACCAGAGGACAGAGAAAAATAGTGTTTCGTCAGATAAACAAAAACTTTATTTACTTTAGAAACTTTAGATGTTAGGAATCTAAAGGCGAGCCTGCATTTTTGTGAGCATATCATTAGCATATTGATTATTTTCTCTGTGCAGTTACTTTAATGTCGGACTTTCTTTTTTGCACATTCATTAAAGACAAATATATAATTTTGTAATTTCTTTATAGTTCTATTTTATTTTTTTTTTTTATTTATTTATTTTTTTTTTTTTTGAAGTTGGAGGAAATAAACCGCAAATTTCAAAATTTGGGAGTTTGATTTTTATATATAATACTAAATCAGACATCAAATTTACAGATTTTTTTTATTCCTTTAATTTTATAACGTTTTTAAATTTCTCCAAATGCACATATTTTCAATATTTACAACCAATTTAATATTAATCTAAGTATTAACAGGTTGTTATCACTCAAGAAGTAAGAAGACAATTTCTGAGAGGTTAAATTATTATATAAACGAATTCTGTTAAGTAATTTTATGATACAGTACTTCAAACTTTTATGTAGAATTTGTATGAATTACTACTTCTTGTGGTCGCTCCCATGTTGGAATTTCTGAAAATGGGTATAACCGGGTTTCTTAGTAAAATATGCCTTTCAGTTAACCATATCGAGTCCTACATAAATCGAGAGCCTTCAAAAAGAAATGTATTTCTCCCCACTTTTTCAAGCTTATATCTCAATCCATGGTAGGTTATGACCCTTAATGCGCGTTTTGAAAAATATCACATTGTGTAGATTCTACTTGTCGGATTTCAACGAAAAAAAGGGGGATGTATCATATAGTACATGAACACTGATTATTTTTCAGATTTTTTTTAACAAAAGTACGAGTTCTATAGAATTTTCTTCTTTTTATTTGAGCATTTTAATAAAAAACGATTAAAATATTTGAGTGACCACCTTAATTTCTTTGCCTAAAATATTGCGAGATATGATCCATATTCAGTTTCGACTACCTACAAAATGTACAACATATTTAAAAAAAAAAAAAAAAAAAAAAAAAAAAAAAAAAAAAAAAACTTATTCTGGGGTGGTGTCTCACACCGACTTTACATTTATATATCAAGTGCATTTGATACTAGTTTCAAGTCATCGCAGGGTGCATAAAATATTGCAGAATATATTAATCATTGAATTCATGGCTGATTGTTATCGTTAACTAAAAAAATAATGTAAAAAAGCAATAATAATGATTGTTTTCGCTGCTTTTAGAAAACAATTAGCAATCTATCTTCCTCGTTGTCAAAGAAGATGCACGTTTAATGAAAGTTTCAATTTTCTATACTGGATACACCATATAAAAATTTATAAACTTATTCTAAGGAGGGGTGGAGATGTTGCGAGTTGCGTGTGTTACTACATGTGAATGCGCAATAATATGTACAGTTTACGTATGAAGCTATGCTATTGGCACTAATCATTTGAAGGTATAAAAACCTTGAAAATAAACTGTCATATGAAACCCCTATACGCTATCAACAAGTCTTTATTTGGCTAATAACTAAAAATTCTTCTAAAGACCATGATTCTAATTTCTCCAGAAAATTGCTGATTTAGAAATTATATTTTTTTAATCTAAACTAATGATATTGATTTTAAATGGAGATTTCGTAATAAATGGAAAAAAATACATTATTTAGACGAAAACTCTGAATCAAGTGCATTTGTTACTAGTTTCAAATCAACACAGTCTGCACAGAATATTTCAGAATATATTAATCATGGAATTTACCACTGATTAATATCGTTAATAAAAAAAAGTATATATACTACATATAAAAAGGAATATTTGATTGTTTCGTCTGTTTTTTGAAAGTACTTAATGATCAATTTTCATTGCTGTCTTCATTAATAACAGGATTTATTCTTTCAACATCAAAAAGCCTGCTTAAAATCTGTGCAGGACAAAGAATTTTTGACACATACCGGACATGCGAATAGTATATATATAGTATAGCAGCAACATGAGTACAACAGCCGATCGTTCTATTGCCGTTTGAGCGTTTAATGTCTGATAATCTAATCGAGTTTGTTATGTCAATGTAACATCGGTTCGATTTGCTTCGTATGTGTGCCCCACCAGTGGCCGAGAGGGTCTGACCTCTCAACTGGTAGACGGCAGGTGTTGGATTCGAACCCAATCGCGACCGTCGGCCTAACCGTTCGGAGTTTTCGTGGTTTTCTTCGAACCTTGCGTAAATACGGGTTAGGTTCCCTTAGAAGGACCCCCATGAAAGGCATCCCTCCCCCTGGGCCTATATCCCTACGTAGATAATCAGCCGACACAAAATACAACAACACCAACAAAAGCTTCGTATGTGTCGTAATCTTACTTCGAACTTTATAATAGTAACAGATGTAAATCTCCTTTTTTCATTTTCGGGTGAAAAAAGTCCGTGCCAGGATTCGAATGAGGGATGTGTTGGCTGAAGCCGCCAATGCTCTTCCAATCGAGCCATCCCGGACATGAACACACTGGAGGACTATTTCATACAATTAACCTCAAATTATAATACTATTATTTTCTTTTAGGTATTGCAGATTAATTGCGTTGTCTTCATATATCATTTCGGATAGGTAAGAGACAGCTTTAGACAACTGATAAATGTCAGCAAAAAGAATTTTTAAATTATTTTCTATCATTTCAATAAGATGAAGAACGTACGTCAATTTAAAGTTTGCAAATGGCCTATTAAAACCCGATTCATTGACTTGAGATGCCAGTGTGTACAGTTTATTTTCAAGGTTTCCAAACCTTCAAAATAATAGTGCCAACAGCATAGCTTCATATTTAAACTGTACATATTGTTGCAGCGTATATGGGGTTCTTTTGATCTTATGGTCAGACAACTTCAAACTCTTGTCAGAAAAGTAGAAAATAATTTATTTACAGAACTTCAGAACAACAAAGTCGTCGAAACTCACAAATATTACAAGATATTCAAAAATATTGTTCAAATCTATCGTATAAGTGCAGATATAGGTTCCAGAGACTCTTTATACAACGTCTCAACACTAAATCACATTCAAAACAACGTAAATAAAACTCAAGCAAACTCGCTTAAACAATCGTAGCTCACTCAATGACTGACTGATGAATAATAACAACAACAGCTCGTATTGCTCTCCTTATATAGACTAGCAGTACGCGGTAGAAATTTCCACAGGCTTCTCGAAAAATCCAGAAACCAAGGAAAAACATTCAATGTATCAACATACCTAAGGGGGGTTACCATGGAGAGGGAAGAGTTACCATCGCCAAGTTTGGCGACCAAAATTAGTCGCCAAAAGTGACGCCAACTTGGCGATATCTTTAATATTTCGCCAATCTGCCGCAGACATACACTGAAAATAATAGAGAAGTTTGCTTGATAACAGGGACAAAAGCTAATATTAGTAAAGGAATGGAGCTTAATAAGATTATTTACATTATTTTACAGTACAAACACTAACTATTTACAAAATTCGTAACACTACTCCCTCCTCAAAGACTGCATGTCCCGGGCAGTGCAATACCTAAGTTAGAGGAAAACACTTAAAATAAATAACAAATAAATAAATAAATAAATAAGATTTACATAAATAAGAACTAATTACTATTTACATATTTACAAAAAGTGACTTTCATGACCATGGTGAGAAATTCCAGTTTTGAATTTCTAATCACTTTGGCCAAAATAAGGGGCTAGCCGGTTATAGTGTACGACCTTGGGTTTGGCGTGTGGCGATTTTTGTATGCGTACGAAGACGTCATTCAGCCTGTTAACGACTGTGTATGGACCGTCCCAGTTTCTTTGTAATTTTGGCGACAGTCCCTTACGACGTATGGGATTCCACAACCAAACTTTGTCACCTTCATTGAACTCATGTCCAGTTGCCTTTGTGTCGTACCGTGTCTTCATCTTTTCTGATGCCATTCCAATTCGGTTCCTCGCTAGACAATGAATCTCCTCAATCCACGCCTGGAGTTCATCGACATATTCCTCAGGCGATGAAGGAGCACCAGGAGGACGGCCAAACAAAAGATCCGCAGGTAGAGGAAGATCACGACCAAAGAGCATTTGAGAAGGGGAATAACCAGTGGCCTCATGAGCAGCACTCCTGTAGGCAAGCAGGAAAAGAGGCAATTTCTTGTCCCAGTCCTGTTGATCTTTAGACTCAAGGAGGGAGAGGCTATTTAGGATGGTACGAATGAACAGCTCCACCATGCCGTCCGATTGAGGATGTAGAGGTGTAGTTCGAGTTTTTCCCATACCGAGTAGTCCGCACATTTCCTTAAACACAGCCGAATCAAAGTTTCTTCCTTGATCGGAATGGATTTGAAGAGGAACTCCGTATCTGGAAACCCAGTGTTGAACTAGTATGTCTGCTACTGTTACCGCCTCTTGATTAGGAATGGCGTAGGCTTCCGGCCACTTAGTGAAGTAGTCCATGACAACGAGGATGTACTTGTTGCCATCAGATGTTCTAGGAAGAGGACCCAGGATGTCTAGAGCAATTCGTTCGAAAGGAGCTCCTACATTATAACGTTGCGATCGTCCACGGGTGCGCCTCTTTGGACCTTTACGTTCCACACAGGTGTCACAAGTTCGACACCACTTCTCCACATCACTGCGAACATTATTCCAGTAGAAACGCTCTCGAACCTTTTGCAGGGTCTTCATTACACCAAATTGACCTCCTGTGGGACTTCCATGCAGTTCTTGAAGAAACATAGAAATTCTCGACTTAGGGAGTAGTAGTTGACATATACATGTCTTTCCATCGTCAGACTCCCATTTTCGGTACAAGATACCGTTCTTCAAATGTAGGGAATCCCAGAGAGCCCAATAACGTTTACTCGTAGGATGGTAATGGGCCATGTCTTGCCATCTGGGCTTCCTGTTGGACTCCTCTTTCAGCTCTAGAATTGGCTTAATTTCAGGATCAGCAAGTTGATCTTTACGCAGGCTCTCGTCACCCAGTTGTAACTTGTCTTACTACAGGACCTTTGACATTAAATTTCTTCTCAACACGGTTGCAACATCTACAATTCTCTGAGCAGGGTCTTCCTGAGAGAGTGTCTGCATTTCCATGTGATGAGCCTTTTCGATGGCGTATCTCCATATCGTACTCTTGAACCTTTTGTATCCACCTGGCTATCTGGACTTCAGGGTTCTTAAAATTCAATAGCCAAGTTAGAGAAGCATGATCTGTTCGGATCAGAAATTTTCGACCGTAAAGATAGTGATGAAAGTGGTCTACGGCTTTCACTACAGCAAGAAGCTCTTTTCTTGTTACGCAGCAGTTTCGCTCTGCCTTTGACAAGCACTTGCTGAAATAGGCGATAACACGCTCCTGGCCGTCGATTTCCTTGTACAGCAGAGCGCAAATGCTTTCGTTACTTGCATCCGTATCAAGTATAAACTGTTTACCGATTTGATTATACGACAGAATTGGAGTGGATGTCAAGGCCTCCTTAAGCTTTTCGAAAGCAGCGTCACATTCCTGTGTCCACATACATTTTTGATTGGCTTCTGTTAATTTATGAAGTGGTCTTGCAATCATCGAGAAGCCTTTGACGAATTTTCTGTAATAGGTGCATAATCCTAGAAAACTTCGAAGCTGGTGAATATCTGCTGACGATTCCAATTTTTCACAGCCGATATCTTCTCTGGATCAGTCCTAACTCCTTCCGCCGAAATGATGTGTCCAAGGTAGGCGACTTCATATCGAAACAAACTGCACTTCGAGGGGCTTAACTTCAAATTAGCTTCCTTTAATTTTTGTAGCACCCGCCTGAGGTTGTTCAGATGTTCATCAAAAGATTTTCCTATGATTATGATATCATTTAATAAACAAGACATACTTCATATGACAGCCCGCGGAGAACCGTTTCCATAAGGCGTTCAAAAGTTGCAGGTGCATTACATAGACCAAAAGTCATTACCTTGAATTACCATAATCCATGTCCCGTTGTGAAGGCAGTCTTCTCGCGGTCGTCCGGATGGATCTCTACCTGCCAGTAACCATTCTTCAGGTCTAAAGTCGAGAACCAAGTGTTGCCCGCAAGTGTGTCAAGAGTGTCGTCAATACTTGGCAGAGGGTAACTATCCTTTTTGGTGACGTCATTCAGTCGGCGGTATTCTACGCAAAATCTTGTAGAACCATTCTTCTTTCTTACTAATACAATGGGAGGCGCCCATGGACTTGTCGATGGTTCGATGACATCATTTTCTTCCATATCCTTAATTAAATTCTGCACCTCTTCTTGTTTGGCAAAAGGTAATCGTCTAGAGAGCTGTTTAATAAGAGAGTGATCTCCCGTGTCAATTCGGTGTTGTGCCATTTTAGTTCGTCCAAAGTCGTCAGATGTTTGGGAAAATAAACTTTGGAATTCTCTAATTAAACTTTCCGCAGCATCCCTTTGATTTGGATCTAAGTCCGTCCTTTGTAACAAATCTATGGCTAAATTATCTGAAGTTTTCTGAGAGTGATTGGAATTTTGACTTATGCACGTCACAGGAGCACATGATGATATCACCTCTCCTTTCTTGATAGTCCTCGTCTTATCACTGATGTTAGCAATTCTGACTTTAATGGTCTTTTTCGAGAGGTCCACTACAGATGAAGCCACCAGTACTCCTGCTTGTTTACTTTTGTCTTCGGGATAATCTATATGGCCAAATCGATAATCAGTTTCATTGTTAATTTCAGCTGGAACTAAAAATTCTGTTCTTGGACCTAGATTAATGTCTTCTTTGGCTATTACTGTTTGTTAATATTCAATTTCGTTATTTAATCCAAAAAGGCTTATTTCTTCAAATTTAGATAGCATTTCATTATTTTTAAAATCAAGTTTGAAGCCAAACTTCTTCAGGAAATCTAGCCCGATTATGCAAGGATCTGTTATGTCAGCCACATATACCGTATGGTAATATTTCGTTCCTCCAAAGTTGATGGTTAAATTTGCCTTTCCATATATGCCTATCTTGTCGCCCGTCACAGTTTGCAGGGTAACGCATGGTGGAGTCCAGATGAGTTTACATTTCAATTTTCCAGCCAAATCTTCTCTTATTATTGTAACAGTGGCTCCTGTATCGACAATCATACGGCACTGAATTCCGTTAATAAAGCCTATCACATATAATTCATTATCACCGCCACTCATTTTTGATATCTGGAGGATCTTCAGGTGGGGCTTTTCATTTTCTGGCAACCTCCGCCCCGCGAGATGGCCAAAATTTAGTTTCCCTGCTGACTGTTTGAATTTATCTCAGGTTCGTGGATTTTGGGGCAATTTCTTCGGAGATGTCCTGTATCACCGCATCCCCAGCACGTGAGATTCTGTCTCCTTAAGCTTGTTCTTCCATATTTTAAGGCTTCAAGCTCTTGATTTAATTTCCTAATTTCTTTCAAGACGTCGATTTCAGTGTCTGACCTTTTGTTTACCGTTGCCCCTCGGACTGAATGACGATCTCTTCGGCAGGCTTGTGTAGCTGCTTCCAACTTTAAGGCATATAGTACTGAAGCCTTTAAATCCTGAACATCTGCCATTCGTACCGCTCTCTGCACTTCTGGATCTTTTATTCCGTCTACAAAGTACTGCAATGAGAGCATTTCCCGTACATTTGTTGGGCAGTCGATGAATGCTAAAGTTGCCAGACGTTCTATTTCTGAGGCAAACTCTTGAAGGGTTTCACTCGATTTTTGATGGCGGCTCTTCATTTGTATTCTCGTATAATCTTTGAAAATTTTTTCTCCGAATCTCATTTCCAGTGCACAACTTAAATTCTCAAAATTTAGTTGCGTCATATCGGGCAATGTTTGCAGCACGTCGGCGGCTTGTCCTCTTAAAGATGCTGCCAGTTGACAAGCTTTCACCTCGTCACTCCATTTGTTCGCTTCGGCTACAATGGTGAATTGGCTCTTGTAAACTTGCCAGGAACTCTTTCCGTCGTATGACGACAGCTTGATGTGCACGGCAGAAGCAGGCGGATTCCTAAATTCTTCATAATTACCACTGGACGCTGAAAGCTTCTTCTCAAGATCTTGTACTTTTTTATTTAGCTTTTCATCTACTTCAACTACTTTCTCATTAACTTCATTCTGAATTTTCTCTTCTACCTCTATTTTTCTTTCCATTTTTTCTTCAACATTACTAACTTCATTCTGAATTTTCTCTTCTACTTTACATACTTCATTCTCTATTTTCTCTTCTACGAATCTGTTCTTCTCTCTACCGACGAGAACTTTTCTTCTAAAGTTTTCTTCATTTCTTCTTGACTTTTATTAACTTCCTTCTTCAATTCTTCTGTCAACTCTTTCACTCTTTCTTCGTTTTTGTTCATTTTATCCGCCAACTCTTCTTGGCCTTTATTCATTTTATCCGCCAACTCTTCTTGGCCTTTTGATAACTCTTATTGGCCTTTGTCGATTTTATTGGTCAGCTCTGTCTGTGGAAACTTCTACCGCGTACTGCTAGCCTATATAAGGAGAGCAATACGATCTGTTGTTGTTATTATTCATCTGTCAGTCATTGACTCATTCATCCATTAATAGCTTCTAACAGTTCTTTCAGTTGTCCATCCATTGTTCTTGTTTTCGCCATAAGATCCCGACTCCTGACACCAAATGTTGCAGCGTATATGGGGTTCTTTTGATCTTATGGTTAGACAACTTCAAACTCTTGTCAGAAAAGTAGAAAATAATTTATTTGCAGATCTTCAGAACTACAGAGTCTTCGAAACTCACAAATATTACTAGATATTCAAAAATAATTGTTGAAATCTATCGTATAAGTGCAGATATAGGTACCAGAGACTCTTTATACAACGTCTCAACACTAAATCACATTCAAAACAACGTAAATAAAACTCAAGCAAACTTGCTTAAACAATCGTAGCTCACTCAATGACTGACTGATGAATAATAACAACAACAGATCGTATTGCTCTCCTTATATAGGCTCGCAGTACGCGGTAGAAGTTTCCACAGGCTTCTCGAAAAATCCAGAAACCAAGGAAAAACATTTAATGTATCAGCATACCTAAGGGGTGTTACCATAGAGAGGGAAGGGTTACCATCGCCAACAATAGCCAAGTTTGTCGCCAACTTGGCGATATATCGCCAAATTTGGCAAGTTTGCTTGATAACAGGGACAAAAGCTAATATTAGTAAAGGAATGAAGCTTAATAAGATTATCTACATTATTTTACAGTACAAACACTAACTATTTACAAAATTCGTAACAATATTATTGCGCATTCACTTGCAGTAACACACGCAACTCGCAATATCCCCACCCCTCCTTAGAATAATTTTACAACTTTTTTGTATGGTGTATTCAGTGAAGAAAATTGAAAATTTTATTAAACGTGCATCTCCTTTAAGAGCACACACTAGTCACGCGGTAAAAGCCGAGCGCTAATGTAAAGTCTATGGGGACGTTCTTTTCTAACATCTCGTTCCAATTTTAATATTTTTACATGATTTTTTTGCATAGGATAGCTTAGGAAGATCTAAAACCGGCCTAGTTTTTACTTTTTCGATTTTGCTCATATATTTTTTATATTATGATAGTTTGAGTTTCAGAACCGGTATAAACCGGTTTCGAAAGTTAATTCGAAAGTAATTTCGAAAGTAATTTTTAAAAAAAAATTTGAAACCAAAACTAAAAAAGTAAAAACTCGGCCGGTTGTAGAACGTCCTCAGCTATCTTGTGCAAACAAATCATGTAAAAATATTAAAATTTCAGCGAGATATTTGAAAAGATTGCGCCCATAGACTTATCATTAGCGTTCGGCTTTCACCGCGTGACTAGTGTGTGTTTCTTAACAGCGAGGAAGATAGACTGCTAATAGTTTTCTAAAAACAGTGAAAAGAACCTATATTTTTGCTGTGCTTTTTTCAGATTAAAAAGGATTTTTTTGCAGTTAATTATATTAATCAGTTATGAATTCAATGATTAATATATGAGATGACTTGAAACTGGTATCAAAAGCACTTAATTTCTGAATAAATGTGAGATTGATGCGGGACACTCCTCTTCCTTGGAATATGTTTTTAATTTTTTTCATACCTTGCACTACACGTAGGATGTCGAAACTGATACAAAACATGGATCATATATCGTAGTATTTAGGGCAAAAAAATTAAGGTGGCCATTCAAATATTTTAATCAATTCTTAGTTAAAATGCTAAATTAAAAGATGACAATTTTTTTAGAACACGTACATTTGTTGAAAAAATTATCTAGTATTCTTATAATAATATTACACATTCCTTTTTTTTTTGTTTAAATCCGACAAGTAGTTTCGGCACAATGTGAGGTTTTTCCAAGCGGGCATTAAGGATCATAACCCCCCATGGACTGAAGATATAAGCTTGAAAGTGGGGAGAAATACATTTCTTTTTAAGGGCTATCGATTCATGTAGAACTCGATGTGGTTGACTAAAGGGCAAATTTTACTAAGAAAACCGGCTATACCCTTTTTGCAGATATACACCGAGCATGACTCCCAAAACTATCAGAGAAAAAGTTTATATATATATTATATATACAGGGTGTTTCTAAGCTCATGGTACAAATTTTAAGGATAGGTAGACCACACAGTAACAATCATTTATTGAATAGGAATATATCGGACCAAGTGACACACTAAAGTAAAAACACCAGAGGGCATTTAGGCCTCTTTTTTAATTTTCAAAATTTCTCATTCATACCAGAAAATTTTTATGCCATTCTTTTGTTGACATTTCATATTTACTTAACAATAAAATTCGTCTTTAAAAATTTTTTAGCATGAAATCGAATTTTTTTAAATTTAAAATAAAAATAGAAATAAAATTTTCAAATTAGAAATGGAGTTTTTGGTTGATTCCATTGGTGGTAGAGGGCAGTAAATGACTGGCCGTCGTTCAATACCATGCATTCAAGTAGAAGGAATCGCCATTTTTAATTGTGCTATCGTTGTCATGGAAGACTCGTCATATGCCGAAAAAGCCGAAATGCTCGTGCAAATGGCAACTCCAGAGATGGCTTACGAATGTGTCAGGAGCAGTTCCCTCGCAGAAGAATGCCTGGTCAAAGAATGTTTCAGCGCAATTAAGCAAATGAAAGTTGTTATGTATTTAATTTTAATTGCTAAAGGTTTTATTTCAAGATTTAAAATAATAATAATAAGTAATTACAATATTGATATCATGTTTTATTGTCTGAATTGCATAAATGTCTTCTATCTAATTAGTAATGCACTAAAACTTAAATTTAGTTACTACTTCAGACAACGAGGAACACAATCATAATTATTCTAAATGTATATGACAGCACATATTATAATTTTGTTAAACTTCAATTGTTTGAAATGCATTTGTAAACATTTATGTATTTCTTAATGTATAATGTATTCATGTATAAGTTGTAGATGTAGTAATCAGTATAATCAACTTATCATGTCTAAACATTCAATGGCTTTTAATTTCATATACGTATGTATACATGTATTTTTATTTTAATGATTTATTTAATAACACAGACATAAAGATTTATAAAAAGCCACGTGTTTACTTTTTAAAGTATATCAAAGTCAATTAACTTTAAAAGCTTATTTTTCTGTTAGGTTCTTTAAAGCATTGTTGAATTGCACGTTGTATCATAATTATATTTTGCTTTATTTTGATTTTCGGCTTTTTTGTCAATTTTATTTAGTATCAAATTAAAAATTTTAGGATTATAAGTATTTAAAGATTTCTTAATGGGTTGTGTATACTAATTAGATTTCGTTGAATATGTTTTAGTATGATGATTAAAGGTCTACCAGAAAGTTCTTTTCGTTTTTAGGAAAAAACAAAATAATAAAATTTCCATACCTTGATTAAACTTTATCGTATAATAAAATTTCATTTATTAGCCTATGATGCTATTTCTTTCAGACAAGCTAAAAAATGTCGTGTCGTCAGGCCTGAATTTTCTACTCAACCGATTTTGGTAATTGTTTTTTTTTTAATGAAAGCTATTTATTTGTAGTTGTGCCCATTTTAGCTATTTTTTAATTTATTTCCATTTTTATATTTTATTTTTATTTTTAAATGCTTTTTACGATATTTTTTAAATATGGTGGCAACTCAGTTTAGCTTTTCTCTCGATAATAAAAAATTATTTTCCATTATCATTTTCCACGAGTCAGAAGCTTTCTTTCATCAGTGAACATGTCCTTGCATTTAAAAAAATGTTAATTGTTTTCGTAAAATTTAACCACAATAAAATGATTATGCACTAATTCAGGTAAAAAAAAGTATTTACTGAGAAATAATAATAATAATGTAAATAAAATAACAGAAAATAATTTATGATAAAAATTAATGTCTAAAGAAAAATTTCAAATGAGGAAAATGATGTCTTTCATCAACCAAATAAATGGGAATTACAATATTATTACGGATGCCCTTTCATATTACTAATAACAGTAACTTTTAAAAAACATTTGAAGAGCAAATGAATCCTATTTAAAACATCGCAATTTTACTCATAACGATATTACATTTCAATATTTATTTTCATTATGGACACTGAGATTGAGATTTTAATTTCCGATGACTTCAGTTAGTGAAAGTAATGTCACAGTAAAAATGAAATTAGTTTTTTTCTTTTAATAAAACTATTTTTCTGTGAGTGCATATAAAATTAAATTTCTAGATTTCACCGGCACTCAGATTACAATTTTAACTGAAGATGTGCGAATATTTGCATGCAAAATTGTAACTGGCAAACTTGACATTAAGTTTGGAAAAATATTTATTATATATTGATTCAATAATGTAATTACTTTTGCTTTTTTAAAAAAACCAAATCGATCGGGTCTTTTAAATATTTTTTTCGTCGAATTCGATGGGATTCCACTCGTTTTATTGTTAAAATGCATTTCTTTTTTCTCAGAGTCTATAAAAAAGTGTTTAAACTAAAGAAAAAATCTGTTTTTGATTAATCTAGTCAATGAAGAAGTAACACATCAGATTGTATCTCTTTATTATTCCGCAATTCCAATGACTCAGAGAGAAACTGCTAATCAATTTGGTGTTTCATGTCGTTTGCTATTATATTCATAAACACAAGAAAAATGAAGTTAGTTCATTGCATTCTAAACGGGGTCGCCTTTCTAAAAGACCCTATCGATTTTTTTTTTCTAATCGGAGGCGAAACTGAATTCTGCAATCGCAAAATCTACATTCAACTTGTTTATAATTTCTTGCAAAGTGTAAAGACCGTTTTAGAAAAATTCCTTCTCTCCAGAGGAAAACATCAAACTAGTGCTTGTTTCAAATCATTTTTGTTTTTAATTGTTTTCTCTGAAAAAAAAATTGTAAGGACAGATACAAGTGATAATCTGAAATTGGAAGATCAAGTGAGAGTTTTTGATGAGGCATAATTTTCCTATTAGTTTTTAACGAGAACTTAAATTACTATGTGGTTTGGCATTATAATGATTCAATATGATGGCTTTCTCATTAAAATCACTGGCCTTTTTTTCAATAAATCTCTGTTTCTGCTGTTTTTAAGTTATCCAATTACTGACAGTACCTATACGAATTTAACTTTTTATTCAGTTTAAATAGCTCAAAATGTATTGGGCCTTGAAAGTCCTATCATATACACAACATTCTTTTATTCAGGATCGATTTCCATTTAAAGATAGCCGGATTTCTGTATTCACAGTGCACTCTTTCTAATATGATGTTGTCAAGCAATCCAAATTCCATTCCCTATTATTTTCCTGTTCATCACTTGTTCGATTTTGTTCCATGCATGTAGAGGCGTGTAGATGTTAACTCGATCATGCAAATTCTTCTCATTTAACTTATGTTTACCAATCTCGAATATTTCACACCAATCATAGTTTACGAATATTTTTCGAAAAAAAAATCGATCAAAGATGATCGTTTATAGTGTAACTCATCAGAAAGGTTGAAATCACCTAATTGAAATTTTTTAATTTATTTTTTGCTTGTTATAACATATACTGCACCGTCACAAATAATTTTCAATCAATTTCTACACGCTTTCGTAGCATTACTTCCCTGTCTGAATTCATACAAAATACAGATTTGCAAATGAATTTTATCATTAGCGACAGGACACGACCTTTTTCACTTAATATCTTGGCCAAACGTATCTGTGCGTAACGCATACGTCATTTTGCGAATGGCAACACTTTCCCATGCAATTTCAGTTTTGAATTTTTTGCTACTGTAAATTTTATACTTCTAAACATTACATATTTCCGATTTTTACACTGTCGTATAGAGAAAAAAATGTACTTTTAAATGCAATTTGTTTGAAAGCTCTATCTCAATTTGTTTTTCAAATATTAATTTTTGTATAGTTTTTAGTCCAATTTTTTAATTGTGGCAACCTAACCACTCCATTTTCTCTTAAAAAAAAAAATAGAAATTAAAATGCGTAAAATTTGCAAAAAATATCATCTGTTAAAAAATTCCGTGATTTCGGTTTTATTTCGGTTTTATTTCGTTTTTATTCATCAGATAAATAACTTAAGTTTTGAGTTAAAGTGATTTGAAAATGATCAAATTAAAATACCGTTTTTTCAAACATGGTGAATACGGATATGAGAAGTACGTCTTAAAATTTTGAGAAGGTGAAAATGATGACGGGTTTTAATTTCGCGTGAAATTTTATGATTGTGTCAATTCAGAATAAATTTTGTTTTTTATTTGCATTTATACCAAATATAAGAGACAATTGATAAATAGCTGATCTATATTATATTTTATTATTAAGTTTGATTTTAAAGTTTAGTTTTAAAAATTTGGACAACTGAGTTTTATAGTATTTTGTTAATATTAGCTTAAAATAATATTAGTTTGAGAATTAGACTGATCAATATAAGATGCATTTTATTACTGTAAGTAATTTTGTAGATTTATTATTAACCAATGAACCAGTTTCTTTTTAGACATTTTCTTTCGTCGATTTTCGACGGGTTCCACCTCGTAATCATTAAATGGAAACAATGGCAATTTTACCATTTTAAAGAAAGGTGCCAAAAAAAAATCTGAATTTTTTTTTTTTAAATAGGCGTGAAATAACATTATCGGGCAAAATTTTCCAGTAGATCTAATGTATCTCTTTCGACCCAAATCATTTTCACCTTTAAATATTACATTCTTAAGGTTAATAACTGTATGTTGAAATTAATGACAAATAAAAACTAGTCAGATGTGGTAATTCCAAAAATTTCTTCTATTTTATGCATGTTAATGCTTCCTGAAAAATGCAACATTGCAGCGCCACCGGTTAGGAGGTTTAAACCAAAATCTAATCAGAAACAATTTACGTCAACTTATAACTGAATCTGAAGTTTTATGAAATTCCGTGCTTTAGCTTTTGAGACAGAGTTAATGCAAAATCTTTAACAAATATCTGCATTGTAGGTGGGACAATTGGAGCTCATTCTCCAATAAGCTAACTTTTTGCAAGGAGCCTTATTTCTCAGTTAGACTACGACATACATATATTTATACCAGTTGATCCGCCCGGCGTTGCCCTGGACCACAGATGTTTTCAAACAAATTGCGAATATTCAAAATCTCAATTCATAATAAAATTTAAAAAATTTTAAATTATATCTGAAGAATATTTTAAATTTTAGAATATTTTGAACGTTATCTGATTGAACTTATGTATGTATTTCTGTTACGAAAACCATGTTTGGTTGGATAAAGAAATATAATCGTTAATTTTAGCTCTTTTGAACCACAAAAATAATGCAATAATTGAATTATTTTAAATTCATTTCTTCAATGAGATGCACCTCACGCAAAATTTTCTGAGTACGCGAGTGGCATGCGCTGCACATCTGAACAAACCTTAAGAAAACATAAAAGGAGTAATTACCTAATTTACTACTTTTTTGGAAGGTGCCATGGATGCATTTTAAAGATCGATTGTAAATCAATCAGGAAAAACAAAATCATCAAAACAGGAAAAATTAACAAATGCGTGTGCAATTTTTGCTAGCAATAAGCCGTGAAATGGAGCCGTTAATTCCCATATTTACCGCCTGCTATCATTGGCTGGCTGCTATGCGCTGCGGATTGGTGGCGAACTGAAATAACCTCTAACCTTGCCGTTTCGATGCCGTGGATTGGTGGAAAGCTGCAAATATCCTCTTACTCAGTAAGTTTTAATAAAAAATATTCTAAATTGAAATTTAAAAACCTGGCTGCGAAGTGCTCTTTACAGTATTAGCATTCACACATAATAAACATTTCAGAGACCTGGGTGTTATAATTTCGGCGTTATACGCGGCCAGGCAGACAGGCAGACAGACATCTCTTATTTTATATATATATAGATATATATTCATACGTTTTATTCATTATAAATATTTATTAATCGTTATATTAATATATTCATTATAGATATACATTCATACACATATATAATAGATTTTGGTTATGTTACATCAGTACAGTTTCTCATGACAATAGTAGAGTACGCTCCACGAATTTCTCTACCACACTTTTCGAACTTTGTTCTGCACATCAAAGGCTTTAGTGAATGCATCATATTATGTCAAACAATTCTATGTTTGATTCCGTTACGTAAACTATACATCAGTGACACAAAAACTAGAAAATTAAGAAAAGCTTAATCGGGTATGTTGAAACATGATAGCAGATCAAAGCATTAAAAATGATTTTCCAGAAATGCACTCGAAGTCAAGTTTTCATAATCAGTTGTAGATGATCGGTTTGAAAAAAAAAATGATTAACACTAGAATTACGGCAGCGGTCATTTTGACCGTAAATCCAATTTAACGTATCATAACTTTTTAAATTTCCTGTTTATAGTCTGGATATTTTTTGACTCTTCCTAAAAACGCAAGAATATTACATAAAATCTTTTTTGTTCAATTTAAATAATTATTTTTAAAAATATTAATATGTATATCTAGAATTACGGCTACCGGTCATTTTGACCGTATCTAGAAAATTACACATTTCAAGTTATTTTCTTAACATTCATAGCTGTTTCCGCTATTCTAATAGTTAAGCAGGTGCGTTTGTGGTGAGGGGAATATTCTTTTGTGTATTTCAAAGCATTATTTGTTAGGTGGGAAAAGGGGAGGGAAAGGGAAAACACCTGTTTGACATCTGTTTAGAATGGCTGCGCGCCTTCTGACTGCGCATTTCTTTTATGTAAGAAATATTGTTTTTCAACGGATACAAATATATTGAGCTGCATTTCGTTTCAGTGAATGTCAGCGTTCAAACTTGCTTATTTTATTTGCTTCTTGTCATGGCGCGTAGAAGTCTTGGTAGAAAATATCTAACAAAAGAAGATGCGCTAAAATTTTTTGAAACTATTTCCGATGATAATTCTGGTTCAGATATTGAACCTGATGAAAAATTTAATATCGAAACTATATCCAGGTTATCTGACGAAGACTGGATTGTTCCTTCAGGAACAAGTGAATATGATTCATCTGATGAAGACTCTTTTCAGGAAACACCAAACGAAAATGATAATTTAGATCCAGAAAATATTCCTTTGCCTGCTGCTAGTACAGATTCTAGAAATGAAATCAGTGGTAACAGTCAAGATCAAGAAGGTAGTCAAGACCCACCAAATAGAACTAGAAAACAACTTAGACGTACCCAATGTGAGGAAAACAAAAATGATGAAGAAACAGCAAATGATGGTTCAATTTGGAAAATAGGAAATATTTCGACAAATGTTACAGGGAGACGCCCCCATCAGAATGTCTTACGAGAAGTGTCTGGGCCAACGTCGCATGCAAAAAGAAAAATAGTTTATGGCAGTGCGAGTAGTGCATGGAGATTGTTTTTCAACGAAAAAATATTGCGTCATATTCAACAGTGCACTGAAGAAGAAGCTCGTAAAAAATCCCAAAATCCAAATTGGTCTTTGTCACTCAATGAGTTAGACGCTTTCATATCACTGCTGTATGCTCCAGGAGCTTTGGCTGCAAAAGGACTTCCTATTTTAAGTTTGTGGTCAAAATCCTGGGGTCCGAAATTCTTCGCTGAGACAATGTCCAGGGATAGGCTCTTGGAAATTATGAAGTATTTGCGCTTCGACATGAAGTCAATTAGATCCCAAAGGTTGCAAACTGATCCATTTGCCCATATTTCGTATATTTGGAAAACATTTATCGAAAATTGCTTGATGAATTATAAACCGGGGACAATAGTATAGTGGATGAACAATTGTTTCCCATGAAGACACGATGTCGATTTATTCAGTATATGCCTAAAAAGCCGGACAAATTTGGCATTAAATTTTGGCTTGCTACTGATGTGCATTCAAAATATTTACTGAATGGATTTCCGTATTTGGGTAAGGATGAAACCAGGCCCTATGGTAGAATGGTTGGCGAACATGCAGCTTTCCGCTTGATTGAACCTTACTACAACACTGGAAGAAACGTGACTACGGACAGTTTCTTTACATCACTCAATTTAGTAAAACAAATGAAAGTCGCAGGAATAAGCTGTGTTGGTACAATAAATCGTTCAAAAAGAGAAGTACCTAATTCTTTCAAGAAAACAAGAGATGTGCTGTATTCTAGTAAGATTGCTAAGCATGAAAATATAACGCTTACGTCTTATCAAGGAAAGAAGAACAAAAACGTCTTGCTCCTGAGTAGTTTACACCCAACACTGGAAATTTCACCTAATGAAAAACAAAAACCTGAAGTTGTAAATTTTTACAATGCGACCAAATATGGAGTTGATGTTTTGGACCAGATGGCCAGAAAATATTCTGTGAAGTCCTCATCCAGACGTTGGCCAGTTCAAGTTTTTTTTAACATTCTTGATTTTGCAGCTATAAATGCATGGATTATTTATAAAGAGACGACTGGAAATAACAACTACAGCCAACGTGATTTCATTTTAGATACACCTGAGGAGCTCAGAAAGATATACGTTTCATCAAAAAAACCAACACTTTCTTCTTCTAACCAGTTGAGAATTGATGCTTGTCCCACTCCATCCCGTAAACGTAAACAATGCAAAATAAATACTTGTAAAGGCAACAAAACTCAGAATATTTGTGAAAACTGTAGAAAATATGTTTGTGGAATCTGTACAAGTAAAATTAAGAAGTCAGTAATCTGTGTATACTGTCAAACCGAATAATGTAAGTAATAAATTTATTTAATTTTAAATAAAATCAATTTGTAATAAAATTTGTTAAACAATAACAAGTTTTTAAAATATTGAATTTTTTTTATTTTTTAACTCTTTGTTATGCTAAATTAGCATTTGTTTACATTTTTTTATCTCATTAACTTTATAGTTTACTTATTAAAAAAGTATGTCGTATATTTACAAGATTTAACTTACATAATACTAACAAAAAATACGCTTTTCCATTTATCCGAGAGTAGCGGTCAAAATGACCGGTGATCGTAGTTATAGGTATACGGAAAACGCCGTAATGCTAGTGTTAATACAATAAAAAAGTGTTCTTAAACTTTTTTTAAAGACTGTAAATAATGACGAAAGATAACATAGAAGAACCTTTTTGGGTATTTTTTCTAAAATTTCAATTTAGTATCATGTTGCACACGTTTTACACAAAAGAACTAAGTTACTATTTTCTGATTGATACTTACTATTTTATGGCACGTTTTACAAACTTTTATTATTGTTAAAAGCCGAATCTCAATTACAAGCTACTAAATTTTGAATTCCTCAAAAAATGATTAATACAATAAAAAAGGGGTTCTTAAACTTTTTTAAAGACAGTAAATAATGACGAAAGATAACATAGAAGAACCTTTTTGGGTATTTTTTCTAAAATTTCAATTTAGTATCATGTTGCACACGTTTTAGACAAAAGTACTAAGTTACTATTTTCTGATTGATACTTACTATTTTATGGCACGTTTTACAAACTTTTATTATTGTTAAAAGTCGAATCTCAATTACAAGCTACTAAATTTTGAATTCCTCAAAAAATGATTAATACAATAAAAAAGTGTTCTTAAACTTTTTTAAAGACAGTAAATAATGACGAAAGATAACATAGAAGAACCTTTTTGGATATTTTTTCTAAAATTTCAATTTAGTATCATGTTGCACACGTTTTAGTCAAAAGAACTAAGTTACTATTTTCTGATTGATACTTACTATTTTATGACACGTTTTACAAACTTTTATTATTGTTAAAAGTCGAATTTCAATTACAAGCTACTAAATTTTGAATTCCTCAACTTGGTATTTTTCATAATATGCGAAATTCATAATGTAGTGCATTAAACTAGAAGTTACCTAAAAAAGTGTCGACTTCTTTAGTTTCTCCACTCGTGCAAAATTACTTATATAATTGCCAACGTTACCAATAAATATTATCGTAGTATTTATTTCCTGTTACTTTTAATTTTTTAATTATTCGTATAATGGCGAAATTTTATATTTTAGTGTCTTTAAATTATGGAGCACTTTATATATTTTAAAAATTATTGTTTGAAAAGTTTTACTTATTTTATGCATCTTAGACTTACATGCAGAATATTTTTGTTTCTCACTTGCACTTATTTTATGATTTGCATTCATGTAAATAATAAACTAAATTAATACGGTACTTAATTTATAGATTTATAAATATTTGAGAAATTTTTAACTATATTTTTCAAGCCACCAATCATAATTTATTATGTATGCTTAAGTTGTTGGAAGAATTCACATTTCCAATATCCAAAAATACTCTAAATTACGTAAAATAGGTTATATGTTAATGGCTGTTAATACATAATACGTTAATACATAATTTTTCGCCGAATTTCCCTTATCCAATTATGCTTACGATTTGACATTGTATCTATGCAATTTTGTAATATTTCGTCAAATTATATAATAAGCATTCTCTTTACATAGTATGGGTATCCTTAGCCAGTGTATATATTAAATAATGTTCCTTAGTTAGTGTAATTTTATTCTGTACAGACGTAAACTAATCAAAATCTTTAAAAACTTGAAGAATTTCAAACATTCGTTATTTTTACTATATTCTAGAAGAAAAAAGCATTGCATTCCTGAAAAACTTCTATTTCCTGTTTTTATGAGTTTATGTATTTCAGAAGGGCCTGAATAAGATATGATGTTTTTTAAGAGAATGCCTGTAATTGAGTATGTATTAAACAAACATTTGCGAGCGTTCTATACCAAGAACTAATGCATGGATTCAGGATTTAGATTCAGGAATTTTATATAAACTGGTGCTGATTTGTGTCTGCGCCCAAAAGATGGCGTTTCTAATGTGTATTTTTCATGATTCCTGCAAGAAGCGCACTGCAAGAACGAATGGAAGGATTTTGATCAAACATCAGATTTCGTTAGCCCTCGGCCTGTGTTGTTGTTGGTTAAATTTTGGTATAAATCGTCCTACAGATGTTGTTGCTAAGCTGCATTATCAAGATTTCCGCAATAGTCTCAAAAACAGAAGTAAGGATTTTCAATTTCAAATTTATTTAAACGTTTGACATAATCCGTTGGTGATTAGATTTTGTTGTAAATTCAACAACATGTAATGATATTATGCTGCATTTTGCATGATTTACACGATTTTAGGGATAGCTAATATACGAGATTTAATATCTGTTGAATTCTCATGATGGACGCAGATTTTCATTTATTTTGGCACTCTTCTAAAAAATTTTGAGGTATTAACATGTATAAGATAGTAGAAAGTTTTAGAATTAGCATATCTGAATAGATTATGTGAAAATGATTCTTCCCTTCAACACACACACACACACACACATATATATATATATATATCTTTTTTTGCATGTATGCACACCATAGAATGACAATTTTAGTTACTTTTTGAATATATATTTTAAATAATTAGTGCCTAAATAAATAAATACATAGTATTTTTTTTCAAATATAAAGCTAATAAAAATAAAAACTATGACTGAAAACTTTTACTGTACTTAATATAGATTCAACTAAAACATAATAATTACAATTATGACAACATAAAACAGCATCTTTTAATAAAAACAGTTTTGTACGGTAAACTTACGTTACATTATTTCGGAAAACTGAATAATTTTATCCTTTTTATTATGTCAAATTTTACAATAAAATTTATTAATGATATATTATTTATTTTTTAGAAGATTACATGCCTAATTCTCTGTTTAAAAAACAGACAAACTTGTCGAAAATGTTTTTTTTAAGATTTCATAATCAATATTTTTTAATTAAATTATTACAAGTATTGCTTTCTTTTTAAAAATTAAAATTCGGATAGATTTTTTTGTAACTATACGTACATACTCCGCACTTATCCTTGTAACATAATATGGATTGAAATGCATGATATCGACAAGTTAATTACATTTTTATTAATAAATATTTACATAAAAATTCAAATTAACGGGTAATAATATTGTTAAAAATGAAAGTTAGGACATACTTTTGAAAAGGAACAAATCACTTTATTTTGTAACTGCTTGAATTGAAACGACAATTTCCTATATATAAATTTTTATATGTAATATTTATAAATAAAACAATAAACAAATTTGTAACTATTTGATAATTTTAAAAACAATTCGCTTCTTTATATACCACAAAAATCTTAACCATATTTTGCCTATATAATTTTGACTACATGTTTAAAAGAAATCATACAGATTTTTCATTTTTTTTATATCTTTTTTTATCCCACGCAGGATATATCCTTTTTCTCCAAGGAAATGAAAGTGATAAATCAAGTTATAATGCTTATAAATGGTGATTATTAAGAATAAATTCTTATGAAATAAATTGCATAAAATATTACAAAATTTTGAATAATCCTAAATATTTTCTTAAAATTTTTGAACACACACACACACACATATATATATATATATTTAACTTACCAACACAGAAATTCAAAAAACTGCTAGCATAGTACTTGTTACTGCTTTATTAATGAATACTATTTTACTTAAAATATTTGATCCATTAGCGGCTACACAGTTAAAATTATTGCTCTAAAATGAGCGAAATTTTAGTGCTCAGATGGTGAAATCTTGCACTATCATTTGGAGCTTCCTATTTTAACTTCTTGCCAACTATTGGAGCTATGCTGCAATAAGAGTTCCAAATATTCATTCAAGATTTCACCATCTTTCAGTGACAGCTATTGAGCACCAAAACTTGGTTCAAACAAAAATAAGATTTTTAACAGTCTAAGATTCTGCTCAAATTGAGTGAAAATAAAGGATGTTGTTGTTATTCAGCAATAAAATTTTATATTGTTTTCACCCACAATAAAATCATTAGAATTAATAGTAATACAATATTGCACGGGAGTATTAAATTTTGATCACTAGATTTTATTTCATTAAAATGTTCTATTTACCGTAATTTCGGGTGTATAATCCGCGGATCAAACAATTCTTTTTGGACCGAGAAATCTTATTTAGTGATTGAAGACAGATATTTACGTCGATCTTCGTAGTTAAATTTGTTTCTTAAGAAATTCTGGCTCGGAAAAGGATTGTTTGATCCGCGGCTTATACACCCGAAATTACGGTATTTGTTTGGTGGCCTTAAATCGTATCAAAAGCTCGTAACTTATTGCATTTCTTTAAATTCGCTATATATTGTTACGAATTTTGTAAATAGTTAGTGTTTGTATTGTAAGATAATGTAAATAATCATATTAAGCTCCATTTCTTTACTAATATTAGTTTTAGTTACATTATCTCTTTTATCAAGCAAACTTGTCTATTATTTTCAGTGAATGTCTATGGCAGCTTTGCGAAATATTAAAGATATCGCCAAGTTGGCGTCACATTTGGCGACTAATTTTGGTCGCCAAATTTGGCGATATATCGCCATGTTGGCGACAAACTTGGCGATTGTGGGCGATTGTAACCCTTCCCTCTCTATGGTAACCCCCCCCCCTTAGGTCTACTGATACATTGAATGTTTTTCCTAGGTTTCTGGATTTTTCTAGAAGGTTGTAGAATTTTCCGGCGCATGCTACGAGCCTATATAAGGAGAGCAATGCGAGCTGTTGTTGTTACTTTTTTTATCAGTCAGTCATTGAGGGAGCTACGATTAAGCAAGTTTGCTTGAGTTTTATTTACGTTGTTTTGAATGTGATTTAGTGTTCAGACATTGTACAAAAAGTCTCTGGAACCTGTATCTGCACTTGTACGATAGATTTGAACAATTATTTTTGAATATCTAGTAATATTTGTGAGTTTCGAACACTCTGTTGTTCTGAAGATCTGCAAATAAATTATTTTCTACTTTTCTAAAAGACAAGAAATTGAAGTTGTCTAACTATAAGATTAAAAGAACCCTATATACGCAACAATTTTTGGTGTCAGAATTTGGAATCTTATGGCGAAAACGAGAGCAACGGAAGAGCAACTGAGCGAGTTGTTGAAAGCTATTAATGGATTATCAAATAAAATGGATAAAGACCAAGAAGAGTTGGCGGATAAAATGAATAAAGGCCAAGAGGAGTTGGCGGAAAAGATGATTAAAGGCCAAGAAGAGTTGGCGGAAAAGATGAATAAAGGCCAAGAAGAGTTGGCGGAAAAGATGAATAAAGGCCAAGAAGAGTTGGCGGAAAAATGAATAAAGGCCAAGAAGAGTTGGCGGATAAAATGAATAAAAACGAAGAAAGGATGAAAGAGTTGACTGAAGAATTGAAGAAGGAAGTTAATAAAAGTCAAGAAGAAATGAAGAAAACTTTAGAAGAAAAGTTCTCGTCGGTAGATAGCAGAATAGATTCGGTAGAAGAGAAAATGGAAAGGAAAATAGCGGAAGTAGAAGAGAAAATTCAGAATGAAGTTTGTAACGTTGAAGAGAAAATTAGTAACGTTGAAGAGAAAATAGGTGAAGTAGATGAAAAGCTAAATAAAAAAGTACAAGATCTTGAGAAGAAACTTTCAGCGTCCAGTGGTAATTATGAAGAATTTAGGAATCCGCCTGCTTCTCCTCTGCAAGTGAAGCTGTCGACATACGACGGAAAGAGTTCCTGGCATGTTTACAAAACCCAATTCACCATTGTAGCCGAAGCGAACAAATGGAGTGACGAGGTGAAAGCTTGTCAACTGGCAGCATCTTTGAGAGGAGAAGCCACCGACGTGCTGCAAACATTGCCCGATATGACGCAACTTAATTTTGAGACTCTAAGTTGTGCATTTGAAATGAGATTCGGAGAAAAATTCTTGAAGGTTTATACGAGAATACAAATGAAGAGCCGCCATCAAAAATCGAGTGAAACCCTTCAAGAGTTTGCCTCAGAAATAGAACGGCTGGCAAATTTAGCATTCATTGACTGCCCAACAAATGTACGGGAAATGCTCTTACTGCAGTACTTTGTAGACGGAATAAAAGACCCCGAAGTGCAGAGAGCGGTACGAATGGCAGATTTTCAGGATTTAAAGGCTGCAGTACTATGTACCTTAAAGTTGGAAGCAGCTAAACAAGCCAGCCGAAGAGATCGTCATTCAGTCCGAGGGACAACGGTGAACAAAAGCTCAGACACTGAAATCGACGTATTGAAAGAAATTAGGAAATTAAATCAAGAGCTTGAAGCCTTAAAATACGGCAGAACAAGCTCAAGAAGACAGAATCTCACGTGCTGGGGATGCGGTGATACAGGACATCTCCGAAGAAATTGCCCCAAAATCCTCGAACGTGAGATAAATTCAAACAGTCAGCAGGGAAACGAAATTTTGGCCATCTCGCGGGGCGCAGGTTGCCAGAGAATGAAAAGCCCCACCTGAAGATTCTGCAGATATCAAAAATGAGTAGCGGTGATAATGAATTATATGTAATAGGCTTTATTAACGGAATTCAGTGTCGTATGATTGTTGATATAGGAGCCAATGTAACAATAATAAGAGAAGATTTGGCTCGAAAACTGAAATGTAAACTCATCTGGACTCCACCCTGCGTTACCCTGCATACTGTGACGGGCGACAAGATAAGCATATATGGAAAGGCCAATTTAACCATCAACTTTGGAGGTAGCAAATATTATCATACGGCATATGTGGCTGACATAACAGATCCTTGCATATTCGGGCTAGATTTTCTGAAGAAGTTTGGCTTCAAACTTGATTTTTAAAATAATGAAATGCTATCTAAATTTGAAGAAATAAGCCTTTTTGGATTAAATAACAAAATTGAATATAAACAAACAGTAATAGCAAAAGAAGACATCAATCTAGGTCCAAGAACAGAATTTTTAGTTCCAGCTGTAATTAACAATGAAACTAATTATCGATTTGACCATATAGATTAAGCCGAAGACAATAGTAAACAAGCAGGAGTATTGGTGGCTTCATCTGTAGTGGACCTCTCAAAGAAGACCATTCCAGTCAGAATTGCTAGCATCAGTGATAAGACGAGGACTATCAAGAAAGGAGAGGTGATAGCATCATGTGCTCCTGTGACGTGCATAAGTCAAAATTCCAGTCACTTTGAGAAATCTTCAGATAATTTAGTCAAGGATTTGTTACAAAATACGGACTTAGATCCAAATCAAAGGGATGCTGCGGAAAGTTTAATTAGAGAATTCCAAAGTTTATTTTCCCAAACATCTGAAGACTTTGGACGAACTAAAATGGCACAATACCGAATTGACACGGGAGATCACTCCCCTATTAAACAGCACCCTAGACGGTTACCTTTTGCCAAGCAAGAAGAGGTGCAGAATTTAATTAAGGATATGGAAGGAAATGACGTCATCGAACCATCGACAAGTCCATAGGCGTCTCCCATTGTATTAGTAAGAAAGAAGGATGGTTCTACAAGATTTTGTGTAGACTACCGCCGACTGAATGACGTCACTAAAAAGAATAGTTACCCTCTACCAAGGATCGACGACACTCTCGACACACTTGCGGGCAACACTTGGTTTTTGACTCTGGATCTGAAGAGTGGTTACTGGCAGGTAGAGATCCATCCCGACGACCGCGAGAAGACTGCCTTCACAACGGGACAAGGACTATGGCAATTCAAGATAATGCCTTTTGGTCTATGTAATACACCTGCAACTTTTGAACGCCTTATGGAAACGGTTCTCCGGGGGCTGTCATATGACGCATGTCTTGTTTATTTAGACGATATCATAATCATAGGAAAATCTTTTGATAACCATCAGAACAACCTCAGGCGGATGCTACAAAAATTAAAGGAAGCTAATTTGAAGTTAAGCCCTTCGAAGTGCAGTTTGTTTCGAAATGAAGTCGCCTACCTTGGACACATCATTTCAGCGGAAGGAGTTAGGACTGATCCAGAGAAGATATCGGCTTTGAAAAATTGGAATCGTCCAGCAGATGTTCACCAGCTTCGAAGCTTTCTAGGGTTATGCACCTATTATAGAAAATTTGTCAAAGGCTTCTCGGTAATTGCAAGGCCACTTCAAAAATTAACAGAAGCCAATCAAAAGTTTATGTGGACACAGGAATGTGACGCTGCTTTCGAAAAGCTTAAGGAGGCTTTAACATCCACTCCAGTTCTGTCATATCCTCAAATCGATAAACAGTTTGTACTTGATACGGATGCAAGTAACGAAAGCACTGGCGCTGTACTGTCCCAGTAAATCGACGGCCAGGAGCTTGTTATCGCCTCTTTCAGCAAATACTTATCAAAGGCAGAGCGAAACTACTGCGTAACAAGAAACCAGCTTCTTGCTGTAGTGAAAGTCATAGACCATCTTCATCACTATCTTTACGGTCGAAAATTCCTGATCCGAACCGATCATGCTTCTCTAACTTGGCTATTGAATTTTAAGAACCCTGAACGCCAGATAGCCAGGTGGATACAAAAGCTTCAAGAGTACGATATGGAGATACGCCATCGAAAATGCTATCACATGGAAATGCAAATGCTCCCTCAAGAAGACCCTGCTCAGAGAATTGCAGATACTGCGACCGGGTTGAGAAGAAATTTAATGTCAAAGGTCCTATAGTAAGACAAGTTACAACTGGGTCTACATCATCGCAAGATCCGTTGAGTGACGAGAGCCTGCGTAAAGATGAACTTGCTGATCCTGAAATTAAGCCAATTCTAGAGCTGAAAGAGGAGTCCAACAGGAAGCCCAGCTGGCAAGACATGGCCCATTACCATCCTACGACTAAACGTTATTGGGCTCTCTGGGATTCCTTACATTTGAAGAACGGCATTTTGTACCGACAATGGGAGTCTGACGATGGAAAGACGTGTAGATGGCAACTACTATTCCCTAATTCGAGAATTTCTATGGTCCTTCAAGAACTGCATGGTAGTCCCACAGGAGGTCATTTTGGTGTAATGAAGACCCCTCAAAAGGTTCGAGAGCGTTTCTACTGGAACAATATTCGCAGTGATGTAGAGAAGTTGTGTCGAACTTGTGACACCTGTGTAGCACGTAAAGGTCCAAAGAGGCGCACCCGTGAGCGACTACAGCGTTACAATGTAGGAGCTCCTTTCGAACGAATTGCACTAGACATCCTGGGTCCTCTTCCTAGAACATCTGATGGCAATAAGTACATCCTCGTTGTCATGGACTACTTCACTAAGAAGCATACACCATCTAATCAAGAGGCGTAACCGTAGCAGACATACTGGTTCAACACTGGGTTTCCAGATACGGAGTTCCTCTTCAAATCCATTCCGATCAAGGAAGAAACTTTGATTCGGCTGTGTTTAAGGAAATGTGCGGACTATTCGGCATGGACAAAACTCGAACTACACCTCTACATCCTCAATCAGACGGCATGGTGGAGAGGTTCAATCGTACCATCCTAAATAGCCTCTCCCTCCTTGTGTCTAAAGATCAACAGGGCTGGGACAAGAAATTGCCTCTGTTCCTGCTTGCCTACAGTAGTGCTGTTCGTTAAGCCACTGGTTATTCCCCTTCTGAAATGCTCTTTGGTCGTGATCTTCGTCTATATGCGGATCTTTTGTTTGGCCGTCCTCCTGATGCTCCTTTATCGCCCGAGGAGTACGTGGATAAACTCCAGGCACGAATTGAGGAGATTCATCGTCTAGCGAGGAACCAAATCGGAGTGGCATCGGAAAAGATGAAGACACGGTACGACACAAAGGCAACTGGACATGAGTTCAACGAAGGTGACAAAGTTTGGTTGTGGAATCCCATACGTCGTAAGGGACTGTCGCCAAAATTACAAAGAAACTGGGACGGTCCTTACATAGTCATCAACAGGCTGAATGACGTCGTCGTACATATACAAAAATCGCCACACGCCAAACCCAAGGTCGTACACTATAACCGGCTAACGCCTTATTTGGCCAAAGTGATTAGAAATTCAAAACTGGAATTTCAGACCATGGTCATGAAAGTCACTTTTTGTAAATATGTAAATATTAATTAGTTCTTATGTATGTAAATCTTATTATTATTTATTTATTTATTTATTTATTTATTTATTTGTTTATTTATTTTAAGTGTTTTCTTCTAACTCAAGGATTGCACTGCACGGGACGTGCAGTCTTTGAGGAGGGGGTAGTGTTACAAATTTTGTAAATAGTTAGTGTTTGTACTGTAAAATAATGTAAATAATCTTATTAAGCTCCATTTCTTTACTAATATTAGTTTTAGTTACATTGTCTCTGTTATCAAGCAAACTTGTCTATTATTTTCAGTGTATGTCTATGGCAGCTTGGCGAAATAATAAAGATATCGCCAAGTTGGCGTCACTTTTGGCGACTAATTTTGGTCGCCAAATTTGGCGATATATCGCCATGTTGGCGACAAACTTGGCGATTGTTGGCGATGGTAACCCTTCCCTCTCTATGGTAACCCCCCTTAGGTATGCTGATACATTGAATGTTTTTCCTTGGTTTTTGGATTTTTCGAGAAGCCTGTGGAAACTTCTACCGCGTACTGCGAGCCTATATAAGGAGAGCAATACGAGCTGTTGTTGTTACTATTCATCAGTCAGTCATTGAGTGAGCTACGATTGTTTAAGCAAGTTTGCTTGCGTTTTATTTGCGTTGTTTTGAATGTGATTTAGTGTAGAGACGTTGTATAAAAAGTCTCTGGAACCTATATCTGCACTTATACGATAGATTTGAACAATTATTTTTGAATATCTAGTAATATTTTTGAGTTTCGAAGACTCTGTTGTTCTGAAGTTCTGCAAATAAATTATTTTCTACTTTTCTAAAAGACAAGAGTTTGAAGTTGTTTAACAATAAGAACAAAAGAACCCTATATGCGCAACAATATTTTTCTAGCCATATACATTAAAATATTAACTCATAAATTACTTTTAATAAAGTGCAATCCGAGCTTTATTTCACTGTCGTATATCGAAAGTATTTTAAAAAAATTATTTATTATAAATCTAAATATCAAGTAATACTTTAATAAATCACTGTATGCTCCAGTAACAACACATCTGTTACTAAAATCGTTTCAACTGAAAATCATCCAATAATTCTCACTGTAAATAAAAACTCAATCTCTGAAAAACGCAAAACTTTTTTTTTTTTTTAATTCTTCATTTATAAGAATTCGCCTTCAAACTTCTTTCTTGAATTTTAAATGTTGGGTAAAGAAAGATTTTTTTTTCATCGAAGATTTCACGGAGAATTATATAAAGGAAAGTTTCGTTTTAAGTTGCGAATTTTTTGTATGAGAAATAAATATTCAAGCGAAAATAAATGATAAAAGATAAAAAGAAAAACGGGTTATTCCCCAAAGAATTTAGTTTTTTCTTTTAAATAAAATTTAAAAAAATCTTGCAAGATTCTTAAATTAAATTATGTGAGTTTTATCATTCAAATAATTATAAAAATAAAAAAATCCAAAGGATTTTAAAAATTTAATTTTGAAATCGTTTCCAATTACTTAAAATTAAATTACGTTTAAAAAATCTATCTGTACAGCAATTGTTTTTTAATGAGATTTTTAAGATGTTTTCTGATGAATCTATCAAAATAAGCATATAACTATTTCCATGGCCCACTAGATCTATAGGCCCATCTATTTGAGATTAATGTATGAAGTCTCCCGCCAGAGGACACTGATACTTCGCCCAAGTTAATCTGACCAATCGTGCAAACCCTAAACCAAAACAATGACCACATGTGCAAACATGTGCACAGAACAGAAAGTAGCTTATTCAATGCTAATTTGGGCAGGGTTTGCGTCACTCACACGTGACAGGACTCACACGTGGTCAAGTGAAATGATTCAGGGTTTGAAGCTGACTCCAACTTCACTTTTTCGGCAGTTTTTCGCGAAATGGCTCTGCCGGTAGTATATAGTCGGCGTTGCTATTTCAGTAACAGATGTGTTGTTACAGGAGTTTACACTGTTTTATAATTTTATAGAGAAATTTTAAAGTTTTTGTTGCTGTATAGTAGGGATGCCCAATCCGCGGCACGCGCACCATTGTGTGGCACGGTGGATTTCAAAAGGTGGTACTGACTTATTGAAAAATGACAAAAATTGTTTATAAATAGTATGCAAAGATCTTGATAAAAATGATTCTTGCTAAATGTCTGCCTCTCTTGTTAACTTTTCGATGCTTTTTCATTCTGCGATACTGAGTTTGGGATGATATCGATGATGTACATAGTTGTCAAAAAACAAGTTTTTTGTGTAACAACTCAACTTGTTGTAGAGCTTAATTACTAAAATTATGCTAAAATGCACTTAATTTTTGCTTAGTTATAATGCATTGTGTTATATGTAGGAAATAATGTGTTATAAATTACTAATTCTGCAAAGACATGCTATTTTCTGCCTACAACAAGGTGAGAAGTATATCTCTTTTAAGGTACATGACGTCATTTGCACATCATCTATTGACGAAATCCATCAATAAGCAAGAAAGACATTATATTAAAGGAAAACGATTATCTGTTTTGCTAAAATTAAATATTTCCACGAATATGTTTGAAAGACATGAAATTATGAAATTGTAACTCATCGGCATTGAGATTAGGATATGAAGTCAAAAGCGTGAATCTTTACATGCCAAACAGTAGCAGTTATGTAACGGCCTCGGTTTTTTTAACTGTTTGAAAAATATCTGTTGTCCTCTGTAAAGAACCGGAAAATCTAAAGTATATATGAATCTTTTTATTGATTGAATTGTGCAACATTTTAATTTTATATATTTTTTGGTTGATCCATTAGTCTAGGCATTAAGTGCTCAAACAGGACAAATAAATGCAAGTTTTGGTGTAGTTTTGATTTTTGGTTCCCTTCATCTTTTTTGGGTCGCTGAACACGAATCTGGCATTATCCAACAAAATTTTTCCCCGGAAGCACGTTTTTTTGGCAGAAACCGTTCAAAAACGTGGCTTTTTTTCGTTTTTTCTAAATAACTTCAAAATTATGCATTTGACATAAAAGTAATCAGTACATAAATTAAAGAACACAAAATTTCCTACATTTTATGTATTAAAAGTTTTTTCTCTCGTCAATGGTTTAGCCGTGAGAGAGCCGCAAAAATGGGTGTGGAAAGCAAAAAATCTGAAAAACGTGAATTACAGCTCCGTACGTCGATGAAACATGAAAAACAACAATTTTAAGCAAATTTTTCCGTTTTTATAGTACTAAATATATTATTATTGACTATATTTTATTAATCTGATATTCATTGTTTCTTTCATAACAAAAAAAAAAAAAAAATAAATAAATAAATAAAAAATAAAATTGAGAATATTCGTGATCAAAATCTTCATTTGCTATTATAAAATAATAATAGAAATAATTTCTTAATTTGACTTTTAAATAATGTAAATAAAATAACTAAAACAGGATTTAACATATAAAAGCTGACACGGATTCCATTTGTTAAAGTTCTCGAAGTTCAAAATGTGGGTGTGAAAATAAAAAAAAAATCCGGAAAATAGGAATTATGGCACTGTACATAGATTTAACATGAAAACTGACCATTTTTCGCAAAGATTGACTTTAAATGATACTGAAGATATTATGATAGACTATATTTTACAATGACGTTGCTAACAATAAAAACGACGACTCATTATGAATTATTATTAATTATTGTCTGAGCGAAGCGGAGTCTTTATACTCAGAGTACGTAACGATATTAAAAGTCAAAAAAATTCTTTCGTCAAGCAAATCTAAAAAAGTACTTGTCGGATTTTGATTCTATTTGTACCAGTAGGTACCTATGAAGGTAATCTGGTGAATGCACCATCTACCAAAAATTAGTTCCAAATAGTTTAAAAGTTATATTTAAAAAACTGATAAAAAAGCTCAATTTATTTCTATACGTCACAGAAACTTGGTGTGCGTCATTTTTCACCGTCTGGATATTTTCGTAGACAACCGAATCAGAATACATGGAGTAAATAGTTATCTGAGATATAAGGCTAATACACATAGTAAGTAACGATATTAAAAGTCAAGCATAATTCTTTCATCAAGCAAATCTAAGATAATAAATGTCGGATTGCGATTCTGGTTGTACCAAACGGTACCTATGAGGGTAACCTACTGAATGCACCTACTTTCAAAAATTAGTTCCAAATAGTTTAATAGTTATGTTTAAAAAACTGATAAAAAAAGCACAATTTATTTGCATACGTCACAGAAATTTGGTGTGCATCAGTTTCCACCGGTTGGCTGTTTTCATTAGATTCCCAAATTTAAGCTCATGGAGCAAGGAGAATAAGCAAACAATTTTTTAGTACAACAAATTATTTTTAAAATCAAGCAACAAACTGGAAAACAATTTTGTTGTTGCAGTTAATTTAAAAGGAAAAAGCCTTATTCTTCGTAATTTAGTATTAGTATTTAAGATTTTGCGATAATCTTTATAATAGCACTTAATAACCGCCTTTAGAGTCTTTTATATTTCGCACATGCAAATTGGAAACAATGATGTCGTGTTTAAATAAAATATTGGTACTACTTTGTTATCTCATTGTTCAATTTCGTCAAATTACACATATTCACATACTTTTTGTTTTAAATAACGAAAGATGAAATAAATTATGAAACATTGATAAAAATACAAATAAAAAGTGGGATAAAAAACACTTGATAAAGTTTTAAACACATGTATCGGGTGTAATGTGATTAAATGCAACTGTTGCGTCAGTGACATAAATTGAATTGAACTGAACTGAACTGATGTTTTTCCTCGAGAAAGAAACAAACTTTTCTGTGATTCCATTTTCTTTTTTTATGTTGTAATGTGCGTTTCTGTGTGATTGTGAATTAAATGTCTTTTTATTTAAAATTGAAGTCTTTATTCCTTTTAAGACAGCTATAATATATCGGGTAGATATCCGTCAATGAATCCTCATGATATTTTGAAAATAATATTATTAATTCCGACCCGTGACACATAGTTTTCGGTTGTTAACGTGAAATTTTGCGCCCAGACGTGCGGCTCGACGGATTGTAGCTGAATAGACTAGATCACGGAAACTTTTAAAATGGAACCATTGAAAATTAAAAGAAAAGGATTAAGACTTTCATTTAGCACCTGTGTGAACAAACTAGATGCTGAATTTAAAAAAAGCGATCCCGTCTTGAAGATTATTGCAGTATTACAGGCACAACTAAAGGACAAATTTAAACAACTGGAAGATAACCAAAATTTAATAGAAGATAAATTTTTACAAACAGAAGGCATTGAAAAAGAATATGAAGAAGATTTTATTACGGCAGAAAAATACCGTGATCGATTTTCTGAAATGATAATGAAGTCAAAAAGTCTGATAGAAGAAAAGAAATTGCCGCAGATGACAATTACAGAAAGAAGAAGATTTAAATTACCCAAAATAGAACTGAAAAAATTCAATGGTGAAGCGGAAAATTATTTAGCGTTTTGGTCACAATTTGAGAAAACTCATCTGGATGACACTTTGCCTGATGAAGATAAGTTTCAATATTTATTTTCAGCAATAGTTCCTAAGTCAAAGGCTGCAAAAGTAGTAGAAAGCTTTCCCCCAACAGTGGCAAATTATCCCAAAGCCATTGAGCAGTTAAAAAATAGATTCGGAAGACAGGATCTTTTGATACAAATTTACGTTAGAGAACTTTTAACTGTGGTTATGAAAAATGCTGTTTCAAATCGCTGTGACAAAAATTGACTTGGCTGGACTATACGATGAGCTTGAGTCTAAGCTGAGAGCGTTAGACAGTCTAGGATGCACTCAAGACAAATATGGTGAATTTTTGACTCCTCTTGTTGAATCGTGTTTGCCAGAAGAAACTTTGATTGCTTGGGAAAGAGAGCGCAGTGCTGAAGATTTTGGAAAAGGCTCGTTAGAAAAATTAATGTTTTTTCTCCTGAAAGAAGTACAAGGGCAAGAAAAGGTTGCGCTTGCTCGTACCGGGTTTGGAACTACACAAAAGAAAGATTCCAGTGAAAAACTAGAAATTTGCACAGCTTCTACCCTTGTAAATGCGATAAATAAAAACAGCAGACGAGGTAAGAGAATTTTACGTTATTTATTTTGTGAAGGGCGGCATGTAAGTCACAATTGTTTTCCGTCGGAAAAGATGCCGTTAGAAGAAAAACGGAATATTTTGCTGAAGAAAGGCGCTTGCTTTTCTTGTCTTAAAGTGGGTCATACATTTAGATTTTGTAAATTTAAGTTTAAGTACAACTTATGCGATAAAAATCATTATCTGTTGATGTGTCCAGATCGAGATAAGGTCACAAAAAAGGAAAACCAGACTAATGCAGAGACTTGCAATGCCTTGGGAAATAGTTGTAAAACTGATAATGTATATTTGATGACATTAATTGTAAAAGTGAAAGCTCAAAAACGTGAGCTTAAAATCAGAGCTGTTTTGGATACAGGATCTCACAACTCATATTTGAGTAGTAGAGTTATTAAAGATTTGAATTTGAAACCTAAGCGCAAGGTAAAACTGATTCAGAGGCTATTTGGGGGGAGAGTAACCGAACCCCGTTCTTATGAAGCTTTTGATGTAAAGATTTGTAATTTGAAATATACCTTTCCCTTTCCAATTGAAATATTGTCTGAAAATAAAATTTGTGGTTTCATACCAAGAGTACCTGATAGTACAACAATACGTGAGTTAAAAGAATCGGGAATTGAAATAGATAATTTTAAAAAACCTGATTATGAAATAGATATGATTTTAGGAGCTGATGTAGCAGGACATTTGCTTACTGGGAAATCAATTAAATTGAAATCGGGTTTAGTTGCAATAGAAACAAAGTTTGGCTATTCCTTGACAGGTAAAGAAAAAAGACAAAAGGGAAGTTTAAAAAACTTTACAGCTAAAAAGTTAGAAAATCATAAGCAAGAAAATATAGAGATAGTTCAAGATTGTCGAAGAAGATTTCCAGAATCTCCTAAAAATATTATTACGAAACCAAAAGAAGAATTGGCTTCTAAGGCTGAATCTGAAATGAAATTTACTTGTTATGGCTACGAAAAAAGATTCAAATATTTAGAAAATGAAATGAAAAATTTACAAACTGAATTAAACACCGTTAGATCTGAGTTTGTGAAAATTTCTGAAGAAAATGAAACACTCAAATTAAAAGTTGGTTCAATGTCGCCAATGAAACAGCGAGAAAAAATGGAAAGAGAAATACAACCTGCTTATGTAAATAATCTGCTGTGCTTTCATTTTATTTTATGCATAAAATAAAATGAAGAAGCAAACTCAAAAAGAAGATGCTCAGTTTGAAGCAAATTTTAAAAGTGGATTAGAAAACAACTCAGGTTTCATTCTGAAATCGAATGATTCCTTTCATGCCAAGCCAATGGAAATTAAAGCTGATCATGTTGTGAAGACTCTTGATTGCTTGCTTCTCTCCAGTAAAGTGGTTTTGAGCCAGCATTCGCCAACTCAAAAGGGGGGAGGATATGTTGCGTCAGTGACATAAATTGAATTGAACTGAACTGAACTGATGTTTTTCCTCGAGAAAGAAACAAACTTTTCTGTGATTCCATTTTCTTTTTTTATGTTGTAATGTTGCGTTTCTGTGTGATTGTGAATTAAATGTCCTTTTATTTAAAATTGAAGTCTTTATTCCTTTTAAGACAGCTATAATATATCGGGTAGATATCCGTCAATGAATCCTCATGATATTTTGAAAAGAATATTATTAATTCCGACCTGTGACACATAGTTTTCGGTTGTTAACGTAAAAGCAACATTCACGATCATTCATTATTGGCATTTTATCTTATTGTTTGGCGATACTTTTTTGGTCGGTGAGATAATCAAGTAATACCGAAAAAGAAACAATAGTTGAAGCGAAGAATAAAAAGTTATAAATAATAAACATAATAATAAATATAATAAAAAAATATAAATATCACAATAAATCGTAAATCATAAAGCACTTATAGCAGTTTTCAAAAACAATGTTTTCACCAATTTACGGGGGAAAAAATAACGCTAACGTACAGCTTACATTTTTACAATAAATATGACATCTGTGCCATATTTACGAGTAAAAATAAACATAAATGATCATCAGGTTTCAAATCTGAAATTTCTGAAGCGCAAACTTTATCATGATTCATAAAAATGTCAAGATGAAGGTATTATTTGAAAAGTATCATGAAATAAAAGCAGAGATATCATATACGCATCGGGTTTGGCGCAAATTTGGCGAAATTCATTTTTGAATGAATTTCTATTATTTTAAAAAGGAAGTAACAATTAAAAAAGCACGATTAAATCTAGATTAAATTAATATAAAAAATATAAATAATTTATTAATAAACAAACAGCAATAGTCGGATCACCATCCAATGTAAATAACGATATTTTGGCGCCAGTTGTATGGAAGAGTTCCATATCCTGTTCTAAATTTTTTGGCGATCTTCTGCTTCTTCTTCTTTTTTTCTGGCATTAAATAAATCGATGTGGTTGCAATCTTCAACCTGTGAGGTTGCTTTTTTTTTACACTTTCCAACAAAGCTGAAAAGTGTTTATGCATTCGGTTTCTCTATCCGTTTGTCCACACTCAAACATCCGTAAATATGCACCGATTTGTATGCAATTGGTAAACCTTATTTAGGTTCCTCTAGGCATTTTTGGTATTGTATATGAAGTATGTGGGATTAATAGTTTATTTACAGGGGCGCCCAAAATTTTTTTATTTCATTATGGTCTATTGGGAGAAATCCTTTGCAGAGCATTTTAATGAAATTACGCTATTGCAAATGTGTGAAACTTATATAAACTACTGAATTTCATTACGATTACATTATAACAGGGCATTCACAGCATTTTTAATACAGTTACATATACACACTAAAGAAAGCGATTACAATACTGTCTTTGAGCAATAGTTTCTGGAAATGCGCTTTTAATTTCGGCATGCGCTTTTAAATTCAACTGCTTTTTAGGTGTGTCCCTAATTAATTAAATTATTATTAATTGTTATAATATATAAATATTTAGTACCTATAGTCGTAGTCTGATCCTTCCGTCTGTCTGTCGGAATATAACAGCACTAAAACTATCCTGCCAAATCGTTTGAAATTTTAAATATCTATTTCTTCCAGAATTTTGTTGAGTTTTTGCAAATTTTAATAAAATTGGATAAATAACTCGAATACAGGGACAGTCAAAAGTATTCCGTTACATTACGGCCGATGGAATCAAATAGTTCCAAGTACTTTAGAATGATGTTAAACCCGTCGAAACATAATTAAATTGATATGCATTTATGAAGAGCACTATAATATATATATTGCAGAACATGCTATCGCAAACAATGCGAAATCGAAGCTATAAAATCTACCCGATAATATAGACATCGTCGTTTTACGTGTGAAAAATAATTTAAATATCTTACAAAAAAAAAAAAAAAAAAATGAAGCTTCAAAAACATTTCACTTAAAACTTAACACAAACTTTATTCCAGAATAAATTCTACTACTCTTTTTTATCATTGCTCGTGAGCATCTGCGAAAAATAAAACCACGACCATGGAGTCACCATGAAAGTGCGGACACTAAAGCAATTATAAATATTAATCTAATTCGCGACATTCTCCCACCTTGAGTTTTCGACAGTTAAACTCAACAATGGGTACAATAAAATATAAAATAAAATATGACTAATACTTACATTACAGTGATAAGATACAATTCTTACAATATTACATTTCTCAAAACAGGTAAATTAACATTTTCTTCTGCAAAATTCAAATAAAATTAAACATATTATTACAAATTCAAATTAACACTATGAAATATACTAAAAAATAAGAATAAAGTTTTTTGTTGAAACAGTATTTAAAGTTAATAACGTTTTGGGACAGTCACTATTCTGCCACTTCTCGTTCTTAATACTGGATCATTAGAAAGTTCTTTTGGAATCTCTAAATTGTACAGTTTTTGGACAGGTCGCAAAAGTTCACCATTTTCAGTTTTTAATCGTGCAACTCTTGGGTGGCCATCTTTACCAGAAATAAGTTCTTGCACTTGAGCTAAAGCCCAATAGGCACGTTTCTTATCAGACTCTACGAGTACGACATCACCAACGGTCAGTTGCTTGACATTCTTTTGCAAAGAACTTTGCTGGCGCAATTGTCCTAAATATTCAATACGAAATCGCTTACGTAAGTGTTCTCGAACATGTTGCCTATACTTAACTCTTTTATTTAATTCTTGCGCGTCAATTGCATCAAAATCTCTCACATCTGAAGATCTTATGTCCTGTAAAAACATTGATGGTGTTAACGGTGCTAGATCGTTCACATCTTCAGTAACATAAGTTAGAAGTCTAGCATTCACAACTTGTTCACAATTACAGAGAATTGTGAGCAGTTCTTCGTAGGATAATGAAGCTCTACCTAGAACTTTTCTCAGGATGCGTTTCACCATTTGTATCAATCGCTCCCACCAACCGCCCCTCCAGGCAGCGGTAGGTGGGTTAAATTTCCAGCGAATCTTTTGTGTTGCTGCAACGGCAGAGATTTGCTCCCAATCTATGGCTGAAAATGCTGTGTCTGCCCCGACGAAATTTCCGCCGTTATCAGAATACACGGTGGTTGGTCTTCCTCTTCGTGCTATAAAACGCCTGAAAGATTGGAGGAAAGCATCTGTAGATAATGACGTAACTAATTCTAAGTGTATGGCCCTATACACTGCACAAGTGTACAGAACAATCCAAGCCTTTTCCTCATTCTTTAAATATAATGGGCCGGCTAAATCAACTCCAATTATCTGAAACACCGCTGCGTCTTCAACTCTTTCTGCTGGTAATGCAATAGAAATCGATTCTGTCTTTTGTGCACTGAATCTTCTGCATCGTACACATTTCTGTACTACTGCTCGAATAGTTTTCCTAGCTTTTACGATCCAGTAGTCTTCTCGTAACGAAGTCATCATAAGAGCCACTCCTGCATGCAAAAGCTCTTGGTGTTTCCAGGAGATCAGGCGGTGGACTACAGGATGGTCAGAAGGCAAAAGAACAGGATATTTAAAATTGAAAGCATCTTCTCTATAAATAACTTGCGTTTTCACTCTTATAATACCATTTTCATCTAGGATTGGTCTTAAGCTACGTATCTTCTGATTATTTTTCTCGTTGAATCTGTCTTTCTGAATCAAAATTATCAATTTTCTTTCGGCTTGTTCTAATTCCAAACACGTAAGTTCAGAAACTTCTTTTGAATTAGGATTTCTTAAATTGTTTAAGAATCTTAAAATCCAGGCGATCAATCTTATAATTTTCTTGAAAGATGAAAACCGTCGATAATACCAATCACTAGATTCTGTGTTCTTGTTCATTGCTGAAATGACACTTTTCCGTTTTTCAGAGTTAATAATTTCTTCATCGGGAATTTCGACACTTTGAGGCCAAGTATATTCAGGTTGAGCCAACCAATCCGGTCCCTCCCACCATCTTAGTCTAAAAATTGTTCAATCGAACAACCTCTGGAAGGGATATCTGCCGGATTAAATTTTCCTGCAATGTGTCGCCATTGGTTCTTTTGAGTTAAGGATCTGATTTCTTCTACACGATTCAAAACGAATGTTTCCCATAGAAATCTCAAATAATCTCTATCATCTTCTTTAATACTAATTTTTAGAAATGCCTTCTCTATATCGGATACTGCACCAACAGGATATTTCCGAAACCGATGCAATATAGAAGGAATCATTTCAATCAAATTTAATCCCTTATCTAGGCAATCATTTAGAGAAGGGGAACCTTTAACATGAGCCGAAGCGTCAAAAACTGGTCTAACTTTAGTAGTTTCACTCGATTCTTTAAATACAGGTCTGTGTGGCAAATAATGTACTTTAGTTTCTTTATTATCAACCACCCTTTCAAATTTTCCTGCATTTATCCACGAATCAAATACTTTGCTATATACCTCAATTTTATTTAAATTAATTAACTTTTTCCTCGTTGTAGCAAGCCGCTTTTCGGCCAATTCTCTATTGTTAGGTAAGCAAGCTTTATCTAGCACCCATGGCAATGCTACTTCGTATCTCCCTTCTGAATCTATTCTTATATTACTCTTAAAATGCTGCATAGTTTCTTCATGAATTTCAGATTTAGTTTTGGATTCAACTGGATCCGTTGTACCCATAATATCCAGCTTCCACAAATCAGCAACGGAACAATTGTTCCAAAGTGATGAAATAATCATAGCAGCCTTATTTGTTTCTGATTTAATACTTGGAATTTTTCCCATTAGAGTCCATCCCAAATGGGTTTTTACCGCAACCGGACCACTTTCTAAAACTTTAATATTTCCGGTGAGTAATTTTCCGGCCACATCAGAACCAATCAATAATTTAATTTCATTTTCGGTTTCACATGAACTATTTTCAACATCAGAAATTTTAATGCCACATTTATTTAATTCTGATAACCAAGGCCCAGTTGGCACTTTTCGTATTTTAGAACAAATAACAGGAACATCTAAAACATGCATATCACATTTATAACTATTGTCTATGCTACTTAAGTGAATTCGATACTTATTATGCTTTGTTTCACTTGTTTCAATATTACCAAATAATGTGTGAATTAATTTAATTTCACCAATACTTTTATAATTCAAATATTTAATTACATCTCGTGATAAATAGGAACGTTCGGATCCTGTGTCAATAACTCCACGCACGATTTTCTCTTTTCCATTGTGCTTTACACGGACACTCAAAGTTTGGAGTAACACAGTAGGATCCGAAGCTTGAGTAGTTAAAACAGTGTCACTACTCCCTGATTCATGTTTATGACTTTCTAACGACACATTACCACCTTCATTTAAAACATTTTGACATAATATTGAAAAATGTCTTTTACCACAATTCGAACGCTTAATTTTAGAGTTACAATTGCGTGAAATGTGGTTTTTCTTCAGGCAAACAAAGCAAGCTTTTTTCTTCAAAATTAAGTTACGTTTCTCATCAAAAGAAAGCGAACTAGCTTTAAAACATTTTTCTGATAAGTGACACTTGTCACAAAATATACATAAATCTTTACGTTTTTTAACTAAATTCTTATTAGACTTATTATTTATAAATAAATCTGTGGCAGTTGGCATTGAATTATATTCATTATTACATTTATGATATTTCTTTGGGTTTTCAAAACCAAGATTGGAATGAGCCAAAAGAACCCGCTCTTCCGCAATAACTTCATTTTTCAAAAAATCAAGGATAGAATTTAATTGATTCTTACCTTGAGCAGTCTTCTCACGCTGTCTTTTCCAGATTTTAAGGAAATCATGAGGTAGACAAGATTCGACAAGTGGGAAAAGTATGCTGGCATACTTTTCTTCTGTGACACCTAATGATTCTAGAGACCTAAGTTTTGTCTCTAGATTATCATATAACGACGATAAATTGTAATTCTTGCTTGATGATTGATTATTATTTAAAACTAATTGAAGAAGATCTCTAACATATATCTCAATAAGTGTATCTTCTCTGCCAAACCTTTCTTTCAGATGTAGAATTACTTTTGGATAATTATCAGCTGAAACCGGATAACTATTTACTCTCTGTGCTGCTTTGGATTTCGGCGTTATCGCCTGTAAAAGATAAACAAATTTCAAATGGTCATCTAAAGTGGTGTCTTCATGAATTTTACTGAATGAATTCCAAAAGGTTAACCATAATCTTGCATCGCCATCAAACGGCTGTAAACTTATCTCTGGTAAGCGAAGTTGTCGCGACAGTGTTCTTTCAACATCCGTATAATTCTGCGATCGGAGTTGTTCTTCGATAGGCTTCACCAAAAATGTCTTTACTTTTTGCTTTATAGCAATAAATTTTTCTGTATACTCTTCGCAAGCTTCAAATTCTTTAGAATAATCTTTTTCTATAACTTTCTCTGTCAACATAAAATTCAAAATTTCTTCATCTACAGCTCGCAATCTTGTGCTTTTATCTTCCAGTTGACACATTAAATTCTCTATTAAATTAGTATCTGGAGTTGCGTCGTTTAAAGCTTCATTTAAAGCATTATAAGTTTTCGTAAATCCAGATCTAAGAGGAGTTCTTTTGATTTTCAAAGCATCCATTTTTTCTCAATGACAACTTCTGATAACAAATAAAAAACAGTTACTTTTCACACGTCCCTATTAGTTCGGACGCCACATATCGCAAACAATGCGAAATCGAAGCTATAAAATCTACCCGATAATATAGACATCGTCGTTTTACGTGTGAAAAATAATTTAAATATCTTACAAAAAAAAATTAAGCTTCAAAAACATTTCACTTAAAACTTAACACAAACTTTATTCCAGAATAAATTCTACTACTCTTTTTTATCATTGCTCGTGAGCATCTGCGAAAAATAAAACCACGACCATGGAGTCACCATGAAAGTGCGGACACTAAAGCAATTATAAATATTAATCTAATTCGCGACACATGCCGCGCAAAAAATATTTATTATTCATTTACACGTCACCACAAAATATTTCCATTACAAAATAGTATTGGGGGGGACATTAACTTTTCAGCTTTACTAATCTAGGGATTTTATCATAGAATCATTTTCTCAATTCTCACTAGTAGGCTTTTTAAATAATAACTTTTTCGGGTAAAATCGAGTTCGTATTTGAGCGTATTTGAGCCAGCATGTTATGCTGAAAAAATATGTTCAGATTTGTAAATCATTTGTGTTGACACATTGACGGCTCAAAGTATATGCAGACGAGATATTCACATCTCGTTCGTACCTTATACTATAGCCATTGACAACAGTGGAATAGTCGTAGAAAACAGAGAATATACGCTTTACGCAGAGAGTATACGCTCAAGTTAGAGAATATATCCTAGAATGAATGTATATATACTGCAGCTTTTTGAGAAAGAGGGCGAGGGGGCATACAGTGGTTCTTAAATTCAGATAGTATGCGGCGTATACCTCTGTTAACTCTCTACCAAATTCATGATAACCACTTCTTTTTGTTTTATGTATGCCAAAGCGAAATATAGCTAAATTTCATGGTAATGGGTTTAAAACGAAAACAAAATGTAACCACGTATGTAATAGCCAGCATGTACGATCCATTTAAATCAGATTGGGCATATCTGGAACACATTCGAAACGACACATAGTATTCCTTTGCTGGCGTTTTCGGGATTTTTATATATAATTTTTTTAAGAGAGCAATATTGTTTTAAGAGAGCGCGCCCAATTTTTTATCGAAAATCTCATCGCATGCATAGAAAACCATGTAGATATTATATTATTATGTATGATAATTATTTTGTTCTAACCATTTAAGGGCACCACACACCATATAATAAATTCCCTCATTCTACTCAACCATCAGGATTAGCGCCACTTTCAGGTAGTAAAATTGATGTGTATATTCTTGACGTCATTTCAAAGAGTTTAAATGCCGATACAAGATATTTTAGGGCTTTATTATTTGCATTACTTTTAAGGTATTGTGTACTACAAATTTTATACCCATACGTGGCTGTATTGTTTAGTTTGATTTCCCATTATTTTAACCGTGTACAGGAATTTTTATGTAATATTTTGTAATTGTACCATTCACTTTGTTCTTTTTTGTCATTTATATTTGTAACAATATATAATCAATTAAACATTGCATCTCTTTCTACTTTTAGAAAATTATTATTAAAACTCTATTCTAAACAATATCGCTCAGACTAATCCCTCTGAGGGAAGTCCTAGTAAATAATTATGTACATTAGTAAGTACATTTACATAAAAACAAGGTATTATTTCCGCTTTCTTTTATTTGAGGGTCCTTGCTTTTCGCCTACATCTATAAAGCAGAAAATAGACAAATGAAATTAGTGGGTGTTTTTATAACTATCAATATTATAATTAAAAGTTTTTTTTATAGTACTAGGGGGGCCCCGCCCCCCTGCTCGCTATGCTCGCCAACCCCCCGCGTAATCGCTTCGCGATTCCAAATTATTGGCTACCCCTGCTTGCTGCGCTCGCCAATACCCCATGGTATGAATAAGCAGTTGCAGACCTTTCAAATGATGTGTCACACGACTGGTGTTGTAAAGAAATTAAAAATATGCCCCCTGGGGGGCAGAGTGAGAGGCGACACAAAAGACATCCATAATATGAATAAGCAGCTGCAGACTTCTCAAATGATGTGTCACACGACTGGTGTTGTAAAGAAATTAAAAATGTGCCCCCCTGGGGGGCAGAGTGGGGGTGACACACAAGACATCCATAAAATGAATAAACAGTTGCAGACCTTTCAAATGATGTGTCACACAATTGGTGTTGTAAAGAAATTACAAAATGCGCCCCCTCTGAGGGCAGAGGAGGGGTTGCACACAAGATATCCATAATATGAATAAGCAGTTGCAGACCTCTCAAATGATGTGTCACACAATTGGTGTTGTAAAGAAAAAAAATGTGCCCCCCTGGGGGGCAGAGTGGGGGATGACACACAACACATCCATAATATGAATAAGCAGTTGCAGACTTTTCAAATGATGTGCCACACAACTGGTGTTGTAAAGAAATTAAAAATGTGACCCCCCCCTCTGGGGAGAACAGAGTGTGGGGGTGACACACAAGACATCCATAATATGAATAAGCAGTTGCAGACTTTTCAAATCTTGTGTAACAAGACTGGTGTTGTAAAGAAATTAAAAATGAGTCCCCCCTGGGGAGCAGAATGGGGGATAACACACAAGACATCCATTATATGAATAAGCAGTTGCAAACCTCTCAAATGATGTATCAAACAACTGGTGCTGTAAAGAAATTAAAAATTTGGAGAAATATTACATTTATCGCCAAGTTGGCGTCACTTTTAACAACTAATTTTGGTCGCCAAATTTGGCGATATATCGCCAAGTTGGCGACAAACTTGGCGATTGTTGGCGATGGTAACCTTTCCTCTCTTTATGGTAACCCATACGGCGATGCATAGACGGAGCCCTTTCCTGATTGGTCTATTCGACTCATGGAATGAGTGGACAACCCGGATTCGTTAGTTCCAGAAATATTCCACATCAGCATCATTCCAGGAGTCATTCCTTTTAAGGCTAGTTTTTTTTTACTATAGAAGGAAATATTGGATACTTTGAGGCATGACTATTTTCCTTTCCATTGGGTCCTCTGATTCATTGTGTGGGCAATCCATTTCCAGATCGGCTTCAAAGCAAAATGTGGTTCTCAAAGTCTAGCTTATCCCCTTCGTCTTGATACACAACTGCGATGTTGTTGCAGTTTTCCGAAGCAAATCTTCTATCTGATGTTTAAAGATAAAAAACCAACGATTATAGATACACAAATAAAGTAAGAAAAGGTAGCAAACAGCCGTTTCGAATCTACTATGGAGATCCTTCATCAGTGCAAAACTCAGCGAGCTAGAAAAAGCAAAACTGAGCTAAGAGACAGAAAGACGCAGGCTGACTAATATAAGAATATTCCTTTAGGCGGGATCGTTTCCGTAGCGGGTATATAAGCCTGTGTCTCTCTGTCTCTTAGCTCAGTTTTGCTTTTTCTAGCTCGCTGAGTTTTGAACAGATGAAGGATCTCCATAGTAGATTCGAAACGGCTGTTTGCTACCTTTTCTTACTTTATTTGTGCATTTATAATCGTTGGTTTTTTATCTTTAAACATTTTTGCACAAAGGCTTTATTTGCTATTTTAACTTCTATCTGATATCTTCGCAAATAATTTTTGTTGCAGCTTCAACCACTCGGAGCTTCTCACCTCGATCAGATTTACATGTTTGCTGATACCATGCATTAGTCAGTATCTTCCCTCGGACTTTTTTTCTGATTCTTTGTAATCAGTATGTCGTCTCAATATCTCTCAATGAGGTTAAACTTTACAGTTCTCATATCAGGTTGATAACTCCATGTAACCTGTTTCATTTGCTCTTCCATGGAGAATTCACACTCATCATCATGATTTTCAAGGTAATCGTATATACTTTGCATTGCTCTATCGATTGCTTCGGCAAATGGACCACATTACTTCTGTTCTTGGCCCTTCGGTCTCCCATAAATATATTTAAAACATTTGATGTGGTATTGAGCATCTGCTGCTATCAAATCATTCACAGACTCGATGCGCTAATTATAGCCTGCCCATAATTATCATTGCGAGCTCTTGCTGCTTTCAGAATTGTACTTTTGAATCCCATGTGTCGCACACTGTATACAGTATTGCGTTCGCTTGGTGGACTTTTCGCTTGTGTTGCAATGAACTCTTCCGAAATGCCGAGTCCACATAAAAACCAATTAGTTCGAAAATTAAACAGAGGAGTTGATGATCTTAAAATTTGAGAAGTGCTAGTACTTTGTTCCTCAATCTTCTTCACATAAGCAGTAATCATCCGTTCATTTAAGCTGCTTTTCTACACTTAACATGCACATCTACTGAGGTTTTCCCCTTTAGGAAAACTGCCTTTCCATCATTTCTTTCTGTACTTGCCTTGATTAACGCTGCAATACCTCGACTAACTTTCACTCACGGCGCCTCTTCTAAAGGAGAGTCACAAATAAAACACAGCAACATCGCGCAAAATCCTTGTAGATGTTCACTACATTCACGAAGACGCAAACAGTGAATTACTAAATTATAAGTAAGCAGTTGCATTTGAAAACTGAGAGGAAGGTTGTCCTCCTGATAAGCTGGTGATCTAACAGAGGCAAGACTGGTAGGGAAGGGGGAGGGTTAGTATTCCACTGAAAGTGGACATGGGATGCGAGGGTGGGTTGACCACCGTTATTTCACACTTGCACCCCTTCAATCAAGGGGGAAAGTGCAGATGGAATCAGTTAAAGCCTGTTTTAGTTATTTTATTTACATTTTTTAAGTCAAATTAAGAAATTATTACTATTATTATTTTGTAATAGCAAATGAAGATTTTGATCACAGATATGCTCATTTTTATTTATTTTTTAGTTATTGAAGAAACAATAAACATCAGATTAATAAAATATAGTCAATAATCATATATTTAGTATTATTAAGTGGGGAAAATTTGCGTAAAATGGTTGTTTTTCATGTTTCATCGACGTACGGTGCTGTAATTCATGTTTTTCAGAATTTTTTGCTTTACACACTCATTTTTGCAGCTCTCTCACGGTTAAACCATTGATCAGAAAAAAAAATTAATACATAAAATGTAGGAAATTTTGTGTTCTTTAATTTATGTATGGATGACTTTTATGTCAAATGCATAATTTAGAAGTTATTTAGAAAAAACGAAAAAAAGCCACGTTTTTTGCACGTTTTTAGCCAAAAAAACGTGTTTCCGGGGAGAAATTTTGTTGGATAATGCCAGATTCGTGTTCAGCGACCCAAAAAACATAAAGGAATTCAAAAATCAAAACTACACAAAAACTTGCATTTATTTTTTACCAAATACCTGGACTACATGTTTAATGTCCGAAAATGAAATACTTCTGTTTTTTATTTTATTCGTTTTCTCGTTAGTCCATGTTGAATGTCCAAAAGTGGAATACTTTTTTTTAACAACGATGGCAAAAAAGTAATAATTTTTTTTTTAAATAATGATAATTTAGCAACAAATTGTGATAAAGTTTTCAAACAAATTTCATTTAAAAGTTTAAAAGTGCATTTTTTTTCTCTACGCAGCGGTGTAAAAATTTAAAGTATGCGATGTTTAAAAGATAAAAAAATTCCAGTACCGAAAATTGTAACACTGAAATTTCATTTAAAATTCGTTTATCATGGCTCCAAAAATATTAATGTTTAATATATGACGAACGTAATATGAGGGGTTCAAAAGTCATTCTGATTAACTCGATCAAATAAAAAATTTAAACAGTTAAAGTTGTATGTCTGTAAACTACTCACGTTGATCTCGGAACATTAATGTTTAATTCTGATCAAGTCATATACCTTATCAAAGTCATATATCTTACCTGATATATGACTCATTATGATCATCATAAAAATGATGTTTATTATTATTATTAATTTAAATAGAGAATTTATATATAAGTCTTTAAAAGTTTAGTTTTTGAAAATATCATTTTCCAAAAAATCGTTGTAATTTGTTAAATAAGAATTTTTTTATATTTATTTATATATTTATTTTATTTTTATTTCTTTTCCTTTTAATTGGTCAATAGCCAAAATTAACATTATATTCTCCATATCCTTCCAATCGGTGCAAATTAGCTTGAAATTTAAATTAAAAGAAAGAAAAAATAGATTGTATTCTTTGTATACAGAAAATACGATTTTGGGTACTTAAGCATTAACCGCAAAGCAATAGATAATAACCAAAGAAATCGAGAAAAATATAATGTCATGTATCTGTCTGTATTAATATACATGTATTCATGTATATATTCAAGTATGAATGTATTTACATGTATGTGTATCTTTATTTCGAAATTTCTGCATACGGGATCGCGGACAATTGCCATGCTTTTTTTTATGGCATTCTTTGAAGCGAATTTGGCGCAAATCCAACCATTTGGTAGCTACTCGAAGCTCAGAAAGTAATTCAAAAATTTTTTATATTTCTCCTTTTATTAATTTTTGCTTTATTCTATCTTAACAAGAAAAAAGTATAGGATTCTTTAAAATTATTGACTTGCGGTTTTGGACGTATTTACACATTTTAGGGGTCAGAGATACCGAAAAATATGTTTTTACAAAATGTCTTTCAGTGAGTCTGCCAGTCTGTCTTTCTGTATGTGATACAAATTTTATGGACCCTCTATCTCAAGAACTAATACACGGAAGATCATAAAAAATATATTCAATTAGTTCATGATATAAATTGGTGCTGATTAGTTTTTTTTTTAAATAACCTGACAGATGATGCTGTTATGCAGGCAAAAAAAGTGGTTATTTTTTACTGTAGACTCTCTTTTAATGTGGTTTCTCTTTACCGTACCCTCTTATGCAGTGGTTTTTCATTACGTTTAACATTTATGAATTATTTTGAAAAAATACGCTGCATAAATGTTATGATATTTCTGACATCAGATTTAAAGGTGAGCAGCTAAAAATACTTCACTTATGCTCAATTTTCATCTCTACAGCTGTTTTTCTCTAGCTTTCATCACACCAATCAAAAGTGACATATTTTCATAAGTCAACTTTTATTATTAAAAAGCAAGAACTAGAAAAACTACGATAATGGAAGAAATTAGTAAAGCAGTCATTGAACTGCTAGGTTTAGAAACTAGCTTGCTTTTGGCAGTAATAGGTATTACTGCAGATAATGCCAAAGTTAAGGCAATTCATTCTGCCCTGAAAGTACCAACGTGGTAGCACCATAGATTGTGATTTAAAAAGGTCATATAGTAAGAAATTTTCAGCAGTTCAGCGTAGCTCCACTGTTATTTCTCATTATTATAAAATTTTCAACCTCTGTTATCTTACAGCTGACCTCGAACAAAGATGTCGTGAAAGTTAAACAGATAGCAATCAATAATCTCTTAGAGAGTTATTTGTTTAAATCCATTGAAATATTATGCAGTTACACGCCGTATGAGACATATCTCTTTTTAAAAGACACTCCTTAAGGCAAATTTTGTCTCTTAAAGGAAAAACAATACTTAGGACTTTTGAAAAATGTTTCACATTAACAAACTCATTCAGATAAAATGACAATAAAGACAGTTTTGAAAGACTCCTTTTTAAATTTGCGTATGCCCAGGATTAAACTACCTATCATCTCTTATTCAACGGTGCAATGCAATACCGCTTCCGGCTGAATTTGAATTATTTCAAGATACTGCATGCATTTTTCTCCTATACAAGCAAGTTAAAAAACGTGATCAAGAAGTACTTTTAAATTCTAAATGGCCATGATACGAATATCAGCTGGTCACACTAATTGGCAGGATGGAATAAAGATGATAATATGTCTGGACTTCAGGCTAGACATTTCTCATCAGTTGGATACTGGATTGGTTTATGTTGCATACCAATAATAGGGTGGAGTGAGATTTAGTAAACGATGCATTGAGTACAGTAAAAGATATACGTCCTAAGATTTCCACCTCCAGGATTACCACAGACTATAATGGTTCATTGTTATGATTATCATTGGCAAAATGTTAAGTTAAAAAAAATGCTTTTTATGAAATATATTTGTAAATATTGGAAAAGACCACATGCTTACAAATCAGTTCTCTCTAACAGTTGCATACCAAGCCACCATACACAAATTTCAGAGTTTAACATTGTCAAAAATTGTTGTGGACATTAGTCTGAGGGGGTTTTCACATAAAGCAATTTATGTCACTTTTGGTGTGGTTTGTCTTTTAGAGGAAGGTATATTTCGCTAAAGATAGGCTAGACTAAATTAGAAGTATGTATGTAAGCACTTGATGAGGGATTAGCATTTGAGAATTACCTGAGACAAGAATTGACTGCGTTAAACATTTGAAAATGAAGATTTTACGACCGTTATTTCAAACTTAATTTTATACTATTAAAAAGTAACCATGAAAACAAAAAGTTTGGGTTTTTATGTTATGTTTTAAGTTTATGCAACTCCATGCTCCGTGATGCTAGTGATATTTTCTGGATATTTTCTTATTGTTATATATTTCAAGCAGTTTGTATTTATGTTTCTTATCACATACATTTTATCACATGCAGAAAATTTATCTTAATAAAAAGTTAAATATATTTTATGTAATTTTAACGGTTTTTAAATGACGCAAAAATTGACAGTTTTTTCTGTCAATTTGAGAGTTGTTGTTGATTTTTTTTAATTACAGTGTAGGAATATTTTCTTTATTTTTTATTGCTGTGTATTTCATCTTTATAAAAAAACAGCTTAACACAAATATTTATGTTTCTTATCGCAGGCTTTTTCTTGCATGTCACCTACAATACGTTGGATAATGCGGAGATTTTTAAAGTTACGAATTAATCTCCCGTTAAAGAGTCCAATGCTAAGTTGAGTAATACAATTTGATTAATACAAGTGTTTTTACGGCATTGATGTGAAACATACATCACAGCTAATGGGACATATTTTGGGCGCTGTTATGAGTTGTAGCATTTTTCATTTCTATTTTGTACTTCATTTTTTTTTTAAATAAGGGTATTTTGACACCGTTTGTTGTTTTTATTTTTACTTATGCTTATTTATTTATTTTGCGTTACGGTGACGATGCAATTACACCATTATGATTGCATTACCGACCCCGAATGCAATTAGTTTCTATGCAGTTCTTGTTTCATGATCTGATAGACTCACACGTGCCATTTGGACATGAACTTTTGAACTACCCTGTAGATACTATGGTACCGCCAATTTGATGTTATTTCTTTAAGTAAATGTGTACTAAATTGTTCTTTTATATGAATTTATTCTGATTCTATATTATTTAACATTTTTACCAATGTTACATATTTAATTATGCACAGCAAATTTATATTTTGAATACGATTATTCATTTACAATTGTAATAAAATCTGGCGATTGACAAATACAAGACAAACTTTTGGAGAGCATTCATCGGTGAGTTTGAATGGAAATACAAATTGGTCAGTTACAGCAGAGTATGCTTCATTTATGGCGACTTATTTTGTTCGCCTGATTCGGCGTTATTTTTTAAATGAGCAGGAAGAAACATCTTAATGCTAATGTACGTGAATACATAGTTTTATACTTATAACTGCAATAACGGTTACAAAAATGAAAAATAATTTGCAAGGAATCATTGATTTTATAAGTTTTTGTTAAATTATTAAAAAAATACGATCCAAATTAGATGAAACGGAAGTAGTATAAATTCAAAAGTATCCAGTTTTATTTAAAACGAACAAAATCATACAAACCAGTCGCATACTTTCAGCGTAATCGGGGAGCATACATAAAAAAATACATACGCGTCGGGTTAATAAATCCCTTTCCCATTTTCTGGAAATTTAGTGAAAATATTTAAAATGATAGTTCCATCACTTTTGTGTTGACTGTTACATACATATCCATTTAAGTAAAACAATCTTCATATTTGGTCATTATAATAAAAATTTAACAAATCAGTGTAAAAAAATATTTTATTAGAATTATGACTTTTATGACTAAAAAAAAAAACAAACATTTTTTTATGAGAAGGGATTAAAAAGGTCTTTTTCGTTGTTAAAGTTTTTACGTTGTAGAATATGTTCATTATAAAAATTATGAAGTAAAATAAAAATACTTGTTTTTGCCGCAAAACTTTTAATGAATTCGTAAAAATGTAATATTTTTATACAAGACGTTGAAAACTGTATACTACAATATTTAAATCATAATTTTCAAGTTAATGGCAAAAGAAGTACTTACATTTTTTTTTACTTTCGGATGTAAGGGTTTTCTAGTGTACAAAATATCATTCAGCTATACTTTTTAAGAAACTTAAAAGAAACATTTCAAGAGTGTATAGAAACATTCAATGTTTTTCCAGATAAAAAGATTATGTTAATTAAATAATGAAAATAATCAAAAAAGTTTTCCATAAAAGAGAGAAATAAAATAAAATGTTGTTTAACATAGAAATGATAAACTTAGAGTTAAAATAGCAAAGAAAAATATTTCCCATTTGATATATACTTAAACTTATAAACAATCAACTTAATAACATAAGTTAAATTCTGGAAATAGTTATTTAGACAAATAAAAATAAAAAGATTAACTATAAGGTTCCAACGTCATGTTCACTTTGAGATTATACAGAAAGTTTTAAACACAGAAAATGAAAATTATTATCATTATTGCAATACATACATATACAGGGTTCCTACGCTTGAAGAATTTTCAACCACTTTTACCAGAATTTTTGTAAAGTAATATTTGGCTTATTTAATAAAGTAAAATATCTGTATTCATGTATATCGTCTGGTAGTTTACGATATTTCTGTTAATAAAACGACTGAAATCTACTAAATCCTTTAATGTGTGCGAACTCTAATACATTAATTATAAATAGAAGTTTTCATATACGTCCATTAAAATTTTTAATTTCATTTGTAATAGTTTTTTGTCATTTTTCATCTTTGTATTTATTTGTATTTTCTGTTTCTGATGATGATTGAATAAATTCAATCGAAACATGTAAAAATTATTAAGATCTTTTAATGTTTTTATTAGTATTTAACGTCCTTTATAGCAATTAAATATTTTAAGGCATATTTTTGAAACGAACTCTAATATGCACATACATATACAGAGCCATGATAATTATTAGAATAGTTGTGAATTTTTAAATTTTTCTTGATTAATATTGTATATACTTGCAATGTTTCATGAAAGTTATTTTGATTTGTATTCTAGTTAATTTTCACTCCTTTAGAATAGTTTTGACATATAATTTTGTGAAATATTGCCATTTCTTTTTAAAAAAAATTATTTGATCTAAAGTAATCAAAGTGTTTGCATTGCATAAATAATTTTCTTGATTAACCGAAAAATTTAAAATAAAATTTTAAAACAGTCTGCTTAATGAGCAAGTATTTTCTTTCTTTTGCTAAGTTAGTATCAATATTATTTTATTCTTAAAACAAATCCTTTTATTGTTTTGGTTAGTTTATACTTAATGGTAACTTCAATTTTTGATTGACAAAGGATTATTGTGTGATTATGGGTATAACAAGTGATATTTCAACAGATCAGTTAGCTATGGTAAAGTGTCTCATCCAAGAAAATAACTGCACAATAAAAGATGTAGAATAAGAAGATCTTTAGACTTCAAATGTGAATATGAAAATCCTAGAGTAGGAAAATGCAGCAAGAAAAGGAAATGTACTGCAAAAAGAGAAAGGAAGTTAATTGAAATTACAAAAGCAAACAGAAGAGCAAGTAACTAAAAATCTCTTTGCAAGCGTTTGGGATAAATATATGTGATTCTTCTATCTGTAGAAAACTTTTCTCAGCTGGATGACTCAGCTGGTGCTCATCATTCTCGAAAAAAGGCTAAAATCACATCTGCTACGGAAAATTAATAGAAGGACTGCTTTTCAACATAATCTCAATCCCTAATAATTAAAAAGATAAAATTAATAAATACAATTACACATATTTAATAAAGTAAATAAGCACTTCACATAAATTTACTGATTCTTACTCTGCAACCTTTCCGTTTAAAACAGAATATTAAAGTTTATTTGATTATATAGTATGTTTCAGAAAGTCAAAATTTTCTTTATTTAATGCGTTCTCATTATTCAACAAAATTCAAGATCGTTCCTTTTTTAATTACATAAAAAAGGGAAATTCTATTATCTCAAGTATGAAAATTTTCATATTTAAACTTTTTCATTTAACTTTTTTTTTCCTATCAATCTTTTTGAAATAAACGCTTTTGCAATTTCTTTTTGACAGCAATCACGCAGTTTTCTACGATAACAAAAGAAATAAAAATCTATAATTGGAAATCAGCCTGATTTGACATTAAAAAAATGCTACAATTGAAAAATGAATGCAAGGAAAAAAGATAGTGACTGAAAAATCCAGATGTTAATTTTCAAAAAAATATTTTATTGACTGCTGCTTTCTTTTCCCTTTTTTTTTTTTTTTTTTTTTTTTTTTTTTTTTTTTTTTTTGTAAGAAATAATATTTGAATGATATGTTCTACTTTATTGCGCGTTTCATTGCGAAATTTTATCTAAGGCTTTTATTTGTCACAATGACGCAATTTAATTGACTGATGAGATTTTGTTAGCTCACAGACTATCAAAGCCTGTGAGTTTATGTGCCTACCTGTTCTGTATGTATATATGTACGTATGTATGTATGTTTGTAATGTGATAACTCATGATAAAATATCAAATTTGCTTCCAATTTTGGATGTCGGTTTATTGTGATAAGACGCTTCCCTGATTAGTTTTGTGAGTTCATTGGGTAACTAGAGAGGGAGGAGAAGATGGTGTAATCCCACCCTCTTAGTTTAAGTAAATGGGTTTTTTACGTAGAATTTACAGATTTGCTTCAAATTTTGGATATAACTTCATACTGATAAGACGCTTCCCTGATTAGTTTTGTGGTTCTTTTATTTCGTATAAAGGAAAAACAGACGAGAGTGGAGATCTCTACTGTGTCCCTTAAGGACACGTGTTAGTTTAGCTGATGACGAGCTGTTATTGTTGTAGCTCGAAACACCTCCTGCTTATTTTTTCATTTTATGGTGATTTTACAAAGTTTTTTATTTTATTTAACATTGGTATTCACTATAAAAAAACACCTACGAAGAAAATAATAGCCAGATTTACTATTAATAATGTTGATATCAGACTTTTTTGAAATAAATAAGCAGTAATTAAAAAAAAAAAAAGGTCATAAAAATTCCCCTTTATTTTCTGACACAAAAAATAGCCCTAAACCTGTGAAACAATATCGTACAAAATGGTGGAATCGAAATTGCTGACTGATATTGCTGTGATTTTTTTCCCATTAATTTTTGTGCATTACTGATTCAATATAAAATTCACTGTGATTATTTTTTAAACCTCAAATTACACAGACATTTTTCCAAATGGAACATCTCAAGGCAAATTCGACTTTTGAAATTGCTCTTATTTTTTCAGGAGATGTATAGCGCTTATTGAAATGCATGAGTTATTATAACTCAAAAAATAACTGGCACAAAGAACTGTAGTTTTGAAGATTTTAAAATTCAATATCCACATTAAAAAATTAATAGATTAACAATACACATTCTTTTCGAAAATAAGTATCAAAATATACAAAAGTTTGAAATTAATTTTCGAAAAAAAAAAAAAAAGTATTTTAACTTGTACATCTTTTCAACAGAAATCGATATCTACAAGCTCAAAACGCAAAAGTTGAGAATTAAAGTTTCTGCACTAATCAATTTTTGAAATAACTCAAGTATAAATAACTCTCATATCGATGTATTTTGAAGCGATAAAAAAAGAACGTCATAAAATTTCTCTTTTCTTTTTGACTTAAAAAACTGCCCTGAACATGTGAAACATTATCGCACAAAATGGTGACCCGAAATGGCTTTGCTATGATTTTTTTCCCATTATTATTTGTGCGTTTGTTGATTCAATATAAAATACATTATGATTATTTTTAAACCGCAAATTATGCAGATATGTTTCCAAATGAAAGATCTCAAAGCAAATTTATCTTTGAAATTGCTCTTATTTTTTAAGGAAATGCATAACACGTATTGAAATGCGGGAGTTTATTATAACTCAAAAAAAAAAAAAAAAAAATAATTAAAGCAAAAAGCTGTAATTTTGAATTCGCATATTTTTGAAAATTGTAGAATTATATATCCACTTAAAAAATTAGATTACAATACATATTCTTTTCGGAAACAAGTATCAAAATCTAAAAAAGAAATTAGGAAAGAATTGTAACTTATGCATTTTTTCAAGAGAAATCGATTTTTACAATCTAAAAAAAAACATGGATTTGGAATTTTAGTTCACGCACTAACCAATTTTTTAAATATGCTTAAATAATTTTCATACCAATGTATGTTAAGGCGATTAAAATGAATGCAGCATTAAACTATTCCGAATGCAAACCTCTATGATCCTTAAAATACTTATTCAAATGATTTCCTGTATGTACTGGAAAGTTCAATGTTACAAAGAAACCAAATATGACATAAGGAGGCATTAGGAGATATGTCATAGGGAGATAGCATTAAAAACTTCCAAAACAAAGGATTTATTCTTTATCCCGTTCGGTAATATACATATTTCTATAGTATCTTCCTGGAAAAAGCAAGGTCAGGAATAAAATATATAAGACTAATAAATATATTTATATATATTTAATAAAGTAAATAAGCACTTCACGTAAATTTACTGATTCTTATTCTGCAACCTTTCCGTTTCAAACAGAGTATTAACATTCATTATAACTGGACTGTATATTTCAGAAAAACTCTTAATCGGAATATTACAAATACTCCTGTTATAAATCAATTTACAGACACTTAAATTGTACAGAGACAACATGGAAATGGCAAAAGATAAACTGAGTCGAAATTTTAAAATACAGGAAGCAGTTTCTTACTCTTTCCAATTTTTAAAAGAGCATTTACATGTTTTATTACAAACCAATCTTTGTTTAAAACTTAAATTGTGTTTTTTAAATCATAAGATTTTTTTTCATGATTTGTCGTCGTTAAATTTTTATAGGTCTAGAATTTTTAAAGAAAAAGGATGCAGAGTTAGAACATATATTTATGTGTGCGTACATAATTATATAAATAAGTAACACATATAGTATTCGTTCAATCCGTCCGTCTGTCTATTCGCCTGCATATAACAGAGTAAAACTATTTAACCAAATCATTTGAAATTTAAAATATGTAATTGTCGTATAATTTTGTCGAATCATTTCAAATTTTAACCAATACTTAAAAATAATTTTTCTTACAAAGTTTGGCGCTGCTATCTATAGATAAAATTAAAATGAAATATTGTACTTCAAGTATATAAATATTAAACATACATTTAAAATGTGAAATAACTTAGAATTTATTTTTAAAAATAGAATAAACATGTATAGTTAAAAGACTAAAATAAATATTCGAGTAAAAATTGAAAAAAAAATATTTTAAATATTTATTTAATATTATAAAAAATATTATAAATTTTAAAGCTCTTCTAAAAAACTAATGAAAAAAACTAAATAAATTATATTTAGAAATAAAAAAAAAATTTTTACGATAGTGAATTATTGCTTTTGTATTAGGTTCCAATATGTGAATATTTATATTATAAAATATTTGATATAACCCTTGCAATAAAAATTATCATTCAAAATTTTTTACAATTTACATTTTTTAACATGACGTTTTAGATCTATAGGAGAATTATGTCTTTAGTGCGCTATGCATCTGTATATATGCATTGCTATTAATGTTAAAAGGTGATTTTCTTGCATGTTTTGAGCCATGTTAATAATGACTCCCTTAGTTGCTTGCCAAAAGCTGTGATGCGCTTTTGCTTAGTAAAAGTTTGGACAGGCTTGCACTAGAAGATTAACTGCACAAGTAAAACAGCGTGTAAAATAAAAATCCATTTAATACCTAAGAATAAAATTATAAGTCACAAAAAAAAATACTGAAATAGATTATAAAGTCATTATATTATCTTTTTGTTTTATTTTTCACATTTAACCTCAGTATGTTCAAAAATCTATCCATTTTTCTTCCATTTGTGAAACTTGCTTGCCATAATCTCCATTTCTTCGTTGGTTAATGCAAAAGTTGCGTGACTGGATGATAGAGAATAAAATTTCAATCTTCTGACCACGAAAATTGGAAAGAGGATCCAACCGTAAAAAAATAAAAGTAGAGCAATCGTAAGCCAAGTAAATTATAAATCGTAAGGCATCAGAAATTTTTTAAATATGCATTGCTCGAAAATTAAAGGAGATAGGGTAATATCCCCAGTAATTGGCACATTAAGGATTTGTCTTTAAACTTACTTATATTTTCACCAAGAAATAAATATTTACTTGCAAATATTTTAAAATCAAATAGTGTATATCTGTGCATCTATTTTGCCCACTAAAAGCAGAAATATTTGAAAAAGTATTTTTATAAAAATATATTTATAAAAAGTTGCTCAAATCACCAGTAATTGACACTTAGACTTTTACACAATTAAAGTAACACTTTTCAACTAAACAAAACTGTTGTCAATTAAAATTTAAAACATACTATAAATCAGATAATAATAAATTGAAATGCATGCCTTTTTTAAGCCAGAGAAAGAGCATTTGCAACAAAAGTGGCTACTAGGATACAAGCCATAATTGATTCCCTTTCCTAGGCACTATTGTCATTTAGTGCATAAATCAAAGTTATAATCTGTAAAGTAAATGAGCATATAGCTGGTATATGGTCTTGCATTTTTAAAAGACTGGATATAAATCTTACTTAAGGACATTTTTTAGGATGTGCCAATCACTGGTGCCTGCCAATTACTGGGGATGTTACCCTATATATGAAATTTTATAAGTTAAACAACAAAAATTTTTAGACATTTTTTGAAATAAAATACTAAACACATTAACGAAAAATATTAATTATTTCCATTAATTCTAAAGGAGAAATAGAGTAGAATTTGAAGCCAGAGAAAATGCATTTGTTGTTCTGTTTCAAATACAGTAGATTCCCTAAAATCTGCACAGCTTGTTACTATAGGATGTGTGAAGTTTTAAATTTAGAAAATTCTAGTCATTGCTTTCTTTACTATTTTTAAACAGCAATTTGAATGTAATAATTCAATCAAAATTTTAATGAACGCTTGCAATATAGATAAAAATTATAATTAAATAATAAACTAAATTAACAAAAATAAAGTTAATTTAAAAAACAATAAAATTATTCAAAGTAAAGGAGAAGTAATTAATTAATATATAGTTAAATATGTATAATAAAGATAAGGTATATTTTTCTTAAAATATTCAAGAAAACTTTACTCTTAAAGGTTCCCAAATAATTCATATCAAAACTATAAAGTAAAGAAGTTTTATTTTAGGTTTAACCAGTCTTAACGAATAAAGCTCGGTTAATTAATGAATATATTTGGTAAAAAGATGGTGATTACCAGTGATATTAGCAATATCTTGATTTTTTCTCAGAAATAAATTTACACTTAATTCATAGAGAAACATGATTACAATCATATTATCAAGAATCGCATATTAGAGTACAAACAAAATGATATAAAACTAAAAAATTCTATAATTTTGGCCTTGCACCTGAACTGAAAGTTTTATTGTTTACATGTGTGATGATGTGTGGATTTTAGGCGTTTGCGGAATTTAGGGTTGCAGATTTAAATGAATCCTTGAGTTATTTCTTCGCGATGAGCATCCTTTACGGAATCTTTAATTTTTTAAAACCATCTTTAAAAAAAAGAAAATTTTGCCTTTATTTAATTGAAAAAATTCTTTGAATTGGACAGGTAGAAATTTTAATTTAAATTACTGGTAGAACAATCAAGGCTTCTGAAGAGTTTTCTGCCTCACATATAGGTGACGCTCCTGACGAAGGGGTTAAACCTTTGCACGGAGATTATTCTGGTTAAAAGTGATTACTTATTATATAGGTAAGAATATTCCAAAATTTAAATTACAAGCAAATATATTTATATTCTTTTCGCACCACTATTTTTAAAACTGCATTTCAAAATATATTTTTCTTGCAAATGTTCTCAAAGTGTATGAATAAAAAAATGTTTTGAAAAAGTGATACGCTGTAAAAAATGTCAGATGTTTCTAAATTCATAGAAATGTACTGTAATCAAAAACGAAAATATACAGTGATCTCTTCTAACTCAACTAAGGCTTCGAAAATCAATCTTTTATCTTTAAAAATCCCAGAAAATTATTTGTTTTCGAAATTTAAAGAAGAATTTATAAAAGTTAATTTTTTTAGCTTCCCGTCCTTTTCGGAAACTTTTCTAAGTAGCTTTAACAGTACAATAATAACTTTTCTCAAATCAAAATATCACTTTTTCGGATACTACCAATTCATACAAAAATATTTTGATATTCAGAGAACATGTTTAATAGGCAAACATACAATATTAATAGTATTAACATTAATATGAAAATTAACATTATTTTGCTACAATTACATGCATAAAATCAGTTATGGACGCTGAAAATGTTTACTTGAGAATTGGTAGTATCCGAAAAATTATGATATTTTGATTAGAGAAAAGTGATTATTGTAATGTAAAAGCTACTTAGAAACGTTTCCGAAAAGGACGGCCAGCTAATAAAAATTAATTTTTATAAATTCTTCTTTAAATTTCGAAAACAAATAGTTTTTCTGAAATTTTTAAAGGTAAAGGAACGGTTTTCGAAACCTTAAGTGAGTTAAAAGAGGCCACAGCATATTTTCGTTTTTGATTACAGTACATTTTTATACATTCAGAAACATCTGTCATTTTTACAGTGTACGAGGTGCCATTAAAAAAATGCGCCTATAATTAAAATTTTGAGATAGTCCCACATATAGTGTAATGCTGAACTGTGTTCAGGAGTTGAAATTTGATCCCCCCGCCTCTCTTAATCATGTATACAGTTCAGTTTGATCTACTTAACGACTACCAACGATTCAATTTTTGAACTCAAAATTTAAGTCTAAGCTTTTAAAGGCAATTAATGAGATTCAAAATAACTGTAAAAATATTTGTTCGTTACTCCAAAGTCTAAAGTGCCCTCTATTGGTATTTTTTAACTTTATCTTTAAAATTTATTTTCAAGAAACCAATTATATAAAGAATAGTTCAAGCAAAAATTGAAAATGACCTTTTTAATTTTATTTATTCATTCAACATCCTTTTCTATTTTATTTATTTATCAAATAAGTGTTGTACCAAAAATAAAACACCGCATTTTGCCCTGCTGAACAATTATTATAAGTATTATAAAAGAAAATAATAAAAAAGGCAAAGTATGGACGCCAATGTGCAGGTTTGTTTTATATTTACAATAAATAAAACTGAAATTCATGTACTTTGAAAAAAAAAGCGACATCGACCTAAGGATGTAGCGATATTTCATATGCAGCTCTAAATGTATGCTTTGTTACATTAGATTACACTGTATTTTATGTACATTAAATTTATTTTTTGTCAATAACTTTTTTTTGGATTAAGTTTTACCTTTATTTTCCTAGAATAAATGAGATGATATTCTGGCATGTCTAGTGTTTACTTGCAGATATTTTTTTTATCTTTTCCCTTAGAAGTTTGAATGCGCATCCAAAAAAATATTGTACATTGTTAAAAATATTAGACTGCAATGCAAAATCTTTGCGCTGCGCGAGTATGTAGTTTTAAAGTTAAATCAAAGTTATTTAAATATTTGTCAAAGCATAACTCCGGCATCCCTGCAAAAAATGACACTTTCGTAAACACGATAGTCTCAAAATATTTGTGGCATCGACATAAAAATGTGCTGAACGTTGCTAAAGCCAAAAAACTCGGCGGGTATTCAAATTCAAAAATGTTCGTCAACTCTATTGGTAGACTTGAAATGTCGGCTCAAAATTTTTCGATAGAGATTATATTGGGATTTTAAAGCTACATATTTTGGAGATAAAGCTATTTTTTAGTTATCTGCTCTGGGCTTTCTTCTAATCCAATTTTAATAATTCATAAATAAAATAAAATAAAATAATAAAAAAATAAGGTTGTTTCTTACTAGATTTACCCGTGTTAGTTTTTTTAATATTCACCTTTTTATATTTAAATTGAAATTTAAAAAAATTATGAAATTATTTCAATTTTTTTTCCAAGTCATCAGAATCAATGACATTACTTGTAGCGAGGTGTAAAAGTTTTTGATTTAGTAGTACGTTTGAATACGCGCGTTTTTCAACAAGACTCTGTACTATAAAGTTAGAATAGTAGAAGAAGAACAGAGAAAATAGTTTTTTTTTCATCAGAGTTTAACCCCTAAAGTAATTCTCTGTTTGTTGCACTTGTTCTCCCCCTCTGCAGATCAGATGACATGTTGTCTGCTAGTTCTGGACCTTTGGACTATTTTAATTGGACAGTTTAAAATTTTCGATTTCGAAACAGGATGTAGAGGGTACCACATTTACCGTTCTTTATTCATGAATCGCAAAAAATGACAAACATACTAGAAAGGATTTTGGGGTAAAAAATGGAAGCATTGTGTTTGTTTTCTTCTACTATTTTACCTTCATGCTCTACACAGTCCCTTATAGCCCGTAAGACCTAAAAATGTATGGTCAGCCCTAACTAGTTGTCTCCAGCTACCCAGATATTAACCAATGTGAGGTTACCTTTTAGCTGTGGATGAGAAAGGCTCCAATAGTCATCCACATAACACTGTTGCATCTCTCAGGCCAGCGGTTGTATATACAAAGGCAACTATTCTCAACACAGATTTTATTATTGCGTGTAGTCTATTTCGACAGTATATGGCGCACTATTTATTATATACAAAACATGATGGTAGTATACCTCTGTATTTATCTTTATTTCCATTATAGTTTGAGAGACGGCAGCAAAGACAATGATCTCATCGAGTTCATGGCTGAAATTTCAGAATTAATTAAAACTCGATTTGTATATTAAAACTCAATTCTGCCAAGGGATAGCTTGGTAGAAAACAATTGAAAACCGATTTTGGCAAATGAATCATAAGTTTACCATTGTGTTTTACTGCACCCAAAAGTATGATAACATGGACGACTGGGATCAGGAAAATAGTATGATAAACCTATATGAGTTGGCTACAAAAATCGTGTTTTGTGGGGTTTTTGATGAAGAAATGACTTTGCTTCGGACGGATTGCTTTTTATACGCGAATCGAGTTTTAATTAATTCTGGAATTTTCGCTGCGAACTCTGTGAGATACAGATGTGTGCTGTCGCCTCCTGTTGAAGTATATTTAACCCATTTACCTTGGCTTATTTTTAAATTTTTCACCACCAGTTTTTCAAAATAGAAAATTTTCTGTAATTGAGTTGCGAAAATAAAGTAATTAAATAAGGTAAGTTTTACAAATAAAAAAAAAACTTGCGGGAATAATGAAGGATTATGAGCAACTTAAGTGGTATGCATATCTGTCACGCGTCCCTAAAGCGTTAATGTATCACGACAGGATGGAAAACAATAACGATTTTCTCCTACAGATCGTAATGCAATGTAATTCTTCTGCACATCCCTGTATACGAATTGCAAATACTACTGAAAAAGATTTATTCTCTTCTAATAAGAAAATATGGTTCATTCCACCTCACTGATGCATATCCATTTCATTATACTTTAAGTATTATAACGTTAATTAAAAGAACCTGAATTGTTTTTTTTTTCATAAACCACGAAATAACGTAATTTTTGTGTGACCCTGTAAATGAGTTCTAAAAATATCAAACAGTATTTAGAAAACATAAATAACGTAGAATAATTTCATAGTATTTCAAGTACATTTACTATATATTTATTAGAGTTAGAACATGGGCAGATAGATATTTGATAGACAGATATAGAAACGACATTCATAAGCAGTTTTCAACTGTGGTGGAAAGAGTTAAAAAGAAATACAGTCGAACCTCTATATAACGAAACTCCATACATCGAATTTCTCCATATAACGAATTTTTAGTAAGAACGGTCCCCTTTTCGCATGATTACATTAAAAACAGACTCTATTTAGCGAAATATCTATCTCCATATAACGAATTTTTTCATAAATTGATCTTAATTTATTCAGTTTTAAAAAAGCTTCGAAATCCTATGGAATCAATTTTCCATCACTTATTTTTGATTTATCGTTCAGTGGAGAAGTTTTTTTTAAAATAAATATTACTCCTCTCTTTATTCTTTAAATCTAACAAGTTCATCCCACCTCCCACACACCTTTCAACATCCTTCTCAAAACACAGTCAATTGAATTGTTACACATATAAGAGAGGAATCAATGAGAGCACATAAGAGAGACCTTCAAATGGAGGAAAATATCAACTACAATTTTTCATTCCTTGCTAAAATTTGAGAATTTTTTTTGAGAGCATAACAATTGTAATTTTAAAATCAAAACAACAAAAAATTACAGATTTCTTCCTCTGAAATTTATGTAAGTCTTCCTCATTTGATTTTCATTAAGCTTTCAAATAAATGTCTTTTCTCTTTTTTGAAACTGCTTAAATAAGTAAGAAATAAAATGTTAGGTTAATATATACTTTTAAACATTTCAAATTCTTAATTAAAAAGATCAAAAATAATATTTGTTCAAAATTTACACATTAAATACTATTTTTAACATCATACTCTATACATCGAATTTCTCTATATAACGAATTTTTTACTGGAACGATGGATTTCGTTACATAGAGGCTCGACTGTATATTTAAGAAGATTCAACGTAATTGAATTTTATTAAATTAATGTGCATAAAAATACAAAGCTTTCGACGAAAACTTGTGTACGCCACAAAAAATAAAATATAATTACACAAAAATGGGCATTTGTTTGGAGTTTCTATCTGCATTTGTTGAACAACTAAATCTTGCTTAACGTTAATGAGAATAAAAGGAAACTATAAAAATACCTTAAATGTATATTAAATAAATTCCTTTATTGAATAAGATTAAAGAAAGCGAATTTACTGACTTCATACGATAAGATTATATAAAAGAAGGAGAATGAAAGAAAATCTAACAAAAAGAGATTTTTTTTTAACTGAATAGAATTAAATAAATAAGAGTTAAACAGAAGCTTGTAAAATTAGATTATATTTAAAAGCGTCGCATTATTTTATAAGAAAAAGCAAGCGAAATATACAACAAAAGATTCTTTAGCTGTATTATTTCAAATTATTTCTTACATAATGTCTTGGAAAATGTAATTCAATAAATATTTTTTTGTGGTTTTACATTTAGCTAATACAGACGAAGATAGTTATTAAAAATATCTTCTACCAATCACAAAAATAAATAATAGTTTAATAGGTATCTTATTATTTTTTTTCGTTTATAATTTTAAATTATTTGATTATTTGAAAATAAAAACATAAGTTCTTTAAATATAAATGTAAATACAGTAATCCTTTAACATTCGCGAGTTTTGATTATTCGCGAAAAAAAATAGTCATTAGGGGCCACCCTTAATACTTACACATGATGGCTATGCATAATAGAATATATGAAAATAGAACAAGCTTAAACTATTTAAACATGCATTGCAATTCCAAAATAAAATTTAAGCGTATATTTAGATATTTTATAATACATAGTAAAGTTCTATAACAGAAATGCGGGTACTACTTGTTTATCTCGTAAACCTATATCGACAAATTATATAAATTTCCAAACTACCCGTAAATCAGGGTTGGCAAGTTTCTGACAGTGTGCGGTTTTATCCGGTTAAAACATGGTTTAAACCATCATGGCTAAAACCTCTTGTCAAAAACCTCGTCAGAAACCTCAAATACTACACTGATCTGTAAATTTTCGCATTAAACATCTGTCACAAATATACAATATTAGATGTAATACTAAAAATTCACTTTTACTGTATTGTATATTATCATTTCCAGGAAAAAAAAAAAGAAAAAAAAATTGTCATAAATCTAAAAATTTGGCCTGCCTCCAAACTTGCTCAACTAGCAATGCTTCTGCTATCAAGCCCTGCTAGCTCAGCACCAATTGAGAGAGTATTTTGTAACTTTGGCTTCATACACTTTAAACTCATAAATCATTTGGGTGTAAATAAATGTGCTAAATTGGTTAAGTGCTATAGGATGCTGTAGGGTAAAATTGATTCAGATTATTAACTGTACAAAATCATTTTCTTCTGTTTGAACATTCTAAAAAACAATGTTTTATTGCAATTAAAGTAATTTAATTTTTTTGTAATTATTAAATTACAGTATAATTAATTTTAAATAAAAAATTACTCAATGTTTCTCTCTTGTTCTTAAAATGTTTAAAGCGCATTACACGTTTTTGACGGTTTAAGCCAGTTTTTGACGGTTTAAACCAGTTTTTGACACTTGTCATGTCAAAAACCAGTTTCTGACGTCAGAAACCCAACCCTGCCCTAAATTAAACAAAATGGCATAATGTTTATTTTAAATAACGAAAAAATAGATAAGTTAGTAAAAGATTAATAAAAAATACGAATTAAACATCGAATTAAAAACCGCTTGATGATATAACAACTATGTGTAACGTATTTAATGTCAAGTGAATACGAATTTATGATAAGCTATTATTGGTATTTAGTTTTATAGTTTCGCGATAGCTTTTTGGTCGACGGGTTAATCAAGTAGTACCGTATTGCGTAAAAGAAACATTTTTATAATTCAAAGAGTAATAACCGTATTAATTAACAGTTTACTACGTCGGATTAAGTGTCTCATATCCAATTAAAACATATCTTTCAAATTTCGATGAAGTACAGTTGCATGAAGAATGTGTGGAAAATAGGATTACAAATATCTCCACAATTAATTATCCGATCGACTTCGTTCTTTATGCAAAATTTATTTTGTTTTGTTGTCTTTTACATTTACTCCTTAAAAAAAAAAAAAAAAAATTCGAAAATTTAATGTACTTTTTATTAAAACGAATATTTCAAAAATTCGAAAAAAAAATAGTTTAGGATAATCGAAGTTACTGATATTAAATAGGTTTCTTCACATTGTTACATACTAAGCAAACCAAATTGTAAATCCCTATCTTAATTTATTCGGGAGGTAGAGCGTTTACAGACACACTCAGAGACAGATAAACAGATAGACGGATCGCAGATTTTTTTTTGTAAAAATATGTTGTTCAGAATATCCAGTGTCTGAAACGTGTAAATCCGTCAAAGTTTTTTTTTCTATTTTCAATACGACTTCAAGACTTACCCTATATTACGTATGATGGGTAAATAAAATGAAGAACATGTCAACATTCGCAAATACTTAACTTTTATATTCGCGGATTATGTTTTTATAAAGAATATTTTTTTAAAAATTATTATTAATTAAGGAATATTTTTTATAAATAATCTACTTAAAACGCCATCAAAATGTACAAAAATGCAAACGTAAATAATTTTACTGGGCATTATGATACTATTTGTAGATTTTATTAGAAACAAAAGCCATATTAAATATACGCAAAAACATTCCTACAACAAGCATATTCGGTTCCAATAAAAATTCGTCACGTTTAATTGGTCATATTTAAATCTAGATTTTGAATGTTGAAAAAAAATAACAATTAATGCTACTAAAAACTACTGTTCACATTTGGAAAAAATATAAAAAATTAAGTATCAAACAAAAATTAATTACATAATTTAATTACTGGAGAGTTTTTAAAAAAGACTCTATTGATGTTTGCTTTGCTCTTACAATTTTATCGTTTATAACTTTTATTCCGAAGACCTTTCGAAGTTCATGAAATAAAAATAACTTTTTGGGCTGGAACAAATAATGATGATTTCATCACATTATCTACGCTGGTCGGATGAAATGTCCTGGTCCCAACACAGAAATGGCACCACTAGGACATTTATATACTACCACTGGATTGTACTATCTCTGACTATTTTATAATCACAGTTTCACAGTTTCAAATCTGTAGCTTGGTTACCGTTTGATTGACAGTACTTAAAACAAGACTATTTTAGAATTTTTTAAGAAAATGGAAGATTTAAAAAAAAAACGAGTGGTAATCTAGAACTTCCATCTGAAGATTTAACATCTAAAGAAATAAAAAAAAGACACAACAAACTGAGTGACTCTGCCCCATGATATTCAATGTTTAAATGGTGGGTTCCAAAGTTTAAAATGGGACAGTCGAACAAGTGATGTGGCCCACTCTGGAAGTCCTGTGGAAGTGATAATTCCTGAAATTGTTCGGAAAATTCATTGAATAACCCTGGAGTACAGCAGATTAAACAAATTAACATATACATAATCATATGATGGTCCATAAACATATCAAAAGTAGTGCGTTTAATATTTAAACTTATATTTTCTGCTTCCACAAAGTCTGTAAGGTGGTTGCCACGTTTGTTGACACCTGACCAAGTGTTGCATCAGAAAACATTTTTAACTCGAAATTCGGAACTCTTCCGCCAAAAATCCCCAAAAAATATTTGTGACGGCTTCTAATTATGGATAAAACTCTACTTTCATGACAGCAAATTACAGTCGAAACAGTGGATTATGCCGGATGAATCAGCTCCAAAAAACGCGAAGTCAACTTTGCCAGGTAACAAGGTGAGGGAGGGTATTTTTTAGGACGCAAAGGGAATTTTTTTAATTGATTACTTAGGGAAGGGTAAAAGTATCACTGATGAGTAGTACGCAAGTTTACTGCAACATTTGAGCGACGAGATAAAGGGAAAACGGACTCATTCGGACAAAAAAAATCTTGTTTTCCCATGACAATGCTCCAGCACATCGGTCAGTCATCTGAATTTGAAAAATCTACAAATTAAGGTTCGAATTGTTTAAACATGTTCCTTATTCGCGAGATTTAACATGCATTGACTATTCCCTAACCTCAAAACATTTCTTAGTGGACTAAAATTTCAGGGCAGCGAGGGGTTATTGATGCCGTAAACAACTATTCTGTAGAGCTAGACAAATGACGCTATTGAGATGGTTAAATTAAATTAGAACACCGATAAGATGAATTTATCAGTCTTTCCGAAGGTAATGTTAAGAAATAAATACAATTATAAAAATGTTGCTTTCTTTGTCAGACTGGAGACTTTTCATCCGAACCTCGTATTTCTTTGAGAGTTCTTGGCAAAAGAGCAGAGATATTTATTGACCATTTTTCTGAATTTGTCATCAGAGTTATATTCATTGCCTAAAAAACACAGAAAGGGGGTTAAACACTTTAAAGCTATCGAAATAAAGAAAAAAAATCTAAACTGAGCTTAGAAATTTGATGAATAATATGCTCTCCGGAATTGTTTTTTTAACAAAATCTTCTTCAATAGACTAGGAAAAAAAAATTATTTCATTTTCTTTAAAAAAATTGGTCGCTCATGGAGGAAGTTCAACTGGGATGGTCTCTGAACGGAGGGAAAATTAGTATTGAGCCTATGAAAATAAATTTCGTTCTGGGACAAAATGGTTGTTCAGTTAGGTAGTCGCTTAATTGCGATGGTCGCACGGGGAGGTTTCACTGTACATTTATTTTATGATTTGCAATGTTTTTGCAATGTAAAAAAGTAAAATAAAATAAAACTCTGCTAAATTCTTAAGCTACCAAAATCTAAGCATATTTATTTTTTAATATTTTGTTTTTGTTAGATTTATTTACAAACAAGGATTCTAAATAAAGTATAACATAATCCCTTAAATGTCTTTTATTATAATTATTTAACGAAACAGATAAAGTGCGCACTCCTGCACTACTTTTCTCTAAATCTGCTGAAAATTGTCCAGTGATTCAACTGTTTTCATAGAAAATAATTTTACTCCATTGTAGAGATGGGAATGCTCGGAAAAAACCCCGGGAAAATTGGGAAAAAAACCGGTTTTTTTTTCGGCTTTTTTTCGAAGGCTTTTTTTTTCAATTTTTCCGAACTGGAAAAATTGAAATTTCATTTATGTTTAAAGTTTTCATTTGTATAAATAATTGTGATGAATCTATTAATAAAATTTACAAAATTTTGCAATATAGCTGTCGTATAGGTAAAATTGAAGTGTCAAAATATTCACAATTTAAGAAACTTTTAATTAAGAATAATGATAAAAAATAATAATATATTGACAAATTTTAAGGTACTGTGTTCTCTTTCAAAGTCTTTTGATGCGGAATGTTTTTAGCATTCTGTATGAATAATATTTAATAGTAATATGAATCATTTTTATTAAAAAGACATAACGTTTTAAAATATATATATATATACTGAAAAAGCAATTTTTTAAGCACTAAAATGTGTTTAGATTCTGTTCTCTCCCTACTGCATAAGTATTTCGTTTAGTTACACAGAAAAAAAAACCTGTAAAAGTGGTATTAAAACTTTTTTCCCTCTATACTCAGACAACTTTCATTGCTTTATACAAACGTTATAGATATAGATTACGTCATGATGGTAGATGCAGTTGTAATACATTATAATAAATACCTATAAACGAAATAGTTTTTAAAAAAGGTTTATATAGTACTTAATCATTAAATAGAATTAATGATCATTTTATTTTGTTTTTTCAAATTGTTTAATAGTAAAATTATTAGAAACTGCAAATTATATTGATTGCAAAAATGATATGCATTTCATTATCATCACATTAATTTTATTTGAAGCACACATTCACAAAACCTTACAAGTAATCCCAACTGACTGGAAAATCTCCAGGAGTCAATCTAGCATCTCTGTCTTAACCCTTTACGGCGCAGAGTACTTTCATAACAAAAATTTCGAAATAAATGAGTGACACCGGAATTTAAAAATAAATTTATTTATAAATTCAAAAAAAGCTATATTTCACACATGTAATAAACTAATTTTTTTAACCAAAATTCTAGTTTAAAATATTCAATGTGGCCTTTGGTAATTAAATTAAAGGGTTTCACAAATATGCCACCACCCCTCAAGGGGTTAACGTGCGAGCAGTCAGCAACTGAGCAATCCCATAGAATTCTGGCCAACTTAATTCAGTCTAATACTTTAGTGTCATCAACACCTAGCTCATTAGTCGAAATATCAGACCTAGATCCTCCAAAAATCTGATGGAGCTGAAACATCAATCCCGCAGTAGTCGTGTGTTGGTCTTTTTGCCACCCATATAAATATTCTTCTCCTAATTCATATTCTCTGATAAATACAATGGAGAGCTAGTATGTAATTGGCCTTAAATGTTTATTCACCATCATAGTGAAACTCATATTCCCTTATGAATACAATGGAGAACTACTATGAAGCTGACTTTAAATCTTTATCCACCTCATAGTGAAACTCTTATTCCCTTATGAATACAATGGAGAACTACTATGAAGCTGACTTTAAATTTTTATCCACCATCATAGTGAAACTCATATTCCCTTATGAATACAATGGAGAACTACTATGAAGCTGTCTTTAAATCTTTATCCACCATCATAGTGAAACTCATATTCCCTTATGAATACAATGGGCAACTACTATGAAGATGACTTTAAATTTTTATCCACCATCATAGTGAAACTCATATTCCCTTATGAATACAATGGACAACTACTATGAAGCTGACTTTAAATTTTTATCCACCATCATAGTGAAACTCATGTTCCCTTATGAATACACTGGAGAACTACTATGAAGCTGACTTTAAATCTTTATCCACCATCATAGTGAAACTCATGTTCCCTTATGAATACAATGGAGAACTACTATGAAGCTGACTTTAAATCTTTATCCACCATCATAGTGATACTCATTTTCCCTTATAAATACAATGGAGAATAACTAAATGGTCGCTTTAAATGTTTATCCGCCACTATATGGAAGTAACAAGATATTTCTTTTTTTCCCTTCAGATGCATTTTTCAAGGAAAGTTGAAAATGGTGAAAATGTCGCTAATATCAGTTCATTTATACTTTTCTCCATTATTCCGAATACCATGAATAAAATATAAAACTTAAGTAAAATGCAAATTTACAACTTCAGTAAAATGTAATATTCTAGTGTTAAGTGGAAAATGTTTCTTATTTTGCATTTCATCTATGCAGGCGACCGGCGGCAAAAAGGCTGAGCACCTCCTAATAACGTTATATAAAAAAAAGACGCGACTACTTTCGGATTAACTTTTTTTTAAAGGTCTGATAATATGTTAAGTCTTGATTATGTCCTTAATATTCATCAGTAATTGCATAAAAATGATAAATTTTTGTACTAAATTAGGAAAGAATGGATTAAACATTCCTTATCATAGATTTCAATATACTTAACTCGGCTATATAAGGAAGAATCGTCATTAAATACATTTTCATATTTTTAATGGAACTGTAACCAATTTATTTCAGATGCATACTTATTCAAATGAACTAAACTTATAATGCGGAGTTTCTTTTAATAAAGAACTCAGATATAAAGATTCGAAGTTTATTTAAATAAAGCTTCATAGAGATCAAGCATAAACATATTTAATCATTTCCTTTTGATCTTTTTGAACATTGTTTAAGGTTAATTTCTAATTATATTGCAATACCTTAAATATATGGGAAGGCACTGTAAATGTTATTTACTAAGAAAGATAAAAAAAGGGAGTTCTAGAACATTTATCTAGCATTCTTGCGAGATATAATATGGAGAGGAAAAAACTTTCAGAAGCAGAACAAAAACAAAAGCGGTAACGGATATGAATCAAAACTTTTCAAAGTGCAGTTTTATATTGAATATTGGTTCAAGAAAACTTAAGTTTCATTGCTAAAAGCAGCTGCGATTACTTTGTTTGAAAGTTGCACAAAGTTTCGTTAGGTACTTTTCAAAATACAAAACAGGACTTATTATAATTTTATTATTCCTAGTAATCCTTTTAAGATTTGCCATGTTAAATAAAATGTTAATATCTTTTTCTTTCATTTTTCTAAATGCTCCATTTATAACTATTAAACTCATCGCTTAAAAAAATTTAATAATGCAATACAAGCAAATATTTTGCATATGCGCGTGTATGTGTTCATACAGTCAGATATTATCTCTCTAATGATAATGATTAAATTTTGTATCAAACCGCTTTGCGGTATTAAAAGACGATTGCATTTGGTCAGATATTAAAAACTAGTCGTTGGGGGCCACCGTAATACTTACCCATCATGGATATGAATATGAAAATAAAACATATGAAAACTATTTATTCAATGCATTGTAATTCAAAAATAAAATTTAAATATTGTTAATATACATAGTAATGCTATGTTAAAGAACTGCTGATTACCAATTTCGACAAATTATATAAAACGCCAAACTACTCAAGTAGTACCGAACTGCGTAAAAGAAACATCCTTATAACTCCAAAAAATAATAATTCTATTAACTAACAATGAACTGCGTCGGATTAAGCGTCTCATTTCTAATTAAAATATACCTCTGAATTGAAATTTGAGTGAAATAAAGGGTCATGAAAAATCGAAGAATGTGGAAAACATGATTACAAATATCTCAGCAACTAATAATCCGATCGACTTCATTCTATATGTAAAATGTGTGTTATTTTATTGCCTTTTACGTCCATGCCTTAGAACAAAAAAATTCGAAAATTTTTATATACCTCTCATCAGAACGAATTTTTCGAGAGTCCGAAAAAAATAGTTCCGGATAATCGAGGTTGATGATATTAAATATGCTTCGTCCCATTCTTACATACTAACTACATACAAAATTTCAAGTCTCTATTTCGATTGTTTCGGGAGATAGAGCGTTTACAGACAGACAGACTGACAGACAGACAGACAGACAGACGGACGGCAAATTTTTTTTTCTAAAAATATGTTTTTCGGAATCTCCACTATCTAAAACGTGTAAATCCGTCAAAAATTTTTTTTTCGATTTTCAAAACGATTGCAAGACTTACCCTATACTACGTATGATGGGTAAGTAAAAATTCAATTAGTGGGACTTTTAGGGGTGACCATATGGTCAGATAATTTATATGAAAAAAAATAAAATAAATATTACATTAGTGGACGGTTTTCCGTAAACGAAATCTTTCAATTGAAAATATTGCGTCAAATTTGGTAATATTTGACGAGAAAATGATTTTAAAGATCACCAAGACGAAAACACATGTTTGACGTTGAATAAATAATCTAGCCAAATTCACCAATTTTTGGATACATTTTGTCGACACTAAGAATCAAAATGTCTGTCAAAACTTCAATGTTTCTGTAAATACCTAATATCAATCGAGATACATGATTTAATCAATCAAAATGGAATTATAAATGTGGTTTGGAAGGATGCTCTATCTTTGCAATTAGGAAAATAATGTGAAATTTAGAAATATGTACTTAGTTTTAATATTGATTGTTTTTTAAATAATGTTGTTATAAAAGATTATGATTTCTCACTATAATATAGCGATACAATGATAATTTATTGTCATATGTAGCTGTATGGAAATCTAGTTTTAACCGGCATAGTTCGGTCCGAATGACAAAATCTTAATTGTAATTTGATTTGAACATAAGTACTGTAGACTGCAGAGCTTTTCAACCCGTCGCGTCGATTGCATCCGGTCTATTGTTGTACTGAATGCAGTTCAACATAGAAACATTTTAGGGCCATTCCATGAAAAAAGGTAAATTGATAGTCATTTTAAAAAGTTTGTGTAAACAAACATGTTTGGTATTTTCTGAATGGTAACATGTCAAATTTTATGTTTTGAGTAAGAATTTAAAGTTTGTCTTTTGTGGATTGGCAACACAACAGTTTAAAGATGGCATGCATGTGCAAGAAAGTATGTTGAGTTTTATAATGCATTTTGAGTTTTTTTTTTTACGAAAGAAAATCAAATGAAACTTTTGAAATCAACATTTTAGGTAAGTCTAATATTCATTCTTTTTATTTCCCTAAAATTAAAAATCTAGGATAATTTCAAATAATTATTACAGCACACACAAAAAGTTTTGTTTCTGTGTCCCACACGTGACACAAAAGATGAATTTTTTAAATTAGTAGAAAAAAGGAACTCATTTATTTTGTTTAATTGGCATTTCTAAAGCAGTTTAGTGTAGTACATTTATCCTATGCTAGTTAAAAATTTGGGCCAAATTTTTATTTGGAGAAAACTATAAAAACAAAATTGTCCTGCACGTGACACCTTATGAGCAAGACGATTATTGTTGTTTTCTGAATGCTAAATAGAGATTTATTATAGCATAGGTTTAACAGTTTAACGATTATTTTGTCCTAAGATCATGTTCTATGTAACTTAAACGAAATTAAGATTTTTTTTAGACATTTTTTTTTATAGTTCCATTTTTTTCTTTTTTTATGTGATGCTAATATTTTTTATTTCTATTTTTTTATAAATTTATTTTAATAAAATTTGAACACTTTGATGGTTATTTTTATTATAAGAACATATTGTTTTCTAGTAAGAATTGATCTACTTAATTTATAGGGTTTTTTCTATATAATAAGAAGAGTCATGTGTTTAAGAACTTGTTATTATTCTGCAGAAAATAAATAATAAAACTGCTTATTTATATTCTGTTTTTCTAAGTTAAAATAGAATTTTAAAGTTCAATGTTTCTATGAAATTAAGTTAATTTAGACAAAAGCATTTATAATTGATAAAGTTTGTTATTTATTTAGCAGAAATGGAAAGATCTAAGTCTACTAGTGCTAGAAGAATGAAAAAGATAAGGGAGAAAATGGTGCTATGAATCCTCCAGGAGCAATTATATTAAACATCTCTTTAGAAACAGCAACTTCTTTTAAGATGGGTGAATGGGTAGTTGTAAAATATGATGGCATTAATTATCCTGGTGAAATTATTACAAGCATCAATCATGATAGTATTGAAGTGTCTGTCATAATAAAGAGTGGTAAATTGTACAAGTGGCCACAGTATCCAGATAAAATTCTATATTCATTTAAAGATGTGGTAAAGAAAATATCAACTTCCACGGTAACAAAAAATAGAAGTTGTTTCAAATTTATGGAAAACTTTTGAGTTTCTGTTTATACATTTACTTTATTTTATGTTTAAAAATGTCAATTTGAACATTTTTTTTGTACAAAAAAAAGTTAAAATAAATATTTTTGTATTCTAAAATGTATAATATGTATTTTCTTTTTTGTACTCCTTTATTTTCTGATTTTTGAAAAGGTTACTTGAATGATATTTGCAAATGTCCCACACGTGACAACCGTGTCCCGCACATGGCACTATACGTTATATTTTTTTAGCAATTTAAAAACTTATTTTTTCAAAAAATGATGTTTATTTCATGAACATTAGACCTTTAGCTTCTAATATATATTTTTTCTTTTGAAATTGCAAAACTAGTAGAGCAGAAATGTTAGCTGGATTATAGAACAAATTACAAGTGGTTGACCTCAGATGTCCTGCACGTGACGCATGCAAATTAATTAATAACTAAATAATAAAACCATTTAGGAAAAATCTGTCCCTGCCTGAGATATTGTTATACCAAATATAAGCTTACAAAAATGTGTTTATTTATGTTTCTGAAGAATTTTAAGCCCTATAACACAATTTTGGTGGAGTTACGGTGTCTGATTGTCCCACACGTGACAGTGGAATGGCCCTTTAACGTTCTTAAAATATTAAGATTATTAATGCAACTCTTTCAATTTATGTTTTTCATAATACGTTTTTTAAAATTATTGCCCCAAAATGAGTCACTATTACTAGATTAATGACATTCAATATATTTCCTTTAATTTGACAAATCACATTTAATGCGTGTCAAATTGATAGCGCCTGTTGAAAAATAAAATCCCATATAACAAGTTGAAAAATAGTTGGGGATATAGATGTCTCGTTTTGTGGATTCTTTGTAAACTATAATCCAAAATAGAAAACTTTTTATCTACCTAATAAAACTTACACGGACATATAGTGCAAACAAAATATAATAAACTTCCGCTTTCGTAAGTTCTATGAATAATAAAATTGATGAAAAGAATTGTGTCTCACGTTACTTGAATGATACATGTAGAATTTTGTAACAACATGGTCGGCAAAACCTTTAACATATTTATTAACTTGATAATGCAGCACAATTAAATATTAGATACAATAATACATTAAATCCATTCACAAATATTGAAAATCCATCATGTATCTTTAGTCATACCATTGACACTAATCTCCCAATCGTCCTCTCGTTGCCATTTGTGTTTTCCTAAAAACTGAGCGGCAAAGGATTATTCAAAGAGACTAGACTAGGCGATCGAGATTTTGTCCGCTGCATTTTTGTTCACGATTCTTACAATAAGCATGAATGAAATTGTGCAATGAGTCCTTTGAGTCGACCACGATTCCAGAAAGAATTCTTTTTTTCTTAGGAAACTCGAAATCCAATATAATTTTGAGATTTAAAGAATCATTTATAAAAAGTTATTTTTGCTGTCATTGAGTTTTAGAAAAAATTTGCATGCATTAATAAATAGTGTATTGATACATTTTCTCAAACCAGAACATAGAATTTTGGGATGTTATGAATTTATAATCAAACATTTTCACCTGTGTAACTAAATTCAAACGTACAAACTTTTGAAGTAAAACATACTTTTTGAATATGAAAATGTTTTTCTTGAGAACGGATAGCATCAATGAAATCTGTCTTTCTGGTTGTGAGAAGTAATAAATTAATACATTATGCAAATTACTCGGAACCAATTACGAAAATATATTTTAGCAAGAGAAATTTTGCTTTGAATAATTCTAAAAAATATTTAGTATTTCCTATGTTTTTTTAAGATTTTTTTTTTTTCAGAATCGTGGGTGACTCAGAATAGATTGTTCCATATTTTGGTTAGTTGTAATATAATCACTCACCTACATTAAGAAACATTTCTCTGTTTTCGCAGTTTAGGTATAATGGAAAAAGGTTTTATATAAATGAAGAACATTGATAACAAATTCGCTTTAAAATAATATATTATAAAAAAAATCGAAAAAACTAAAATAATGTCGATTTTTTCCCATATTAATTTCCTGGAATAAGAAACATCTGGAATGTTACTTAACTAAAATCTATATTATCTAAATTCTATTAAAATGATGTTTAGATTATATTTTCAGCTGGCTGCAAATGAGCAATTTGGACCAGTAAAACCCTTTTAAATAATATATTTTATAGTAAACTTTCTTAGACAAAAAATGTCCCAAATTTTATTTTGCTGAAAACTGTATCGATTTCTATAAAATCCATGTCAAGTTTGTGTGACCCTCACAATTCCAGTTTGTTCATTTTATTGATCTATGAACGGAGTATCAATGCAAAATGCACTATTAACTGCAATTTGTTTGAAAACTATAGGTACTAATCTTACTTAAAAAATAATACACTTATTCTTTACAAAAAAAAAAAAAAATACAAAAAAAAAAACATATTTGTATGACTTAATTTTTTTGCAGTATTTTCATCTACATTAAAAGGCTGAAAGAATGCAATTTTATTAATGAATTTGTGATAACATTTTCCGAATTTCGAAAAAAATATAAACGAATGATTTCTGATAAAACATACGGCTATAACAAACTACATTTATTTTTCAGAATCCATATTAATTATAAACAAATGAAAGTGTGAGAATCATTAGGTACCCGATTTGTTTTGTCGGGTGATGGGTTCGCTTTTTTTTCTGGGCTTGTGTATCACTGCGCGATAGTTACGTCATATGCATATTTTTGTATACAGACTTAGGTTTGGATTGTAAAAGTGGAATAACGCATTCAAAAAACACCATTTTACAAAAAAAATCCTCTATTTTAATTTTTTTAATCTGAAATCAGTTTTGTACAAAAGCGTCATTTTCACACCAGCGGCTTTCAAATTCTTCTCAGGTAGGATGCTTCAGTTTTGAAAATAACGTAACTGAAATCACACATTGACAAAAAGCATAGTTTAACAACATTTAGAGTCTCTTTATAGAAGAGCAGTGACATACAGCGTGCATTCTCAAAAAGAAGCAATTCACATTACAAGAGTTCGTGAATTTTTGCCTAGGTTAATTCACTTTTTTATTTGATACAAGCAAAAATATATGATCTTCGGAATATTTCCAGATTTAAAATAATGTCAGGTTTCCCAGGTTTATGTCCAATACTCTGAGGACTAATCAAAGTTTCTTGCCATTCTTTAAGATATTCTACAATAATTTATTAAAATAACATGATTTCCTATGATTTGTATTTTCAAGAAAATTAGCTGATAGAAAAAATAATAATATCGCATTTACTTTCCACACTGTTAAAACCGAGATTCTGTTAAATAACAGAGAAGTTACTTTAAATTTGGAATAGACATACATTTAGAATATACAGGGTGTCCCCTCACAACGGTGGCCAATGGCTAATTTCTAAACCGTTGATTATAGACATATAGTTCCAATTGCAAAAATACTTTTAAAAAGGTAAAGAATTATTTTTTAAGCGATTTAGGTCAAAAAAAATTTTTACTAAAAAATTACGAAAATTAAATTTTTATACTGTCCCTCGGTCCTATAAGTGATATTTAGAAAATTTTTACCACTACTCTAACAAGTAAGACAAAAAAAGTCCCATTCCTCTACGATCAAAATTGACCGAGTTATAGCTATTCAAAGTTGAAGCATATTTTTTGCTGCAAAATAGGGATCAGTCACAAATTTAATGGAAATAAAAATAAACATCAGATAGAAAATTTAACTTTAAACATTGAGAGTAAAAAAAAAATTTACAATGCTGTTTCTGAATTTATGTTGACGTTTACATGTTAAAGTAAAATATGCAATTTGTGCTAAAAATATAAGTAAAAAAATAAGAGAAATTTTGTTAAATTAAACTATGAAAAGCAACAGTCACAAATCGTTACAAAATGATACATATTTAAAGCTCTATTAGATTACTCAACCTAATAGAATTTGATGTAGTCCTATAAAATAAATAAGTGGAACGCACCTAAAAGCGTATTAATATTACATTGTCATCAGGTTTAAATAAGTATGGGAATTGAATCTCAATCAGATATTTGGAAGTGAGTTAAAATTTGAATATAAGTTTTAAACTAGGAAAATTTACATACGAAAACTATGAATAAAATAAAAGCTTATCAAAATAACATACTTTTTAAAATAAAATCACGAAAAGAATCAGCTTCATTTGCTTACAAAATAAAACATATGTAAAAATACAATTGAGGATATGAATTTCAAAATTCGCCTTATCGCTGTTTGATTTCTCTATCAGTTTATACAAACCTACACTATTGTAACAATGCAATCTTAAAATTTATAATGAAAACCAATAGATGCATTTAAAGTTTTTTCGCTATTTCCAAAAATTTGATTTTTTCGATAAAGAGAATTTTGAAATTCATGTCTTCAGTTATTTTAATAATCAATCTAGAAGTTAATTAATTATAATTAACACTACCGTAAAACTTATACGGTGACAGCGCCTTCAGTTAAATCGCTCATTTAAAACATTTTGTAATTGGAACTATATATCTGTGACAAATAGTTTAGGAAGTAGCCTTTGAACAGCGTTGGAAATCGACTCCCTTTATAATACTTTATGCACTTAGTGTACGTTCCCTTAAAGCTCAATCGAACTCATCCGTTTTCAGCTATAGAAAAGTGGTTTAAGTCATGAAATTTAAAGTTTCATAACTCGGTCAATTTTAATGTTACATGAATGGGACCTTTTCTGTATTACTTGCTAGAGTGTTGAGAAAATTTTACTAACTATCACTTATAGGACCGGGGGACCGTATAAAAATTTAATTTTCGTAATTTTTTAGTAAAACATTTTTTTGACCTAAATCGCAAAAAAAACAATTCTTTGCCCTTTTTTAAAGCATTTTTGCAATTGGAACTATAAGTATATGTCTAACGGTTTAGAAATTAGCCATTGGCCACCGTTGAGAGGGGACACCCTGTATATATGTATACAAGACTCTGTAAATTTAATGACAACAATTTAATTTAGTTTTTAAATTAGCGAATAACTCAATTTTCAATGAGCATCAAAGAACGTGAATCGAGTAAATTTGAACTGCTGTATCAATAAATTAAACTTTAAAATAAATTGCTTCTAACCGTCCTGGGATTTGAACCCGTAGACTCATGACAGTGGAAGAGTACTTTGCTGACAGAGCTGTAGGAGATAATTTTACGGAGTACCAAGTATTTGTTTTATGATTCAGCGGAGAAAAATCCCCAGTAAATCTGATGACATTATTTTTCTCTTTCTAAATTATTCTAAGTTTAAAAGAAAATCTTTAAATTAGGTTTTCTTTTTCAATATTTCTAATAAACTTGTAAAAAAAGGGTGTATTTTGAATTACAAAATTTAACAAAGATATCTTTAAATAAACACATGGAAATCCTTACAGGGAACTAGAGATAAGTTAAGAGAAATATGTGCAAAATTATCACCGGGAACCTCAACTGAATGCATTTAACCGAGAACTAATGCAAATTTAATGAGAGTTTAGCTTCGTTTCTGTGTTTTTACGGAAATTTTTAACAGTGCATGTTTATTTCCGTCAGATTAAAAATATCCAAAGTTTTATTTTATTAAATATCATATTATCTAAAAATAAAAATGGTGCTTATGTTATATTAATAATAGGCTGTTACCTTGGGCAACAGTGATTAGCAAATCTCTTTTAAAATAATAAAATGTCAAGGATCTCTGAAAATTAAAATAATTTCGCAATTTCTTCCCATGTTTATTTTTTCCGGAGAATGTAACCAAAATGTTATTTTACAAAAATTCTTATTATCAAAAGTTCTATAAACGTTATGCTTATGTCGTATGCTTAGCCGGTTGTAATGGGACAATAGTGACCAAAAATTGCTTTAAAATAATGTATTGTAAAAAAAAATATTTAATAATTGAAATATATCGTATTTAACTACCAAGTTTATTTGTTTAAGGAAAAAATATCAAAAATCTTATTTCACTAAAAACCATAAAAGTAATGTTTATATCTTATTTTTAGCTGGCTGTAAAAGGCAACATTGACGAGTAAAACGCTTTAAAAATGCATTTTCAAGATTCTTTTTTAAAAAAAACACATTTAAAATCTTATTTTACTAAAAATTATACTTAATTATATTATACTATACTATAATATATAATTATACTATATTATTACTTAAAATCCATGACAGTGATGCTTATGTCATAAATTTAATCGGTTGTAATTTGACCGGTAAATCCCTTTAAAATGATGTATTGTGAAGAAAATTATCTCAGATAATGTTAATATAGCACATTTAATTCGCATGTTTATTTATTTAAGAAAAAAGCATCAAAAGTCTTATTTTACAAAAAAAAAAAAAAAAAAAAAAAAAAACAGAAAAACATAAAAGTTGTGCTTATTTAAGTCAACATTGACGAGTAAAATGCTTTTAAATAATGTAATGTATAGTAAATTATAAAAATAGTAAATATAAATAAGTAGTAAAATATAAATTAAAAATATATACATATCGCTTTTATTTATTTACCATTTTTGTCTTCATTTTTAGGAAGATGTTTCCAAAATCTTATTTTACTAAAAATTATACTAACTAATATCCATAGTAAGAATGCTTATGTTATATTAACCTTATGTTATATTCAGTGACACTAGAAAATCAATTTAAAATCATATATTGCCAAGAAATTATCTCTGAAAATTGAAAATATGTGTGCCACTCGGGGACTGCCGCGGTAAAGCTATTGCATAGCATTTTTTATCAACTTATGCAAAAATACCGCGTCAATGTCTGCTGAAGTCTATCGAAGGATACCTTCCCGAAGTCTGCCAAACTGAAACTTCGTTAGCCGGATTGTTAGGAATTTTTCTCGTTGCGGAATTCTTAAATTCGGTCGCCGCGCTCAAAGCCCGCGATAAAAGCTATGCAATAGCTTAATAAATTACCAAACAAAATTTGGTCGCGCTACGAAAATTAGATCGCGAGTTATAAGCATTTTAAATTTTTCGACCCTCACGGTGAGGGGTCTCCTGTCACCAAAAATTAACACTGTCTCATAAAAAATTACCAAACAAAATTTGGCCGCGCTACGAAAATTAGATCGCGAGTTATAAACATTTTAAATTTTTCAACCCTCACCGTGGGGGTCTCCTGTCACCAAAAATTAACAAAATCTCATAATAAATTACCAAACAAAATTTGGCCGCGCTACGAAAATTAGATCGCGAGTTATAAGCTTTTTAAATTTTTCGACTCTCACCGTGGTGGGGGTCTCCTGTCACCAAAAATTAACACTGTCTTATAAAAAATTACCAAACAATATTTTGCCAAGCTACCAAAATTAGATCGCGAGTTATAAGCATTTTTAATTTTTCGACCCTCGCCGTGGGGTGTCTTCTGTCACCAACAATTAACAATGTCTCATAATAAATTACCAAACAAAATTTGGCCGCGCTACGAAAATTAGATCGCGAGTTATGAGCATTTTAAATTTTTCGATCCTCAACGTGGGGTGTCTCCTGTCACCAGAAATTAACAATGTCTCATAATAAATTACCAAACAAAATTTGGCCGCGATACGAAAATTAGATCGCGAGTTATAAGCATTTCAAATTTTTCGACCCTCACCGTGGGGGTCTCCTGTCACCAAAAATTAAGAGTCTCATATTAAATTACCAAACAAAATTTGGCCGCGCTACGAAAATTAGATCGTGAGTTATAAGCATTTTAAATTTTTCGACCCTCACCGTGGGGGGGTCTCCTGTCACCAAAAATTAACAGTCTCAAAATAAATTACCAAACAAAATTTGGCCGCGCTACGAAAATTAGATCGCGAGTTATAAGCATTTTAAATTTTTCGACCCTCACCGTGAGGGTCTCCTGTCACCAAAACTTAACACTGACTCATAATAAATGAATAAACAAAATTTGGCCGCGCTACGAAAATTAGATCGTGAGTTATAAGCATTTTAAATTTTTCGACCCTCACCGTGGGGGGTCTCCTGTCACCAAAAATTAACAGTCTCAAAATAAATTACCAAACAAAATTTGGCCGCGCTACGAAAATTAGATCGCGAGTTATAAGCATTTTAAATTTTTCGACCCTCACCGTGAGGGTCTCCTGTCACCAAAACTTAACACTGACTCATAATAAATGAATAAACAAAATTTGGCCGCGCTACGAAAATTAGATCGTGAGTTATAAGCATTTTAAATTTTTCTACCCTCACCGTGGGGGTTCTCCTGTCACCAAAAATTAACAGTCTCAAAATAAATTACCAAACAAAATTTGGCCGCGCTACGAAAATTAGATCGCGAGTTATAAGCATTTTAAATTTTTCGACCCTCACCGTAGGGTGTCTTCTGTCACCAACAATTAACAATGTCTCATAATAAATTACCAAACAAAATTTGGCCGCGCTACGAAAATTAGATCGCGAGTTATGAGCATTTCAAATTTTTCGACCCTCACCGTGGGGTGTCTCCTGTCACTAGAAATTAACAATGTCTCATAATAAATTACCAAACAAAATTTGGCCGCGCTACGAAAATTAGATCGCGAGTTATAAGCATTTTAAATTTTTCGACCCTCACCATGGGGGGGGGGTCTTCTGTCACCAACAATTAACAATGTCTCATAAAAAATTACCAAACAAAATTTGCCCGCGCTACGAAAATTAGATCGCGAGTTATAAGCATTTTAAATTTTTCGACCCCCGCCATGGGGGGTCTCCTGTCACCAAAAATTAACACTGTCTCATAATAAATTACCAAACAAAATTTGGCCGCGCTACGAAAATTAGATCGTGAGTTACAAGCATTTAAAATTTTTCGACCCTCACCGTGGGGGCTCTCCTGTCACCAAAAATTAACAGTCTCATATTAAATTACCAAACAAAATTTGGCCGCGCTACGAAAATTAGATCGTGAGTTATAAGCATTTAAAATTTTTCGACCCTCATCGTGGGGGGGTCTAATGTCCCCAAAAATTAACACTGCCTCATAATAAATTACCAAACAAAATTTGGCCGCGCTACAAAAATTAGATCGCGAGTTATAAGCATTTTAAATTTTTCGATCCTCACCTTGGAGGATCTCCTGTCACCAAACATCAACACTGTCCCATAATAAATTACCAAACAAAATTTGGCCGCGCTACGAAAATTAGATCGCGAGTTATAAGCATTTTAAATTTTTCGACCCTCACCGTGGGGGGTCTCCTGTCTCCAAAAATTAACACTGTCTTATAATAATTTACCAAACAATATTTTGCCAAGCTACCAAAATTAGATCGCGAGTTATAAGCATTTTTAATTTTTCGACCCTCACCGTGGGGTGTCTTCTGTCACCAACAATCAACACTGTCCCATAATAAATAACCAAACAAAATTTGGCCGCGCTACGAAAATTAGATCGCGAGTTATGAGCATTTTAAATTTTTCGATCCTCACCGTCTGGGGTCTCCTGTCACCAAAAATTAACACTGTCTCCTAATAAATTACCAAACAAGTTTGGCCGCGCTACGAAGATTAGATCGCGAGTTATAAGCATTTTAAATTTTTCGACCCTCACCGTGGGGCGTATCCTGTCACCAGAAATTAACAATGTCTCATAATAAATTACCAAACAAAGTTTGGCCGCGCTACGAAATTTAGATCGCGAGTTATAAGCATTTTAAATTTTTCGACCCTCACGGTGGGGGGGTCTCTTGTCACCAAAATAAATAAGACCACCAAAATAAACACTGTCTCATAATAAATTACCAAACAAAATTTGGCCGCGCTATGAAAATTAGATCATAAGAAACATAAGTTTGAGACTTGATATTCTAATATCTGAAAAATACCGCGTCAATGTCTGCCGAAGTCTACCGAAGGATACCGTTCCGAAGTTTTCCGAAAGGAAACGACGTTAGCCGAGTGTTAGGATTTTTCGCGTTACGGAATTTTTGGATTCGGTCACTGCGCTCAAAGCCCGCGATAAAAGCTATGCAATAGCTTAATATATTGAAGTTTCTTCCTATATTTATTCATTTCATGAAAAATAATCTAAAATCATATTTTATTAAAAACCACAAAAGTGAAGTTTACATATCACATAATAAGGCATCTTTGGGTAGAAAAACATTTTAAAGGAATATTTTATCAAAACTTTGATAATAATAATAATAATCATAATAATAATAATAATCTATAAAAATAAAATAACTTTCATTTTACTTTCCCTGTTAATTTCTTCTTGAAAGAAATAGCCAAAATCTTGATTTAACACAGAAACAAAATCTAAAGACGTCAAAAATAAGAATCCTCTAAAGGCCATTTTATACTTCAATGAAAGTGATAAAACAATGAAATAGTAATTTGAAGGAAAAAAATCAATGTGAAAATTTCTTACTCTATATGAAGCATTTGCTTTGCTAAACGCAAAGGGAAAATTTTATTGAAGCCACAATTTGATGCATGAGTCAAAATAATATTATTTTTCACTAAACAGAATTATTTTTAGTTCTCACACCTTCCCTTTTTTTTCATTGATTAGAATGACAACAATTTTATAAAACGAACATTTGAAAAGAATACGTGAAGGAATAGCTTAAATTCGAGAAATGTAGTGGAATTTATATCTATAGAAAGACAAACATATATGAATATTAGAATAATTAGAATAATAATTAGAATAATAAATCTATTAAAAAATAATAGAACAAGTCTTTCAGCGACGTTAGAAATTCCCCATACAAGTGCTAAAAGGGTGAGAGGTAGAACATTTTAAAATATTTGATCTCAGCAGCCATTTTAGTTAGAAGCCTGAAATTCCAGAAAAGAATCAATTGACATGTTCATTTCCAGCTGTTTTAGAAATCTTCCCCCTAATGTTAAACAGGGTAGATAGAGAATTTTATAACATTTGGCCCTATATCAACAGCCATTTTAGGTAGGAGCGTGAAATTCATTATAAAAAATCTGCTAACAAAATAAACGTGTAATTCAGAAATTTTGGAAATTTATTCCTAAGGCGGTAGAGAATTTTAGAACACCTTGCGATACCTGAGCACACTTTTAGGAAGAAATGAGGTGGCTTCCCCTCCAGGTGGTCGACCATTCAAGGGGTCAAAAAAGACGTTGAGCCCGTCTGAGTGCGTAGTACACCAATGTGGGGAGATTGGACGATGAAGAACCGCAGCCTCTACGAGTGACTCATTGAAACTTTGACAGCCACAGGTAACGGGCATTCAGATGCCCACATAGTATGGATGGTTACAGTGACGTCACTGTGGTCACATCACATCTGTAACCAAAATGCCACCACTCTGTGACGTCGCATTGTGACTTAGATGTGAACATCTTAGAAAACTTAAAATAATTTCAAAAAGTCTCTAAAACATGACATTTAATGTAAAATTATGTTTTTATTTTGCAAATATTAAAAAAATACGTCACTGTGATGTCACTTCATGTAACGTTCGTCACAAATATGTGACATAATACCACCACATTTTAAAATCGCAATGTGACAAAAACATGGACTTAAAAAACTTTTGAAGCAATTCTTGAAACAATTTTTAGTTCATATATCAAATAAAAATGGAGTTTAAAAGAATTATTGTGGCGCTGATTTGGTGAAAATGATTCCAGTCTGTATCACAATAATTAATATTGAACTTAACTTGTAGGGCAAAAATCTTCTTGCAATTTTTGTTTTAGTATGTGTTAAGTATGTTGTTAAGTATGTTTTTAAAAAAATTATTTTACAAAATTTTTTTCGTACAGAAAATTAATATGAAAAAAATTACAGATTGACAAAGAAAAACTTTCCATTCTCTATAACACTTTTTTTATTTTTTTAAGAAGATGTGTATTTACTACGTTTGATAACTTTACTTAAAAAATATGTTATCACCATTAAATCTACCTTTATACATTTTAAAAATTTAAACTATGTTTTATCTAATAAACTCTAATTGTTAATATTATTTACAAAAAAGAGGTTTATGAATAATTTTTAACTTTAATTGTTTTGAAACTGAGAAAAGTAAAAGATAAATTAAATTACCAAATTCATTAATCAAATAATAAATAAAAAAGTTTATCTAGAGACACTCTTATTAAATTATTGTGTATTTAACTTCCAAATCTGTTGTTTACAAAATGAAATAAATGGTCATGCCCATTAAAAAATTCATGATCGTTTGCAGACGACTTTTTACCGGAGAATAAAATAAAGTTCTAAGGTGTCAGAAATAAGTTTGCTGGAGAGCATATGGCAGTTATGTGTGCACATTGAAACGGATTTAAAAATTTAAACAAGAAAATCCTCAAGAGCAATTTTTAGCTGATATATCAAGCAAAAAATGAGTTCAAGAGAATTATTGTGGCGCTGGCTTGGTGAAAATGATTCCAGTCTATGTCACAATAATTAATATTGAACTTAAGATGATCGGCAAAAAGCAGTTTGGATAGAAAAAAACATCGATAGATCAACAAAACATAGGTATGATTTTTTTTCTTTTTGCTGTTTGCTTTATCATTACTGTTGTTATTAGAACGATTTTAGTTAGCTTTTCAAAAATATTATTTATTTTGTTTATATAGAAAACTTCACCGTCAATAATTTGGATCAGGTTATTAAAATTAATGATTTTAATTGCATTTTAATCTAATTTGTTTCTTTATTTATAATATCTGGTTAACCTTTTCCGGCGCAGTGTTACCACTCCGGCAACACCTAATTTTAATTCCAAACTTACAAATGGCACCAATAATATTTTAGTAAAATTTTACTTTTGCAGTGACAGCTTTAATCAGGGTATTCTAAATTTCTAAAAAAAGTATTTTGTAAATTCCGGTGTCCATCAACAATTTATCATTTTACAAACATAATTTTTCCGCGCCGGAAAGGGTTAAAATAAAATGTTTCCATAAATATAGCAGCATATGGAAGAGTATTATAATCAATCGTTTATACAATTACTAAACCTTTTATGCTAATTAAAATATTTAATATAGAAATCCTTTTTTTAAATAAAATTATTTGTAAACATACTTTTAAAATTTTTGTATCAAGGAATGTTATGAAACATGACATAGTTTTATTTTTTTTTTTAATTGCATCTGCACTGAAGAGAAATTTATAAGAAATAGGGTAACAAAAAGAACTATTAAAAGAGATCGTGAATATGCAATAATAATAATAATAATTGTTTAATGTATTTTTCAACCTAACAAATATTATAAAATTTATAAAAGAAGTAATCATAGTGGGTGAAAACGTCTCAGTTGATAAACATTCTTATTGGAATATTTTCAAAGTATAACAACTATAAATCTGAGTGAAAATTTAGAAGTTAATCAATCAATAAGAGTTAAAATATGATTGTGCTTTAGAAACAACACTAAATTTTAAAATATGTAAAATATGTAAAATATACATCATGATTAAAATGGCTTTCTTATTTATTATTACAATCTTATCTTGTAAATAAAATATTAATAATTTTATTTAACGTGTATGTGGTTTTATTTTAAGTTTATGGTCGGAAGTTTCATAGGGTAGGTATGCTAGCAATAGACAATCTTCCAGAAATGGACCCCCTTTCATGTTTTTTGGTTCATAAAACAATAACTAATAAATATTTTGCTTCAAGTATTTTTTCATATTTTCCATTAGCGTCTGGGCTATTTTTGACGACTTTTAATTAAACCAATCAGGAAGAAAAAAATAATATTTTAAAGTTCCACTGTTTTTCAGTGAAAATCTTAATGAATATGCTGGGAGCTGCCTTTATTTAATAAATTTTGGCATTCTTTATTTTTTTACAAAATTTGAACGTTTTCGTTTGAATAGTAATAGCAAATTTTGAACTTTATATACTAATGACCATTTAAAAAATGTCCTTTATTTTTAAGGTTTTAAGAGGGGTGTTCATTATTGGGATAGTTAATTAGTCATTTTCCAATAATGAAACGCAATGTAAACAGTTTGAGTAAGGTTTATAGTTCATGAAATATTTTTACATAACTGAAAACCTAAATAATCAAATTTTGTATTTAAATTTTATATGCCAAAATGGACACAAAAACAAAATTATTATTTAATTATGTTATTATTTAATGTGTATATTTTCATAAATAAAGATGTAATTTTGGCAATCAATTATTAAAGTTATTTTAATCAATAAGCTTTTTTTAAATATGTTTTTTACTACAGGCAAAATTTGATGTAAAATTACGCCTTCTAAATATCTGAAACATGCCCAAAAGTCAATTACTTTTACAGTGAGCTGAAAAATAAGATTTTATTTATTGTTACTATATTCCAAAATAGCAATTGTTTCCAAAATATAATTCTTAGAATTCTCAACATACTTGTATTATTGGTACGAGTTACATTTGTTTTCATACCAAAGTTACGTTTTCCAATGGACTAGTTTCAGATCGTTGTAAGTAAAATGTAAATTTAAGCTTTATAAATTTTGTAAAATTAAAAAACTAGAGATAGCTAGGAATAGATAGTTGAAAAAGTAAGTTTGTGTATTTTATAATTTTTTTTTATTTGTATATTGACAATATGGATGAGAAGTACATCATTTCTGCTTATCACAAGTATAACAAATATCCATAATTTATTATTTTTATGTTTGAATTTATTTTTTTACGTATCTAAAACAACATTCGAACATTTGCAGTTTCAAAATTAAATTGCCTTTAAAATAGTTGTTTGATTTAAAAACTGTGTCAACACATTTATCATATATGTTTCTACACCCTTTAAGTGCCCTGACTGTGTTTTTCAGTCACATAATTATAGAATTTAAGGCGCAACACTAGTCACAGAAAAAGACTCGGATGATAATGTGAAGTCTATGGGAGCTATCTTTTCAAATATCTCGCTCAAATTTTAATACTTTTACATGAATTTTTTTTATAAGATAGCTGAGGACGATCCATAACCAGTCAGCTTTTGCTTTTTCAATTTTGGTTTCGGATTAAAAAAAAAACCTTTAAATTTCAAAACTGGTTTAAACTGGTTCTGAAATTGAAACCATCATAATATAAAAAATATATAAGCAAAATCGAAAAAGTAAAAACTAGGCTGATTGTAGATCGTCCTCAGCTATCCTATCAAGAAAAAACATATAAAAATATTAAAATTTGAGCGTGATATTTAAAAAGAATATCCCCATATACTTAACATTATCATCCGGGTCTTTTTAATGACTATTGTAGAGCCTTACCGGCTGATTTAATACAAAATTTATATCAATGTCTTTTTTTTTGCCTTGAATAAAATAATCACATTTGCAGTGAATAAAATAATCTGTGACGATAGTGATAAGATTGTGAAAACACTTTGTGACACTTTCTGATAAAGTTTTGTAAAAGATGTAAATGATTTTACACTGTATATCAATGTTCATAACTGTATAATTGTGTCCCAGTGTAACATTACAGCACTGGCAATGTAGCCACCGTCACAAAGTTAGTAACAAAATCGTCACAGATCACAAAATATTCACTAATGTCACAAAGTGTCTTCACAATCTTGTCACTATCGTCACAGAATAGTCACAGTTTCAAAGACAATTTTGTCACAAATGACACATTTTTCACATTTTGGTCACACCGTGACTTCACAAAGTGGTCACAATGTGACGTCAAAAACGAGCTCTAAAACGGCCATAACGACTTCACATTTTAGTCACTGTGACTTCACACCGACGTCACGTGACGTCACATCGACGGTCACAAAGTCACAATATGACTTCACATCGACGTCACTGTGACGTCACCATGTCTTACGGATGTGGTGGAGAAGTGCCGGTGCGCCGAACTCCGATCCCTCCAATCCTCTCGAAGTGGGGTCTATCTCGTTTAGGGGGAGCTTTCCGAGACCGTTTGGGAATTCCTAACGGCAACTTATCTCATCTATGGGATCCTCCGCGTGAGCTGTGAAATTCCGCATGTCGGGAGGGGAGAGGAATGGTCTAAAAAATCTCAGCGACGCGGTATGTGTACTGTCATAATGAATTTACCTGTTCCTCCAGATTCTACTAAAGACGTCTAGTCGGAACTTTTGTGTCGGTAAGCAACATGTGTTTCGCCAGGTGATTTGTAAGTCGATACGATTCAGAATTCAAGGCGAAAAACACCAGAGAAAGTTGTAACTTTGAAGTCAAGAGGTCTTTCCTCATCCATCAGAGAGACGATTTGTTTAGAGGCGCCTTCACTGTCATATTGATCTACAAAAATGTCTTTCTTCATCATAAGAGTCGATGTTGAGAGTCGTGATTAAAACAACTCCCATTTGGGGACCATCGGCATCAGGCTTGTAAGCTTGACGCCTTTTTAGGTGTTTCGTTACGGATCGTCGGAGTGCCCTGGAGGTAGGGGGAGGGGGACTTAACGAAATGACCGCTTGGCTCTTTCAGTGTTACGTGGTGAGAAATGTTGCATTGGGCTTTTCGTGTCTTGTTCGAGAATAGGGCTGCGTGACGTGCAGTAGGGCAGTGTGTAGCCTGAAGATCGGGCTATTCCGTAAATGGTGGCATGAACATGTACCTTGGATTGAGGAACCGTGAAGGGTGGCATGGACATGTCATCTGGATTGGCGGCATAAGGGCCTAACGGGCCCAGAACCGTGGAGTATTGATCCTGCTTTAAGTAGGAACGAGAAATTCAGGATAACAATTTTCTTTAAGAAATAACTAAATACAAATATTAGCGATTTTAGAAAGTACTCCCCTAAGAAGAAAAATGTGGGTAAAAATTTTAGAACAATTGGCCACTCTCAGCAGCTGTTTTAGGTAGGAGTGTGAAATTTAATATAACAAATCTACTAAAACATAATTTGCGTATTTCAGAAATTTTGGAAATTTCCCTTAATGTAGTTACTAAGAGACCAGTGGATTTAGACGTTTAGGACATTTGGCGATATCTCTGCAGCCTTTTCAGGTAGAAGAGAGAAATTCAGGATAAAAAACTTCTTAAAAAATCATTAAATACTTAATTTTAACGAGTTTAGAAATTCCTTTCCTTAAGAGTATTAAAGGATGAGCGAAAATTTTAAAAGATTTGATTATATGGCAGCAGCCGTTTTAGGTAGGAGCGTGAAATTTCAGAAAATAAATCTATTAAATAATTAAATAAGTATATCAAGAATTTTAGAAATTCACGCTTTGAGAGGGAAAATCGAAAGTTTTCGGATATTTAATTATATCTCAGCGGCCTTTTTTTTAGGAACAAAAGATTCAATTTAACAAATCTATTAAATAAATAATTAAACTCGTATTTCCTAAATTATGGAAATTTAGCCCTAAAGGGATAGAAAGGGGGTCGAAAATATTAAGACATTTAGCGAGATCTTGCAGACGATTCAGGACATAGTCTTGGAAAAGTCGCTTTGATCCCTGGTTTATTTTCAATAGACTCTGTTTATTACCAAATTTATTCCCAAAATATTTGTTTTTTTTTTTTCCTAAAAAATCTGGATTTTTTTCCAGGTTTAAACTGGGTTTTTTCTAGTCTTTGCAACTCTACACAGAGGCGAGAAATTCATGATAAATAAATAAATATATAAACAAATTCCAGAAAATAAATCTCCAAGAAAAGTTAAACATGCATTTTAGCGAATTTATTGCACATTAAAATGCTGTTAAAACAGTGGATACGAATATGAAAAGTAAAGTATAGGGGAAGATGGGGATACTTGAGCCATTTTTTGAATTTTAATTTTTTTTTAATTTTTTTATATTTTTTTAGAATAAAATAAAATATTGAAAATGAAAATTTGATATTTTTCCTTCAACTAAAAACCACTTTCAATAAATTTTGAACTATTTTTCTATGTATAATAAATGTTTATTTTTTGTTTTACATCATGGCTCAAGTATCCCCATGGCGGGGATACTTGAGCCATAGTGAAGGGATACTTGAGCCACTACGGAAAAATACCTACAAAAGTAATTTTTTTCGCTTTATTTTTGCACAAACATTTTACAGAATGATAAATTATGAAACGTAAAGTCTTTCAAAACCAATTGAGAAAACAAAGCTAGTAATATAATCATTTTTTGTCGTTAAAACTGGTTGTCGAAGGATAATTTGAACTTGAGTTATAACGACGGTAGAAACATCCTCAGTTCAGAGCCATTTAAATTTGGAATCTGCAATTCTTCGGGCAAATTTCATTTTCAAAATATTAAGCACTTATCCAACAAATATTTTTACAGTTTTCTTTCTGGCATATTTTATTAGTAACCAACCATCAATAGAAGGTTTTCTTTCACATCATCACCATCATTGACAGAATTTTCCTCTAATGATATTGTCGAACTCGTGCTTTTAGTTTAGTAGCTGTCGGAATTTAAGCCAGATGTATCATTCTACTATTTCAAACACTTTTTTGATTTCACAGGAAAAGATTTTGTCTTCTTCTTTGGCTCCATGTAGGTAAGTTTGAACTGGGATTTTTGTTGCTTTTCTTGTTTTTGTGCGCTCTTTTTACCATTTTTTCTTCAATTTTCTTAGTTAAAAAAAAGTTACAGTAACAGAGGTTACGATTTCAATATAAAATACTAATCTTAATATGTTATATTAAAAAATAAATATTTTAATATGTTGGACCTAACTAATTAAAGTATTAGAGATTATAGCCTGTAAAACCGTTTTAAAAAGTTATTTTCATTTAATGAAAGTTAAATTGAAAACTATGTTTACATTTATCTAGACAGGTTATTTTGTTAGTCAAATCGAAAAATAAAATAGACATTTTCATTTAAAAAATATACATTTTTAAACATTTTTAGGTCGTTATTTTTTTAAGAAAAAAAAATAATAAAATGAAAAATTATTCTCCCTTTTCTCCAGAAAAAATACCTATTAGTGAATATAAGGATGGAATTTTATTTTTTGTTTGTTTCACCCATGTTTAATTTCTAGTGGGGATGGTTAAGACATGGCTCAAGTATCCCCACTCTCATTGGCTCAAGTATCCCCACTATCACTATTTTTGTTTCCCAGAGTTTTACTAAATAAAGCATGCAGCAATTAGAACTATTTTAGACTCAAAATACAATTGAAATTATGCTTATTGAATGTATGTATATAGTTGCAACTTTAAACAAAACTTTGATTGCAAAAAAACAAAAAAACCATGCACCCAAATATTTACTTCAGATAGGGAAAATACAACTATTGATCACTATACTTTCAAAATGGTACCAAGATGTGTGATTTCTTTTTTACATGTTCAGAACTATAAATATGTTATCATATTGGCAGTTTTAGAAAGAAAAATTAACTAACTGTAGAGATAATAGGGGTGGCTCAAGTATCCCCTATGCTCAAGTATCCCCACTCTCCCCTACACATAAATTCCCTGATGGTGATAAAAAAAAATCTATAAATGTCACTGTAAAAAAATTATATTTGTGTCAAAATAAATCTTCACTGATTGTTTAGTACCGTAATTCTGAGATCAATGACTCAATTGATAATTATTTATGATGATTAAATGTTATTGATTACATATAAGTATAAAGTACAATTTTTGAACAATTTCAAAAGTTAAATTTAATGGAAACAACAGTTTCCATTAAAACGTATATTACAATGTGTTTAAGAAACTCGACTGATTAATGTATGATTAGTTCTTTGTTGTAATTACCTTTGTAAATTTATTCTAAATACAATCAAACAGTTCTTTCAAACATTTTTATTTGTCAAATTTCGATGGTACCTGACTGGTATTTAATTGAAGGGAATATTATGTATAAGAAACACAATATATCCTGAATATTTTGTTTTTTCCACCTAATAGTTAATTTACTTTCACATTGAGCTATTTTTTAAAATAATGTTTATTTTAAAATCTCACTTTACAGAAAATACTTTAAGCTTTAAGATGATACTCGTTTAATTGCTGAGGGAATACTTGTTTTCAAACTGTTATGTTTCTAAATAAATAGCTCTTGAAAAAGGAGAGTTTATCTCTCTTTAATTCTATTTTAAATATCTATATACCATCTGGGAATTGAGGCAAAAGTATTAAAAAATTGTTAAATTTTAAATAAAAGTTTGTGCTACAGATGCGACAATAAGTTTTTTTTCTATGTATGTTTTGTTCAAAATAACTACTCTCCGAGTATTTTGTTTCCAATACCAAGAGTTATAATATAACAGGATTAAAAATACTTTTGAAATAGGGAGAAACTTGGTACGTTACTCACTTTAAATTAATTCTTTTTCGAAAAGCATATTTCATTTGAAATATATATTTATGTTATATAAATACATTTTGTAAATAAATAAATTTCAATACACTCTTAAAATATCACGAATATAAACAACTGAATCAACTATTAATATATTCAAAACGTAAGTTAAGAATTTAATCGTTGTCTAGTGATAGATACGTTACAATATTTATGAAATACTTTTTTTATTTTATTTTTTCGTTTTTGTCAATTTTTTATACATAGCACGCCCCCCTCCCCAAAAAAAGTAAAATTTAAACTTATATTTTCTATTCAACACATCACAAAGTATGACAACAAAAATATCCTATATTGAACGTGATGCTGATTAAGTCCATACTCATAAATATTCATTTCCTAATGACACCATGGCATTGCCAATAGCTACTCCCTTGTGTGGTTAATTTACCACGTGATATACGACTTTATACTTGTGTGTAAAACCTATATGTGTCTGTAGTTGTTCATATTTTATCAAGTATGATTTTTTTTTCTCGAAATATGATCGCCACAGTTAAATTGTGCGTTTGTAGGTTAATTTTTTTGTCGTAGGGAGTAATGATGAGTAATAAATGCATTTGAAGGTATTGGATCTTGCGAATTTACCTAGACCCGCAAGGATGGTTCTACAAGGCAGATTTTCAGTTTAACTTCGTGCCTTTTTATCTTGTAAGTTAAGTCCTAAAAGTTTTCTTCTTTTTTTAAAAAGCATGTGGTTGTGTTCTGGACGAACGTAGCAGATTTTAGGGTTATATTTTTGGCATAATTTCCAGCCATCATACTTCATCTCTATTCTTTTTCTTTACTTTATGACTGTTTTTCCTTTACTTTTGACAGAAATGCAGCATTTCAGTTGTCCCGTTAGAAAATTGGTATTATAATCTATAAAAAAAATTAATATCTCAAAAACAAATTGAAATACAGCTTTCAAACAAACTGAATTTAAAAGGAAATTTGTTTTGTCTATACGACGATGTAAAAATAAAAAATGTGCGATGTTTGGAAGTTTAAAATTTTCCAGTAGCAAAAGTTGCAAAACCGAAATTTCATTCCAAACTTCAATGTGTTCCTACTCGCAGATTGACGTTTACGTTATCAGATATACTTTTCCCTTTATAATATAGTTATTAAAAAACACAGTTCTTATAATCCGAAACTTTAGAAATTTTTAGGGATTATAAATATAACTGGCAAAGCTTTTGTGAACAATTATGGCTATTTCCACTGAAAGCATAAACAGAACTCGAGAGAAGCCGGGCCGAAACCGCTGCATTTTATTTTTTTCACCGAACATTTCGCAGATATATATATTTCTTTTATTTAAATACTTCTACTCATTACACCGTTTAAAAATTTTTATAGGGGATATATATCCGATTTATCGGTTCGGTTCAGAAAGATATTATAGTAATAACTAGGGTGAGTTAAAATTATCTTAGAAAAAGTGCATCTGTAGGAGGCGCGAGTAGAAAGAAAAAACAAACACTGCATTTTTTTTGTTAGCTAAACACAGTTGATAAATCGTCAAATATACTTTATAGCAACACCTATACACGAATTATAGCAAAAATGTATTTAATCATGCGCCAGATCACACTCGATAAAAAATCCCCTCAGATATCACAGAATATAAAACAACACAATACTTGAAACACTAAAATGTAGAAAATATAAATAAATAATAAAAAGTTGTATATATTTTAAATGCTCTTTAATCAATTAATAGTAGTTAATAGAGTTAGCTATTAATATTCAAAATAATATTAATAGTTATTAATGCTATTTGAATTAAAATTATATATTGGAAAATCAATTTAGTAATCCTAAAATTATAAACTAAATAATGCATTTCTTTTTTCTTTTTTCCTTTTGTAAAAGAAAAAAAAAGGATAAATTATTATTTTTTAAAAACAAATTCACTTGTTTGGGCCTACTAGCTAGCACATAAAAAACATTAAATTTTCCATGATCCGATTCGGTGTCCACGCAAACTTAATGTGTTTAAAGGGTATTTTTTAGAAAAGTCTTGAATTGCCGGGAAACTTTGGTAAATCTTATATGTTAATAAATATAAACATAAAAAATAGATATCGGATTATAGCATACAGATATTCAATAAAATGAAATATGCTATCCTATATTAGCTTATTAGGTTCATTTTATATTGAAATTACGCATCGAAGTATAAGCAAGTTAAGCACCTTTAGCATTCTTATATCCATTTATACCACACCATTTGTTTTAACTTCATTGATTGAATGTTACTCTCTCTCTCTATATAAAAAAATTAAACTCATATTGATCTATTTGTTTTTAACATGCGCCCGTCATTTTCAAATAATTTTACATTACATTTGTGTTTTCTGCCTACTTGTAACATGATCAATAAAAGAAATATAATAGAACAACGTCCTTAATAAGAAAATGATTCTATTCGTCAGAAAAAAATAAAAGATATTTATTTTCCCTTGACATGTCAATCAAATTGTTGCTTCAATAACAGTATATCATTGAATTTATAGAATCAAGTATTTAATATGAAAACAGAGTAGCACTTTACATTTATTTTTAAGATCAGAGTTATTGAATTCAATTTTTGACATGAAATAACAATTTTTATTTTTCGATTATTTTTCCTATGATAGCAAGCTATTTATTCAAACTCTTAAAACCTTCTCTACACCGTAAACTAATTTATCCGTTCACTAATGTTACATTGAATTAGAAGCATTATTTCAGTTAATATAATTCTACAAATACAATGATTTTTTAAAAAGATTAAATTGTTGATTAATGCTCGCAAGCACTAATACGTCAATCAGTTTTTAGTTCACAGGCTATCAAAGCCTGAAAGCTTATGTGCCCGCCCGTTCTGTATGTATGTGTGCAATGCGATAACTCATAATAAACATATCCTATTTTTTTTAATTTTGGATATAGGTTTATTATGATAAGGCATTCCCCTGATTAGTTTTGGGATTTCATTCGATAGGTATAAAGAGAAGGAATGGGGGCCAATTCTGCCACACTTAATTTAGATAAATGGGGTTTTTATGCAGATTTATCAGATTTCATTCAAATTTTAAACATAGGATCAGTTTGATGAGGGCACCACCATGATTAGTACTGGTAGTTCATTGGATATGTCTACGAGGGGGACGGGGGGCTAACCTCCTGCGTTTAATTTAGATAAATGGGTTCTTCATACAGTATTATCAGATTTCATTCAAATTTTAGACATAGGATCATTCTGATGAGAGTACCTCCATGATTAGTGTTGGAAATTCATTGGATAAGTCTAAGAGGGGGTTGGATGGCTAACCCACTTTGTCTTTAATTTACATAAATGGGTTTTTCATGAAAAATTATCAGATTTCATTCAAATTTTACATATAGGATCATTCTAACGAGGCGCCCCCATTAGGAGAAAAAGGAGAAATGGGAAGTAACCCCCCCTTAATTTATGCTAATGGGTTTTTTACACAGAATTTAACGATTTGCTTCAAATTTTGGATATAGGTTCATTCACATAAGGCGCTTTCCTGATTTATTTTGGGAATTCATTGGATAAGTATAAATGGGGGATTCGGGGTTCTACCCCTCTTATTTAGGTAAATGGTTTATTATGCTGAATTAACCGATTTGCTTAATTTTTTATATAGGTTCATAGTGAAAAAATGCTTCTCTGGTTAGTTGTGGTGTTCTTTTGTTAAGTATAAGAGGGGATATGAGAGATTACTCCCCCCCCCCTTCTTAAATTAGATAAATAGTTTTTTATGCAAAATTATCCGATCTGCTTTAAATTTTGAATGTAGGTTCTATCTGATAACGCAAACCTCTGAATAATTTTGGGGGTCCAATGATTAAGTATAAAAAGAAGAAATGGGGAGGGGGGAGTTTCCTCCCTTAATTTATTTTTCGAACGGCATTATTCTTTGAAAATATAAGGTTGTAATATACAACTATTATGCGTAGCTTGTGAGCTCAGTGCCATTAGTTTAATTGGGCAGTATCTTCTTTATTTACATTGCGTTGAGAAGGTCATATTTTTTCAGCATTTTTATCAAGATTATAGAGAAAACACCATTAGAGTTTTACCCTTTGGCTGGGCTGTCAGTGGTTATTTTTCACTATATACAGGGACTTTCATTACATCGCGCATCGTTATGTCTCTCTTTGTATTATTCGCATTTTATGTATCTCTCGAAACAAGCAATAACTTTTGCTTAAACACTATCTAAGAAAATCATTCGATAATAATAAACGGGATTATTTTTCACAATTTTAAGAATAAAAGTTTAATAAATGTATGTATGAGGAAAATCCCTCTGAGTTGTAACGACACTCTACCAAGTTCAACAAAGTTCATCTTTGCATGTGTCAATTTTGTTTTACCAAGTGCTAATTAATAAATGCTAATGTCGTCTCGATCACTAACTTTCTAAATTGCGATTCATCTCAACAAAATGATGGATTTTACGCAGATTATGTATCTGCAAAAAATATCCACATGTTATAAATATATTTACATCTGCACTGTAAAAAAATTCCGTTAAAATTTGGAATTTGTGTTCGGAATTGAGACACTATTACTATTTCCGTATTTTACCCCCCCCCCCCCCCCCACAAAAAAAGTAAATTCCAGGAAACTTTTAAGGTTTTTTTTTATATTACTGTTTTAAAAATTTTTTATTTCAAAATAAATAAATAAATACATAAAAATAAAAATAGTAATAATAATCTTTAACGAGAAACTTACATCACTGTTGAGCATAGAATTGTGAATATTTTCATAATTTTAGCATTTAATTTTCATACTTTATACAAGAAAAATTTTAGTATTTAAAATATTACATGCAAGAAAAAATATATAATAAATGATAATTGTTTCTTTTCTGCAAGATTTCTAAAATTTTATTGTAATATTAATTTTGTTTGTTTATTTATATATTCATTTACTTTCGGAAGAATACGAGCATGTGTTTTTCGCACAGGCACTTTTTCAAATTATTTGCGTGATGACTGTAAATTTAAATAAATGACATTAGTCTATGATTTCAAAATAAATTTCCTTTATTGCTTATGTTAATTTAGATAAACGTCACATATACACAGTCGAGTTATGTGAATAAGATCACCTTGCAATTTTGACGTTTTATTAAATATTTGAAAAAATACATGAGCAATTATCTTGAAACTCCAGGTGCATAAACAAAATAGTACAGGTCATATATTTCCGCCTATATTTTTTTCTGATATCCAATAGGAGACCATCAAAAAATTGAACAAGAACGAATATATTTTGGATAACCCTGTCAGAACTAATGTAGCAAAAGCTGTCAAATTGCAGATTGTGGTTAAATGGATTACTGTAATAAACTGTACTCAATTTTATGCGAATGGCATGTATACTCGTAGAAGAATTAGGGTTTTCATAAAAACAGTCCCAAATTTTGACAAATTTTTTGCTTATAATTTGCAGAATTTGTAATATAAAAAAATTCTGGATAACCCTGTCAAATAAACCAATTTAGAAAAAGCGTTCTAACTATGATTAAATAGGTTATTATAATAAACCGCGTTCATTTTTATGCGAATGGCATGCATACTCATAGAGGAATTAGGGTTTTCAAAAAACAGTCCCACATTTTGCCAATTTTTTTGCTTCCAGGGGGGGGGACTTGCCCCCCCCCCTAGAAGAGCCTCTGAAAAATATAGATATTTATATACAAAAGTGTTCGTTACGATAATAATTTTGCGAGTTCAGTGTTTTTTTTCCATCTCAAAAATGCCCAAAGCGCCTTAAGAAGTTTTCCCTTCATTAAATATATCACGGCCTTTGGAACTTCTTTAATAATAAAAAGTATAAATATGAAAAACGAAAAGCTATATAAGTATTTTTGGTCAGAACTCCATTATTCGAAGCAATTTTTAACCATACCGAAGTAAAAAACTATGTAGAAATTCACGGCTGAGACTGCTATGATTTAAACTTTTTTCCAGGCGTCTCTGTGTTATGAATTTAACATTTTTCCAGGCCAAGCCAAACTCTTTCCCTTATGGATCTATGAGTCCGGTTTGAGACCGGACCTAGAGATTTCGACCCATGCAGACCTCCAGTGGAGACACCAGTATATTTTGAAAACAAGTTTAGATTTAAATCAATACGCTGCTTTTTTATGTCCAAATAGTATGAAAACAGAGGTACGACACAGAGTAGTATAAGTACCGAGAGTAGTACGAAAACAGAGGCATTAAATCGACATTTAATAGCGGTCAATTTGTGGATGATCCCTCACTTCTTTCAAAACGAGTAAAAAACTCATCGTCTACAGGCATGGTTAAATTGTGTAAATCACAAATTTTGAAGAAATTTAGATTTTAATATTTCTGTGACTTTTTGTGATATGGAGATGAACCTTTTTTTGTTCAATTTAGGAATGAAAAAAGAGTATTTTCCTAATTGGAAATTTTGTCCTTCGGGGGCAGTATAAAAATTTAATTTTCGTATTTTTTCAAATAGACCCGCATGAATTTGCAATTTATTAAAAATTTCACACTTTTTAATGATTTTTTGCTATTGGAAGTATGGGTATATATACAATATTTAAGGAGATAGCTTATTGTATCGTTATTTATCATTCACCCTGTATACGCTCGGCTATCCTATCCTACGAAAAACGCAAATTTTCTTTCGAAAGATACGTGATCAACTAAAACAACAATCGGTAATCTAGATGTGTGTAAGTTAATAGTAATTAAAACAATGCACAAATTACAAAGGTAGTTAAAAACATTTAATTATTATAAAAACATAACTTTATAATCAATAAAATATCTGATACTGGTGTTTATCAATGTGGTAACATACATTAACGAGCAGTTTATCTCAGTACTTGTATTTCAAAAACAGCAAAGTAGAAATACATGTTCTCATAAGTTGAATTTCATCAAGGACCTCGAAGCTAATTTAAATATTTCTGGATATTCTGTTCGTATATAAATCTAGAAGGAAATTAAGGATTTTCCCTTGAAATTCTATTTTCAGTTGAAAATGCCATATACTTTTAAACAGTTGAAATAAAATATATATTTTGATGAGTAACCTCGATTGTTCCGCGTCCCACCAAAATAACTACCACGTCGCGACTCATAGATTGGGAACCCCTTCCCTAATACATTCAGTTACATTGTCCACTAATTTTAATATGGAGGACGGATTTTCAATTTGAATGGAAGAAAAAGACATAAAACATTTCAAATGGTAAAATACTTGATCTCGTTTATTTGATAATCTATCTTCTAAAAGATTCAATGCTTTCTCATAATTAACATCAGTAATTGGTATCGACTGAACGCTGTCAGTAAAATTCGTCAATATACACTAAATTTTCCTTATTTTTTCACATATAATTTCCGATTTCCTAGTAAACATATTTGATCCGCGAATTCATTCCGAACGTCAAAAAAGGAGGAAAAGATTCCGTTTATTCGGAGCATTCATGCGTATTAGGTCTATTAGTAATAAATTCGAATTTATTTTTAAAATCAAAAATAAAAAGTTCTATAAATTAAGGAGCCTAATTTAGTTTAAAAAGACAAAAATATTTTCGAATTTGAAAATAAATAACAATTACTTTCTTCATTCATTCAAAAATACCCACAATTTATTATTTAAAATTGAATAAGTTGAATAAAGTTGAATTTACAAAGTTTTTTATAAATAAATATTTGCATTTAAAATATACTTTAAGTGAGCACATTTAAAAGATATTTTAATTAAAAAAATAAATGAAAAAAAACCGATATTACCCAAATAAAACGTATCGAATAAAAATTGAACATCCATATTTTATCTCTAGCAATCTACGTAAATATATTTAAAAATCACATTTTTATGCTATATTAAAACTAATGTATAAAAACCCCAGCCGCAATCTCATTAAAGACGAAAACTTCCCGAAATTAATTTCAAAATTAAAGGGTTTAAAAAAATTAATTAAGCCGCACCCATCTGAAACGAACGCTTTTAATTCAAAGCATCTTTCTGCTGTACAATTGTAGCCCCGTGCCAACGCGTTTGTTAGTTCCTTCCAACGCTGGGGAGTCTGGTTCGGTCCCAACTTCTGCCGGTTTGCTTTTTCCAAACTTTCTTGAATTAACGGATATTTTACCTCTTGGAACGGAAATAAAAATAAACGGATATCCGCCAATTGAAAGGAAATTAGTGGCAGCATTGCTGCCAGTAGATTTTCTGTGAAAAGACGGAAATTTTTTTGATAGTGAATGATCTTTAAAGAATCGGCATGCAACAATAATTTTAAATAGGAAAATTTTGTAAAGCTGACAAAGGTGAATTATTATGAATACTAGAAATAAAAATATTTCTAAATGATAACCACTCATGTTATTGATGTTGGAAGATTTAATTTAGGTAAGCGGATTATTAGGCTAACATATCCTTATCTTTTCGTTAAAACTGGAGCTAATTCTCATAACTTTTTTTTTACAACTAAATATATTTTATCTATATTCTCTTGGATAGATTGTTGTTCAGCAATATATTTATCCTCACAAAGTAGAAAATATCTCCAATATTTCCAAAATATCTCTAGCAATTCTTTATTAAAGGTAGACTTTTTTTCTCGTAAAGTTCTAATTCAAATTTATACAAATTATTCTTATTTGTGAGCACATTCGTTGCCTTAGTTAAATCGTATTTCAGTATTTTTTTTTATTTTAATATAACTTCCATATTTAAATAATATTTTCAAGGAATTATAAATTATATTAAAGTGATAAAGATATGAGAACTTACCCCTTTCAACTTATTCAAGCGCAATAGCATCACATAGTGTTTTTGAAAAAATTTTCACAATAATAATGCAAATGATTGAAGTTAAATTCTTATGATATGATATTGGCAAAAAATAATTTTGAATTTTTTTCATAGACCCATAAGTCGCTTCTTCGTTCTCATACGTCCACAAAGTGATATATGAGATATATTTAGCTTATTAAATCACATTAAAACAAATAATTCAGTTATATTTTTAGGACTATATCTTTTTATTCAGTGTCATCACGATAAGCAGTGAACTCTCTGGTCGCCATTCTTTTTCATATACAATTCTTTTTTTTCCTACTCAGTTCACTTCACATTTCAACCAAAGAGGGTTCACAACACTTTCTTATGGGACTTATAAAATTTCAATTTTCAACAATAAACAACTATAATCATTTTTAATAATTTAAATTAAATCTTGCAAAAACTTCAATTAATATTATTTAAAAAGAATATTGATTAAACAGCTGTCGTTTTAAAACAGTATTTCTCCACTCTTCAAATTTAATAAATTTAAAAATTTTGCAAACATTTGCTAAAATATTTATTTGACCTTTTCAGAAATATTTTAAAACTTACATAATTCAATAAAAATGTTTTTAAACCAAGAGCTATGATTAAAAATACCAGAGATATTAAAAACCCTCGTTTATTAATATCACGGGAAACTGTACGTTTAAAAATGCATAATTGTTGTTTTGCCTTATCAGCTAAAATAGTTTCATTTATAAATAGTGCTATCTTTTTTCGGAATAAAATATCAAGTTTCTGCTTCATATTGATTAAAAAGATAAATGTATGCAATTTCAAGAAATCACATATTTACTAATAGTTAATGTTGGAACTTAAATTCCGCCGAACAACTTCTTCTAATACGTTTAATAAAATTGATAACAAATTGAAAATAAACTTTTTTAGTGTTTCGTTTATCTGATAAAACCCTATTCGTTTATTTCCCCCGTCTGTCTGTCACAGAGTCCGTACACAAAAATTGTATAAGTCAGAGACTTCAAATTTTGTGCATTTACAGCTGAATTACTCGTGTCACACGACAAATAATAAAATTTCGAAAGAGTCTATTATTTTAATTAAATTGATTTTTTCAATGGCATTCGTTAATTTTTTCGATTTAAAAAGAGAAGCTTAATTTTAGCATTTACCTGTAGACATCATGGCTTGTGGGAAAAGCATCTCACTGGTAAACAAAAGGATCTTAGTTAGATCACCAAAACAAAGCTTGAAATTTTCATCCTAAAATTGATTTAATAAGAAGAAATTTCGTATTTTTGGCCAATTTAAAGATTTATATTATTAAGTTACGCTCATGTGACATTCATAATATTTTTTGAAATTCAATTTTTTTTCTATTTAAAAAGCTATTGAGATTTATTAAGGAATCAGCATTCTAAATTTCATTAAAAAATTGCTTTTTCTTTTTTAGAAATTTAAAATTTTACTTATATATCCACTATTTTTTTTTGGATAAAAAAAATAGAATTTCTCATTTTATTTAAATGATTTGATTTGAACATTTTTATTTTAATTAAAATAAATAACTTCATTTTATATTTATTTTTAAATTAAATTTATTAGTTTCTACCATCTATGTAAGAATTTAATAATTATAGATTAATAATTTGTATTTAATAATAAAAGAAGAAATTTTTGGAAAGAAATATTAAACGAAACTGTTTGTGCGATATGCGATCGCTCTTACTCACTTTTTTTTTAAATCTAAGGCTTTTAATTTTGATTCTTCATTAGTACACCGAGGAAAAAAAATACCGCTTGCACCTAAGATGAATAGTTAGTCATTTTCTGAATACCTTAACTATAAATACAGATTTCCGAGCTATGCAAATAGATTAAACAACTAAACTGAAAAGACGAAATGATCTAGAATTTCTAGTCTCTTGTTTTCTAGGTGACGAAATGCGAAATTTTAAAATGGAGGGCCAAATTCGAAATCAAGTAAAATCCAGACACCTCATTGGTCGTGTGGAAAGGGTGAAAATCACGAATTTGTTTCTCCATTTGAAAAAGAAGGAGGGGTAATGTAATTTTTAAGCGATTGTTACCGTCTGTTCTTATTTACGATAAACCATAGAAATTAACTCAGTTAAGATATTTTGATGACATTTTATAGAACGAGAGTGAAGAATTTTGATTATAAATGAAAACAGATCAGATTTACATCAAAATTTCCGCTACGATTTTTTCTCGGAAAAAGGAGTAAGGCGATATTTCCCCTACCGCTAAGAGATTAATTTCTGAAAAGGACGCGGCTCAATGACCAATAATGCGCTTGGATTTCACCGGACTGTGATTTTGGCCCTCTGTTTTAGAATTTCGCTGACGAAATGATATTGAATTGCTTCAATAGCGACAAATTCTTGCTTGATTTCTGCAACGCTTTTATAAACTGAATTTTAAAATTATATAAACACTTGGATAAAATTCGTTTATACATAATGAATGAGTATAAAACATTAGAGAAAAAATTAAGATGGGGTGGGCGTAGCGTATCAGTCATGTCTTTTCCGTAAAATGATTAATCGCCATCATTCAGACAAGTTCCAAAATACTATGCAAGTTATTTATAGTCTAGTATCTCCATTCAACTAAACTCATTTATACATTATTTATTATGTCAAAACTTCTGTTTTCGTCATTAATTTTTAAATAATCCAGTTGACCTGAAGATAATATTTTTTGTCTGTATTTAATGCAAGATTGGCAATAATGAATATCTCAGCAAATATATTGTTCTCTTTATACTACCTCTGACAAAAAAGTTTGGTGAATGAATTCAGAACGACCGATCTGGGGAAACAAAACTTTGCACTGACATAGAGGCAAGTGTTGACCATCTTCCCCCATCGTTATTCAATTGAGCGTTGTTTATGTTCAGTGTAAGACGTGCTTTATTAAATGCTTGTTCAATGTGTCAGTTCTTAACTTAGAATAGAAAAATGAACGAACAAAAGATCAGTTTAAAGTTTTGTTTTAAGTTTTGCAAGACACTGAAAGAAATTCATGAGGGTTGGTTCAAATTGAGCATCCACCATACTCGCCAGACCTCAATCCTCTAGACTTCTTCCAATTTTCACCACTGAAACTCTCTTTGAAAGAGATTTGACCATATTCCTGACATCCAACAAAACGTGACGAAGCTTTTGAACTCATCCCAAAAGAAGACTTCTTGCGAATTTCCAGGACAGTCCCAGTGATGCATAGTTATGGCAGGTGACTATTTCAAAGGATGGTATGACAAATTTCGTTAATATTTAATCTACAATAATGAGTCAGTGAACAGGACTGTTCACTGAAGTTAATTGTCAGAGGTTGTATATAGGAATGCAAGTGTTGTGCCAAAAAATGCCGATTGATAACACAAACTTTTATTAGTATCCCTTGAATTATTTAATGGCAGAATTTCTTAGATTTAACAAGGAAAATAATGTTACTAAAATTTAGTGGCGAAAATCAGCTATTTTACAGCGCTTACATCCTTGTGTATATAAAACATTTTGAGATAAAAACCTGTAAAATAAAGTCATTAATTAACATTTATGTAATGCATTTACGGAATATAATAAAATTTCTGCTAAAGTTTTGTGAGAATGATAAAAATTACAAACCATTATGAAAATTCTCATAAAGATTATCAATTAAAATGTGCTGAGTATCTAGAGTCTTGTCAAGAAACAAAGTGTTAAACGGACTGGATTCAGTGCATATAATGCAATTTCTGGTTGCATAAAACATGCTCATTTTACTCTTCCAACGGGAAGTGTGGCGTGATTGTAAGCAAATGGAAATACAAATCAAAGAATGGGAAGAAAGGTAAAAAATAAAACTACTATAGCCTAAATAGAACATTATTAATTGTTACTTTAAAAGCAAACTGCAACATTCGCCTGAATGTAAACCAGTGATTTATATACTTTATTTAATTATGCTGTCTATTATTTTCAGTAATTATGCTGTCCATTCATATGAAATTAAAGGTTTTTCTTTCAATTTTCACCTTTTATCTTAAATTTTATTTTTGGAGCTTATACTTTTGCAATTTCGTTGATATTTTTACAATTTAGTGATACATATGCAATTTTTACAAGTTTACTGTTATTTATTTTCATTTTATGAAGTTTCAGAAAATAAAAATGTAATTTGCTTGAAAATAAACAGCCTAGCTTTTATCTTTATCTTTATGCGGCATCTGACTCAGCTTACAAAAAAAGAAGTTAAAAGAAGACGTCTGAGAAAATAATTACATCTTCTTTATTAAGAAGGTTTAAACATGTTTAACATAGAAAGTAGATTCTAAAGAGTTTGAATAATGATTTCTAATACAGTAAAACCTCCATAACGGACACTCCCGAATAGCGGACACCTCTTTTAACGGACAGTCTTAAAATCCCCACTCCCAAAACTTTAATTTTCGCATGTTTAACCTCTGAATAACGGATATTCCGCATAGCGGACATTAATTTTGGGAAAAAAGAATGAAAAAAAAATTAACGAGGAAGAAAAATAAAAATTCTCTAAATATTTTAGGGCAATGTGTCACAAATTTTGTGATTACAGATAAAGGTGGGGATGAGCTGGAAAAAATCCCCTCTACCCCTACATTTATCTGTGATCACAACCCCCCCTTTCCCTCAGATGATTTGAGATTGTATGATTTTAAGAAGCAGAAAAATACAGTAAACATTCATACAAATTTTTTTTTAGACAAATATGATTCAAAAGGATTAAAACTACTGACAAAGTTAAAACTTTACATTGAAAAACAAATTACATGTAATCGAAAGTAAAAGCAAACTTTTGTAAAAGAAAATTTTGTAAGAATGTAATAAACAAAGGATAAATGTATGCACTCTTTTATTTCAATTTTATTGCTTTAAAAATTATTTTAATTTCTGGTTAATCTTATAATAGAGGTTTTAGGGCATATTAAAATCGACTACTGAAACATTAAACATTCATTAGGCATTTTTTCTTTCTCTGTGGTTTTCCCAATAGCGGACAATTTCTGCGCTCCCAAGGTGTCCGGTACTTAGAGGTTTTACTGTACTTGATTTTTTTCCATTTTTTTATTTGTTTGTTTGTTTGTTTTATTGCACATTTAATAAAAGGGGGAAAAACTGCGTCATCTGCCCCCACTTTACTCTATAACAAGCATTAATGCATTAAATCCACTGCAATAAAGTGTTTAGAGTACAGTTTTTTTAATATGTTTTTCATCAGTTCTTTTGTTCTTTTGAGCAGTATCTTACAAACTGCTCATTATTTTAGAAAATTTGAGGTAGTCAACAGTTTCACTGAATGTACTTGATAGAATCATATATTTTCGAGAATTTATCACTCCCCTCTGCCAGAAACTCTGAACACTAATTCTCATTCACTTGTATAAAGTCCTCAACTTTTCCAATCTCCATTTTTTTTTAAATCAGTTGCTTAAAATCACGGTTTAATCGCTGATTTAAATAGTTTGATTGGAACTGTTAACATCTTAGTTAATACTCAAGTGCATATTAAACCAAGAAGAAAAATCAGGCATTCGGCAGTAACGGAAAACAACCGATTTCTAAAGCACAAACAATGTGCCTTATGCACGTGACGTTAGACGCCAGAGCTGGCGGTATGGTAATCTCTTATTCTAACCACTGCACCGCCAGAAAGCTAGTATGAGCAAACATCGCTAGCAGACGATTTCAGCCTTGACCCATGTTGAACGGATACATTTTCACGGAAAATTTACAAATTTAAAGATTTTTATCGCAAGCAGAACAACAATTCTGAATTTATATTATAATATATTAAGTATATTCTGCTACACTTCTTTTCCAGTATTTCTAACAAACAAGCTTTAATAACTCCATAGACTACTATGCTAAACACCACCAGTACATACCGCCAGCAGCCGAATTTTTAGCTTCGACCTCAGGTTGCGTGCACAAGGTTCATTTCGTCGACTATCCAAAATACTGGACTAGACATCGGTACCCCCACTCGCGAAGTGAAGAAGTTGGAATTGGCCGTCATTTATGCTTTACAGAAAGGCCAAGTACAAGACGTCTTTAAAAATACCAGATTTATTTCTGTGGTGTCTAAACTATAGTTTTTATAGGGGAAAAAATCCACATAAAAGATTTTGGTCATTTAGTAGAAGTATCAAAACGAAATAACAATAAAAAATACCTTTTAAAAATTTTAAAAAGAATGCACAATTAAAATTAAAGTATCAATGAGGAACACTCTTTCTCACAACTGAGCGGCGTTTCTCAAAAATGCCTGCATCTATGAAAACCACGTGACCAACATCTTGTATAACGTAGCATCTCGTCTCAAATTATCCTAAATATAACGTGATATGTTATACATTCCCATACAATTGAAGCTTCTGCATGTTTCGTGCCCATAATCTTAACCTACTATGCTTATTTATGAATACGAATCTAAGCGTAATATCTTTGAATCACGTAGTGTGGTCTATATATCTGAAGAAATTGGAAGTATTTTAATTGATCTTAAAAATAACTGTAAGTACAAAAAAATGTAATTTATTTATTTATTTTATCTTTCAAAAAAAGGTCTTTGTTATCAATACTTCTTTCTTTAAAAATTATTATCACCCATTTAAAAAAGAACTTTGTCCGACTGTTTTACAAATTCAAGAGAATCATTTTAATAGCATTTAAAGACCAGCTTCAAATAACAAAAATGACAAAAAAAAAATATTTTTTTAAGTTATAAAGAGAATTTAGTTTTGAAAAGTGATATTTCTGATTAATATAAATTGTATGAAATTATTATCAAGTATCAAATGAAATATATAAATATATATACAAAAGTTTTAAATAAATTGTGCTTAGTTGTTTCAAGGCACAAAATTATGTGCTAATCTCTTTTTGAAAATTTAGTCATAAAAATATAAAATGAATACTCCGTTTTTTAATTACAAGAGAATAAAGAATCTAGGAAAAATTGATGATGTGTCAAAGCTAAAAAGAAGATAAATTCTCAAAAAATGAAATAAATGAACTTGATTTTTTCTGTTATTTGAGATCTGTCATGAAGGTTTTAGGACATTGTCATTAAAACTGACATATTATTTTATTATATTCATAATTTAAAGACAAAAAATGCTATTTCATTTGACAGAATTTTTGTTAAGAATGGAAAAATAAGAAAATTAAATTAAAAAAGAATTAAAATGAGTTTGAAACAAGTACTCGGATGTTATGGCAATGAATAAATCGATTTGATGTTCATTTTTTTTACAATAACTGCGAAAAAAATATTAAAACTAGTCAGTTGTGGCAATCCCAAAACATTCTTCTATCTCATACATGTTCGTACTTCCAGAAAAATGAATCATAGCAGCGTCACCGGTCAAGTGATTTAAACCAAAATTTAATCAACTGCAACTTATGTCAAGTTCTAACTGTATCTGAAGTTTGAAGAAAATCCGTGCGCTGATGTTTGAGATAGATTCATTACAAAAATCGAAAATAATTTTAGATAGAAGAGCCACCTATTGATGTATTTACTCCAAAAAACTTAAGAATATTACTACATATCAGGGACTTATTGAGTCTGTAGTTTGATGATGTTGGTTATGATATAGAGCTATTGTGATAATATTAAACAATGCTGCATAGCAGCACCGTCTTTTGGGTGATTTATACCAGAAGGTAATCAGCACCATATTATATCAAGGACTAAAGGAATCTGAAGTTTTATGAAAATCCGTCCATTAGTTTCATGAGATATATCTATTGCAATAATCGTGAAAAAAGGCAGCATAGCAGCGGCATCTTTTGGATGATAATTTGGATGATAAGCTTAATTTTTTATAAAGGTCTAACAGAATCTAATATTTTGTGAAATTCTGTGCTTTAGTTCTTGAGATAGAGCGCACATAAAATTTTTATCACATACAGAGTGACAAACCCAGTCACATACAAACATTTTGTAAAAACATTTTTGGGGGGTTCTCTGAACTCTAAAACATGGAAATCCGTCGAAAACCGGAATTCGAAAATTTGCACTTCTTTCTTGTAAATATGGGAGAGGGTTTTTAGCTCTCAGGCTATCAAAGCCTGAGAGCTTATGTGCCCGCCCGTTCTGTAATGTATGTACAGAACGGGTACTGTATGTACAGATGTTCGTTCGTTCGTGCGTGCGTGCGTGCGTAACACGATAACTCATGATAAAAATATCCGATCCACTGAAAATTTTGTATGTATGTACATTGTGTTAAGGAGTTTCCCGGATTAGTTTTTGGAGTTCATTCGATATGTATAAAGAGGGGGAACGGGAGGCTGATGCCCCTCCCCTTAATTTATATAAATCTGTTTTTCATGCAAAATTATCTGTTTTCGTTTAAAAATTTAGATATAGAATCCTTCGGATGAGGCAACTTCATGATTAGTACGCCCAATCCACGAAAAAATGGACATGAGGATGAAAATTTAAATTTCTTTAAATATGTTTGAAATTTTGCATATTAACTGTTAAGAGTGTACTATTTCATATTTTATCAAAAAAGAAGTAAATTTTTGTCATTAACATACTTATTTTAATTAATAAAGTGACACTATGACTTTGTAAAATAGACTGCCGCAAAAGTCTTTACATTTCATGGTCTCGTACAGCTGAACAAACATTCTGAAAATCTCCAAACTTGGATATGTATGATCTGACAGCTATTATTGAGAGTTTTTGTCTGCAGAGAAGTGTTTACTAATCTTCATTACAAAAGGTAAGCATATACTCTCTTAATTACTCTTAATTATTGTGTCACACCCGCAACAAAAAGTTACATTTATATCTCTGCAGAAAAATATTTTTGATTTAAAGTTATGAAACTTTATATTCAAAAATAGTTTATTAAGATACTTTGAATTACAGACACAAAAGAAATTAATTAATATTTTAATTATAATTATTGAGTGTTGCAGGCGTGACATGTCCCGGTTGCGGGTGTGACATTTAATTAAAGTCACACCTGCAACGTCTTTTAAAATTGATTACAGATGCATATTTGAACAAATTATATGTAAATTTATAAAAGAATAATATGCTGGAAAACATGTACTTGGCAGCTTTGATTTAATAGAGGGAATTCCAGTTAATAAATAAAAACTTGCATCATCTGAGCATGTGACACTGTGTGCAGTTGATATATTCAGTTTGGATTGATAAAATTGTTGCTTTACTGCAAGAAAATAATTTTATTACTGATATATGATTAAGAAATTAATTTAAAAGGTAAGATTTTTATAGAAATTAAAAAAAGAAAATTACGAAACAATATTTTAGCAATTTTCTTTAAATTTGTTAATTTTGTTTTGTTTTTTATATACATTTTTTAAATTTTGTTATTAGATAGTATTTATCTAATATATATATATTTAGATTTTTAAAATAAGTAAATCAATATTAGGGGAAGATTTTTTTTCTCTTTTAATTCAAATTAAATAAAAAGTAGAAGTAAGAATAATAGAAACTTTTAAAATGTTATTAAGTTAGCATAAAATGTATATAGTCCGTTTGAAATTAACCAAAATTTAACATAATTAACTTTATGTAAGATTAGAAGTTTCAAGGGATAACTATTAAAAATTTGTTAAGCTTATATTTTTGGACTGAAAGTGCTATATTTATTCAGTTTACACATTAATTTCTTCTCTTTTGAAGAGAATGGAGAGTACAGAAAGATCACGATATCATTGAAAAAAGATTAAGGAAAACACTTTTAAATATGAAGCATATCTACAACAAGAGAAAGAAAGAGACAAAGCAAGGAGAGAAAAGAAGAGATATTTAAAAAAATCATGGTAAAGGATAGCAATCCTTTTGCATTTCATCTCATGGTAAAGGAGTTGCCGATGGGGTTGGTGCAGTTGCCAAGAAAATAGTAACACTGGCAACGCTCTGCAACTATAAATTCAGCTTCAGATTTTGCCATGTGTGTAGAAAAAGTCTTAAAAAATATAAAAGAACTTTGCTGAATGTGAAATTTCAGAAGATACTGTGAAAATGCTTCATGAATGCTGGCACCAAGCACAATCGGAGCTCAACATTCAATCGATACATCATGTTGTTTTTATTGACGTAGGAACAATTAATGTAGCAATAACTTTAGAAAGTGATTACAAGAGAATTTGTTTGTTACAATTGTAAGAGTCAAGGAGCTTTGAGGACCAACTCTATGGCCAAGGACTGACCCCATGGCTTTGTGTGAACTGTCACGCAAAGAAAATAGTGCTACATTCAAGTTTCTTCCGATTTCGAAAAAATGGCAACGGCAGAACTGATGAATCATTTTCTAGAACTTTCGAGGAGTTTAAAAATAAAAACTGTAAATCGTAGTATGAAGTATAGTCATGTAGTAGTGATTTTTGTTAAGAAAGCGAGTATGCTCGTTTTTCTTTATGGTTTTGTGTCACAATAAATAAAGGTGGAAAAACATATTGGATTCTTCAGCTCAAGATTTAAAATTTATTCATCTTCTACAAATTATTGTGTTTCTAAATGAACTAAGCTACAGACCTGTGCAGCGGGAACTTAATTGGCGTAGTCTGGAAGGATGCAAGGTGAGAGCTTTTTATTAATGTGACTTCCCATTATAAGAATTTATATTGTATCTATGATAAATTTATTAAGATTTTTGCGATTTATTTCATATTTTGACGTTAAGGAAAGGAATTTGTTTTGAATGTAACTAAGTAGTACGTCAGTGCTAAGGTGTAGTAGATTGTAGCAGTATAGGAGTGGTGTTTTGTAGTGCCGGCTGAATGGAGGATATTTTGAATTGATTTTGGTTGTGATTTTTTTTTATTATTGGTTTTCTATATGAGATGTTTTGCTATGAAAGTACAGGGCTGTGTATATTTCGGAGAGTAATTGAGTATTGGTTGTATATATATGTTAATTGAAGGATTTATAAATTATGATGAGTGTTCATTTATGTGGTGTGTATATTTTTGTTTTAATATGAATCTGGATTTATTTATGAAGTAGTATTAGTTGAAGAGTTGTATTGTGACGTGATACATGTGAAGGTGTTAAATTTTGAAATTGCTTTGGTGCTCGCAATGGTATTGAATTTATGTGCGTGATATGGTTACAAAGTGCGACTTATTTCTGGTGTTTATTAGAGTGGTGGATTAGTGATTCCGAGTTACGGTTAAGTTGAGTTTTCGCCAATTTGTTGGACAGTTTACTACCCTCTTGAGAAATTATTTAAAAAGTAACAATGTCATTTTTGGGTAAGGCTCGTAAAGAAGATTTACGATATTTGGCTGAAGAATTGGGAGAGCACCCTGAACCGGATGCAATAATAGCTGATTTAAAGCAACTAATTATGGCGAGTAAAAACTATGAAGTAGAGTTTGTGAAAGGATTGATGGAAACTATTATAGAGACGAGAAAAGAGATGGAAAAAATTGCGTTGGAAAGAGAAGAGAGGGAGTTTGAGTTGGAGAAGTTGAGGATAGCGAAAGATAGCGAAAAAGCAGGAATTGATGGATTGGAAATGAAAGCCTATAATTATGGAATTGAATTTGCGAAACTTATGCCGAAATTTAATGTCAAGGAGGACGACATTGTTTTGTATTTATCTATTTTTAAACGTCAAGCAAAGAGGATGTGTGTAGATCCAGAACATTGGGTATCGAACTTGTTGGTTTTGCTGCCGTCCGATATTATACAGGTTCTCGCACGTGAGGCAGAGGAAAAATTTGAAGATTATGAATATATTAAAGGGATTCTACTGAGACGGTTTAAGTTATGTCCTGAGAGATTCCGTAGAAAGTTTATGGAACATCAAAGAAACCCTGAACGCACCTGGCGAGAATTTGTATTTGAATTAAATGGTTATTTTCAAGAATGGATTGATGGACTTAAAATGGCTGATTTCAATTCTTTAAAAGATTTGATTGTAACTGATCAATTAAAAAGAAGAGTGCCTGATGAGATTCGAGATCATTTTGTGGATGAATGGCCTAAAATAGTATCTCCTACGGATTTGGCTGAGAAACTTGACTTATATGAAAGTGTGCGACAAGATTTTAGTAAGTTAGATAAGAAAGATAGATTTTCCGAAGAGAAGAGTAATTTTTCATTTTATTCTAAACACACTGATAATAGAAATCCTGGTTTCGCATCGGACCGCAGATATGAGTCAAGAGTTGGTACTTATAAAGCAAGGACACGGATACCTAATAAAATTACTTGTTATTCGTGTGGACAAGAGGGTCACAAGGCTTCATTTTGCCCAAATCAACGTGGTACTCAAGGTGTACAAAGAGCGCAAACGAACTCTGTACAATCGAATGAGAAAGTTGGAGAAGAGCAGTCATCGATATTAACTGCAAGAATAACAATACCTGTCTTGTCCTGTGTGAAAAGAGAGGGGAAATTTAATGAACTGGAAGTGGTTAGGATTAAATGTGGAAGTAATGTGTTGGACGGTATCTATGATTCTGGTACACAGATCTCGGTGATACGGGCAGACTTAGTCAAGGATATATCAGTTGAAGGAGAGGGAAAGATTGAGATAACTTCAGCATTCGGAGAGAGAGAAGTCGCTCCATTAAAAATAATACTGATAAGAATAGATGATAAAATTCATGGAAATGTAATGGTAACTTGTGCCGTTTCCAAGAAACTGGTGAATGAGATGCTTATATGTCCAACTGCTTATGAAGCATTAAACCATAAGGTTATATTATATACGAAGGTTGAGAATGTCTCTGATCTCACTGGTGATGTTGATTTGGAGGGTGGAAATAAGTTAGAAATGGACAATGAGCATGGAAAGGTTGAAAAGTTGAATTCTGATCCTGGAAAAGATGAACTTGATTTGAGTGAGAAGGAAACAGAGGAATCTTTTATGAAATTACAAAGAGCTGATGATACTTTAAGAAATATTTGGGAAATGGATAAAAATAATAAAAGTGCTTATTTTATAGAGGAAGGTATTCATATGCATTCTGAAGATGTCTGTGGTGAAAATGTGAAGCAGGTAGTGTTACCTCAGTGTAAGAGACAGTATATTTTATCTGTTGCTGACGAAATTCCCTTGGCGGGTCATTTGGAAAAAGTAAAAAAAAAAAAAAAAAAAAAAAAAAAAAAAAAAAAAAAAAAAAAGGGGGAATTGCATAATGTTTAAATTTTGATGTATTTTGGTATTTCTGTTGTTCATGCTTATATTTAGTGTATATATTGTGGTATTTGTATATGTTTATTTTAAAAGAAATGGGAAGATTCACATTGCTCTCACCCTTGCTAATATATTTTTTTTTTTGTGTATGTACTTTAAAGCTTCATTGTGTCAAAAGCCACTAATGAGCTCTTTTAGGGGGGAACTGTAAGAGTCAAGGAGCTTTGAGGACCAACTCTATGGCCAAGGACTGACCCCATGGCTTTGTGTGAACTGTCACGCAAAGAAAATAGTGCTACATTCAAGTTTCTTCCGATTTCGAAAAAATGGCAACGGCAGAACTGATGAATCATTTTCTAGAACTTTCGAGGAGTTTAAAAATAAAAACTGTAAATCGTAGTATGAAGTATAGTCATGTAGTAGTGATTTTTGTTAAGAAAGCGAGTATGCTCGTTTTTCATTATGGTTTTGTGTCACAATAAATAAAGGTGGAAAAACATATTGGATTCTTCAGCTCAAGATTTAAAATTTATTCATCTTCTACAAATTATTGTGTTTCTAAATGAACTAAGCTACAGACCTGTGCAGCGGGAACTTAATTACCATATTTTGTAAAAAATATAATATCCAATGATAAGAGTGTAGTTGGAGATTTTGTAGAAGTTGTTTTATTCTCCACATTAAAAAAAAGTGAAAACTTTGATGTACAAATAAGACAAATGTATGAGGATATTATAGAATAAGAGTATCGGAATAAAAATCAAGAAAATGTGTATATTTAGCTCAGTCAGTTAGATGTATCCATACTTTGACAAGGATATAATATCCAACGACGAATGTGCAGTTGGAGATTTTGTAGAAGTTGTTTTATTCTCGACATTAAAAAAGTGAAAATTTTGATGGACAAATAAGACAAATGGATAGTCACGATATCGAATTAGAATGTTTGAAAAAATTTAAGAAAACTTGCATATTTGGCCCAGTCAGTCAGATGCATCCTAGGAAAAAAAAGAGCATTTTTGTAAAAAAAGTTACCACCACCAGAAATTATAAATTCAAGATTGGAAATGAAATTTTTTTATTTTTTCCACTCTAGATATTATAATAGTAATATTGATTAATTCTTTAATTAAAAAAATCTGCCTTGAAAATATTTGTGTATGTCATTATTTTAATGGCTATACAAGTCACACCCGCAACGAAAATTTTGAATATTTTCCACAAAAGCAAGAATTGAGTAAGTAATTTAATTTTTTCATAGAATAATTATTTAAGTATTACTGTCTAATATATAAAAATATCAAATCACTCAGTTGTCATAATTCACAGAGTTTTGCATTTTTGCACTGAAAGATGAAAATGCATGCCCTTTTTATGTCACACCCGCAACAGGCGGAAATTATTTTTTTTTATAAATAAATGATACATCGGACAATTTTCAAATTTGGATAAATGTATGTGTAAGTGGTCTACACTGTAATTCATACAAATCGAAACCAATGCTCTTTTTTTTTTTTTTTTTTTTTTTTTTTTGCTGGTGACTAAATTAAGTTGTGTAAATGTCACACCCGCAACTTTGGATTGGGCGAGTATTAGGTATTCATTGGATAAGTATAAAGACGGGGAACGGGGGGTTAATGCTTCTTCTCTTGAAAATATAAAACTGTAATGTACAATTAGTATGCGTAGCCTGTGAGCTCAATGCCATCAGTTTTACTGGGCAATATTCTTTTTATTTAATTTTGAGTAATAATATTTCCAATCGCAAATTTCCTGTCATTACGTAAATAAATATTATAAATTCAAAAATCTCGGTACTGGGAATGGATACAGGAAGAAGAGACTTGTTATTAATTTTTAACACAATCAAACAGATTGGTAAAGTTATCATACGAATTGATTATTTCCAACTGAGCGAAAAATTGCCCAGGCCGGAATCGAACTCTGATATTTGGCTTACAAGGCCAATGCTTTACCTGTTAAGCTATCTGGGCGATAGCCGGCTGGGATTTTTCGCTCAGTTAACCTTAATGGTCGTAACATCTGGTCTGTCATTTGAAACAGCTCGCAGAAGAAACCGCAGGTAATGGAACTCCATGTAACGATGGATACGTAGATATACTATTAATTTTTAACACAATCAAACTGATTGGTAAAGTTATCAAATGAATTGATTATTTCCAGCTGAGCGAAAAATTGTCCAGGCCGGGAATCGAACCCGGATACTTCCCTTACAAGGCCAATGCTTTACCTGTTAAGCTATCTGGGCGATAGCCGTTTCGCTCAGCTGGAAATAATCAATTCGTAAGAGACTTGTTAGTTTGATAATGGAAACTGAAGTGCCGCACAAAAACCTTATGTAATTTCAGCATAGTGCATGGTCATGGTAAAGAGACTAAGTAAAATGTGTCTCCTTTATTGTATGAAATATGATAATGTAATAGTTTTTCTTCTTTTTTTATATTTTGATAGATTGAAGATTCTTCAGGATTGCAATTTACATATAAATTTCACTAATGCCATCCACAGGGATATAAAAAATGCTTGGAGCAGTAGTATTGCTTTAGTAAGTCATGGAGACTGTATATCAATAACCAGCATTGTACTGACCTTTTCGCATGTGTCAAATTTCAAAGTTTATATAGTAAGGGCTGTTGCTAGAAATAAATAAATTGAAAAAAAGTGTGAAATGATGGATTTTGCTTGAGATTGATTTTAGATTTCAAGTACTTCCAGAGATGAGAACAGTTTAGATATTATGTCTAATACTCATTCAGCATGGAATAGATTACCCACAGAAATGCTCGCTACCTTCTGCCTATTTCCGGTAATACAAATCATTGCGAACTTTTACTATAGTAGCCGGTATTTGGCCCTTCCTATAGTCAGAAATTGCATAGTGGGACTATATAAAATTGAAGTTTTGCTTCATGCTATCTAACTACATGCAACATCCCCATATTTTTTGTAGTTTCATGCATCAACCTAAACCGGCTGTTGAGATATTGTCAAATGTCCAAATATTATCGATTCCCTCTTAAGTCTCCTTACAAAAGGGGTATTTCTAAAATCGGTATAAAGTTATGTTTCATGTATGTATTTAAGTGCTTTTAATAGTTTTGTTAATTTGAATTTCACGTTTATATCTAAAACTACTACTGCGATATGGAAAAAATTCTAGAAATTTCCACTCGATTTTTAACTACTTTAGGGAGAGAATGGAAATTTGTTTCTGGAAATGTACGTGCCCATCTAAATATAGTGATGAGGTATGACCAAATGTCCTAATATTTTCCACCCTCTATTAAACCCCCCTTAGAAGTATGGAATTTGCAAAATTTCTCAAATACGACATAAATATTTTTTGAGTATTTTTGTTCATAAAATCATGACTTTATTTAAGAAACTTTTCACAAAACAATAATCATCAAATATGATCGAATTATAATACGTAATAATAAAATTCGTACTTACCTTGTTAGAAAAACTAATCTAATAATTGTTAAAAGTGATAAATAAATACTGAAATGCATATAAATATCTTTATTTAGGTCAACGTATGTTTTAACTCTCAGGAGGCAACATTCTGAAAATACAAATGTTTTCACAAAAATTTTTTAAATGAATAATTTGGTAAATAAAATCAAGTAATCCTAAGTATACCTAAAAAACCCTCAAAAATAAAATAAAATACAATAAAAATAGACATTTGTGAACAGGAATTAATTTCTACTATTTTTTCTTATTCTGCAGAGCATGTTTCTCAATTTTAAGTAACTCAATGGAGGCCGAATCATTGCAAATATTTTCATTGCATAAATTTATCTTTATTGAATTCCGGATAACGGATGGTAAATAAAACCTTGGTGGCTAAATTATTGTACTATTTTGAAAGATCAATCTGTAAAGGTACTATGATGCAAAATCTGGTAAGACCTGTAGTTCTTTTGTTACATTTGCATCATTATAAATCTTGAGAATGTAGCCATCTGACTGATGAAAAATACACTGGTGTCCAAAAGTTAAGCTTAATTGTTAATTAAGTAATTATTTTTAAGTAATGAAAGAAATATGTGCTGAAACTCCAGGTGTGTAAACAAAATAGTACGCGTCACATATTTTCGCGAAGAGTTTTCCCCGAAATCGAAGAGGGGACCGTCAACAAATTGAAAAAGAACGAAGATCATTTGGATAACCCTATCAAAACTAATGTAGCAAAAGCGTTCAAACTGCACATTATGATTAATTGGCTTATTGTAATGTACTGTGTTAATTTTTACAAGGATAGCATGTATACTCGTAGAGAAATTAAGGTTTTTTATAAAAACAGTCCTAAGTTTTTTGCTTATAATTTGCAGAGTTCTTAATATAAAATAATGTTCTTTTTTGAATAAATGACAAACATCATTGTACACAATACCCTGTCATCAGAATTAAAAATAATAAATATTGTATGACAAATGAGCAGGTTTACTAAATAATTTTTTACTGCACATGCGTGAACGCTATTAAAATTTCATTTGCATATTATGTTAGTTAAATTTATACAGCAACTTTTGTGAAAGTCTCAAAAACATAGCTTAAAAATTCTGAAAATTATCGTTGATAGAATGAGATCAAAATCCTTTATTTTCAAAATGAAGCAAAAAGATGAGGGGCTGTATCCATATTCCATTGTTTAATGCCTACACAATATTGCACGTACAAGTATATTTAGGTAAAACCCCTGATTATTTTGCTTCCTTTAGGAATAACGGATTTTGAGTTGATTCTATAGGCGACCATTTTCAGAATTTTCAAGCTATGTTTTTGAAACTTTTACAGAAGTTGCTCTATACATTTAGCTAACACAATATGTAAATGAAATTTTGATATCGTTGACGCATGCGCAATGAAAAATTATTTACTAAACATACTCATTTTTCATACAATTTTTATTATTTTTAAATTCTGATGACAGGGTATTGTGTACAATGATGTTTGTCATATTTTCAGAAAAGAACATTATTTTATAATAAGAACTCTGCAAATTATAAGCAAAAAACTTGGAAAAATTTAGGACTGTTTTTATAAAAACCTTAAGTTCTCTACGAGTGTACATGCTATCCTTATAAAAATAAACACAGTACATTACAATAAGCCAATTAATCATAATGTGCAGTTTGAACACTTTTGCTATATTAGTTTTGACAGGGTTATCCAAAAGATCTTCGTTCTTTTTCAATTTGTTGACAGTCCTCTGTTTGATTTCGGGGAAAACTCTTCGTGAAAATATATGACGCGTACTATTTTGTTTACACCCCTGGAGTTTCACCACATTTCGATTTATATTTCTTTCATTACTTAAAAATAATTACTTAATTACGAATTATGCTTAATTTTTGGACACCAGTGTATGTCGATCTGAAAAAGATGAATTTTACGCTTTTTAAGTACATTTTTTATCACTTTTATAAATTTTTAGTACAGTTTAGATATTTTTATAAGATTTTCATGTATAGCTTTTTCTTGATATGATAAAATAGTTTCAGTAACATAAAATTTTATATAAAAAAACTAGTGGAATTTTAGCATGAATAATACTTTTAAAAAATCTCAGCAGAAATGTTGGGAAAAGTTTTCATGTCTTAAAATAAAACCCATTTTATCTTTATGAACTCTTTTAACATTTCCATTGTAAGTAATAGAATTCGTGTGAGTTAAAAAAAAAAAAAAACCCTCAAAATGTAATACAGTGTGAAAAGTTTAAGAATGGTATTATATATCTTGACTAAAAGATTGCACATAGCAGTAAAAAAGTACTGTTGTATTAATGTTTCTCATTATTTTAGGATTATTAATTTTTTTACATTTTGATAAAAATGGGGCAAAAAAATCAAAACATACAAAAGCATTATAAATTTTATTTGTAACAATAAAAAATATACAAATAAAAAATATACAAATATACATTAAAAAATGTTTTATACTACCAAAAGAGGACATACATTTAGTTTATCATATTCACGTTCTTAAAACAGTTAATAATGAGCCAGTAAGCTCAAAGCTATGTTTAAAAATACCATTTCACATAACTTTGACTAATTAAATTACGTTTTAAATTTGTGAGTATTTATATTTAGGGTTTTCAAATTCCCTCTGATTAACATTTTTTTTCACAGTTGAAGCAATTTCCTGTATAAATATAAATTTATTTTTAAAGATGTAGTTGATGTTCTGATTTAAATATTATATGAGGAGCCCAGAAGCCAAGGGGTACAAGTGACAAAATGTCGATTTGGAGTAAATTGAGTTTAAAGATAATTGATGTTAAATTGGAACATCAATAACAATCGACTAAATTGAAATAGGAAACATCTGCTTGTTGCATTCTAATCTTTGAACTCTCATTTCAATAACTGTTAAAAAAATAGAGTACAATTTTCTTTAAATGTATAATTAATCAATATTGTTTGTTTTTCGAAAAAAGTCATTTATCTCTATAATTCCCCAAATAATCAGAAAATGACCTGTATTTCTTTACCTGAAATTAAAAAAGCATATTTCCAGATACCCTGTGCACTTAACTCAATTTTTTCAATTTTGTCACTTATAGCCCTTGGCTTATGGGGTCCTCATATATAAGTAACTCTGATTCGTTTGTGCTAATTAGAGAAAGGAATAAAAAATATCTATGACATAAAAGTAAAATTTTGCCTAAAACAAAAATCCAAACAAATTTCAAACCAAGTATGCATTTGAACTACGGGCTGGATTTAAAATACTTTTTTCTGTGCGATAAATACAAATTCAATAAATTAAGATACATATTTGAATTGAAATTTTTTAAAAAATATCCAATAAATGAAAGATAACCAACAGTAAGAAAACTTTACAATTTAGAATTCTTTAATTAAAAAACCTTTTCAACTTTGTATATCCGCAGAGAATAGCTGTTAATCTCAATGCAAATAGAAGCGTTTTTAAAATTTTTAAAGATAGAAAACCAACGAATATAAATGCACAAATAAAGTATGAAAATGTAGCAAACAGCTGTTACGAATCTACTATCGACATTCTTCATCAGTGCAAGACTCAGCGAGCTAGAAAAAGAAAAACTGAGCTCAGTTTTGCTTTTTCTAGCTCGCTGAGTCTTGCACTGATGAAGAATCTCAATAGTAGATTCGAAACAGCTGTTTGCTATATATTCATACTTTGTTTGTACATTTATATTTGTTGTTTTTCTATCTTTAAACATTTTTACACAAAGGCTTTATTTGCAATTTTAACATTTTTTAAATTGTTTTAATGCCAGATATATAATGCTGTTTTAAAACATCGAATAGTGATCAATACTCACAGGGTTTATATTCATATCCGCGAATAAGTTTTTTTATATCATGCTTGAAAATTTTACTTTAAAGAGATTTTTTTAAGAAATGCATAGAACAAAACTCTAGAATTTCGCTCTTTTTCAAGGCAGTCAGAAGTTTAATAGTAAATGTTTTATTTTATGAAAACATCTTCATCATAAATATCTCATTTTTTGTAATGAAGATTTTTCAGATTTTTTCATGTGAATAATTTTAAGACGGTACTGAACATCACTTTTACGATCCAATTCAAAAATAGAATATTTACCTTCTATTTAATCTAATTCTATTCAGAGTAAAAGAAATACATTTTTCTTTCTGTTTTGACTGTTCTAGTATTACCTATACGAATTTGAAGCCTGTCTTGTTGATTTTTATTTAACTGTTATTTAATGTTTTATACAACTTCTAAAACATATGTTTATTTGGCAAGTTTTAAAATATTTCAGTTATATGATTTCGATATATTTCTAATTCAGTAGCGTTAATAACTTTGTCTTATTTATTTCATATTTTATTACATTTTTGGTATAGTAATGTATGTATAAATTCCAATGGTGGTATAATATTTTTTCACATTTTATAGTTAAGAAAGACGGAATTAATATATTAGAAATGCATCAATATTTGCAAATAAATTTATATTTCTGAAACTTGTATAGCATTATAAATAATCTTCAATCTAGAAATAATATGACAAGCAATAAATATAAATTCTAAATTGAATTACAAATATCAAAACAGCTTAGAAAACTTTAATGTTTCTTATCTTATTAGATAGTTGAGAAATATCTCTCACTCATCTAAATTTCGTTTAAGACTGTTGATTAGTGAGAGCTCAAATTTCAGTCGCTAACAATAAACATATGGGTGCATGATGGATTGGTATTTTTAACTTTCCGTCAGGCGCGTTGTTGTAAAAAGTACAACATTCGCTTTCTTTTTTCATGAAAACAAAATTCACGTCTACTTTAATATGTTATAAAAAATAAATCTAAGAGTATTGCGGAATACTTTCATAAATTGTGAGCAGTGAAAACTTATATGATAATTGTATGCTAAATTATTTGAAAAATTAAAACGAAACAGCAATAATTGAATGTTTTCCTCCTGTTATACAATTTACAACGTTCGCCTGCTCATATGATGAAAATTTGCGCGCCTGGCGAAAGGTTAAGTTTTTTTTTTTTTTTTTTTTTTTTTTTTGAAATAAATAGTATTTTAAATTTATATTTTTATGCGCAGTTCTTAAATGATGTCTCTTTTTTATTGTCACAATATTTCTATATTTCTTAAATAATTCATAATTTTAATTTTTTTAATTTTAACAAAACGTACCACATTGTAAAAAAAAAAAAAAAAAAAAAAAAAAAATCTGTAAAGTTACTAAAATTTTCCTAGGAAACTGGGACTCCTTGAAATTTTATATCACGACAACAACTAAAAGTCATGTAACAAGTACACATTTTTACTGTGCATAAAGAACATCTACGGTTTCTAAGAATTTTTGAGGAAACTGGAATGCCTAGAACTATTTATGTAGCTAGAAGCCGGGTAATAGATGAGATTTCAGTAAGATTAGTATAACTTTAGTAGAGTCTTTTGTAAAATTACATATTTCTATATCTTTATAAAAAAATAGTTATGTAGATTTACATCTTTAGTTGTACAGAGCACAAATAAAATTTCAGTATTCATACAGATTTCCATAAACTTATCTGTAGAATTACAGATTTTTTTACATTATAAGAATTTAATATTTCCGATAAATTTAAGTATATATAATGTAAATGTTTTGACAATTAAATAAAGAAGTTATCCCTCAAGTATTTTCTACAAAACGCTTTCCTTGACATGAATATCTTTGCATCACTTAAAAGGGACCAAGAAGCATTGGATGACATATGACTATGGTTGTCGAATATCTCACTATGGGTGCCGTCAAGCACACCAGGAGATCAGCCGCGTAATTACAATAGTAGGGTGTCACGGCAGCAGCAAAAATCCTCAATGTCAGCCATGACACCCCATGCAAAACAAGACCTGAAGCAATGCATTTGCCATCCTTTCTGACCCGAGTCAAAAGACGAAATTTGAAGATACGAATTCCAAGACATTTAAAATTTCTTTTTTTTTTTTACTATCAAAAATTTCATAAGTATATATATTCTATAATCACACCTTCTCCTACTAGAAAATGTCTAATGGCGTATTTGGCTAAAATTACCTCTACATTAGGGTGGAGCGAAAAAAATTTTTTTTTGAAAATCAAAAACGGGTAGGTGCCAAAAGTTGTCTTTATACTAGTACATCAACTGCGTGAAATTTTACCGCTGAAAAAAAAATGGCTTGAGTCTGCGCTTTTGCTCCAAAAATTGAAATTTTGGGTAAAATTTGTCATTTTTTGACATTTTTTCAAAAAAATTAAAAATTTCCTACAGAGCTGGTTAGTATTTAAAAGTGTTGCTTAGACCTTTATATTTATCTGCTTAACATATTTAAACTATAAAACAATATGTTTACTCCCTATAGCTGGAGCAAAACAGGCAACTTTTAGTAAGAAAACAGCATTACCACTCTATTGGGTCATACAACGAATTGTTGTTTTTAATACAGCTCTTGTTTTCAAAACTACCTTGGACATGCGTCGTGGAGGTGGCTATATTTCCTATACCACCCGGCCCAACTATTCGATCATCTTAGTACAGTGTTTTATTTATACATTGATTTGCGATTTTCTTTATAAAAATTTGGCATGTTTTCGATGCTTCCACCTTGTTCACCTGTTCTTTGCATCCACATGCTGATGTAACTATCTTCAGGTATACTTTTACAGCTTATACAAAAAAAAATGACAAGCAGAGTAATGCACGGTAATCTATTAAAGGGATCTATTCGGCCATCTTTTATATTTATCAAACTTACATTCAGTTGATGAATAGTGATTGGAAGTTCTGTTACCACAACATTTTTTTCAGTCAATTGTATTTTTATTACGTAATGATTTGCTTCAAAGATGATTTCAGAAATTTCAACTATAAAGATGCCATCATTTATTCTACTTTTGCATTTTTTATATGTTGAGAAGCGAGCTGTTTAATGTGATGGTGATCGTCAGCGAGAATTGCAATGAAAATTTGTTCTCCATGTGTTCTCCATGTGTTCTCCATTGTTCACTTAATGTTTACAAACGCTGTTGTAAATAACTTTTTTTTGCATTAGCTTTATGCCGTTTTCTAAGTGTTTTCGTATCCAGGTAATTTCCTATTAACTTTTAGATACTCTTTTTATGAGTGGACAACATTTGATGGTGAAATGTCCCGGGCATAAACATATAATGCATAGTACTTTATGAGGGAATGTACGGATTTTAATCGACTATAAGTGCTCATTTAAAATTAGGAGAATTTTATTTGTCACTGTGAACCATTTTGCATGGGGTAATCTTAGAATTGTGCATAATATTTAATCATTCGCTACTTCAACTCCAGTGAATTTCCTCTGCGCCAATTATTAGAGAAGTCGATATAAAACGTTCTAAGCTACATGTATTCAGTGGATCAATAAGGAAAATCTTTGTCTACTTACTATTCACTTCCTATTACAATTTTTTTTTTTTTTTTTTTATAAAATAGAGAATAATTTTGAAAAATTATTTTCTCAAATTGAGAAAAAGATACTCAGAACAGACTAGAAATTTCTGTCAGAGATTGCAAAGCTAATTCATAAGGAAAGCTATTTCTCAGAAAGAATGGGGAATAGGAGTTTAGAAAACATCTCACACAAAAAACAGCTCATAAAGTTAATAAAATTATCCGCTTTATATAAGCACAGATTGGCAATCAGCGTCTATATGTTCACTCACAAAATGTTAATCCAAGTTTATACCGCGGGATGTTTTATACCAAATGTACTACACACCTAAATAATAGATCTAAAATCTTATTATAAATTACTAGACTATGGAACAACACAGGAAACGACATAAAGCATACTAAAACTTCTTTAGAAATATTGTTGTTTTTCACGCAAATTTTGTTTGCAATCCTCTGTGACGATCGTCATAATATTAATCAGCCAGCTTCTCAAAATATATTCAATGTAATAAGTACAGTAAATGATGACATACTAGAAATTGAATTCATACAATCATTTTTTTGGAAAATCATTATATATAAAATGTAATTGATTGAAAAAATGCTGTGGTAACAGAATTTCCAATCATAATGTATTAATTGCATGAAAATTTAGTGAAGATAATACACTGCTGAATAGGTTCAATTAAGAACATACCCAATACATTACTCAGCTTCTCTTCTTTATACATGGTATAAAATATACGTTCAGCAGGTCACACCAGCAATCCAAATCATCCAAAGTCAGTGAATACAAAGAAGAGATAAATTACTTTGATATATAGAAAACTTATACTCGTCTTCGAGAAAAAAGTAACAATTCAATACATAAATAAAACACTGGGCCTACATGATTGGGTGGTTGAGACGGGTGGGATAATGCAACCACCCCTATGAGTTATATACACAGTAGTTTTGAAAGCAGTTAGGTAAGAAATGCATTCAAAAGAACATTTCGTCATATGCTCCAATAGAGAGTTTAACGCTGATTTTTCACAAAATGTTTTCATATTTGCTCCAATTATACAGACTACAGATATTGTTTTATAGTTTAAATATGTTAAGCAGATAAATATAAAGGTCTAAGCAACACTTTTAAATACTAACCAGCTCTGTAGGAATTTTTTAATTTTTTTGAAAAAATGTCAAAAAATGACAAATTTTACTTAAAATTTCGATTTTTGGAGCAAAAGCGCAGACTCAAGCCATTTTTTTTCAGCGGTAAAATTTCACGCAGTTAATGTACTAGTATAAAGGCAACTTTTGGCACCTACCCGTTTTTGATTTTCAAAAAAAATTTTTTTTCGCTCCACCCTACTCTACATCCTATGCTACAATAAAATTTTAATATTTAATTCCGTGTAGCCTTTTTATAATCAACTGAGATTAGCATGGACACGTCTAGCCAAACTCATTGTTAGAAACAGGATCTAGTGAGGTTTAATAGTATCGATTCTTAATCCGAGCTCCATTTTAAAATTTAGAAATTACGTCACAAAGGTCTCAAAATCTGAAATACAATATGCACACACTCTCATATGGATTTCCCACACTCCAAAGCAACCCTAAAAGTACATTCATATTTCTTCTTCAGCCAGCCTTTACATATAATCTCTCACAAATTTATCTTCTTTTTAAAACTCAGCATTTTTTGAAATAAAAAAAGCAAATTACTGTTGCAATTATATTTTTAATTATGCCTTCTCTTTGGATATATTTTTTTTTATACTTGATGAAATTAATCACAGCAAAATTATTAAACTATTTAAAATTTATTCAGAAAGTCTATATAAAATTCAATTTTTTCTCTTATTAAAAAAAAAAAAAAAAAAAAAAAAAAAAAAAAAAAACCGTTAAATTTTTATTTATTTTTTTCAAATTTACTTAATGCGAAAACGCGAAATATCTGAAATTTTTTATCAATTCTAAATACATTTTTTAAGACCTGGCATCCTTATTTTTTTTAAATTAGAAAATGTAATCAGTTAATGGCAAATATACTTGTGGTGGTGGTGCGTGTGTGTGTGGGGGGTGGGGTGTATCGTAATTTTTTTAATAGAGGCGACTGTATTTTGCACCACAATTTTTAAAAAATGTACTTCATAGTATATTTTTCCTGCAAATGTTCTCAAAGCGTATGCAGTGTTAGAAATGTTTATCATAACAAGCTTATTGCACGAGTACTTTCTCTTTTGTTTATTATGTAAATTCAATCAGTATAAGTAGATAGGTAAGTAGGTAAGTAGGACTTACTTACCTTCATATTCTTTTATATTAGCACAATCCATCTGTATAATATTACTAATTAAATCTCAATAGAACACAATTTTAAATAATTAACATTAGGACTGTATCTTTAAATTTTAATCACACACGATAAGCAGCGAAAACTCTGGTCGCTATTCTTTTTCATACACTCTAAACAAAATTTTTTTCTCTACTCAGTTCACTTCACATTTCAACCAAAGGGAGTTCGACGGTTTCATGTCACATTTTGACCAAAGGGAGTTACGACGCTCTCTTACGGGACTTATAAATTCTGATATTTCAACAATAAACATTCTCCCCCGGATTGAAATGCAAATTTCAATATTTCACATTTTTATTACAATCAAATAAATTTACTTAATACAATTACAGAAATTTACACAGCAAACAAATATAACAAAAAAAATGCAAAATTTACAATATTTTAATAAAATTTTATTTTAGTTATCAATAGGGAGAGCAGCTATTTTCTAATTGAACGCTTTAATTCGCCAGATTTAGTGCGAACCTTGCCCTAATCTTGCCATCCGATCCTGTATAAATATCACCAATGCGGCCTAATGCCCATTTACATGCAGGCAAAAAATCTTCTTTTACCATTACCATTATTCCTACCCTTAAATTTTCTTTTTCCATTACCCATTTTGATCTCTGCTGTAACGTATTTAAATAATCTAACCTCCATTTTGTCCAAACTGTCTGGACGACTCTCGTAGTCTTCTGCCAACCATTTAATAGATTGATATTAATATCAATTAACATTGGTTCAGATACAGCATTCATGGATCTCCCGATCAAAAAATGACCTGGATTCAAAACTTCAAAATTATCAAAATCCTTAGATAAAGGCGTAAGAGGTCGGGAATTCAAAATACCCTTTATCTGAATAACTATAGTTCCAAACTCCTCTTAATTAAACCTTAAAACACCTTTTGCTCGTTCAAGGTGATATTTAACTGATTTCACACCTCCCTTCCAAAGTCCTCCGAAATGAAAGGGATTTTGGAGGTATAAATTTCCATTCAATTTCTTCAGAAATTAAATAATTTTCTAACATTTCATCGGAAAAATTTATCATTTTGTAAAACCTTTTCAGTTTGGAATTCGCCCCCACGAAATTTTTAGCATATCTGTAAACATCTTAGAACATTTTCCTCGTCTAGCCATGAAACGTTTAAGTGTGGCAATCAGAGCATCTGAGGTTAAATATGAGAGAAGCTCAAGTTGAATGGCTCGAGTTACAAAACATATACAAACACAAATAAATACTTTGTTCAATGAATCTTTGCGTTGATTTTTATAGGTTACATAAAATGTACCACATAGATCTAAACCAGTACAATTAAATACTGGTGACCTCCCACTACATAACCAAATACAGTATTCTGTAAAATGACATTAGAATTTCTTAAGCGGACTTGACTATTTTGTAATAATTCGTAGAAACACTCAGTTCCTAGCAGAACATCTATTTTATTAGGTTAATTAAAATTTGATCTGCCAATTTTACATCTTGAGGCAGCTCGGCAAATGGAAATTTAAAATAATGTCGTGCAGAGACGGAAATTCGTTTTTACTTCGATTAATTGATTGAAGCAGAGATTTAAGATGAAAATCAAAGTTTGTAGGGTATTGAACTAAAATTATTAAAGCATTAAAATGAGTAACTATTTTTTTAATATTAAAATGCATGCATGAGACAGAAGAAAGTTTAGGAATTGGCACATCCAATTAGTTTAAAAAATAAAATGGCTTTAAACATTCTTTTCTGTATTTTTTTCTTACATTCCTCAATCATAAAAATGATGTATAAATTCTTTTAAGCAATTGATAAATTGTTTGAAAAAAAATCAGTTAAAATAATAAGCTAACATTTGGTAGTAGTAAGAATGTTTAAAAATAATCCAAAACGGGCAAAAGTTTTTTTAATTAAAAATTTATAAAAGAAGGAGGGTTTTTTTTAAACAATAGAACCGCGGGAAAATTCATTCAAGTTTTATACAAATATTTCTCACCGGAATTTTCATTTAAAACTGTATAAGTTATTTATAGAAATTATTTTTGCTCAAATTATATTTAACTTATTTTATAAAGAGTTTTCTGGTTCGAATCAACATCTCTGCATATGATAAGGGTCAAAATAACCCGTCGCCGCGGTTCTAGTGTTAAGGTGGGATACAAAAGTTAATAGAATTTTTTTATTGTTATTATTAAGCGATAAATTTAATTATTGTAGTTTTGGGATCAAAGATGAATAAAATATATGGATGAATTTTCCTTAATAATTTGTAAATCTATTTTTTTATTATTATTTCACATGCATGTTTAACATGCCTTCCTATATTTAACAGGAATTTATTGCTCCCAGAAAATTTAAAACATTTTAGCCGCTGAAAATTAAACAAAGAATATTTGAACATTTTAACAATCGTAATTAATTCTTAATTATCGAAGGATTCTTTTTAATTCAACAAAAGAACAAATCTGAATGTAGATAAAATTTAATCTCTTTAAAAATTCGATAGTGGATTAATCATACAAAATCTGAAAGGGAGTTGATACAAAAGAAATTTCTATAGAAAAGAAAATAACATAAAACCTTCATAATTAAAACAGATAAAAAATTCCTTTTATGAAAAAGTTTGTTTCCTAATTTTCATTCTTAGAATTGCAAAAGTCTATTCAACTTTTCCTTGTGATATTTTCTTTTAATTAGAAATAAAAAAATAATAAAGTGATGAAATCAATATAAATATTCTTTTGCGATAGAAATACTCTTTTCCTTATCTTCCAATTCATAAGGAAAAAGTGAATATTATCTTAGCCAATGAAAAGAGAGCTTACTTAAAAATATATAAATAGAAAAAGTAATGTTATTTCAAGTAAAGAATACACTTTAAAATTTTGGAATATCGAAGAAGCATAGTTTTCAAAGATTTTCTAAATACAGTACAAAAAAAGTTTTTCTTAAAATAAATAAATAATGTTAATACATAAATTAAAAACTATAAACAACATTTTAATGCACAAATACGTTGAAATAAAGTTATCCCGTCCAATTGCGTCATATTGTAAAGATATTAAAAATCCTGTTTCACCATTTTAATCACTTTTCACCCAGCCAGTATTCAGGGCTATAACCGAAGGGTTTTTTGAACCTATTTCACTCTCTCTCGGTCTCTTTTTTTTATTTAATTTTTTTTTCATTCACTAAAGGAATCAGAGTATCATTGAAACGACAGTATGTGATATTTTTGAGGGCTTTATTTGTGTGTTATAGCGTTGTTTTTAGTTTTTACTTTATGTATTAAAATTCGCACAGTTTTTTATCTATACAATTAAAGTACATATATATATATTGTTACGAATTTTGTAAATAGTTAGTGTTTGTACTGTAAAATAATGTAAATAATCTTATTAAGCTCCATTCCTTTACTAATATTAGTTTTTGTTACATTGTCTCTGTTATCAAGTAAACTTGTCTATTATTTTCAGTGTATGTCTATAGCAGCTTGGCGAAATAATAAAGATATCGCCAAATTAGCGTCACTTTTGGCGACTAATTTTGGTCGCCAAATTTGGCGATATATCGCCAAGTTGGCGACAAACTTGGCGATTGTTGGCGATGGTAACCCTTCCCTACTCTATGTTAACCCCCCTATTGATATACTGATACATTGAATGTTGTTCCGTGGATTTTTCGAGATATTTCTAGAAATTTCCAGCACCTGCTGCGAGCCTATATAAGGAGAGCGATACGAGCTGTTGTGGTTATTATTTACCAGTCAGGCATTGAGTGAGCTACTAGAGATTGTCTAAGCAAGTTTGTTTGATGTATTGAGTTTTATCTACGTTGTTTTGAATGTGATATAGTGTTGAGGCATTGTATAAAGAGTCTCTGCGACCTATATCTGCATTTATACGATAGATTTGAACAATTATTTTTGAATATTTAGAAATATTTGTGAGTTTCGAAGACTCTGTTGTTCTGAAGTTCTGTAAATAAATTATTTTCTACTTTTCTATAAGCAAGAGTTTGAAGTTGTCTAACCATAAGATCAAAAGAACCCTACATAGGCTGCAACATTTGGTGTCAGAATTTGGGATCTTATGGCGAAAACGAGAGCAACGGAAGAGCAACTGAATGAGTTGTTGAGAGCTATTAATGAATTATCAAATAAAATGGATAAAGGCCAAGAGGAGTTGGCGGAAAAGATGAATAAAGGCGAAGAAGAGTTGGCGGAAAAAATGAATAAAAACGAGGAAAGAATGGAACAGTTGACAAATAAAATTGACAAATGCCAAGAAGATGTGACTGAAAAGATTAATAAAGGCCAAGAAGAGTTGGCGGAAAAAATGAATAAAAACGAAGAAAGAATGGAACAGTTGACAAATAAAATTGACAAATGGCAAGAAGATGTGACTGAAAAGATTAATAAAGACCAAGAAGAAATGAAGAAAACTTTAGAAGAAAAGTTCTCGTCGGTTGAGAGAAGAATAGGCTCGGTAGAAGAGAAAATAGAGGAAGTAGAAGAGAAAATTCAGAATGAAGTTAGTAATGTTGAACAGAAAATGGAAAGGAAAATGGCGGAAGTAGAAGAGAAAATACTAGGTGAAGTAGATGAAAAGCTAAATAAAACAGTACAAGATCTTGAGAAGAAACTTTCAGCGTCCAGTGGTAATTATGAAGAATTTAGGAATCCGCCTGCTTCTCCTGTGCAAGTTAAGCTGTCGACATACGACGGAAAAAGTTCCTGGAAAGTTTAAAAAACCCAATTCACCATTGTAGCCGAGGCGAACAAATGGAGTGACGAGGTGAAAGCTTGTCAACTGGCAGCATCTTTGAGAGGAGAAGCCGCCGACGTGCTGCAAACATTGCCCGATATGACGCAACTCAATTTTGAGACTCTAAGTTGTGCACTTGAAATGAGATTCGGAGAAAAATTTTTAAAAGATTATACGAGAATACAAATGAAGAGCCGCCATCAAAAATCGAGTGAAACCCTTCAAGAGTTTGCCTCAGAAATAGAAAGGCTGGCAAATTTAGCCTTCATAGACTGCCCGAAAAATGTACGGGAAATGCTCTCACTGCAGTACTTTGTAGACGGAATAAAAGATCCCGAAGTGCAGAGAGCGGTACGAATAGCAGATGTACAGGATTTAAAGGCTGCATTACTATATGCCTTAAAGTTGGAAGCAGCTACAAAAGCCAGCCGAAAAGATCGTCATTCAGTCCGAGGGGCAACGGTAAACAAAAGCTCCGACACTGAGATCGACTTCTTGAAAGAAATTAGGAAAATAAATCAAGAGCTTGAAGCTTTGAAATACGGAAGAACAAGCTCAAGAAGACAGAATCTCACGTGCTGGGGATGCGGTGATACAGGACATCTCCGAAGAAATTGCCCCAAAATCCACGAACGTGAGATAAATTCAAACAGTCAGCAGGGAAACTAAATTTTGGCCATCTCGCGGGGCGGAGGTTGCAAGAGAATGAAAAGCCCCACCTGAAGATCTTCTAGATATCAAAAATGAGTGGCGGTGATAATGAATTATATGTGATAGGCTTTATTAACGGAATACAGTGCCGTATGATTGTCGATACAGGAGCCAATGTTACAATAATAAGAGAAGATTTGGCTCGAAAATTGAAATGTTAACTCATCTGGGCTCCACCAAGCGTTACCCTGCAAACTGTAACGGGTGACAAGATAGGCATATATGGAAAGGCCAATTAAACCATCAAATTTGGAGGAAGCAAATATTATCATACGGCTTATGTGGCTGACATAACAGATCCTTGCATAGTCGTTCTAGATTTTCTAAAGAAATTTGGCTTCAAACTTGATTTTAAAAAACAATGAAATGCTATCTAAATTTGAAGAAATAAGCCTTTTTGGATTAAATAACGAAATTGAATATAAACAAACAGTAATAGCCAAAGAAGACATCAATCTAGGTCCAAGAACAGAATTTTTAGTTCCAGTTGTAATTAACAATGAGACTAATTATCGATTTGGCCATATAGATTATCCCGAGGACAATAGTAAACAAGCAGGAGTATTGGTGGCTTCATCTGTGGTGGACCTCTCGAAGAAGACCATTCCAGAAAGAATTGCTAACATGAGTGATAAGAAGAGGAATATCAAGAAAGGAGAGGTATTAGCGTCATGTGCTCCTGTGATGTGCATAAGTCAAAATTCCAGTCACTCTGCGAAATCTTCAGATAATTTATTCAAGGATTTGTTACAAAATACAGACTTAGATCCAAAACATATGGAAGCTGCGGAAAATTTAATTAGAGAATTTATTAGAGAAAATTTAATTAGAGAATTTATTTTCCCAAACATCTGAAGACTTTGGACGAACTAAAATGGCACAACACCGAATTGACACGGGAGATCACTTTTCTATTAAACAACACCCTAGACGATTACCTTTTGCCAAGCAAGAAGAGGTGCAGAATTTAATTAAGGATATGGAAGAAAACGACGTCATCGAACCATCGACAAGTCCATGGGCGTCTCCAATTGTATTAGTTAGAAAGAAGGATGGTTCTACAAGATTTTGTGTAGACTACCGCCGACTGAATGACGTCACTAAAAAGGATAGTTACCCTCTGCCAAGGATGGACGACACTCTCGACACACTTGCGGGCAACACTTGGTTCTCGACTCTGGATCTAAAGAGTGGTTACTGGCAGGTAGAGATCCATCCGGACGACCGCGAGAAAACTGCTTTTACAACGGGACAAGGATTATGGCAGTTCAAGGTAATGCCTTTTGGTCTATGTAACGCACCTGCAACTTTCGAACGGCTTATGGAAACGGTTCTCCGGGGGCTGTCATATGAAGCATGTCTTGTTTATTTAGATGATATCATAATCATAGGAAAATCTTTTGATGAACATCTAAACAACCTCATTCGGGTGCTACAAAAATTAAAGTAAGCTAATTTGAAGTTAAGCCCTTCGAAGTGCAGTTTGTTTCGAAATGAAGTCACCTACCTTGGACACATCATTTCGGCGGAAGAAGTTAGGACTAATCCGGAGAAGATATCGGCTGTGAAAAATTGGAGTCGTCCAGCAGATATTCACCAGCTTCGAAGTTTTCTAGGATTATGCACCTATTACAGGAAATTCGTCAAAGGCTTCTCGATGATTGCAATACCACTTCATAAATTAACAGAAGCCAATCAAAAATTTATGTGGACACAGGAATGTGACGCTGCTTTCGAAAAGCTTAAGGACGCCTTAACATCCACTCCAATTTTGTCATATCCTCAAATCGATAAACAGTTTATACTTGATACGGATGCAAGTAACGAAAGCATTGGTGCTGTACTGTCCCAGGAAATCGACGGCCAGGAGCTTGTTATTGCCTATTTCAGCAAGTGCTTATCAAAGGCAGAGCGAAACTACTGCGTAACAAGAAAAGAGCTTCTTGCTGTAGTGAAAGCCATAGACCATTTTCATCACTATCTGTACGGTCGAAAATTCCTGATCCGAACTGATCATGCTTCTCTAACTTGGCTATTGAACTTTAAGAACCCTGAAGGCCAGATAGCCAGGTGGATACAAAAGCTTCAAGAGTACGATATGGAGATACGCCATCGAAAAGGCTCATCACATGGAAATGCAGATGCTCTCTCAAGAAGACCCTGCTCAGAGAATTGTAGATACTGCGACCGGGTTGAGAAGAAATTTAATGTCAAATGTCCTATAATAAGACAAGTTACAACTGGGTCTACATCATCGCAAGATCCGTGGAGTGACGGGAGCCTGCGTAAAGATCAATTTGCTGATCCTGAAATTAAGCCAATTCTCCAAGAGTCCAACAGGAAACCCAGCTGGCAAGACATGGCCCATTACCACCCTACGACTAAACGTTATTGGGCTCTTTGGGATTCCCTACATTTGAAGAACGGTATCTTGTATCGAAAATGGGAGTCTGACGATGGAAAGTCATGTAGATGGCAACTACTACTTCCTAAGTCGAGAATTTCTATGGTCCTTCAAGAACTTCATGGTAGTCCTACAGGAGGTCATTTTGGTGTAATGAAGACCCTGCAAAAGGTTCGAGAGCGTTTCTACTGGAATAATGTTCGCAGTGATGTGGAGAAGTGGTGTCGAACTTGTGACACCTGTGTAGCACGTAAAGGTCCAAAGAGGCGCACCCGTGGACGATTGCAGCACTATAATGTAGGAGCTCCTTTCGAACGAATTGCTCTAGACATCCTGGGTCCTCTTCCTAGAACATCTGATGGCAATATGTACTTCCTCGTTGTCATGGACTACTTCACCAATTGGCCTGAAGCCTACGCCATACCTAATCAAGAGGCGGTAACCGTAGCAGACATACTGGTTCAACACTGGGTTTCCAGATACGGAGTTCCTCTTCAAATCCATTCCGATCAAGGAAGAAATTTTGATTCTGCTGTGTTTAAGGAAATGTGTGGACTACTCGGCATGGACAAAACTTGAACTACACCTCTACATCCTCAATCGGACGGCATGGTGGAGCGTTTCAATCGTAACATCCTAAATAGCCTCTCCCTCTTGGTGTCTAAAGATCAACAGGACTGGGACAAGAAATTACCTCTGTTCCTGCTTGCCTACAGGAGTGCTGCTCATGAGGCCACTGGTTATTCCCCTTCTCAAATGCTCTTTGGCCGTGATCTTCGTCTACCTGCGGATCTTTTGTTTGGCCGTCCTCCTGATGCTCCTTCATCGCCTGAGGAATATGTCGATGAACTCCAGGCGCGGATTGAGGAGATTCATTGTCCAGCGAGGAACCGAATTGGACTGGCATGAGAAAAGATGAAGACACGGTACGACACAAAGGCAACTGGACATGAGTTCAACGAAGGTTACAAAGTTTGGTTGTGGAATTCCATACGTCGTAAGGGACTGTCGCCAAAACTACAAAGAAACTGGGACGGTCATTACACAGTCGTCAACAAGATGAATGACGTCGTCGTACGCATACAAAAATCGCCACACGCCAAACCCAAGGTTGTACACTATAACCGGCTAGCCCCTTATTTTGGCCAAAGTGATTAGAAATTCAAAACTGGAATTTCAGACCATGGTCATGAAAGTCACTTTTTGTAAATATGTAAATAGTAATTAGTTCTTATTTATGTAAATCTTATTATTTATTTATTTATTTATTTATTTGTTTGCTTATTTATTTATTTATTTGTTTATTTCTTTTAAGTGTTTTCCTCTAACTCAAGGATTGCACTGCCCGGGACGTGCAGTCTTTGAGGAGGGGGTAGTGTTACGAATTTTGTAAATAGTTAGTGTTTGTACTGTAAAATAATGTAAATAATCTTATTAAGCTCCATTCCTTTACTAATATTAGTTTTTGTTGCATTGTCTCAGTTATCAAGCAAACTTGTCTATTATTTTCAGTGTATGTCTATGGCAGCTTGGCGAAATAATAAAGATATCGCCAAGTTGGCGTCACTTTTGGCCACTAATTTTGGTCGCCAAATTTGGCGATATATCGCCAAGTTGGCGACAAACTTGGCGATTGTTGGCGATGGTAACCCTTCCCTACTCTATGGTAACCCCTATTGATATACTGATACATTGAATGTTGTTCCGTGGAGTTTTCGAGATGGTTCTAGAAATTTCCAGCACCTGCTGCGAGCCTATATAAGGAGAGCGATACGACCTGTTGTGGTTATTATTTACCAGTCAGGCATTGAGTGAGCTACTAGAGATTGTCTAAGCAAGTTTGTTTGATGTATTGAGTTTTATCTACGTTGTTTTGAATGTGATATAGTGTTGAGACATTGTATAAAGAGTCTCTGCGACCTATATCTGCATTTATACGATAGATTTGAACAATTATTTTTGGATATCTAGAAATATTTGTGAGTTTCGAAAACTCTGTTGTTCTAAAGTTCTGTAAATAAATTATTTTTTACTTTTCTATAAGCCATCGCCAACAATCGCCAAGTTTGTCGCCAACTTGGCGATATCTCAAATATTTCGCAAAGCTGCCATAGACATTCACTGAAAATAATAGACAAGTTTGCTTGATAACAGAGACAATGTAAAAAAACTAATATTAGAAAAGGAATGGAGCTTAATAAGATTATTTACATTATTTTACAGTACAAACACTAACAATTTACAAAATTCGTAACACTACCCCCTTCTCAAAGACTGCACGTCCCGTGCAGTGCAATCCTTGAGTAAGAGGAAAACACTTAAAATAAATAAACAAATAAATAAATAAATAAATAAATAATAACAATAATAATAAAATTTACATAAATAAGAACTAATTACTATTTACATATTTACAAAAAGTGACTTTCATGACCATGGTCTGAAATTCCAGTTTTGAATTTTTAATCACTTTGGCCAAAATAAGGGGCTAGCCGGTTATAATGTACGACCCTGGGTTTGGTGTGTGGCGATTTTCGTATGCGTACGACGACGTCATTCAGCCTGTTGACGACTGTGTAAGGACCGTTCCAGTTTCTTTGTAGTTTTGGCGACAGTCCCTTACGACGTATCGGATTCCACAACCAAACTTTATCACCTTCGTTGAACTCATGTCCAGTTGCCTTTGTGTCGTACCGTGTCTTCATCTTTTCTGATGCCAGTCCAATTCGGTTCCTCGCTAGACAATAAATCTCCTCAATCCGTGCCTGGAGTTCATCGACATATTCCTCAGGCGATGAAGGAGCATCAGGAGGACGGCCAAACAAAAGATCAGCAGGCAGACGAAGATCACGACCAAAGAGCATTTGAGAAGGAGAGTAACCAGTGGCCTCATCAGTGGCACTCCTGTAGGCAAGCAGGAAAAGAGGCAATTTCTTGTCCCAGTCCTGTTGGTCTCTAGACACCAGGAGAGAGAGGCTATTTAGGATGGTACGATTGAACCGCTCCACCATGCCGTCCGATTGAGGGTGTAGAGGTGTTGTTCGAGTTTTATCCATGCCGAGTAGTTCACACATTTCCTTGAACACAGCCGAATCAAAGTTTCTTCCTTGATCAGAATGGATTTGAAGAGGAACTCCGTATCTGGAAACCCAGTGTTGAACCAGCATGTCTGCTACGGTTACCGCCTCTTGATTAGGAATGGCGTAGGCTTCAGGCCACTTAGTGAAGTAGTCCATGACAACGAGGATGTACTTGTTGCCATCAGATGTTCTAGGAAGAGGACCCAGGATGTCTAGAGCAATTCGTTCGAAAGGAGCTCCTACATTATAACGTTGCAATCGTCCACGGGTGCGCCTCTTTGGACCTTTACGTGCTACACAGGTGTCACAAGTTCGACACCACTTCTCCACATCACTGCGAACATTATTCCAGTAGAAACGCTCTCGAACCTTTTGCAGGGTCTTCATTACACCAAAATGACCTCCTGTGGGACTACCATGAAGTTCTTGAAGGACCATAGAAATTCTCGACTTAGGGAGTAGTAGTTGCCATCTACATGTTTTTCCGTCGTCAGACTCCCATTTTCGGTACAAAATACCGTTCTTCAAATGTAGGGAATCCCAGAGAGCCCAATAACGTTTAGTCGTAGGATGGTAATGGGCCATGTCTTGCCAGCTGGGCTTCCTGTTGGACTCCTCTTTCAGCTCTAGAATTGGCTTAATTTCAGGATCAGCAAGTTGATCTTTACGCAGGCTCTCGTCATTCCACGGATCTTGTGATGATGTAGACCCAGTTGTAACTTGTCTTACTATAGGACCTTTGACATTAAATTTCTTCTCAACCCGGTCGCAGTATCTACAATTCTCTGAGCAGGGTCTTCTTGAGAGAGCATCTGCATTTCCATGTGATGAGCCTTTTCGATGGCGTATCTCCATATCGTACTCTTGAAGCTTTTGTATCCACCTGGCTATCTGGCCTTCAGGGTTCTTAAAAGCCAAGTTAGAGAAGCATGATCAGTTCGGATCAGGAACTTTCGACCGTAAAGATAGTGATGAAAGTGGTCTATGGCTTTCACTACAGCAAGAAGCTCTTTTCTTGTTACGCAGTAGTTTCGCTCTGCCTTTGATAAGCACTTGCTGAAATAGGCGATAACACGCTCCTGGCCGTCGATTTCCTGGGACAGTACAGCGCCAATGCTTTCGTTACTTGCATCCGTATCAAGTATAAACTGTTTATCGATTTGAGGATATGACAGAATTGGAGTGGATGTCAAGGCCTCCTTAAGCTTTTCGAAAGCAGCGTCACATTCCTGTGTCCACATGAATTTTTGATTGGCTTCTGTTAATTTATGAAGTGGTTATGCAATCATGGAGAAGCCTTTGACAAATTTTCTGTAATAGGTGCATATTCCTAGAAAGCTCCGTAGCTGGTGAACATCTGCTGGACGACTCCAATTTTTCACTTCCTATATCTTCTCCGGATCAGTCCTAACTCCTTCCGCCGAAATGATGTGTCCAAGGTAGGCGACTTCATTGCGAAACAAACTGCACTTCGAAGGGCTTAACTTCAAATTTGTTTTCTTTAACTTTTGTAGCACCCGTCTGAGGTTGTTCAGATGTTCATCAAAAGATTTTCCTATGATTATGATATCGTCTAAATAAACAAGACATGCTTCATATGACAGCCCCCGGAGAACCGTTTCCATAAGCCGTTCGAAAGTTGCAGGTGCGTTACATAGACCAAAAGGCATTACCTTGAACTGCCATAATCCTTGTCCCGTTGTAAAGGCAGTCTTCTCGCGGTCGTCCGGATAGATCTCTACCTGCCAGTAACCACTCTTCAGATCCAGAGCCGAGAACCAAGTGCTGCCCGCAAGTGTGTCGAGAGTGTCGTCGATCCTTGGCAGAGGGTAACTATCCTTTTTAGTGACGTCATTCAGTCGGCGGTAGTCTACACAAAATCTTGTAGAACCATCCTTCTTTCTTACTAATACAATGGGAGACGCCCATGGACTTGTCGATGGTTCGATGACGTCATTTTCTTCCATATCCTTAATTAAATTCTGCACCTCTTCTTGCTTGGCAAAAGGTAATCGTCTAGGGTGCTGTTTAATAGGAGAGTGATCTCCCGTGTCAATTCGGTGTTGTGCCATTTTAGTTCGTCCAAAGTCTTCAGATGTTTGGGAAAATAAACTTTGGAATTCTCTAATTAAATTTTCCGCAGCTTCCATCTGTCTTGGATCTAAGTCTGTATTTTGTAACAAATCCTTGACTAAATTATCTGAAGATTTCTCAGAGTGACTGGAATGTTGACTTATGCACGTCACAGGAGCACACGACGCTATCACCTCTCTTTTCTTGATAGTCTTTGTCTTATCACTGATGTTAGCAATTCTGACTGGAATGGTCTTCTTCGAGAGGTCCACCACAGATGAAGCCACCAATACTCCTGCTTGTTTACTGTTGTCCTCGGGATAATCTATATGGCCAAATCGATAATTAGTTTCATTGTTAATTACAGCTGGAACCAAAAATTCTGTTCTTGGATCTAGATGGATGTCTTCTTTGGCTGTTACTATTTGTTTACATTTCAATTTTCGAGCCAAATCTTCTCTTATTATTGTAATATTGGCTCCTGTATCGACAATCATACGGCACTGAATTCAGTTAATAAAGCCTATCACATATAATTCATTATCGCCGTCTCTCATTTTCGATATTTGAAGGATCTTCAGGTGGGGCTTTTTATTCTCTGGTCTTGAATTCATCTCACGTTCGTGGACTTTGGGGCAGTTTCTTCGGAGATGTCCTGTATCACCGCATCCCCAGCACCTGAGATTCTGTCTTCTTGAGCTTGTTCTTCCGTATTTTAAAGCGTCCAGCTCTTGATTTATTAGCCTCCGAGGCTATTTCTTTCAGACAAGCTAAAAATGTAGTGTCATCAGCCCTGAATTTTCTAGTCAACCGATTTTGATGATTATTTTTTTAAATGAAAGCTATTTATTTGTAGTTGTGCCCATTTTAATTATTTTTTAATTTATTTCCATTTTTATATTTTATTTTTAATTTTAAAAGCTTTTTCATGACATTTCTTCAAAATGGTGGCAACACAGTTTAGCTTTTCTCTCGATAATAAAAATTTATTTTCTTAAATGATTGCGCATAATTATGCACTAATTGAGTTAAAAAATATATATTTACTGAGAAATAATATTAATAATGTAAATAAAATGACAGAAAATAATATATGATAAAAATTAATGTCTAAATCAAAATAAGAGAAATTTCAAATGAGGAAAATTATGTCATTCAGCAACCAGATAAATGGGAATTACAATATTATTATGGATGCCTTTTTCATAAACAGTAACTTTTAAAGAACTTTGAAGAGAAAATGACGTCACTATTTAAAACATCGTATTTTTACTCATAACGATATTAGGTACTACTCTGTTATCCCGTCGACCAATTTCGCCAAATTAATAGTCAAATTATACATATTGACATAATTTTTATTTTAAATAACGAAAAAATAAATAATCAGTAGAATATTAATAAAAATATTAATAAAAAGTCGAAATAAAAATCACTTAATGACATTTTAAACACATGAATTGTATTTAATGTCATTGAATGTGACATTCACGATCATCCATTATTGGCATTTAATCTTATAGTTTGGCGATAATTTTTTGGTCGATGGGATAACCTAGTAGTACCCGATATTACTTTTTTTTTAATAAAGCTATTTTTCTGTGAGTGCATATAAAATAAAATTTCTGGATTTCGCCGGCACTCGAATTACAATTTTAACTGTACTGGAAAATTGTAACTGGCAAATTTGACATTTACTTTGTAAATATATTTATTATATATTGATTCAATAATGTAATTACTTTTGCTTTTTTTTTAAACCAAATCGATCGGGTCTTTTAAACATTTCATTCGTCGAATTCGATGGGATTCCATTCGTTTTATTGTTAAATTGCATTTCCTTTTACTCAGAGTCTAAAAAAGCGTTTAAACTAAAGAAAAAATCCGTTTTTGATGAATCTATTCAATGAAGAAGTAGCACGTCAAATTGTATCTCTTTATTATTCCGCAATTCCAATGTCTCAGAGAGAAATTGCTATTCAATTGGGTATTTCACGCCGTTCTGTTTGCTATTATATTGATAAACACAAGAAAAATGAAGTTAGTTCATTGCAATCTAAACGGGGTTGCCCTTCTAAAAAACTTCTATCGATTTTTTTTTTTCTAATCGGAGGCGAAACTGAATTCTGCAATGGTAGAATCTACATTCATCTTGTAATTTTTTTCCTAATTTCTTTCAAGACGTCGCTCTCAGTGTCTGAGCTTTTGTTCACCGTTGACCCTCGGACTGAATGACGATCTCTTCGGCTGGCTTGTGTAGCTGCTTCCAACTTTAAGGCATATAGTAATGCAGCTTTTAAATCCTGTACATCTGCCATTCGTACCGCTCTCTGCACTTCTGGATCTTTTATTCCGTCTACGAAATATTGCAGTGAGAGCATTTCCCGTACATTTGTTGGACAGTCGATGAAGGCTAAATTTGCAAGCCGTTCAATTTCCGAGGCAAACTCTTGAAGGGTTTCACTCGATTTTTGATGGCGGCTCTTCATTTGTATTCTCGTATAATCCTTGAAGAATTTTTCGCCGAATCTCATTTCAAGTGCACAACTTAGAGTCTCAAAATTGAGTTGCGTCATATCGGGCAATGTTTGCAGCAAGTCGGCGGCTTCTCCTCTTAAAGATGCTGCCAGTTGACAAGCTTTCACCTCGTCACTCCATTTGTTCGCTTCGGCTACAATGGTGAATTGGGTCTTGTAAACTTGCCAGGAACTCTTTCCGTCGTATGTCGACAGCTTGATGTGCATGGGAGAAGCAGGCGGATTCCTAAATTCTTCATAATTACCACTGGACGCTGAAAGCTTCTTCTCAAGATCTTGTACTTTTTTATTTAGCTTTTCATCTACTTTATATAGTATTTTCTCTTCAACGTTACTGATTTTCTCTTCAACGTTACAAACTTCTTTCTGAATTTTCTCTTCTATTTCCGCCATTTTTCTTTCCATTTTCTGTTCAACATTACTAACTTCATTCTGAATTTTCTCTTCTACCGAATCTATTCTTCTCTCTACCGATGAGAACTTTTCTTCCAAAGTTTTCTTCATTTCTTCTTGGCTTTTATTAACTTCCTCCTTTAATTCTTTCATTCTCTCTTGGCTTCTTTTCATTTCTTCAGTCACATCTTCTTGGACTTTGTCGATTTTATTCGCCAACTCTTCTTGGCCTTTATTCATCTTTTCCGCCAGCTCTTCTTGGCCTTTATTCATTTTATTGGTCAGCTCTGTTCTTAATCCGATAATAGCTTCTAACAGTTCTTTCAGTTGTACGTCCATTGTTCGTGTTTTCGCCATAAGAACCCCACTCCTGACACCAAAAATTGTAGCGTATATTGGGTTCTTTTGATCTTATGGTTAGACAACTTCAAACTCTTGCTCTTAGAAAAGTAGAAAATAATTTATTTACAGACTTCAGAACAACAGAGTCTTCGAAACTCACAAATATTACTGGATATTCAAAAATAACTGCTCAAATCTATCGTACAATTACAGCTTTAGACCCCAAAGACTCTATATACAACGTCTCAACACTTAATAACATTCAAAACAACATAGATGAAACTCAAGCAAACTTGCTACGCCTTGTTCACTCAATGACTGACTGGTAAATAATGACCACCCAGCTCGCATCCGGCTCTCCTATATATAGTCTCGCCGCATGCAGTAGAGATTTCTACGACCTTCTAGAAAAACCTGGAAAACCACGGAACAACATTCAATGTATCAGTAGACCTAAGGGGGGTTACCATAAATAGGGAAGGGTTACCATCGCCAACAATCGCCAAGTTTGTCGCCAACTTGGCGATATATCGCCAAATTTGGCGACCAAAATTAGACGCCAACTTGGCGATATCTCAAATATTTCGCAAAGCTGCCATAGACATTCACTGAAAATAATAGACAAGTTTGCTTGATAACAGAGACAATGTAACAAAAACTAATATTAGTAAAGAAATGGAGCTTAATAAGATTATTTACATTATTTTACAGTACAAACACTAACTATTTACAAAATTCGTAACAATATATAATAATATATATATATATATATATATATGGAATTATCTTGGGTAATTGTAGCTGTTAATTGATGACTTGCTTGCATAGAAATAATACGTTTTTAATATCCGGATTAAAGCATAATTTTTTTTACATCATATATAAAATATATACAGTTCTTAAAGGGGGAAATGGAAAGATTAGTGTCTGAATCTCTACGGCATGTTTTGGACACTCTGGCCTTTTTGGCTGAACTTCTGTTACGGTCGGAATGTTATGGAAAGCACAAACAACATGCATTTATACACACACACATACACACACACACACCCACACACATATATATATATATATATATGTATATATATATGTATATATATAAACTTGCATGTATATTAATTATTCTAAAACAATAATAAACAATTTCTAAACAATAATTCTAATTCTATTTGAAAAAAAAAAAACTTCGTGGTAGTTGCCAAGTATAAATATTAGAATCAAAAGAAATCATTCTTTTAAAAATATTTTTGTTTTGTGTAACCATTCATGCTTTTGGATCAAAATAAAGTTATGTATCTGTAACTCATTCTAAACAATATTACAACTAATTGACGTATCAAAAGAATTTTATAATAAGAAATTTTTATTATACTTATAAGTACCGTCGGTAGATAAAGGGTTAAATCCTGAACCTGGCCAGTTTTTGCTCAGTTGGACAATTGCAACTCATATGATTTATCGACTAGTTAGTATAATTTCACTAAAATCAGTATAGTTTATTATTAAAGGTACATATCAGAATTTCCAGTATGGCTTCCATATTTATTCAGAAATTTTGAATTCATACCATAAATGATACATTGTATTTTTTGCTTACTATTTATTTAATTAGAATCATTTAGCAACCACACAAAATAAAAATTCTTCTTTCGAAATTTACTGTTCGTATTTGAAATTTCAGATTAAAACTGGAGATTAAAGAGGCAAACCTGGTACATATGTATTAGAATACATATAATAAAATATACCAACAGGAGTTTAAAATTAGCAAAGGCCAATATTTGAACCTGGGTCCACTGAGTACGGTCGTTTTGCAGTGTTAAAACCATAGGTTGCATATGGCAATCCTAGGGGGTGAAACGCTTGTCTTATTAGCGACCCCCCTCTAGGGGAACCAAAATTACACCTCTAGGGCACCCCTTAACACCCCAAATGCACCCAATCTTGTTCCCCTAGTGGGGTCGCTCACGAGATAAGCGTTTCACCCCCAGGAGTTCCATATGCAACCTGTGGTTTTAGTAGTGTAGGTTTATGAATTAATTGTATTGAAGTCTGTCTTAATATACAGGGTGTTTTTTTTAAGTCGTGAAAGTAAAACCCTATAACAAAAGTACCATTCATACAAATAATCTGAAATTTCAGCAATATGCTGCCAAAGGTATGGGAATTTTTAATCGACTTCAAAAAAGGAGAGGAGGTTATCAATTACACGCGTAGGTATTTTTTTTATGTATGTTCACCGATTACTCCGAAACTATGCAACCGATTTCTGTAATTTTTGTTTTAAATGAAAAAGAATGCTTTCGAATTGGTACCACATCCGTTTAATCGAAATTGATGTAGTACATTTTTAGTAATTAGGCAAAAACTAATAAAATTAGTGATTTTTCGATAATTAAAAGTGTTGAATGACTTCGCTGAACGTAGTGCAGGCAGAATGGCCGAGCGGTCTAAGGCGCCAGATTTAAGCTCTGATTCTCGAAAGAAATCGTGGGTTCGAACCCAACTCCTGACATCTAATAACCTTTTCCGTATTATAATTTATATATATATATATTAAAATTAAATTCTAATTATGCTATTAAGAATATTTTGTACTTAACCGTTAACACAGGGTATCAGAGATATTTTTATCGGTGAAAAGTACTAAAATGATAGACTTGCGAAAAGTAACACGACGTTGAATAAGTTTGCCGAACAGATTGCAGTCAAGATAGTCGAGTTGTCTAAGACGTCTGATTTAAGCTCTGGTTCTTGAAAGAGATCGAGGGTTCGAACCCCACTGTTGACATATGTGTATAATATACAGTATTTTTTTTCGTATTATAATATTTTAACCGACTTAAAAAAGGGAGAGGAGGTTATCATCAATTTGACACGAATGTATTTTTTTTCTTATGTATGTTTACCGATTAAACCGAAACTATCCAACCGATTAAACTAGTATTTGAGTTAAATGAAAGAAATTACTCTCGAATTGGTATCACTTCCATTTCATCGAAATTGGTTAAATACTTTTTTAGTAATTAGGCAAAAACTAATAAAATTAATGATTTCTCGCAAATTAAAAGTAACATGGACGTTGAATAAGTTCGCCGAACATAATACAGTCAGGATGGCTGAGCGATCTAAGGCGCCTGATTTAAACGCTGGTTCTCGAAATATAGCGTAGGTTCGAAACCCACTCCTGACATATGTGCTTACCGTAATTTTTTCCGTGTTACAATTTTTATACTTATATTTTACAAATTAAACACTAATAATTATTAATCGACTTCAAAAAACGAGGAGGAGGTTAACAATTCGACGCGTATGTATTGTTTTATAAATATATATATGTTCACCGATTACTCCAAAACTATGTATCCGATTTATATAGATTTCGATTTATTGAAACAAGTTGGTCTCGAATTGGTACCACTTCCGTTTCATCAAAATTGGTTCAGTACTTTTTAGTAACTAAGCCAAAACTAGTAAAATTAGAGATTTTTCGCAAATTAATATTGATTCTTGTAACCGTTTTCTCAATCATAAGCTATTATAAACAAACTAAAAAGTTAAAAATAAGCTTTTTTATCAAAAATAGAACCTACTTCAAAAACTACAGCAAAGTAAAAAAAAAGATTTTTTTACAGAATAGTTAATAAGAAATTAAACAAAGAGTATTGTATTTACTATGCGTTTTGATAGAATTATGTACATTAAATTGATTTTTTGGAGTCTTTGCCAGCGAAGCCAAGTTAAATGTAATTATTCAATATTAGAACCTATAGCTTTAATTTTGAGCTTGGCTTGGCTACTACCGACTCCAAAAAATCAATTTAATGTACATAAATGTAACAAAACGCATGGTAAATACAATGCTCTTTGTTTACTTCCGTATTAACTATTCTGTAAAAAAAAAATATTTTTTACTTTGCAGTAGTTTTTGAAGTCGGTTCAATTTTTGGTAAAAAAAATTATTTTAAACGTGTTTTTTTTTTTTTAACTTTTACAACTATTATAATTATTATTAATTTATAACTATATATTTATTGCTCCCTTCTTTGAACCAATAAGTTAAAGTAAAAATACTCTAAAATTTATTTACAGTTTAAAATTACTAACAAGAAAAGTTTAATTGATTATTTTAAAAAATATATCACTAATTTTTTACAGATTCCATATCTAATATATTTATGCCAAGAACATTATTTATAAGCACGTTAAAATTATTTTTAAATACTGTGCTTGATTTAATATTTACATAAATGAACATCTTTTACTCCTCCATGAAATAAAAAAAACATTAAAAGGTAAAAATTACCGTTTTGTTTGGATTTGATAACATGTGATGCTTCAAAAATGAAAAAGCTTAATTCTTTTTGCATTTGTTTTGATTTATTCATGTTCGAGTACTTCGTTTTTTTTCAATGTATAATCAGAAAGAACGGGTGAACTGGGTCTTCCGGATTCGTTCTGGATAGTTCAGTTGGTACAGCATTGTCATATTCAACGAAGAGTACTGTCATCGATTTTTTTTCACATTGGTTTTTGTATATTCGATATTTCATTTAAGGGTGTATTTCAATTCAAACTGCTTATTTTCCGATTTATTTTTGAATTCATTTTTGCTCTCAAATACACCAAACTTTCAATTTGGTTCCTTTTTATACTTTTTATCCTTTTTTTTGGTTACTTTTCCTTTTTATATGTAAAGTACACAAGGTACCGTGATTGTCGATTCTTTGATAAATGCAGAAAATATTGCAAAAAAAGCAATCAAAAACGGCATTTCGAACCGATTTTTCCCAAGCGGGAGATCTGGAAATGAAAAAAAGAGTCATACTGATAAGATAATTGCTTATAACTCAAATTCTAATGAAGTGAGCGTAAAAAGACATCACACGGCACCTCATACTTGATCCCTTGAAGAATCCCTTCAGTAAATTTAATTTTTCTACTTTTAAGAATGTGTCTGAAATTGTATCGGAAAATTTAGAGCTGTTGAAGGTGGAAAAGCGTTTTTTCGAATACACCCTTAAACGGAGAAAAAGCACTATAAAAAAAGTCTCTCTTTAATTTCTAAAAAACAGTTAATAATGAAGAATAAATTACATTGTAGCAGATATTCAAAAGTCATTTTTTAATTGTGTAGCCAGAGTTCTTTTTTAGTTTTAAGGGATTTTCTAGGTTAATAAATAAATTAATAAATAAATTGGAAATTTTGTTGAATATAAAAACTCTATTGCTGAATTTTTCTGCAAAGTGGACATTTCTAAATAAAAGTCTGTAGCAAAATTTATTTTTTTAGCCATACAATTTTCCCAGCACGAAAAAGGTAATGTATTAATGTATTTTTATTGACTGGAAGCACTAATATATAACAAGTCGTTTTATGCAGTCTTATAGGCTATAAATTGACGTTTATTCTTGGAGCAGGTGTGCTCGTAAATCGCGGAATTCAAAAGTACAAAACGAATTATGCTACTTTTGAGCTAAAGACACAATTGACAGTAAGTATGATTATAAAAACACAACTGCGAGTACGGGTGCTGTTAGAATAAAGCGGAATTCGATTTCATTATTTCAGACATTTACAATAAATACTTCATCTTAAAATTACACATTTTTTTTCCGATTTTCTTTTCAAATGTGTAATTTGTTAAAAACTTTGTGAATGTTTTATTTATTTATTAATTATTAATAATTTTTTTAAAAGTCGAGCTTATGCGTTTGCATGTGTAGGGAGTGAGGTAATAAATTGTACGTAACATTTTGTAAATCAGTTTTTCATTATTTTCTATGTTTAATAACTGTGTCTTAAGTATATGTTTCTTTCTACAAAATCTAAATTGTTTTAGCAGTTGAATAGAATGTACCAAACAAATAATGGACAAAGCAATTAGTGTTTAATTTTCAAGTCATTATTTGCCCCTGATCAAGCAGTAACCGAATATAAATAAATATCTTTTCGCATTCTATAGCGAATTATTCACATAAAATATAAAAAAAAACCTAATTTTAAGTTTTATAAAAATAAAATTTGAAAAAATAGTTCATAACTAAATCATTAATTTCATCTTTTTTATGGAAAAGTTATTTTTTGCCTTTTTCTTTTATGGAAATACAACATAAAATGCATATTTGATTGTGTTATCGTCTTTTCATTTCATTATTAAAAAGTTATCGAAATAAAAGAATCACCAAGGATATTTTTTTTGCCAAGTTTCATTATTTTATTGGCTCTCGGATAACTGTACAAATTTTAAAGGAAAAGCATGAAAATTCTCGCTGTAACAGTGACAGAAAAAAACAAGTTAGAAATAGCACTGAAGCGTAACAAATGAGGTGCGTTCGTACGATAACGAAGTTTTAAAAATATCACTCTCATATATCAATCTCATAAAATTGTAAATAGTTAATTACAATTAAAATGCGCACCAAATAATGTTCTCCCTATACTATTATGTAATGGAATACTTTTCTGTGGCCTTGTAAGTCAATAACAAATGCTCTTTGTGTTAGCGATAATTGGCTTAACATTTGAAATTGCGTGTGTAGGTCCTCACCAGTTTTACTAAAAAACAGTTATGTAACAGAAAAAAGCCAGGTAAGATTGACTTACCTTCAATTTGTTTTCATCTCAGGGCAGGCCGTCCAGATTGTGATTGTATCCAAATGGTGTATCCACTTTTAATCACATAAAGTTGTAATCACACACTAATCATCACACTGTAAGAAAACACTGGAGCATTTAGAAAAAGTAATATTGTATTAAACTTGATTTAATATTTACGGAGCTCTGACAACAGCTCCTTTCTCTACTGCTACATATTCATATCTGTGAAAAATACAAGAAAAATTATTATTATATTACATTGAAAATGAATATTTATGATTTAAATGTCTATAGAAAGTAAAAGTACTTTAAAGTTTATTGAAACAAATAAGCTTTTGATGACAATGTCCTTGAAAGTTAATCATCACTTATGTATAATAAATCAAATTGATTATTTGCAGATTTCACTCTTTTATAAACAACTGAGGGTTATTTTGCGTATGATCATAGTACTTTCACTTTCGATAAAAGAAAATTGTTCTTGCTAAAAACATTTCCTGGTTGCTGTTTAAATTATGTGATGATGGATGAAATCAATTTAAGTCTTTTGTTTATTGTTTCCTGTAATCTTCATTTAGAGTTTACATTATAATGTTTTTAACACTTTGCACCACAGATTTTGCAAAATGTATATTATAATATGTACTTTATAGATGCATATAAATTTTATTGTGTTCGAATAAGTGTAACACCATTAAAATGCATTTAAAACATTTTTTCTCATTGACCGCAATGTAAAGGAATACTTTTTTTGTCCCTGAAATTGAACTGTGCATCCGATTTTGTAAAATTTGAAATGGCTCGACAAAATTATGTAATAATTATGTATTTTAAATTTCAAACGATTAAAATGCATTTGAAACTTTTTCCCCATTGATCCTAATGTAATGGAATATTTTTGATTGTCTCTGTAATTGATCTATGCATCCGATTTTCATAAAATTTGAAATGACTCGACAGAGTTATGTAATAATTATATGTTTTAAATTTCAAACGATTCGGTTGTATAGTTTTTGCGTTGTTATATGCGGACGGACAGACTGAACGACAACTATAGGTGCTACGTATTTACATAATTACGAACACCCCTAAAAACAGCCCGGCAATTTGAAGTAGAGAAATTCTAATAAATCTTTCGGGAATAAAAAAGAAAAAAAAAGGTTTTTAGAAGACTACTGAAACGAACAAAAATGAAAAACTTTAGAAAAAGCAGTTATTTATTTTTAATTAGAAACCAATAGAAAAAATGAAAAGATGCTTGATATTAAAAGATAAATTTAACAACTTTTCTTATTAATTAACAAAATCTGTTTAAAGTATATAAAAATTTAATATATTGCAAAACAAATTCATTATTTTTTAAATCAGTTTATAGTTATTTCATATAAATATTTGATCATTTTTCCTAAAAGATTTAATCTTCTGATTGGATTTCTTTTAGAAATTGAAGTTGGAGTTGGTGTATTGGTGTATTTTTTGTCGTCCGATTATCTACACTAGGGATATAGGACCAGGAATTGAAGTTGGAAATATGATACCTCGCACATATTATTTCATGTTCAAGCATTGAGATGTAACTAACCATTGATTAAATAATAACTGAATACTGATAAAGTAAAATCTCTTTAATTATTCGAAACAGAGTTAACACAAAATGAAAATGCCTTGGCCAGAATAAAAATTTATTTTTTGTTAATCAGATCAATAACATGATACAATTAGTATAAACAGAACCTGCTGTATGATTCATTTTTACATTATTTTATCATCGTTCCGGAATTTTTGACTCTTTCATCTTTGAAAACAACAAAGCTGAAAATTTACCACCAGGATGACCTATTGATGCGGCTGTATAGTTGCATATATATAATATATATATAGCTGGTAAATTAATAAACTTGAAAGTTTGAATGTAACGAAGAAAAGGCTTTTTAAAAGATTACTGAAATAATCTGAAATATTTGATAAGATCACTCTCATGTCTGTATGTTCGTCTGTCAGCCATTTTAGTATAAACTTTGAAATGTGGAAAGCTCAAATTAGTGGCAGTAATAAAGACTATTGACCCACATATTTACAGATTATTAAATATTTACAAATATATTTAGGAGAGGGGAAGGGGGCTAAAAGACTTGGAAAAAAATAATTTTCTTTGTATATCGTGAGGTGTAACCCGTGAAAGCTTTCGTTACGCTGAACACAAAAATACATTTCTTTGAATTTTAGGTATTATGTTTTCAGAAATATCGTCGAAAATATAGTTCCTCCCCCATGCAATTCCGAATCTACTAAAAATAAAATTATAAACAAATTAGAGGTTATAGATGTTACTTTAAACCTTGCAGGAAAACTATAGCGATTACTCTAGATCGCATAGTTTAAATAAAAACGCATATTTTTCTGTTACACACAAATTCCTATTTGCGTGCATTGAGCAAAGGCACTGAGGAGCATTGGAGTCACCTATCATAGCAGAAGTATAAAAGCATTGTTGATAATAATTTTTGAAAAAATTCATTGGTAAGTAGCCGAGACATAATTAACCCTTGACATAAATTACGACGGGGGCGGTGTATTGTGCATAACATAGACTTTTAAAGTCTAGACAACAACTTTTAATAATATATTTGTGTAATGCAATACCTAATGGCAGTATAAAAGCAATAAACTTAATACTGGTGTAAGCATATTAATTGAATCAGAATTAATCACATAAATCAGGGTTCGTACAAATAAGAAATTAAAAAATATATATCCATTTTAGTACCAGGATTTTTTTTAAGTATCGTTTGCCTTATTTAATGCAAAACGTTCTTTACATCGGTTATAGCGGCCACTAGGTTACAAAATTTTTGGTATTAAAATGTCTAATTTTTTTACAAATTCCTTATGCATGCAAACACTTTATAAATACTATGGGGTTTCCGACTAATTTGCATTGAGTGGGTCTCACATTACGACTCTTGTGTATTTAAAAAGCTAATTAAAAAACCTATCTAGAAAAATGCATCACGGATGAAACCGGCTTTGCAAATTTGCGAGCTCCTTACTATACAAGCTCTTTTAGCAGAATACCAAGTTTAAACATTGAACAGTGGTTTTTGTTAGATACGCTGGAAAAATAAAAGGTTATTACTACGCATAATTTAGTTTTATGAAATGCGAAATGATGTTTAAATAGGCACTACCTTTTATTCTCGGTACCGAGTTAAGTTCGTTGTAAATAGATAAGGATAAGGTGAAAAAAAAGTGTCATACAGAATGCCAATATATGATATTATTCAGACTTCATATCTTACTCATACTTTTATTGTATATACAGCTATAACCAACACTACTTTCTATAGTTTTTTTACAAATATTCTTTCAGCAACGATTTTCTTTTAATAATCCAATTAACTATTGCGCAGTAAGAGCACTTTGCTTTTCAAAACAGAAAACTCTCTGTACTTGGATCGCGAAAACACTCCAATTAAATTAGGTAAACTTTACAATAAAAAGTAACTGGTCGGAAGAATGAAGGATTCTGAGAATTTTAAGTGGCACGTATACCAGTCTCTTGTCACCCAAGGAATTAATAACTCATATGTTTATTGTATAGAACCGTTTGGAGTGAGTAACACTCGCACGTGACAGTTTATTTATTAATTTAATGCTAAATATACACTGTTAAAAATTTCCGTAAAAACACAGAAAAAAAACGAAACTATTAGTAAATTTACGCTAGTTCTCGGTTAAATGCTTCATTCGATTGAGTTTCTCAGTTCCTTTGATATCTAATTCCTTGCAAGGATTTCCATGCCTTTATTTAAAGACATTTTTATCATTAGTTTTATTATTGTTTTTATTTATTTATATTTATAATTAGTTTTTTTTTCTTATTTTTTTTATTAGTTAAATTTTGTAATTCAAAATACAAACTTTAAAAATTCTTCTCCATTTTGGTTAGAAATTAGAAAAAAAGAAAATTTAGTTTATTTTCTTATTTTAAACTTAGAATAATTTAGAAAGGGAAAAACCATCTCTTCAGATTTACTAGGAATTTTTTCCCTCTGAATCATAAAAAACATACTTCGTACTCAACAGCAATAGCTCCTATAGCTCACTCTGTAAAGCCCTCTTTCACTGTCAAGAGGACGTGGGATCAAACTCTAAGACATTTGGGAACAAATTGTGATAAAGTTTAAAAATACAGTAGCTCAAATTTACTCGGAAAGTTCAAGTTTTTTTAAGATTGAATGATTTACTAATTTAAAAGCAGCAATTTATATATATATATATTTACGATAGTTATTTGCATAAGTTTTAAAACAATGCTTTTGCGACTAGTTAGTATTAAATTTAATGCAACAAAAACAATTATTTATATGAAGCTTTGGGTTTGCAATGTAATAAAAATGTTAAAAATGACTTTAACACTACATCAATAAATATTTTTTCAAAGTATTTATTTTTGGTCTTCATTTCGGTTAAAATAAGCTCTAAACCTAATTCTATAGACGAACTTAACGTTCTTGACGCATTTTATATTTATACAAATTTTGAAAATATTGTCAGTTGTGATTTCGCTATTCCATTATTATTACATAAAAACCTCTTTTTCTTTTAATTCTTATTAAAGCAATTCTCACTACTTCGATTTTATATTCCATCTATTTTCCTATTGGTGGTTACCTGCTGTCCTTGGTATTCTTACAGGTAATAAAACCTCTAACTTTTATCCCCATCTCTACTACATATGTGAGCCAATTTCCTTCATCCTTTAGTACAGAGGACGGTAAGCTATTTGCTACTGACAAGGAAGGTCTCCATACTGGGCATACTCAGAAATTTTTGAAAAAAATACTGATTACGCTACTCATGTATGTAATAAAGAATCCTTCTTTTTTAGCGGCGGAATTACAAAAGAAAATCAGTAAAAAAAAATAAAGTACTTTCGAGTATTTGGCGCGAGAAGATGAAAGCTTCACGCGATTTGGCAAGCAGTATTTTCCCTCGCCAAAAGCAAACGATTTTAATGCATGTGAAAATTTCTTGTCAATTAAGTTTTAGAATACCTGTATATAGTATTTAATGAATTTAAATTTGAACAATGAGAGAGTTTGATTATATAGGTGTATTTTATATTACATATTTCAATTGCTTTTGCTTCAGTTATTTAATTTTATCACATTAAAAATAATTTCTGATATAAAAAATACTTTCATATTGAAAAATGTTTTTTCATATATTTAAGCGCATGACAAAATAAAGGCCAGATGAAGAATGCTGCAGTAATGCATTTCAATACAGGAGAATTTTGTGTTTTCATAGCAACAAAAATGAATGACAAAGATCAATTAGATTGGAGTTAATTTTAAGAATTTTTTTTAAACAATTCTAATTAATTTAAATTTTGTTTTAATTCATAAAATTTCACAGTTAATTTTCATTCTAAATACATTATGACAAAAATATTGTTAAAGCAAACTAAAGCTGACAAAACTAACGTTATATAAATAAAATTTCTTTAAACAAGTTCAAGATGAAACATTTTTACCTTAAAAAGAATTTGACGTAAAAAAAAATATCTTTCGAAATTTTATTTTGTCGACAACCGATGATAAATTGCCAAATAAAAGAAAGGTTCATTATTTTTTTACGAACGTTCTATCGGGGTTCCGCCAAAGAAAATTTTACAAACATATATATCCACATGAGAAGAACATTCTGTAATTTTTTCAGAATTTTCTGTGTATGCGCGTATGGAGACCTTCCTTGTGAGAACGGGTTTTTATAAAATTTAAATTTATTTGTACTTTTAAAGTCAATATTTTTTCATTTTTATGCACCTACAACTTGCCTGAACAATGTTAAGTGAATTATTTACATAAATTTAAATGTATGGATTATGATTTAGAAAATGTTTCAAGATCAATTTTTGAATGAAATTAAAATTTATATATGTATTTTTTTAATAGACAGAATGCAGTGCAATTGTATCTTTAACGTCTTACTAAAAAATGGCTTTGCAAAAAAAAAAAAAAAAAAAAAAAAAAGAACGTCTTATTAAAAAATGGAACCGTCTGCTTTTCGCAGCTATTTTTCTATTCTCATTATAAAATAGCTTGTGCCATCAAAAATAGTCTTTAATTTTAGAATTTATTATTTTCTCAATTATAAAATTTAACTCATAAAATATTTTTAAAAATAAACGATCTTATTTGTAAAAAAAATTCTAATTTCAAATAAAGAATGCAACTATCATAATAAATATTAAAAATGCGTTGAATGTACATTAGTTTTACATTATTATGAATATTATTTAAGAATGTAGACCCAATCTTTTTTGCTACAGTCTTAGGCAAATTGGATGCCAGTCAAAAGACACTTTTATTTGATTTTTTTTAAATATTAAGATGAAAAAAAAGCAAAATATCAATTATAAAATATTTTATAATTATGCTACATACAACATATATTAAGCTGTTGGATTATAGAAACTTTTAAATTTGTGTTTTAAGTCGAATCAGAATTGAAAAGAAACCTTTCATGATGCTATTTTGCACATTCAGAAAACACATAAAAAGAATTTTAAAAAACGATTTCTCAAAATTCATGAAAATATCTTCATATATTGAAAGAGCATAAAACTACAAAGCTATGCAAAATTATTTTTTTATTTCACCACGTGCAACGCTTTTCAAAAGAGGACTTTAAAATTTAAAAGACTTTGTAATTTTTCTATCGACATCAAAGAAGATACTTCTGTGCATACTTTAACTTACAATTGCATGAATGTTAAGAAAGAAATCTAACAAAAAACTTCAAGACCACTTTAGATTTCAAAGGAAAGTATTTTACCATTTGATTTCTTTTTTGAAAATTTCTAAATCTTTTGATTAAAAAAACCCTCAAAATAGGGTTTGTGGCTGTCACAAAACATTTAGGATACGCACGGCTGAAATATATCATGTTATATAAAATAAATTTGTAAATAAAGATTTAAGTGTTTACATATATACCGGGTGATCCAAAATTCAGGACTAACTTTAAAAATGATTATTTCGAAAACGAATCAAGATGCAAAGGTACGGTTTGCTCCAAATAGATGAAAAAGAAACCGGGTTTTGTGTGGCAACGAAAAAATATAGTTCTGTTGGCGACCAACGGCATGACTAGCAGCACTGAAAGATGCCATCCGACAAAATTTGTCTACCACAACGCAAGAAATGCTACTAAATGCTGTGAATAATGTAGTGCCTAGTCTCACAGCTGCACTTATGAATGATGGGCAGTACATTGAACATTAACTGTACTACTAATTTACTGCAATTAAGCTAACTTATAAGTTGTCAACACTGTTTCATTTGCAAATCACTTTTGGTGCAATAAAACATTTAATCGCCAACGAAACTATTTTTTTCGTTGTTACACAAAACCCGGTTTATTCTACATCCGTTCGGTTCAAACCGTATCTTTGTATCTTGATTCATTTTCGAATTATTCATTTTGATAGTTCGTTCTGACTTTGGTATCACCCGGTATATATGTTACAGGCCAAACCCGATTTTAGACCAAACTAGATTGGCCTAGGCCAAACCGGTTTATGCTAACGCCCATCGGATAAACTAGTTTTTCCTAGGCCAAACCGGTTTATCCTAACGCCCATCGGATAAACTAGTTTTTCCTAGGCCAAACCGGTTTATTCTAACGCCCATCGGATAAATTAGTTTTTCCTACGCCAAAATAGTCTAGCCTAAGGCCCATAGGACAAACTAGATTTTCCTAGGCCAAACTAGTTTGGCCTAACTCTTACAGGATAAACTAGTTTAGACTGCTGTTTATTGGTCTGAACTAGTTTATCTTAGGCCAACTGAATTTGGCGTGATTTTATTGAATTCAATGACCGCCTCAACGCCAACATTCTCGTTTTTCCTAGGCTGATCTAGTTTATCTTAGGCCAATGTAGTTTTACGTGTTTTTAGCTCACGGGCATGTAAGCCAGAGAAATAATGGGCTCAAAGGTTCTGTATGTACGCATGTATGCACGCATGTACGTACGTATGTGCGTACGTATGTACGTAAAGCGATCACTCTTGATAGAGATATCCGATTTGGTTCAAATTTTGGATGTAGGTTCATTCTGATTAGGTACTTTTCTGATTAATTTTGGGAATTCATTGGATAGGATTAAAGGGGGGTGAACGGAAGGCTAATCCCCCACCTTTAATTTTGAGAAATGGATTTATCATGCAGAATTATCAGTTTTCATTTAAATTTTAGATATAGGATCATTGTGACAAGGCGCCTCCGTGATTAGCCGTGGATGTTTATTGTTTAAGTCTGAATTTTAGACTTAAACAATAAAATTGCACAACTCTAAAAGGAAGGGAAATGTAGATAACACAACATAATTCAAAATTCAAAGGCCTGGCGGTCCGGTCAGGCGGGGCTCTGACCTGGAAATTCCGGCCCGTGTAGACCTCTGACAGTATTCTACAACCCTTTGAATAAAATACACTATGTAAGGGTGATAACCAAACTACTTTGCACAAGGTTAGCTATGGAGTACTAGACGGGATCAATATTAAAAAGAATATTGCCCAATTAAAGTGATGGCTATGCATTAACAGGCTGTTTACACTAATTGTGTATTACAGCCTTATTTTTTTAAAAGAATAACACCCTCGAAAAATAAAGTAAGTTGGATTACTTTTTTCTATTTCCCCCAATTATACTTAACCATTGAACCCCCAAAACTAATCACAGATACGGTTTATAAAATTAAACAATTATCCATAATTTGAAGCAAATCAGATAATTCTGCTCAAAAAACAATTCATATGATTTAAGGAGGGTAATCCCCCATTCCTCTCTTTATACTTAATCATTAAACCCTCAAAATAATTCAGGGGTTCGCCTTAAAAAACTATATTCAAAATTAACGGCAAATCGGATAAATTTGCATAAAAACTTATTTATCTAATTTAAAGTAGGCGGTAAAACATCCACCACCCCATTACACTTAAACAAAAGAAAAACTCAAATTAATTAAAGAAGCGCCTGATCAAATGAATTCATGTCCAAAATTTTAAGCAAATTGGATAATTCTGTATTATAACCAATTTATCTAATTTGAGGAAATAAATAAATTGTAAGTTTCCCTCTTATATTTAACCACAGAACCATCGAAATTAATCAGTGAAGCGCTTCATTAGAATGAACAAATCCGAGATTTGCAGTAAATCGGTTAATTCTGCATGAAAAACACATTTGCCAAAATTAGGCGGGATTCCCCAGTTATTCTCGTTGTTTTTATTCAATGAACCCCCAAAACTAATTAGGGAAGTGCTTTACCAGAATGATCTTATTTCTAAAATTTGTAGCAAATCAGTAAATTATACGTGAAAAAATCATTTACATAAATTATGGGGCGTTACTCCTATTCCCCCTCCCTTATTAAACAATGAACACTCACAACTAATCATGGAGGCTCCTCAAGAGATTGCTCCTATATCTAAAATTTCAATAAAATATGCTTATAATGCATGGAAACCATTTATTTGAATTAAGAAAAGGGGCGAATCAGCTTCTCGCCCCCCCACCACCACTTATTCTTCTCCAGTGACCTCCAAAAGTAATCAAAAAAGGTCCTTATAAAAATAAACCTATATTGAAAGTTTGATGCAAATCGATTATTTCTATCAAGAATAATTGCGTTACGTACTTACGAACATACATAGTTACAGAACCTACGGGCACATTAGTTCTCAGCCTTTGATAGCCCTATAAGTTAATAACATGTCAAATTACATTATTTCTATCAAGAGTTATTTCGTTACACACATACGTACGTACATACGTACATACATGTGTACAGCTCATATTCAAAATATTAGAATAATTACCTTTTTTTTAGAAATTGAAAATATCGTTTGGTAATTTAATGTCTTTTAATGAAAATATGCAAACGATATTTTTATTAAGAACTTATTGTTGATTAAACTTACTTGTTATCTTAAATTTAATATCATTTTTGAAAAGATTAATTGCAAAAAAAATTATTTTGAAAAGTCAAAATATTAGAATATTTATTCAAGTGGTTCAAAATATTAGAATATTTCACATTAATTCTCCTTTAATTATTACCAATTCTTAACTGGTGGCATCATTGATTAAATTCAGACTATTTTATTTAAAATCAGTATTCTTTTTTGCAGTTTGTTTCTTTTTCGTCTTAAAATGGGCCGTGTGAGTGATATTCCTGAATCTACTAAACTTCGTATGGTTGATTTGTATCGGCACGGTAAAAATCAATGTTTTATAGCGAATTATTTACATTGTTCGCAATCGAGCGTTAGTAAAATACTAACACAATATTCAAAAATTGGAAAATTTCAAAATAATCGCCGAAATGGTGGCCGAAAACCAAAAACATCTGCTAGAGATGACAGGAAACTGAAGCGTATAGTTAAGAAAAACCGTTTTAAAAGTGTGCGATTCTTGCACCGAAAAGGGAAAGAAGAAGGAGTTGAAGTTTCTACATCGACAACATTAAGACGTCTCCATAAATTTAAATTTGAATCTCGTGTACCGAAAACAAAACCTCTCGTGACTGCAAGACCAAAGCGTATAAGATTGAATTGGTGTAAATCAAGACGTTTATGGAGCAATGAAGATTGGAAAAATATATTATTTAGTGATGAAAGTATGTTTTGTGTTTCATATGGTAATCAAGGTATTCGAGTTTGGAGAATGAAGCAAGAAGCATTTGATAAAGAATGCCTTAAACGTTCCGTAAAATTTGCTGCTAGTGTCATGGTTTGGGGTTGTATGAGTGCAGAAGGACCTGGAAAGTTATGCATCGTCTACGAAAAGGTTAACTCTCTGATATATCAAGAAATTTTAGAATAGTACATGATTCCATCACCAGAAGATTTATTTGAAGATGATTTCATCTTTCAACAAGATTTAGCGTCCCCGCATACCTCGGTGTCAACTAAGAATTGGTTCCGCCAACGCAACATTATGGTACTTCCTTGGCCACCAAATTCACCAGATGGAGCAATGAAGATTGGAAAAATATATTATTTAGTGATGAAAGTATGTTTTGTGTTTCATATGGTAATCAAGGTATTCGAGTTTGGAGAATGAAATCGATCTTATCCCATCGAAAACTTATGGTGTATAATGAAGAAAAAACTTCAAGAAAATCCTCCTTCAAGTAAAACTGAGTTAGTGGCACGTATAAAGTCTGTTTGGGCTAATATTGATAGAAATGTTTGTAAACACCTTGTATATAGTATGCAAGATCGATTGTACGCTGTTATGAAAGCTAAAGGGGATGCTACAAAATATTAACTACCATTTACTTCATATTCATAAGGTAATATTGTTGCGTAAAATAAAAAATTCTAATATTTTGAACCAATCTAAATTTTATTCTAATATTCTGGTGTGTTTAAGGAAGCTGTATACCTAATTTATTGTGCTGTATTTTATATTTTATAAATGTTAAAATCTTATCTAAACATTCCAGATTTAATTTATAAGAAATTTAATTGCATTTACTTAGTATAAAAAATAAATAAATGACAAATAATTTTTTCTTATTACTTTTTCTCAATTATTCTAATATTTTGAATATGAGCTGTACATACATATATACAGAACTTGTGAGAACATTATTTCTCTGGCTTTCACGCTCGTGAGCTAAAAACACGTAAAAGTACATTGGCCTAGGATAAACTAGATCAGCCTAGGACAAACAAGAATGTTGGCGTTGAGGCGGTCACTGAATTCAATAAAATCACGCCAAATTCAGTTGGCCTAGGATAAACTAGTTCAGACCAATAAACAGCAATCTAAACTAGTTTATCCTATAAGAGTTAGGCCAAACTAGTTTGGCCTAGGAAAATTTAGTTTGTCCTATGGACCTTAGGCTAGAGTATTTTGGCCTAGGAAAAACTAGTTTATCCGATGGACGTTAGGATAAACCGGTTTGGCCTAGGAAAAACTAGTTTATTCGATGGGCGTTAGTATAGACCGGTTTGGCCTAGGAAAAACTAGTTTATCCGATGAGCGTTAGGATAGACCGGTTTGGCCTGTAACATATATATTATATATATATATATATATATATATATACAGAGTGTCCCAAAAATGACTGATGGATTTTAAAATTCAATAACTTGCAAACGGTGACAGCTATTTAAAAAATTTTTGCAGGAGGGTTATGTATAATGTCAAGAGTTTTTTTTTTTTTTTTTTTTTTTCCGTAATTTTTATTTTAGTTCGCATCTCAAGCAATAGGTGGCGCTGACGGCGATTGAAGGCCAGGTGATCAGTGCTGAGTGAAGCGTCCACACGGCCTTCAATCGCCGTCAGCGCCACCTATTGTTTGAGATGCGAGCTAAAATAACGAATTACGGTAAAAAAAAAAAAAAAAAAAAAAAAAAAAAAAAAAAAAAAAAACTCCTGACATTATACATAACCCTCCTGCAAAAAATTTTGAAATAGCTGTCACCGTTTGAATGTTACTGAATTTTAAAATCCATCAGTCATTTTTGGGACACCCGGTATACATATATATATTTATATACAGATATATCTTACTGTTAAATTGATGAATTCTATATGAATATTAACCGATTGTTATTAATAATAAGCGCATCCTTTCGTAAATCTGACAAATGTTGCACATTAATAAAATTTACCGGTTATTATTAACAATTACCGATGAATCAATATGTTCGGTCAATATGATGAATTAAGCTTAGTAACGAAATTGTTCTTTGCAAAAATTTGTACTTCATAACTGTTTGAATCTAATAACAAAAATAAATGTTAAGAGGGAATGATACTCAATCAAGAGAAGTGTTCCATTAATAAGACGCAAGTGACTAAACAGTTTAAAATAATTATTTTTATAATTACTGAAGGAATCAGGTAAAATTTTTTAAACATTGAAATATTCAAAGAATAAATTACACAGTTCTGAAGTGCATAATTTTAGGGATGAATATTAAGATAAAACATATACAGATAAAAATCTTAAGCTAAACGAGTTTAAGTTCATTATATTTATCAACCTTGAGTGGTAATTATTAATAATAGCTGGTTAATTTGATAAATTTATTCATATCAAATATAAATTTCTCATATTAACCGGTTTATTATTAATTTATTATATTAACCGGTTTGTTTGATATCATTTGATTATTATTAATAATAACCTATTAAAAAATTGACCATAACATATAGTTATATATATATATATATAATATTTTCTAATTATATTGTCTGTGTAGCCGGTTGTAAAGAAAGTTCTATAGCAATCTGGAAATAATCTTACCCTTTCTAATCTTTTACGCCGTACTAAACAGACATATAGGGGGAACAAAAAGTCTTGATTGAACTTTATATAAAGTTTAGACGTAATATAGAAATAAAAAATACACACAATTGACTGAGGATCATTTTTCAGTACAATGTTTTTTTTTTTCGAGATATTATATCTATGTGAGTGTCTCTTTTGTAATATTATTCTATGTAATTCATTTTATTATAGCATACTGGTTTGCGAAATGTGTTTATTATATATTTGTAATTACTGTTATGCTATCGAAACTGATTCATTGAGAAAGTATCAGGCAGTCCAAAAAAGGTGAACTTTAATCTACATATTGTTGTAGAGAAAAACAGAACTAGGCGTTTCCATACTAAAATAACAACATATTTTAATAGTTAATCTGTTAAAACTTGAATTTACATCATATTTAAATTTTGTTGTAAAATATTCAATAAATAATACCTGAAACAAGATAAATGAGAAAAAGTAACTCTTTTCTGTCAATACGAAAGAAATAATAAAATAATTATAGCCATGCATTACAGAAAATCTCAAAATTTTGTAAATCGAATTAATGAATAATTGTATATTTGTTTCAACGTCAATGAAATTTCCCTTGGGATTTTCCACTTAAAAATCTAAAAATTTTATTACTCTTAATTACTTTATGCTTAGAAATAATTTTATTTTACTCATTCTGAATTGAAACTTTAAAGATAACGGAGTTAAATTGTGATGCTCTTTTTTTACGAACGATCAAGTATAAAAATACATAAGTTAAAAAAAAATCTACAACGTTGTAACGCACAAATTTCGTAAAAGCACAAACCCCCCAAAGAATTTCATACACCGTTTCAAGGATGCCTTGATCTCCTTCCTCAGTGATGAAAAAAAAAAAAAATGAAATGGGTTCAAAAAACCCAGCTCCGGCCGTTATAGCCCCGAGTACTGGCTGTGGAATGATTGAAAATAAATCAGTAAAGAGTTTAAATACAAAAAAGAAATGACGTAACTGTCCGGAAATAACTAGAAATCAGAGCCACTACGCAGGATCTCTCCACAGTTCTGAAAGAAAGGGGGTGCTAGCCATATTGTTTACTAAAATAGAAGTATTTCTATGAATATTATAAGCTTCGTAAAAGTTTAAATCTAAAGTTGAACTACATTTTTGAATTAATTTTGCATCTTTATAAATAAAGTGATGGTTAAGCTTCCAGCAATGTTTAGCTATGGTAGACTTTTTACATTCCAGCTGTAAAACATCATTACGATGTTCTTTAAGTCCAATTCATAGTGCACGCTATTAACACGATTAACGCTATTATACGATTTTTAATCAAGTACAAATTAAATAAAAGTACAACAATCAGTAAGATAAAATGTTACTAATTAATACTATCTTAATAGATAAACATGGAAATAAAATAAATTGTTAGTGTATACAAGACAAAAGCTATTTGATCATATTGATTAGCTCTGATTACTCATCTCACATAATGAATATTATGGCTACTCAGACCAGTTGTTGAATTAAAGGGGTGGCCTGAGGGGCTTCTCCCCCCTCGGTGTAGTGAGATATCATCCTGAAGAATTTGAGATTTTGTGTTTTCAGCGGTCAAAAGATGCAATTCCCACCGGATACAACGCCCCCTCCGGAACAAGTCGGAAATTACACTTCAAGGGTAGCAAATGATGTGCGTTCTTACTATAACGAAGTTTTAAAAATAATCACATATTGATGAAATAGCACACAGTACATATTTCGGATATGGTATAGTAGCCGAAATAATTTGTGTGTCCCTGTAAATACTTATTGCTTTCGATGATACAGGAAATAACTTGTCTTAAACTTCAGCAATATATATCAATTTCTTTAAATGTAAAATAGTTTATGTAAATAAAACGCGGCTCAAACAATGTTTCCTCCTATATTATTATATAATAGAATACTTTTGTGTGGCCCTGTAAATTAATAACAGACATTCGTTGCACCACAGATTGTACAGAATATGTATTTTAATATACACTTCATAGATGCACATAAATTTTGTTATGTTCCAAAGAGTGTAACATCACTAAAATGCACTTGAAACTATTTTTCCCCATTGGCCGTAATATAACGGAATACTTTTGATTGTCCTGTAAAAAATTATGCATTCGATTTTCATAAAATTTGAAATGACACGCCAAAATTATGCAGTAATTATATACAATAGACTCCCTCAAATCCGCACAGCTTGGGACCAGAGGTTATGCAGATTTCAGAATTTTGCGGATTTCTGGTCATTGCTTTGTTTATGTTATTTAAACAGTAATTTGAGTGCAATAAATAGTGCAATCAGAACTATAATGAATGCTTACAATATAATAAAATATTAAAATAAGTAATAAACTAAAATAATAAAAATTTAAAATGATTAAAGCACTAATAGCAAAGGTCAAGTCAATAATCAATAGTGTATTAATTAATATTCATTATAAAGATTAAATGTATTTTTCCAAAATTATTCAACAAAACTTGCCCCATAAAAGTGCATTACTAATTCACATCAAAATCATAAAATAAGGATTTTTTTTTCAAGTTTAGCCAGGCTTAGTAACGAAAAAAACTTGAATAATGAATAAATATATTTGGTAAGAAGATTGTGATTACCAGTATTATCAGAAATATCTTTGATTTTTTCCAAAAAAAATTATTCTTCCTTCATGAAAAAAAAAATTATTGAGTATTATTAAGAAAACTACAAATTAAAAAATACATAGACTTGATACAAAACTAAAAAAATCAAATTTTGCCCCAAAATCCAAACTGAAACTTTAATTGTTTACATCCATAAAATATGTACGGATTTTTGAGAGTTGCGGATTTCTGGTTTGCGAATTTGAGGGAGTCTACTGTATTTTAAATTTCAAACTACTCGGTTAAGGGAGACCCGTAAGAAAAAACCCAAAATTTTTATTATTGATTTTAAAGTAATGAATTTTTGTGTACTATTTAAGAATCTTTTTGTAAGGAATAATTAATAAAAAAAAATCACTTTTTATTAAAAGGTATATTTTTTATGGGGATTTTTATGATTTTTTTTGTCGAAAAATACACTTTTTAAAATTACTACTCCTCATTCAATTTTCAATATTTTGGTATTACTAAAATTTCTTAAATAGTGTTATAGTATATAGAAAGGAACTAAGGAGAGATATTTTTAATTTTCTATTTTAATCGGCTAAAAAAAAAGTAATTAAAAATACGCATGGTAAATTTCCTTAAATTCGTTATAATTTTCATGTTTCCCAATTTATGTAAAATTTTCAGAAATAGTTTTAAAAAATATCTATCCTTACTTTTGTTGCAAATTTTTTTAAGATTCTAAAAACATAAACACTTTGTTTCTAAATCATTTTACCACTGAGCCTTAGTACTTTGAACTTAGGCAAAATATGAAAAAAGTCATTCTCAGGAAAACACGTTTTAAATGGCCACTAGTCCTTTTAACTCTATAGTGAGTACAATTTAAAAAGCTCATTTTCTACCTGTTTCAAGTGTCCCCGAGTTCGGAAATTTTGCATGGATATTCGCAAATATCTATTTTATCGTTTTCTGAGATAATTTTTTTTTTCAACTTTTGGTGATTTTTGGCCAAAGATGGGGTACGGGTGTCCCTTAAGTAGTTTTTGCTCTGATGTATGTCAACAAATTGAACGATGGCTAATAGGTTCTACGTATTTACGAGCGCGCTTAAAGTCATAAGAATGCGTTGTATAACATGATGACTTTCGGAGAATTTTTTTGCTTGAGGAAATAAATAAAAAGTTGATTATTTCTAAACAAATTAAGAATTTATGTCTTTAAATCTAGAAACATTTCAGCTATGTCGACTATTAAAATGCTAAGTATTTCGTAACAAAAAAAAAAAAAAAAAAAAAAAAAAAAGGATAAGAGTTGCTTTTAATTGGAATGTTTTTTGATATAAGAATATTCAAAAGACAATCAAGAGAAGACTGCTTAAGGTGGTTTAAAACATATTTTCTGAATCTTAAAATAATACTTTATTTATATTCGAAAAAACTAAAACATAATTTATATATATGAATATATAATTTTATATGAAAATATGACAATGATGAAAAATATGAAAAATAGGATGCAATAACAATTTGAACAATCAATTAAAATTTTCGGGATAAGAACAACATCAAAAAACAACTAGAACAATCTCCCTGCTCCTCCGAAAGGGGGGGGGGAGCAACAGGCATAAAAAAAAAAAACTTTATAAATGTTTTTTCACAGGTTTCGCAAGGCATGACAGACCTGCATACTCCATTAATGTAAAAATGTATAAGTAAAATAACTTTAAAGAACGATTGACAGCAAAACCATATATCAACCAAATGAACTCTTAATGAAAAAATATTTTTAATTCTTAATAAAATAAAAACTTATAACTGTAACAAAATATCTTAAATAACTTAATAATAAACAAAATAGACATGCAGGAAAGCCATGCCCCCACCTTGAACTATGAGGAAAAAAAAAAAAAAAAAAAAAAAAAAAAAAACACTTTCATACTAACACGAGCAGGAACAAATAGACCTACACTCTTAAAACGAAAGAGCTGATTTTCATTTAAATTGGTTAAAACAGCTCGTAAACTCGAGTTACTTCAACTCTTTTGGAGAAGATGCCTTTGAAAATGTGAGATGAGTTGATTTCAGCTCAACTTGAGTTATTTTGTGGCTGACTTTTTAAGAGAGTAGTATGGTAAGCTGACCAGCCTCAAATACTTGATTTGTCCTTCCGAAATCCAAGTCTGTTTAAACGATAATGTTGAATCGCACATCACCCACATGCTAAATTTCTATAAGGACTTTCATCAACAAGTGTTCATATATTCAACTTCATCGAAAAACCTCCATCATGGTGTTTGGCCTCAAGGCTGTTGCCACTTTAAAAAAAATCTTTCTTGAGATCATTTACATAATAAAATACATATATATTTGGATAAAAATTATTGTAAAAAAAGATTTCCAGTAAATTTAAAAATCTGTGAATTTAAAATTTCTTTCGTTCCGCAAATTTTATAAAATATGATTACTTGCCTCAAAATAATATTTATGAAAACACTTTTAATCAAATTTGAATACCAATGAGGCATTGAATGAGTTTTAAAATTAAAACAATTCCTTTTATGAAATAGCTTAAACTGTAAATTACCATTATTAATAATTAAATCAAGATCCAAAAAAATTTACATGAAAACCATTATCTGAAGCTTTATTTAATTTTAAAGAAGAAGGATAGGTATAATTAGTCGATTCCAACAACTTATCATCGAAGACGATTACGTCATTGATATATCTTAAAACTCTGAAAGACTTGTTTGAATTTAAAATAAATGTAAATTCATAGAAAAAAAAGAAAAAGATTAGCTGCAGAACTAAAAAAATTAGTACACATGTTTGATAAAATATAGAACCGTTAAATATAATAAAATTGTTATAAAATAAAAAATTACACAAACTCAGATATATATATATATAATACCATTAAAAGTAGACAAAATTCACCAATAAATTTTATCAATAAAACAATAAACCAAATATATATTACATATATAATTTTACGATCTTCTCAAAATAGAATTTTGGAAATCATGACAGTCGATAATATTTTCATTAGCATAACGGGGAATTTTTCAGTAAATATTTTAATTTAAAAATAGCATTAATGCTTGAAAGAAAATTCAAAACTTAAAATGCATTTGCAACTTCAAGGAAAAGTACTAAAGTACTTCTCTTTTTAACTGAATGAAATATGAATTTCTCTAAATCTGTTGATTCACAATTCTTTAAATATAGATTGCTGAAAACACAAAAAAAAAAAGAGTTTTTAAAGCACGTATGGAGAAAATATTTTATGCGCTTTGAATAAATGTTCTGCCTGCTTTAAAATGAATTTATTTTATATCCTTCCGCATACAAATTCCTATTTCTTTTATGTGCATGTGTTATCTAGTCGAAAGTTATGAAATAAATATCGCGATTTAAAATTGTTATGATATTCATAGTTTTGATGGAAATTAAATGTTTTTTTTTTTTTTTTGTTTCTATAAAAAATCATATTTGTATTATTTACATTCAAATACGAATGTATCTAAAAAGCGTTCACTTGTTCTTATTCAGTTATTAAAATCTATTATAAAATGTTTAAATACAATTACATTAAATGTCAAATGTGAGAGTATCTCCAAAAAAAAGTCGTAAATAGAAAAATGCAAAACATACATAATTATTTAACATGATTTTGATAAACTGGAAAAAAAGAACATAGCAGCTTATGGAATGAAACTGATTTCGTATGATCTAATTGTTTTTATAAAATTGTCGGGTCAAAAAAAATATAAATAAATAAATAAATAAATAATAATAAAAAAAAATATTGTGACAGAGAAACTACCAGGTTTATAAACTAATAATTACGAAATTATTCCATAAATGGATTTTCATAAAATTTCAGATTCTGTTTGTACTTGATTTAATATGCTTTTGATTAAGTTTTGGTGTAAGTCGCACAACTCGTTACGCTGCTATGCGGTATAATTCATAATTATCGCAATAGCTCTATCTCAGGAACCATTGCACGAATTTTCATCAAACTTCTGATGCAGTTAGTCCCTGATATAAATTATATATCTGTAACTTTTGGAGTAAATCTCTCAACAGGTGGCAATAAAATGCGGAATTATTCATGATTATCGCGGTAGCTTTGTCTCAGGATCTAATGCACGAATTTTCATGAAACTTCAGATCCAGTTAGTCTCTGATATAAATGAGCATTCATTAGTTTTTAAAGTAAATCGCTCAGCAGGTGGCGCTATTATACGGAATTATTCATGCTTAAAACAATAGGTCCATCTCATTAACTGATGCACGTATTTTCATTCAGTTAGCCCTGATATAAATAGGTATTCTTTAGTTTTTTTTGAGTAAATCAACAGGTGGCGCTTCTAGGCGCTTCTAGCTTGAGGACTCAACAGGTGGCGCTTCTATCCAGAGAATATGTATATATACAGGGTGTTTCGCTACCAGACCGACAAACTTTGAGGGGTGATAGTAGACATGAAGACAAACATTATTAAATAGGAAACCATGGGGCGCAAACGTCTTCTGTAGGAGCTAGGGGCCATTAAAGTTTAAGGTCCAAAAATTCAAACGATGATAAAAAACGGAAAAAAGGACGGATTCATTTGCGGTTTTCGCTAAAATCATTCTTTATATCACGTTTTGTTTGTAAAAAATTTTAAAGGTTACGTTCAAAAATTGTCGATAGAGGGCGCTTTAGACTTTAGAATAACGAACAACTGCTTTTTACCGTTATTTTGTGCATGGGATTGGAATTATTTTGAAGTTTAGACTAACTTAAATTTTAATCCCAAAATCGAAAACATTGGGATCGGGTAACTGGCGAAAATTTAACTGTGAACAGATGGGCGGATTTTAAACAGTCATAAACATTATACAAACTGATCGATTTTGTTGCGGTTTGCATGAAGTTCATTCCATTTTATTCCAAATCACTTACAGCTCTTGTGTATCAATTTTTTGTTAGAGGGCGCTTCCGACATATCTCCGACATTTCAATGGCCATACTCCTGTGTGTTTTACTACCAGACCAACGTATTTCCACGAAGTGTTAGAGATGCAAAGAGACTCGAAATCACATAGGAATGTAACATTGAAAATGCCTTTTTCGCGAGCTGTAGTTAAAAGAAGCAGAGAAAAAAGCAACAGAAACAGGTAGTGAAACAGCAACACGTTAATGTGGCAGAAAGCAATTTAGTTAAGGGTTTTACTACAAAAGGTATCCGAAATTACGACCAGAAGTAGTCGGACATGCTTGACAGCAGCGTCGCATGCAATTCCTTACGCTTTGAAAGATTCCTGGCATCTCGAATAGCTTTCTGGCAGCTGCAGAAATTAGAGCTGACAGGTCTTCAACTGATGTACAGGAGTCTCATACATTCAACTTTTCATTTAATCCCAGCAGAAGAAGTCCATGCAGATTCAGATTAAGATTGAGCCAGGTGGTGGGGGAGGGGAGGTACTAATTGGTTTGAGCTCAACTAGCCCCACCCACATATGTTTATTTAAAAAAATACAAAACAATTATACAGTAATAAAATAAAGGAGGTAACAAAAAGTAATTGATATAATGAAGTAGGTGCGACGATCTGGCAGGCCAACGAACCGGGCCACCACTACCTATCCACCTCTGTCCACATGTTACGTTCAGGTGTCTGCGTACATCATTGGTAAAACGTGGAGGAGCCCCATCGAGCTATAGAGGGCGCAACGAAAGAGAAACATGTGCTTTTACCAGAAGTTCCGACAGAACGTGTTGTAGAAATATCAATTGGTTTTTTCTCTGCTTCTTTTAACCCTAACTCGTAAAAAAGATATTTTTGACGTTACATTATATTATGATTCCGAGAGGTCTTTGCATCCCTAACACTTAATGGAAGTATGTTGGTCTGGTAGTAAAACACCCAGGAGTAATGCCATTGAAATTTCGGAGATGTGTCGGAAGCGCCCTCTGACAAAAAATGGGGACACCAATGCTGTATATCATTTTGAATAAAATAATTATCATGGGAATGACCTACACGCAAACAGCAATAAAATCGATTAGTTTCTCAAATGTTTATGAGCATTCAAAATCCCCTCCTCTGTTCACAGTTCAATTTTCGCTACTTACCCGAACCCAATGTTTCCGATTTTGGGCTTAAAATTTAAGTTAAAGTCTAAACTTTAGAATAATTTCAACCCCGTGCACAAAATAAGGGCAAAAATTAGTTGTTTGTTAATCTAAACTCTAAAGCGCCCTCTATCGACAATTTTCGAGCATAACCTTTAAAAATTTTTTACAAAAAATACATGATATAAAGAATGATTTTAGCGAAAACCGCAAACGAATCCACCCGTTTTTCCGTTTTTTATAATCGTTTGAAGTTTTGGATCCTAAACTTTAATGGCCGCTGGCTCCCCCGGAAGACGTTTGCGCCCCATGCTTTCCCATTTAAAAATGTTTGTCTTCGTGTCTACTATCACCTCTCAAAATTTGTCGGTATGGTAGCGAAACACCCTGTATATATATATATATATGTGTGTGTGTGTGTGTGTGTGTGTGTGTGTGTGTAAAAAAATCGCCATTTTCCCGGTTCGTTTTCGTTTTAAAGTTTTATAAGAACATACTTTCATTCTCAGTTTCCTTAATATATTAATATTTTTAGCGGCTAAAGTACCTTTTCTTTTTATTTTCTTTAATTCAGCATAAGCTATTAATTATTTTCCTAAAAAGAACTAGAATATGTTACTTAAATACCAATATCTTATTGCGAAATCTTAATTTTATTCCACAAATCCATTTCCCTTTTTAGAATAAAACATTTATGAAAAACTTTAATTTTGTTTTATTTATTTAATAATCGTCTGCTCTCTGGTTTCACTCATCCGCATTTTGGGACTGATTACTGTATCTTCTTGCGCGAGGTATGAAAGAATCCTTACATTTAGCTCCACCCCTGATCCAATGGAAGGGCTCGAAGTAAGTTAGAATTACATTCGAATAAATCTTATTTGGTTTTTGAAGTCAAGTACTCAGAGAAGGCGGGGCAAATTTATCTGAGAAATTTGAGAGTGTCAGTTGGAGTTTACGGAGCGATCGGAATTCACTAAGCTATCAACTGCTATGGTTGCTTGCTGCTTCTCGGAATTTTTTCCCGTGGTGATCGTCGTTCACGAAAATGCCTTTGCATGGAACTCCTTGTACTTTGTGATTGGGTCACATGGGCTTGGAAGAGTCTGGATGTTTAATGGTATAATATGGAGTGGCCTTAAATTATTGTGCTAATAAACGATGATTCTAAGTTTCATAGAAATCGTCATTATTTTCAAATGACCACACCTGTACTCTCGCCCTATATGCCCAAAGGCTTTCGACTGCAAAATAATTTGATGGGAATGTCGTTTGTTGACTGCTCGAACTCAGATTTCGTTTGTAACATCCTTTTCGGTTCGAATCATATTGTGTCTTTGCGGAAACCCCTAAAATATCATGATATTTACGTTTTTATCTATAATTCTACCTCAAATACTAATACACAGATTTTCATCAAATTTTAGATTCAGTTAGAACTTTAAATAAATTTTTGCAGATTAGATTTTGGTGTAAATTACTTAAACGGTGATACTGCTATGTTTAATTTATATGGATGTATTAACGTGTATAAGATAGAAGAAAGTTTTGCCATGTCGGATTTCTACATCTGACTTGTTTTTGTCATATGAGTTGAAGATTTTAAACCCTGTTTAAAAAATCACGTCCATTGAGTAATAAAAAAAATGAATAACAAATCTTTTGAAAAAAAATTACTGTATAGACTCTAAAGATGAAGAATACTTTTCTGTTTAAGATATTTAATTTTATTTTCATTAATTGTTAATTAATATTACAAAAAAAAACATGTTTATGTAAAATATTCATAAGCGACATATTTGCACTTTGTGAATTAATGAAATCAAAATATAAAGGGAAAAGCAATGATTTACTGCTAAATAAAAAACACTTATTTTTAATTTAATTGACTTATTTTGCAATATTCTACACTTTATTAAGTTAGAATTCTAATTAGATTTGGTTGCGTATACCCAGATCATAAAATACATAAAATGTATAATAAATTTTTTGATGTTGCTGTAAAAATTTAAAATGTAAAATGTATTAAATATTTTAATACCTTAATGACTTCTTTTAACAAAACATACTAATTGCATTTATAAATAACTTTAAGCGTATAAAAATGGTCTATATCGATTATTTTTCTATTAATTAAAACTTAAGTGTAACCACTGTCCCGATGTTTTTTTTGGAGGCAAGGGGGGGGGGGATTTACATTAGTTTTTTTCCTATGTCAATTAAATTTATACATATTTTTAGATCGATATTTTAAAATGTATAATAAGTTTTCCATTTCTTTAACAATCTTTTGCCAAAATTTATTGTCGGCTAAAATTTCAGTTGTAGTTGAAACATTAATGCAAATAAAATACGAATCAAAATATAAAAGAAAAAGCAATGAATTATAGCAAAATAACAAACATTTACTTTTAATTTAATTGATTTATTTTGCAGTATTCTATGCTTTATTAGCTTAGAATTCATATAAGTATTCATTGTGTATACCCAGATCTCTTAGCGTAAAATACATAAAATTTGGAATAAATTTTGTGATGGTGCTGTTAAAATTTAAAATGTTAAAAGTAACATTAAATATTTTAATATCTAAATGACTTCTTTTGATAAAACATAAGATTTACATTTATAAGTAGCTTTATACGTACATAAATGACCTCTGTTGATTATTTTTTTGCTAACTCAAATTTAAGTGTTAGCGACTGTTCTGAGTTTTTTTCGGGAAGAGAGATTTACATGTCTTTTTTTTATATATAAATTAAATTTACATAATTCTAGATAGATATTTTAAGTTTCAAATATCATTTATAAGTAACAAATTAAGAGTTTTCATCATTAATTAGAAGATGTGAAGCTGCTAAATTAAATGAGAGTGAAAATTTGTCGAATTCTATCCAATGTTACATTTCGGTCAGGAAGTTCGATCAGACGTAGAAATCTATCATTTAACTTTACCCAGTGGAGAAATTCAAAACATCTTTAATCAAGATCACGGCTGATGCGTAGAACTAATTAAAAACCTAATATGGAAAGATTGGGTATTAGAGCACAATAATGTTGGGTATGCTTGGAATTTTTTAATCTAATTTTAGTTAACGTGAATAAAGCATTAATTTAAAAAAAAGTAAGTTCAAAAATCAGAGAATATATTTGATGAAAAATGAAAGTACGTAATTAAAATATATATTTCAATAAACACGTATTTTTCGATGTTATGTGATGCAAAACAACTTCCAGTAGTTAAATATTGATTTTGTTTGAAATTGTTAAATACAATAAATAAATAAATAAAATAAATAAATAAAATAAAATAAATAAAATAAAATAAACAAAAGGCGAAAATTTTTGGATTTACTAAAGATATATAGTTTTGTATATAAATGAAAAGAATTTTTTTTAATTTCCTTAACAATCTTTTGCCAAAAATTACCTCAGGTTCAAATTTCATGTAGTTGAAACATTAGTACATACGAACTTAATACAGACGAAGTAAGAATCATTATTAAAATGATATTTTTATGTACAACATAGCATGATGTAAACAATATAGGATATATAAGAAATAAATATACATGTTAAGGCATAAGAACATAGTTAATAATAATGAAAGCTATCACGTTGACTTTTTTTCATGATGAAATAAGAATCAACAAAATGATAATGTAACTTAAATGAAATAACCTGCGATAAAGAATTATATTTCTTCTCTTATTTTATGATTAAAATCCTTCAAGATTTAAGATTATACGTTAAATGAAAAGTAAACGCTTAAAAAATTATTAACTTTGCAATAAATATTGAAAGCTTGTAAATCCAACATTTGATCAGATTTAAATCTTTATGAAAATGTATGAATGGTTTAAAAACAGAGTAATTCAGTTATTAATTATTTTAAATTATCCTATATATCGTAACATAAGTAACAAATTAAAAGTTTTCATCATTAATTATAAGATGTGAAGCTGATAAATTAAATGACAGTGAAAATTTGTCGAATTCTATCCAATGTTACATTTTCAAATCTATCATTTTACTTAAACAGCCAGCGGAGAAATTCAAAGTATATTTAATCAAGATGACGGCTGACGTGTAAAACTAATTAAAAACATAATACGGGAAGATTGGGTCTTAGAGCCCAATAACATTGGGAATGCTTGGAATTTTCAACTCTAATTTCAGTTAACTGGAATAAAGCATTAATTTTAAATTGGAGTAAGTTTAAAAATTAGAGAATATTTATATTGAAAAATTAAAATAATTAAAATATATATAAATATAAATTTATATAAATCTATGACGGAATGAAATTTTCGCCTTGTTTTTAACACAAAATATATAGAATGAACTTAAGCGATTAAAAGAATTAAATAGCGATGTTAATATTTAATTTTTTTAAAACATCTTAGTACTTTCAAGCCTTTAAGCAGGCTCTTCCTCAGAGAATATTTTTTTTATTTATCCAAATTCATGATTCCGTTTAGAAAATGAACGAGACTCGTGGCTTGAAGATTAAATTAGTAGAATTTTTAGGTGAACAGTAAAATGAAATATTTAATTGTTGTACCATAAATTTTAATATGTCATTTTCTCAAATTGTCAGAATTTTATTTTCATGATGTTAAACCGTAAACTCGGTATATAATACGTTACGACATCGTTACACACTTTATTGTTTTTTTACGTAGCATTCCTGTGGATTCTCTGGTAATGGATAAATAATAATTGGATGTTGGAAATATGATTTTTGTATGATCAAAATCTATTGTGATACTCTGATTTAGATATAAACGTGGGACAGCAGTAGATTGGCGACAAAATTTTATATCTGCTTTATGCTCTTTTATTATTTTTTTGAGTTTTCTATTGGTTTTCCCGATGTATTCCATTAATTTATTGCAATCAATTCTAAAAGTAATGGTACTATACACATCAGCTAATTCAACTTCCGGTATTTGATCAATTTTCGTACAAATTACTTCTTTTAATTTCTTTGGTGGACAGGCTACTAAATTTATATTATGTTTCAGTAGACTATATCTTAATTTTTCTTATAGACCAGGGAAATAGTTAAAATTTTTGTATTCTTTATGGTTTACTTTTTTGATATTTTCATGAAAATTAAATTCGTGAATGTGTTTATTAATGAGAATTGTCGAAAATCCGTTTTCTTCAGCGATATTTCACATGGTATTAAGCTCTTTTTCTAAATGTTTATCTGATCATATTTTGAAAGCACGTCTAATGTAAAATTTGTAGGCTGCAGTTTTATATAAAAATTGTGATGAGCTATTATATGGGGTCGTATTACATGATACTTGCAAATGTTTGTAAAAGTCTAAAAGTCTAAAGCTTGTAAATGTCTTGAAAACGTTTGTAAAAGATTTTTCTTTTTAAAAAGTGGTGCAAAGTATTAGCGAATGTTGAAATATGCATTTTCGAATAATCAAAAGTCGCAAATATTAAGGAATCACCGTATTACTCTTAGATAAGTTAAGAATGTAAAAATATAAGTTAAGAATGTAAAGGGTGTATAAATAAAATAAGCAAATTTCGTTTATTGTTAGCAAAATACTGATACCATTATTATACTTTAGATAATATTGTACGGTTCGAAGCAACTTTTGTCCGATGTTTCCCTTTTTATTAGACCTCATGTTATTGAATAATGGAATATATTCGGCCCTAAATTTACAAGATGATGTATACTTAGAAACCTTATAACAATTTATATTTACTTTGTTATAAGTGATTCATGCATAACGACGTTAATTTTTGTTGAACGTTTGATAGCTGCTAAATGACTACAAAAAGAATGCTTAAAATGTTTTGCATAGACAATTGGATTTTACCATTTTCTTACAAAATGTATAATTTTAAATTCAAAATTGTGTTAGATTTTTAATTCTAATTAAATTGGACTAAATGAGCAAGATAAAATAAATAAAAATCGATTTCTGTGTAGGTACAGCTCAAAATTGGAAAAATTGTTGAACAGAGCGAAAAATATGTAGAAAAAGATTTGAAGTTGGAGTTTCGGCTATATCCATCAACTCTCTACTACTAAGGTACTTCAGAAGATATCGAGACTGAGACAATTCAGTCAAATATTGGTATCACTGAATTTGTAACTTTTATCTTGCACCTAAAAATAATCTCGAAAATTTGGACTGGAATCTAATAGTCCACCTCACATTTTAACTTTAGCAACGAGCATATACTCTAAATTTGAAGAAGCTTTTATATAAAATACGTTTATTAGTCTGCCATTGATTTTCGGAAATATCGTATAAAAAACAGTTGATTTTTACCAGCTTTCGGATGATATAAATTCTGAAATACACATTTTCTTTTTCAAAAAACACATTATTTGTGGCTGCAAATCTGATAAATTAATTATTAGAATTAGTATTAATATAAAAATTTATATTATTTCGTTACGTTTGTATCAGTAAAATGCGGAAATAAAAATGTTTCACTGAAAAAAAAGACTAAAATTTTATGAAATGTTTTTTTTTTAATTCAGGAGCTGTTTCCTTAGGTAATGCGAACAAATTTTTAACAGAATTCAAATTTTAAGCTTTTAAAACCTTGACACTTTACTTTCTGAGTATAGGGGGAACTGGGGCACATTAATACATGGGGTACATTGATACACCCCCTTTACTGCTCACAGGGTTATTACAGAAAGTTTCACAACAGCTCGAAAAGGTGATGTTAATGCACTCAACTACATTCAGAAAGTCTTAGAATGATTCAGTAGTTTGAAGAAATGGGAAAGGGTGATTTATTGTTTTTGTAGGTGAAAAGTAAATTTTAGTTGTACATTTGCAATGGTATTGGACATTTGTTCCAGTATTTTCAACCGAAAAGAATACTCTCCGTGGCAAATAAAGCTACTTTTTATCAGTTAATCATTCTTTATTGTTAGATAAATTATGAAGTGTTGTATTTAAGACTCATTTAATTCAAAATAAGTGTATGGAGCACATTGATACAGTCTATGTCGGGGCACATTGATACAACCTAAATTCTTTTGTAGTTCCTTTTTTCGTTAACTTTTATTATTATTTTTTTACCATACACTCCTTAATCCAAACATTTTTTGGCAAAAATTTCTAATATTATTTTTTATTGAAGCGAAATAGCTCTAATTTCTTTACATTAGAACACTTTATAGTAGTTTTGCAAACAGAAGACGTACGAACTTACCCAACAGCTAGGGCTAATAGAACTAACAAAAGAAAAGGATAGCAGCTTGGAAAATCTCAAATTTATATCGATTCTCCAGAAAAAAAAGTATTTTCAACATGAGAAATATTAAGTCAGAGAAACAAGCTGCAGAACAGTACAGGTAATTACATTATAAATATAATTTTTAATATAATTATCCTTTATATTCTGTTTATAAACCAATTTATAAAAAGAAAACCTTGTAATTTTTACATCTTTCCTAAGAAAGAAGATAATGCTGGGGTTGAATTTCCAGATATGACAAAGTTACCAAAGCCAACAATCAGACAAGGAACAGCAAGAACATTAGATCATTATACATTTCATTTTGATTGCTGTAAATTGAAACTTTGCAATTGGAAGTATGGGTCTAGGGGCAATATTTAAAGAGATAGCACGTTGTTTCGATATTTATGACTCATCCTGTATATGCATACATACATGCGTACATACTTACATACAGAACCTGCGAACCCATTATTTCTCAAGCCTTAACGCCTGTGAGCTAAAAACACGAGAAATTACATTGTCCTAAGATAAACTAGATTACCCTAGGACAAACTAGAATGTTGACGCTGAGGCGGTCATTGAATTCAATAAAATCACGCCAAATTGAATTGGCCAAACTAGTTTAGCCTACGAAAAAGTAGTTTGTCCTATCGGCTTTAGGATAGACTAGTTTGGCATAGGAAAAACTAATTTATCCGATGGGCGTTAGGATAGACCAGTTTGACCTAGGAAAAACTAGTTTATCCGATGAGCGTTAGGATAGACCGGTTTGGCCTAGGAAAAACAAGTATATCCGATGGGCGTTAGGATAGACTGGTTTGGCCTAGGAAAAACTAGTTTATCCGATGGGTGTTATGATACACCTGTTTGGCCTCGGCCAATCTAATTTGGCCTAAAATCGGGTTTGGCCTGTAACATATATATATACACTATATTGCCATTGATTATGGGACACTTGCGATTTTAGACATTTTACTAAATATCTAGAAAAATACATGAGGAATCATCTCGAAACTCTTAGTGTATAAATATAATAGTATACGTCATACATCTCCGTGAAGATTTTTTACCGAAACGCCATAGGGGACCGTCAACAAATTAAAAAAGAATGAATATCTTTTGAATAACCCTGTCAAAACTAATGTAGCAAAAGCGCTCAAACTCTAGATTATGATTGAATGCCTTATTATAATACACTGTGTTCATTTTTATGCAAATAGCATGCACACTCGCAGAGTAATTAAGGTTTTTATAAAAATGGTCTCAAATTTTTCCAAGTTTTTCCATTATAATTTTCAGATTTCTTAATATAAAATAATTTTTTTTTCCGAAAATATGACAAACAACATTGCACATAGTACCCTGTAATCAGAATTAAAAAATAATAAAAATTGTATGAAAAATGAGTAGGTTTACTATATAATTTTTTACTGCGCATGCGTCAAAGATATCAAAATTTCATTTGCATATTATGTTAGCTAAATGTATAGAGCAACTTTTGTAAAAGTCTTAAAATCATAGCTTGAAAATTCTGAAAGTAATCGTCTATAGAAAAAGGACAAAATCCGTTGTTTCCAAAATAAAGCAAAAAAATGAGGGATTTTATCCAAATGCAGTAGTACATCCCATATTGTGTATTCTATATTGACACTAATCAATGAATATATGGATACAACCCCTCTTGTGTTTGCTTCATTTTGGAATAACGGATTTTCGACTTATTCAATTGACGATTATTATCAGAATTTTCAAGTTATGATTTTGTGACTTTCACAAAAGTTGCTCTATACACTTAGCTAACATAATATGCAAATGAAATTTTGATACCGTTGACGCATGCGCAGTAAAAAATTATTTTGTAAACCAACTCATTTTTTATACAATTTTCATTATTTTTTAATTCTGATTACAGGGTACTGTGTGCAATGTTGGTTGTCATATTTTCTGAAAAAAATAATATTTTATATTAAGAACTCTGAAAATTATAAGGAAAAAACTTGGAAAAATTTGGGATCATTTTTATAAAAACCTTAATTACTCTGCGAGTATGCATGCTATTTGCATAAAAATGAACAAGGCTTATTACAATAAGGCATTCAATGACAATCTACAGTTTGAGCGCTTTTGCTACATTAGTTTTGACAGGGTTATTCAAAAGATATTCATTTTTTTTAATTTGTTGACGGTCCCCTTTGGAGTTTCGGGAAAAAATCTTCACGGAGATGTATGACTTATACTATTATATTTATACACTAAGAGTTTCGAGATGATTCCTCATGTATTTTTCTAGATATTTAGTAAAATGTCTAAAATCGCAAGTGTCCCATAATCAATGGCAATATAGTGTATATGTGTGTATAGTATGCAATGTATACCACTAAAATTCCAATTTTTTTCAATGTTTTAAAAATTTCTTTCTTTTCTATTTCTTTATCTAACTAATTACAGTGATATATTTTGGATATATCTTATCATGGATAAAATTTAAGTTTTCATTAGCATATTCACCCATTCTCTCTTTCACCCCCATCTCTGTATACATACATGTATGTGTGTATGCATGTGAATTATTATTGTAAACAAATAAATAGACTTGATATATATATATATATATATATACATTTATGTTTCCGAATTTTATATTTTCATCAATTTATCCCAAATTAATCGGCACATTACAGTTTGTGTTCATAAACACATAATTGTTTTTCTTTCCGATTAAATTATCTCTAATTTTGATATTGACATTTATTTCCATAATAAATTATAAATATCTAATTTAAAATTAAAGTAGAATGAAAAATGATGCGACCAGCATTGATTATTAAACTCTTTCCGAAACATTCAGAATACCGTAGAAATTTCAAAGTTTTCAAAATAAAGGTGATGCTTAAATAAAAGATTTAGAAAATGTAGAACTTATTTAGAAACACAATTTCTGCAATCCCCATAGTAAACTTCCCGCTGCACAGGTCTGTAGATTAATTCATTTAAAAACACAATAATCTGTAGAAGATGAATACATATTAAGTCTTGAACTGAAGAATACACTATAATTTTCCATCTTTATTTATCGCGAAACAAAGCCACAAAGAAAAACGAGTATATTCACTATCTTAACAAAAAACCACTGTTACATATCTATATCTCATACTACAATTTACTGTTTTTTATTTTAAAACTCCTCGAAAGTTCCAGAAAATCATTCATCCGTTCTCCCGTTGCCACCTTTTCCGAAATCCGAAGAAACTTGAATTTGGTACAATATTCTGTCCGTTACAGTTCACGCAAAGCCATGGGGTCGGTCCTTGGCAATAGAGTTGGTCCTCAGCCGAGCATGTGCATAACAGAGTCTGTTCAGGGCAGTAGAGTTTGTCCGCAAAGCTCCTTGACTCTTACACCCATTAGTAACAGGATAAATATATGATTTTTCTTGTATATCTCTATCTGTACATTGTATATAGACTCCGTAATATGGTAAAAGCTAGTTAAACATGCACAAATTAACATTCAGAAATTTCAGTCAATAAGGAGAAATGCATTTATGAACGCTTGTGTAGCTCTGTATTTTATCTACACGTAAAAACCTATTAATATTCACAAAAATAACTAAATTTAAAAGAAAAATACATACTAGACCTGAAAACGCATTTTCCGAAATTATTGGCAAGCAGTGTTATCGCAAATGTTTGCCCCTTTAAATAAGCGATAAATTCTGTGAACACATATCCTACATTAAACACCTTGTAGTATTCCAGAGTGATATGTATAAATTTTAATGTGTTGAAAATAGTGTAAAATTATAAGAATGCATCGCAAATAATGTTGAATTCAGACACTTATCATTGGGAGGCATTTTTGTGCTTCAGGGAGGGAGTGGGAAGATTATAGCGTTTTTTTTTGGGGGGGGGGGGGATTGCGTTTTTTGACAATTGAAAACACAAAATCTCAAATCTTCCGGGAGTGATCTCATTGCTTTGTGAGAGATGTAACTTTATTGTCACCCTCTTAAATCAACGCTGATTTTTCCGCAATGTAATAAATTCTTTTGAGTTTTCCTATGAATGAATCACAAATCCTATATACCTGATTTACAATACCAAAGATGTCATATTAATGTTAAATAATAAGTGTCGATTCCGAATCGTACGATATTTAGAGGCGAGTTAGAGCGCGAATAGAAAGACGGACTGACAGACAGACAGAATTCATAATTATTTTTTAGCGATGCTGGAAAATATTATAAATAATATGAATGTTCCATTTTCACTATTCGCTTATATTTCAGAATTTTATTTTTATTTTTCAAACTTAATAATTTGTTTTAAAAATGGAGGCAGGTGTTAAAGTAAATGTTTAAGGTACATGAAAAAAAAACTGGCTGTGCACTTTGACCTGTAATATAATATGTAAATGCTATTTAAAGTTGGCTTGTAATTCAAATTGTCAAGTCCGTTACCATAAAACATTACTAAAAATACTAAGCTTTAAATTTATCAAATTTTCTAAAATCAACTTAATTTGAATTGACTTACGTTTCTAAATTTCAAAACATGATATTTATCTATAATACCTAAATTAAAATGAAATGAGAGACAGTTTTAGCCACAAGATTTTGATCACATAGATGTAATACAAGAACTTTTTCCAACAATTGCAGTACATATTCATGTAAATTATTAAATTTTAAGGAAATTGCATATTTGTTTCTTCGTTGAATAAAAAATCAAAGTAGAATGGTGAAAAAAAAAGATAATCATTAAAAAACCGTGCGGTAACAGACTTGACATTTGGCAACGCACTTGACACTATGTTGAAAATGGTCGGGTTAATCGAATATATACATATCACTTTATGTAACAAGCACTGTCGTTATCGCTTTTCCTCAATGATAAATAAACTAGACAGATAAAAACATATAAAACGTGTTGCTGTCTATGTAACGGGTCTTTCACATCCGCGAGGCCCTTCTTGGGTTCCCGGAAGAAACGCTCTGACGAAAACGAAGTCATCTGGACAAGCAGTCGCTCAAGGACACTATGAAAGGAAAATAAGGAGACAAAAGAATTATGTCATATTCAATTATGTCATATCAAGTTTCAATTGATCAGTAAATCGATACAATATATGTTGGGTGCCTTCACGTGCTATGTTTATGAAGGTCAAAGTCAAGGCGTAAAATGAAAGGTCATACAATGTTAAAAATAATGGTGACGAATCGGTTGCATTTGACGCCCAGGGGAGAAAAGGTTAAATCACTTGGCACCAGCGAACTTGAAAATGTGTTTGGGGTGGCATCGGGTGTTTTACGCTAATTAGGGTGCCGCGCAATGCATACCGTTAGAAGATTTTTACCCCTTAGTCATTTGCGCATGCTCTGTAACGTGTATCCTTGCTCTTCAACTCGTTGTCACTGGTGGATCAACACAGCAATTTTTTCCTACGATGACTATCACCGCTATACGCTATCCCGATTTTGTTTAGAACTTCGGATGGCTAACTTTTGGCGAGCTTTTTTATATAAAGCAACCTTTGAATTTCAGGACATATCAACATTTCAGGGAGACTTTGAAGGTGAGCTTGATGGCCGAGTGGATAGGGCACTGAGCTTGTAATAAGACGTTCTGCGTTCGAATCCATCGAGGGCAGAAAGTCGGTTAGTATATATTTTTATTTTTTTATCATTGGTCACTCTGGATTCAGGGTGCCATGTTTTCACCCTAATTAAAGGTGCCATTTTGGCTCATTTAGGGGTGTCACCAGTGAGACAAGCCTTTCACCCTTAAAAGGTGCAATGTGTCACCATTAGTTTTAACAATGTATCGTTAGATTTTATTACGAATTTATTTCAATGTTGCTGATATAATAAATAATTTATTTTTATATTGGATTAAATGTATAATTTAAAATTTCATAAAATGTAACGTAATTCTTATAGCCCTTTAAAACCAAACCCGCACGATCGTGCGAGTTAGACATCCTTTTGAACTGTTTCTTCTCAGTTGTATGTAATATAACCCCAAATCGAGCGGTCATTCAGGTCTGCAGAAAGACTAAAATATCATTTTTTATCAACAGATAGTGGATGAAGTACATGTTTTGCTTTCAATCAGCATGGATAGTTTTGTTTATAATTTCATCGGGTCGTAAAGAGATAGGAGACACTCACTGTTAAAAATAAAGGTGACAAACCGGTGCCATTTGGGACCCGGAGGTGAAAAGGCGGTGCCATTTGGAACCCTAGGGTGTCATAGGAGCTTGAATATGCGGTTGGGGTGACGACAGCTCTGTTACTGGATGATGGGAGCTAAATAAGGTGCCATGCACTTCGTAACCACCTCATCGGGTGACTGGCAACTTGCGCATGCGCTATGACGCGTGTCTTTCTGCTTTCGGTGTCGGCAAGTAAAGTTTACGGGTGTGAGCAAATGAAAACATGGCAGTGTGTAAATTGGCGATATTAATTGAGGACTAACCACTGAGCTACAATGAAACAACAATGAGGACTTAACGATCCGATTTGCTTGACCAGTGAACCGGGCAAAGTCTGATTAAAGGTAAGATTTAACTTTATTTTATTTTATTTTATTGTTACGTTAATTTATCATACATCCCTATAAGTAATGTCATAAAAAAACAGTAAATTAGATTTTTTTGTTAGTATGATTGATTGTTAAGTTTATTATGTGAATCTACAAGCTACACTCTCACCAAAATACCCGCTTGCTAATGTTAAACCTATGAGATAGTTATTTTATAATTTCTCGTTTACCTGTCAATATTTTTAAATGATTTATCTAGGCCTTAGCTACCGAGGAGCAATTGGATCAAACTGCTCTAGGCACGGGAATCCTAAAGGCGCATAATTAGAAAGAGCGAAATGAAATATTGTAAAAATATTTACGTATTTTTTCATTACAAATCAGTTATTATAGACGAATCTTGTTGCAATCGGAATATTCTATGACTATTTTACCTTGTGTTTAAACTCAACTGTTTAGATTTAACCCTTAACTGCTCTTAGTGGTCTCAGACACCGTGGGTTTTTCAAGTTTCACAGTTTAACTTGTAATTTTTAGTTTAACTATAGATACTGGTCAATTTTTTTTAGTTTGGAGTCTTATTACTACCTCTAAATACTTTTGAATAGCTGAATTTGATTTATAATATTCTTGTACATAAAGTTTAATACATAAATCGCATTCTGAGAATTTGTGTAACATTTTATTCATCTTCAGATTAAATGGTCTGACAGACAGCTCACAGTAGTTATGTAACAATTTTTGTCAGAGCAGTTAAGGTTAAAATATGTTTTTGCGTCTATATACAGTTAAAAGCAATTAATTTTAATTGCGAAGTTTTAATTTGAACCTTTACACGGGATCTCGGACAGCATCTGGCCGGCTTTGCATATATTGTCGGATAGATGCTATCCGAACCCCTCCTGTAAAGGCTAATTCACACCATATTGCAGCCTCGCATAACTTCTCTAATATTGTTTCAGTATACCTGATTTGTCTTTATTTGAGAGGGGGGGGGGGGGTAATTTTTTCATTTAAGACAATTGAATACTTGCAAATCTTAAAGTAATCAAAACTTATTTATAGGTTTTTCATTATTAATATTTTCCTTATTAACCATTATTATTTGCAAAATAATCTTCATAATAAGATTAGATCGGGAGGCGGTAGCACGGACAATCATTTAGTCTCATTTAAATATAAAAATCATGGATAAAACCTCGATTTGCAAATTAAAACGTTATTAGTCAGCGAAGTCTTACCTTGGTGGGAAATGCCTCAAAACCCGAATTTAGCGGTATCTTGGGTTTACCATTATGTTTTCTTACTCCCAATTCTTCATATTTTCATACGTTTGGTTTCATTTTCTTTCAAAAAGGTGAGAAAATGTTAGGGTATTGAATTTAATAAACCTTATGATCTGATTATCGGGTATGCAGATTTACACCCATTTTTTTTTCGAAAGTATTCTTTCGCATTAAACTTTATTTAGTAGCAGAATTTTATGGTTGAATAAAATAAAATATTTTTTTTCAATAATAGTAATTTAAGTTTGATTAGACCGTAATCAGTCCCCCCCCCCTTTCTCAATCATCAACATCATCCGATATGACAAATTTGTAGTCATGAACATTCAAATTATAAAAGGAAAACAATCTGTATTTACTCCACTGAACTTTCAGAATAGTTTACAGAAATAGTGTTTGTTCAAAAAATATAACAATGAATAAAAACTTATATCGTAATTTTACACAAATGTGAAAATTTTCCGCAGGTGATGATGATCTCGTGTTTTAAAGGCGATTTTTGCACTGTCATTTATAAATCTTAAACATTTTTCTAATGACATAATTTTTAACAATCTTTCATTCCACTCTTTCTGAAACAAGGCCAATAAACAGAGTTGGCTTTTTACCGGTAAAAACCTGGGGAGAACGTGGTAAAAACCTAAGGATATAAAATAAACTGTTAGCCCTTAAACTGTATTTTAATACTATTGATAAAAATTCTATTTTCGTGTAATTGGTGTATTAATATATAATATCTCTATTGGGGAGAGTGGGGTGGTGTGGGACTTTTTTTACAAAAGTAAGAATTATATATATATATACAAAAAAAATTCAATTTATAGCATGCAAGGTAAAACACTTTTTAGCTCACAGGCTATCATAGCCTGAGAGCTTATGTGCCCTTCCGTTCTGTATGTACGTTCGTACGTTCGTGCGTAACGCGATAACTCATGAAAAAAATATCCGATCCACTTGAAATTTTGTATGTAGGTATATCCTGACAAGGTGCTTCCCTGATTAGTTTTTGGAGTTAATTCGATATGTATAAGGGGTGAACGGGGGACTGATGTCCCTCCCCTTAGTTGATATAAATGGGATTTTCATGCAGAATTAAGTTTTTGTTCAAAATTTAGATTAGGATCATTCTGATGAGGCAATTCCGTGACTGTTATTAGGTGTTCATTGAATAAGTATAAATAGGGGAAACAGGGGTTCTAATCCCCCCCCCCTTTATTTATATAAATGGGTTTTTCAAGCAGAATTTTCAGATTTCGTTCAAATCTCTGAATAGTTTTGGAAGTTTAATGGTTAAGTATAAAAGAGGGGGATAACTCCTTTTAAATTATATAAATTCTAAATGGGTTTTTATTAAGAATTATTTCATTTGCTCTGAATTTTGGATATATATTTTATATGATAAAGCATGTCTTTGATAGTATAGGAGGTTCAATGATTAAGTATAAAAAAAGAGGAAAGGGGAGAGCTGTTTCCCCTTCTTAATTTTTTTCGAACGGAATTAACCCTTGAAAATATAAGGCTTTAATGTACAATTAGTATTTGTAGCCTGTAAGCTCAATGCCATCAGTTTAACTGGGCAGTATTCTTTATTTATTAATCCCCCTGAACAATATAGAAACATAACGTGCAAATACTATTTTATTTTAAAGAGAACGTAAGTTTCAAAATGTGTCTCATACCTCCTCATTAAGAGTTATGGGACAGCAATAATAAAAAAAAAGCTATAAGGCACAAAATAACCTATAGTGTCGGTAATATAAACAATCAAACAAAGGTTGTAAGTTGATAATGTATATGCCACAATATAAAATTCCAGTATCTTCATGACTGGAATGAAAATTCAGGATTCTCTGTCATAGGTGTCATTAAGGCCCCACACTAGGCTCAGAATGTAAAGATGATAATGTAAAAGTTTATAGGAGCGTTCTTTTGAAATACCTAACTCAAATTTTAATATTTTTACATGATTCTTTTGAGCAAAGACAGCTGAGGATGATCCATAACCGGCCTAGTTTTTAATTTTTTCGATTTTGCTTTTATATTTTTTGTATAACGATAGTTTCAATTTCAGAACGGTTTAAACCAATTTCGTAAGTTAAAGTAATTTTTAAAAAAAATCTGAAAACAAAACTGAAAAAGTAAAACCTACGCCGGTTGCGGATCGCCCTCAGCAATTTTGTGCAAAACAATCACGTAAAAATATTAAAATTTCGACGAAATATTTGAAAAGAACGCCCCCATAGACTTTGCATTATCATCCGGGTCTTTTTCTGCGCCTAGAGTTGCGCCTTAAATAATCATCAATTTATTTACATTTTGAAGTATGAATGCATATATTATCAATCTTACAATTAATATATTATCTTCTAAGAAATTTGCATGCTAGCAATTCGCATTATTATTAATTAAAAAAAAGGAACTGGGCGCGTCCCATTCATCCCTTTTCTGGCATGTCCCATTCCTCGCCACTTCCTTGTTTGTGTTAAACTTATTGTTCAAACAAAAATGCTGCTTTAGGGTTAGTTTAAATTATGAATAATATACAGTATAACAATGTTCCATAAATAGGGAAACTATTACATTTATAGATAAACAAGCCTTTAATATATTGAGAGCAAATAAATGAAATTTAAATTGGATTTTTGAAATAATTTTTTCTTTCATACATTTGCAAGTCTATGCATATCAATATTTTTTGTAAACTGAAGAATGGATTACCATTGCTTCATCTTGTATGCGATCGATGAAATGTTTAGAATAATGCACAAAGAGAAAAATCTACAGTCCCATTCCACCCGACTTTCCCCCATATAGCAAAAGGGGAAATAAAGAATTAGCCAGTTCCTTAAAGCTCCTGATATGCACTATATGGCCAGAGATGACCGTCCACTTGCGATTTTAGACATTTTGTTAAATATCTAGAAAAATGTATGAGGAATTATCCGGAAAATCTTAGTGTATAAATATAATACACTACTTGGCCATTGATTATCGTCCACTTGCGATTTTAGACATTTTGCAAGATATCTAGAAAAATACATGAGGAATTATCCTGGAACTGTCAGTGTATAAACAATAGAGTACAGGTCCTCTATTTCCGTGAAGATTTTTTCCAGAAACTTTATAGGGGACCGCCAACAAATTAAAAAATGTATGAATATCTTTTGGATAACCCTGTCAAAACTAATGCATCAAAAGCGCTCAAACTGTAGATTGTGATTAAGTGGCTTATTTTTATAAACTGTGTTCATTTTTATGTCGGTAGCATGTATACTCATAGACAAATGAAGGTTTTTATAAAAATACTTCCAAATTTTTCCAAGATTTTTGCTTATAATTTGCAGAGCTCTTAATATAAAATAATATTTTCTGAAAATGTGACAAACAACATTGCACATAATATTGAGAACTAATATTAAGAACTCTGCAAATTATAAGCAAAAATCTTGGAAAATTTGGGAGTATTTTTATAAAAACCTTAATTTCTCTACGAGTATACATGCTATCTGCTATACGTTGTATTTGGGGAATCGCTATCCCAGCAATATTTGGCAGCCAAAACTTGTGGAAACGAACAAGTCGGCCCAAAACAATAATATTACCGGTAAACAACTCCTCAAATACAACCAGCAGCGCGTGAACGTAAGTGCGACATTGCGTTGTGCCAAAAAAAAAAAAACTGAATCATTTAATTTTGTAATATTGCTAACTCTAGGATACCTGAAATAAAAATAAAGAAAAATCACTCACCCAAGAAGCACATGGAGAAAGGAAGACACTTATTTGCAGCAACTTAAGATTTATTAATTATAATGATGAATATATTTTACCGTGGCCACGTACTAACTTTGAAAGAAAAAAAATACATTATTGGATTTTGAGGTGCTGAATCATCATACAGTTCCGATAAGAGGAAAGTCTCTTGTCATGTAGATCGGGTAGACAGTCCAAATTATGTGCACTACGGGAACAGTTTAATCTATGAAGATTTTCGATGATCGAGGACGGCAAAGGCTTTTCCACAATAGCAGAACTCCACACTTCAAATTGGAGACTAAGAATCGCTGGTTCTCACGATGACTCTCCACACATTACCGCCGGAAAGGATGAAGTACGTCGATCAAATTCCGCAGCAAGATCACGTTGACAGCTCTTGAAGTTCCCGGTATTTACGTAGCCTCAATTGGCTGGAGGGACTACTAGCACCGTCACACTGATAAACACTAATACTTTGGTAAATCCTGTAGTGTACATATGGAATTTACGATAACTAAAGTCTTTTACTGGAGTTGGAGGGAAACTGTATGCCAAAAATGCAATAAAAATACACAGTGCGGGGGCTTTTAAAAAGGATAATAACATTGCTGCAACATTCGCAATTAGAGATCTTATTCTCTCAAAACTTAACAAAAAAAAAGATCTATCTATCAGATGCCCCTCAGCAAGGCGCTTGTTAGAATCATTCTTTTGTCGCGTAATCGTAAAAAAAGGAGACTCTTCTGTCCCGACGCTAACCCTTGAGAGGGCAGCGCCGGGCCACGGACGTCTTTCGCTAACGCTGCTCTTTCTCAAAGTGTCAAATAAATCAGAAAATCTTCCTCCCTCTCACGGCAGCGCGCGTGCGCTCAGCCAATCAGAATCTCGCATCACCCGACGCTAGGAATGATCTGGAACAAACATGCGTCATCAAGGGATGGACGCTGAGATTTCAGCGGGAAATTTGTACCAAAACGACGCTTCCGGAATGTCGTAGAACATTCTAAGCCCCGATGACTCATGTCCAGCATCTAGGAGGTATCAGTAAAGAAAATGGCGATGCTCAAAAAGGAAAAATTAGCGATCGTCACATAAAAAATACGGAGATTATCTTAAATTTTGAAATAGCATAAATTACGAATTATACGATTAAAAGACTGGGCAATTACATGAAAATGATCTATATTTAAAACTAGGACTGATTAATATAATTTTAAGAATGAATAATTAATAATAAAATAATTTAGAAAAATATTATTTTGTATATTGCTATCATGTCAAATAGGGTAGCTGCGATGTATCAAATGAAAATACTGGATTTATAGGATATATTAATGAAATTATGAAAGATTAAAATTATTATTATTTTTTTTGAAATGAGTATTAATTAATTATTTTTTTTTAAATAATGATCTGAATTTTTTTTTGAAAAAAAAATAATCTGAAAATCCTCCCTACATCCTAGCACTATCGACATAAAAATGAACACAGTTTATAACAATAAGCCACTTAATCACAATCTACAGTTTTAGCGCTTCTGCTGCATTAGTTTTGACAGGGTTATCCAAACGATATTCATTATTTTTTAATTTGTTGACGGTCTCCTATAAGGTTTCTGGAAAAAATCTTCACGGAAATATATGACCTGTACTATTATGTGTATACACTGAGAGTTTCAGGATAATTCCTCATGTATTTTTCTAGATATTTAACAAAATGTCTAAAATCGCAAGTGGACGATAATCAATGGCCAGGTAGTGTAGTACAAGTCATATATTTCCCTGAAGGTTTTATTCCGAAACTCCAATAGGGGACCGTCAACAAATTAAAAAAGAATGAATACCTTTTGGATATCTTTTGGATAAACCTGTCAAAACTAATGTAGCAAAAGCGCTCAAACTGTAGATTATGATTAAGTGGCTTATTGTAATAAACTGTGTTCATTTTTATGTCGATAGCATGTATACTCGTAGAAAAATTAAGGTTTTCTACGAATCCGAAAAACAGTCTAAAATTTACTTAAGATTTTTTGCTTATAATTTGGAGAGTTCTTAATATAAAGTAACATTCTTTTCAGAAAATGTGACAAACAACATTGCACACAGTACGTAATCAGAATTAAAAAATAATAAAAAATTTTCCAATATTGAGTAGGTTTACTAAATAATTTTTCACTGCGCATGCGTCAAAGATATCAAAATTTTATTTGCATATTATGTTAGCCAAATGTATAGAGCAACTTTTGTGAAAGTCTCAAAATCACATCTTGAAAATTTTGAAAATAATCGTCAATAGAATACGTTGAAAATTCGTTATTCCCAAAATGAAGGAAAAACACGAGGGGTTGTATCCATATATTCATTCATTAGTGTCAATATAGGATACATAATAGGGGCTAATAAATTATAACTATTAAATTTAAATAAAATTCCTCATTTTTTTTATTATTATTACTGGTATGGAATACCTGTACATGTTAGGGAAATTCGTTGCTAATCTGGAATAGACACTTTGTTGCAAGATATGTTTTGTAAATATGGTTAATAATGTAAATAGTTTGTAACTCTTAATGATAATACAGGAAAAGAATATCTGAATGACAAGTATGAGTTGGTGATGTAATTTTCTCGTTCTGTCCGAAAATAGGCAATAAAGAGGAAAGTGCCCAGTTAAACTGATGGCATTGAGCTCGCAGGCTATTCATACAACTGTATATTATACTCTTATTTCAAAGAATATTGCCCTTCCAAAAATAAAAGAAATCAACTGTAAGTTATATGACAGTGGATTAACTGCCATCCCTCTTTATACTTAACCAATGAGCCCCTAAAACTAATCAGGGAAGTGCCTTATCAGAGTGAACCTATTAACAAAATTTGAAGAAAATGTGACAATTCTGCATGATTTCTTCATATTTATATAAATTAAGGATGGTTGCACTCTCTTCTCCCCCCCCCTTCATATTTAACCAATGAACCTCCAATGCTAATCAGTGAAGAACCTTATCAGAATGAACCCACATATAAAATTTGAAGCAAATCTGATATTTATATAAAGAGTTATCATGTTACATACAGAACCTGCGGGCACATTAGCTGTCAGGCTTTGATAGCCTTGTGAGCTATAATTTAAATTTTATTTAAATTTTATTCTTTCTTTTTTTGTTCATCTATCATTTTTGCTGTACTTTGATGTTACATTTTAATTCGACTGTCTTGTTGTGTGTTTTCCTTAATGTGTTATTATTATTATTTCAGATAATGAACTTACATTTATAGTACTTACATTACCATGATTGATACAAGAAAAGTTTCCGACTCTTTATCATGAAGAAGTTGCAGAAATTTCTGTGTTTCAACCTGTTACTGTGCTCCGCAACTCAAGCAACTTGTTAAATTACTCATGCTATGTAATAATTTTATATAAACAGTTAATTACAAAAACTGATAATTTTATAAGCTTAGTTACTTTGTGGTATGCATTATTTTGGTTGTTTAACGTTAACTATAGCAAAAGCCAATTTAAATTTTTATCATTTTTATTAGATACTTATGTCTTCAAAATTTTCTCAGTGTCATCAGTTCCACATAGTGTTACGTCTTTGTTTAATAATATTTAATATATTCTTGGAGTTTACAATAAAAAGATTATTTGAACTAAAAGGTTGTTTTTTTTAATTCAGTGTTTTATTCCTTTCATTATAATTACTCTTTAGATTAAAATTTCAGATGCAATAAGTCAAAACACAAAAACAATTTGGCAGAAAGTGTTTTGATGTGGATACAGGACTAGAAATCAGCAGTCGTTAGCCGTCAAATGAAACTAAATTATAGAAAAATTATTCCTATTCGTCAAATCTTGATAGCTAGCTTTCTTTAACTTTAATTTTTGTTTAGCAAATGCTTTCATTTGTATTTTAGTATACATACCCCTCCCTCTGCACCATGACATTAGCACATGTCTTAAGAATTTTGAACCTTTCAATAACCTCTAAGTTAACTTCACTTTCACCAATGACTGATAAAACTGGTCCTTGGATATTACACCCCTGTAAACAAGATTTTCTTTTATTATGAGACATTTCTGCATCCTTATATGTTCCTAAAATAAGAAACTGTATTAAAATCGTTTTAAAATTTTTGTATTCCCTTCCTCAAACAAACAAAAAAAAATATGTGTGATTTGGAAATGTTTTAGATGCCACACCGTAATTGGCAACCAAAGATTCATTTATTTGCTAACTTTTTATTTTCTGATGTACTGTTAGTCTCAGATTTTTTAAAAATTAGCTTATCCCTAGTTATATCTAAAGCTCATATTTTCTCTCTGTGGACATATTTGCTTGATTATCTGTTTTGTACGCATATTAGCTTTATAAAAAGAATAAGTTTTTCCAGAATCCAAATATTGTAGTTTAATCAGGTTTCATACTTATGGAAAGTCAGTTTTTATTTTGTTTAGTAAGAAAAAGTGTTTAATATATAAAGTTTTCTCCCCACTTCCCTTCAATACATTAAAATTAAATATGCAATGCAATATTATTACTATTAACATGGTTGTGAAAAGAAATAAGAAAATATGAAATGCAGTTGGCACATCGAAAAAAAATTGTAGGCATTATTTTGACACCTTACATACAGTTCTTAATTTCTAATCCTGTGTGGATATATGCTATAAAATATGGATTTGTATAAGTTCACTATAAATGTAAGTACTACATATATTATAAAAATGATTTTTTTTTTTACTCTATTTCATCTGTGATTTTACCACAACTATAAAATGAACTTATTTTCTATAATTCATTTCATAGCTTGATGGCTAACTTTCTGGAAGAATTTTAAAGAATATGAAGTATTCTTAATAATTTAAAAGTTACACAGCATTTATTACATATTCTTTTCTAATTTGTGTTTTACATTTTTTTAATTAGATACAGCAGGGTAGCTGAAAAAATATTGGTGCGTTGTTTGACATTAATATTTCACAACTAAAATCTGAGAAACGCTTATTTTAAAATTTTGTAGCATTTCTTCTATTATATGAAAATCTTAATCCTCCGAAAAGTTCACAACCGTCAAAATGATCAGCAACTAATATATTCAACGAAGTGTTCGCCTCATGGAAGCAAAATAATTTTAATGGAACTTCCAGCAGTATTGCGGCTTTCACATGGAGCAAAAACAACATTGACCTTCAACACCCATCTGCGTAGATATTTAATAACAGGTGTATTGCCTTCGAACAATCAGATCTTAACTCACTTGACTTCTGTAGAAAAGCTAGAAATAGAAACTCCCCAGTTTGCATTGTATGTGATGCGAAATTATCAAGGCATAGAATGATTTAAATCAGAATTATCTGCAGCGGACTGTCAATTCTGTGATCTTTCGTTTTCAAACTTGTGTAAAAAATAAATATCAAGCCAGTGAACAATTTGTTAAAATATTGTTATTTCTTTTATTTTTTTATTATTAAATTATGGCATATATTTTACAGGATATAGCATTTTTCTGTGTCCCCATACTTTTCAGTTGCCCTGTATATAAAATAATGAAAATACATGTCAAGCAATATACTATGTGTCAAAAAAGATGGTTATGGATTACTTCTGAAATTATAAGAAAATTATAAAAATATTCATATGAAGATAGTAATTCAATTTGTACTTTCTCTTATTTTGGAGTCAAAAAACATCAAATTTTTATAATGTTCCTGCATCTAAAAATGCCCAATCACGAAAATATTTACTGACCCTTTCTTAAACATACCCAAAAAGATTGATCCAAACATATGAGATAGAGACAGTCAAAAATCATTATTTATTTCATTTTACAAGAACTTCAAAACATAAAATTGAAAATCAGGCTTCAAATTGCATGACAAAGTCACAATATTTGACTCAAACTCAGTGATTTTTAGAGGCAGAAAATAGGTGTAGAGGTTTTGTAAATTTTGCGATTTATTCTAACAAAACCTTTTGGGTATGACTAACAATGCAATAGTGATGACTTATGATTGGTGATTTTGAAATGCAAAGACTGTATAAAAGTTAAAATTTTGAATTTTCTTAAAATACTCTCCATGTAAATGAAAGTACAATTTGAATTCTCTGTCTTTCTATGATTATTTTTGTAGTTCATATTATCCCTCTCTGAGTTACAAAAATATGCTACAATTTTTCTTTCGACATCTGATAATGAGTTTAAAAATATAATATTCCATCAATCTAAAAGAAAAAAAAGACTCAAAATATTGACTGATAATGATAATTTTCTCTGCAGAATTCAATCTAAAAATGGGTAAACACTTTGTATTTCATGATTCAAACCAATAAAATTTCTTGACAAGCAGGGTGGGGGGAGGGGGGTTGCAACTGTGGGCCATAGATTGTGAGTGCTATTCCTTGTAGGATGCCACAGGGCACACTGGATTATGTGTTTCATCCGTTCACCCTCTAGGGCACTCTGGATAAGTGGTATCATTATTCTCCCATGAGATGCCATTCTTTCACCCCTTAAGGTACCCTGGATGAGGGGTGCCATTACTCTCCCCTCAGATGCGATCCTTTCACCCTCTGGGGCACCCTGGATAAGGGGTGCCATTACTCTCCCATGAGGCGCCATCTTTTCACCCCCTGGGGCACCCTGGTTAAGGGGTGCCATTACTCTCCCCTGAGATGCCATCCTTTCACCTCTGGGGGCACCCTGGATAAAGGGTGAGATTATTCTCCCCTGTGGTGCCATCGTTTCACCCTATTGAACACTGTGGATAAGAGGTGCCATTATTCTTCTCTGAGGTGCCGTCCTTTCACCCCCTGAAACACCCTGGATTAGGGGTGCCATCCTTTCACCCTAGTTAAGGGTGCCATTTTAGCTCCTCTAGGGGTGTCACCAGTGAGACAAGCCTTTCACCCCTAAAAGGTGCAATGTGTCACCATTAGTTTTAACAGTGCTGAGTCAAGCAGTAAAATAGATCACATATTTTGAATTAATGACAAATTCGTTACAATATAGGGACACTTTTAGATTATTAATTTTTTAAACTATGTTTTTTTTCAAATTTTTTTGGATGTATGATACATTTTATTAGATCGCTTGGTTAAACAGAATAATGGCAATAATAATAATAATAATGAATGATTTAAACCGGTATCTTAGAAGGAATATAATTTTTAAAAATTTACAACTATATTATTTCATTCTTATATTATTTCTAATTATGTTTTTTCTTTCTAACGCCTCTTCACCTGCCCTAACCTATCACATCAAATGGAAAAGGATTGTGTTACTTGTTATTTTCTCCCATTGAGTTACGTTATTAAGCGAATAAGGGCTTGAACTAGCTGTATAATAAAACAAAACTCACCAGTTTTATAATAATAAATTGTAATCGTTAATTATTAATTTAACCCTTAAATGCATATTGTATCATTTTCGATACCATAAGTGTTCCCGATTTATTGGGGGTTTTATTCACATATTCCGTATTCTCTCCAGAAATTTAAAAGAGCAATTTTCACTTTACTTAATGACAGACCATTCATAATTAAATAAAGAAAAATTTACTATTTAGATTTTTCTGGTATGAATTCTGATTCTTTGAATTGTGCATTTTTTGGAACGCGTTCTATCCTATTCATATAAGGGTTAAAACACTTAACAAAGTACTTGGGGGAAAACTTTGAATTTCAATATTTTTTGTAAATGATAATTATTGGCATGAGTAATGATTTTTTTTAATTCATAATCATTCGCACACGAATATCTGCGAAAAATTGTTTAATAATTATTACAGAAATTATCATAAACCAATTACCATAAAAACATTTCATTGATATATGCATAAAAATGTGATTATGTATTATAATATGCAGAAATATAGTGTTTATTTAAGTTTATTTTATAATGTATAATGCATTGCTCATTATGTCTCCTTGGAAATATTAAGTTTTTTACCAATAAAGATTTTAAAAGATCTAAATCTAGACTATTCGACAGCGGTCTGGATATTATTGGAGAAGCAGAATATTCAAAAGTTATGCTGAGGAATACCATAAAATGTACAGTATTTATTTTAAGTCTCATGGCATATTTAAGAAGCTGTTTAATTAACTGTAGCTGAAACTGAAGCAGTAATCACAGAAAGCAAGAAATCATGTGAAAATAAACTCACGTTTAGATAAAAAATGCATTTCACGTTAAAAAAAAAAAAAAATGAAGAGGCTTGGTTTTATTATTTTTCTTGATTTTTAACGAAAAAATAAATAAAAATAAATTCAATTTAAAAATTTTTAAAATAAATTAGCTTATGTTTCAATATATTATTGTGGTTGGGATAAAGGTTAAATTCTATTTTAAAAATAATAAAATAAATACGCCATTGTTTAAATGCCTTATTGTAATTGGGTGCACTTTTATTTCTAAATCATATATGATATTTTAGAAAGTTTGAATTTAAAGAAAGTAACACCACCGTATTTTAGTAGTAAGATTTAAATTGAAGGGTTTGCTGAAAAAAGGAGGTAACTCCATTTTGACATTCTTTAAATGTCAACTTTCGTATGTTAAAAAAAAAAAAAAAAAAAAAAAAAAAAAAGGCAAACGTTTATAAATGTATGCAATAATGCATGACTAGAAAGAATACTTTTGATAAAACATTAAAATTTAAATAATAAAAGTTTTTTTTTTTTTGTTTTTTGTTTTTTTTTTTTTTTTTTTTTCCCAAAAGGCAAAAACGAAGCTATATAGATTTTGCAGCAAACCCTCCAATTACAAATAATTATGAGAAAATTACAAGCATAATAAAAAATCCCATATGCGTTCATTTTCCACTTAGGTCTCATTTTCGGAGAAATGCAATATACTAAGCATTTAGAATATCTCTACTCATAAGAAAATCATGTTCCCTTAAATAAATAAATTCAAATGTGATGTATATACCCGGTGTCCCAAAAATGACTGATGGATTTTAAAATTCAATAACTTGCAAACGGTGACAGCTATTTAAAAAAAAAAATTGCAAGAGGGTTATGTATAATGTCAGGAGTTTTTTTACCGTAATTTTTTATTTTAGTTCGCATCTCAAAGAATAGGTGGCGCTGACGGCGATTGAAGACCAGGTGATCAGTGCTGAGTGAAGCGTCGACCTGGCCTTCAATCGTTGTCAGCGCCACCTATTGTTTGAAATTCGAACTAAAATAAAAAATTACGGTAAAAAACTCCTGACATTATACATAACCCTCCTGCAAAAAATTTTCAAATAGCTGTCACCGTTTGCAAGTTATTGAATTTTAAATTCCATCAGTCATTTTTGGGACACCCGGTATACAGGGTGAGTCATAAATATCGAAACAATAGGCTATCTCCTTAGATATTGGCCCTAGACCCATACTTCCAATTGCAAAGTTTCATATAAAAAGGTAAATTTTTTTGATAAGATAAGTTGCAACTCCATTGGGGGGGGGGGGGTCTATTTTAAAAAATACGAAAATAAAACTTTTATACGGCCCCCAGAGGATAAAACTTGCATTTCGAAAAAATTTTCTTATCCATTCCTGAATTGAACAAAAAAAATTTTCATCTTTATATCTTCAAAACTCTGAGAGTTATGATAATTTTAATAAATCGTGAGGTTTCAAGGGGTCCGACACAAATAGAAATGCGTGTAATTGAAGAAACAATGTTGCTGTAAGTTGTTCAGGAAACATCTATTTTATATATTAATTTATAGAGTTTGAATTTTGAATGTTTTGTGATGGTTAACCACATAGTTTGTAAGCATTATGACATCATAAGGTTTCTTAATAAAATATTTTTTTTTCAAAAAATTTAGAGTAAATTAAAATTGTTATAAATTAAAATATTATTTGTCGCGTTGATTTTTTTTTTCTTTTGATTAAATAAAAATGTCTAATTTTCAATTTTGATTCAGCATTTTAAATAATATTTTTTTAAAAATAAAAGTATTTAAAATAGCAATATAAAAAAGATGCAATTTTTTGTAAATAAATCATATTAAATAAATTTTCTTAAGTGAAAACTTCTTTCGGTGCGTTGGGCATTTTTGTTTTCAGATGTTAAAAACTATTGAACTCGCGGGACTGTTACCGTAATCGACGGTTTTTGACTTATGTCAGTTTAAAAATGAGAAATACTGAAAAAAAAATGATGCAGAGAAATGCATTTAGTTTTAAACAAAAATGGGCTTCTAAAGTTTATATACTTTTTAAAAGTTTCTAGATGATAACTTCGATTTCAGATTTTTTTTAAGGTTTGTCATTCTCCCCTTTTTTAATTACTATTTAAATACCTCAGTTGATTTAAACCTCATTTTTTACTGTTTTGGCCCTGTCAAATTCATATTTTTCTTGTTAAAATTGCTATTACACGATGCGTAAAAGGTGCCTCTAATTACGGACCTCCAAACTGCTAGATGGTAGGTACTGGGTTCGAATCCAATCGCGACCGTCGGCCAAAGGGTTCAAAGTTTTCCGTGTTTTTCTTCGAACCCTGGATTTCCTTACGTATTTACGGTTAGGTTCCCTTAGAAAGACCCTCACGGAAGGCACCCCTCCCCTCAGGGCCTATATGCCTATTGTAGATAATTGGCCGGCATAAACAAAAACAGTGTATCATGGAAAATTAGTAAAATATATTTTTTTATTAAATTCCGTGGATTAGTTCTTGAGATAGCGCGCTCACAAAATTTATGTCATATACAGAGATACAGGATCAGTGACTCACAGACAGACATTTTGTAAAAATACGTTTTTCGGTATCTCTGAGTCCTTAAACCTGTGAATCCGTCGCAAACCGGAATTCAAAATTTTCATGAATCCAATACTTTCATCTTGTAAAGATAGAAAAAAGTAAAAATAAGTTTAAAACCATATACATATTGAAGCTTAATAACAAAAAGTAGATTTTTGAAAATATTTCTGTGTAATTTATTAAAATATATTTCCAATGATTCAGTTAATAGAAATGTCATTATCGCTATTACTATTTTTACGAAACTTATTACCTGCGACAATAAGCTTTTAAAACAAGTTTAATGAGAGTAAAATTAATATCACTTAATTTAATAACGCTTTTAATAAGACGGTCCGGCCAATGGGTCGTGCCAATTACGAGCCTGGTGCCAAGCTCGAGATATTGCAGACATCTAGCATATTTCAAGGAAGTTTAAAGCAAAAACCTCTACGCTTTTATTTTATATCTAAAAGTTAAAGTATTGTCTTGGATCGACATTAAATAATGCGTAAATTTATGGTCGATCCCTAAATTGTATTTCAAATGAACTGATATCGCTGCTCTCAGAGGTATGCTTAAGTTGTGTAAGTCACGAATTTTGAAAAATTTTGGATTTTATTATCTTTCAGGGATTTGTACATATCGAGATGATTTTTTTTTTTTTTTTTTTTTTTTGTTTAATTTAGAAATGGATAAGAAATTTTTTTTTCTAATTGGAAGTTTTATCCTCTGGGGGCCGTATAAAAATTTGATTTTCGTATTTTTTAAAATAGACCCCCCCCCCCCCCATGGAGTTGCAACTTATTTTATCAAAACATTTACCCTTTTTTATGAAACTTTGCAATTGGAAGTTAGGGTCTAGGGGCAATATTTAAGGAGATATCCTATTGTTTAGATATTTATGACTCACCCTGTATATATATATATATATATACACTGGTGTCCAAAAGTTAAGTATAATTGGTAATTAAGGAAGTAATGAAAGAAATATAAATCGAAATGTGGTGAAACTCCAGGTGTGTAAACAAATTAGTACGCGTCATATATTTTCGCGAAGAGGTTTCCCCGAAATCGAACAGGGGACCGTCAACAAATTGAAAAAAACGAAGATCTTTTGGATAACCCTGTCAAAACTAATGTAACAAAAGCGTTCAAACTGCATATTATGATTAAGTGGCTTATTGTTATGTACTGTGTATATTTTTATAAGGATAGCATGTATACCCGTAGAGAAATTAAGGTTTTTATAAAAACAGTCCTAAATTTTTTCAAGTTTTTTGCTTATAATTTGCAGAGTTCTTAATATAAGATAATGTTTTTTTCTGAAAATATGACAAACATCAATGTACACAATAACCTGTCATCAGAATTAAAAAACAATAAAAATTGTATGACAAATGAGCAGGTTTACTAAATAATTTTTTACTGCACATGCGTGAACGCTATTAAAATTTCATTTGCATATTATGTTAGATAAATGTATAGAGCAACTTTTGTGAAAGTCTCAAAAACATAGCTTAAAAATTCTGAAAATTATTGTTGAAAGAATGAGATCAAAATCCTTTATTCCCTAAATGAAGCAAAAAGATGAGAGGCTGTATCCATATTCCATTGTTTAGTGCCTACACAATATTGCACGCACAACTATATTAGGATAAAACCCCTGATTTTTTGCTTCCTTTTAGGAATAACGGATTTTGAGTTGATTCTATAGACGATCATTTTCAGAATTTTCAAGCTATGTTTTTGAAACTTTTACAGAAATTGCTCTATACATATAGCTAACACAATATGCAAATGAAATTTCGCTATCATTGACGCATGCGCAATGAAAAATTATTTACTAAACCTACTCATTTTTCATACATTTTTTATTATTTTAAATTCTGATGACAGGGTATTGTGTACAATGATGTTGGTCATATTTCAAGAAAAGAACATTTTTTTATATTAATAACTCTGCAAATTATAAGGAAAAAACTTGGAAAAATTTAGGACTGTTTTTATAAAAACCTTAATTTCTGTACGAGTATACATGCTATCCTTATAAAAATGAACGCAGTACATTACAATAAGCCACGTAATCGTAATGTGCAGTTTGAACGCTTTTGCTACATTAGTTTTCACAGGGTTATTCAAAAGATCTTCGTTTTTTTCAATTTGTTGACAGCCCCCTGTTCGATTTCGGGGAAAACTCTTCACGAAAACATTTGACGCGTACTATTTTGTTTACACACCTGGAGTTTCACCACATTTCGATTTATATTTCTTTCATTACTTACTTAATTACCAATTATGCTTAACTTTAGGACACCAGTGTATATGTATATATACATATGGATAGATAGATACATAGATATATAGATATACATATGTGCATCACATTTGAAATTAATCATTTATGTTTATTTCGGAAAACGATTTTCTTATAGCGTGGAAAATGTTAGACTAGCTCACGGAAGCTCCTATTTGGCTCTTTTGTACAAGCATATTTTCAAACGTTGATAGACATTACTTACAAGGGAACTACTTTCGCATCTAGATTCGAGAACTGATGCATTTTGTAGCCCTATACATAAATGTTAGAGAACGGTAAAAATTCTCTGTTAAAATCATATTTTATATAATTTTTATATTTAATTTTTAATAGCATTTTTATCTTTCTTTATTTCACACCAGAAGTGATTTGAATTGCTAAATATGGCTTTTCAAATTTTTTGATTGCTTTGTTTTGGGCTGTAATATTTAGCTAGGGTTGCCGGAAAACTCTACTTTTGAAAGTACGCTAACTTTTACCCTGCCAAAAATGTGAATATCATGTCGCAATTTTTTAAAACCAAAATTGTAGTTTTGAATTTTTAAACTTTTTTCAATATTATGTATTATTAACTAATTTATAATTTTAAATGATTTTCTTAAAAAAAAAAAAAAAAAAAACTATGCTAATAGTTTGAAAATTGGCCCTCGAAAAGAGCAAATTTGAGAAAATTATGCAGCGGCAAAAAAAAAAAAAAAAAAAAAAAAAAAAAAAAAAAAAAAAAAAAAAATGATTTTTCGAAAAGTATTTTCGATTCTCAAACTTCCTAAAACAGGACTTTAAAATATAGTAAGTCTCAATGCTAGCCGTACCTGTAAAGCATGGTGACGTCACTGCAACATCATTGTGAAGTCACATTGTGACTTTGTGACCATCCATTGTCGATGTGACGTCACGTGACGTCGATGCGAAGTCACAGTGACTAAAATGTGAAGTCGTTATGGCCGTTTTAGAGCTCTTTTGTGACGTTTCACAAAGTGGTCACAATGTGACAAATTTGTGAAAAATGTGTCATTTGTGACTAATTTGACATTAATATTGTGACTAAACTGTGACAAAAGCAACGATATTTAAATTGCCAGAAACATGTTTTTTAAAGTAAATAACATGTTTTGAAGGATATCTATAAATTACTAAAGATTTTTAAGAAAGTCACATCTCAGTCACAAAGTGACGCACTGAGTGGTGTCATTTTGGTCACAGATGTGATGTGACAAAGTGACGCACAGTGACGTCACTGTGACATCACTGTGACCATGAATGCTATTAGGGTAGTGCGAGCAACACATAATATGGTTCCTTTCATAGTCTGTCACTAGAATTGCAGTCATCTGCCGCGAACAGATCTTGGGGATTGGGCCTGAATAATCGACCATTTAAAAGAAAATTAATGGCAATCTGACTACAGAGGAGCATCATTCTTTGTTATAATATCATTCAATCTTCATCAATCAGTGTATTTTTTGAACATGAAATAAGGTGGTCTGGTGTAATAACGCCAGGCGAGGTAATAACGCCAAGTGCTAATATTTTGCATAATTATGAAATAATCTGGTAAATGACACCCATGTGCTCTGCGCAGAAGGGTTTTGAGTCATATAAATAGCAAAAAACAGCTTCAAGTTAATTTGTTTCATTTTTAGGTCTTATTGTTTTTACGAGCAACTAAATTTAACGCTTGATCTAAAATTTGCGAGATACGTTTTGTGATGTGAAGACTATTTTTTTTCTCCGGAAATACTTCGTTAATTATATAAATTTGTAGTACATTTCATGGACTTTCAAAATATTGTTGAAGATTTTGGATATCTTCTCGAGATAATTTGTAATTTAAAATGTACAGCGCAGTAACTATAACGAGGTAATAACGCCAATCCTTGGCATTAATACCCCGGTTGATTCCCTACAGTGGCCGAGCTACATCCTAAATACAGATTCAAATAAACACAGTTAAAACTGTGTAATGTTTCTAATAATTTTATTTAAGCGATTCTTTTTAAGCAAAAAGATGCTCACGGTCTGATATTCTTTTGCCTCATCCCCCCACACACACCACACCTTTATTTTTCTTACACTTTCACAAAAAATTGAACATTTTCAATAGATTAGAATGCAATTTGTCAATTTCTAAATTTGTAGAGTGTTTTTTTAGAAATGGGCAATCTACATGCAATTATTCCATCTTATTTCATAGTTTTGTTTGCACGACGTTATTACCCATATAGGTGGGTAATAAAGCCAAATAGCATTTGTCAAGAAATCACGCCATTACATGTTATGAATACATATCTGTTAAATTACTTTTTTATATAGATAGTCAATGAGTTGTTGTATCAAATCATATACTTGTTTAAAAAATACAAAGTAAAACTGAGCCGTGAAAATTGGTAGAACCTTAACGTGGCGTTATTACTCCAGGGTACCTTAGTTTGACGAATGTTGATTGAAATTTTCATATTCAGAACCGGCCCTGAAAGTGCAAGAAACTTTATAATAAAAAAATTAATCAAAATCGAAAAAGAAAAGAAAAAGGATAAACATAGGGCACAAACACACCTCAGCAACTCAATAAAAAAATATATCGATGTGGAAATGATATACTTAAAAAAGAACATTTCCATAACTCAATAAGTACATTTATACCCGTAAAGCATGGTGACGTCACTGCAACGTCGTTGTGAAGTCACACTGTGACTTTGTGACTATCGATTGTCGATGTGACGTCACGTGACGTCGATGCGAAGTCGCAGGGATAAAAATGGGAAGCCGTTATGGCCGTTTTAGAGCTCTTTTGTGACGTTTCACAAAGGGGTCACAATGTGACAAATTTGTGAAAAATGTGTCATTTGTGACTAATTTCACATTAATATTGTGACTAAACTGTGACAAAAGCGACGATATTTAAATTGCCAGAAACATGTTTTTTAAAGTAAATAACGTGTTTTGAAGGATATTTATAAATTTCTAAAGATTTTTAATAAAGTCACGTCTCAGTCACAATGTGACGTCACGTCACTGAGTGGTGTCATTTTGGTCACAGATGTGATGTGACCAAATTGTCTCACAGTGACGCCACTGTGACCATGCATGCTGTTAAGATTTATAATAAAAAATTTAATCAAAATCGAAAAGAGAAAAGAGAAAGGATAAACATAGGGCACAAACACACCTCAGCAATTCAATGAAAAAATATCGATGTGGAAGTGATATACTTAAAAAAGAACATTTCCATAACTCAATAAGCACATTTATAATTAATTATCTCCGAAGTGTTTTCGCCTGACGGGAAGGAAGCTTTAAAGTGTTAAAAAATACCCACATTTGTATTTTTTATATTTTTAATGTTTTTTTGGGGGCAACCTAATGTCATATCAGAGTAATGGCAAAATGTTTTCCCTTATTCTTATATGATATATCTTACACGAACCCAATGAAAAAAGTCAAATAAACACTAGAAAACCTTGAAATAAAAGTTTTCTTTGGTAATTCTTCACTAATTTAGAATGCCAAGAACATATGAATGTCAAACAGTTTTTTGGCTGCTAGAAAAGAAGAGTAGTACACTAAAATATTTAAAATAAATATTCCATAAAAAGAATTAAATTTCATGTAAAAACATTTGCTATTATACATTTGGAAGAAAAATCTTTAATCGTTTTAAGGCAAAAAACAAACAATCAAACAAATTATAAAGAGAGGGAATGAATAAAATGTACTTCATTCACAAAAATCGTGGAAGTGATATACTTAAAAAAGAACATTTCCGTAACTCAATAAGCACAATTATAATTAATTATCTAACAAGTGTTTTTGCTTGATGGGAAGGAAGCCTTAAAGTGTTAAAAAGTACCCAAATTTGTAATTTTTATATTTTTAATGTTTTTGGGGATAACCTAATGTCATATCAGAGTAACGGCGAAATGTTTTCCCTTATTCTTATATGATATATCTTACAACGAACCCAATGAAAAAAGTCAAATAAACATTAGAAAATCTTGAAATAAAAGTTTTCTTTGGTAAATCTTCACTAATTTAGAATGGCAAGAATATATGAATGTCAAAGAGTTTTTTGGATGCTAGAAAAGAAGAGTAGATATGTAGATACACTAAAATATTTAAAATAAATATTCCATAAAAAGAATTAATTTTCATGTAAAAACATACGCTATTATATATTTGGAAAAAAATCTTTAATCGTTTTAAGGCAAAAAACTAACAAAGAAACAAAATACAAAGAGAAGGAAAAAATAAAATGTATTTGATTCACAAAAATCGAACTCATATAAATACATTTTCATATGAAGGCTATTTTGATAAATTTGTGTATCAAAATATCCATTTTTTATTGCATTGGCCTTAATTCGCAAATAAAATCTTTTCACAAAATTTTATTAAGAATTGTTTTCTAAACAATAAAAAAAAATCTCCATTATTTACCTATAAGAAACTTCTAACTAATGAGAAATGGAAATTATAAGAAAATTTTTTTTAATCTTCAAGTTATTATTAGAAAACATGAATTGAATAAAATCTTATTAGACGGGTGTTGTATTCTTTAGTTTTTTCTTTTTCCTTTTCAGCATTATAAATATTTATAAAGCTCATAAAAGTGATAAAAAATTACAAACAATAATTTGAAAGAAAAATGTATTTTTATTCATGAACTTACAGTCTTGTCGTTTTGTAAACTTAATAAATATCAACTGATGAGCTTTTACATTTCATAACATATTTCACAGCAATTTTTTTTATCGAAGATTTTACATTTTTCTTGGCGCATGTAAATTAAATTACTCGTTTTGTTTACAAGAATCCAAAATAAGAGAAAATAATTATGAAACTGGGGGCCACATAATACTTATCCATATACTTATCCTTATGCATAATGGGAAATAACATGGAAATAATGATCGCAGACGTCAAGGCAACTAATTGGCCGATCGAATTCATAATCGTGAAATAGAATTTATGTTACATTCATTATCTTAATGAAATAATTTCGAAAATTTTTACATCATCAGAATGACTATTTCGACATTCCGAATAACTAAGGTTACTAAATTTTAATAAGCTTTGTCGCACAATTACATTTTAAATACATGTAAAATTTCAAGCTTCTATCTCTTTTTTGGTAGACAGAGTGTTTAAAATCATGGTTTGATGACGTCATAAATTTTAAATGCTCTATAACTGAATTGCGTGAAAGGAACATCCTTATAATTCCGAAAATGATAATTAAACTTACATGTATTGACAATTTATTGCGTTGGATATAGCGTCTCATATCCAATTAAAAGATATTCTTGAAATGAAACTTAAATGAAATACAGTATCAAAAAATTTTTGAAAGCTTTTATATACCATTTATCATAACAGATTTTTGGAGAATCTGAAAAAAAAAATTCCGTATGATCCTGGTTTTGAAAATTAAAAGGTTTTTTTCTCAGTATTACATTCTAAATGCATACTAAATTTTATGTCTCTATCTCAATTTGTTTGGAAAATATGGAGTTTACAGACTCACAGACAGAAGAACGGTAATTCCCCCCTCCCCTCCCCCCCCTCAAAAAATGTGTTTTTCGTTATCTCCGGTGTTTGAAACATGTAAATCCGTCAAAAATTGTTTTTTCGAATTTTAAAACGATTACAAATTTAATTATTTGTAAATTGGATAAATTTTCCCCATTTTTTATGTGTGAAATGTTGCATCTGGCTATTAGGGAAATACATGTTCATATTAAGGGACGTTAATGTCTCAATATAATTAAAATATATTTGTGAATTCAGCCTGTATCGCCGTCTGTCCGCGCTCAAACTCCCATAAATGTATTCAATTTGCTCTGAAATTAATTAGTACTATTCAGGATTACGATGACATGATCAGTATTGAAAGTGATCTGAGTCGCATTACAGTTTATTTTAAGGGAGAATTTAAAGAATCTCATTACATTATGACCCATGGAAAAAAAATTTCTTGTATTTTAATGATGTTACACAATTTCAAACATGTTAACTCAGATTGTTTTGATAAATTTCATTCAAATTAGCATGCTAAGGGCTTTTGAATGTTAAAGAGCTTTTTGTCAGTGAGAGCAGAAAAGTAGATATATGGAGGTATCAAAATTTAAAAAAATAAATATTTTATGAAAAGTATGAAATTTTATGTAAAAATACACACTATTTTATGTTTGAAAAATTCTGTAATCGTTTTTAGAGAAAAAATACAAAGATAGAGACATAAAAAATGCACTTGACTAAAAAAATTCAACTTATATTAACAATTTTTCATATAAAGTCCATTTACACATTTCTGAGCCAAAATGTCTATTTTTAATCCAACCGACCGTAATTCATAAACAAAAATCTTTTGATTAAATTTTATTAATATCATGTTGAAAAAATAATAAAATTTAATAACAGCGCAAAAATCCCTATTAATATGCTTTTGTGAAAAGAACAATGCAAACTTGTTTGCTAAACATTAAAAAATCTCTTATATTAGCGTATAATTTTTTTTTCAACTCATGGGTAATGGAAATTATGAGAAAAAAATCCTTAATCTTCATGTTATTATCAGAAAACATAATTTAAAGTAATATTATTAGATGTATGCTATATTTTTAGCAATTTGTTTTTCATTTTCAAGATTATAAATATTTAAACAGCTTATAAAAGTAATAAAAAATTGCAAAAAGTTGTTTGAAAAGAAAATGTATTTTTATTCATAGATTTATATTGTTATTCTTTAGAAGTTAAACAAACGTTATCTGATGAGTTTTTTTTAAATATATATATATCAGAGATGAGGAGTAATATTTTTTCAGTCGAAGCCCTGGAAGTTTTCTATTAGCAGGTTTAAATTAATTTGCTACCTTTGTTTATAAGAATCAAATAAGAAAAAATAAATATAAAAGTAGTGATTGTGACTGAAGCTGAAGATCGCTAATCAAGGTCGCCGAAATTCAATAGACCTCTTATAATTAATACATACTAAGAACATAAAAAAATTTCAAGTTTCTAACTTAATTTGTTCGGGACATAGCGCATTTGCAGACACATAGACAGTCGGATGGCATTTTTTTTTCTAAAATTTTTATTTTTGCTATGTCGAGAGTTTTTTTTTTCATGTTAAAATGATTACAAGAGTTACCCTATACTACGCATCATGTGTAAGTAAACTAGTAATTTTAAATTTAATTATTTGTGCATTGCATGAAAATTTCCCAAGTTATAAGTTTATTCATGTGAAATGTTACATCTGGCTATTACTGAAATATAAGTTAATACTCTCTTAAAAAGTCAGCCACAAAATAGCTCAAGTTGAGCTGAAATCCACTCATCTCAATGTTGAAAGGCAGCTTCTCAAAAAAGAGTTGAAATACCCAATTAAAATGAAGTTGAGCTATTTAAATAACCAATTTAGATCAGGAAGATTTAATCGTTTGAAAAAGAACTCTTTTATGATCGAAAAAATTACAACTCTTTCATGAGAAGCCAAATCAGCTCTTTCGTTTTAAGAGTGTAATTAGATACAGTAATGAAGTATTTCACTTTTAACATTTTCCAATATAATTAAAAATTATTTGTGAATTCAGTCTGTATTCCCATCTGTTCGCTCTCATACTCGTATAAATGTATTTGAATTGCTCTGTAATTAGTATGTAATACTATTCAGGATTACGACGAAATGATCAGTATCGTAAATGATCTGAGTCGCGTTTATAGTTTGTTTTCAGGGAAAATCTAAAGAATCTCTTTACATTATAATTCATAGGAAAAATTATTTTCCTTCTATTTCACTTATATTACACTATTTCACGCATATTAACAAAGATTTCTTTCGTAATTCTTCTTTAATTTAGAATTTTAAGATCTCCTGAATGTTAACCCTTATTCTACCGAATTATGATTTCATGAACATTTTACATTCTAACGCATTCTGCGTAAACTAAATTAAAAAATTTACATAATCATTTAATACACTTTTGAAGGATTTTAGAAGGATTGAAGAGTTTAGAAGGATTAATAAAATTTCAATTCACAGGGATTTTGTGCAATATTTATAATCCCATTCAAATCTTTTATTTTAAATTGTTTTCTTAAGTATTTTGGAGAATTATAAAATGTAGAAATATGATGTTCTTAGAATATAAATATAGTAATATTTCCGAATTGAAAAATCCCCAACCCCCCTTCCTCAGCGCGAACAAAGCTGAAAAGATACAAAGGCAAAATAAATCATCCTTTTAAAAATACTTTTATTTTACTTAACCAATAATGATTTTAGAACAAAATAAAGCAATCTATCTGTAACTCATTCTAAACAGTATTACAACTAAATGACATATTAAAAATTTTTTATAATAATTAATTTTAATGGTACTTTTAAGTACCGTCGGTAGATAAAAGGTTAAAGAGCTTTTTGGCTGCGAGAGAAAAAAAAGTAAATACATAGATATACCAAAAAAATTAAATATTTTATTAAAAGAATGATATTCCACGTAAAAATATACGCTATTTTATTTATGGAAATAGCCTTTAATTGCTTTAAAGTAAAAAAAAAATTACAAAGATAGAGATAAAATAAACTGTTCTTAATTACAAAAAAAAATCAACTTGTATAAACAAATTTATGTAAAGGCTATTGATAAATTTGTTTGCCAAAATATGCAACTTCTATCGCATTGACCTTAATTCATAAACCAAAAAAAAATTTTCTTAAGATTTTACTAAGAATGTGTTAAAAAAAATAAGAAATTTTAATAACAGTGCAAAAAACTGTATTAATATGTTTTCTTGAAAAGAATATTGCAAAATTGTTTTTTAAATGTAAAAAAATATTTAATAAGTGGGAAATGGAAATTATAAGAAAAAAAAATGTTTAATCTTCAGTTATTATCAGAAGACATAATTTAAACGGAATATTATTAGATGAATGCTATACTCTTTAGCAATTTGTTTTTCAACATTATAAGTATTAATAAAGTTTATAAAAATGATAAAAAAAAATGCAAACAGTGATTTGAAAAGAAAATGTATTTTTATTCATAGACTTATGTTTTTGTCTTTTAGAAATTAAACAAATGATAAATGATGAGTTTTTATCAAAGATGTGTAATAACTTTATTATTATTATTATTTTAATCGAAGCTTTGCAATTTTGCTCTTGTTAGATGCAAATTTATTTACTTGTTTTGTGTACAAGAATTCAAATAAAAGGAAATAAATGTAAATTAAACATATTTTAATTTACTTGTAAATTGAATAGAGAGTTTCCGAATTCGGCATTTATTCATGCGAAATGATAACATGGCTATCAGGAAATTATATGTTTGTATTTACGTACTGTACGTTACGCACTGTAATAAAATATTTTAACTAATACTTTCCAAGAAAGTTGAAAATTGTTTGTGAATTCGATTTGTATGACTGCGCTCAAACTCGCGTAAATGTATGAAACTTTCTCTGCAAGTATTACATACTACTGAGGATTACGATGGAAAATGATCTAAATAGCATTTATAGTTCATTTTCAGAGACGAACTAAAAAATACTGTTAGATTATGATCCATGGGAAAAATTGTTTTCCTAAAATTACTATAGTGCATGTAGTATCAAATATGGCGCGCATAATTGTTGACATAAGTTCAATTTCGTCTCGATTCTGAAACATCGCTGAGAACTTATGAAAATTAAACTATAACTTAATCTCATCACCTAAGTAAGGATGTGAGGGAGTGACCTTTGTGATAAAGGCACTCTAGCAATTTTGTGAGATCGTGACGTCAATGATTTAACATGTGTAGCGTGGAAGCGACATCTATCCTCTCTTTTACTTTAACTTTCTAGAGCGTGTGTGTCTTCCTCGGTTCTACAAGTTATGTCACGGTTAGAAGCAATATGCAAATTTATAGTATATCAGTTTGCAGCATGTAAAAGCTTTGAGTGTGAAGAAGTGTGTGTGTAGTGACGTTAGCCAGCTAATGTGTGTAGCGGCGTTAGCCAGCTAATGTGTGTAGCGGCGTTAGCCAGCTAGTGTGTGTAGCAGTGGTAGTAGTGTGTAGAGTGTGGAGAATCAGTAAATTGAATTAGATTGGAGTTATAGCAAGTTATTATTGAGCCTCCAGTGATATAGCAAGGAGTTTTGCAGTGAGCCGCCAGCAGCATTTGCCGACTTAGTTCATTCAGAGCGGAGCTATTCGAGAAGTTCTCCGTTGGTAAGAGATAATTTGGTTACGTTGAGTATTTTAGACAATAAAGAGTGTGTTACAGCCACGGGCTGTCTAATAAAGCTTTTATATATCAGTTTAGTCGAACTCTAAGTGATAAGTTTATTTGAAGTGCCCCGACTGAGTCTAGTGCTGGAGCTGTGAGTATATTTATGAGTTTAATCCTTTTGATATTGTGACTAGTGTTGAAATTAATGAACTGAAAGCTCCACTTCCTCTGAGCCGTAACGGTTTAAATAAAGTGTGGTTTTTAACTAATATCTCGAGTTATGTATTCATTCACCCACCAGACCCCTCATTCCGTTACAAGGACATTAAAAAAATTAAATCTCCCTTTTTTTAATTACACTGTAAAGTATTAATAAACTTTATAAAAATGATAAAAATTGCAAACAGTGATTTGGAAAGAAAATGTATTTTTATTCATAGACTTATGTTCTTGTCTTTGAGAAATTAAATAAATGCTAAATGATGAGTTTTTATCAAAGATGTGTAATAACTTTATTATTATTATTATTTTAATCGAAGCTTTGCAAATTTGCTCTTGTCAGACGCAAATTAATTTACTTGTTTTGTGTACAAGAATGCAAATAAAAGAAAATAAATGTAAAATAAAAATATTTTAATTTTTTTGTAAATTGAATAGAGAGTTTCCAAATTCGAATTTTATTCATGCGAAATATTAACATGGCTATCACGAAATTATATGTTTATATTTACGTACTGTACGTTACGTACTATAATGAAATATTTTAACTAATATTTTCCAAGAAAGTTGTAAATTGTTTTTGAATACGATTTGTATGCACGCGCTCAAACTCGCGTAAATGTATGCAACTTTCTCTGCAAATATTACATACTACTGAGGATTATGATGGAAAAACGATCTAAGTAGCATTTATAGTTCATTTTCAGAGACAAAATAAAAAATACCGTTAGATTATTATCCATGGGAAAAATTGTTTTCCTAAAATTATTATAGTGCATGTAGTATCAAACATGTCGCGCATAACTGTTGAGATAAGTTCAATTTCGTCTCGATTCTGAAACATCGCTGAGAACTTATGAAAATTAAACTATAACTTAATCTCATCACCTAAGTAAGGATGTGAGGGAGTGCCCTTTGTGATAAAGGCACTCTAGCATTTTTGTGAGATCGTGACGTCAATGATTTAACATGTGTAGCGTGGAAGCGACATCTATCCTCTCTTTTACTTTAACTTCCTAGAGCGTGTGTCTTCCTCGGTTCTACAAGTTATATCACGGTTAGAAGCAATATGCAAATTTATAGTATCTCAGTTTGCAGCATATAAAAGCTTTGAGTGTGAAGGAGTGTGTGTGTAGCGGCGTTAGCCAGGTAGTGTGTGTAGCGCACAAGCCCGCTAGTAGTGTGTGGGAAAGCAGTAAATTGAATTAGATTGGAGTTATAGCAAGTTATTATTGAGCCTCCAGTGAGATAGCAAGGAGTTCTGCAGTGAGCCGCCAGCAGCATTTGCCGACTTAGTTCATTCAGAGCGGACCCAACAAACACATGATTTACGGCCTGCAGACGATTTCATTGCGGCCAGAAAGAGTTAAGGCCATTTGTAACAAAACAATGCGGTACCGCAAATGACCCGCCGCTAGTTGCGGCAGCTACCGCCAAGCCAGTAACGGATCGGCGATGAGAGAACAGTTACATTTGCTTTGCCGGCCAACTCCTAAGGGTCAGTTTCCGGCAATAATGTAATGGCGTATCATACTCTAGAAAGCAAAGGGCCGTTATAATCTAACCAGCTTTTTTATTTAAAGAAAGAGAGAGTATTGTTTGAGTCTTCATTTCTTTCAGAAATTACTTCAAATCTGGGTTTTAATAAACATATAAATATGTTGTAAGTTTTATATTTAAAACAGTAATATAGATGTCATATTTTTATTTAGTTTAAAAATATTTTTTTTTTATAAATAATAAAAATTGCTCCCAAAATGTATAAAGTATTCCAAATAATTTCTTCAGGCGCTCTTTTGCATTCATTATTTATAAAAAATAACTATAAGAAAATGAATAAATGTTTAAAATACATTAAAGATATTTAAAATAAATATTAAAATAGAAAAAGTCTTTAGATTGTTCCTAAATCAGTCTCTGTCTGTTCTCCCCACCTACTCTGTAATGTAAAACTCTCGTATACATACATGTATAATTTTTAGTTGTAAATGCATAAATATTTCTAAAATTGCCTATTACAGTATTTCTAAAATTGGCATAAAAGCCAAATTACTTTTTTTTTTTTTAAGGAAAGATTTTTTTTCTTAAAAATAAAAAAGGTTGTTTTTGGGGGAAAAAAAGAAAAAAGAAAGGAAAAAAAGAAAGAAAGAAAGAAAGAAAGAAAATAAATACATTTCGATTTCCTTGCCTCTGCAAGCGTGGGTGGAAGACAAAGGTTGTGGGCTAATAATTCTCCCTTAAAATGAATAATTTTTCTGTAGAACAGTACATTTTTTAAAAATTCTTTTGTTCATTTTGTTTAAAAAGTGTTTTACTTTTTTCCTGTGTAAAAACATGCTTTTGACACATTTTGTTACATCAATTACTTTCTGATACATTTAATTATTTTTGTACATAAATGAATAAAAATTGTTTTTGTAATCGAACAACTTTTTCCATTTTTCATGAATGTGTATATCTGAAATGGAATCCATACTTCCATACATTTTTCTTAACCGGCGCCCTTTTACACTCATCATTTATATATTTAAAAAAAACTGAAAGAAAATGAAAAAAAAATAAATAAATTAAAATAATTTAATATAAATATTTAAACAAAAAAGTCCTTATATAAAAGTAAATTTCAGTAAAGGTAGCAGATCTTTCAGAATATGCTGTGAAGTTTGATGTTTTGTACCAAAAAGCTGGACGCGAGAGCACGGGAAATGGTAAAAAAAGCGGAAATAATAAAAATTCAATCGCTTACAAGTTGTAATTCATGCTTAGATTTAAAAAAAAATGAAACGAAAATTGCTCAATGACAAATCGCTATAATAATCATTTGGTCAAGATTAATGTTTTTGCGCTTAAAAATACATCACAAAATGTGTAGAAAAGATTCGGGACATTGAAAGGGGCGAAAAAAAAAACACATTTTTTAAAAAATATGCTTTTTTTTAAAAAAATTAAAAACATAAGCCCACTAGAATCTCAAGTTAACGAAAAATTTTCAATGATTTCTTTAAAATTACTAAAGATCGTACAATCATTTCTTAAAGTTCTTTCTTAGAGAAGTAAATGCCTAAAACTTTGATAAAAGTATTCTATCGCTATGTATATTTTTTAACTTAAATTTCTGTAATATGAGCTTTTATTTTGTTTCAAAAACATCATACAATCTTTTTATTTATGAAAAAATGATTAAAATGCAGTAAAACACTGTGTAAGACGGAAATCTATATATTTCGCAAAGATTTTCAAGTCTCTGCGAATTTATTGAGATAGAATAAAATTTATTTATGGCGGAATATTGTCTACGATAGGAAACTTTCTCGATTCAAATCTATTTCGCCTTACACAGTTTACTGTATTTAAAATCCTGAAGAGTTGTCGTTAAATTTGCGAAACGTCTCCTTAAAAAAAATTCCATTTAATATTAAAATACATAAAAATATATCCGGGCTGTAAGAATGTATCGTTAAATAGACATAATTTTTAAATCCAGATACATCAAATAGACGTTTATTTTACTATATCTGTAAAAAGATTCCTTATCTTTCTCCCTTTTTTTCTGAGGAATTTCAAGGACACATCAGTGACCTAGCAGTTTTTCGCTGAGTCACTCACCCCTCCTCTCCCCCGTTCCCGTCTTTGTCAATTATCTCTGTCATTCCTTATTCCAACTTCACACCTGATGCTAGCTGGCACGCTGGTGCTGCAGTCTTTATCTCTGAGGATATTTACACATAAAATATTGTAAGTCTTTTCAATTTTTGTCTATTCATTAAAAATTTTTAACTCTAAAATATTTCTGCATCATTTTATTGTATTTGTTTCTATATTAGAACCGTTTTAATACGTATTTTGGTTTTCGCAAACGCACAATAACATTTATTTAATATTTATTAAATTTAGTTTTCTTCAAAATTTCATTTAATTTGTATCATTAAATGTATTTTTTTACACGAAATGTTTTATTGTTGGAATTATATAAATCGATTTTAAATATTGTGCATTTTCGATGTTACTTTCTTAACATTTTAGTTTACTTAAAATTAATTGTTTCCATGAGGTTTTTTTTTTAAATATATACAACTTTTAAAGAAAAGGATTTTTTCCCCCTTTCTAAGTGCGGATAATAATTTCTCCTTGGTGAAAATGCCATTAAAACCAATAACTAAATAATTTTAATGCACTAAAGAAATAGGGTAAAGATAAAACGCAATATTAATTACTCGAAATACTTTTCTGAGAAAAGATTATAATTATTTTGCTCAATTTCGAAAGGAGAAGCTAATATTATCTGATATAAACAAACTAAAAATGTGCACAAGAACGAGAGACAGTTATATATATATATATATATATGTATATACAAAAAAAAAAAAGAAAAAAAAAGAAAGGTTCGTGACTTATATAAACATCAAACTCTATTTTTATTTATTTTAAATAGCTGTGTGATTTTTTTTTTTTTTTCATAAATTGAAAATGATGCAAAAATAATTGTCATTTAATGTACTTTAATGAATAGACATCAAATATTAACAGACTTAACAATAAGAGAAACTAAACATCACATACATATATAAAATAGATTTATTTTAATATAAAATACATAATAAATCGTATTAAGAATATATGTTATTTAGGTGTAAGTTCAAAATGTGTTGAATAAAAAATAATTGTTGAATAATAGCTTGAATGACAAATGTTTCTTCATGAAAAATAAATATAGAAATAATAATTTAGGTTCATTTTTCAAAAATGTATAAATTTATTTATCTTGAGCTTTTTATAAATATTATGCTTGGCATACTGATTTTATTTTTCAAATTGTATATGAAAAGCAACTGTTTATAAATAGCATTATTTATATCTATATTTTTTTTAATGCATAATAGAATAAATAAACAAATTATTAAGTTCAATATGCCATGTATTGTATTTTGGAAAAATTCAAGAAAAGTAAATTTATGTATACATATATTTATTGTACCTAAATTATTCTTAATATATTTATTTTTTATGCAGAAACATTTAATCATTCAAGCAATTCTTCAATAAATATTTTTTATTCAACAAATTTTGAATTTATGCTTAAATAATTTTTATGGCAAGGCAGTGGCAGGCTTTTGGAGAGTAGAAATCATTAAAGGCTCTTTTGCGGGAAGCTTTTGGCTAAATTTAATTCTTACAAAACACAAATGGCATGGCTAGGGCAAACTTCTGGCTAGCTTTGATTGTTAATGGCCTTTAAAAGAATAACTGTGGCCAGTTTGAGGCTGTCTGATATTTTGGTAAAAAGTTAATGGCACACTTGTGGGCATCTTCTTGTGGCCGCGTTCTGGCCGGCGTGACAGTTTTTTGACGAAGCCGTTACGGCAAAGAACGGCGGGCCGTCACCAAACACTTTGGGCCAACGTTAACGACACCTTTAATGGCCCACAAGTTATGTGTTACGTTGAGTATTTTAGACAATAAAGAGTGTGTTACAGCCACGGACTGTCTAATAAAGCTTTTATCTATCAGTTTAGCCGAAGTCTAAATGAGAAGTTTATTTGAAGTGTCTCGACTGAGTCTAGTGCCGGAGCTTTGAGTATATTTATGAGTTTAATCCTTTTGATATTGTGACTAGTGTTAAAATTAATGAACTGAAAGCTCCACTTCCCTGAGCCGTAACAGTTTAAATAAATTGTGGTTTTAACTTATAACTTGAGTTATGTATTTATTCACCCACCAGACCCCTCATTCCGTTATAAGGACATTAAAAAAAATCTCTTTTTTTAATTACACTGTAAAGGACTTAGGACTGTGCATATTTTTTTTCTTTTAATAAATAAATTTGCTGATTTTACTGTTTTATATACACTTTCATACTTATCCTAGAGCCCTTGCAGATTCCTGAACTATAGAAACAAATTTATAAGCTCCATGAAAAATTACAACGGAGTTAAATGTAAAAGTACATGTTAAGTTTTTAATCCATCTCTGTTTTTTAAACTATTTTCAGCATAAATATATAATAAAGATTTATATGATATTAAAGAAATAGTTCTTGTAATTCATCTTTATTGGTACCTGTATCGTCATCACAAAAAAGAATCAATATTCTATAATAAATTCTTTTTTAGAATGACAAAATACAAGCTCCCTGTGTTTGACCACTTACGATGATTTCACAGGTAAGAAATTTTTACTAACCTATTTTATATAAAAGTGATTTATTAATGTAAGTCAAAATTAATTATTGAACAGATAATAATAACATTTATTGTTCGTTTTACAGTAACTCATAAAAAATCTGTTACAGTACAGTGTATGAACAATAATTGCTCGGAGTACATTTTAAATTATAGAACATTCTTTTGAATTTAGCTGAATTTTTGCATAAAGTTGATGTATATAAATTTTATACATCTCATGAAGGGCTGCACAAAATATTTCGATATACATTTTCATTTACTGCCAAAAATTTATGAAGGGAAATTTTGAAGTCTATTACGTGTTTCCTAACTGATATAAATTTTGCATAATAAGTAGTATGTATCCTAATGCATAGATTATATATAAGTATACGATATATACAAGCAAGATATTTTTCCATTTATAGATGGCAGCTATTGAATATGGTTTTCAAACAGATTATACTTCTAATTATTTGCTTTGGCATTATCTTTCACATTATTAAACGTTGAAGATGTGTTACAATAATATGAATATTTGGAAAGAGCTTCATAATTTTCGCTGGATGGTGATTTTTGTTTCTTGTTTAAACGTTTTAATCCTATTTTCCTCCAACACTGGCATTTTAAACTGTTAAATGATGCAAATACTTGTGAAATTTCTTGACATATATTTAAACATTAAGAGTTAAATTTTTTGATCACAGAGTTTACAATAGTATAATTACGCAAAAAAATAAAATAAAATAACAATATAACTGAAAATATAATTGGACTGACTTACTTGCACATTGTTAACAGTTACATGTCTGATTTATCAGAAATCAATTTAAAAAAGTTTTCCTATTTTTCATTTCTTAAATAAATCATGAGCAAAATACTGTAAAAAATCATATTTCGTTTCAAGTATAGTTTACGGATGAAAAACAGTTTGTTACCTATCAGCAAAACTGCGCTTTAATCGGAAAAATAGTTTCAGTTGATAAAATGTCATATACATGTCAAAAATTCACTTAATAATATTATCAGTATGTATTTTGTTGGCAACATTTGGCATCAGAGCTTCAATATTATTCTAATAGTATTTTGGAAGACTACATTATGTATGTTGCCGAAAGGCAACACACTGCATTTGAGGATTAAATAAATGCGAATTACAGCCAAGTTTGGCGAATAACTCTAATCCAAATTTGACAAAAAGAAAAAAATTTCTTGATCGTAAAACTTACTAGATAATTTTTAGTTAAATAAAATATTTCTGAAGGTTGAATTGAATTTCTAAATAAATTAGTATGTTCAATTAATCCAGAATCTTTTTTTTTTTTTTTTTTTTGAAAAACATATTTAAAACTTATTTAATTTTTTTAATTTGGTTTTAAACCTTATTTTTTTCAACACAAAATATTAATTATTTTTGGAATTAATGCAGAATTAAATGTTTCGTATGTTTTATGTGTTGTACGATTGCGAACAAGCTTTATAATACATTTTGCACGCAATTTATATTACATAAGTTTCACGGATTGAAATACAACGAGCACTTTCGTAAAACCCACATTTTTTTTCTTTTTTTCTTTTTCTTTCTTTCTCTCTTTCTTTGTTTTTTTGTAAATTTCCAAATCTTTTTTTTCAGACACTGTAAAAAAAAAAAAAAAATCTTTTTTTTTATTTATTTACAAAAATGTATTATAAAACAAAAAACGAATATATACTATAATTTCTTCCGAGTAATCGAATATTCCGAAATGAGTTTCTTTAGCTTTAAAGGCCCTGTAAAATTAATTATTATTTAAAATTTATATAGAATTTATAAAAAATTTTATTAGCTGCCCGTCATTTTCGAAAATTTTTCTGATTTGTTTTTTCAGTGTAATGATAAGTTTTCTCGAATATGGATATTACTTTTTCGGATGTTATAAATTCTCAGGTAAATATTTTGATATTAAGAATGTATATTTAACAGATATGCTTACTAAACTAACAACATTATCAATAATATGGAAAATAGCATTATTTTGTTACAATTGCATGCATAAATTTCCTTATGCATCTGAAAAAGTTTACCTGAGAATTAATAGGATCCGAAAAAACCGATTTTTCGGATACAGAAAACTGATATAATGCATTGTAAAAGCAGGTAGGAAATGACTCTGAAAATTACGGGCAGCGAATGAAAAACAAGGTTATTATGTATTATGTTCGTGATTATTGTGTATTTTCGTAGATTAAGAAACATTTGCCTTTTTTTACAGTATATACAATATTTTTCACAATTTTAGGTACAAATGCATTAAGGTATATATTTCGTCATAATTTTTTTTAAAACTTTAAACCTTAAATTATCTTAATATACTCTCAAAATCTTTTTTTTCATGTAATCAATATTTGAGAACTATTTTAACGGTTCGGACTGTTTTTCTCTGATAGAAGTTTTAGTCAAAAACTTGAAACGTATTTTATTAAATTATTTAATTTAAGACTTTGTAATTCAAATATTTAAAAAGGACAATAATGAGTTTTATTTGCATAGTTAAGCTGAAATAAAAAAAAGTCGAAAACAATGAACAAATATTTCGAGAAAAACAACTGATACAAAGTGGACATAAACAAAGTAGATCATAATATTAATTTTCTTTGTCTTACTTTTAAAATAGCTTGATATTCTACTTTTAATTTGAAATGTTTATTGTGTGATTTTCTTAATTCACTCGATAAATCTTAAATTTATCAAAAATATTTTCATACTGCGTGATGCATATTAAACGCGTCGAAATTATTTTTATAAGTAATAAGAATTACTTAAAGTTATTCTTAATGCTTGCAAGAAAATTTAAAAAGTAACACAAAATGTCAATATAAAATATTTCATCGGCCAACCAGCAGAAAAATTTTAATTTAACAATAACATTTTCATTGTATAATACAAAACGCTTGATACATAAAACGTTTGGTATACAAAATAGGAATCGTTTGCACTAGTAGAAAAGATGATGTCTTTAACTGGCCAAGTTTTAGCTATAAAAAAATACTTTGTATAGAAAAAAGATTGAAGCAGCTATTTTTGCTACACAATTATATGCAGAAGATATACAAGATTCCGTACGCTTCAAAGACTTGCAAAGACCTGCTATCCTAATGTTCGTAAAATACTATTTGCATTATTCAATGAAAAAAAAAAAACATTCTATCTTTAGATTTAGCTTATCGTAATTTCTGACACTAAAACTCCTAGAATCATCTGAATCCCATGGTGTCTTGGATGCCGCTTGAGATGCCAAACCCTCGCTGTGTTCTTGCAATCCTCAAAACGACAAACCTTTCTAGAAAATATATGAAAATATTCTTAATGTAAATAATTTAAGCACAGTTATCATAAATGAAATAAAAATAAAGTTGCAATATTATAAATCATTCATATACATACTGATTTCCCATGGGAATTTAAAAAGAGATGCTTTGATTTTTTGCAAAATCAAGATGGTCACTACATGCTTAAGAATGTTTTATACTTCTACTTCATATGTTTTTATACCATTGTTTTCAAAAACATATTACAGTACCAAACTTTAAATGATATTTCAAATACGGTTGAAAAATTTTATTACTTAACCTCTTCGCTACTGGCGATTATTACAGTATTTTTAATTATTACTGAATTATTTCTTCTCTCGTTTGACTTCAGAACTAGATTTTTGTTTTATTTTCATTAGCTCGAATCTTAGAATTCGAAACATATTATTCTTACATTGAAATTTCATTTATATTTGAGTATCATTAATAAAATGGGACAAAACTGATGTACCCATTTGAGTACTCAGGGACTGAAGAGGTTACATTAACATAGGTTTGTTTCATTAGACTTTAAATATATTTTTATTTTTTGGCTTACATGCCGTATTTCTGACACATAATCAAACCTAATAAACAATAAGCTTTTTCTAAAAAAAATATCAACCGACTTCAAAAAAAAAAGCGCTAAAAAGTATTAAATAATTCTTTAAAGTTCACTAATGACAAAACATTATCCAATAAGCACACATCGAATATCAGGTACCGGCATAAAAACGGTTAAATTTAATATATATAATTTAATGTCCACCAAACATAGATTTTAGAGAGACTATTTTTTACAAGAGATGAATTTACATATTTATGATTTAATTTATGAATATATGCATATAAAAAGTAATGAATGTCTTTTTGAAGTCGGCGCCAAACAGTCACAATTTATAATGATCATCACCATTTTCGTTATGGTACCAGGCACAATGTATTCATAATTCTTATTATATTTAAGACAGTTTGGCACCAACTTCAAAAAGAAATTCATTACTTTTTATATGCATCTATTCATAAATTAAATCATAAATATGTAAATTCATCTCTTGTAAAAAATATTCTCTCTAAAATCTATGTTTGGTGGATATAAAATTATATATATTAAATTTAACCGTTTTTATGCCGGTACCTGATATTCGATGTGTGCTTATTGGATAACGTTTATCATTAGAGAACTTTAAAGAATTATTTAATACTTTTTAGCGCTTTTTTTGAAGTCGGTTGATATTTTTTTTAGAAAAAGCTTATTTTATTTCCTACTTTTTAGTTGTTCATACTGTAATACTCAATTATGTGTACTGCCATATGGTGTCCCTTTGCAATGAATTGACTAATTGGTGAATTTTTCTGGGTATTCAATTTTCTAGTCAATTTCCAATTTCATTTTCAGCTATTCGACAGCAACTTACTATGTTGGCTAGTATCGTTGTGGATTTTCAAGTTTTTAGGATGTGGTAACTCGTTCAGATAAGATCTCGCTCTTCGAAAAGTTACTGCAATCACCGAACTTTAAAGTCCACATCGATTCTTACGGACATGAGAAATGGGTATCGAAAAGCTGATAATCCATCAAGTAAAGTGATCTTACGCATCACAGAGGAGAAAAGTGCTTTCTTACATATATAAGCACAGCAAAATGACACCATATATCAATGCATAGTAAAGTGGCTTTCTAGTATTGTAAAAAGTGATCACCCTTCAATCAGAAAAAGCAAAAAGAAATATTTTATGAAAAATCCCACTATCCTTCATCAGGCAAACTGTACAATCTAATTCGCATAATGGAATGGGAAAAGAACAGTGATGATTGTATGAGGAATCGGAAACTGATAACCTAAATTTAGCTGCCTCTATGTGAGAATGACAACATTTGATGCCCAGACACTTCTTCGACAAAAGTTTTTGTCCAAAGTATAGCACTGTTAGGCATTTTCTGTTACAGATCTGAATGATATTTGCCTGAAATAATTCGATTTTACGCGTTTTAGAAGTTATCAAGATTGACGATAACTGTAGACTCAACAAGATGCTTGGTGACTCGCTTTTGTCCAGAATCATTTTACTAAAATACTATATCCCGTGTATCGTCATTTGCATATCGAAGAATTCTACCTAAACAAAATTTAAAATCGTTCTAATATCTAATCCGGTAATCAAATTTGAATCTAAAGACAATGTCGCTGCATATAGCAATGCACATTATTGCGCATAGACTTATGGAGAGTCATACTTTTTTATCCGAAACAACACATATAATAGTGAATTTTTATCGTTTAGGCACCTACTTAAGATTTCGGTTGGTATCGATGTTGGTTTTTGGTTTATTAGATGTGCAAACTTATCCAGTTAGATTTAGCACTTTAGAATGATCTCATATTTCAGAAATTTACTACATCCAAACAACTATTAAGGTCTACATTGAAATCTATGGACATCGAAGGAGAGCGTCTAAATCTGAAAATCCGTCAGTAAAGTATCCTTAAACAATCATAGCGTGTTAAAGTGCTTCAATGAGTTAATGCAGACCAAAGAATTTTCCTATGATACTACATATTAAAATACTCTCCTTTCAGTCATAAAAACTAAAAATTAAAGTGTTACCTAAAATGCACTATTATTTAATAAATAATCTGCAGTCATCTAATTCATCAATAATGGCATCCGAAATGAGCAGTGGTGCTTGTATGTTGAGTTAGAATCTGATAACAGGAACTTGACTGCACCCATATGAGAGTGGAAACATTCTACACTGTTAAAACATTGAAACTTTTGCTGCATCGTCACTCCACAGTTTTTATAAAATATATCTATTTTGACCAATAAAAATGCTCCATAATACAATGAAGTAATCGTTTTTTAAAAAAAGTTATTCACTGCCAATGCAGTATAAGTTTCAAATTTGTAACAGTATATGAAACAGACTGCAATTTGACAGCCACGGTTTACCAAACTACACAAAATGTGGAAATTTTCTATTCCTAAACTTGACGATAGTCATCTGAACGAGAACTATTGTACGAGGGCAAGAAGTTAACTAGCTTTACTTTAATGATAAGCTCATCAAAATATTTCGCCATTTTCTTTTCTCTAGACTCATCTTAACTTATCAAATATCCCCGTATATTACCACTTTGATATCGAGGAATTCCGTCAGAAGAAAATCTGAAAGCATTCTGATATTTAACTCGATAATTGAGTCTGAATCTCATGACAGTGTCAATACACATACACTGAAAAAAATTTGAGCCTTTTGCTCCATCGTCACTCCATAGTTTTTATAGAAAACGATTACTTCAGCCAATTATGGAGCATTGTCACGGTTCAAAAGAGAGATATTCTATAAAAGCGGGGGAGTGACGATGCAACAAAAGGGTGAAATTTTTTACAGTGTAGCAATGAACTTTAATTTCTTTGTGCATCCGGCAAAGAAAGGACTCTGATACACTGGCACTTGTGCTCTGGCATATAAGGGTACTTTAAGTGTGGATTTTCAGTGTTTTGACACCTATTTCATACGTTGGTAAGCATCCATGTAGATTTTCCGTTTTAGTGTATACGAGAAATGAGCCAGTTAAGATTTTGTACTTTGGAAAAAAAATCACATCCCTGCAACAAAGGGTATTATCCATAATTTTTTTTACTATTTAGCGGTACGAGATAGACCAATCAGAAGCCTGCATTTTTGAAACCTTTTCACTGTTTGAAGTAAACAGCGAAATGTTCGCAAAAACTGAGGCTTCTAATGGAGGATATTCCATTTACGTTTTGAACACGTGGTCAAGGCAAAAGCTTCTAGCTTAAAGACTTTAGAGAAGAGAAAGCTTCGTTAGATGCAATATAAATCCACCAGCCAATGAAACAGTTCATAGGGAAAGCAGTAGCAACCTCGCTGCTTATCAGTTAGAAGTTCTTTGGGTAAATTACCAGTACCACGTGACCTTTTATAGCCTCGAAACACAGATTTGGAATATCCTCCATTGACCAATATCATTTCGCTAACAGTGAAATAGAATTTGGGCGGGATCCTGTAAATTTTGTGCTATTAACGAAAACAGATTGACCAATTAGAAGCCTGCATTTTTTGCGAAATTGACGTTGCTTATAAAGTAAGTAAATTTTCTTATTGGCAATCTTATTTCGCAATAGCGCAAAATCTACGTGAATCCAGTCAAAATTTTGCAAGATTATGTATCGATATAAGTGTAACAGCACGAAAAATGAACGCTCTGATTGAACGACTGCTTGGAAAAAAATCTGAATTTTAAAGTTTTTATTTTTAAAAAGTTCTAATCAACAGATGGATGGAGCATTGTCATTGGTTAAAATAGAGATCCATACAAATGGTGGAGGGATAATCTAGCTACAGGTATAACAGTATAAATTTTCTCAATGATCAATCTCCTTTCACTAAGAGCACAAAATCTATCTGAATCTCGATCGTTGTCTAGTCGAAATTTCGCTCTTTGAAGTAAAAATATCACGTGTCCGTACACTGTTAAAAATTTGAAACTGTTGCTGCATCGTCATTCCACCGCTTTTATAGTAAACGACTGCATTATGGAGCATTCTCATTGGTTAAAATCGACATATTCTATAAAAGTGGTGGAGTGACGATACAGCAAAAGTTTTATTTTTTTAATAGTGTATAAGACTAATAGACTGAAAAATGAATGCTTCTAATTGGACGGATGCTTCAAAAAGAATTTGAATTTTGAATTTTTTTGTTTTTTTAAAAAGTTCTAATCACCAGAATTTGATGAATTGAAATGGGACAACCGGGCATCTTGCACTTTCAAACAAAAAAAGAATTATCAAAATCGGTTCATATGTAGAAAAGTTATGAGTGAACAACAAATACATACAGGCCGAAATCATAACCTCCTCCTTGAAGTCGGTTAAAAACTGAATATTTTCAAAAGCTAATTTTTTCATAATAAATAAAACAGAAAAATACATATCAGTGAATCATAAAAAAAATTACCTGCTTGTTTTAGAGATAAAAATTCCAAAACGTTCATTTCTCTTTCAATGTTCGCAGTAATCTTTTTACGTTATTTTTGTTTCATATTAATAATTCTTCTTTGAAAGGAAATGCAGATTACACCATTCATAAAGCACACAAAAAATTTTTGATTTTCTTTTGAGTAAACAAAATAGAAGTTAATTTAAAACTAAAAAAATCGATGAAAATTTCCACGAAAGAACTTATAAAAGGAGACAGAAAATAATATTTTTATAAGACATAAAGGACTGAGAAAAATATTTAAAATTTTCACTTACGCTCAAAAACTATTCAACTGTTGCAGGGAGAAGTAAATTAAAAAGTTTAAATTCTGAAAGAAAATTTTTTAAAGGTCAGTGGTGTTTAAAACATGCATTGCTTACATAAGTCTAAAGCTAAAAATAGCTCGTAATCATATTATATAGAATTGAATATTCTGGTATAAAAATTTCAAAATACTTTTCATGAAATCTGATCGTGTTATATAAATTCAGCATATTGTCTGTTTTATGCATTTTTTTTAAAACTGTCAGATTAAAAAATAGATACATAACACTTTTAACAAAGTTCACTGTAAAAAAAAAATCTGTAAAGGTACTAAACATTTTTTAGGAAACTGGGATTCCAAGAACTTTTCATGTAACGATAACAGGAAAAATCCATGTAACTGATTCTAAAACTAGAATTTTTGCTGCTACCGTTACAGGAAAAGTTCTAGGAATCCCAGTTTCCTATAGAAAGTTTAGTACCTCTACAGAATTTTTTTTACAGTGTACGTAAAAAAATGAAGCTTATGGAACATTTAAACATCATATAAAATAAATTATTGGCTTTAAAAATTTAATTTCAATTTTTAGCAAGTATTTTTAAGAGCACAGTTATTAAAAATGAAGTGAAAATAAAGCTGTAATTTTATAAATCATTCATATACACTGTAAAAAAAATTCTGTAAAGGTACTAAGCTTTTTCTAGGAAACTGGGATTCCAAGAACTTTTCCTGTAAAGGTAACAGCAAAAATTCAAGTTTCAGAATCGGTTACATGAATTTTTCCTGTTATCGTTACATGAAAAGTTCTTGGAATCCCAGTTTCCTAGAAAATGTTTAGTACCTTTACAGAATTTTTTTTACAGTGTACGTGAAGAGTTTCTATCAGAATTTAAAAAAGTGTTGCTTTATTTTTTTTTTTGCAAAATCAAGATTGTCAATAAATCTTTGAATGTTTCATACATTATTTATTGCAGAAGTTTCCGTTTCATTGACGAAAGTTCTACTTCATATAAATTTATGCCATTGTTTTAAAAAATATTATACAATAGCGAACTGTAAATAATATTTCAAATTCAGATGAAAAGTTTTATTATTTAAATGAACACGGGTTTGTTTTATTACACTTAAAACACATTTTCATCTTTTTGGAATATTAAGCAGCTTTACGCCGCAATTTCGACGCATAATCAAACTCAATAAACAGAAATTAAATACTTTCAAAAACGATATTTTTCATAATAAATAAAACAGAAAATAAATTCCAGTGCATCATAAAAAAAACCTGTTTGTTTTAAAGAAGAAATTCCAAAAGCTTCATCTGTTTTTCGATATTTTATAGTACACTTTTTACATTATTTTTGTTTCGCATTAATAATTTGTTTTCAACGGAAAAGAACATTGCACGATTCATAAAGCACGCATTAAATTTTGGGTTTTCTTCTGAGTACACAAAATAGAAGTTAATTTAAAAATTTGGAAAAAAAGAAGAAGAAGAAACTGAAAATTTCCATGAAAGGACTCATAAAAAACTAAAAAAATAGTGGTTTTATAAGACGTAATGAACAGAGTAAGTTATTTATTTTTTTCCTTTACGCTCAACGTCTGCAGAGAAGTTTAAATTGTTTGAATATTTGCAAAAAATTTTAAGCCATCGGTAATAGTTAAAACATGTATTGGTTCCACATATCTGAACCTTAAAAGTATTTAGTATTCAAATTTCATAATATTAAATATTTTGTTATAAAAATTTCTAAATAATTTTCATGATATCTATTTGTGTTATAAATTTTTCGAATATATATTTTATCTTTAACCAATAGCGTAAAACACAAAGAATGTTTTGGAAAAGCTAAATATATTAATAAAAATTCAGTTTACTGCCAGTTTTGTTTATATTTTTGACCTGTGGTATAAAAAAAATACGTGTGGCACTCGGGGATTGCCGCGGTAAAGCTATTGCATAGCATTTTGTATCAACTTATGCAATTATAATTGTTTATTTATTTTTTACTTATGCAGTTTTTTTTTTGTCTTTGATATTAATTCAAGTTACACTTTTTGAGCGTGATGACCGATAACAAAATATTTTTTTCTTTTATTGAACAAATGAGAAGTTAATATCGTTTAAAATATTTTTATTATCTTACAATAAATGTAGGTAAATCAGGAATTTTTATCATTGAAACTATACGTTTATGGTAGCTCAAATAAAAAACATAAGTTTGAGACTTGATATTCTCAAAATATCTGAAAAATACCGCGTCAATGTATGCCGAAGGATACCGTGCCAAAGTCTGCCAAACTGAAGCGACGTTAGAAGGAGTATTACGTTTTTTTTTCTCGTTACAGAATTTCTAGATTCTTTCGCCGCGCTCAAAGCCCGCGATAAAAGCTATGCAATACGTTAATAAATTACCTAACAAAATTTGGCAGCGCTACGAAAATTATATCGCGAGTTATAAGCATTTTAAATTTTCCGAACCTCACCATGGGGGATCTCCTGTCACCAAAAATTAACATTGTCTCATAATAAATTACCAAACAAAATATGGTCGCGCTACGAAAATTGGTCGCGAGTTATAAACATTTTAAATTTTTCGACCCTCACCGTGGGGGGTCTCCTGTCACCAAAAATTAACACTCACTCATAATAAATTACCAAACAAAATTTGGCCGCGATACGAAAATCAGATTGCGAGTTATAAGGAATTTAAATTTTTTGACCCTTACTGGGGGGAGGGGGTCTCCTGTCACCAAAACTTAAAACTGTCTCATAATAAATTACCAAACAAATTATGGTCGCGCTACGAAATTTAGATCGCGAGTTATAAGCATTTTAAATTTTTCGACCCTCACCGTGGGGGGTCTCCTGTCACCAAAAATTAACACTGTCTGATAATAAATTACCAAACAAAGTTTGGCCGCGCTACGAAAATTAGAAAGCGAGTTATAAGCATTTTAACTTTTTTGACCCTTACTGGGGGGGGGGGGGGGGAGGTCTCCTGTCACCAAAAATTAACACTGTTTCATAATAAATCACCAAACAAACTTTGGCCGCGCTACGAAAATTAGACCGCGAGTTATAAGCATTTTAGCTTTTTTGACCCTTACTGGGGGGAGGGGGTCTCCTGTCACCAAAAATTAAAACTGTCTCATAATAAATTACCAAACAAACTTTCGCCGCGCTACGAAAATTAGATCGCGAGTTATAAGCATTTTAAATTTTTCGACCCTCACCATGGGAGGGTCTCCTGCCACTAAAAATTAACACTGTCTCATAATAAATTACCAAACAAAATTTGGCCGCACTACGAAAATTAGATCGCGAGTTATAAGCATTTTAAATTTTTCGACCCTCACCATGGGGGATCTAATCTCACCAAAAGTAACACTGTCTCATAATAAATTACCAAACAAATTTTGGCCGCGCTACAAAAATTGATCGCGAGTTATAAACATTTTAAAATTTTCGACCCACACCGTTGGGGGGTCTCCTGTCACCAAAAACTAAGACTCTCTCATAATAAATTACCAAACAAAATTTGGCCGCGATACGAAAATTAGATTGCGAGTTATAAGCATTTTAAATTTTTCGACCCTCACCGTGGGGGGGGGGGTGTCTCCTGTCACCAAAAATTAAAACTGTCTCATAATAAATTACCAAACAAATTATGGTCGTGCTACGAAAGTTAGATCGCGAGTTATAAGCATTTTAAATTTTTCGACCCTCACTGTGGGGGGTGTCCTGTCACCAAAAATTAACACTGTCTCATAATAAATCATGAAACATATTGTCGCCGCGCTATGAAAATTAGATCGCGAGTTATAAGCATTTTAAATTTTTCGACCCTCAACGTGGGGGGTCACCTGTCACCAAAGGAAACACTGTCTCATAATAAATTACCAAACAAAATTTGGCCGCGCTACGAAAATTAGATCGCGAGTTATAAGCACTTTAAATTTTTCGACCCTCACCATGGGGGATCTCCTGTCACCAAAAATTAACACTGTCCCAACACTGTGTCTGTTTACGCAAGGTTCGGAGAAAACCACGGAAAACTCCGAACGGTTAGGCTGACGGTCGCGATTGGGTTCGAACCCAGCACCTACCGTCAACCAGTTTGGAGGTCAGAACCTCGCGGCCACTGGTGGGGCTTTAAATTAATAAAACTAGCCATAACTAAAATTATTACCACTCTAAATACTTAAAGTAAATCATTTTAAACACACATGTCTGTTTAATAACTACACTTAATTTCATAATAATCCATACATGCGTTCACAAGATATCGTGCGCGCAATGACTTGCAGAGTGAAAAAAGAGATCTTTTAATTACAATAATATACAAATTCTGTAAAAGACTTGTCAGTATCTAGTAGTATCTATATAATAAAGGCCAAACGTATCTGTGCGTAACGCACACGGCATTTTGCGAATGGCAACATTTTTTAATGAAATTTCGGTATTGCAATTTTTCCTACTGCAATTTTTTTTTTTTCTAAACATGGCACATTTAAAATTTTTGCACCATCTTATAGGGAAAAAAATTTACTTTTAAAAACAATTTATTTAAAAGCTGTATTTTAATTTCTTTTCGAAATATTAATTTTTTTGTTAATTTTTAGTACCGCCTTTTTAATAGTGGAAACAGAAGTAATCCAATTTTATCAAAAGCAAAGGGGAAAAAATTGATAACTGTATATGTATGTTGCATTTTCTGATTATAAGGGAAAAAATTTAAATTTAAATATCATTATTATAAAACCCGGTGAATTTTTATTTTATTTGCAAAATTTGATTTATACGTAAAGGAATATCAACAGTTTTAATATCTGTTTCAACTAATAGCATTGAAACTTCTAGTTTTGAATAAAAATGATCAAATTAAAATACCAAAAATTTTTTGAAAGGGTGAATGCAGATACGAAATATGCATTTGTAAATTTTGATATGATGAAAATAATGGCGGGTTTATATTTCACGGGGGAAAAATTCTACGATCGAGTCAACGTTGAGTAAATCTTGCTTTTTTCATTTTGGAATACTAGCATAAGAGCATTAATTGATACCTTTATCATAATAACAGATTTTTACTATTTTTTACTGCTTACATGTACGATTAAAGTTTAATTTTGACAGTTTTTATAACAGAATTTTATAGAAATAATATTTTGTTCTTTATGTTAAACATGCTTTCCTTAAGAATAAGACGTATCAATATAAGATGCATTTTTTACTATAAGTAATTTTGTAGGTATTATAAATCAAAGAAACAGTTCCTTCTTAAGCATTTTCTTTCGCCAAAATTTGACGGGTTCTACCTTTTATATTAAAAAGCATAATCTGTTTGATCAAAATCCAAAATTTCATGTCTATACATAAAAAAATAATGGAGATACGCTAATTTAAATCTTTAATGTTTTTGTTGATATTCAACAAGTTTAAAAGGTACAAGACCCCTTAAAATATCTATTATATGTATATAAATACCTGCAATTCTTGCCAAACATTTAAAGAATTAAATAATCTATTTTTTAAATTTCCCATCCTATTTTAAAATTTAAATTTATACAACAGCTTTTGAATTTGTTTTTCATGTTTAACAACAACAACGGCAACAACAATTAATAATAGCAAATATTTCTATAATGCTCTTAGAAAAAAGTGTAAAAAAATTAAAAAATCAAGAAATATATGAAAATCACATATCATTTTTATTTTATTTTTTCACAAGAGTACTACACTTTGAAAAGAGCTCAAATATTAATTTTACATTCATATTAAAATGCATTATTAAGGTTTTAAAGATATTCATATAATGTCATTTACAAGACCGAATGTATGGTTTCCAACTACTTAAATGACAAGCGATGAAAATATCATTTCAAATTTTAACTTGTTGAATATTTTATGATTATTCAGTTCTGTGCCTGATTAACATAATATATTTTTCCAATAAATGTCGGATTTTTAAAAATTATGCACTCTTTTTTTACTAATAATCTTTTAACTTATAACAAAAAAAGGAATAAGAAAATAATCTGAAAATCGGGAAACATGCAATGCTTTTTAAACATGTGAAAAATCCAAATGTTCTATACATTTTAGCATTTTTCAACCCATTGAAAAAGCGTTTATGAATTCGAATTGTATTTTGGCATGTTTACCTATACGTGCGCTAATTAACTTTATTGTCATGAAATTTATATGCATATTGTTGTGGCTTATACACTGTAAAAAAAATCTGTAAAGTTATTAAACTTTTTTTTAGGAAACTGGGATTCCTAGAACATTTTATGTAACGGTAACAACAACAATTCATGTAGTAGATTTTGTTACATGAATTATTACTGTTACCGTTACATAAAAAAGTTTAGGAATCCCATTTTCTTAGAAAAAGTTTAGATTTTCCTTGTTGCAGAATGTTCATTGTCAAAAGGGTGTAGTTCATTGTCAAAAGGGTGTTAGCTTTTTGTCGGTAAACCTTTATTAACAGCTTTCGGATTTCATTAAAAAAGTAAAAATGTAAATATGGAAGCAGCCTTTTGCTTTCAGCCGTATCTATAACAAGTAAGCGTCATTTTAAAACTAAAATAATAAATTTTTAAAAGAACTGTTAAGAGACAATTTAAAAGTTTGGCCAACTCAAGACAAACGCTCATGTCCGAAATTCGAAGATTCTTAAGAGATTTTTCTCGCGAGAAAAAAAACCCGGTTTTGTTTGCAAACTCTGCCCACAGCCACGTGAGGTAGTTAGAGATGTACACTATAAAAAGAAATCTGTAAAGTTACTAAAAATTTTCTAGGAAACTAGGATTCCTAGAATTTTATGTAACGGCAACAGCAAAAATTCATGTAACAGATACAGATTTATACTAAAAATCATAAAAATCTGTAAGGTTACTAAGAATGTTTTAGGGAATTGTGATTCCAAGAATTTTTCATGCAATTTCGACCCAGGTTACAGATAAAATTTTAGTAAGATAACTGCAACTTTAGTATATTCGGTTGTAAAGTTATAGATTTCTACAGCTTTGTAGTTTTGTAGATTTACATTTTATTTTGTACAGTGTACAGATAAAATGTTAGTAAGCCTGCATATTTTGGCAACTTTACATCTGTTGGTTCGCAGATTTTATTTTACAGTGGCATCATGATAAGGTTATCAAATCTCGGTCTACTTATGTGAGAAGTTTGTGGTATGGATTCAATATGTGCAGTTGAGTTACCTCTGACGTCAGACTGATGGTATCGATTAGAGCCAGAAATCATGTGACGACGATTACTATTTGAATATATTCCGAAAGTATCCCAAAAACCCAAGCGAGCATCCGCAAATTACTAAATAATTGCCTACCACTTTTACGAATTGCTATGACTTTTTTTAGGTTACTACATAATTCTGTAATTTACATTTCGTTTACACATCAAGGTATATGTGCTGAAAATATTTGTATGCATTTAAAACCACAATTTCAACTAAAATTTCAATTTGAAAAATCTATTGTTTTAGAAATGAAACAAGGTAAAATGTATGGTCCTAGAACTTTTTAAATATTTATAATTCTTATAAAAAAATTAGGGTGACTTTTTATGTAAAATTGTGTTAAAATAATTGTCATAATTAAATGATGAGTTTGTGAGTTACACATTTTTAACTTATGAATTATTAACGTTTTTTTGGACATTTTTAAAGTTGTTTGATTTAGCTATATTATAATTTATAAAACAGTCATGTTAATAACGTAAAAATAGTCTACTTTCTGTATAACGTCAGAATTCGTACGGTTCCCGTTATTTTCCAGGTAAAACATTTTTTTTAAATAGAAAACTAAGTGTACTTTCAACGCGCAAAATTTCACCTTATTTCAGAAAAGATTGTCTATAAGAAAATACTGATACCAAAAAATTGGATGGTCTGGTAATTCGAAGATTTGTACGAACTCTGAACATAATTGTATTTATTATGAAATTCTTAAAATCTATTTTTATTTAATTGTTTTAAATTTAAATTGTTTTAAGAAAATAGCAAATTTTAAGTTAATTTTATACTATTTTTAATAAAAATTATTTATTTGTATGTTTATGTCACATATTTATTACATTTTTTATGATAAGTAGCACTTATAAACATAAAATTTACAAATGTATAAAAAAAAAAAAAACATTTTTTTCGAATGCCTTACGTCTAAAGGTTTTCGTAATACTTCTAAAAGAATATTTGTAAATCTCAGAATCCTTGTATTTTTTTAAGTCGCAATTTGTTGATATATTAGCTTTAATATCACTTCTTTCTATATATGGTTCAAAATATAATTCTGCTTAATCCTTCACTGAACTAGGTACATGGTTTAACGCACGCGTGTATAAGGCGCATACCTACTTTACAAGTAAAAATGGCGATTTCTTAAAATCTCGTATATAACGCGCACCATAAATTTTATACACTAATGAAGAATGACCAAATGAATTTTTGTAAAAAAAAGGAGTCGAAACAAACATTACACCAGACCAGAAAACAAGGCGAAAATGCATATTTAGACTTCAGGTTTTAAGAGAATGACGAGAAATAGGAATGAGTGACGATAAAGAGAATTGCTAATTAGCGTTTAGATAATGTCATTAGTTCTGTTGTATTAAAAACTGCAAGGAATGAAAAAAAATATGCAGTAATACTTCATTTAAGTTACATTTTATGAGTTTTAATATCTTCTTTGAATAATTTCTTGTTTCATATGTATATCGTTCGACTGCATCCAACAGTAAAAAATTATTTCGTGAATAAGGCGCACCTAGGAGTGTTGCCCTAATTTTTTGGAAAAAAAGTGCCCCTTATACACGAGTAAATACGGTATTTGAACTATGCTTCAATTGGAACTCCAAACATTGGTTCAAGAATTCACCAGCTTACAGTCACAGCTATTGAGCTTCAAAATTTGGTTCAAACTAGGGCAAGACTTTCAACAGTGTATCATATCTGGCACATACCTAAAAACACTAAGATTCTCATTATGTGCCATGAATTTGGTCAATATGATTTTTATCTCTGATCAAGAACACTCCAAAGAATGGGATAACGGTTATTTTGTCCATATCAAATGGCTGCATTTGACAAAAAGTTAAAATTTGCTCTTCGGAAACATATGGAAAAAAATGATCAAGTTATTAAGGCAAAATCCACTTTAATTATTTTTAATAAATACTTTAAAATGTTAATATAAAATATGCTGCAGAATGTTAAGCAGATAATATTAATTAACTTAATGACGTTGCAAAATATAGCAATACAATATTTTAAAACTCTAAGTGTGTACATAGGTACACGCCATAAGATATAAAAATTTGCTGAAAATTTGAAAATTATTGTATTTTACTATTTTCTATATTATTAGAACAAGATATAGATTTCCAATAATTCCTTTCATAAGAATAGATAAAAATCGTGGAGTAAAGAGTTAAAATATTTTTGCTTACAGCCCTTTTAAAAGTGCAAAAAATCCGACCCAGCCGGTTAAAGGGTTAAAGAGCTGTTTTTGTAATGACACATACTATAAAATTGTTAAGCATTTTTATAGTCTATTTCCCCCAAATTTTGATACACGTTAGTTATAAGTTTCATTGTATTAAATCTATAACATAAACAAAAATTCGTTTCGTTAGTAATGTATACTTTTTGAGCTGTTTTGATTTTTAATTATAATTTTGTGCAAGAATGAGATTGTTCACAAAATAGTGTATCACCCTAGTGGCGTGATTTGTATCCTCAGCTACTCTCACGCCGAGGGATCGGGTTCGAATTCTGGTAAGATATGGATTTTGTTGTGGTGTTCATTTGTAGTGATATATATATATGGGGCCTCCGTGACCGAGTGGTCAAAGCACCAGCCGCTAATTGCTATCGAGCATAGGAGGTTTGGGGGGGGTCGAATCCCACTGGCTCCATTGCAAGCAGTTTTTGTGTGGAGTTCCCGTGTGTATATCTTTTGTGTTATAAAATTCTCTTGTCCTACATCGTTCCTGTAATATCGACGATGATTTATAAGCAGGCTCCATGTCGAGCATACAAATCAGATGTATGTTGTTCAATAACCAAACATATATATATATATATGTAACGGATACATAAAATAAAAATTATACTGACTTGTCGTTGTTTCTATGTTTATTACGGATCATTCGAGGCGAAAGCCACAGTTGCTATAGGCCCCAAAGCAAACACCTGTCAAACAAAAAAGTGTTCACAATGTAAACAGATATGTTCCCAGTGCATTGTTTTAAATCGACAGCAAATTGTAGAGTCATTCCAACGATTTTATATAAAATTGTACCATAAAAATAATTTCTTATAACATATACATAGCGATATTAAACAGAATTAATTTTAAAATAAAAAAATATTTGTCACAAATTCATATATGAAACATATATTTAAGGACATTTCCAAACTCGCCTTATCCAAAAACTGAAAAATCGATTTTATTCTATCCATCTATTTTATTGGTGAACCTGTATGGAAAATCATTACAATCTGAAACAAGACGGAAATTGCACGTCAAGTGTAAAAAATGGGATGCGTAAAATAAAGAAGTTTTAAAAATATTCAGATTTTGGTGTAATTGTAAACACTGTAAAAAATTTGGGATTTTACTAATATACAGTCACTTCCAAAAGTTAAGCACGAAGATGAAAAATGCAAAAAAGTCAACTAATACTGTTTTGATTGACACAAAACTTGGCAGGAAAGTGGCATATATATTTATGCATAAAACAAAATCAATTATTATATACAGAAATGAAATCTATACATATAATAAAACAGTAGGACCCGGTGTGTCTGTACATTGAAGATAATTGACAAAAATGGAGTCAGGGCGATAAAAGAAAACCAATGAAACACAAAAAAAATTTTTTTGAATTTTTTGTCTGTCTGTCTGTCTGTCTGTCTGTCTGTCTGTTTGTTCGAGGTTATCTTCGTAACTACTGAATGGATTTTTATGCGGTTTTCACTAATGAAGAATGCACACTCCCGGGCAGTGTATAGGCTTTGTTTCATCAAAATCGGACAACAGACAAAAAAGTAACAAAAAGAAACAAAAGAAACTATTAGGTGCGCTGCTCACGTTTTTTAGTACATAACGTTTTTTAGTACATATAAAATCCAATAGATGTCACTGTGCGATTTTAAAACGCGCTATCGTTATGTTTTCGCCAGTCTACTTAAGTATGAGAAAGTTTCAAGCTGGCTGTCGTTCCATGTGGTTTAGTCGGTAGAACGTCAGTGCGCCATACTGATGGCCCGGGTTCGATTCCCAGCATGGAATTTTTTTTCACTATGTTGGCATTAACGCCTATAAGCAATTAAAAGAATTTGAAATATTGTATTCAAGGCGAATTTTCTCTCTGGGAAAATTTCCTTGCATTAATATGTCAGTGTAATTTTTTTTTCGATTTAATTTTTTTTTTCGAAACTTTGTTTTTCTTAAAAAATTACAGTAAATATTTGATATTTCCCAACGTTTTTTGAATGATCGACTTGCTTTTTTTTTTTTAATGTATGTCTGAACCTTATCTAACTACTTCTTCAAGATTTCTTTAGATAAACCGACCAGCGTAGCGGGCGAAGGCCGCTAGTCATTATTAAATTTTTATAAGTTATCGAATAATGAAACACTGGAGACTTAAACAAAATGATGTGTAAAGTGAAAATAAACTGCATAAAATGAAAAAAATGGCATTAATAGGTTATGTGATCCCGCCTCATCTACATACAAAGTTTACACTCAGTGACCATGATTTAAATTAGATGGTCAGAATTAAGCAATCGTCATTCTTGTTAAAGAGCAGTTTCCAGCTCAATAAGAGTAACTGGAGGTGGGAAACGTAAACCTACAGCACGGCCGAGAACGTCCCAAAGATTTTTAAGGAGATTGAGGTCGGGCGAATATGCTGGCCATGCCATACACGCAATCCCTTCACTCTCCAGGTAGTCATCGACGATGCCAGCTGTATGGGGACGTGCGTTATTGTCCGTTAAAACAAAAGTAGGGCCAACTGCTGCAATGTACAATCTCACAATGGGTTCTAGGACTTCATCTCTATACCGGACATCCGCCACAGAACCCAGTTTAAAGATGTGCATGTCGGTGCGGTATCCTAATGAAATCCTGCATACATCATAATGCTTCAGCCTCGGAATGCGTGATGTTGGGTGATGTTTTGGGGCTGACTGCGTGTTCCTTGTTCACTCCATATCCTTATACGATTGTTATCTGGCTGCAGAGCAAATCTCGACTCATCAGTAATCATGACATTGCCCAGTCAGACACAGTCCAATTCACATGTTCCCGGCACCACTTTAATCGTACCCCTCTTGGTTGGACGGATAGAGGAACACAGACTCGAGGTACCCGGGCATACAGTCCACTCATATGTAATCTTCGGCGTACAGTAGCTGCAGATAGCGCCTTACTAATGGACGCTGTAACCATAGATGTCACACGTTTGGAGGTCGTTCTGCGATTCTGCTTGGCTATAATAGTAATATATCGATGTTCCGCGGGGTTTTAAAACTTGCGCGACCGACTACGAGCATTCGGAGAACTGCCTGTGTGGTTTGGAATTGTTTTTATAAACGTGAAATTACAGAATGATGAACGCCGAAGAAAAGAGAATCATCTGTGATCGACTTTCCTGCTTCAATGCACCCCACAGCACGCCAGAGTTCAGAATCTTCCATTCGTTTTCGTGAAGTCATAGAAGCACGTATGTCTTCGAAACAAATTGTACAAAAGTTTTAAACACCTTCTATCAGCACTTATATTCAACTTCTGTAACCTTTCATAAAGCTGGCTTCTTATAAGATTGCCGTTTTTGCATATTTCTTGACATGAAAGAGCGATTGGCTGTTGCCTAACATATTTGCATACTTCAATCTACCTCTGCAGCGATTTACATCCTCTTCAATTTTGATTTTCTTCAGGAAATTAGCATTTTCCTCTCCGTGCTTAACTTTTGGAAGTGAGTTCATATTTAGTATCATTACAGTTACAAAAGACTGTTTTGTATCCAATCGCTTCGCCAAGCACTGCTAATGTAATTCTAGCAATATTACTAATCATAAACCTGTATCTGACGCGTAGGCGTCCTTGCCTGTTCTTTCGTAATCTAGCGAGAAGAGTGTAGAGCAAACCAGTCAACATACCAACCGTCCGCCACCGAGTCCGCCGATATCTTTGCCGCCTCCAAATCATACAGTTGAATTTTGCAGTTGTGAAATGATTTTCATGTTTTTAAGGTAAGCTATACTTTATTTGAGCTACAAACATTAATAAATATTCAGTTTATTAAAATTTAATTTCACCACTATTACTAATTTCTTTTAGGACTAACTTAAAACCTTTCTTGTCGGTTGTCGCGTTTAGTATTACTGATATTCTGTGCGTAGTTATACAGATTGAAAACCTGTTTTTTTTCTCTCTTTCTTTGATTGAATAATTATAAAAATGAAATGTTAATTAATCTACTAGTAATCTTTCATATTGTAACTTGAGATTTAATAGTCTGGGACGAATATTGGTATCGTTCAAGTTCGCATATAATGTTTTGGGACTATGAAAATCTTTCATTAAACTTATGTACTTATTTAATTTTATCTGAAATCTCAATGTTCCCATGCACGCTATTTATAAAATAACAAGTATATCGCGAACTATATTTATTGTGATGTTTGCAGCCATTTGTACAATTACCCCTGATGGCTCAGTCAAAATATAATTTAAAATTAATAAAATTATTAAAAACAACTTTTTAATCACAATTATCATCCTTTTATTTTATTGTATGTCATTAAAAATATTAATGTAAATTAGACTTGAAATTTGATTTATGAATTTATTTAATTGTCTGCATGCTTTGTATCCTACCGCCATCTGTTTGTTTACGTTTTGAATGCTTGAATAATGCAATATTGTTAGCAAAGTTTTCGTTTGAATCTAACTCGTTAAACAAGGGTTGAAACTGCTCTTCATGTTTATTGCATTGACATTATTGAGGATTTAAATGACAATTTAATATCCTTGTCACCCGAAAACTTTAAAAAAAATGACAGCGCATTCAAAAATGGTTGCATCTGGACAAACGATAATGATGGTAGCATAGAAAAATGTACAGGCAGTATTTTAAAAAATACACCTGCTACGTTTGGAGAGCTGGTTTATAAATTCCTCAATTCTATCATAATTAGAAAGAAGCACCAGAAATATAAATGCAAAACTGCACATTTTGTTTCTGACACATATCCTACAATTTCTATAAAGAACAGAGAGAGAACACAGAAGTGATGAGAGTGAAACTGTGATCAGTTTTAATATTCTGAATTAGAAAATATGTTAAAACAGTTTAAAAAGTTCCTTTCAAGTGAATGCAAGAAAGAAGCATTGATGAATTTAATTGATGAGCAAAGGATCATACATGAACCTTTAAGTTTTAAAGTTGTAGCGAACATACATAACAGTAATTTTTAACACAGTAATATTTGTCATTCAATAACACCTGTTGAAAAAAGAAATCTACTGTATACAATAGATCGGATACAGTAAAGTTTCCAAAAACTTCTGTGTATCCCTGTAAATACTATCTGCTTTTTATTTTACAGGAAGAAACTTGAAGTAATCCTGACCAATGTATATCAATTCATAAAATGTGAAATAGTTTAATATTATTAAAACGCGCCCTAAACAATGTTTCTCCCTATCCATAATGCAATGGATAGGGAGCTTAATACTTTTGTCGATTCGCCTTGTAAATTAATAGCAAATATTCCTTGCACCAAAGATTATACAGAATGTATATTTTAGTATATGCTTCATAGATGCATATAAATTTTAATATGTTCGAAAGAGTGTAACACCATTAAAATCACTTGAAAGTATTTTTCCCATTGGCTCTAATGTAATAGAATACTTTTTGTTACCCTGTAATTAAACTATGCACCCGATTTTCATAATATCTGAAATGACTCGACAAAATTATGCGGAAATGATATATTTTAAATTTCAAACGATTCAGTTTGTTAGTTTTTGCTCTGTTATATGCTGACAGACAAGCGAACTAAATGACGACTGTAGGTGCTACGTGTTTACATAATTACGAACGCACTTAAAAAGACTAGTTTTCTGGTGTAATTCTGGCGCCATAAAATCTTGGTTTACAATGAAAGCTAATGGAAACTATTAGATTATTTTTCGCGATTTCCAGGATAAGGCGAGATTTGAAACTCACGTCCTCAAATCCTGTCGAAATTCCACGAAAATTCCACTGTCGAAATTCTATTCCCTATATATATTTATAACATCTGAAGAGAAAAAAACGAAAATTCCAGTTTGTAAAGCTCAATTGATTGTTTGAAAAAAACATCTATATAATAACAATTAATTAAAAAAATATCTCCATTCATATTTATAGAAAGAAGGATGTTTTTACATTTTAGAATGCGACATTTTTTTAATCAAAATTCAACAAAAATGAAGAACCAAGATTACTATTTTCTTAAAATACGACATTTATTACTTAAAAAACAGTTTCCTTTTATGAGATGAGAACATAAAAACATTTTTTTTTCGTTTAGAGTTGTAAAAAGTTTTATGTTGCCGAATGAATTTATTTTCATAAAAATATAAGTAAAAGAAAAGCACTTGTACTTTCCGTAAAATCTCTAATAAAACCATAACAAACAAGAATTTTTGTTTTTTACAGAGTGATAAAAATATGACACTGCAATTTCTAAAGTTTCTTTTCAGGGATAGTACAGATGAAAATGGATTTTTAAAATTTTTCAATTAAAAAGATTCCCAATTTTTTTCACAATGTTTTTATTGTTTGCTTTTAAAAACACACCAGAAAATCAAAGTTATTTAACATTAATCGTTGCAAAAAACTAGACAAAAAAATATTAGGAAGGAAGCAGCTTTTAACAAAAAACAAAATCCTCCTTAGTGGATTATTTCTTATCGTCAGAATTTTTCAACAATATTTTTACTATTGTCTATATTAGTTATAAAATGTTGAATCATACCTGGTTTTAACCCAAATATTTTATATTAAAACCCTATTCCATACTCAAACACCCGAACTTCTATCCGAAAACCACCCTGAATGAAAATTTGTATATGTTTTAATACAGTTATAAAAACATACTATAAAATTGTAGCTTTATTATCAATTTAAATATTTATAGGAAAAAAAACTTAGCTATGCTCATTCACGATCGAGTTTATAGATTTTTATCAAATAAAACAATATTGTAAATGTTCTTAAAAAATGGGCTATGTAAAACCTGCTTGAGGAGTTAAAGAACAACTCAAAATTTAAAGAAAAAATAGTCAGATATGGCAATCCCAAAACTTTCTTATGCATATTATTACTTTCTGAAAAATGCAGTCTAACAGCTTCACTGTTCAGGTGGTTTAAACCATAATCTAGTCAGCAACATCTTATGTCAACTTATTATTGAATTTTAAGTTTTATGAAAATCCGTGGTTTAGTTTTTAAGTAGAGCTATTATAAAATCTTTTAAAAAAATCTGCGTTACAGCTCCACATATTGAGTGATGTACACCAAAAACTAATAAGGATTTTTTTTTTTTTATCAGATCTAACTGAATCTGCAATTTGATGAAAATTGATGCATTAGTTCTTGTGATACATTTATTAGGAAATCGTAAAAAATACAGCATAGCAGCGCCATGTGTAGGGCAATTTACACCAAAAAACTAAGCAACACGATGTCAGGGACTAACTGTATCTGAAATTTTAGAAATTTTCAGGCATTAGATTTTCAGGCAGAGCTATTGCAATAATCACGATTAATGCATCATGAAGCACTACGTGTTGAACGATTTGCACCAAAACTTAATCAACATCATTTTATATCAAGTACTGAAGAAAATCCATGCACTAGTTCTTAAGATTGTAAATAATGCAGCATAGCAGTGCCATCTGTTTATCGATACCCCCAAAAAACAAAGCAAATCTAATTTACATTAAGCTCAAACAGAATCGTAAATTTTGTGAAATTCCATGCGTTAGTTCTTGAGATATAGTGACCAGAAAATTTTTGTCACATATACACAGACAGATTGACTAACACATTCACAGACAGACATTTAATAAAAACATTTTTTTGGATTTTCTGACCCCCTAAAACTTGTAAGTTTGTCGAAAACTGGATTTCGAAAATTTTCATGAATCCTATACTTTTTTTTTTCTAAAGATAGAGGAAAAAAAAAATCCCGATTCGACTGGACGTAAACGAGCAAAGAAAAGAAACAGCTTACCTCATATGAAATACGATTCGAATCAAATTCGGGGAAATTCTGGTTGCTCAATGTGATTCATTATTTTAAGAAAGACTCGTTTTAAATTTCATTGTTTCAAGAATTGTTTATTTCGGCGAGTAATATACGACAATAGATCAAAACGTTCGAGATTGCGAATTGAAAAAATTAATAAATAAATAAACTAATAAAAAGACAATATTTGATTAAACGCGTAAGAAAAGTAGTAATGTGCCTCTTAAACACATAGCATGACGATTGTTTATTTTTTTCAAAGTGAAGCCTGTAAATTAGGAGTCAAAAAAGTGAAACCTGTAGATATACCATTATTACGTGCGTTCATAATTATATAAATACGTTGCACCTATAGTCGTCGTTCAGTCTGTCCGTCTGCATGCATATAGCAATGCAAAAACTATCCAACCGAATTATTTGAAACTCAAAATATATAATTAGTGCATATTTTGTCACTTCAAATTCTATGAAAATCAGATTTATAGTTCAATTACAGGGTCAATAAAAAGTATTCTGTTACATTACGGCCAATGGGAAAAAGTACTTTCAAGTGCATTTTAATGATGTTACACCCTTTCGAACATAAAATAGATATGCATCCATGAAGTATATACGAAAATATATATTCTATAAAATCTAAGCTCCAAAGAATATTTCTTATTAATTTACAAGGCCGCACAAATCAATTCCATTACAAATGCCATAGAGGGAAACATTATTTGGGGCGCGTTTTAATGCTATGAAACAGTTCACATTTTTTTTTGTATACAATACAGTTTCCGAAATACTGTACACTATTACACCAAAATCTGAATATTTTTAAAACTTCGTTGCATTCACCTCATTCGATACGTTTGACGTGTAATTTCCGATTTGTTTGAAATCCTAATCATGCGGAATGAGAAAAAAATACAGTGAAACTTCTGTTAAAGGCCACCCCTATTCAAGGGCCACCTCTATTAAGGGCCAATATTTTTAGGAACGAAAAATTTTCCCATAGACATAATGTTAAATTTACTCCCATTAGGGGCCACATCTACCCCTCATAAAGGCCATTTTTTTCACATGTGCCTTATATCCTAAACAGGTGTACTGAATTCTTGAACCAAAAGATAAGAGTTCAGCAAACAATTGCTTTTGGAACAAAAAATGCAAAGGGAGATAGGAGGGTTCAGTAACACAATGAAGTGAGATTACAAGGTGTCCTCACACTTTGTTTGACATTTCAACCTGTAGGTATTGGCTTAGTAGGGAAACCTGACCCTTTGTTGTGGACTCACAAAGGATAACAGGTTATCTAGAAAAACTGATTGCACATTTACTAAACCTGTGAATGTGTGAATGCATATGGAAGCAAAATTTTCACCATAGAAATTTTATGCTCAGGATTATGTAAAATTTGAAACTATGACACCTAAACCAAGCAAAAGAATACATTTGGGTTTGAATGACAAAATCAAAGTTCTTAATTGTCATGACCAAGGAATATCTGCAAGGAAACAGGCATTACAGTGTAATTGCAGCAAAAATTAAATAAACAATATTGTTAAAAACCAAAAGAACTTACTGAAAGAATATGCAGATTTTAAAAATAGCGGTATAAAAAGAAAGAGAAATGAAAAATTTGGTGATATAAATGACGCTGTAATTCAGTGGTTCAATTGTGCTAAGATTAAAAACATCCCATTAAGTGGTACTTTGGTGAAAGGAAAAGCCATTCAGATTGCAGAATCACTTGGCGTAGAAGATTTTTGTACAAGTAACAGATGGTTGAATAAGTTTTGTAATAGAAACTGTATTTCTTTTAAAACTTTATGCGGTGAATCAGCTGATGTTGATGAAGAATTGTGTGAAGAATGGAAATCACGTCTTCCAATCATTTTGGCAGGCTATGAAGATCGTGATGTATATAACTTAGATGAGACAGGGCTTTTTTCCGTGCTTTTCCTACTAAAAGTTTAGTTGAGAAAACAGAAGATAGTGGGTTTTCTAATCACAGCTTTTCATAGGTCCATGTGCAATTTTATGATTAAGTACCGTGAGTGGTCTCATTTTGTTCCTTATGTATTGTAGACTAAGAAAAGCGATGGTGGACATCCGGGACCCGCGATTGGGGAGGGGGAGGGGAAGGGTTGAAAAGTGCAAGGGAAAAGAAATCCCATTTCACAAAAAAAAAAGAAAATTTTCTATAAATATTAATGTTTAAAACATTTATAGATTAGGAAAAACATTTAGGGACATCCAGGACCCGCGACTGGGGAGAAGAAGGGGAAGGGTTGAAAAGTGCAAGGGAAAAAAATTCCATTTCATAAAAAATAAAGAAAATTATGTATGAATATTAATGTTTAAAACATTGATAAATTAGGAAAAACATTTGCGGACATCCGGGACTCGCGACTGGGGAGGAGGAGGGGGGAGGAGAGGAATTTAAAAGGGCAATAAAAAAATTCTGTTAAAAAAATATGCATAAATATCAAAGTTTAAAACGTTTACAGAATGAGAATGGCATTGGTGGATATTTGGGACTTGTGACTAGAGAGACGGAGTTAAGGCAAGAGGAGGGATGGAGAGGGGACGGAAAGTGTTGAAATAGGCAAGAAAAAAATGCCATTTAATATATATATATTAGTATTTAAAGCTTTTATAGTATAAGAAAAGCAATAGTGGGCATCCCGGACCCGCAACTAGGCAGGGGGGAGGGAAAATGGTTGAAAAGGGCAAAAAAAATTCCATTTCAATATATATATATTATATATTAGTGTTTAAAAATTTTACAGAATGATAAAAGTATAGCGGACATGCCAGACCCTCTACCGGAAAAGGAAGGGTGGGAGAAGGTTGAAGGTAGAAAGATAAAACCAAATAATTTGTTGTAGTTGAATATCAACTACAGAAGTCATTATAGAAATAAAGGATGACAAAAATTTGTTTAACTGTCTTGTTCTATGCCGCTCGCGTCCTGATATAAATTTGAAAGAATGTATCGGGAAATACGAGTTGAGTGCAGTTCCACGATCCTTATTCGCAAGTGATGGAACGATGTATAAAACCCAGTCCAAAAGTAAGCTATCCATCATTCAGAAGAACTTTGCACAAAAGACCAAACAACGGACATTCTCAATGGGGGGGGGACCTTTCCTTCTTTGGGGACTAGCAGAGGTGCTGTCCAACTTAAAATCCTCTGACTCTGCTGTTGCAATCATAGATGGTATGACAGAATTACATGTATTGATACCTTCAAAAGGCACTAAAACTGTTGCTGATTTGGCGGATCAGTTCAGAGAAAAATTTTTAATCAAGTACAATGAATATTCAGAAATACATATCATTCGATACTTATTTTGAGAATTCTCTAAAAAATGCCACCAGAAAAAGACGGCAGCTTCGTAACCCACCTGTTATACACAAAGTTGAAGGAAAGATGAGCATGAAAACTGTCACCATGAAAAAACTTTTATTTCATTATACAAATAAAGACTTGCTTACTGTCAAATTTGCTCAAAAATGTGCTAATTTAGAAAAAACTGTTATTATTTCATATCGTGGTGAAGTCAAATGAAATAAACCAATGGTAGAAGACATCAACCCTTCACAAAAAGAAACTGATACAAAGTTAACCCTACACGTAGTACTTGCAACTCAAAGAGGAGCTAAAAAATTAACAATTTTTTCACGAGATACCGACGTTCTTATACTGGCGATCAATAAATATCCAGAGTTACCAAGTGATACAGCATTAGTCTTAACTGGTCCTTAGAAGCGAAACATTTCTGTTGGCTTAATATATAAATCTTTAGGTCATAAAAGATCTAATACTTTAGTGGGACTGCATTTTATTTCTGGATCTGACACCACTGGTTCATTCAGTGGTAAATCAAAAACCAGTTTTTGGAAGAGCTTCATAAATGCTAACGACAGAATTCTGAAAGCACTTGCCGTATTAGGTCAAACAGATATATCCTTGAAAATGAAATATATATTGCACTTGAAGAATAAATATGTTTAGTGTATATGCCAAAATTAAACATTAAAACATTGAGTGAGCTAAGATGGTGGTTATTTATAAAAAAGCAAGCTGAAGGAGCAAATATGCTTCCAACTCAAGCCGCCCTTTACCCAGCCTTAAGAAGAGCTCGTTACCAAGCAATAATATGGCAAAGAGCACACATTTTTAAAGCCTAATATTCTACCCCCAACAGATTTTGGTTGGATGATAAAGGAAAAAGAATACCTACTTGCCATGTGTGACATGCCATATGATCCTCAAGAACTGGTTTAATCGATGCATTGTTCGTGTGTCGAGTCAAGATGTGTAGTATCCTGTAAATGTCCACAATATGGATTACCTTGTACTGAAATGTGTTCATGCTCGGGTGAGACTGATAAATGTGATAATGTTGGAGGCCTTGATGATGTAAATTATGATGACAGTGATACCGATGATCCTACTTTGTTCTGAAGTTAAACTTTTACTTGCAGTTTAAAATTTGAAAATTTTTACTATTTAAGTATAAGATGCATAATATAGAATAACAATACAAAGATAATAAATAATATTTAGCGTTAAAAAATTTGTATCGTTTATTATTTACATCACTCAGTTCCTTTTCAATTATCCTTATTACTTATTTTTTCCCTTGCACTTTTCAACCCTTCCCCTCCTCCTCCCCAGCCGCGGGTCCCGGATGTCCTCAAATGTTTTTCCTAATCTATACATGTTTTAAACATTGATATTTATACATAATTTTCTTTATTTTTTATGAAATGGAATTTTTTTCCTTGTACTTTTCAACTCTTCCCCTCTCCCTCCCTAGTCGCGGGTCCCGGATGTCCATAAATACTTTTCCTAATCTGTAAAGATTTTAAACATTAATATTTGTACATAATTTTCTTTATTTTTTATGAAATGAAATTTTTTCCCTTGCACTTTTTAACCCTTCTCCTCCCCCTCCCCCGTCGCGGCTTCTGGATGTCCGCAAATGTTTTTCCTAATCTATAAATGTTTTAAACATTAATATTTATACATAATTTTCTTTATATTTTATGAAATGGAATTTTTCCCCTTGCATTTTTCTACTCTTCCCCTCCCCCTCCCCTCCCCAATCACGGTAACCGGATGTCCACAAACGTTTTTCCTAATCTATAAATGTTTTAAACATTAATATTTATAGATAATTTTCTTTTATTTTTTATGAAATGGAATTTTTTCCCCTTGCACTTTTCAACACTTCTCCTCGAACTCCCCCTCCCCAGTCGCGGGTCCCGGATGTCCATCATCGCTTTTCTTAGTCTACAAGACATGGAACAAAATGAGACCACTCACTATACTTAATCATAAAATTGCACACGGGATGTAATTAGAAAACGGACTAAGAGGCAAAAGGAGGGAAACAATCTAAATAGAGACTCACTGTGTGTTTTTGTGTTAATGCTGCTGGTGAAAAGGAAAAGCCTATAGTCATTTGGAACTCCAAGAAACCTCATTGTTTTAAAGGTAAAGACTAATCACAAATGGAGTTATAGTATCATCATAATAAGAAGGCATGGATGACTATGGAAATTTTTAAAGAATGGTTAATTAGCTTTGACAATAAAATTACAAGGCAGAAAAGTCATTCTTTTTTTGGATAATGCACCATGTCACTCTTACGAAAACTTGAAGAGTGTAAAACTTCAAGTCTTGCCTCCAAATAGTACGTCGAAAATGCAACATCTAGACCAAGGAGTTATTCGCTGTTTTAAATTGGAATATCGACGTTTTATTTTGCGAAAACTCCTTTTTCTTATAGATTCTGATAACAATTCATCTGAAATCATTAAATCTATTACAGTATTAGATGGGGCCATTCAATGGATAAGACTTGCCTGGGAAAATGTGAAAAGACAGACTACTGTAAATTGCTTTAAAAAAATGTGAATTAAGCAACACAGCATTAAAAGTCATTATTGATGCTGCTGATTTAAAAAATGATGTGGTTCAACTTTCGAAAGTTGCTGATATTGAATATGATCCAGATTGAAATAAATATGAAAATATGGTGGAATGCTATGATGATTTATCAGAAGATTTGGAGAAAAGAATTATACATAACATAGATACAGGTAAAACATAAAAAAATATTGTTTTAAATAAAAAAATGTGTTATTATTTTTTTTTCAAATTTTTTTTTAATTATATTTCAGGAGTTCAATTTGATTCAGATAGTGATAACGAGGCTGATGAGTCTGCAGCTGCGAATATATCCTCTCAGGAAACGCTAACAGAAATAAATAAAATAATATCTCATTCTAAGGCATTAATAAATGATGAAAATTTAAATAATGTATTCTATAAAGCAAAAGAATCATTAGAAGCCAAAATTGTCTCTGAAAATATTATGAAAAGTAAACAAACTTCAATGGAAATTTTTTTCAATCATGTATGGAGACTGAAAATGTTAATAATCAGTTTTTTCACCTATATAGGTTTTTATTTCCTTATTTTAGTTGGGGGGGTTTTGTCACCCCTATTCAAGGGCCACCCCTCATAAGGGCCAATTTTCAATGGAACGGCAAGTGGCCCTTACAGAGAGGTTTCACTGTAGCCCCAAAGAAAATGTAAAGTATGTAAATCACACATCCCTTTAAAATGAATGTTCTACTATTTCAAATATTACTTATTGATCTCTTGAAGATTTTTCCTAGATGAATTTTAATTTTGTGAAAAGGACGACCCCGGTTATGTTTGGACGTTAGTTGTTGTGCTGGAGAAAAAGTAGTAAAATACTAAAGCTTTTTTCGAAAACCACTTATATCATTAAAATAATTAAAAGTTCTATGATTAATGTTTCTGTAATCATAATGTTGTGTATCGACGTATCAATAACTGTAAAAACATTGTCTTTGATGGTATTACCATTGCGTCTGCCACCATAAGATAGAAAATCATTTGTTTTAATTATTTTATACATTTTCTTCTATTACTGCTCAAATGTGTCTGGGATCGACAAACTGAGATTGTAAAAAGTATTTTGAAAAGTCCTGATTACGTCTGATTTTGATTTAATTTTGTGAATATCATATTATTAATAAATATTTAAATGCATTAAAATCCGTTATATAGGTAATAGAAATTAAGACACTCCCATTAATTATTGATAGGATCTCGATAATTGTAAATATTTTCTTTTTTTCTTTCACTGCTTTAAAAGTAGTGATATTTTTCTTAACCATTTTAAAAATGTTTGCTGTTTTCGGTCGAGAAGGGACCTTGTGGTGACCACATTTTATTTATTTTTTATTATTGGTCCAGGAATATTAATGTTTAATCCATTACGTATGGATTATATGATTCGTTTATTACGTAAGCCACGAATTGATGATATGAAAAATGACGTAGTAAGTTGTACCAAAACATTTTTTCCTTTTTTGACCAAAAATAACCCAAGCACATTTCAAAAACCATGACAATTTCAAATCAAAAGTTTGGAAAACAATTTCCAAAACTTCATGGAATATACAAATCAGTGCAAACAAGAAATAAAATTGGATATTTGGGAGCATGAATTAATTTCTGTTAAAGTTATTAAAATGGCACAGCATCTCTTTTTGTATTTTAGATAACTTAAAGGACACTGACTGATTATAAATATCCGCACTTCATAAAAATATCTCTGTTGATTCCCGGATATCTGATGGTAAATAAAATCTTGACAGATAAATTATTCTGCTTTTTTTAATCCTTTATCTTCCAAGTTACTTATGAAGAAATTGCTTCATATCTATAATTATTCTGTTTAATATCTGAGGATAATACTGGAAGGGAATTTTTAAATGATAATTATGTGAAATTTACATATGTTACATCATTAAAACTGGTTAAATATATCGGTAATTATAACTTTTTTTTTTAAATTTCCAAAAATAATAAGATTAATTAACCAAAAATATTTGTATCGAAATATTAAAATTCTCTAAAAAGCAATGTATTCAAATATATCATAATGCTCTTTGTAAATAAAAAGGCTTTTGCAGTTTAAAATATTTCATACAACTCTTTGCCATAGAAAAAAAAAGTCGCACCTATGAAAATCATTAAGAAAATTATCACTTTTTGAAAATATTTCGCTTCGACAATTTCTCTACTCTATCTAAAAAAAGATTTATTAGTAGACTGAGTAAATATTTTTTACATTAAAATTTCTTTAACGGTACTTAAAAGTATCGTCAGTACATAAAATGTTAAATCGATCAGAAAAGGTTCTTTGCTGCATAATCTGGCCAAAGTTGTTGTTCTCTTGCTGTATTTGTTGTTTGCTATGCGTTATTTAATTGTAGTTTTAAGTTTTCTGCTTCGCGAAGCTATATTAATCTATGCTATACTGTCTAATCTAATCTAAAAAACTATCATAAATGATTTTGAAAATATCGCCATTTTGTACGATGACACATATGTCAATCTGAATAAAAGTATTTTATCACTTTTATAGCATTTTCTTGTTATTGTATTTTACACATATAGTCATCTATAAAGATACTTTATCCAGAGTAATAGACAATTAATGAATATTGCCCAGTTAAACTGATGGCATTGAGCTCACAGGCTACGCATACTAATTGTACATTACAGCCTTGTATTTTCGTTAATTCCGTTCGAAAAAAAATTAAGAAGGGGAAACAGCTCTCTCCTTTCTCCTTTTTTATACTTAATCATTGAACTTCCTAAACTATCAAGTACATGCTTTATCATATTAAAAAATCTATATCCAAAATTCAGAGCAAATCGGATAATTCTTAATAAAAACCCATTTAGCATTTATATAACTTAAGAGGAGTTATTCCCCTCTTTTATACTTAACCATTAAACTTCCAAAACTATTCAGAGATTTGAACGAAATCTGACAATTCTGATTGAAAAATCCATTTATGCAAGTTAAGGGGAGGGGCATGAGCCCTCCGTTTCCCCTGTTTATACTTATTCAATGAACACATAATAACAGCCACGGTATCGCCTCATCCGAATGATCCTATATCTAAATTTTGAAGGAAAACTGTTAATTCTACATGAAAATCCCGTTTATATCAATTAAGGGGGAAGGGGCATGAGCCCCCCGTTCCCCCTGTTTATACTTATTCAATGAACACATAATAACAGTCACGGAATCGCCTCATCAGAATGATCCTATATCTAAATTTTGGACAAAAACTGTTAATTCTGCATGAAAAACCCATTTATATCCATTAAGGGGAGGGGCATGAGCTCCCCGTTCCCCCTTTTATACATATCGAATGAACTCCAAAAACTATTCAGGGAAGCACTTTATCAGGATATACCTATATACAAAATTTCAAGTGGATCCGATATTTTTATCATGAGTTATCGCGTTACGCACGAACGCACATACATACAGAACGTACGGGCACATAAGCTCTCAGGCTATGATAGCCTGTGAGCTAAAAATCGATATTTATTAATGCAATCATCTGCGATATTTTTTTTTTTTCAATTTCGTTCCTATTGAAACTTGGGCTCCAATGTCGATAAGAAAAGATGTCTAATATCATTAAAAGGTTGTTACGTTTAAACAAAACTTGAATTTATATCTATAAATGTGTAGCAAAAAAAGAGAGAATGGGTGTATTTTTGACTTACTTTAATATTACATCCGAAAAAAATAAATGCAAATGTAGATTTTAAAATAATTATTCTCAGCTAAACTTATGTTGTGTAAATGAATACTCATGATTCAAAATAACTATCGAAATCTATGTGATAATCTCAGAAATTGTCTTTTTATTTTATTTATTATTATTTTTTGAGCGTGACGGTCTTTTTTTAAATAGGGTTATTTTTTGCAAGAAAAAAAAATTACATTACTAGAACCATAAGAAATTGTTATAGAGCGTATTGTATAACCATATGAAATTGAGTTTATCAGAATTTTGAAATACGTTCTACCTTGGAGAATATATTTTACAAAATGAGTAATATTAATGGAACTTTTATTCTGGGACTATGCTTTGATATAGATTTGTAAATATAAATTAAATAATTACTGTTTTTTTTTTTTTTTTTTTTTTTTTTTTTTTTGAAGCAGTATGACAAAAATTATGTATTTTAAATAAATAATATGTAACATATAAATAGTATATAAAATGTTAAATTTATATTTTTTTCCTTAAATACATAACATGCTACATTATTTTGCGATAAACGGTGTTTGGTGTAATGACGATGAAAATTGATTTTGCAAATGCCATGCATAGTTTTCGCTGCATATAACATAATTCATGCGATAATGCAGTTCCCTAATTAGTTGGTATCAAATAGCTAATAGGCTGCATTATGCAGTGCTTAATCACCCGTATGTAATTTCATAGTTTGAGGAAAAGTGTTCTTCGGGAATGTAATTTATGGCACATTTAATAAAGATTATGTCATCAAAAAGAATTAATCAATAAAAATTTATGTATCCTAAAATTGTTTTCAAATTTAGCAATAGAAGAAAAAAATATATATGTTTAATTAATTAATTAAAAAACTCCAATTATAGATATTTATAAAGCATTCTAAAACAAAACCATTCTGATTTAATACATTATGTAATTGCTTGAAGTGAGTTTTAATGACCTTAAACTATTTTGAAAGCAATCAAAAACAGGAATTTTTCCAAATGTATGAAAAACTATTTATTCCCTGATTAAATTTAGGTCTTTGATTTCATCTGCCATAGCTCTTCTAAATTCCAGCTATCCTGGACAAATGCGGTGGACACATTTCACTTAAACATTCTTTTGGCAATAACATCTCATGTGTTATCTGACACAATGAAACCGCAAGCAAAGGAACTCTAATAATCTTCGGATACATAATTAAATTAAATTATTAATAATAGAATCATACTTATAGGCAAAGAAATCATATGATTTGTAATTTTTGAAACTGAGTGAAAAAAAAGGGTGCAGACAGATAATCGAAATCAGTACCTTTACTTTACTGCCAATGCTTTTCGAACTATGTTAATAAGTTTGGGCAACTGTTGTATGTTGTACTATTTTAGAAGAGAAATTAGATGTCATTTCCGAAATTTTTTTTAATGAAAAGCTTCTATTGGATATATACAGAATAAACAAGCCAGCGTTCCAAGAACACTGGAATTTAAACCGTAAGTCTTGGTTTAGAGTTCTGGTCCGGATATTTTTTTATTGTGTAGAAAAGGTGGAAGTTAATCAATATGATTGTGTTAAAATAATTAACACATAAGAGTTATTTTTTAAACAGCTAAATTTGTGTATACTCTTCAAAAATAAGGAATAAACACCCTTTACAAAAATTTAATAGAGTTTTAGACTACGTTATTTAAATTTTTCATGTTTTTGTGACAGAATAAAACGTATCATAAATATATAAATATGTTATTTGTGTTATGTAATAAATGTCATTATCCTGTGTGTCCTTGTCTCGACCTTAGATCAAATGTTTTTCTTAAAATAAAACAATAAAAATAGTATATGCGATAAATTTGTGAATTAAATAACTAAAATCTATTTTATAACAAATTTTTGAAAAAAATAAATGCTTTATGTGGTTTGCATGTTTTTGAATTTTTTTTAAAAATGTCCTTAGGTTTTTTGTAATTTCTTATGTCAGAAAATGAAAGTAATGTTTCTAAATTGGCGACAGTAATTTTACCACAGAAATCACCTATGAACAGTTGTCATCAAGAAAGAGACTATCTTGAATTGTTCTTTTTGTAGAACCAAGCATGGAGAAATAAAGCTTTCCAGTTGCATATTGTTAGGTATTTTTATTCACTACCATTAACATATGTCTCGTTCATTTGCTCACTGTTAAAAAAATTCTGAAATTCACGAACATTTTTTTCCTAAATTTCACAGAAAAGGTCCCTTTTCACAACAAAAGGGCATTTTCCGTTACAAATCACAAAATTCCATCATATATCCTTAAAATAACGAAACGGATGGAAATATAAACGAAATATGGAGACACTCCGTGGTGTGGGGGGCACCATAGCCGAGTGGTCAAGACACCGCTAATCGTCTGCGAGCGCAGATTATGGGTCCGGGTACCACTGGCCCCATGGAATAATGAAAACATAAAAAATCTCTTTTAAAATACATTTTTCTGTTTATTTTTCTCTTATTTCTTATTTAAAATCTTTTAATTTATTAGCCAATAAATAAATAAATAAATAAATAAATAAATATTGTACAACAATTTCAAAAAATTGTCTCTCTCTCTATTTTTCTTTCTTTTTTTGTAAAAAAGTTGTTATTAAAAAATTTTCATTCATTCATTCAAAAAAAAAAAAAAAAAAAAAAAAAAAAAACAGTGGTTTTAACCAGTGATTTTTTTTAATTTAAACTATTTAAAAAATTAAAATTGATTAAAAAATAATAAGTATTATGCAACAGTCTAAAATAAAATAAAAGAAACCGTTTACAAATATTCTAAGGAATATATTTGAAAGGAAATATTTAAAAAGCACAACAGATTTTCACACTAACTCATAAAAGACATTTTTTGTACCCTCCGGCATCCGCAACTTTGGCTCAGTTCGTAAGGATTTGTAGCGCTATCAAAGGGTCCCGAGTTCGATCCTCAGGACGGCGTGAACTAAATTATACAAAATAATAATAATAATTAAGTAAAAAAACATAGAAGCTTAAAATCACTGCGTAGTTTCGAATTCTTTGACGATTAATCGATTCATTAATTTTAAAAATTATATTAAATTATTATTATTAAAAATCAAACTTTGTAACGGAAAGATACTGATTCTTCAAACGGAGTTCTCCCTTCTTGTATTTCCCACAACGGAAAATTTACTAACGGAACGGTAAAAGTTCGGCTACTTTGCTGCCGGTTGTTTCACCGTGAATTCACAGATTTATTTTTAACAGTGCTTAAATTTTGTAATGAAAACTTAATGCACAATTAAGTGTTATTTGATTTCAATTTTTAATGTTATCTTTAACTGTTATGCATTTTTGTGTTGTGTATATAGTTATGATAATAGCCGATCTAACTTTACTTTTTCTCATTTCCCTGGCAATTTTTCTTGTTCTTGATTTGTGTAACTGTCGATTCCCTGTCTCTCTTTACCATTACTTTGCCATTTAAATTTTAAATTTTAAATTTAAAATAAATAAAAATTTTAAGTTTATTTTTTGAAAGACTTTATACTTCTGAATCTGAATCTGAATCTGAATACTTTCAAAATATGTATTTTTTTAAGTATGAAATACAGAAATTAAAAAAAAAATCCCAGTCGGCTTGGCCTATAGGCGGAGGTAGATTTCGAAGAGTGCTCATTTCAACAACAAAAAATAAATTTGATTACAGATAAATCCAGTTTCACAACTTTATTTGTCCTCTTTTGAAAAAAATTTTTATTTCATTTTTCTGTAAGGACTGGTTTTATCAGAATCATCTTAAGCTAAATTCGGATCAAATGCCCATTTTGACAACATATTTTGAAATAATTCTGACTTTATTCATAAAATCGACTAATACGGTACATTATATAATTTCTAAATAACAAAAGACTGTCAATTGAATGCGTTTGAGAGCAAAATTGAATTTAAAAATGAGTTTTAAAACAAACAATTTTGAGTACAACCTCAATTCTTAATCATGATAGCTTCGGGAAATTTAGCGCGAGTGCCCACTTTGACAGCATTTTTAAAAATATATTCAGCCTTTATCAAAAAACTGAACAATGCGGGACATTACACAGCTCCTATATAAGAGAACCTGTCAATTGGATGCGTTTGAGAGCAAAACGGAATTTAAAAATGAGTCAGAAAAAACGCAATTTGTTATTTCAATGCTTCCTCAAATTTTCAATCACGATAACTTCTGGAAATTCTGTTCAAAATACCCTTTTTGGCGCAGCCTTTTTTGAAATATAATCTGTCTTTATCCAAAAATTGACCAATGCGTCATATTATACAGTTCCTAAATAAGAGGACTTGTAAACTGGATGCGTTTGAGAGTAAAAATGGATTTAAAAATGAGTCAGAAAAAACGCAATTTCTTATTTGAATACTTCCTCTAATATCCTATCACGGTCACTTCGGGAAATTCTGTTCAAAATACCCTTTTTGGCAGCCTTTTTTGAAATTTATTCTGTCTTTATCAAAACTCTGGCCAATGTTTCACATTATATAGTTCCTAAATAAGAGGATCTGCCATTTGGATAAGTTTAAAATAAAAAATGAATTAAAAAAACGATTCAGAATGTAAGCAGTTTGGATTAGAGGTTTTTTTCTCCAACTCCAATTTTTGTTTAATTTATTTTTGCTATAGGAATTGATCCTACGAAAAACTTGTCAATACAAATGTTGTAGATATTATTGAGAAGATGTAAAGTAAATTTAATTGGATTTGATAGTTTAAAAATTGACAAAGTTATGGATTTTTTTCTTTTTCCAAACCCCTTTTTATTTTCGTTTTTACTTTTTTTTACCGATAAGAGTTAGTCCTATCAAAAATTGCAAATACAAAAGTTTTATATAATTTTGAGAATATTTATAAAAAATTTAGGTGGATTTGATATCTTGAGAACTGACAAAATTATGATTTTTTTTCTCCCAAAAACCCTATTTTTTTCGCCTTTTGAGACCATTTTTAACTTTATCAAAATTCCGCCATGCATAAACGTTTGGCCTATTATTTAGACGCAATATAAACTTTAAACTGATTCGATATCTATTTTCATTAGTTATGGTTTTTTTTTTCCCCAAAAACGCCCCCTATTTCGACCCCCTTGGTCCGATTTTGCCCATTAACGAACTTAGCCGAGATTTTATCCCCTTTGATTTTATGTACCAGTTTGGTGGAGATTGGAGATATAGAAGTTATCGTGTCCATAAAAAAGTGATATATATATATATATATATATATATATATATATATATATAGTTAGTTGGATAGATATATAAACTGATGCGAATGCAATAGGTAGTATTCCATACGAAATCTACCTAAAAAAATATATGAAATACATTTCGGGTTTCTACGAGTAGAAGACACTTTTGATAGATTCATTTACATGTGCTTTAAGTCAATTTCTCAAGTTAGTAAAATAAATAATAAGGAAAAAAATGCAATTTTTAGAAAATTAAAAAAATGTTCCATTTTTATTTCTAAAAAACCCCAATATTTTTTATAAATTATTAGTTTATTTTTCTTTACGTATTTATATAAAATTTAAATGATACATGAAATATTCTTTCAAGTCACAATTTATCATCATTTATATTCTAAGATATACTAGATTGTACAAGAGAAGTTTACTTCGAAATAAGGAACTGGCAATTATTTAGACATATTCATATATTTTTAACTTGCATGTTCTTTTAATTTAAATGCAAATGAGATACAGAATATGTGTAGTTAATTTGTCTCACTGGCAAAACAGTTATGAAAATTTCCAAGTAATATTAAATGGAATAGTATAGAATGCAAAATAGAAAAGAAACGCAAGAGAAAAAGCTTTTTTATAAAATCAAAGACAACAGATTATTCATACCAGATTTGCAGTGTTGATTGAAGAATTCATAATAACAGAAGCGAAAACTTCAGATTTGAAATTTGCAAATTGTAATATCAAGGAATATGTCAAGTTTGAAAGTTTTGCAATCAATGTGAAATTCGAATACTCCTCTATTTTTTCTCTCTTTCTTCTCAAATTTTCCTTTTACTGTCTTTGTACTTTTCTTATGTTGATATTCAATAACTTTTGTGCGTTTTAAATTCGTGAGCGAATAATTTGTAAGAATTCAGAATGAAACATTTAAGGATACTTCTAAATTTCAAATAAAGGATTTTTTGTCTTAAGATTCTGATATAAAATTGAAATCAAAAGATCTGTTGGATCATTCGACTGAAAACAGAAAACAAACTATTTTCTGCAAGCTACTGGAAATTTGATATAATAATAGTGAAGCATATTACTGACATAAAGCAGAATTTTACAACGTTATATGAGTTATATTGTAAGAAATTAATGTTGAGGTAATAGAATTTAACAAATATGAATAATTCTTGAAATTTCGATTTTTGCAAATATGTATTGTGGGAGATTTAAAATTAATTTTTATTGATTTTATGAACAGATGAAAGAAAAATAGAAAAGCGATGATAATCCAATGTTAATGATATTTCCGATAACATCGTAACCCGTCAATCTACTCTGTCTTCACATGCTTGTTCCTGGCAAAAATAAAGATTGTACTTAAAAAAAAAAAAAAAAAAAAAAAAAAAAAAAAAAAAAAACCAGTTGAAGATGGGTATGGAGAGAAAAAATCTATCTATGAAAAATTAAAAAAAAAAACATAGTAGAAAACTAGTTTTAAAAAGAAAAATATGTTGAATATCAACATTCATAAAGAAACTCATAATTAAAAAGTCTTATGTGATGCTATTCTTCATTACTTTACCTTTTTCAGAGAGACTATAAACAAAGTAAACAAAAAAATATACTTTTATTAATTTTGTCGATGAAACACCTTTTAAAAATGGTTTTAAAAATCACCAAGAACCCTAGCTCGAAGTTCGTTTCAAATGCAATTGAAAAGACCATTCAAATGAAGTAGCCGATTGTTCTTGTACTCTTGGCATTACGAATTCAGTTGTTCATGTAATTAATGACGCTGGAAGTATTCCGTCTGAGTACCGTGTTCATTAATCGACCGTCGATCGCAATAGGCCTGACAGGCACATCACACTTCTGTTCTCCTCTTCGCTACTACAGTGTAGATTTTCATACTTTGAGTGCAATAAACGATTGAATTTTCATTTAAATTCGAAATATTTTCTCTTTGTACATCTTAATAATTTTTACTGATCAGTCATAAAGCGTTAAAATTACGTAAGATAATTGCTAATGATGACTTTCTAACGGGTGCTCGTGAGAATCATTGCTCCCGGCATGGGAGTCCCAGAGCGGCCGATGTAAACAAAAATGTTAAACAAACAATAAAATTTACTGCATGATTTGATGTAGGTTCACATGAGTAATTAGACTTAGCTGTGTGAGCACTTAGTTCTTTTTTTAAATATTAAACTTACATTAAATTGTATTGAATGTTTGGGTGTAAATTACATGAATAATTTCACTTTTGTCATTTTTATCGATTTTCATTAGTTTGTAAAAAAAAAAAAAAAAAAAAAAGTTATGATGCTGTCATCTAAAACATTTAAGTTTTTCTTTTAATTTTTTGTGTGTCGATTTAAATTTAATAATCTATTTTTAAATCTTATATCTTAACTTATATCAATAGAATCTCATTTTACTGCATTTTAAAGTGAAAGCAATTTCGTGCCTTTACGAATTAAGAAGGAGAATTAAAAAAGCGCATCAAAGGAGTAATCTACACGAAAGTTAGAATTCCTTTATCCAGAAAAACATAACAATGAAATTCAGTGTAATTATCTGAAATCGTATTCATGATATTCAGTGAAAATGCACAAGTGAATTCAAGTTTAAAAGAACAGTAACAGTCCCATTGAGTATATTAACAGAATGAGTGATGATATTGATTTCGAGTTTAAATTCGTTAGACTGCTATAATCTTATATTATAATGCGAACAAAAATTGTGTGTGTGTGTGTGTGTGTAAATTTTATCTCAAAAACGGCTCTAACGATTTTCGCAAAAATTTGGATTTTACCATTTTTGGGCACAAGAAGACCATTGGGCTAGTCACATGTTCGAGAAAATTCGATTATTGGGCCATTTTGGGTCATAATGGGTCAGGATCTAGCTATCTATATCTAGAGAATGGCTGGATCGATTTTAAGGAAATTTTGTATCCGATCATTTTTTAGCACGAAAAAACTATTGGGCTGTGTCACATGTTCGAAAAATTTCGATTAGTGGTTTATTTTTGAGTCATTTTGGGTCAAGCCATTTTATGTAAAAAACGGCTCTAACGATTTTGACCAAATTTTATGTTTTATCGCTTTGGATTACAAGAAGACCATTGGGTTAGGTAACATGTTCGAAAAAATTCCGTTAGTGGGTCATTTTTGGGGTCATTGTAGGTCATGCGTCTAGAGATTTTCTTACGCAATTTTGACTAAAAATTGTATTTTATGGTTTTCGGGCATGAGAAAAACATTAGGCTAGGTTACATGTTCGGGAAAAAATTTTAATGGGTCATATTGGGTTATTAAGGTTCTGGGTCAAGCTATTTATTTTTAAAGAATGTCAAAATCAATTTCATCGAAATTTTGTCTGTAACAGTTTTTTGACACGAGAGAGCTATTTGCTAAATCACACGATCGAGATATTTCGATTATAAGAGTCATTTGTGGGTCATGATGGGTCATAATGGTTCATGGTCAAGCTATACCTAAAGAACAGGTGGATCGATTTTAACGAAATTTTGTATACATCATTTTTTTGGCTCGAGAAAACTATTGGGCTAGGTCTCATGTTCGAGAAATTTCGATTACTGGGTCATAAAGGATCTGGGTCAAATGATTGATTAAATTTTATTAGTGAGTCATTTTGGGTAATAGTGGTCGGGGTTACGAGAATATGGCAACAGCCAATTAGTTGACGATACTTGACAAAATATTGGCGGCATAACCGAAAAATCGGCTATTAAAATTACGAAAGCCAGAACACGTATTTGGCGGCAAATGAAAAAATGTCTCCAAATTTGGCTATACCTGGCAAAAAATATTGTGTTTCAGAAAATGAAGAAATTTTCTATGCATTTTTAATAGGATTCGAGATGCATGGTTAAATCAATCAGAGCCCAGCTAAAAATGCGGTTTGGATCATCATTTGGTTGTAAATTAAAAAAATAAAATAAAATTTATTAACATGTGCATAGAAACGTAGTTTTCTTATTGATTGTTTTACAGTAATAATACAGAATGAATGATACAGTGATAATACTACATCCAGGAGAACACAAAGTTAATTTTGACCGAGCTTAGCTCGGTCGCTCCTGCTAGTCTTAATTTATAGGTGGATTATTTTAAGGAAATTTGACATTTCAAAATATCAATATTAATCAACTATTAAATCGTTATTGAAAGAGATGACTAGAAATGAAATTTAATTACCTTCAGAAAAATCTGAACATTTATCAAAATCTACTTGATATATCTCTAATTACATAGATTTTGCGAATCTACAGCAGTTTTTTTATTATATACTGAAATTCTAAGCTTGAAATTTCTAGACTTGTGAAATAGTTGGCTCATACAAAATTCAGACCGACACTCTTTGCTAAAACCGATCTATGTAAACTGAATTATTTTATGTTACAATATTTAAATAATTACTTGCTACCCAGTGTAATACTACGTAAATTATTACGAAATCCCCAATTCTGTCATTAACAAAATTAAAAACTTCGAGATATTTATTCAGATGTACAGGAAACCAATTTTGATAACTTGACGAAAATTAGGTGATTACATTCAACGTAAAATGTTTTTAGGGTGTTTTATATTTCAAACAGAAATGGTACCGTCATAAATCAGAATAAATAAATGAAATTTAAGAACATTGATAGGATATTTTATCATACTATATTGCATTATGTCAAGTTTATTTTAGTACGCTCGTTGGTAGAGTGTTTGATTAAAATTAAAATGCCACGTAAGCTGTGGACACACAACACAACGACACGACATATATATATATATATAATACACAGAAAGAGACTACTAACGTTTAATAAAGAAAGTTTCTGTGTTTTTCATCAGACGTAATAAATGACTGACTAAGCTCGTAAATACTTATTTTATTCTTCAAAATGAGCCCCACTGGCTTCAATTACATGTTCCTAAAGATATACAAGCTCATAAATGCTCTTTTTGAATACCTTATTTTTGAAAATCTGAAAATTGTACAGCAGTGACGGTTACTTCGTTCGTGTTCCTGAATCGCTCTTTCCGTAGGTTGTTATCCATGGCTAAAAACAGGTAATCGTTCGATGAAGCGACGTCCTGGGAATAAAGTGGATGAGTTAAAACTTCCCGTCTCATTGTTTTAATCACGACCCTGGACATGTTTGTCTTATGATGACTGGCATTATCGTACGAAAGGAGAAGTACTGTCTTCTTGACAAGCGGCTGCTGCTTTTGAAACACAGAAGCTGAAATTCATTTAATATGTTGCGAGTAGATGTGGGTTGTAATGATTTAGAAAGTTCCTAAGAATCCATAGTGAGCTACACAGATGCTTGTCCACCAAACACATAGAATTAACTTTTTTTATGAAAGTCGGTTTAGCGGTTAATGATTCGGGGCCAGAAGTCGACCAATGATATTTTCTCTTCCAACTATGGTACATGACCCATTTTTAGTCATATTTCAGTATTTATTCCAAGACCAAGGTTTTGTTGTGGCGTGACAACAATGACAAGCACATGTTCAACCGACGAAGCTTTATTCTTTAAGAAAGAACAGAAGGAACCCCCTTGCTGTATTTCCACGTCCCTTCAATGTTATTCATATGCACTTGGGTAATTTCATTAGATATTACAATCCTAAATGCTAGCTGTTGACTGGGTTCATGAATATTCTGTTACATTTCCTTTTCAAGCTCGACTTTGTATAGGGCGATGGACAGCCAACATACGAACTTGACTACAAGGCTCCTGTCTGTGTTCGAAAATAAGGTGAACAGATTTGAGCGGCCCCTTTTTTTAACGAAGTCCTTCCAAACACGAAGGAAATTCTCCTATCGATTCTCCGTAGCTCTGTTTCCTTATATGAATTCATAGAACAAAAAAGATATCGAATACAAAAGGTCTTTTTTATCAATAACGTGTTCTTTGTACTTTCCACAAAATAGATTGCGAAACATGTGACGATAAAGATTTTTTGTCTAAATGAGACTTGAAGAAAATGTGCAGATATGACTTCATCAGAATCAGTTTCACCAAAGTTATGCGACAAAAATAACTGTTCTCAAAAACTGCACAAACTTAATAGTTGCCCGATAGTAGAAAATTTAAACCTTTTTATTGCACATTTGATACTGAAAATCTATTAGCAGTTAGTTTTGTTCCATATTGTTTGCTACTTATTTCAATAATATTACTATTTACAAGAAACTCATGCAAATAATTTTTGTATAACACTGATTAACGGAAAATCATTTGTTAATGCTCTCCCTCTCCTTAGAATAAACTATCATTGTCGGTATTTATGATATTGCGGAAGTTGAAAATTAAAAAGTGACTTTATTTTAAAAAGTTAGGTGAAAGGATTCTTTTTAATATATTTTCGCTAAAGGAAATTAATATAAACCCAGTTGTATGCATAATTTTGATTGCATTTATGCTTTGAAATAAAAGAATAGTATTGAAAGATAATTCTCATAGTTGGACTCCTAAGAAGGCTTTCCGGTTGACGGAACATGGATGAAAATCAATTATTAAATTGGCACTTTCATAATTTATTATATATTTGTGGGAGCGATTCTTTCTCCAACAGCCAAGTATCATGTCTTGTAAGGTTCTTCATATCGCAACTCTGATAGAAAAGGTTTTTAGAAAGCAGACGATTTTCTGAAAAAACTCCATTCAGACGAAAAGCCGAAGAAAAAAGAAATGAACGGAAGAGATCGTTGGATGGAATGTGGGGAGAGTTGGTGTTGACTTTAGAAGAATGTTGATTAAGATGACGCGATTAAGATGTTTTAATTAAAGTTTCCTTTTGAATGTTCGAATTGTAAATATTAATATGTAAATATCTTTTTTGTAAATATTAACGTTTAATATAAGTCATTTAAAAGTTTAAAAACGGTGTCAGAATTTAATTTACCTCCGAGTTTATTTACTTATGTGTTCGAAAGAACTTTTATAAGAAGAATCTCCATAAATTTTGGTGTCAGAACCGGGACAAACGAATGCCCACAGAGAAGAAATATATATATACTTTAAATAATCTGGAAGCCGTTATTATTTAGAATTGTGATGGAATCCTTGCTGGAAATTATTATGAGGAAATCTTTTTTGAATATATGTTTAATGATATGAAGCTGTTGGATACTGCGACAACAATGCTGTTTAAAGGTGTGAAGCTGAGTATCTGATTATGAAGTGAGTTTATTATTTCATTTTTCTTTTCAATAATGGAAAAATTAGTTGATTTAAAGGAATTAGAGTTTTCTTTGAAAACTGAAAAATCAGCTAGTATTAAGATATTGCACAACTTAATTTTTGGAGAAATCGGTGACAGAAATAATCGACGTAGAATTCGGAATTTTACTGGGTTTACGTTTAAAGTAGATTCCGATGAATATCAAACTAAATTCAAAGAAATTTAAGATAATTTTTCTGTTAACGACTTAATTACCATTTGCAATGTTTTGTGTATAAATAATTCGGGAACTTTTGATGAAATTGCTGCCAGAATAATTTCTAGTTTATGTGATTTTAATATTTTAAAAATTAATATGATAGCCGATGTAGGTACTCTTAGTGATGACGAAAGTGTTGATGAATTTAATGATGATTTACAAGATAAAACTAAAAATATTTCAACTGTTTTTGAGAATAATATGAGAAATGATTATGGTAGTTCTAATTGTGAAAGTAATGAAAATCAGAAAATTCTAATTCCTGATTATGTTATTAAACCAAGCATTTCTATTAATGATATTGAAAGTATGATTACAATGTTTGAAGGTACTCAAGTACAAAATATTAATAAATGGATTGCCGATTTTGAAGATATTGTTTCATTATTTAACGTTAGTGATTTGCACAAATTGATTTTGGCTAAACGCCGTATGACAGGCAAAGCAAAATTATTTCTTGAAAGTGAAACAAATATTAATTCATGGTCTAAATTAAAAGCCCTACTCATATCTGAATTTGGTCAAACGTGCAATTCAGCTGAATTACACGAATTGCTGTCCAAAAGAAAAATTAGACCACATGAATCGTTAGATGAATATTTTTTAAATATGAAACAATTATGCTCAAAAGGCAATATTGAATATTCTGCCCTTATTCAGTATGTAATAAATGGAATTAATGACCCCATTTCTAAAAAATCTTTTTTGTATGGTTGTCCCAATATTGCTGAATTTAAACAAAAATTAAAGATTTATGAAAAAATAAGATCGGAGTATGAAAATGCAAAATTTCATAAATATGAAGGAGCTAAGCCTAAAATTAAATCCGAAGTTGAAGTTAAGAACAAATTTAAGCCTGTAAAGCCAAATATGCGTTGTTTTAATTGTGGCGGGAATAATCATAAGAGTATTAACTGTGTAAATAAAGATAAAGGGCCGCTTTGTTTTGCTTGTAACGCTTATGGTCATAAATCATTTCAATGTAATAAATCTAAAGATACAAGTGTTAAAAATGCTCAGTCACAAGTAAACATTATTACATCCCAAGATTTAATTCTGAAAGAGATAAAGCTTTATTCTTTGCGTTTAATCTCTTTAATAGATACTGGTAGCCAAAAGACTTTGTTAAAGAAAAGTATTTATGATAATTTGAAGAACTTTGTAGAATTAAAACCTACGAGTATCTCTTTGACCGGTCTAGGAAGAGCCTCAATTAAACCCGAAGGTTGTTTCAATTCAGAAATCGAAGTAGATGGTTCAAAATTTAAAGTTACTATTTTTGTCGTTAAGGACAGTTGCATTAATTTCGATTTAATTATTGGCACTGATGTTATTCATCAAGGTACATTAACTATTTCTGAGAATAAAGTGAAACTGTTTAAAGCTGAAGTTCAGTCTAATGACTTTTTAGTTAATATTGTAAATGTTTTGGATGAGCCTAAAATTGATTTAACTCACATTGCTGACAAAAAATTACGTTCAGAGTTATACTCTTTAATTGAAAATTATGTACCAATTAAAACTAAAACAGTAGATGTTAAAATGAAAATTAATTTAACTGACGAAATCCCAGTTTGTTCTTCTCCTCGAAGATTACCGCCATGCGAGAAAAAAATAGTCGAAAACCAAATTGAGGAGTGGCTAGCTCAGGGAATAATTCGAGAAAGTTCTTCTAATTTTTCTTCGCCGGTTGTGTTAGTCAAGAAAAAAGATAACACAATGAGACTTTGTGTTGATTACAGATGTCTTAACAAAAAGACAGTACGTGAGCATTTCCCCTTGCCAGTTATTGATGATGTAATAGACCAATTACATTCTGCCGAAGTATTTACCACCATAGATTTGAAAAACGGTTTCTTTCATGTAGATGTTGAAGAAGACTCGCGGAAATACACCTCGTTTGTTACTCATGAAGGACAATACGAATTTTTGAAATGTCCATTCGGGTTGACCAATAGCCCTAGTGTTTTTCAAAAGTATATTTATAATGTATTTCGAAACCTATTAAAAGATCACATTGTTGTCATTTATATGGATGATTTAATAATACCTGCTAAAAACGAAGCTGAAGGTCTAGAAAAATTAAAACTTGTACTCGAAACTGCATCGGAATATGGATTAGAATTAAATCTTAAAAAATGCAATTTTTTGAAGCGTGAAATTGATTTCTTGGGGTATAGAATCATAAATGGTAAATTGTATCCCTCTCCACTGAAGACTAAAGCAGTAATAAATTTTCCCGAACCAAAGTGTACCAAAGATGTTCAAAGTTATTTAGGATTGACAGGATACTTTCGAAAATTTATAAGAAATTATTCGGTTATAGCTAAACCGTTAAGTGACCTGCTAAGAAAAGATTCAAAATTTAAATTCGATATAGAAGAACAAAGAGCTTTTAATGAACTCAAACGTATTTTGTCGTCAGAACCAGTACTTTTAATTTACAATCCCAAAAGTGCGACCGAAATCCATTGTGATGCCAGTATTGATGGCTATGGAGCTGTTTTAATGCAACAATCTCCAGTAGATAATCAATTTCATCCAGTTTATTTCGCAAGTAAAAAAACCACCGAAGCTGAACGGAAGTACACTAGTTACGAATTAGAAGTTTTAGCTGTAATTGAAGCCCTGAAAAAGTTTAGAGTATATGTGCTAGGTATCCCAATTAAAATTGTAACCGATTGTAATGCATTTAAAATGACTATGGATAAAAAAGAAATGAGTACAAAAATAGCTAGATGGGCAATAATGTTATCCGATTTTGATTATGTTATTGAACATAGACAGGGTAGCAGTATGAGACATGTCGATGCATTAAGTAGGTATCCTATTTGTATGGTAATCCAAGATAGCTTAACTTTAAAAATTATCCAAGCTCAAGAAACCGATGACCATATTAAAACAATAAAAGAAATCCTAAAGGTGAAATCTTATGATGATTATCTAGTTAAAAATGATGTTCTTTATAAATGTGTTAATGGTAATGATTTATTAGTTGTACCGGAAGACATGCAAATGAATATAATCAAGGCCGCTCACGAAAAAGGTCATTACGCAGTTGCAAGAACAGAGAAAAGTTTAGAAAATGATTTTTACATCCCTAAAGTTAAACAAAAAATTGAGAAATGTATAGCAAATTGTGTTCCCTGTATTTTAGTTAATAGAAAATGTGGTAAACAAGAAGGCTTACTTCACCCAATAGAAAAAGAAGAAACTCCATTACATACGTACCATGTTGATCACTTAGGTCCATTAGAAAGCACTAATAAAAATTACAAACATATCCTTTCGGTCATTGACGCATTCACAAAATTTGTTTGGTTGTATCCCACAAAATCTACCGATGCTGCCAAAGTAATTTCTAAATTAGAAATCCAAAAATCTATCTTTGGAAATCCAGTTCGAATTATATCAGATAAAGGTCCTGCATTTACCTCTAAAGCTTTTGAAGATTATTGCATCAATGAAAATATTAAACATATCCCGATTACCACTAGATTACCCAGGTCTAACGGCCAAGTTGAGCGTCTAAATTCTGTCATAATATCTGTTCTGTCTAAATTGTCTGTCGATAATCCTAAAAAATGGTATACACATGTAAGCAACGTCCAACAGGTAATAAATTCGACTTTTCAGAGAAGTATAAGCACAACTCCTTTTGAATTGATGTTTGGTACTAAAATGAAACTAAAAAATAACATTGAAATTACTAGTCTTCTGAATGCTGAAATACAATCTGATTTTACAAATAATCGCGAAGATATGAGAAAAAATGCTAAAAAACAGATTTTAAAAGTCCAAGAAGAGAACCGTAAAACTTACAACCTCAGACGAAAGAAAGCTAACAAATTTAAGATTAATGATGTGGTTGCTATAAAACGCACACAACAAGGTCCAGGTTTGAAGTTAAAACCAAAATATTTAGGTCCGTACAAAGTCATAAAAGTAAAAAATAATGACACCTACGATGTAAAGAAACTTGGATTCAACGAAGGACCCATGGTCACCAGTACATGTGCAGAGTACATGAAGCCGTGGACGGACGAAGCTTGAAAAAAAAAAAAGAATTTCACGGATTGTGACACTATACCAACTATGACAAACCTCTGGACTGACAACTAATAGAATTTTAACTTTATTCTCGAAAAGACGAAAAGACGTAAGGTAAAAGAAGATGAAAAGACGTATGAAAGAAGACGAAAAGACGTAAGATAAAAGAAGACGGAAGACGTAAGAAAGAAAAGACGAAAAGACGTAAGGTAATAGAAGATGAAAAGACGTATGAAAGAAGAAGACGAAAAGACGTAAGATAAAAGAAGATGAAAGGACGTAAGAAAGAGAAGACGAAAAGACGCGAAAAAAAAGTATATGAATTTTTTCAAGAAATAATCTAAGCTTTGATAAACAATTTGAATAATGACTTCTTTTTTTCAATTAAGACTTTGGATGCTGCTGTGTTTTTTTTTTATCTTTCCAGATGATCCAACTGCTGCTGCCTCCAAAGGGACGAGCATTCGAGGACGAAAGCCTAGTCAGGACGGCCGTTGTGGGAGCGATTCTTTCTCCAACAGCCAAGTATCATGTATTGTAAGGTTCTTCATATCGCAACTCTGATAGAAAAGGTTTTTAGAAAGCAGACGATTTTCTGAAAAAACTCCATTCAGACGAAAAGCCGAAGAAAAAAAATGAACGGAAGAGATCGTTGGATGGAATGTGGGGAGAGTTGGTGTTGACTTTAGAAGAATGTTGATTAAGATGACGCGATTAAGATGTTTTAATTAAAGTTTCCTTTTGAATGTTCGAATTGTAAATATTAATATGTAAATATCTTTTTTGTAAATATTAACGTTTAATATAAGTCATTTAAAAGTTTAAAAACGGTGTCAGAATTTAATTTACCTCCGAGTTTATTTACTTATGTGTTCGAAAGAACTTTTATAAGAAGAATCTCCATATATTTAATATATTTTTAGATGGCCCTCCAAATTAAATATTTCAAATTAAAGAAGAATCCTTCTACTAAACATCTATCTGATATAAAACAAAATTGTTTAATATTCTGTCATTCTTAATAAGAAGAATAAACGTTTGGTGATTCCTTCTATTGCTAATTGTGCTCGTTTCTATGCTTTTTCTAAGGTTCACAAACCTACTCTTTCCTTTCACCCTATAGTTTCTAACTTTGGTACTGCTTCTTATAAACTTGCCAAGTTCCTTTCTAAATTACACGCATTTTTACCTTCCACTAACTTTCACACCGTAAAAAATTCTATTGACTTTTTGATAAAGTAAAACACCTTTCTTCTTGTAATTTTAAATGGTTTCTTTAGATGTCAAATTCATTTTCACTAACGTGGCGGTTAAAGAAGCAATTAATTGTTTGGATAGAAGGCTACATGAATTTCATTACTCTTCTACTGAGATTGATGATATCGTGCAATTAGTTACCATTTATGTTAGGCTAACTGCTTTCCAATTTAATAATTCCTTCTATAAAAAAAACAATCCAATGTTTCCTCTTTTATGCGACATTTATGTGCATTTTGTTGAAGAAAGACTTTTTAGTTTATATAAATTTCCTTTTTCGTGAAGATATGTTGATAACATTTTTATTTTAATTCCCTCTGAGCTAGATCTCTCTAATCTGCCTTCTCTTGTTAATTCAGTTGATCCATGTGTTCAATTTACTCTCGCAGTCGAAGATAACAATTCCATTTCTTTTCTTGATGTCTTCGATTCTAAACACCCCGATCGATTCTCTACCTCTGTTTATAGAAAACCTTTTGCTGAATCTCTACATCCTCATGCATTTTCTAATCATCCTCCACAGCATAAAGTGGCGTCCTTTTATAAATTTGTTTACAGCGCACTACGCATTTGTTTTGATTCTTCTGTTTTAAATAATGAAATTAATTATCTCAAATCTCCTGCCCTTGTTCGGGGTTATAATCCCTCTTTGACTGACAAAGCTATGAATAATATTAATAAACCTAAACATCCTCTTTCTGATTCTAATAAACCTCCCAATTTTAACTCTATAGTTCTACCTTTCTACTCTCTTCTTTGTTTTAAAATTGCTAAAATACTTTCTAGTTTAAATTTTAATGTTATATTCAAACCTATGAATAAAATTAAATTCTCTTCTTTGAAAGATTTAATTCCTAGTGAGAACCGGTAGGGTATTTATTTTATTCCTTGCTCTTGTAATTTAGGTTATATTGGTCAAACCAAGAGTGCGTTAAAGAAAAGATTAGGCGAGCATCAGAAGTATATTGAAAATCAAGAAATAGCTAAATTGTCGATAACTTTTCACTGTTTGGCTTACAGCCATACTTTCAATTTCTTAATGGGCAGAATTATTTTTTCTCCTGCCTTTATCTCTCATTTAAAGTTTCATGTTTATTATTTATTATTATTTATATATTTTATTTATAAAAACTTTGATAATCATATCAATGATCTCTTATCATCTCCCTCCCTTTCTTCTGCATAGAAATCACTTTTGTAATTCCTTTTTCTCGTTCCTTCTCAATTTTCATTAAATTAAATAAGTTTTATTTATTTATTCTATCATCATTATTTTTTTTTCATTTTTCCTTTCTTTATTTTGTTTTATTCTTAATTTTCTTATTTATTTATTCTATTTCATTTCTTCTACTTCTACTTATTATTTTTCACATTTTCTCTGTTTATTATTATTTTCACTTTTTTCCATTATTTTAGCATCATTTTCATCTTTTGCATTCGCTCTTTCAACTAGCGGCATCAGTCTCACACTTTGCTATCTCCATCCTCTTTAATTTAGTTCATTTTTGACCACATGCACTTACGGACACGTCTCCCATTCAGTTAATGACTGGATAAATTGTTTTAGTTCGAAACGCGTTCTGCTTTGATTGTTATGTTATGAGGATATTTAACGAAGTCATTATAATTATTAGAAAATTCTAATACTGTTTGTGCTTTACTATACATTATACACATGATTCGTTTTGGAAAATAATCTTTATTTTAAATTTAAAGACAGACATATGTGTTTAAAATAAAACAATTTCAAACGCTGCAAAAAGAATTAAGCAAGTATTTATTATTATTATTATTATTACGAAACGCCTAAATAGAAATGAAGTCTTATTGTGAATGCATAAACACATACTAACATTACTGTATGTAAACAGTAACAAAAGTACTCAATTAAAATACATGTATTATTAATAGTGCACCAGACACGAAAGCGATAATTTGTTACGGATTATTTACATTGTTTCCATCGTCAATATGACTTCAGCGTTTCTCACGATTTGCTTATCCTTTGTATTATAGACATGTAATTGGTTATCTTCAACATATTGGAGTTCTTTGTGTAGAGAATGTCCAAAAAAGAACTGCAAAGAAACAGCCACAAAGGGGAGGCAAGAAAACATGGAGCAATGTTTCAACTCATCACCGAGTCATTTTCAGAACAATTTAAAATGATATTCTAAAGTTGCACTGTCAAAAGTGGATTGAATTTATAGGTCATCAATCTGTTTTTCATGTGGCGCTCATTATTTTTTATTTTATTTTACTTGGTTTTTTATTTCTATTTGCTGAAACTATTGAGCAACTCGTGTCACAGTTTTGGTAGTTTGAATGATTTCGTACCATTGCATATGGAGTTTTTAGATGTAGGAATCTCTATAAAGTACTTTTTTTCTCCAAACAGAATTATACATCCATTATAAGAGAAACAATCAAGATGCATTATGACTTTATTGACATTACAATTTGATTTTTTCTCATTAAAAGTAAATATAAATTTTATTTTAATTTTATTTGAAAATACAGTAGTAAAGCATAAACGTACGTATGAAAAGTTTGCACCACAGAAAAATTTGTAACTACATGGGAAAATTTTCACTGATTTTTTAGTTCTTAATTCTGAAATTATATTTGGACCCTTAATAATCATTGTTTTTTTTTCAGAAATTTAACATTGATTAAGAAAAGATATCCTCACCATTTGTAAAAATTTTTCGTCATTTTAAAAATGTATTTCCCTACAATACAAACTTTACAGTAATAAAATGTTCATGCTTCTTGAAGCCTTATAATTGTGAAACGAAGATCAAAGTTCTATCATTTTTATTGTTGGTGAGATACTAGTTTCTAAATAAACTCCTTGTAAATTTAATTAAGAGACTTAAAAATGTTTTATATAATTTCAATATTAAGACGCATTCAATTTGTATGAAATACAAGCATTCTCTAAATGAGGTATGGAAAGTAGACAGCAGAGAAAATGTTTTGTTTCAGTTCACTGTTATTGCGCCTATCCATATTGCAATCAATTTCAGCTGTCAATATAATTTTCTGTCATCATGATGCAATTTTTTTTAAAATATATTAAAAAAATAATTCATAGAGAAGAACAACATGATGATATACTATGTAAACGTCCCACCAGAAGTATAATTAAGCCAATAAAATCAACTAATAATTTGATCGCCGAATTTCGCCACCAGGTGATTCACTGGTGCTTTCATGGAGAAGGCAAGCCGACATGTTGGAACCCTAAATTTCAGAAATGAAGCAACGACAGGTGTTTTAATCTTTTATTGCGTCTTACAGAAGTTCTAAATATCATTTGCCCGTTAACATGCTTTTGGAAAATATTGAGCCAGTCGGTCTGCTGTGGTAAAATCCATGCTAAACATTTATCGGAAACTAATGTCGAAGTAAAAGTTTACAGCCTGCAGTAATAAGTGTTCTGTATATTTTAAATTTCATTCTGCGAAATTTTTGATTACACACTATACTTACAATACCTTATACACTGTACCTTCCACACTAAATCTACAAAGAATGCCTGCTGTAAGTTTATCTGGTTAATAATTATGTTGCACCTTATTTTGCACCGTCTCTTGGCATCTCTGTCTAGTAGTGCTGGATGTGGTGTTGACCAGCATGTATGAGCACCTTATTCGTTTAAGATTTCCCAAGCGCAGCTTTCTCAGAGATGATAGTTTTACTTATCTCTCTTATGCTAATGATTGGATATTTGATAGATGACAGGTATGATAATACACATTCCGACTGTACTTTTCACCTTCCTTGGATTGCTGAATCGTGGTTGGTGCGGCGGCTCACACAGCCTGTCTACCTTAAGCATTTTACAACGTTTAGGGAGCTTTTGTGACAAAGATTCGAGCCTGCAGAAAAAGTTGCAGATAAAACCGCATTGCTAATCGTAAATTATGATCACATTCACCGTACAATAGAGTCTCTTGCAGTGTTCCTTTTTGCAAAATCGCCTCATGACCTTTAACATACAATCGACACGATACATATTTTTATAGCTGTCTAAGGTACATAGTAGTGACGTGTCATACATACTTGCATAATGCACAAATTTTGCACACCAATCTCATGTTGCGTTGATCTGATACGTTTTGCGATACAATATTCCACGATCTGCAAATCGTCTATTCTTTGCAAAGATAAACAGTACAAGAATGCATCCCACGGGGTTTGAACTACAGCCGTCTCAATTAGGAAATACAAGTGAAACCCTGTGCCATGATACGGACTTGTTTTTCGTCGGAAACATAATCTTTTCGCATTTTGTTTCATTTTTGTGAGTCACAGTTTCGGAAATCGCGAACAAACAAATGCCCGTTTTAAGCGATCTGTTTTTAGCACTCATATTCAAAGAGTATTTTTTCGTAAGAAATAGATAATTCTCTACAATTTTGTAATTCACTTTTTTACCAAATCTTGTACTGTTTTCAAGATAGGGAGTTTAACTCCATCATTTTCCACTAGATGGCGCTGTACATGGTCTCATATACTAGCGCATAGCCACTTTAATATACCTAGATACCACTTTTATGACCGTAGCTGAAGCCGTTCGATAGTTGAGGGGATGGGAACGATTTTAGTATGCATCTTGGGCAATATATGCTATTTAGGATGTACGAGTTAAACACGTCAAATGTGACGAATGAAAATTTAAAAAAAAAGATTGACTTAATTAATAAAAAATAACAAACATACTCACAACAATAGATAAATTTTTAATAAATGTGTTTCCAAACTTGATAGTAAGTTTGACAGTTAAATTTTTCTTGTAAACATAGTGTTTTTTACTTGAATTTTTAGTCTGATTTTTAATCCAGCAAAATCAGGAATTTGCTTTAAGTTGCATTAGCGGGAAAATATTTAGTTTTTGAAAAATATTTAGTGAAAGAAAATATTCATTTTCTTTTCAGTGAAGCATCATTATCACCTACTGATACACTCTGAGCTAATTATCTCAATCTCAGCGTCAACGGACCAAAAATAAATATATAAATGTGAAAGCGTTATAAATAAAAATGCGTTATTTTATATAGTAGTGTCATTTTATGTTCAAAAATTCTCGAAAAATTATTTTTTATTGCAAAATAAAAACCGTAATGATGTGGTGTTTTCCCCACGCAAATATTGTCACCCTTCTCTCTTCATCGATACAACTAACTTTATTGCCAATTATGTGAAGAAATTTCATAAAATATTTATAAAATTAAAATTAAAATAGAAATTAAAACTAAAATATAAAAATGGAATCATTAATAAAACGATACCGGGCACATCTACAAATAAATTATTTTCATTCGGTAGAAATCTCAGGGCTAATGACTTAAACAAGTAGCCTAATCTTTATATTTATGGATGGTGTGTATAATTTATGCTATACGTAATATGCTAATTATACTATTAATATTTAACATATTTATATTTTAACTGTACAGTTTTTTCCTACTAAATCTCTTCATCGTTTTTCAAAATGACATTTATTTTGGTTAAAGTTCTGTGCGGAAGAAACAAAAGTATTTTCTTGGAATTTTTTTAAAGTAATTGTTTTATCACGACGAATATGCGTATTATTCACCCCAAAATCAACACAAATATTCTATAATGTCACATAATTACTTGCAACAGAGTCAGATAATTTGGTGAACTTCATTTTACACGGTGATTCCTGATATTACTTATTGTTTTCCATTTGTTATCGGTTTCTAAACTTGCCCCGTGATCAATGAGTTCAAATATTGTTCTTTAAATTTCCGAAGATCTATAAAAGAATTTGTCAAGTAACTCTCTAGATATTCGATAAAACATCTAAAATTGATAGTAGCATGTAATTCCTGTCAATGTAATGCAGTTCCAATTGCTAACATGCTGAAAATATTTTTCTTCATCATAACAAAAGCTGTTTCGTAAAAATATTTATTAATTTAAAATTTACAAAATTAACTTTTTATATGTTTCAGGATGCCATTTGTAGTTTTCTGGAAACTTTTGATAAAGTCTAAGAACTAAACAGCAAAAACTCCATTTTTATACAATCAAAGCTAGCATTTTTACAATGCTTTGAATTTTATAAATTTTTAATTTTTTCTCGTATACACTGAAAATCTTTCTTTTATTGGGAATTACTTAAGTAAATTTCCTGAAAATGTCACATGTTTTGGACAAAAAATGATCGATTCTAGTAAATTTTAATGTTTTACCGGCAATAACCGTTTTATCTAAAGGCAAAATTCTTTAATCTAAGAACATATTTCGTTTTTTATGGACATTAACTGAAATCTCTACTTCAGTAAAATTACTGCAGCAATTTTTTACAGTGCAATTAAGATGTTTCGTTATTTTTATTAATAGGAAGCACTGAAAATCCATCGCAAATAAGTAAAACAATAAAATTTCTTTTCTTGACACTGTTTAAAGGAGAAAAAAATATAAAATATTCTTTTTTTTTTTATCTTCATCAGCTTGTTATTATTAACAAAGAATTGAATAATTATTTTATGGCAAATACATACGAGGAATTGGAGACTGAGAGTTAATTAATTCAAATGAAAAGATAATTTGAAGAATTCAATTAATCGAGATATTCGGAGACTACTCGAGCCTCAAATTTAATCAATCAAAGGCATCAATTACTTGAGAAAAGCACGTAGTGATGAAACACGGAAAACCTTTAATCACGGCAAAGCAGTTGCATACTTTACTAATTAAAAAGCTAATCTTGGGAAATGAGTAAACTTTATTTGGGAGAAGCTTTAATCAAGATGATAGGCTAACAGTCAGGACTAATTAATAAAATATAGGAAGAAAACTTATACCAGAGTACATTAAACTCACGGATTCCTGGATCTCTTTACACTATTTTCACTTAATAACTTGGGCAATCGAATAAAAATCGAATCATGTTGAAATTATAAAATACTTATTTTAAAAAATAGGAAAAGAAAAGTAGATTATTTTCTTCAAAATCTTGTTTATTTTTTAATATTTGGGTAATATATCGCTTATTTTCGTGGTTTAGTTGATTAATTAAAGTGGATTAGATTCTTATATTTACTGTTCAAAAGTCTCAAATTTTCAAAGTTTCAGTGTTTTTGCCCAAAAAATAAAACAGACCCTGAAAGTACCGAAAATATACAGAGTATTTTGCAATCCATAAATTCTTAAGCTAAGTATTTTATATCGTCAACAAATATAATTTGAGTATACTTGAATTATATTTTTTTAGTTTTTCTCAGAATATACACTATATGGCCATTAATCACCGGACACTTTCAATTTATATTTTAACTTTGCACTCTAGAACTAAATGTGTAAATTAGACTAATTGACATATATATGAGTATAAATTCCTAAAACTACACACTAGTCATGAAAATTACTCACTTTTGCTAAGTTTCACTTGTTTTTATGTGTATTTTAGCTTATAACACAAAGTGAATTATTGCTTCACAAGTTTTGTTATTACTTGAAAAACACAAATAAATGTGTAAATGGGGAAAAATGTCTGATTTTACACGAATTTGTAAATTATTGTAATTTACACTTAAATTAAACTGTGTAGGAAGGCTTAACATAGCCAATATAAGGAAGGATTGACAATGGTCAATGTATACTCCATTGATTAAGGTTTTTTGGAAATACTTTATTACACTCGGTATTTAATAAAGAGTTAATGTTTATATTTATAAAAAACTGTAATTTTATTCTTTTTAACTAGAGAAGCGATACAAGAGAAAGTTTTTTAAAATTAGCCTTTAACTGTTGCAACAGAAATTGTCTCATAACTATTGTGAAGCGGTCTGTCAGACTACTCCATCGAAAGATGAATAAAAGGGGAGATTAGCTTGTAGGAGATACTTAACTTTTTGTGCAGGGATGTCTTAATTAAAAAGGCTCCTATTCAAATATCTCCTGTAATAATACTAAAAGCCGAAATGAAACGAAATTTCGGTAATTTTTGTAACTGACCTAAAAATTACAGCTTAAATTATAAAACTGAAAAAAAAACAGCGATCTAAGAGGCCGGTTACATCAGTTATCGGTTAAAGCTATTTTGGAATTATGAAACTTTTAAACCTTGTAGTATAAAGTTATTTAGTGTTTTTTTTTAACTTATTTTATTTGTTTAAACCTTGTAGCTTAAAGATATTCTGGGTTTTTTTTTTACTTTTAAATCTCGAATCATAAAGGCATTCTGCGTTTCTTAAACTTAATTATTTGTTTAAACTTTGTAGCTTGAAGGTATTATGAGCTTTTAAAATTTATTTTATTTGATTAAAACTTGTATCTTAAAAGTATTCTGTGTTTTTTAAACTTATTTTATTTGTTTAAACCTTTTACTATAAAGCTGTTCTGCACTTTTTAAAAATCTTTTGTGATCAGCGAGCTTAATGTCATCAATTTAATTAGGCACTTTTATTTTTTATATAGGACAATTATTCCAAACTGAAAGTAAAATTTAATATAAATTAAAATGATACTTATAATAAACTAAATTAAAATAAAATAAAATGATATTAAAAAATATACAATCTTTTTATTTTAAGGATTAGTTAAAATATTTTTTATATTAATTAAAAATAATGTCTTGCAGATTCGGCCTCGTAAGAAGTGGGATAAAGACCAGATGAAGTTGTACTTAATAAAGAGATGTGCTATAAAGCGGCCAGTAAACTGTATAATTTTCCAAGATCAACATTAAAAGATTATATAAAAAAGGGTACTGATAATTTCAAAAAACTCGATTAAAATGAGAACCGGTCTAAAAACATTTTCCCCACTTGAAATGGAGATTGACTTAGTTTTATATTGTAAAGACATTTCTTTACAATATAAAATTAAGTCAATCTCCATTTCAAGTGGGGAAAATGTTTCGAAGTTTCTATGTGTTAACGCTAAAAGATCTAAGACGAATGGCATTCCAACTAGCTGTTCACAATAATTTACCGCACCCATTCTCATCACAGACAAAAATGGCAAGGACCAAGTATCTGGGCTTCTTTTTGAAGCGACACGCGGAACTCTCTGTTCGAAAACCTCAATCTTTATCACTCACTCGCATTCAAGGATTATTTTTCTTCATACTGAAATCAGAGCTACAGAAAATAAAATTCGATCCAGTGAAAGTGTGCAATGTAGAAGATACTGACATAACTATTGTCCATCACAAAGCACAAAAAATCGTAAGAGTGACAGGTAAAAAAATCTTCCATAAAATATCGTCTTCGGAGAGTCACTGTAGTGATATGCATGTCAGCAGCAAGGATGTTTGTGCCTCTTCTCCTGATATTTGCGAGAAAAATCGTGAAGAGTCAGTTAGTTCATGGTGCGCCACTGGGATCGATCAGAGCTGTGCATGAGTAAGTTGGATATCAGCAAAGCTTTTCGAGAGGTGGTTTAGACATTTTTTGTCATTAAAAGATGACACTAATGTATTAATATTTGATGGCCAAATTGACTGTTCTCGCAAATGGACTGTTATTGACTATGCATTAGAGAATGGCGTTTGCCTCCCCATTCAACTGAAAAACGGCAGCCTGTCGATGTAGCTTTTATGTTTCACTTTATAACGTTTTATGCTCAAGCAGTAGAAAACTGATTGTCAAACCATCCTGACAGAAAAGTTACAAACATACAAATTGCACAAATTTTTACTGAAGCCTACGAGCGTGCTTCTGTTGTTAAAACTTCTGTCAGTGGTTTTAAAAAGACGAGCTTTATGCTATTTAACCCCAATATTTTCGGACCTGAAGATTTTTCAGCGAAACTTCGCCCCTCTCGGTCTAACGAAAATTTTATGATATCTGATCAACCATCGTCAAACGGTCATGTTCAGCAAACTATTGCTGCCATCAACCCTAAAGAGATCAGGGAAATGCCACTTATCAAACTATCCACTTCTGCCAGAGGAGGTTATGCAACATTCATTACTGGATCTTCGCATAAAAACAAAGTGCAAAATTCCTAAGAGGACAAAAACCGCTCAGCTGAAAAAAAAATTCTGACAACTATTACTCCTAAAGGGAACGAAAAAAATCCGCCGTGTAAAAATTCCAAACATGACCTATGTAATATCATTGATGACAAAAGTGATTCTCCTGTTGAAATTCCCCATGATGGCAATATAAGCGATGATGACGACAATGATGCAGAGTGCTCTACTTGCTTGAAGCATTTTTCTTATGATAAACATGGGCTGCAATGGATTCAGTGCTTTCAGTGCTACAAATATACATGGGTCACTCTCTGATAAAGGGAAATTTTATGTCCTTTACCAACAAAAAGAAAAATTAATGAGTCTATCATGAATGTTTTAATTTTAGTTCTAAAAATAGATATAGACACTTTGAAGTGCAACAGTTTAAACATGGGAAAAAGACTAATTTTAATATTAAAAAATTAAAAAGTGGCAAATGTCATTACCATGGCATGTCCCTAACATGAAATTTAATAATTCAAAATTACACTTTGAAGTGTTGGAAAACCTTTGAGCAAAAACAACAATAATATAATAATTTTTTATCTCTCTAGTTATGATATAATTAACATTTTATCTTCAAAACATTTTTTCTCTTAATTTTAATTAATTAAAATTTATCCCTGGAGTTGATGGTTATTACCATGATGCAAAGTGTTTTCTTTCTTAGCTCATCTCTAGTGGGCGCCAGAGTATAGTTTTCGGTGCAGTATTGTAGAGTAGCACATGTTCTTACAAGCAGAGGTGTCTAACTTTTTGCAATGCGTATATACTGTTTCATTTTGATAGTTTTATTCAAAAACTGAGAAGAATGTGTTTTTATGTGTCGTTACCATATTTCATTTTACTAAAATATAATAATGCAAATAATTAACTATATTAATTGAATTATATATATCTCTAGGACTATTTTGAAAGTAAAAGTAATGTAATCCTATAATTGCTTTAATTTAACCTAAAATGTGGTTAAACATTAAAAATGTCACTACCATGGTAGTCATTACCATGTCTTTTCACAAACATGGTAATGGCCAACGGGCCATGGAAATGAGAAATTTCAAGACTTTTTGTATTTTCTAATATTATTTCACAAAAAGTATCATCAATAACATAAATGTGAGTTACTATAAGGATTTAAACTTACTGACTTATTGGTAAAAAATTAATTAAATCCAATTTTACAAAACAATTATTTTCATTTATCTTTGTTAATAAAAATGATTTTTCTTTTACATTATTAATATTTATATTTATTTCATGAATGATTATAAGTGAGTCAATGATTAAATATGAATTTCTTAATTTTTAATGTATTTAGGATGAGCGAAGCGAATCCTCTACTAGGCCACTCAAATGACATTTTGTCGTACACTTTACAAAAAAACTATACAGTATTTTCACTTGAAATTAAGCACAAATATAAATTATGATCTGTAGATTTGCAGAATATTATTTTTTTTTTAGAGAAATACTTTTCAAAAAATTATTATTTTAATTAATTTATTTTACATGTTTTTCCATTACGAACGCATTTTTTCAAATAAAAAGTGAAACACGTACGTTTTCAGAAGAAAAATTTTAATCATGGGGTCAGTAATTCTAGAATCATCATTAAATAAATAAATAAATAAAATATATTTTCATTATTCTCATAAAATATCTCAAAAACTGCTTTCAGATTTTCAAACTCTGTTCATTCCTTTAACTATGTATAGTTCCATGATTTCTTTTATAAAATGTATAAAATACTTTTTTTTAGAAAAATTATAGCATATTTTTAATGAATTAAAATTTGTGAAAATTCTCTTATAAACATTCAATTATAAAAGTATTTTTCTATGTTAGGAATTCAAATACACAATTTATTCTTATTTTGTGAAATCATTTAAGCAGACGATATTTATGAAATTTAAAAGAATTACATTATGTTTTTGTGAAGTGGCAATAAAAGAATTGTAAACAAATAAAATTAATTAGTATTTTGTACTACTTCGAAAATATTTTTATTTATACCAGTCTTATATCATAAGTAAACAATCTGAGGAAATTCTTAGTTATTTGATTGAAATACATTTTAAAATTAAAATGCGCAGAAACATAAAATTATATTTTTGCTTAATAAAGATGCAAAAATAATTTTAAAAATTATATTATTACTTTCAAATATTTATCTTATAGCATAATACTTCGCGAATCCAAACAAAGCATGGCTTTTGCTAGTTATATTTTATGAAATTGAATTTTGAAGTAATTAGTTTGATCTTCCAATTATAATTTGGGTTTCTATAAATTAAGGCCATAAATAAGGCTAACGTTTTTTGCTGATATTTTTCTCATGATGTCAGACATGCAAACATTCCATTATTAGAAAAAAAAAATAGAAATTTAAAGGCAATTTTTTTTTCAAAGACAAAATTTCCCTTTATCTAAGAATGACCCATATATGAAAATATAAACCCTACATGCTACATATATAGTGCTACAAATATATATAAATATATATATTACTATATGATCACACAAAACATTCTCAGGAGGCAAAAACAATACACAATTTATATGCTCCTCCAGCTTGGATGGATAATGTTTTTTATGGTGTTATTAATGCTATTTACTGGTAGGATTAATAGTACATTTTTTTTTATCTTAAGTTAAGGTAAATACAGTTAATTATTTTTTAAAAATAAATGTTGATTTATTTATAAGTTAATCCTTGTTTTTTTGGATTTTTTTCTTGCAGGGGGACGAAATAGGGACATATTTTTTTCATATTGAAATGCTTTTGAAAAAACAATTTTTCGTATTGTTAAGTTTTTTCGCACAATATTTGCCCATGTTACCATGTGTATGAATAGTTAATCTATACAAAATCCAAATTTGGTATGTTTTCTCTGAAAATTAAAACTTTAACGGACCTAAAAGTAACTGGAGGACTTTACCTTGCAGTGAGACGACCCTAATTTTAAAAGTTAATTTATCTTTCAATATTTCGCAATCTTTGCAAAGCCGATCAAATTATCAGGTTTTTAAAGTTTGCGATGTCTCTATGGGAATTGACAATCGTAGATCATAGGGGCTGAGCTTCCTAGTATTTGTAAAACTAATAGACGTATACATTTATAGCTTTAAGGTAAGTTAATATTCAAGAAGGTAAAATAATAAATCCTACATACATTATAAAATACATAGTTAAATTATAATTTACTTTGTTGAGTAAAATAATGAGGAAATGGATGACTATGTATGTTAAAAAATTTATTTGGATACATTTTATTGTAAAATACGTTTTTACTAATATTAAATGACTTTCATTTAAAAGCGTAATATGAACTATCCCTACATGAATTCTGTGCGGAAACCCGTACTTCATGGTAAAGGATTACCTGTTCCTGATACTCACATGAAAAACCTTAATACTGGATCGTCAACAGAGGAATGTAATAATTTGCACAACCTGTAGAAAAGTATATTAATAGAAGAAATCGCCTCCGCTCATAGAGGAGTAGTTAGAATTGATATAGACACTAGGTTACAATAACGGAATCTGCTATTTGAAGATACATAAGTTTTAATTCATAGAAAAAAATGTACATCTTAAAATGATAAGTGCAGTATGTGTGCAAATGATGTAAATTATGTAAATAGTTTAATGTCATAGATGGTTATTCGGCAGGTTTTCAACAAATGAAGATATTTTATAGAATCTTCTAAAGATAGCCTGAAAACCATATTTTTGCATAATAGAAACAAACTGTCATTAATATCTTTATCTCATGAAGTGAGCATAAAAAAACCATATGAAAATAAGGCTCTACAGCTGCTGACGGATGTGAAATAAACATCTTGCGAGGCAAATTTTCTGGGATATAAAAATAGTGTCTATACTATTATGTTTATAGGATGTGTTTACAAATTTATGTTATTTGTTTATGTCTAATCGATATGTACAAACTAAAACAAAAAACAAACAAACAATGGCATACGAGTGAATTACGCGCCCCTGGAGAAAAAAATGTCAAAAAATACACTATTAATTGAGAAGTGTAAAATCATTTTGCATCTCCTTTATAATGTTGGAATTGATAAAAAACGTTGAGAAAGATTTTCATAAAAATGGATTCGGATTTAAACATGTCTGGAAACTGTTTCGCAAACTAAGCGAAGGAAAGATGAAGGAGGGTATATTTGTTAGGGATAAAAATCAATAAATTTATGAAAGACCCAACAAGCCCATGACTGTAAAAATCTGATTATTCCATTGTATTTTGTGCCCTAATATTAGTCAAATATTGCCATTTACACGCCAGATACAGAGAAAAGTTAAATTTTGTTGACTCATTAAATAGCAGAGATTAGTGATGGACGATAACGAGAAGTTTTTCTCGATTTTCTCGATTGTATGAACATCTCGATAACTTTCGATTGTGTAAAATTTTTCTCAATGACTCCAGTTTGCAATTGCTTTTATACCATACAGGATTCAATTTTATCAAGAGTCGTGTACAGGTGAATGAGTCGATGTTAATAAAGTCACAACGGATTCCCTCCCTTGTGAGCCTTTCCTTTCATTGGTGTCTCTAATTTATGCGCTATCTTCTAATATGAAATCTCGAACTGGGTCCTCTTTGTATATGGCATCATATACCAAACGCGGTGTGCACGCACAGCAAAAACTTGTAAAAAAAAAAAAAAAAAAAAAAAAAAAAAAAAAAAAACTCGAATTGAACGAACAACCGAACGTAATCTCGAATCGAACGTTAAATTTTGAAAACTGCTCCCCCCCTCAAGGTAACGGGGTGCGGGGGGGATATATAAGATCGAGATGCATAAGATCAGTAAGTGGTCGCATGCCAAACAACAACTTCCTGATTTTATAAATTCCATATATAGTATAAATATTGTTTATTGCTAGCTCCGTAAATATAAATATATATTTATATATTTATATATATAGTGGCATTTTGGGAGTGCCAACTGAAGTGAAAACTCTAACAATTATTTGTGTATTTTTTTTAATCATCAGGAAATATCTTATTGTGCAGGAAAACTTCGAAGAAGTTTGAGAAATTTAAATTTCAACCCATTATGGTTTCGCAACGTGACCCAGAATGACGGGAGAAACTTTTTTATGCTAAATTTGTAACGTATGAAGCATAAGCTTTCAATAAACATATTACATAAAGAAATGAAAAATGGCCCCCTTGTCCTCCCCCCCCCCAAAAAAAACGGTGCTATGGGGAAAACCATAAAACTGCAAAAAGAGCGGCAAAGAAAAGTTAGCTATGCTATAATTTTTCTCCCCGTTGTAGAAGCAAAGTTATAGCCTTTTAAAAATTGAAATGAAGTGAAGAAATGAGGAAAATTATGTTAGTGAATAATCAACAGGGTGGGGGACAACAGCCCCGGTTGTTCCCCATAGTTTAAACTTTTACGTTAAAATTGGTAGAGAAAAAAATGAGCGATATTTTAAAGTGTATGTTGGGGGGGGGGGTGGTTATCAAGCTCCTCACCTGTGGAAGAGACCCTCAAAGAGGGAACTTTAAAACAATGTTTCTAGGTTACGGTAACAATGTGACTAGTTCAATGGTTTCTTCCCATCTCAAAAAATTCTCCAATGCGCCTAAGGACGTCTTCAATTCAAAAATTCAATCTAAAATGATAAAAACGCAAAAAGATCGAAAACTGCTCCCCCCCCCCCCCCGCCGTGGGAGCCAAATTCGGAAGGGAGAGGTAAGAAAGCATCATAGTATGAAAGAGTGATACGAGATCTTCAATATGATATACAATATGACGGGCTTAAAAAAGTGAAAATTATCCCCCCCCCCCGTCAGTCCACCCTTTCACCCTCAATTTCCTGCAGCAGACATTTTAATTTTTTTACATTTGATAAATAATATTTACCGAATGATTCGATGAAAAAAAAAACACTAAAATTGATAGGTATTGTAGAAATCGCTACAGTTTTAAATATATGTTCTCCAGCCCCCTCTTTGAAAAACTTTTTAAATAAATAATATTTATTGGGGAGTTCTAGGTACGTGACAGCATGGTAAGACTAAAATACGAGAAACTTTGAAAATTAGGTCTTCATTTCACAAGTTATTGTCATATTCTCATGCTTCTTTCTGCACCTCGTTTCAGGATAGAACTTTCATTTCACAAAGCTTCATCGACAAAACTCTGCTCTGCTCGATATAAACCTACTCATTCTCAGCGATAATGAAAAGCATCTTTATCGAAAAAAGGCATTCATCAGAAAACCGCAAGCTTCTCGAAGTGCCGCTTTTATCATGGTTAAATTTCATCGCTATCCTTCGATAAAGCTATTATTTCATTGAGGTAAATTTCCATCGCGAAGAAATTCGTTTTCTCGAAATGTCTGACTCTGACTTTATCGGAATGGATTTGCTGAAATGAGAGGTATATACGAAAGCTTTTTTAACGATTCTTTCATATTACAAATCTTTCTACTTTTGAAGTTGAATTTTAAGGGACGGGAGGAGGGATGGGGAAGGGGAAGGGGGAAAGGGGAGGGGGAGGGGAGGGGAGGGGAATCGATGAGGGGGTGAATTTTTTAAATCGTAGTTATTTGGACATTAAATGTTATTTTTGGTGTGGATTTTGTTTATGGAACTCTCCGGTAAATATTATTTATTAAATATAAAGATTTTAAATTGAGGGCTGCGTCATGTTTTAGGTGTATTCTGGAAAAAATGAGTGAACCCACGGGTGACATGTAAATTTCAAACCTTTTTTTTTAAACCCGTCATGTTATACATACATCATCGGAGTGTTTTGCCACCTCCCTTTCATTTTACGAATCTTTCTCCTCCTGGAGTTGAATTTCAGGAGGGGGGGGGAGAAAAAACAATAAGAAGGTGAATTTTTTAAATCGTTGCTATTTCGAATATAAATATCATTTTAGATGTGGAGTTTTTTTATGGAACTCTTCGGTAAATATAACTTATTAAATATAAAGATTTTTTAAAGCGGGGGATGCGTCATTTTTAGGTGTATTCTGGAAAAAATGAGTGAACTAACAGGTGACATGTAAATTTCAACCTCTTTTTTGGACCCGTCATGTTATATATATATATATATATATATATATATATATATATATATATATATATATATATATATCAGCGGAATTTTTTCGCACCTCTCTTTCAACTCCAGGAGGAGAAATATTGGTAAAATGAATTTCAGGAGGGGGAGGGCGATCGATAAAAGGGTGAATTTTTTTTTAATTTTAGCTATTTTGACAATGAATATCATTTTAGGTGCGGTTTTCAGAGGAGCGCTCCGGTAAAAATTATTTCATAAATACAAAAGTTTAAAATGGGGACTGCCTGATTTCCGGCTGCATTCTGGGACGAAAAAGTAACATTACGGCCACGGGTGAGGAGTAAATTTCAAACTTTTTTGGACCCTTCATGTGATATGTTATAGGAAAGGTTTCGGAATACTATTTCATATTATGGACCTTTCTCTTCCTGCAGTTTATTTTCAGGATGGAGAAGCTATGGCGAGTTAATTTTTTTAATCGTAGCTATTTCGAGAATAACTATCATTTTAGAAGTGGTTTCTTGATGGAACCTTCTAATAAAGATTGCTATTACAAACATTTTAAAGTGTGGGATACGTGATTTCCGGGTGTATTCTCTTAAGAAAAAGTAAACTTGCGGGTGAGGAGTAAATTTCAAATTTTTTTGGACCCTTCATGTGATTGATTATTGGAATGTTTTTCGAACCATTCTTTCATATTATGAACGTCTCTCCTCCTGGGGTTGAATTTCCGCAGGGGGGAGGGGAGCGATGAGGGGTGATTTCTTTAAATCATAGCTATTTTGAGAATAAATTTCATTTTAACTGTGATTTTTTGATGGACCCCTTTGGTAAAAATATTTTATTAAATGTAAACATTTTAAAGCGACGCGGCGTGATTTCCGGATGTATTCAGGGAAGAAAAAAAATAGTGGAGTAGTGAAGAGTAAATTTCAAGCTTTTTTATGGACCTGTCATATGACTTATCATCGAAAAGTTTTCAAACCACTCTTTCATATTATGAATCTTTCTTTCCTCAATTTGGCCTCCTTACAGAAGCGCTTTTCAAACTTTTTTGAAATCATTTCGTTTTTGTGAATTCAGATCTGATTTTTTTATGGAGACTTCCAATATTTAATTTATAATGTATGAAACATTCACAAACAGTGACGACAGGCTGTATTCCGGGTGTTGCAATAGTTGGAATTCTAAGGGGAGTGTTTTTATATCTTTTGTTGACTCCTCTTTCGTGATATACCATTAGGAAGCTTTGTAATTACCATTTTATTTTATATACCTCCCGCGCTCATACCCCCCAAACTTTGTCCCCGCCGAAGGTGTTTAATAAATTTGACCGACACCCATCATGCGATGTATTGTTGGAAAGCCTAATGACCATTTACTCATATTATGCATTTTCATTGCCCCTGCACTACTTTGCCCCCTGGTAGGTCCGTTTAAAGTATTTCAATAGAGAGTCTTCGAATAATGGGGGAATTGTAGATCGTATCTCAATTGATGTTTAAAAATCAATAAAAGATTTTGATCACTTTTAATATCCTTTTTGTTCTTTACGCTAGGAGTGCTTTTGATTATTTTTTCTTTGGCCATTTTGCTACTCGCGACTCTACTCGCGACTGTACAACTTTTTGCAACCACCGTTACATGACTTTTCTATTATTGCGGCTCCATTATAACATCCTTTTGGTTTGTTGTTGTTTTTTAAATTCATTTGTTTTTAGTTACCATGTATTTACTATATTATGCTTTTTAAAAATGTAATAACAAAGATTTTAATAATCAATTGTAAAATATCTTGATTGTAGATTCTCGAAATCAATCGATGACTTTATCGAATGTGCTTTTTTACGATTGCGATTTTTATCGAATAGGAAATTTTCGAGAATCGCCCATCACTAGCAGAGATCAATCTCTAATCCGGACTTTTTTTTTTAATTTTCGTAGCAAAGTTTTTTTTTATGACACCATTTCCACTTTCGTAACTGGTTTTGAAATGTAAAAAGTAACTTGATTATGTATATATCCAAGCAAAATTGGAGAAAAAGGAAACCTTTTTATTTTAGAGATAGACTTTGTAACGTTACACCCATGGTGGGCGTCATTTGTAACGTTAGGTTGGTCGTGGCGGAGGTTAAATGTAGACATACTCAGTAATTTAGGATAAAATAACAAAGTTTATTAAAGTGATAATGGCTGAAGGGAAGTGGAGCAAGTCTTCAAATTTACACAACTGAAAACACTATGAACAGCTAAATCATACTCACAGGCTTCGGCCTAGCTCAGTCGGGGCACCGCCTAGCACTTCTCACTATCTTCTGGCTGAGCTGCTAAACAAAGCTTGATTAAACAGCCCGTGGCTGTGGGTAATTCTTTATTTCACCAAATAATCAAAAATGGAACTATTGTAAATTTTCTTACCACGGCCGAATCTCAAATCAACTATCCAAACTCCTTTCCACTTCACAGGAGGCCGTCGCTACTTCCTATTCGCTAGTACTTCGCTGAACAATAATCCACTTCGCTTGTCTAATGGCAGAGAGCCTCACTCGCTGGCTGCTGGCTAATGCCAGAGACACGCTAGAGACACCCAAACCCAAGCTTTTATATGCTGCAAACTGAGATACTTCACATTAACATATTACTAATAACCGCAAGCTAACTGTAAAATCCGAAAGAGCACACACACTCTAGAAAGTTAAAGTAAAAGAGAGAATAGATGTCGCTTTTACGCTTACACTTGTTAAATTATTGACGTCACGATCTCAGAAACACTAGAGTGCCTTTATGGAAAGGTCACTCCCTCACAACCCCCCCTCGGATTTTACAGAGAAAAAGGGCTGGGCCAAATGCATGCCCAGAACTTTTTCTTGTTATAAATTTCGAACCGTAATAAACACAGTGATGGGTGAAATTTAGCGCCGAAACATAACTTTTAAAATATTAACTTTAACCCATCACAACCAAAAAACCTCAGTTTGCCTCAAAAAATTCACGTATTCATTCCAATCATTCTTCTATCTTACAAATAGCCTCCGTAAAACTTCCAAAAACTCGTAAAACTTTCAAAACTAATTACTTCTTCTTTCAAAACAGCCCACTCCACTGGGAGTGCTAAAATTTCTCAAAATACTAAACTTCCGAAATTTTCCTCAATATTGCAATACAACTATAACATTACCAAAAATTATCTCTCCATAACTTTCCTAATACTAAAATTCGCACCAAGTCCAAAAAACCCAATGCGCAAAAATTTTCCTCATCCAAATTCCGAACTCATCTAAAATTAAATTTTACTTCATACTCAAAATAACTCTGCTATTACGTAATACCTACATACCCATTAGCCAATGAACTAACTCCCAAAATTCTTCAGAACTTCACTCCACTTTAACAATAATTGGTGAACATACGTACAGCGTCATATCGCTGTGCTTATGCAACAATCAAATTAAATATCAAAAATTTACAAAATGACGTCATCATGCTCTTTATCTGTATAGATAACTAAAAGAATATATAACTAAAAGAAAAATAGCAGAATCAATACATAACACAGGTATACTTCCCTGCAAGAAAATCACATTAACATTCAATTTTAATACAATACAATTTCAAATTCAAACGCAGCTTAAAAATTCGCAACTTGCGGAAACCATTCCCAACTAAAGTACAAACGCAACTCATAAAACGCGAACGATAAGAAGAAAGTTAATTCATTAAATGTTAGTATAAGAGATAGAAACGCGTGTCAAGGACTTCTTGACCGCAAAACACGTGCGCGTCTGAACCGCGGCGCGTGTACAAAATAAGCCAAATTACTATCTGTACTTTCTGAAAATTTAAACATACATTAACATACATTTTATAACACATGAACAATATAACAATATAGTAACATTTTTAACAAATAACACAACAATTTAACAATAGATCCAGAATTTTTAAAAGCAGTTAAGACCACAATCTCAAACATACATAAAACTAACAATTTTGCAAACAAATTTTGAACACAATTAAGCACCAATCGTGAGTCCGTCAAAAAATTCCAAAAATGGCCAAAAAGTACCAAACAGTCTTTCTGCTTTCTATTCTTTCACATTGCCACCACATATATGCGTTCTAATAGAAATTTAATAAAGAACATTATCACCCAATCATAGAGATGATTCACTGCTAGCTGGCTTCATACTACAGGATGGTTTTCTCCTCTTGTCCCAGAAACCTTGTACGAAGGATCTTTCGTCATCGGAACTGTATGGTGACGCCACAGTTGACTGTCGTGCCTGCAGCCTGGTTCTGAATGGATGCCGCGGGATACTTGTAGGTTCCGCTCGACGACTCTGCTCTGGCCGGTTTGCTGGGGTCACTCCATGGCGAGATTCACACTGTTGATGCCGGTAATCTGAGAGTTGTCTCCTCTTTCTAGACGCAACCGAAGTTACTGAAGATCCTAGACCACGTTTCTTTCCTGACCTATGTTGTTTCTTATTGGGCAAAAATTCCGACTTTAAAGTCCTTTTAACAGTTTGGCGAGTGTCCATCTGAAATCTTTTCCGGGGATTAAGTACCGAAGATGGTGAACTATTAGATAATTTATGTTTGCGAGGTTGCTGTCTCATAAGTGGAGGAACGGGATAGTTTATAATCTTTTTCCTTTTATGGCACACAGAATCTGATGTATTTGACACAGTTCTCTTATTTTTATTATCATACTTTGCTCTCGGATTGCTAGGCTTTCTACTTTCAACAACAGTTTTTGGAGCTGTTTGACCAACTTTTCTTCTTGAATATTGATGAAAAGAATTAGATGAAGAAGTGCTGGACTCGGGACACTCATTGGATCGGGAATTTCGCGAAACACCACTCGACACATGAGAACCTTCACTACCATTTTCTCTAAACTTATAAACTCTAACCTGATCCAAATTAACCGTCATTCTTTCACCATTGACATCAACAACCAAATTATTATTTCGAACTTCTAAAACCTCGAACGGACCTACAAACTTCGGACCAAACTTAGCTACTCTCTTTTGACGACTTGAACTTAACCAATGCTTTTCTACTAACACAAAATCTCCAACTTTCACTTCTAATTCCCTCCTACGCATATTATAATACTGAGCCTGCTTTTCTTGCGCTTTTCCCATCTGAACTTGAGCTTCCTTAACCAACCTCTCAATATCCTGACACATGTACTGACTTTCCGCATCTGACACCATAACTAGCCTTTGGAATGGAGTAATGACTTTTCTACCCAAAAACAATTCAGCAGGCGTTTTCCCCGTTGACTCGTGAACTGCTGTACGAAGTGCATACGCAAAATGCTGAAGAAACTGGTCCCAATTTGCATGATGAGAACCAACATATGAAGAAATCATTTGAATTAATGTACGATTTACACGTTCAGCCATATTAGACTGAGTAAGTTCCTTACCGTCCCCAGTCTCCAACTTTTCACACAAAGACTTAAAAAAATTAGATATAAAATCATAACGAAATGGTTTACTAGCAACTAGTGCGTCAAAACCAATATGAATTTCATTCCTTAAACTCGGTTTATCTGAAAAAACTTTACAAAAATCGACTAAAGACTTATTAAACTCCACTTTCTTAACCTCACTTAAACCCGACTCCTCTAAATTAACTGACACTGAAACTGGCTCTTTCTTACTCACATTCTCATCATTATTCACGATCAACGACTTTTTAAAGAAATCCAAACTAATTCCTCTATCCTTCATATAATCCACACCAACTATACAATGCACTGTTAATCCATCTAACACACAAAACTCCCAACATGTCTTAACCGAACGAATTTCAACTTCCAATTCTACTGAACCTTTATTATCGCAAGCTACTCCCTGTGCCGACTGAACCACCAGACTTAACCTCTTCAACTTCTTATACGAAAAATATTTCCGATAACAATCAAAAGAAATGAACGACTTATCTGCCCCTGTATCGAAGACACTTTTAACGACAATACCATCTAACACAATTAACACTTCAGGTAACTCAACCGGATTAATAGTAATTTTATTCAAACTCACAGAAGGCTTTTCCGATTTAATCTGTGACTGCATACCTTCCGAAATTCTCCTTCCAGTTTAACTGACCCGACCTCCTCACACCTCTCCTTTGCACTGATCTATTTTCCAAATTCTCATCCGAAGTTAATCTCCTTACTTGCGAAGAAACATTCCTGTCCCGTCCTCCCCCACTACGATTATAACCACTATTCTGTCTATTTCCATACATACTTCTCTCACCACTTCTAAAATTATTAGCCCAATCACGATTCCTATTACCGTTATTCGTATTCGACATATTACGACCAAATCCATCATTTCTATTACGCAAATTACTATCCGGAAATCGCTGCCCCCCTCTCACAAAATTACGTTCCCCCTCATTTCTCAAATTACTATCTGTGACCGGTCTCTGACGAGGGTTACGCAAATCCCGTTGATCCCAGCTATGCCGAGTCTCATACTTCGATAATATCTGATGCATTTCTGCAAAATTCTTCGGTGCTCTAACTTCAATAAAGTCCTGTATACTTGGATTAAAAAGAGGAAAAACAATGTCCAACAATTCCTCAAATGTGATATCTAAATCTAATTTATTTTTTAGTTCCAGCTTACGAAGATAAAATTTTGACGCCGACTCATAAATATTCTGCTTATTACAATAGAACTCTTTTCTCAAAATACTTTTATCTTTAACGGGAGGAAATGCCTTCTTTAACTCAATCACAGTTTGTTCAAATCTTTTCGCTTCATCATTCATCAAAAACTTTCCTATATTTTCCAACCACAAAAGTGCTTCGCCCTTCAACGAGCATTTAAGCACTACGTATCTACTTTTTTCAGGTATATTATTGAACAAAATATAATCATCTAATTTAACTAAAAATTCACTAATATCACCTGCACCGGTAAAATACACACGTGGCACAATCTCATAATGTCCGATGTTTCGTTGGGCGCCATTTGTAACGTTACACCCATGGTGGGCGTCATTTGTAACGTTAGGTTGGTCGTGGTGGAGGTTAAATGTAGACATACTCAGTAATTTAGGATAAAATAACAAAGTTTATTAAAGTGATAATGGCTGAAGGGAAGTGGAGCAAGTCTTCAAATTTACACAACTGAAAACACTATGAACAGCTAAATCATACTCACAGGCTTCGGCCTAACTCAGTCGGGGCACCGCCTAGCACTTCTCACTATCTTCTGGCTGAGCTGCTAAACAAAGCTTGATTAAACAGCCCGTGGCTGTGGGTAATTCTTTATTTCACCAAATAATCAAAAATGGAACTATTGTAAATTTTCTTACCACGGCCGAATCTCAAATCAACTATCCAAACTCCTTTCCACTTCACAGGAGGCCGTCGCTACTTCCTATTCGCTAGTACTTCGCTGAACAATAATCCACTTCGCTTGTCTAATGGCAGAGAGCCTCACTCGCTGGCTGCTGGCTAATGCCAGAGACACGCCAGAGACACCCAAACCCAAGCTTTTATATGCTGCAAACTGAGATACTTCACATTAACATATTACTAATAACCGCAAGCTAACTGTAAAATCCGAAAGAGCACACACACTCTAGAAAGTTAAAGTAAAAGAGAGGATAGATGTCGCTTTTACGCTTACACTTGTTAAATTATTGACGTCACGATCTCAGAAACACTAGAGTGCCTTTATGGAAAGGTCACTCCCTCACAACTTTAGCTATCTTATGTTAAAAATCTTAAACAATATGGAAGTGAAAAGAAGAATTTGAAAAGAACGATTTCATTGGTATAATATTAGTCTTCGTGACACTAGTGTGGACTCTTAACCTCTAAAACTATAATGCTCTGTTACTTTCGCGTAATGTCACTTGTTACAGTAAATTAACAAAGGTAATATTCGTTTTGTTTAATCTGAAAGCATCTGTCATTAAAATACGTTTATTTTTAAATAATAAAATATTACTTTTTTAAATCTGTTTATTTTTAATGTGGCGTAAATACCATACTACCAACTAAAGGTTTCAAACAGTCTTCAAATTAAAATCAAGCAGAAAAATTACAAAGTCTAAATTATGTCAACAGAATCAAAACATAAAACTGATTTTTGTTTCCGCATTTGGAAAATCCAAAAACAAATCTTATTTACACATACTCTATCACAAAATAAATTTCTGTTTTTTAATACAGAATGTTTTTAATTACTTCGAAGCCAAATAAGCTTCTACTAGAAAGTCCGAATTAAATTAACTTGTAACAAATACAGCTTTAAACAAAAAACTTAAAAACCGAAATCAGATTTCACTCTTAAACATAGATCACATGTCAACTTTTTATTCTTTTATATTTACTGAAAAAGACGTTACAACTTCTAAAAAACGTTTTCCTCATCCCAAATTTAAATGCTTTTTGTTTAACGTATTACTAAAGAATTCTGTCTTTTTTTTTTATTTTTTTTTTCATTTTCCATTTTTATTTTTATTTTTATTCTTTATTTGTTTTTATTATTATTATTATTTTTTTTTTTTTACAAAATATAAATTTTGCAACGATTAGTTGAATCATAAAGTCTTAGTGAAGTATATAACTCTACTTTTCGGTTTGTGTGTTTCCGTTTTGCACTTACTAGATTGATAGTTACAAAGCATGCGAGAAATAGTTTTCGCGTAACTAAGTAAAATGATTATATTCAAAAGCTATTTTTGGATTATTTTAACCGTTATAAATCTTTATGAATAAAAAAGAACTGAATTTCATCAAATGGAAAATCTCTTTTTGGTCGCGAAGTCTTTTTTTTTTCTTTAGAAAATCAATTGAAAAGTTTGAAACCTTGTGAATGTTTTTAACGTATTTATTGTTTTAGATATTTTTTGTTTCGTATTATTAGAGTGAAAAAGGAATGTTCTTTAAGAAAATAAAAATATCAACAAGGAATGAAGAAAGAAAAAACAAAAGAGCAATGTTAGTTCATCGTAATGAACGAATCGTCGTAAAGAGTTATAACTTTGAAACCCAGATGTAAGATTGACATGAAAAGTTATAAGAATTCCAAATGAACTGTTTCATTAGTTTAACATTAGCCCGTGAATGTCTTTGTGCGGCTAGTGTAGACTTCTAACCGCAAAAACTATGATCGTTTGCTAATTTTTCACGTAAACTCACTTACCAAAATAATTGTAACTTACTAAACGTAAAATTGGTTTTACTTAACCTGAAAATGTCTGTCATTAAATGCATCTATATTACATTGATACTTCTAAATATCACAAATTTTCAATTTTCACACCGTCATATAAACAAACAAAAAAAAAAAAATACTTTTAAATGCAATTTGAATTGAATGCTGTATCCCAGTTTATTTTCGAGATATTCATTTTTTATTGTTTTAATACGAATTTTAAAATTGTGGCAACAGAAACACGCTATTTTCTCGTAAATTTAAAAAAAGAAAAATTGAAATTAAAATATTGTGTCAGAAAACCGTCTGTTATAGAGTCCGGTGAATTTCGGTTTTATTTCTTTTTTATTCATCAATTAAATGGGGCATTTTAGTTTATTGTTAACATGCAAAAATGTTGTTGTCAATCGTGACATTAAGTTTTGAATTAAAGGGATTTTAAAATGATCAAATTAAATTTTTTTTAACATGGGGAAAACGAATAGAGATGTGCGTATGTAAGTTTTGAAAAGATGAAAAGGATGATGGGTTTAAATTTCGCGTGGAATTCTAAGATCATGTCAATTTGGACCAAAATTTATTTTTTTCATTTGCATTTACACCATGTATAAGAGCCTCAATTGATAACTTCATAATAATAACTGATTTTTGTTATATTTTACTGATTTTACGATTAATTTAATATTTTACGATTAAAGTTTAATTTTAATAATTTAGACAACTGAGTTTTATAGAAATAGTATTTGATTAATTTTAGCTTAAAATAATAATTTTTTTTCTTTGGGAGTTAGACTGACCAATATAAGATGCATTTATTACTGTAGCTAATTTTTGGTTTATTATAAATAATGAAACAGTTCCTTCTTAAACATTATACTTCGTCGAAATTCGACGGGTTCCATCTCGTATTTTTAAATTCTAAAATACTACTTTTTAAATCTATTTATTTTTACAGTTGCATAAATACCATACCACCAATTAGAGGTTTGAGACAGTCTTCAAATTAAAAACAACCAGAAAAATGTATTTTTGTCTAAATTATATTAACAGATTCAAAACATAATAGAAAACAGGCTTTTATTGGCTCAATTTCAGAAGTCGAAAAACATTTCTTATGCACGCATCTCCTTTCACAAAACAACTTTCTATCACTTATTTGAAAATAAAGTACAATGCTTCTTATTACTTCGAAGCCAAATAAATTGTTACTAAAAAGCTCAAATATAACTAACTTGTAACAAATACAGTAAAACCCCGATAATTCGGATTAACTGGGTCCAGACCCAATCCGGATTATCGAAAATCCGGATTATCCGGAGAATTATAAAAAAAATTAAATAAAATGAAACATATTTACAGAAAATTACCTTTGTGTTAAGATTATTGAATATTTAATGACAGTAAAAATGTTTACTTTGCTTAATTCTTCCGAAAAGATTTCAGAAAAAGTTTTTTTTTTGTTCAGAATACGACGATGAAACAAGTTAATGTAATGGAATTATCCAATCGCTTCTCAAACTTGAAAAAAAAAATGACCAAATCGATCCGGATTATCCGGAGATCCGGAATAACGGGGTCCGAATTTGCGGAGTTCTACTGTAATTGTTTTTACAAAAGACTAAAAATCGGAAACAGATATCACTTTTAAATATATATTGAGTGTTAAATTTTTATTCTGTTATATTTATTTAAAAAATGTTAGAGCTTCTAAAGAACATTTTTTGAACTTAATTTGGATATTTTTTGTTTAATGTATTACTACAGATTTTTTTCCTTTTTTTAATATTAATTTGCTTGCACAAAATATAAATTTTGTAACGTTTAGTTGAATCATAAAATTTTAGTGAAGCATATAACTCAACAGCTTGGTTTGTGAGCTTTAGTTTTGCATTTACTAAACTTAGGATTAGAAAGCGCACAAAAAATAGTTTCTGTATAAATAAATAAAACAATTATATCTGAAAGGTATTTTTGGAATATTTTAAACAATATAAATATTTATGAATAAAAAATAACTTGATGTAGTCAAGTGGAAAAGTTGTTTTTGGTCGTAAAGTCTTTCCTTTTTTTTTTTTTTTTTTTTTTTTTTTTTGAAAAATAATTGAAAAGTACGAAACTTTCTGATTTTTTTTCCCGTATTCATTGTTTTAGATATTTTTTGTTTCATATGGTTAGAGTGAATGAGGTATGTTCATTAAGGAAATAAAAATATCAACACGGAATTCAATGAAATGGAAAAAGAAAAAAAACTAATTAATGAAATATTCGTCGTATCGAAGAAATTCGTAGTAAATTTCAATCCCAGATGTTAGATTGATATGAAAAGATATAGACGTGATGCAGTAAATTTTATAAGCTCTGCTGTACAATCACAACATTTATCTATGTTAGATCGTCTGTGTTGATTAATCTTTAAATACGTGCATCTAAATAAATACAAGACGTTTTTTAGAATGTATATTTAATCCTTTATTTATGGAATTATTTGACAAGAATTTGCTTTACTACATAATTATCTTTTTTAACATTGATAAATTGTGTGAATTTAGATCATGTGCCATATAAATGAGTGAAGCTTAGATATCTTTCATTAAAACAGTTTAAATAAATCGGTTGTTATAACATTTTTTGAAGAAATATTTTAAAAAGTAATAGGATTAATTAACAAAAGATGATGTTAGGGAGCTGTCTCAGTATTTATAAAAGCAATGTATTTAAATATATTGTAATATTCTATGTAAATAGAAAGTTTTTGTTGTTGAAAATGTTTTACAGAATTCTTTTTAAAAAGAAAAGCTATACTTAAATAAACAATAAAGAAAATTAAAAATTTTTGAAAATATTTACGATCAACTTTTTCTCTGCGCTTTCTAAACTTGATCAGTAGAGTATTTTGTGTAGAAACAAAAATAAACTTTATAAATAAATATAACAAATAAATTTTATAGTAAACTTTCTTCAATTGTACTTAAAAGTACCGTCAAATCATAAAGAGTTACTCTCATTTTTTATCATTACTTTTTGGGCTTAATTAACTTCCAATATATCTGAAACCAAACGGAGCAAAAAAATTGTATCTATCGTAAATTTTAATCGTAAATTTATATCGAATAATACGATATTTCTATGATATGATTAAATATTGACCAGTACATCGAAAAAATTTATACGTGAAACTCATTGTACATAGCCTTAACTCCTCCCCCCCCCACACACACACATATACTACATATAATTAGCCACCAACCAAAATTAGGTTTATTTCCAGTTATTCTGCCCGAGAAATCACCAGCGTCTCGACCAAATACCTTTGAAGTCGATGAAAAGGTTGAACCGGAGTATCTAATGCGTCAAACCATCATCTTAGATTTTGAGAACATTACTGGTTAGATTGGTTGGATATACCGAAGTTTTTAATTTAATAGTTAAAATCGCCTGTTGATATTATATATTATTTATTGATTTCCCGTTAAAGCTTGCAATCTTATGTTTGATTTAAAAAACGTATTTCAATTTGCAGATATTATAGAAAGCATAAAAAATTTTGTTTCTGTAAATCGATTCATTTCGCCATCTTACCCGAAGGTATGGGTAAGATGGGCAACGGGAAGACCCCGGTCTCCCCACTGTCTTGAACAAGCTGGATCCGGCGGCCATTTATGCTTTACGAATAGGGCAGGTACCACTACTCTCTAAAAATATCACATTTTTTCTGGTATTTAAAGTAAGACTTATATAGGCAAATAGAGAAGTCACGTAAAATTTTTTGACATTTACCAGAAATGTTACGATGAAATAATAATAAAAAAAGCACAATTATTTTTTTTAAAAGAACGCATACTTAAATTAAATTATTAGTAGGGAACTATCTTGCTTACAATTAAGCGTTTTCTTACAGCATCTGCGCATACGGAAATTATATGATACAATGGCACCTTGTATAATACGACACCTCACCTCATGTTACCCTATCTCTAATTTAAGATCATAATTTATTATCGTAATATTGAAAACTAAAAAACCTAACGGAATCCCATAGACAGTTTAGGGCACAGTTTCAAGCAGCTATCCCCACAACTGATAGATATATAGATAAATTTAATGCATATAGAGATGTTCAGGATATTCAACAGCGGTATAAGTCCACCATTAATCAACGAATTCTGAAGAAACACAAGTAAAAGCTTGTTGGGCGAAAAGTTGTGAAATCAGTTGTAATATAATAAAATGGTCAGGTCAATTAATATAGCAAATTTGTTTAACATGGTATATTACCACAGATTTCTCAACACAGATTGGATATATGAAAATAAAATTTATGTTAAAAGGACCTCCAAGCTATATTTTATACACTGAAAAAAGAAATATGTAAAATTACTGAACTTTTTCTAGGAATTTGGGATTCCTAGAACATTTTATGGGACAGTAACAGAAAAAATTCGTGTAACAAAATTCATTATATAATTTTTGTTATTACTGTTTAATAAATAATTCTAGGAATCCTAATTCATCAGAAAACGTTTAATAATTTTACATATGTTTTTTTTACAGTGTAGAATTAATTAATATTATTGAAATAGTTAACTATTTCAATTGTTTTTCAATTTTTGGTTTTATTTTTTTTCAAATTTAGTAGATTTTTTTAAACTAATTTCTGTCAAAGAATTTATCTGTGATTAATTCAGCCTATAAAACATGGTTTGAAAGTAATTTTAATGAAAATATTTGCAGGATTTATTTTCATAATTTTACGTCATTTTAAAAAGTTTAATGTTCGTATATCTGTTCTAGGTAAATTATAGTATTGACTGTGAGATTTGCCAAAGAAAAAAAAATTACAATATTAATTTAAATGTAATTTCTATTATAATATGTTTCGGATATATATTTCTGCATTTTATAAAGCTTGAAACATGTCTCAAATATATTAGAAAATTATATGAAATTTTAATACGTTTTAATATATTTAAGAGTACTCAAAACCACATCACTTTTTACTGACAGTGGAAAGATTTCTAGAAGTATGAGACTTCTTAAATGAAGAACACATCTGCGAATAAAGAAAATAGATTGTTGGAGAACAAAGGAAATAATAAATTGCAATCAAGCACTTCCACTTTCGGAATTCCTATTTGCAATTCAAATCTTTTAAAAGGGAAAATAATGAGTTTCATTTGCATATTTAAGCTGAAACAATAAAAAAGGAAGAATAAACAGTACGGACAAACAACAACTACATGATAAAGGCGTAAACGAAAATTATATTTTTTTATTGGTTCGTAATTTATCTTTCCTTTTTCACTTTTCTTTTTGTGTTTACAGTATTACCGGTACGAATTTTTTCATTTTGCTAAATAAGCTTAAACTTATCAAAGCTTTTTTGTTGCCTAAGGAATATAGTACACGTGTTGAACAATTATTTTAAACTAAGCAGCATTATGTAGGATAGTCATTGAATTTACAAAAAAAGTTATAGATAAAAAAATATATATACAAACAACAACAAAAAAACTGACTTTGAAAAGCGGATTGTCAGTGCATTTTTTGACTAATTTCTTCAAATATCTTGAGAAATATTAAAAAAAATATGCTTAACGAATTCAAAGATTGGCATTTTTTTATTCTTAATTTAATGACGGTTTCATAAACGATGCACTCCAAGAATTGAATGTTTTTTTTTCAACTGATTACATTTTCTGAAATCACAAAAATCTCCTCATCATTAAGCCCATTTCGACAAAATTAAACAAAGTTCAGAATCAAAAGTATGAATTGCCTAAAATTCAACAATTTAACATTTAAATGCCTTGTTTTCAAAAATTAATTTAGAAATGTTTTTCGGATTTAATTTTTTAAAGAAATCATGGGAAAAATATTTTTAAAAATCATATTTTGTTGTAAGCATGATTTAGGTCTAGAAATCAGGTTGTTATCAACCGGCAACACTGCGCAAATCGAAAAAATAATAATTTTCTTTGATAAAATTGTATAATCATAAACTCACGTAAGGAATAAAATTTAATTGCTCATTGCAGAACAAAATAGAGTATTTCACAACCTTCGAACAAAATAAAAAGCCCATGTACCTACAATTGAACAACAACAAAAAATGTATTTATTTATTAATTCATATTTATTTATTAATTAATTTATTCTTATACAGCCTTATTACTGCATATACATGTTGAAAATTAATTTTATACTGTTTTCAATTTGTATGATATTGGCAAAATTAGAAATTAAAGCTTTAATATTTTTCTAATAGTATTTTAGAAGTCAAAGTTTGGCATATTTACAAAAGGCCACACACGGAATTTAAGGGTTAAATCAGCATTTTCACTAAATCACAACGGTATTCCGGAAACGGAGCTGCTTAGTGCTTTCTTGTATTAAACAAGTTGGAGATTGCAAGTGAAGCGCAGCAAATGAGGCGCGTTCGTACGATAATGAAGTTTTAAAAATATCACTCTCATATATCAATCTGATAAAATTGTAAATAGTTAATTACAATTAAATGCGCAACAAACAATGTTTTCTTTATACTCATTATGTAATGGAATACTTTTGTGTGGCCTTGTAAATCAATAACAAAACTTCTTTGCACAACAGGTTATGCAAAATCTATATCATAATATGTATTTTATGATGCATATCAATATTATTATGTTGTAATGAGTGTAATATTATTAAAATGCATTTGAACCCTTTTTTTCCATTGACTGTAATGTAACGGAGTACTTTTGATTGTCCCTGTATTTAATCTATGCATCCTATTTTCAAAAAAATCGAAATGACTTGATAAAATTATGCAATAAGTATGTAAATTAAATTTTAAACGATTAAAATGCATTTGCAACATTTTCCCCCATTGACCGTAATGTAGTGGAATACTTTTGATCGTCCCTGTAATTGATCTATACATCCGATTCTCATAAAATTTGAAATGACTCGACAAAATTATGTAATACTTATGTATTTTAAATTTCAAAAGATTCGGTTTGGTAGTTTTTGCGTTGTTATACGCGGACAGACAGACAGATAGACAGACGGACGGACTTAACGACAATAATAGGTGCTACGTATTTACATAATTACGAATGGACCTAAATAGGGATTTTTGCTTATGTGCCTCCACCTCCTTACACAAAAATTCACAAACCTATCCTCAAATTTTCTTGAAATGTTGCAGTCAAATTACGGAAATTTTATCAACTAGCGTAAAAATATACTTTTAATTACAAGTTTTTCCGTGAATTTGCTGCTTGTACATTCGTTTTTCGACAAAATGTTATTGAGAGCGTGCAATACACATTAATGATTTCAGTGATGACAGCTAAACCGATAACCAGGTTTTGAAAAATAGAGAGTTGATTTTTGTGCCGTTTAGATACAGATAATGGGTATTAATAAATTTGTTCATAGTCATAAAAAGATGTGTAAACCTGTAAAAGTTTAGCGTATCGTTTTCAAATTTACACTGGTGTGCAAAAATTAAGGACGGAACAGATAACTTTACATAAAAAACAAAAAAGGCAACAAAACGTAACGAAAGTCCAATCAGGAGATAAAACCTTAAGCAAATGCAGTAAGGCATGTCTATATATGGCATATGACGTAAAAGGAGGAGGTGCTAAGGGGAATAAAACAGAGAGGCAGTGGTCATTCAGAAATTTGATGAAATCTATTGCACTGTGTAAAATGATTTCAATGACTTTTCTTTTTCTTTTTTTTTTGGCTACAGTTGTGTGATATGGGCAGGAAGCAATCCAGGAGATGTCATATGGATGACTTTACACAAGATGGAATAATTGGGAAGTTGGAAGAAAGTCGACAAGTGACAAGTGTGGCACAAGACTTCAATATCGCTCAGAGTATCGTTTCACAGACTTTTATGACCTACCATTTTTCTTCGGTTTTAAATCCCCTGACTGCCCAGCAAAAGAATAAAATTGTAATGCTGTTTTCTCTGTAATTTATTAAAAATATTTAAAAAAGATGTTTTTTCTAACCTGATACAAAATATATTATTACGTACAGGTGTATAATCTTTGAGATTATTAATCCCAACTTAATTTTTCAAAACTGGCTTTTATTTGTAGAATTATATTTATTTAGATATTGTTTATGTTGCAGTGAAACTTGCAGCTTAGTGTGTGAAAAAACCCGGTCGCGGTAGTCTGGAGGTTAAGAAGACTATTACACACATATACACAAAATAAAAGAAAATTGGTAGTATTATAGAAAAATAGTTGATATAGTATAGTGTTATCTTGACAGTTTATAAATCGAATATTTATTTTAAGATATATTTAATGCTAAAGTTGGTCAAAATTGTTCTATTAAAAACGTTTTATAGGAGCAAAAACTATACATAAGAATTTAAACATTTTGAGATCATTTTATTCTTTCCAACTTCTCGATGCGCAGACTGCATTTATGTTTTTAATTTGACTTATTTTTCAAGTATTTACTTCCATTTTAAATACAAACTTACAACATTTTGAGAAACATATTTTACATATTTTAGAAAAGGTTATTATTTTAAGTTGTTTCCAAATGATCGAAGAATAATATTTCTTTCAAATTAATAATGTATTTACACGCAACAATCATAAACAGAAAATAATTTTCAAATGAGAATTAAAAAATTACAAGTTAGAAGCTAGAGATATTGAAATATACGTCAAAAAAATTTCTTAATATGTGAATATTAAAAAAGGAACTAAATATTAAAAGAATTAATTTTTAAAATGCATGACATAAAAAAAATACTTCATATTTAAAATAGCCAAACAATAATATTATAGGCAGTTTAAATTTAAAAATATATTTACGTGAGATGTATTTCACATTTCTAAATTATCTTTGTACCCTTGCTACCAATTTTAAGACTACAGAAATAAAAAAAAATATTTCCTTTCTAGCAATAAAAGTATCTTCATGTGAACATCAAAAAGAAAAAGAAAATTAAAAAAAATATATATATATATATTAATGTGCATTAAAAGCAGCAAGTAAAAGAAATTACATCATGTTAAAAATAACCAAGTAATACTGTAAAACAATTACAATAAAATAAAAATATTTTGATGAGACATTTACTTAATATTTTCATGTGTTCTTTCAAAATATTATATTGATTTCTAAGATGTCCTTTCAAACAACAAAAGTATTTTCAAATAAATATTAAAAACAGAAAGAAAAAATTAGTGAAAATTACATCAGATTTACACAATACATTTAAAATGTCCTACTTAAAAAAATTTCTTATACCGCGGTTAAAAAAATACCAGAAAACAAAGATTCTGTGTATTTCATTATTGAACTGATATTGTTTAATCAAAAATATAAATAGACAAGTAGATGTTTAACAGCAGCCGATTTGACCTTAAAATTTCCCAATCAGAGGCAAATGAGCTGAATCCTATTTATTAGGAGATCGTCACTTAAAAAAACAAAAACAAAACAATACATATACAGAGAGAGGGGGAGGGGGAGAGAAAGATATCAATGTTTTGCAGTCTTTTAAAAATTGATAAAGTTAGCTATTTTTAAAATTTATAGTGCCTGAACGGGTAGGGAAATAGCTCGTAGGGTGCTATTAGATTCGTAATACAAACCCTTTTTACAAAAGAAAGTTTTAAAACAAGACATAAAATAATATCTATAAATATGATGAAATTTCATTCATTTCTAATCGTAAATCGTAATTTTTTATCATTACAAATCATTTTTAAGCGATGTAAGTTTAAAAAAAATAAATTATTACCCCTTAAAATCTTTGTTGCAAATGATGGCATACAAATTCAGCTAATACCAATTGATTAATAATAACTTTGTCGAATTAATTTAAGTTAAATTTCTTTTAAGAAATTTTCAGAATAAAGAAATCGTACCAAACTTGAAAAGGTTTAATGCCAAGTACTAATTTTGACATCATATATGTAAAAAAAGTAATACGGCAGGAAGATTTAATTCTCCCCCAATAAGGAATTCTGCTGGACAGCTTGAAGTGATAAGCATTAAATCATTTGAAATAACTTGTCTAGGAGTTCAATTAGTTTAGATTCAATCAGCCGACTCCCATGTAAAGGAGGAATTAAGTACATTAAGTATAAGCAAGAAATTAAGTATAGAATAACAGGAATGTAATGTGTCCTGAATATAAATACAATATACTGTTTACAAATTTAAGAAAGAAGAAAGGGCAAAAACTCGCTGAAACTTGCAGCATGGCTTCAATAAAACCAGTGCGTTTAGATTCACAATAACTCCGGCCCGTTCGTCTCGAGCCTTTATTTAGCCCATCTGACTGGTTTTGCTCCGAAATGAGGTCTGTAAATTTTTTCCATAGACTTGGAGAAGCAAAACTTTATGTAAGCTATATAATTAATTCTAGCTGTGTCGTTACTTTGTCGTGGGAACTATCTTAGATTTCTTGTATCCGTGCATGAGTGTGCTTTGAGAACTCAAAACCACATCTCACACTAGGCCATTCGACATACATGGCCTTCACATACATACGGTTGTAACAACAAAAAATACAAATTTAACAAAAAAAAAAAAAAAAAAAAAAAAAAAATAACTTTAAAAAATGCCGGAAAAATATTAGTGATTATTTATTGCAAGAGAGAAAAAAATCGATTTAAACGAGAATTTTTTGTTATGCTAATTATGCTGGGTTGTCGTTAAGATCTCTTTAAAAAAACATTAAAAAGTAAATAATTCTAATAGGAAAAAGTCTGTTTGAAAAAAAATAATATCGTCATGATATGAGATTGCTTCCTCATATATTGTCTCTCTCTCTTTCTCCAAAAAAAAGAAAAAAGTCTGTTTTTAGGTAGAGTAAAAAAATAAAATAAAATAAAATAAAATAAAATAAAAGCAAAAGTGAAATTTCTGGAAATGTATAAGTACAGAAGAAAGGAAAAAAATACTCTCAATACTCGTCCCGTCTGAAATGAAACTTAAATCGTGTAAATACTCACACAAAGAAAAAAATATATTCAAAATTTGTCCCCCTGGATGTGAAAAAAAGTTCACATTTTGCATTAGCCAGCATTTATATAAAGATACGTTTACTGAAGGGGAAAGGATATAAACCGAATATAACATCAAATAAAACATATACATAGATGGCTCGTCAATATCGACTGAAACACATAGAAATTGAAACACATATTAATAATAGAAATAATATAGATGCGCTGTTAAGTCTTTTGTATTTAGTCTTTTTTATTGTCACATTACAAGTGCATGTTTATGGTCATTCTATATATATATATATATATATATACCGAGTGTTCCAAAAATGTTTGATGGATTTTAAAATTCAATAACTTTCAAACGGTGACAGCTATTTAAAAAATTTTTGCAGGAGGGTTATTTATAATGTCAGGAGTTTTTTTACCGTAATTTTTTATTTTAGTTCCCATCTCAAACAACAGGTGGCGCTGACGGCGATTGAATGCAGGTGATCAGTGCTGAGTGAAGCGTCGACATGACCTTCAATCGCCGTCAGCGCCACCTATTGTTTGAGATGCGAACTAAAATAAAAAATTACTGTAAAAAAACTCCTGACATTATACATAACCCTCCTGCAAAATTTTTTTAAATAGCTGTCACCTTTTGCAAGTTATTGAATTTTAAAATCCATCAGTCATTTTTGGGACACCTGGTATATATATATATATATATATATATATATATATATATATATTGTTATCTTTTAAGCACAATAAATAAAGTACTGGCTGATATCTTTGTAAAGAAATGAAAGAAAAAATATTCCATTCTAGACAAAAACATTGTACATATTATCCCGTAATCTGAATTTAAAAATAATAAATATTGTATGAATAGTAATAATGAGCAACTTTAGTAAGTAATTTTTCACTGCACGTTCGCGTATGTAATCAAAATATAATGTACATAATGTGACAGCTAAATGTATAATGAAACTTTTGTGAAAGTCTCCAAAATATAGCTTAAAATTTTTGAAAATGTTCGTCGATAGAATAAGCTAAAAATCTGTTGTTCCCAGAAGAAAAAACAAAAAAAGAGGGCTTTATCAAAATATAGTAACGCCTGCAATATTGTATGTGCTGTATTGACGCTAACCAATGGATAAATGGATATACCTTCTCGTCTTTTTCTTTCATTTTGGGAACATCGGATTTTTAACTTATTTTATCGACAATAATTTTCAAGCTGTGTTTCGGAGACTCCCAAAAAAATTTCTCTACACATTTAGCTATCACTTTTATCTATTTTGATTGTATTTGCGGATGCGCAGTGAAACATTATTTAGTGAACCTGCTTATTTTTCATAGAACTTTTATTATTTTTTAATTCTGACAACAGGGTATTGTGTTCCATATTGTTTGTCAAAGTTTTCGAAAAGATCATTTTTTCATATTAAGATCTCTGCAAACTGTAAGAAAAAAAACTTGGCAAAATTTGGGATTGCTTTTATGAAAACCTTAATTTATTTACAAAAGTACTTCTTATGCTCATAACTAATGAACCCAGTTTATAACAATAAGCCACTTAATCATAATCTACAGTTTGAACACTTTCCTACATTAGTTTTGACAGTGTTATCCAAAATATATTTATTTGTTTTCAATTTGCTGCATTTTATCGGGTTTCCAAAAAAAAAAAAAAAAATCTTCGCTGAAATATATGAGCAGTGCTATTTTGTTTACACTTCTGAAGTTTTAGGATAATTCTTCAAGTGTTTTTCTGGATAATTAACAAAACGTCTAAAATCAATAGCGACCAATTAACTTTCACCAAATTGTGTATTTAAGCGAAAAGAATATTTTTCAGGGTGTGATAACAAACTCAAAGCCATTAAGTAGAGTGTATAATGAATTATGTAGCTTTAAGGGCACATTGAACATCACGATAAATTTAATGAAAAAGTTTTAGAGAAATAATTAACATATTATATTTTACTTAAAAATAGAGATACAAATTATTTACATCAGCAAATATGCACATTATAGTCCATATTTAAATAAAAAAAAATTAATTTCATGCATAAATTAATTTTCAAGAACTAATTAATTTTTTACATATATTTTATAATACGTGTCTTTGGTAGACTTTTCTAAAAAACTGTTGAAAATATCACCTTAAAATTTATTATAATATCGGAAAACATACGATTTGAGACTAATTTCATAATATTTTCGTTTTTCTTAAAAGAGAAAAAAATTACTAAAACCTAAATAATATTAAAATTTTAAAAACACATTTTCATTATTTATATTTTTTTTTACTTAGGACTAAAATATTAGATAATTTTAAAAAAGCAAGTTAATTACACAATTTTGGAAATGTTCATCTATTTATCTAAAATTAAATTTTAGAAAAATGTAGCATAGAATTAAAAAAAACATATTTTGAAGGAAAAAAAAATGCGAAAAATGTATTTACATATCCGCAGTGTTTACAATGTATAAATTAAAAAACTTCTAGTACCATAATCCTTTAGGTCCATAATCATTTAACATCGTAATCGTTTAGTTCCTACTTATTAGTCCGATGATTAAGAACCCAAAAATTTGAAAAATTTTATGCTCCATGTACCCCTAAAGTTTTGAGCTCCAGCTCGTCATATTAAATCCATTTTCATTAATGATCAAAGCGCAGGGACTTAAAACGTAGTTTTAAAACTACCTTGGATGAATTATCTGGTACTTTACATTTCTATGTTTAAGAAATGATTACCGTTTAAAAAGATTATGACTTATTATTCATTCTTTTAATTTCTTTAAACGTATATTTTGAATTATTTTTCGAAAATAAAGGAATCGTAACCGATGAAATTTTTAATAGAACAGGATTTGTTAAAGTTTCAAGTATGAAAATTTAAAATAATACCTTAAGCAGCCAAATAAATTGTCAGTTTTGTTTAAATACTGCGTCCATTACCAGTCAATTTGCAACATTTTAAAATGAATTTTACATTAGCCAATGGAACTATCGAATTGATTTCCTGTTTGGTCTACTAGGGAAAAATATAAAGAAAACGCCAAATATTGTACGACCCGATAATATCCCATTTGATATTGAAAGAAAATTTATAATGTGGTATAACCGTATGAATTTCCGTCTGGTATTCAAGGAAAAAATATGAAAATGCTAAATATAGTAAGAAAATGAAGTATTCGTTTGAAAGTTTCAGAGTTTGCTGTAATTTATGCATGTAATAAATAAAATAAATAAATAAATAAAATAAAAATTATGTAATGATAATTTGTCCTACAATATACCAAAAATATGGCATAACATCATAAAATCTTAAATTTTTTATCTCGTTGCAATATTTTAGTTTTACTCACATGTAAGTGGAAACATTTTTAAACTTTTAATTCATTTCGATTTTAATTTATTAGAAATATTATCACTCAATCAAGAAGCAAACTTAGTCCTTCCATTATTATATTTTCCTGAAAACGGCCGCAGAAGACTGCGCGAAACGTTGATATTTTTATTTTATTTTAATTGTACAAGTTGATATTAAAATTCTTATTTTGTGGACCATTGAGTAATGTGTTGTATTTTTAATAAATACTTTCTTAGTAGCTAAAATAAAAATTATTACAACAAAAAGTCTCTATTTCATATTTCTGGACATTTAAATTTTGTCACGCAACATCTTCCATTTTGGACGTTAATTCATCAAGCACTCATTAAATATTAGATTTGGCCGTTATCAAACAATATGGGGGTTACCTGAAAATTGTAAAAAATACAATGAATACTTCTAAAGGAACTCTTAAAAAAAGAGAAAATAACACTTTTGTGCTCGTAAAGGAAAAATAAAATTATTTAAATTTTCCATTTACGTTTAAAACTTTGGAAAGTCGACAGGTAAATAAATTCAAATTGTGTGAATACTTGTAGAGAAAACTCCAAGTAATCTTTGAAGTATTTATTATTTCGAAAATTCTGTACTTTGCAACTGTCTGGCTGTCAAATTTTAAAGAAATGCGTATGCTGTTTTGAAAAATATCTCATTATTCTTTACAAATCCAGTTTGACTTAAATTGCTTTGTAATATAGTTTTCATGTTTTTCAGCGTTAATTAACATAATGAAAAAATTAGTTTTTTATTTAAGTTACATAATATATATGAATTATATTTTTCAATTTTACAGAGAAGGTAGTCTGTAAGAAGAGCAAAAATTATCTATGTTTTTGTGTTAAAATAATTATATATCAATATAACAGTCATACACCTAAATGAAAATTTGCATTTGTGCTTTTTAAAGTACGCATATGACAATAATGTATCATAATGGATTAGACTAATTTTGCCAATAAATATCAATAACTGCATTTCTGGAAGAAAAAAAAAATTGTAATTTTTAACAACATATTTTGCACAATATTTTCCGGCACAATACATTCGCAACACATTCGCAGGACAATCGAAAAGATTTTTAGTTAAAAGTGTCATTTATTATGTTCAATTATTGTTGTAAAAGTGTTTCACTAATTTTTAGTGTACTCCACTCCAGTCTTTTGTATTTTTTAAGACTAGGGAACCGTCATAAGCAGTGCACAAACACATAAACGAACCTAATTAAAAATTCTTCAAATGTAAAATAGATATATCTTATTTTTAATTATCTAAAAACGCATTACATGACAATTTTTAGTAACCTTTGAACCTAGCGATGTGTCACAAGCAATGCACAAATGCACATACTAATCTAATTCAAAGTTTATCAAAATGGAAAATAGATATCTTTAAAATTCATTTAGGCTCTTAGTAAAAACTTACTACATAATGTATTACTTTTATCTTAACACCTAATTTAAAAAACACGTTACGTAAAAAATACGAATAACCATTGAACCTAGCTATGTGTCAAAAGCAATGCACAAATACACAATCGAAACTAATTCATAATTTCTCAAAAAAAAAAAAAAAAAAAAAAAAAAAAAAAAAAAAGATGTGTTTTATATTTAACTAAATTTTTAGTAAAAATGTGCAACATTATGCGTTACTTTTATTCTGACACCTAATTTAAAAGACAGTTTGCGTGAGAATTATTAGTAACCTTTCAAGCTATCCTTTCGATGCACAAACGCGCAAACGAACCTAATTGAAAATATGCCCAAACGGAAAGTAGTATCTTCTATATGTTTAAATACTCAGTGAAAAAATGCTACATAATGCATACACAATACACGTGACAATTATTAGTAACAAAATCCTTTCATTATTTTTAAAAACTCATGACAAAGCTGTACTAGAAAAATGCATCACTCAGAAACAATAAAAAATTTAACCTATTATCATTACCAAACACTTCACACTTGTATCTTTAAACGCAAATGAAATAGGGCTAATTGAAAATACAGTGGGACCTGCTAAAGTGACCACCATGTTAGTCTACCTGGCTAAAGTGACAGCTTTTGTACAATTTTACTTGTGCTCATATAAAATAATATGAAAAGCGTCCAATAATGTGTGTACCAATTACGTCCAATAATACCTGTCTAATGAGCCCATCTGTGTAAATTGATCAGTTAGCTTGTGATTGTCAATGTTCTTTGATCCTGTAAAGTGTGACTATCCATTTTTCTGCATGAGAAAATTTTCAAATTAAAGACCAAAGTGGTTATTTTCGGAAATTTTATTTTGACCCATTAAAAAAGTACGGAAATTTATATCCTATAGTGACTATTTTCTTAATATATAAAGTGACCACTTTGTCCTTTATTGTAATAATATTTGCACTTTTTTAAGGTTATTTTTAATGAAAAGTTTAGTACTACCAGTTACAGAAATATTATCACTAAGCAATTATAATAAAAATGTGTATAAAATTACAGTGTACCTTGTGTGTTATTTAAATCAGTTACTACAGAATATAAACAGTATTCAAAATAAATATCGTGAGTTTAAAGTAAATTATCTTCTATGTAGTACATTTTAAAATAGCAATTCAGTTATTATGGTTGTTAATTAATTAGTTCATTACTTAATACAGTAAATTTTCCTTATTTATATTTTTTCTTTTAAATCATAAAAATTTTAATGTGCCATTTTGAAAGATATTCCATAAAGCGACCACCTCTATATAGTGTCCAGTTTAGCCGGTCCGAAAGGTGGTCACTTTAAACAGGTTCCACTGTATGTAATTGAAATGGGAACCGTATACCATAATAAGTTAAATACATAACGTCAGAAAGAAGAAATAGAGATGTTATAATCAAAGGGAAGTTTTATAATTAATGGAAAGATTCTTAATACATTTAAAGTTTCATTTGTCTTATACACGTTTAAACCTTTGGTTTATTTCATTCTTTTAATGTTTGATCGCTTAAATCAATATGATTTGGCGTAGCCGAGTTATTTAAAATTGAAATCAGGACATTTTTTTGTTTCTTTGAACTGAAGTTTAGCCTTGTTTCTAATATATGAAGCGAAATAATGAATTAAATAATGTACTTTATGGTTTAATTTATTAGTGTACCTATTATTCTGTTATATCCTTACTAAATATAAGCTTATGATTATCTGAAGAATTCGTCACTTTATTCACATATTCTACAGAAATTAGCAGATTACTTTAATGATTTTCGTAAGATATTTTTTAGTGTGGATTCAACCATTCATTATCATTTAATGAACGTGCTTTAATGTGACAAAGAAAATAAATTAAATATTGTATAATAAATCGTATAATATTCACAGATTATTCATAATGGAAGATTATGTATTAAGTGCTAGGTAAATATTTTGGAGAATGCTTTTAAATATATATCTTTATGTATTTTTTTCAAGAATTTTAAATTACAATTTTTCCGATATGTTTTTACTATAAATTTAATGCTTTTTAGACATTTCTTCGAAACAAATTTTCACTCTTCTTAACTTATTTTCTATTTAAAAACGCTGTCGTGAATTCTGTGTGATATTTATTTTTGCAGGTTAAATAGCATGGTACGGAAAATAGGTGTAACTAATTTCTTCATTTCAATTCAGGTATTTTTTACGAAATTTCTGTACTGTGCTTAAAAATATTTTTGACAAAAAAAAGTGCTTTAGTGAAGAAATAAAATTTAAAAAAATGATGGATTAGTTATTAATTTAATCTTATAATCAACACATATGCAGTTAATACGGATTGCGTATCTGCAGCAAGTAAAATAATAAAAAGAAACATTTTTCAAATATATATCAAATGATATATTATTCTTTTCCTGTTAAAAGAAAAACGTGACTTTTCACTGAAGGATTATATCAAGATGAACATTTGAAACATTTATATAGTCGCATTTTTATTTTTTTCTTAGTAGTACTGAATTTTCAAGTCAAGATAAAAGAAGACTGATATCCCCAAGCGGGAAACAAACAAAGAAACATGAAAAATAACTATAAAAATTTTTTTCACATATTTTGTTTTATTGAAAACAAAAAAATATGTTTAATGTAAAATATTTTTAAAAAGATCAAAAGCATTTTAAGAAAGATTGTGAGAAAATTTCTAGAGAACACTTGCTTTGAAGAATTAATTTTTATAGAGGAATTAATGTTTGTTCGTTAACTTAATAATTTTCATAACTTTTAACCATTTAAGAGTTGTTAATCCTTTCTTCGCTTATGTTGTCTGCATTATCCTTATTGATAGCACTTTCATTATCAAAATTTAAAAAAAATGCAGAAGTATATATTTTTATTTTCTTCTATCTTCAATAGAAGAAAGTATTGCAATCGAAATTTTTTCCGGATCATTTTGGCAGTGGTAAGCAGGTGTTATTTCATTTTTGAAGTATTCCGCCTGAAGGGGGAGATGTAATAGCGATTTTTGTGCCATTTTCAATATTGTACCGACTAAATGTGTATGAGGTCTTGCATGAACCAAATTTTTTGTGTAAATGTTATGCTATAGATAGTAGGGTGGATCGAATTTTTTTTTTTTCACAGTGTCAAAACCTACCTATGCGGAAAAGATGTTCTCTTGGATGGAGATTAAGGGAAAAATAATTTAAAAAAATAATTTTAAATTTTACTACTGCCACAATGAGGTTGAATTTCGAAAAAAAGTGAAAAAAAAAACCTAATTTTGGCTAGATGATTTTTGATTTAAAATAATAGTCTAAAAAATTATCCAAAACCTACCTATGCGTAAAAGATGTTATATTATATGCTGAGTATGAAAAAAATAATTAAAAAAATTAATTTCAAAATTTAAATCTGCCGCAATGTGGCTCAAATTTATGTATTTGAACGTTTTTACGGTAAAAAATCTTTTTATTTATTTATTTATTTATTTATTTATTTTGTAAAATAAAATATGAATTTTAGAATTTTTAACATAATTGCAATGAGGGGATATTTAATTGATTGCAAGATAAAAACTTTAGTTTCTTATTTAACAGCTTCATTAGTATTAAATCAGAAAAAATCGTCAACATTGTAATTGGCGATAATGACATTCGGTATTGAAAATCGACATAAGATTTTGTAATTCAATTCGATTTTTATAAAACCGTCTCTTATGTATGGTAGATACACAGCAGAAATACTTCCGTGACTCTTTTGATTATTAGTTTTGTAGAATGAGCGTTGCGTGAATAGATATTATTAATAGTAGATGTTATTGCCACTGGAATGATTGCTGGATTTACCTATTGTTTCTGAATTTATTGCTTCTAAATCCGTCAGTTAGTGGAGGTTCGACACATTTTCTTATTTAATTAAATCTATGAAATCCGTCGCAAAAGGTCAAAAAGCTGGTAAATGAAAAATATAGATATTTTTAATGTAGTGATTAGGATTACAGAAGACCGTTTGATTTCACTCGCACGCTTTTAAAATTCATACACTGACATAAATGAAAATACAAAAAGCTTCTAACATGCTACGAATAATCTTTCTATTTTACCAGTGAAACATTTTTGCCCAACCGCGGTTCCATCCACGCTGCAAAAAGATGACATAGTGGAACCTCATTGGTGTGTAACTAGCACAAAAACCATTGTAGTGGACGCTTGAAGATCACTTCCATATTTCAAATAACACATCCTTTAACATCTATGTTTAGAGATATTCTGTCACAACCAATTGCAACCATTGTTACATTTATATTATTGTTAACACATGACAAAAAAATGTACGTCGTGTTTTCAAATTGTTTGGTACTCTCCCAGAATTTATATATATATGGCCGATGTATTCGGAACCAAGTTCTTTTTTCAAGCTCAAGTCTGCTTCTATTATGATTTTTCTTCTGTTGTTTTCTAGTAATATAGTCTGTCTTTACACCCATCAAAGTTTAAAGAAAATGGCCATGATCATAATCTTTTACAAATGACTAAAACGATGGAGTGGTCTTTGGTATGTTTTATCATGCAATTTTTTTCTGTGAATAGCATTCGATTTATAGTTTTGTGAGATAATGCTCAAATCTTGAAGTGCACCAGACACGATGGCAGCACCTGCTTGGTCGGAAATGCCCAAACTGTCCAATATTCTGGCTGATGCCAATCTTCGTCACTACAGGTAATGTGACACCTAGCTCGGAAGCATTTTGGCTTTTCAATGATATCTGATGATGCAGAAAAGTGAGTTTGCTCCCAATACGTCGGTTTAGTTTACACTCAGTATTCATGTTCATATTCAAATCTATTGAACTGAAAAAATCGGCAGTATTTTCGGAAATGGTCCAAAAGACTGTAGTAGCTTTCAATATATTATTTTGTTTTATAAGAATTAAGAGGAGCGCAATGTTTGTCGTTAAACAGTTTAATTTTTATTAAAATGCTGCTGTGGTAAATTATTGAGATTGAATCTCATTTACAGGTCACTTGTAACTTATTAGCAACTCCTTCTCACTTGTAGGAAATAAATAGATGTTGACCGATTCCTTTCTTCGGTTATTTTTTAAATACCAATATATAAATTTTGTAACTTTTTGTAATAGGGTGCATATTTACTGGCATATCAAAGCCAGACCCAAATAGGGTGTAATTCATCTCTCTCTCTCTCTTATTATTATTATTTTTTAACAACGCCATGGTATAGTAATATTCAAGGTGCACTAAGCTACACAATACACAAGCAGAAAAATCCTAACTGAAAAAACTGGAACTGCCAGTTTTTCGAAACTTTAAATCACTTGCAGCAGTATTAAATTTCGAAATTAGTTTATTTATTTATTTATTTTTACTTAATATCCATTCAATATAATATTTCTCACGCAAAGGTAGGTTTTGATTGATATTAAAATGATTATTTTGCGTCAAAAATAAATCTAACCAAAATTAGATCTTTTTCCATTTTTTCAATATTTTATCGAATTTTCAACTTTTTTGTGGCAGTATTAAATTTCGAATTTATTACTTATTATTGTTTTTTACTTAACCTCCATACGATATAACATCTTTTCCGCATTGTTGGATTTTAAAAATTATTAAAATAATTAGTTTTTGACAAAAATAACCTAACCAAAATTCTGTCTTTTTTCAATTTTTTTCGAAAATTCAACCTTTTTGTGGCAGCATTAAATTTTAAAATTAATTTTTTTTATTATTTTTCCCTTAATCTCCATACAATAGAATATCTTTTCCGCATAGGTAGAATTTGATGAATGGTGATTTTTTTTTCGCCATAGACAATCGATCCACCCTAATAGATAGTAGGTCCGCCCTGAATTTGAAAAAAAAAAAAAAAAAAAAAAAAAAAAAAAAAACCTCGCTCGAAGGGGGCACTAATAATCACGATGTCTGCGCCATTTTTCTTATTTTATCATCAAAAAGTGTATCAAGTTATGCATAGAGCTGAACTAAAGTTTTTGTGTAATGATTATTTTTGGGTAGAGCAAGTAGGTCCTATAGGAAAAATAGTAGCTAATTAGTAATCATAAACAACATCTTAAATTGGCACAAGGCTGATATAGACAACGGAAGCCTTTAAAAGAAAAGGGAACGTTCGAAATACATAATTTTTATTCCAAAGTCTTTAAAAGCTCATTAGAAAGTACTGACTGATTCGTCCTCCGATGACACATCTGATAAAGATTCACAAATGGTTCTAGACGATTCTTCTGACGACGGTGAACTATTTAAGATTTAGCAACTAGAATGGGAGCCTATATACAGTGGTGGTCAAAAGTTTCCGGCCAGTTAGTTTCTTTGATTTATTTACCAGAAGGTTTCAGCAAAGGAGAAACACATTTGCTTCAAAAGTTAGGAATATGAGAATGACCTCTGACCACGTGATCATTTTGATTGGATACTGTGGACGCTTCATTCAAGGGGGTAGAATTCGAAGTTCTCGTGTTCAAAAGTTTCTGGTCACTCATCATTCCTTAGCTTTTTTTCTATCGGTAAAGTGTTTTTGGTCATGTTTGTGAATGAATCAACGTGAATAGTATAGTTTAAATTCAAAATTGAAAAGTTCAACAAATATTGTCCGTAAATGAGTGATTAATTTGTCGCTAAAGCGCTAATTTTTTCGAGGTATTGCGGTAAAGTTATCGATCGGTAAATCAACTGTAATATATAACAACGATATTTAAAAATTATATAAAGATGGGCGTGGCCTTCCGGACTTTGTGAGGTCCTAAAGACTTCAAAAAATTACTATTCTCGTTGATAGAATTATCAAGACAAAAACAATTGATGACCCTGATGGAATTTCCGTTGCAATATACGGCTATTTACAAAATGAAAATATTGTTGAAATAAGTCGGTCTACCGTGTCAAGATTCTGACGTAATACAGAAATTTATGTAAGTGTCCGTGTTCATTTTTCGTAGGTAAAAAAAAGTCCCTGTCGGCTGGGCCTATAGGCGGAAGTAGATTTCGAAGAGTGCTCATTTCAACAAAAAAAAAATTATATATATACATATGATTAGAGATAAATCCAGTTTAATAACTTCATTTGGCCGTTTATGAAAAATTTTTAATTTCATTTTTCTGCAAAAATGGTTTTATCAGAATCATCTTAAGAAAAATTCAGCTCAAATGCCCATTTTGACAACATATTTTGAAATAGATTCTGAATTTATTAAAAAATCGACCAAAACAGTACATTATACAGTTCCTAAATAACAAAACACTGTCAGTTGAATGCATTTGACAAAAAAAATTGAATTTAAAAATGAGTCATAAAATAACCGATTTGTTGTTTGAATACTTCTTTAATTCTTTAATCATGATTGCTTCGGAAAATTTTCTGCGAAATACTCACTTTGACAGCATTTTTAAAAATATATTCTATCTTTATCAAAAAACTGGACAATGCGTCACAGTATATAGTTCCTAAATAAGAGGATCTGTAAATTGCATGCGTTTGAGAGCGAAAATGGATTTTAAAACGAGTCATAAAAAGCGCAATTTGCTATGTGAAAACTTCCTTAAATTTTCAAATCACGAAGACTTCGGGAAATTCTCTTCAAATATCTTTTTGGTAGCCTTTTTCAAAATATATTCTGTCTTTATCAAAAAATCGATCAATGCATCACATTATATAGTTCCTAAATAAGAGGATCTGTAAATTGGATGCATTTGAAGCAAAAACGGATTTAAAAACGAGTCAGTAAAAAAACGCAATTTCTTATTTGAACATTTCCTTAAATTTTCAGTCACGATGATTTCGGAAAATTCTGTTCAAAATACCCTTTTTGGTAGCCTTTTTTGAAATATATTCCGTCTTTATCAAAAAACTGACCAATGCATCACATTATATAGTTCCTAAATAAGAGGATCTGCAAATTGGATGCGTTTGAGAACAAAAATGGATTTAAAAACGAATCAGAAGAAAAACGCAATTTCTTATTTGAATACTTCCTTCAAATATCAGTTCCGATACCTTTCGGAAATTCTGTTCAAAATACCCTTTTTGGTAGCCTTTTTTTAAATATATTCTGTCTTTATCAGAAAATTGACCAATGCGTCACTTTATACAGTTTCTAAATAAGAGGATCTACCATTTGGATGCGTTTAAAATCAAAAATGAATTTAAAAATGAGTCAGAATATAAGCAGTTTGGATTTGAGGTTTTTTCTCCAGCTCCTATTTTTGTTTAATTTCTTTTTGCTATACGAATTGATCCTATGAAAAACTTGTCAGTACAAAAGTTGTAGATATTTTTGAGAAAATGTAAAATAAATTTAATCAGATTTGATATCATAAAAAATTGACGGAGTTATGGATTTTTCTCTTTTTTCACCGCCCTTTTTCTTTTCGTTTTTAATTTTTTTCATCGGTACTTGCTGGTCCTATCAAAAACTTGTAAATACAAAAGTTTTAGATAATTTTAAGAACATTTACAAAAAATTTAGTTGGACTTGATATCTTGAAAATTGACGAAGTTATGAATTTTTTTTCTCTCAAAATACCTGTTTTTTTCGCCCCTTGAGCCCACTTCTAAATTTATCAAAAATCTGTAATGCATATACTTTTGGCCCATTTTTAAGAAGTAATATAAACTTTAAACCAATTCGATATCTACTTTAATTAAGAAGTTATGGCGTTTTTTCAGTTTTCACAAAAACGCCCCCTATTTCGACCCCCTTGGTCCGATTTTACCCATTAACGAACTTAGCCAAGATTTTATCCCCTTTGATTTCATGTACCAGTTTGGTGGAGAATTATAGAAGTTATCATGTCCATAAAAAAGTGAGATATATAGATAGATAGATAGATAGATAGATAGATAGATAAACTGGTGCGATTGCAATAGGTAGTATTTCTTACGAAATCTACCTAAAATATAAATTTACTGACTGGCGTTTTCCAAAAAACACAAACTCTGGTATAGTAAAAACTGGACAAAAATACTATTTTTCCATCTATAGAATTTGAAACTTTTTTGAGAGTGATGGCATACACTACGTCCGATGACCTAACAACAAAAAAATGTGATTCAACATATGTTATTCCTACAATGAAGCATGGCGTTACACACGTTATAATGTGGGGAGTATTTTCTTCAAAAATTGTTTGCCAGTTATTTAAAATCTACGGCAAGATGAATGATGCAATGTATAAGGATATCTTGCAAGATTATTTTCTGCTTTATTAGAGGAAAATTTTGCTCGCAACTATTTGTTTTAACAGGATAACGACATAATGAATGCATGCAAGCCTTGGCAAGCAATGGTTTTTGCACAAAAATTTTTCGTTTTTGCAATGGCCAGCCCAAACGCCCAACATGCATCTAATAGAAAATCTTCGGAAAGAAGTTGAGAAACGTCTGCCGAACTATAAATATTCCAACTCAGCAGAAAGATCCGAAAAATTGCAAGAAATGTGGAAAAAAGTACCATAGACGAACTTTAACCGCTGATTGTATGAATGTTACGTTACTGCGCCGTAGAATTTATTTCTAAAGGTAATAAAGTACTAATACTATAAAATACTAATTATAAATGTTGTGGATCGCTGTAGATTTCTATTACAATACATTTTTTTAAACTTGCGAAGTTGGTAGGAAACTTTTGAGACATGCGTTTTCCTTTGCATTTAATTTTGTCAGTTAAATTTATTGATGTTTACATGTTATTCCACAAGTAAGTTCCTAACTATTGATTCAATAAAATGTATAAATATCCGTTTGAGATCCCTCTTCATATGGGTATAGTTAAAAATTAATTGAAAAAATTTTGGTGGCTGGAAACTTTTGACCGCCACTGTATATTCTTGTGCGGTATCCAAAGTGTTCCAAATAGCGGTTTGTTTAAAACTTATTAGTACTTTTAAGCCTTTCCAAGATCTTCACCAGAGAATATTTCAATATGTAAATACTCTTTATTTACATAAATACGTCACTAAGGTTTTGTAAATGCGAGAGACAATAATTATTAGATTTAAAAATAGAAGTAGTTGTTTCTTGGATTGAAGATTAAGATAAAACAATAGAAAAAATACATATTAAACTGAGTCATATTTATTTTATTTTACTATATTACTGGGTTTTTATACGCCATTTTCCATTTTAGATTCGTAAATGGACAGTGGATGTAGTAGCGTTTTTGATTAATCTGAAATCCGACCGCCGAAGCACTCTCAACGCACACATTCCATCATCCGTCCTTTTACAGTCTTCTTCATTATCCCGAATTGCTAGTGGAATCCCGGTTCAAAGATCACGACCCACGTCTCAAGTTCCAAGGCTGTAACTGAAGGCAGGTTCGAAATAAAAATTAAAAAATTAAAAAAATGAAACCGGTTCAAAACATTCTCATTAAATTAAAGGCAATCAAAATCAGGAAGAGTAGATTCGAGGTTCTGAAGCTATAAAAAGATCCTTGGGGATGCAAGATTAAAGTTTATCTTGTTGGCGAACGAGGCATAGACGGGTTGGCCGACTGCCGTAGAATGCGCGGCGCGCGCGTTCCGTCTGTGGTCCTTTTGCGCTCTTCTTTTTCATTCCAATCTTCTAGCGGAATCCAGGTTCAAAGGTCCCGACCGATGTCGCATATAACAAGACTCTAATTGAGGCCTATTTAAAAAAAAAAAAAAAAAAAAAAAAAATGAAACTAAGCAAAATTTATTCAGGGAAACAGGTTAAACTAAAGACATTGGAAAGTAATAAGGATGGGCTCGGACTCCGAAGCTACCTAAAGGCCCTTAAAAATCGAGCTTAATGTTCGTTTCAGCAGCAGTTGCTAAGGTCGTGTATGCTGACCGCCAAATATTTTACATAGCGAAGAGAGCGCGTTTCTTGCGCAGTCCTTTTAACTCCTTCGTGACGGTAGTCTTTTACGAAATGTTTAATGATTAGTTACCGGTTTTAAAAAATAGAAATTTTTGCCTTACTAAATCGAGAAAACGCTCCGATTCAATAAATCAAGTTTTACAGTAAAATTTTACTGGTGGGGATAAACAAAAATTCTTAAGCCTTTTTGCGGCTTGTTTACGTGTCGATCTTGCCCAAGGGGTTAAGCTCATCATCTCTTTCCCGCCTCTCTTATGGAAATCAGAATCAATGGTCCAAACCTTCATCCCTAGTGAAGAGATTCAAATTAATGCTAGGTTGAAAAAAATGAAACCGGAAAAACTTAAATTTGGAAATTGATTAAATTAATGGCATAGAAAAACGAGAAAGGTGGGCTTAGGAAGTATGAAGCTACCGAACGGCTCTTAAAGATTCAAGCTTAATGGTCGTTTGGCGCGGCTGTTAGGGAGGGGGGGGGCAGGCCGAACGCCGCAGGTTTCGCGAAGCGCGGCGTTTCGTACTCGGTCTTTTCGCTCACAGTAAAAAATGAAGACCCAAATTGGGTTGAAAGATTTCTGGGTACAGAATTGTTCCAATTTGGAAAGTTCAGTTTGTAGCACAAAATCGTTTTTAATAAGTCTGATTTTTAATGACATTAAAACAATTAAAATACTTAGATATTATATACACTATACCTCAGAAATTTTGATTAATTTAATGTTAACAAAGATCTGCTCTGTTTTGAACCATTTTGGGTTATCTATTTTGGGAACAATACTCTACCATTTTGGAATCCTTACTGTACCATTTCAGGAAAATTACTATACCCAGAAATCTTTCAACCCAATTTAGGTCTTCATTTCCTACTGTGCTTTTCTTCTCTCATTCCGACCTCTCCAGTGGAAGCCATGTTGAAAGTCCGCGACCAACATCCCAAGTACCGAGATTTTTGGGAAAGCCAGATTGAAAAACAATATTAAAATTAATGAAACCAAACAAATTTAAAAATAAAATTGATTAAATTAAAGATATCAAAAAGCAGGAAGGGCGGACAGCGGTCACTAAAGCTAAAGTACGGCCGTTGAGGATTCAAATTTACGGTTCGTTATGAGGCTTATTGTCAGTAACTCACAGACTGTTTTTTGTAGAATATTTAAAAGCAATACAATTTTTTAATAGATTTTAAATAACTACTAACCACGGATGATTATCCTATCTCGTGGGAGCACTATCATATGTGTAGCGCACACCATATTTTATGAAGAAAGTGTGACTGTGTTCAACAAATAACATATTTCTTTTCTTTTTTTTCAATTTGTTTAACTATTTCTTTTCAAATACATATCGATTTTACATTGTTATATGTCCAAAATTTTTTGTCTAATTATCTAAAGCAGCTTTAATACATACAATATCATTTTTAATAATCAATGCGCAATGTATATTTCAGTTCATTTTTAATAATTTTGATATTGTAAAAATTTTATTTGGCTGGCAATAACATTAACAGTATGTACAACAACAAAATTAATTTTTTTTTTCAACAACCAAAATTATACAACATGAAAGTTCAACCAGTTACATAATAATTAAGAATCTTTTGCTCCTTTCTGTCTCCATTGTCTTATTAAAATAAATTAAGGATTGCATATATGCAAATATTTTTTTTTAAACAAGGTCTTTTGTATATACGATTAAAAAAGGGAAGGAAAGTAAATATATATATATATATATATATATCGGAAAGGATGCAGTTTTTAAATAGCATAAATTAACACAATTTTTTTAATACTTTGCATTCTACATTTTATAAAGAGGGAAATTTGTGAGATATTTAAGAGTTTCAAAAGATTTTTTTAACATTGCAAAATGCTTTCTAAAATATGATCAAGCTTTTTTTTTAAATTTAAATGTTTCGCGTGAGCGTGTTTCTAGACATTAAATATTAGCTACTTTTTTTTCTAGAATTCCTGTTTAAGTAAGACCTTTTACATATTAATGAAGTATTTTTATAGTTGATATTATATAATACGTTTTTTATTTTTAATAAAATATTTGTAAATTTTAGATTCCTGTTTAAATGTCTTACACACGCACACAGATATATATTGTTTGAATTTTATGTAAAATTAATTTTACAACTTATATAATTAATGTAAATAATAATTTGTAATATTTTATAATTGTTACATATACACACAGATATATATTGTTTGAATTTTATGTAAAATTTATTTTACAATTTATATATTTAATGTAAATAATAATTTGTAGTATTTTATAATTGTTGCACACACAAACACGCACACACACACATATATATAAATATAAATACATATTGTACTTAACTTTTAATAAATTGGAGACCTATAATACAATTACTAAGTGTACAGGGTAAATATAATAATTATCTATTTTTAAATCTTTAATCATCTTACATTAAGATATTGATTTTACCTTAGCATAGTCAAATTAAATGATTTTGTTTTAATTCTTATTAGGGTAAACTATGATGTATGTTAGATTAATTTTAAACACGATTATTCAATCGGTAGATCAATTATAACAGAAGCAATTTATTCCATTTTTGAATATTGGGTGAAAAAAGTCCGGGCCAGGATTCAATGGATCCTGGCCCGGACTTGTCCGGATTAAGGACTTGCCCGGATTTCAAATATGGAATAAATTATTTTTATTATAATTGATTTACCGACTGAATAATCGTGTTTAAAATTAATCTAATATAATTTCGTATGCAGCGTTTTTCTGCAGTTCCATATACTGACCTTCGATTTATTCTGTTGAACTGATCCAGAGTATCAGACTAGATAAAAGTGATCGTTGAGGTTAATTGGGTGAAATAGTCCTCCAGTGTTCGTGTCCGGGATAGCTCAGTTGGTAGAGCATTGGCGACATCAGCCAATACATCCCTGGATGAATCCTGGCCCGGACTTTTTTCACCCATTATTCAAAAATGGAATAAATTACTTCTGTTATGGTGTATGGTTTATTTTTTATGTTATCACATTACTCCGTTTTTACTTTATTTATTTATTTATTATTATCATGTGAGGATAATTATTTTTTTTTCATTTTGCTATCCAATTGGTAGGTTTGATGTCGTGCCTTATTTCTGATGTTTTTTCTTTATTTGGTTTTGGTTTTGTGTGCGTTGGTAGTCCCAAATTCGTATTTTTTTTTTGCTTTTTCATGGCAAATACGAAGATGAAACCGCACACTTCATTTGTAGTTCCAAAGTATTTGGGACCTGATGATTCTGCTTTGGTTCCACAAATTCCATTTGTATTCATTTTAATTATTTAATTTTCCCTCCATGTTCAATGCGCTAGAAGTTATTAAATTCAATGGTTCATATATTGTAATACGATTAACGGTTATATATATATATATATATATATAGGGTGATTATAATTAAAGTTACTGAGTTTGGGCCTACGTATCCCTTCTGGTAGACAGGTATTAATTGAACTTGGGAAATATATTAAACAGATCATGGAGAAAATAATCTTACAGTAAAAATGGTTTAATTTCCGATCGATAGATGGCGTTTTTCACGCTAGATGGTGGAGAAGAAAAAAACGAGTGTTAAATTTTTTCTCTTCTTACCATGAATGATAATGCATCACTTCACTCAACTAAAACCAGTGCTAAATGAAGTAGTGTACCATGTTTCATGACTAATTACTGTCTTTCTGATAAAGCAGCTTCACCTGTAACGCTCGTTCTTTCTCCTTCGTCGTAAAGTGGAGAAAACTGCCATCTATTGATGGAAAATTAAACTATTTTTTATTGAAAGTTTATTTAGTTTTTCATGATCCTTTTAATGCATTTCTCAAGTTTCATCGATATCTGTCAACCAGAGTAGACTCTACGTAGATCCAAACATGATAACTTTAATTATAACCACCCTGTAGATTGATAGATGGATAGACAAACATTGGGCATTACACTATTTTTTATCTTCTCGAGGAGATTATATATTTACCTGAAAAATGGTTATAAATATACATGAAGATTAGAATTACAATTCATATGTTACAGAATCGCCATCTATGCAGTCTATTCCCACTAAAAAAATCTGTAGGAAATCTATAGCTTTTTGGTCCAAAATCTGTGGGAAATCCGAAGGTATTTGACGCATTATGCAGATAATTTTAAGAATATCTTAAAAAATTCTGCAGATATTTTAAAGATAAATCTAAGTCTGCAAATTTTCTTCAAATTTCTGTAGAATTTCTGTAGAAACTGGCAATTTCTTCAGACAATCTTAAGATTATTCTTAGTGAGGATTCAACCAAAAAAAAAAAAAGAGGGACGTCTCCCACCAACCGAACGCAAAATTCCGTTCATAACTTTATTTATTATTGCAAGTATATTTCTCTAAAATTTTTTGCATTAAGGCTGATACAGTCAAAGTTCTATAATCTGCTCACCCATAATCTACTGTTTTCTATAATTCACGTTATTTTAACGAATGTAAACAATGAAATAAACAGTTAAAAAAATTACAAATTAGTGATCCAAAAAACGATTAAACAAAAAAAAAAAAAAAAAAAAAAAAACAAAAAAAAGAGAGAGAGAGAGAGAGAGAGAGAGAGAAAACAATGAGAAAACCGTGGATTAAGGGTGTGCGGATTATAGAACTTTGACTGTAATATCATAGCAACCGAAATGTAACTAAGCGCCGTCTATGAGAATTATAGTGTTACATGGTCTTACATTCTATGTCTAATGCTTATTTCTGTTTATTATTTTATCTGTGAGACAGACTAAAAAAAGTCCACTTTTCTTTTAAATCTACAATACCAGCAAAAAATAAAAACAATTTTTACACTTATTGAAAAATGTGAAGATTGTGACAGATGGTCCTCGCTGATACGCTCATTAAGTAATGTTTCTTTATTTTATGCTGTTGTTATAGTTATAATTTCTTAATTTAATGTGTCATCTGAACAAATCATAAAAGCTCTTTTAATAAATGACCTGAAAATTGAAAAGAAATTGATTTTATACAGAAAATAGCTTTTGAACATGGTTTTCCAGCAAAATTTATAAATAAAATAGTTCAACAGTACAATACTCCTCCCACATCTGGCCAACGACAGAATAAACTTATAGTTTACAGAAAATTTCATTATATCCCTTACATATTTGAAAAAGTAAAAAAGATCGCACAAAAATATAACATAAAACTTGTCGCCATTCCTCCTCCTTATCTCATTGACCTCGTTACAGATAAAATCGACAAAATTCCAATAGATCAAAAATCTGGTATTTATGAAATCCCCATCACTTTATCTAATAATCTTAAAAAAGTCTACATCGGCATGACAACGCGGAAACTTTTAACTAGAATTAAAGAACATCGTAGAGATATAGAACAAGATAAACAGAATACTGCCCTTGCTCGCTTCTATTTGGCGAACAAGGGTTGCCATATTAATTTTGAGGAAGCCAAAATCATAGTTCCATGCAATAACCCAGTTCAAGGTAAAATAATAGAATCCATCGAAATCATAGCACGTGAAAATAAACCATGTAATGATAATTTATCCTACAATATACCAAAAATATGGCATAACATCATAAAACCTTAAAATTTTTATTTCCTTGCAATATTTTAATTTTTACTCACGTGTAATTGGCAAAATTTTTAAATTTTAATTCATTTAATTTTTAATTTAGTAGAAATATCTCTCGAACATGATGCAAACGTAGTCCTTCCATTTCATATTTTCCTGAAGACGCCCGCAGAAGACGGCGCGAAACGTTGAAAATTTTATTTTATTTTAATATGTACTAATGTATATTAAAATTCCTGTTTTGTGCACCACTGAGCAATGTGTTATTATTAGATAAAATATCCCTCTTCTTAAATCCCTACCAGAAGTAAAAAAATAAAGGGAGAACTCTGAGTCATGTTAAACTGCAAGGTTTTACCACTCCACGTAACTGCTGCGTGATAGAAAAATACCAACCTCATCTATTTAAAAATGGAAAAATGAGATGAAACATTTTAATACTGAGATTGTGGCTTAAGTGTCAAGATTTTTTTCTGTTGACACAGTACGTTGGAAGCAGACTGAGAATGAATTCATATACATTGACCGAATTACTGTTCTTTTTTAGTATTTCCCTATATATGATCATATTTCAAAGAAAGGTGAAAATTATGTTTTAAATTTTCAAAATATCTTTAATATTCAAAATATCCAGCTGGGAGTAATAAGTGGAATAAATGTGGATTACAATCCTCATTCTCTAAAAAAATTTAAATTTATTAATGTGCAAAATTATCACCAAATATTTTTATTTAAACTGATTAGACATCTTATATTGAGCAATGTGTATAAATTAACAAAAATTCAAACTTGGTTCCATAGAAAAATTGAAATTTATTAACATGCAAAGTTATCACCAAGCATTTTTATTAAAACTGATTAGAAATCTTAAATTGTACAATGTGTATCAATTAACAAAAATGCATTAGTGCATTACACGATTACGCTATTTTAGTGTAATTGTGTAATGTATAAAAGTATCGTGTATTATGCAAAAAAAAGTTTTGTGGGTAAAAAAAAATCACTTAAGTTTCAGGTAAATAAAAATATATTTATTTTATTTTCGTGTGTTGAGCCACTCAAATATGTGAGATAATATTTGCCATATAGATATTCCATCCTATAGCCGAAATATCAATTAAAAAGGGAATTACTGTAATATATCGAACTGATTTGCCACAGAAAACCTGAAATATTCAATAATTTGCTGGCATAGGAATATCAATGTTTTTGTGAAAACTGCCAGTGATTTTAATTAAATCCAACATATTTCCGGGAAGATCAAACGAAAACGATCGATCAAAATTCCTTTTCTAAATTAACGTTATACCAGACAAGCAGTTCAAAAGGGTCGCAAGAGGTATACTTATGCTGCACCGCTAAGAAGAAAAGAAGAAAATATTCGCAAGGCAAAGTGACGAAATCAAAATAGAATCTGCTCTAGGGGACAGGGACGTTGCCATAGCAAACCTATGATATGAGAGTTTAAAATGACATTAGAAAAAAAATTCTCTAAATGGCCAAAAAAGGTACTATTGTTTTTTATCAATATGCCAACCCATATAATCACACAGTTCCTCCAATTGGTTGCGAAAAGGACTGATGTTAAATAGAAAAAAATTTAAATCTTCTTTTATTTACTGATCTTATCTTCAAATGTAAGGGACTTCTGTTTCATGCTTCAATGAGGTTTTTTATTGTGATTTACACCCTTCATTTACAAATTTTTGTATGCTGTGAATTTGACATTGCTATTCAAGCTATTTCTTGATGTTAGTATTTAATAAAGCTAAATTTTTGTTATGATTTGTCATTGCCTTCGAAAATAAGACACGCTACCTATCTTCATTCTAAGGTCCCACAACACCAAATTTATTTGTAAAGATGGGCCTGTCTCTGTTTTTTTTTTTTTTTTTTTTTTTTTTTTTTTTTTTTTTTTTTTTTTTTTTGTGTGTGTGTGTGTGTGCTTTTTTTAGAAGTAACTTTTCTATGTTATTTTAAAGGAGTAACCTTCTCGAAAAAAAGTTTATTTTTTTCCGTAATATTATCACGCAATAATTAGCTTCAGCAAAAAATGCAAAAATTCTCTTCTCGATATGTGCTATGGAAGCACCTAAAATGTTTTTGCAAAGTTGGGCATATGTTTCTTCGATTCTCCTAAAATGTAACATTTCTATGTTATTCAACAAAAAGTGACCTGCTCAATTAAAAAAAAATCGAGCATTTTTTTCTACAATACGAACAGCGCAAAAAACATAAATTCCCGTCTCAATAAGTGCTATGGAAACATCCTAAATTTCTTTGCAAAGTTGGGCATATGTATTTTCGCTTTTCCGGAAATGTAACTTTTTTCCATCACATTTCGTGCATTTCCTTCAAAACCAGAGTTAACCCAGTGGTTAAAGGATTGAATTTGGAATTAATTAGGAGAAAGCTGGAAACTGTTTTAATCCCTTCAAAGTAGGTCAAGACTGGGTAAGCTATGTTTTACCCTCACACTAGAAGGACATTAGGATGTATGCATATATTTATAGTCTAAAAACCATACCATAACACTATCTCGAAATCACTAACTCTTTCACAAACACTGTTAGCACAAATGCTCTACAAATGTTTTAGAGCTTAAAATTCTGAATAAATAAGTATATATGATCGGTTCTGAAGCCAGAACCGTTCTAAAATGGTCTAAAATTAAGCAGAAGTGAAAGTTTGGGGATCCTGAAATAAATGTTGGCAATGTGTGGAAGTGTTATATTTAATAGTCAGTGAAGAAACATTTGATTGGTAAAAATAAGGCTAACGTTTATTTAGGAAAAAATGAAAGCATATTTAAATAAAAATATATGTGTATATACAAATTATAAACAAAAATAAATTATATCTGGTAAAAATAACCAAAACGTAATTTATATTAAATAACTTCAAATTAAAATCTGTCGTTAACACATTAATATATTTAATTAATTAGCATGACACAAAAGATAAATAAAGACCAGTACAGGTTGCAAAGAGAAAATTACTCACGGCGACATTACTGGGAAATTGCCGACCTCCTAATTCAATCTTCTATTATTGATGAACAAATGGACATTGCCGATATTTCCATATAAGATAACTAAAGTTCTATGTCATTATGATGATTCAACAACAAAAAAAAAAAAACTAAAATAACATTCCACAATATTTCAATAAAAGATAACGAAAGTTTCATGTCATTATGATGATTCATCGGAAAAAAACACTAAGATAATATTCCTCATTAACTAGCAACATACATTATTTAAAACAAAACTACCTTTCATAAAAACCTGTAAAACGGCAAAATTAAAAGGATTACGATGTCTTTCAGACAAAACATCTTCAAACTACCTCGTCAAAACAACATCACGTCCTTTAAATACCCCCGCTAGACATCGGAAAAGTGCAACGCCCCTTTGCGTCCGCCGGAGTTGAGTGAAGGCGATCCTGTCTTGCGAAAAGGAAATGCAACTATTAGCAAGTTGCGATTTACGATGATTGCAAATTGCGATCAGACGGAGAGGAAAACGACCGTGAACGCACACGTGGACGTTAGTAATCGGTCGAACAATCGAATCCAAAGTAAACGAATAAGTAACTGATTTGAAAATAGAATAGGCCATGGAACAGGAAAACAAATAAAGATATCGGGAAATCCGAAAAACCGGCAAATAAGAAAGATAAAGATTGGAATAAAAATAAAACCTGTAAGTCATGCTATATTAACCCTCTCATGCATACGGGCCTCATATGAGGACATATAATTATTGCATTATTAAGTAAAAAAAATTGAGCATTCATTTATGGAGATCTGATTTGTGGAAAGATAATAGCTAGCATGCAACACAATGATAAAATTATTTTAGAATGGGTCTTTCATTTATCATGAAAAAGATTTTTTGTTAATAATGCAAAATAACTAAAAATAATTTATGCATGAGAGGGTTAATATATTACAATATATATATGCTTATTGAGTGCTAAGGAAACTGGTATGGCTAACAATCGCCCCCCCCCCATAACACTCATACTCAAAAGAAACTAAGTATTCACCAAATAACATAAATAATATCAAAAGTTATATTGAACAACATAAAACATCAGTATTTCAACTATCATACTTTGACAGTTATCAGTGGAGAATAACTATTAACATGCACTAATGCAACAAATTCACATCTTTATATATCATATAACAAGGTTAGTTAAAAAAAAATGAACAACTTTTTAACAATGTTAATAACCATCTCCATGCATACGTAACAATGTAACAAATTTCTATGAGTAACAATGTTAACAATAATATAATAATATAAATAACAATATGAATAACATTTTAACAACTATACAACAACAAGAATAACAATTTTTTTCACAGTATAAGAAACCTTTAGTTACCATAGTAACTCTTAAAAATATGAAAGTCTTTCAGGTAAAAAGTCAATTCAATAAAGTTCATGAAAGTTTTTTACCATATTATCTCATCACATACAAGTGACTACGATTACCTTTACATACAACAATATTCTTTTGGATGTCGATTTTCTTGATCTTGGCTTTGGCAATACACAATTATATTTACATACATATGCATAATTACACTAGAATACATTATTATCACAAAAAGAGATTCAAAAACATTATGAATGTGGAGAATAACAAGACATGAATTACAATGCAAAAACACTTTGATAATGTATGAAAAATTCATGATATGCAAATGAGAAACATTCAATGATAATAACATTAATGATCATGATCATGATAGTGAATATCATTATGATAGTGATGGTGAGCGCTCACATGAAAACCAACAATAACAACATATATGCTTAAGCTTCTCAAACAATATACATTTGCAAATGATTTAAAAAAAAATAAAATGTAAAAGACACATGTTATGCAACTTCTTAAAAATTAGAAAAAACCTTTTTTTCCTTTCTTTCCATATTTATATATGCAAAAAAAATACAGCTCCATTTTCAACACCACGGACGGGACCTATGTGACATTTCCATTTTCAAAAAAATAGGGACTTATAAACTTAAAAGAAACGATGCCCGCGACAGGCCTTCCTATGATCAGAGCACTCAAGAAGGCCGCTACCCCCTGCAGGCCACTCTGGCTATTTACAATTTCACCCCTGCGAGACGCTTTTTGGGGATGCTCGGACCCCGGAGGATGAACCATCCTGAGGCCTGATCACATTCCAGTGGGAGTTAAATTGTCCGCGATGTTGGAAATGAGGGTATTGAAAAATTTATGTATGATATTAGAACATATGCATATGAGATAAAAATATGAAATAACAAGAAAACAAGTGTATAATCACATATTCAAACATTATAAAAGAAATGTGCGTGTGAATGCATCCGAGACATGAAACTAAGGCGGCAAAGAAAAAGCGGATTAGACTGAAGTTTACTACTAGTGAAAAGGTCTCATCATAAGGTTCACCCCTGACATGTTTATAGCCCTGGGCTACTAGTCTTGCTTTGTACCTTGCCACATGCCCTTTATCGTCCCGTTTGATGGTGAATACCCATCTGCAGCCCAGAGGTTCAGTGTTGGGTGGTAGAGATGTTAATACCCATACTTGTCTTTTGTTTATGACATCCATTTTCTTCTGCATTGCCTGTCTCCAGAGTTTTCATTGAGGGGATTTTAAGGCTTGTTTATATGTATTTGGGATGGAGTCTTCTAGTCATAAATTGGTTTTATGTGTTTCTGATAAAGATGTATGTGGGGGTGTGTAACTAGGACTTGAACCAGCATTGGAAGTAGACCTTACAATACCTTGATATTTATTATCCCCTTTGAAACTGAACATAGTTGGATCAAATTTGATACCATTAGACTGACAGTATTCCCTCACTTCTCTAAGTGATCTTAAACGTTGTGTTTCACCCATCTCATAATAGTAAATGTCAGTTCTCGATTTATCAGGCCTAGTTATAGCCTTACGTAACCAAACAGCATCCCTCAGCGTTCTTGTGAATTCCTCGCCATTCTCGTCACTTTCATCCTCAGATGAGTGAACGGAGGCGGGTTCAACAGATTCTGAGGTGCCTGGCTTAGTAGATGGAGAGGGTGGTTTTTCTGAAGGAAATCTATCAGGTTGAAGGTCGGTCAAAGGGTCAATCTCAGGTGGTTCTGAACTTAAAATGTAAGAGTGTCCCAGATCGCTTCCGTTGTGCTGCTCTGAAATAGTAAAAGGATTTGTGCCTATGGAATAACTTGGGCCTTGCTCGCTATGTTTGTGAAAATTTCTCGGTACAGATTCATCCCCAAATCTAACGTTTATGGTTTCTATAATTTTATTGATATCGGGGATCCATATCCTGTAGCTTTTGGTTGACATCGCATATCCCACTAACTCTCTTTTTGGATTTAGGATCAAACTTTGAACTTCTTAACTGCTTGCGCCCCCACACGTATGCTACTGTACCAAAATGACGTAAATGTCGTGTTGAAGTTTTGTTCCTACAGTAATACTCGAAAGGTGTCTTTTTCTGGGATTTGTGACATATTCTGTTTTGTCTGTATGCGATGTATAAAACTGCTTCCGGCTAAAAATTCAGACTAAGTTTGCTTTCATTAAGTATTGAGCGGGCCCCATCCATTATACTTTGATTTAAACGTTCCGAGACCCCCTTTTGTTCCGGTGAATATACGTTGGTAAATTCATGGTGTATTCCGTTTTCTTCAAAGTATTTTGTAAAAGCTTCATTGTGAAACTCTCGTCCATTGTCGCTACGAACCTCTTTTACTTTAGTACCTAAAAATCTTTCAGCCCTCTTTACATGATTGGTAAAAACCTTGAATACCTGTGTTTTATTAAATAAGGGATAGACTGATACTTTTCATGAGAAGTCATCAGTTATGGTTAAAAAGTACTTCTCCCCGTTTCTACCTGTTATTTGTGTCGGTCCCCACAAGTCAGTATGTAGTAATTCAAGGGGTCGTTTTGATCGTATGTGATTTATAGATCGGAAGGAAGTTCGCCTGCGTTTGTTGAGTTTACATGTCTCGCATTCAAAGTCTTTACTTTTAATAGGTGGTAACCCCTTTACACCATCACATTTTACTGTATGTTCAATTAATGTGGAACTAATGTGCCCAAGACGTCTATGCCATAGCTTAAAGTCGTCCTTTTGGACAGTAGAGGCTTGAAAACGCACCTTTTTAGGGTTTTGGTTATTTTTAGTTTTAGGGTCTCTATTTCTAGTTTTAGGGTTAGGATCTGGATACAGGCAGTAAATGCCATATTTAAGAAAAGCACGAAACAACGTACCACTGTCACGATATTCTTAACCCTATCCTCACCTCCTTTGAACTTGGCACCAGTCTTAAACTCGGGCAGTACATAACATCGCCGAAGCGAACCATCTCCTCATTTATTTTTAAGTCAACTAGTCCAGTTTCTTCAATAGGAAAAGTTGCACCGTCAACAGCAACAGTCAATTCCTCATTGTGCAAAGGTTTGAACTTAATATACAAATTTTTATGTTTGCGAAAGTGGTGCGAGGCACCTGTGTCAAAGACCCAGGCGTCTCCATCACACTTTATATCACTTAGATTAGATTGTATGAGGTAATTTACCTGGCTTGTTGGCTTATGTTGACGTCGGTTTCCGGTTCTATTGCGAGACACATCTTTGCTGGATCTAGGATTACTGAACTGGACTCGAACTGGACTGGATATTGATGGACCTCTGGATACTGAGGAGTCTTGGGATATTGAGGAACCTCGGGATACTGAGGAGTCTCTCGAAGTGGTATGAAGGCAAGATTCGTGGCTGGAGGCTTGAGGCATCTTACACTGTCTTTGCATATGGCCAGCATTTCCACATCCATGGCATCGTCCTTTGAACTTTAGCTTATAGGCAGATCTCTTGGATGTACGAACTCTGGAAAAGTTGGACTGGACCAAATTACCTCTGTCCTCCTCTCGTAGTTTGATGCGGGACTCTTCAGCAATAAGTTCGGTCAGGACATCTTTAAATTTGAATTGTTGGTCTGGCCAACACAAGATTCCTTGGACTAAGTTGTCAAATTTTTTTGAAAGCCATCGAAGCAATTGGAATGTCAGGTATATCTCTTTTATCGGCTCGTTCATGGCAGCAAGCTGATCAGCTATTCTTTGTATACGGGCGGCAAACATATCCACCGGCTCATCTGGCTGTATTCTACAGGATAAGACTTCGCCAAAAAGTTGCATATGACGAGCCCGGTTATCAGGCTGAAAGTGTATTTTCAATTTTGTCCATGCTTCGTGTGGGTCGTCAATGTTTTCAATAATTCGTCTAAATTCATTTTCGACGTTTAAATAAACTATGGAAAGTGTTGATCTTAAACGTGCCTGGTATTCTTTAGTTGCCACAGCGTCACTCGTTTCAGGAGGTTTTTCGGTTCCGTTCAAAATGCCCCAGGCATTTTTGTCTAGCAGCAGGTATTTAACTTCCGCTGCCCAGGTTCCATAGTTGTGAGCATTTAGTTTACTTATGCAAACCTGTACATTGGTCATTGCCATGCTTTTTATAAATTTAAACAAGAAAAAGGAAAAAAATGATTTTTTTTTCAAAAAAAACATCCTCTTAAGCAGTAAGATAGTACAAAAATTTTTTTTACTATTTATCCATAAAAAAACCTTTCTGTTTCATGCCGGAAGAAAAATTAATTATTTTTATCAAAAAAAAAAAAAATACTATTGCGCCATCCCCTCCACTAGAAATCACTTGGAGGTCTAATGGGCGCATGCTACCACCAACTGTCACCAGTTTACGATATTGACAACGAAGGTTACGGCCACCATAACAGGTTAAAAGCGTAGTAGCTTTGGCCCATAACCCGTGATCGGTTCTGAAGCTAGAACCGTTCTAAAATGGTCTAAAATTAATCAGAGGTGAAGGTTTGGTGACCCTGAAATAAATGTTGGCAATGTGTGGCAGTGTTATATTTAATAGTCAGTGAAGAAACATTCGATTGGTAAAAATAAGGCTAACGTTTATTTAGGAAAAAATGAAAGCATATTTAAATAAAATATATATGTGTATATACAAATGATAAACAAAAATAAAATATATTTCTGGTAAAATTAACCAGAACGTAATTTATATTATATAACCTTCAAATTAAAGTCAGTCGTTAACACATTAATACATTTAATTAATTAGCATGACACAAAAGATAAATAAAGACCAGTACAGGTTGCAAAGAGATAATTACTCACGGCGACATTACTGGGAAATTGCCGATCTCCTAATTCAATCTTCTATTATTGATGAACAAATGGACACTGCCGATATTTCCATATAAGATAACTAAAGTTCCATGTCATTATGATGATTCATAAAAAAAACTAAGATAACATTCCACAATATTTCAATAAAAGATAACGAAAGTTTCATGTCATTATAATGATTCATCGGAAAAAAAACACTAAGATAATATTCCTCATCAACTAGCAAGATTCATTACTTAAAATAAAACTATCTTTCATAAAAGCCTGTAAAACGGCATAACTAAAAGGATTACGATGTCTTTCAGACAAAACATCTTCAAACTACCGCGTCAAAATAACAACACGTCCTTTAAATATCCCCGCTAGACATCGGAAAAGTGCAACGCCCCTTTGCGTCCGCCGGAGTTGAGTGAAGGCGATCCTGTTTTGCGAAAAGGAAATGCAACTATTAGCAAGTTGCGATTTGCGATTATTGCAAATAGCGATCAACGCGAGGAAAACGACCGTGAACGCACACGTTTACGTTCGTAATCGGTCGAACAATCGAATCGAAAGTAAACGAATAAGTAACTGATTTGAAAATAGAATAGGCCATGGAACAGGAAAACAAATAAAGATATCGGGAAATCCGAAAAACCAGCAAATAAGAAAGATAAAGATTAGAATAAAAATAAAACCTGTAAGTCATGCTATATTAATATATTATGATATATTTATGCTTATTAAGTGTTAAGGTAACTGGTATGGCTAACAATATACACTTAATACTTTTGCGAAATATTAAGACACAATTATATATCAAAGTTTTAGGTTCGTGGTCATAGTGTTGAACTCAAAATTAATTGGGAGTGTGGGAGAAACTGGAAATTGCTTTAATGTCTTCAAATAAGTCTAAAATGAATATGCTATGTTTTCCTCTTCGTACTAGGAGAACGTTAGAAAATATGCGCTACATATTATAGTCAGATATATGTTTTATATTTGAAAAATGCGCTTTTAAAAATAACAATATATCAACAAATGGGGTAAAGGTTAAAATTCTGAATAAAATGAACACCCACAATAATATTTTTGTTCAAAACTAAGATCTCAATTTTATTTCAAATTTGCCTTTATCGCTAATCAAGAAATTGGAGCTAGACCAGATTACCTCAACAATATCTTAAAACAGAATACTTTTCTGTTGTTTATTTTTTAACAATGGATCAAAACAGCTAAATCTAACAAAATCATTGGCAATACAATTGTTGTAGACCTTCAAATTCTGAATAAAGTGAGTACCTACACTTAATACTTTTGTTGAATATTAAAATTTCAAATTGAGATATTGTTAAGAATATTTAAAGAAAACTTGTTTTATGTGCCTTATTATCATCCCCCAGTTAATTTTAGGCCTCTGGAAAATTTAATTTTCAGTGAAAACCTACCAAATTTTGATTTTGTATAGATTAACTATTCATACATATAGAAACATGGACAAATGTTGTACAAAAATCTTTAACAATACGAAAAATTGTTTTTTCGAAAGTATCTCAATATAAAAAAAAGAAAAAAAAGGTGTCCCAGTGTCGTCCCCCTGAAAAAAAAATCCAAAAAGCCAGCGATTTACTAATAACTAAATTTAAATTTATTTTTAAATAAATAATTAACTTAATTTATCTTAATTTAAAGGTACAAAGAAATGTTCTATCAATCATATTAGTAAATAATATTATCAATAATGCCTTAAAGAACATTATCCATCCCAGCATGAGGAACATGTAAATTGTGTATTGTTTTTGGCTCCTGAGCATGTTTCCTGTGACCTTGTGCAGAACTGAAGGTACTGAACCCATTGTTCCCCATATTTATAATGAGAAAAACGCTTCAAGCAAGTAGGGCACTCAGCATCATTGTCGTCATCATCGCTTATATTATCATCATGAGGAATTTCAACAGAATAATCACTTTCGTCATCAATGATAGTAGGTGGGTCATGTTTGGACTTTTTTATCAATGGATTTTTCCCCTTCCCCTTGAGAGTGGTAGATGTCAGAAGATTTTTTCATCTGAGCGTTTTTTCTTAGCCTGGGAATTCCTCACTTTGTTTTCATGCGGAAATCCAGTGATTAATGTTCCTGAACCTCTTCGGGCAGACGTTGCTGGTGGTTAATTGCAGGCACATTATTTATCAGGATTCGTAAGTGCTGAAAAGCGTTCCCAATTTTGCCCCCGGTACGAAAATTAGAACTGAAATGGGGACGAAATTGAAACAACGCTACTTCCCAATATGGCGATGCTTCAGTTCTTGTAAAATAAAATGAACATTGCAAAACTCACGATATTGTACTGTTAACATCTTACCTACATAGAATACATGCAACGAATTGGAAATAGATAATTAGGGTAAAGTAAATATCGTCTACAAATGATGTAGCAAGAACTTACATCTTCTAAAAATAGGAAATCTGATATTAATAATACACGGATTCGTCTTGGCGAGTAAAACTTTCACTTCTGAATCCTTTTATCTTCCGTTCGTTTTCACTTGAGTGATCATTGGAGCCACTTTTAGAGAAGCGGAAAAATGAATGGGGACGAAATGAGGAAAGAGGACGAAATATGGGCACTTTACCTTATGTCTTAAATCTTACCTAGTACGAATGGGGAAAATGTAGCATAATCATTTTAGACCTGAAGTGAAGGGATTAAAATAATTTGCAGATTTCCCCTAATTAATTCTGACTTCAACCACAGGGCTAAAACTAGAATTGTGATTTTAATATTCAACAAAAGTAAAAAGTATGGGTACTCATTTCATTCACAATTTTAAGCACTACTACACTTGTATAGCATTTGTATTGAAAATGTTTTTTAAAGAGCTAGTGATTTTGAGATTGTGTTATGGTATTAAAAAACAACCTGTTTTTTTTTTTACTATAAATCAATACATATTTACTAATGCCTACCTAATACAAGGGGGGAAAATTAGCACATTCATTCTACATCGAAATTATATGAATTAAAACAATTTACAACTTTACCCTACTTAATTTCGATTCGACCATTTTTCCCCTATCCTACTACAAAGCAAAATAGCCATCTTGGTTGTTTTTTATTAGCATTTTCCAACAAAGTTGAAAAGTGCTTATGCATTCAGTTTGTCTGGTCGTTTGGCCGTCTGTCCGCGCTCTAGCTTTCGTAAATATGCTCGAATCGCCATGAAATTTTTATATGCTATTGACATTTACTCTAGCACGAACCCTATTGAAAATGTATAGTTTCCACCATGATTAGTTTATTTACAGGGGTAGTCAAAATTTTACCGTTACATTAAGGCTTATGGGAAAAAATCGTTTCTAATGACTTTTAAAGATGTTACACCCCAATCATATTAAAATTTATATGCATTTACAAAATGCATTTAAATATGCATTCTGTAAATAAAATGCCGTGAAAAAATATTTTTATTTATTTACAGGGACATACAAAAGAATACAATTACATAATGGTCGAAGGGGGAGTTGTGTGCGACATATTTTTACTATATTAAACAATTTCATATATAACAAAATTGATATTTATAGCTGAAACTTAATATCAATTATGCGATACAGTCATGCATACTATGAAGTACATAGAATTTACAGATTTCAAAGATTTCAAATAGTACATTCTTTCCGAAGTATTGTACATGTATCCGATGATGGCTGATGGATGATTGAAATAAATTTTAATTAAGGTACGTGCGTTTAAGTTTCACTAAATCTTTGCAAACTACATGGTGCGTACAAATACTATAATTGATATACAGAGCTACTCAAAAGCGGTCGCAAACATTACTGAATATGAGCTTAAATTACCTAAAGGTGGTTTTTAAATAACTTATGGATTTTTAGGCTGAACTACATTCGCTTTACAAGGAAATGTTTGTAGAATATTTATAAAATGATATACAGGGCCTCGCAAAGATTTTAATGCATGAACGCCTATGAATGATAATTTCTGAGAATGTGATTTTAGTAGTTTTAAGAATGTTTTAGTTTAAAATAAATTTTACCTTAATACTGACGTATAATAAAGGTAAAAATAAACTACATAGTTCAACAAAAGGATTCAGGCGTATTTCCATCGATTAGTGTAAATTTCTGAAATAAAAATTTGAACCCGCTAGATATTTTCTTACTAAACTAAATTTTCTCATTATATAGTACATAGTATATCAACCAAAACATGAAATATAAGGCTGTTCAACAGTATTGGAATGCATATTTGGTTATATAAATTTACCTTATTGCCCTAAATGACGAAGTTTTGTTAAGGATTTCATGAAGAGTTGGAAAGTGCTTCAAAATCTATGCTTAACGCATGATTTTCTTACTTGTTTATTCTGTGCTACATTGTTTCATTGGGTATCATCTGAAATAAAGAATATAAAACTTTTTTTTCATTTTTTTTCGTTTACTAAAAAACAGTACAACAATGTTTTTTTTTTTTTTTTTTTTTTTTTAAACTCGTAAAAATGTAAGTGTTTATTCTTCTGAAAAATATATAATTCATTTAACAGATTCACATTCAATAATGTTATACAAAGCAGTTATTGGTGATCGAATGGATAATTTATGAAAAAAAATACATTTAATTAACATGAAATGAAGAAAAATAAACTTGAACAAATTATAATATTCCCTTTAAAATAGCATTCTAAATTTAAAGCAAAAAAGTCTTGCTAGTTAGCGCCATTCAAACGTTAATTAAGACAAATGTTAAAAAAAAGAAACAATGCAAAAAATATATTTTTAAGAAAATTAAATAAACTGTAATTGACTATTTGACTTTTTCACTTATATGTGTATACGTCTTTTAGAAACGTAAATCGTTTGAAAAAATTCCATTTAAAAGAAGATAGAAATTAAATATGGTATTAAAAAAAGGAAGCAGGAACTACATCGTTCATGTGGGAAATATCAGAAAAAACCGACGAAACGAGTTTTTTAAATTTTTTACGACTAAATATTTTTCAAATAGAATAAAAAAAATAATCACATTTTGAATTAGAAAAATTATATGAATATTCAGAATAAAATGAAATAAATTACATTTGATTATAAGAGTAATTCAAAAGGATGTTTTTTTTTTTTTTAAATCGTCATAAGCTGCTATGCAGATTTAAAAATTTTAAATGTACATATCTCCGAAAATATGGTATAAAATAATTAACATATTCATACAATTTTGTGAAAGGTGAATTTTTGAACCTGTGTATAGTATTTTTTAGCCTGTACGTTCCTTAAAGAATCATTTATGTTTTTTAAAGAAAATTATCAAAATAGGGTATTTACAGGAAAAAAGTCATTTAGATAGTTGCTTTTTAAAATTATTATATTTAAAAATAAGTATTTTTTTTTTATAAATTTTGAAATTAAAATCTGTTTTTCTCTGAATGCAAAAATGATAAAAAAAAATGAGTAAACAGGTATTCTTTCAGATGATATATCTTTTTTTAAATTTGGCTAATTAAAAAAATATATAATTCCTTTAAAAATTAAGTTTTAAAATGTTTTGAAAAATTTGCAATTTGACATTTGCAAATAATTGCGCTTTTAACCTATTTAAGGTTTTAGAATAAGAAAATAAAAAAACGTAGATTAATGATATAGATTTAAAATGTAATAAATATGTTAAGATATTAGTTACAAACAGGGGAAAATTTTGGTGATGAAAGACGGTTTACAATGAATCATTATTTGTAAAATTAGCAAAATTTGTCATATAAAGTTCCAGTTTAGGTATATCTAATACAACTATATGATTTAGTAACTGTTATGATTTGGATATATTTACATTTCGCAAGCATTAGTAATAGAAGATTATTGACTTTTTTAAGTTGAAAGTAAATTTCTTCACTAAAAATAAATTTGTTTTTTTTTTCTCGTTTTTATATTTAGTAATTATTTCCTATATACATTGTTATATTTGGGTTGTTGTTTTCATATCTCCAAAATCAAAAGAATAAAAAATAAATATCAGAATTTTACAGATAATATTTTATTTAGTAACCTCACTGTGGTATAAAATGAAACATTTGCAGATGGGGTAGAATGAATCATGTTTCATTGTGCTCCGTGTGAATGCATACACTATACTATATCAGAAGTTGCATAACAATCGTAAATATAATATCATAGATACAAAATAACACGATATACAGGGTGGTTGGTAATTAACGTGAGGTGTCCAGAGCCTTCTAGCGAGTACAGTTTTTGGTCAAAACATAACCAAATTTGATCAGCATACATTGTAGACCATAAAATTTCAAATTCTTAAAAAAAATTAAAAATAAAAAATTTAAAAAATCGTCACTAGGGTCAATTTTAGCGTTGTTTACCGACTAAAATGCATTAATTTGCATAAAATCAGTCCTGTGTAGCGAGTATGAGTATAAAAGGAAAGGCTGGGAGAGTTCTCAGAACAACTGCTTTGTGATGGCTCTCACTTTACGCGATCATGCTTTGCTAGTCAAAAAAAAAAAAAAAAAAAAAAAAAAAAAAAAATCGCCACTAGGGACAATTTTGGCGCACCAAAAATGTATTAGTGTAAATGTTGAATAATTAAATGCCAAAAAATACATTACATATCAATTTTATACTTCTAAGATACTGCCCGAGCGCTGATGGTACCTGCACATTTTTCATCTTTTGTTCGACAACAGCAGTTAAAACTTCGTCAACTTGTTATTGACTTGTTACTTTGCGTCCTTGGCCTTGTTGCCGCATACTATCAAATCGATGAATCATCTTTTGTAAATTTGCTATGCACATCGGTTCTTTTGGCAAATTCTGTAATCGGTGAAATTCAGGAAGAGCAGCATTGCAATTCTCGTTCTGCTGATAACACAGCTTGACTAGCAAAGCATGGCGAGAGTTAATAATGATAACTCTCCCAGCCTTTCCTTTTATACTCATTAATGTTACACAGAACTGATTTTATGCAAACTAACGCATTTTGTCGGTAAACAACTCTAAAATTGCCCCCTAGTGGCGATTTTTTAAATTTTATATTTACGATTTTTTTTTAAGAATTCGAAATCCCATGGTCTACTATGTATGCTCATCAAATTTGGTTATGTTTTGACCAAAACTTTACTCGCTAGAGGGCTCTGAACACCTCACGTTAGTTACTAACCACCCTGTATTGTATATATATCCCAGATAAAAATAAAACAGTTTTACTAAAGAAATGGAAACACTTAGCATTAATAGGAAATGACAACACCAGATCAAAACAATGGTAATTTTGAAAGCATGCAAAATTAAGCTGTTTATTTTTGAAAAAAAAAAAAAAATTCTGAAAAAAATATCCCATTCCCCTTAAAATAGCATTCTAAATTCAAAGCAAAAATGTGTCGCTAGTGCCCGCCATTCAAATGTTAATTAAGATAAATGTAGAAAAGAGAAACAACGAAAAAATATACGTAAAAGTAAACTAAGTAAACTGTCATTTGCTACTTGACTTTTACTTATTTTTATGCCTTTTTAGCTCACTGGCTATCATAGCCTGAGAGCTTATGTGCCCGTCCGTTCTGTATGTACGTTCGTGCGTAACCCGATAACTCATGATAAAAGTATCCGATCCATTTGAAATTTTGTATGTAGGTATATCCTGACAAGGCGCTTTGCTGATTAGTTTTTGAAGCTCATTCGATATGTATAAGAGGGGGAACGGGGGGCTCATGCCCCTCCCCTTAGTTGATATAAATGGGATTTTCATGCAGAATTAAGTTTTCGTTCAAAATTTAGATTAGGATCATTCTGATGAGGCGATTCCGTGACCGTTATTAGGTGTTCATTGAATAAGTATAAATAGGGGGAACAGGGATTCCAATGCCCCCCCTTAATTTATATAAATGGGTTTTTCAAGCAGAAATTTCAGATTTCGTTCAAATCTCAGAATAGTTTTGGAAGTTTAATGGTTAAGTATAAAAGAGGGGGGTAACTCCTTTTAAATCATATAAATGCTAAATGGGTTTTTATTAAGAATTATCTCATTTGCTCTGAATTTTGGATATAGATTTTTTATATGATAAAGCATGTATTTGATAGTATAGGAGTTTCAATGATTAAGTATAAAAAAAGAAGAAAGGGGAGAGCTGTTTCCCCTTCTTAATTTTTTTTCGAACGGAATTAACCCTTGAAAATATAAGGCTTTAATGTACAATTAGTATTTGTAGCCTGTGAGCTCAATGCCATCAGTTTAACTGGGCAGTATTCTTTATTTAGAAATGTAAATCGTATGAATGAATTTCATTTCCAAAAAAAAAAAAAGAAATTAAATTTAGTATTAAAAAGAGGAAGCAGGAACTACATCTTTGATGTGTGACTAATCAGAATAACTGAAGAAATGATTACTTTTATATTCTTTACTATACTAAACGTTCTTCAAATGGACTGAAAAATCACCTTTTCAATTAAAACAAGTTGAAAATTGCACGTGAAACGTAGCAAATGAGGTGCTTTCATACGATAAGGAAGTTTTAAAAATGTAACTCTCATATATCAATCTCATAAAATTGTAAATAAATACAATTAAAATGCGCACCAAACAATGTTCTCCCTATACCATTATGCAATAGAATACTTTTGTTTGGCCTTGTATATCAATAACAAATATTCTTTGCACCACAGATTATGAAAAATGTATATTATAACATGTACTTTATAGATGCATATCAATTTTGTAACGTTCGAATGAGTGTAACACCATAAAAATGCATTTGAAACATTTTTCCCCATTAACCGTAATGTAACAGAACACTTTTGATTGTCCGTGTAGTTGAACTATGCATCCGATTTTGATAAAATTTGAAATAACTCGACAAAATTATGTAATTATTATGTATTTTAAATTTCAAACGTATAAAAACATTTGAAAAATTTCCCCCATTGACCATAATGTAATTGAATACTTTTGATTGCCCCTGTAATTGATCTATGCACCCGATTATCAAAAAATTTGAAATAACTCGACTAAATTATGTAATAATTATGTATTTTAAATTTCAAACGATTAAAATGCATTTGAAACTTTTTTCCCCATTGACCGTAATATAATGGAATACTTTTGATTGCCCCTGTAATTGATCTATTCATCCGATTTTCATAAAATTTGAAATGACTCGACAAAATTATGTAATAATTAAGTATTTTAAATTTCAAACGATTCGGTTGGGTAGTTTTTGCGTTGTTATATGTGGACAGACGGACTGACGAACGGACTGAACGACCACTATAGGTGCTACGTATTTACATAATTACGAACGCACCTAAAAAGGGTAATATATACGGTGTTTACTCTTTCTAAGCTTTAGTAAAACTGATATAAATTACTTAATCGTAATTTAGTTTCCATTCGGAAATAATAATAAAATTTGGAAAATTTTAACATCAGTATTTTTATATGATGTTGCAAAATTGTTATAATTCTTCAGAAGGATTAAAAAATCCCCTTTGAATTAAAAAAAAATGATTTGAATATTTCAGAATAAAATGAAATAAATTACATATAATTACGAGACGTAGATCAAAAGATGTAATTTTTTCTGCTCCATAATCACAACGAGCCAGGCATTTTTTTTAAATTTAAATGCACATATCTCAGAAAACATACTTTAAAAAATTGTGATATTTATACAATTATGTGAAAAATCAGTTTCTGAACCAGTGTAGTTTTTTTAGCCGTATATTTTTTAAGGAATGATTTTTGTTTTTTAAACAAAAATGACTCTTTCAGAAAAAATAATCATACAACGAGATATTTGCTTTTTAAAATTATTATATAATAAAAATAAATATTTTTATAAATTTCGAAATCAAATCTATCTTTCTCTGAACACAAAAATGCTAAAAAAATGAGAAAACATATATTCTTTCAGAAAATATATTACTTTTTAAATTTGGCTAAATTCTTTCAAGAAAAATTTTTTTATTTGAAAAATAAGTATGAAGTTGTTTTTAAACATTTGCAATTGAAAATAAATAGGTAAACAATGTACCTTGAAATGAAGAATGAGCAAAAGAAAAAAAAAGGATTAGGAGAAAAAAAAATAGCTTTTGTCGAGACATGTTTAACAATTTCTATTATTTCTTTATTTTATATTACAATATTACCTTTAATTAATGGAAAAAAGCAAAGACATTTTCATCTTAAAAATTATTGCTTAAAAAAGCAAATGAAAGTAGTGATGTATTTAATTTTCAATTACTAAAGTTTTTATTCGATGATCAAAAAGTATTATAGGTAATTAAAATATTGATATAATTTTTTCATGTTTGTATTATTTGAATGTTTTCGATGTAGTTATTAATTCACTAAAAGCTTCAATTATTTACTATTTCAGTCAACATGGGTACATAATCATAATTATTTTAAATGTATGTGAGAGTACGTATTATATTTTTTTTATATAGTACAATTATTTAAAGTAAGTGCATTTATAAATATTTACATATTTGTATAATGTATTCAAGCATAAGTTTTAAATATAGTCATAAATACAATAAACTAATCATTTCTCAACATTGAGTGACTTTTAACTTCATATACAATTGTATGCATATATATATATATATTTTAATAATTTATTTAAAAATACACACATAAAAGACTTATATAAAACCAAGTATTTTTTAAAAGAATACCAAATTCAATTAACGTTAAAAGCTTATTTTTCTGTTAAATTCTTTAAAGCATTATTGAATTTTACTTTGCATCATAATTATATTATCCATAATGCTAGCAGGGCTTAAAGGAAGCCCTCAGGATGGTATGGATGCAAAAATGTTGTCAAATCTTTATATATATATAAAACTATAAAAGGAATTAAATAAGCAATAACGATGATTAGTTTTATTCCCCTTATATTGGTGATATTGTTATTTTTTTTAATTTCAATGTCTCACAGTTACCTATTAAATAACCCAAACAGCTTACGTTAAGTCAAAATGATATGATAAATTATGAAATAAATTTATTTGATCCAAAAAATAACACTTAATTAAAAAAAAGCCATTTGACTTGTTAATATCAGTTATCGTGACCATCATGTCTGTGGACAAGCTGCGGCCATGGAAATGATGTCCACGGACATGAAGAAAATTCATTTAAATTGCTTAAAAACCATGTATATCAACATCAGAGCATCAAATCCATCAGAATGAGCTTTCGAGAACTTTTACTTTATTTGTGATAAAAAAGTAAATTATTATATACTAACATGTGCTTGTCCGCAGATACGATGGCATAAAAACTACAAAACTAAACGTTTAACTTTTAATAGCAAATAATTAAAGTATTTGAACAGGCAAGTAACATATCATTTCATAAATCATTCAAGATGGCTGAAATTTTTCTCTTTCACCAATTTTGACTTATGCTATCACCTTTTGAGTTTTTTAGAAATTTAAAATTTTGCCCATACATGATGATTTTCTGTGGGACACAGATTTTTTATTAAATAAACGAATCCTTTTATGAGAAAAAAAATGATTTAACAATTTTGTCCTCTTTTTTAACTGCTGTATAAACAAGAAAAATAAGTTTGAAATCATATATTATATATATTTTTTTATATAGTTATATGTCGGGAAAAAATAAAAAAAATGTAAGTGTAAGACAGTCCACGATCATGATTTGTCATGTTCTGTAGACATGTAATTTCACTAATTATTTTTTTACTAAATAAACATTATGTAGTGTCAGGATGAACTTCAAAAATTACCAATAAAAGAAAACAAATACAAACTCTTATGTAAAATAAAATAAAAACTGCATGGGGCATTTTATGGAGAATGACACCAATATGTTTCAGTATACTGAACAATTCATAGTATTAGCACATGCCATCTTAAAATAGAATTTTGATTAATATTGATTTTTGAGGTTTTATATTAAATCTTTATTCAATATATTATATTAGGTCTACCGGAAAATTCTGTTCTACAATGTTATTCCACGCCCAATTTTTAAAAATTCAGATTTCTTCATCAGCACTTTTTCGAAGTGCTAAAATTTCTGTTACATTCATCTCATTTAAGGTCTAATGGAAAGTTCTGTTCGTTTTTAGAATAAAACTGAACAGTAAAAATTTTCATACCTTGAATAAACTTTATCGTATTATATGACTTTCATAGAGTAAAACCCCGGTAATTCGGATTAATTGGGACCGGACCCAATCCGGATTATCCGGAGAATTAGAAAAAAATGAAATAAAATATATCATACTAACAGAAAATCACATTTATGTTAATCTTATTGAATATTTGCAGACAGTAATAATGTTTACTTTGCTTAATTATTCCGAAAATATGTCAGAAATTTTTTTTTATTTAGAATACGACGATGAAACAAGTTAATGTTATGGAAATTAGCCAATCGCTTCTCAAACTTGAAAAAAAAAATTACCAAACCGATCCGAATTAGCCGGAGATCCGGATTATCGGGGTCCGAATTAGCGGGGCTCTACTGTAATTATTTATGATTTATTGTCAACGCGATGGCAAATTGTATATCTCATTTAAAAAAAAAATGTCTTATCTCTAGAGGCGAAAACATTTAACCATTTATCTACCGAGGTATTTATGAAGAAATTGCTTCATCTCAATAATTTTTTTTTAATATCTGAAGGTAATACTGGAATTTTTAAATGATAATTATGTGAAAAATAGATATGTTTTATCATTAAAACTGGTTTAATATATCGGTAGTTATAACTTTAAAAAATATAGTTACAAAAATAATAAGATTAATTAACCAAAAATATTTGTATGGAAATATCACAATTCTTATAAAAGAAATGTTTCCAAATGTGTTACGATCCTCTTTGTAAATGAAAAGGCTTTCACAATTGAAAATATTTCATACAACTTTTTTCTATGAAAAAAAGCCGTAATTATGAAAATCATTAAAAAAATTATCACTTTTTAAAAATATTTAGCGCGATTGTTTCTCTACTCTATCTACATTTGATCGCACAGAATATAATATGTGGAAAGAGAAAAAATGTTTTATTAATAGACTGAGTAAATATATTTTGCATTATAAAATTTCTTTTATGGTACTTAAAAGTACCGTCAGTGCAAAAAAGATTAACCAATGCTTGTCTGATGTCATTTTAAGTAGCTTTCATTACAAAAAGTAAAAAGCTACATATTGCAGCCGTCCGGAGGAAAGCACTTCCAAAAAATTTTGGTATATTTTCACCGATCATGACCTCCAGACCGCAAAACCACCCTCCGTTCAAATGTTGACATATATATATATATATATATATATATATATATATATATATATATATATATATATATATATATATATATATAACCATATATATATATATATATATATATATATATCTGATTTTTGTCATGCGATAACTAACGTATTTATGAACCGATTTTAATGAAACTTGGTATGTACATTATACATGCAAATATCTCGACCGAGTTCGTTGGCCAGCATCATCCGCCATATTGTTTCAAAATGGCGGCCATTTAAAAAAATTTAAAAAATTTAAAATTTAAAATTAAATACGAAAAAATTAAAAGTTGAAAAATATTTTTAATTTATGTGTTAGATCTTAAAACATCAATTCCAGAACACTTTTTATTTTGTCTATATCTTAAAAAATGACTGAGTTATAGCACTTTGAATTTTTCTTATGGCTGACATTTTGAAACGATTTGATTTTTGTCACGCTATAACTAACGAATTTATGAACCGATTTGAATGAAACTTGGTATGTACATAGTATATACAAATATCTTGACCGAGTTTGTTGGTCAGAACCATCCGCCATGTTGTTTCAAAATGGCGGCCATTTAAAAAAATTAAAAAATTTAAAATTTAAAATTAAATGCGAAAAAATTAAAAGGTGAAAAATATTTTTATTTTATGTGTTAGATTCTAGAACACTTTTTACTTTGTCTATATCTTAAAAAATGATTGAGTTATAGCACTTTGAATTTTTCTTATGGCTGACATTTTGAAACGATCTGATTTTGTCACGTGATAACACTCATATATATAAATCGATTTGGATGTAATTTGGTGTGTACATAGTACTTAATAAGCCCTGGACCGAGTTCGTTAACCAGTTTCATCCGCCATCTTGTTTAAAAATTGCGGCCATTTAAATTAAAAAAAAATTTAAATTTGAAATTAGGTATTCAGGTAATTTAGGTAATTTTTCTTTTGTGCATTTGACCTTGATGCAAAGATTCCAAAGCACTTTTTGTTTCGTCTGTATCTTTAAAAATGTCTGAGTTATGGTACTTTAAATTTCTAGTGTTGCTCACATTTTGAAATGATTTGGTTTTCGTCACGTGATAATACGCGTATTTATACACTGATTTGGATGAAACTTGGTGCGTAGATAGGACATACTGATGCCTGGACCGAATTTGTTGACCAGTTCCAACCGCCGTCTTGTTTCAAAATGGCGGAATATTATTTTTTTAATTCAAATTTTTAAATTAGGTGCAAAAAAGTAAGAAATGGAAAAAGATTTCTCTTTTGTGTTTTGACCTTGATACAAAGATTCCAGAGCATTTTTTGTTTCATTTATATTTTGAAAAATGGCTGAGTTTTAGCACTTTCAATTTCCAGTGAGATTGACATTTTGAAACGGTCTGAAATTTGTCACGCGTTAATACGCATATTTATAGACTGATTTCAATATAACTCCGTGTGTTTATGGTACATGTCTTGACCGAGTTCACGGGCCAACTTTATCCTCCATCTTGTTTCAAAATGGCGGCCATTTAAATTTATCAAAAATCTTTTAAATGTATAATGATGTATAAACAAAAAATTAGAAATTGAAAAAAGGTTCTTTCTAAACTATTTATCTTAATAATGAATTCCGGAGTATTTTTTGCTTTGTCTTTAACTTGAAAAACGCTTGGGATATAGCAGTTTGAATTTTTAATGTGGGTGATTTTTTTTTGTCAATTTACCCGCGACAGAACTCATATATATTAATCGATTTCGATGTGAGTGTGCATGTTCACATGAATTAAGATTTCGATCAAGCTCATTGGGTTTTTTTTTATCCATCATGCTGCTTTAAAATGGATATAGTGGAATTTGGCGACCCTATAAATTGCTTAAAATAAAACCAGGTTGAATAAATGATGACTAATTTCTAAAAAATTCCTATTAATATTCAGTATTCACAAAAACTAGTATTCAATCTTACATAATCGTGTTCTACTATTTTCAGCTTCGTATATTTGATTTATATAACTGAATTTAAAATAAATAAATAAGTATATGAAAGCTACCTCTTCCTCCCGGCATTGCCGGAAGGACTTTTTGTTTTTTATTTTTTACCCTGATAAAAATCTTGTAATTTTTAAGTAATTTTTTTCTGTAAATTTTTTATTAAGAACAAAAGTAAGTGATAATATGGGGTTGAATGATCTGGGGAGTGTGGTGGATGCGGCTGAATTTCCCGTCCTAGCTTTAATAGTTACTGAAGAGAACCCAAAGCAGTATGTGGTTTGGCATTATAAGGATACCGTATGGTGGCCTTCCCATTGAAATCGCCGGAATCTTTTTTTAGAATTTTGTTTTTAAATTATTCAATTACTGACAGAAACCTTCACGAATTTAGCTTTTTATTTATTTTAACATCTCAAAATGCATTAGTTATCGAAATTCCCATCATATACACAATCTTCTTTTACTCAGACTTAATTTCCATTTAGAGATATCAGGTTTTCTGAAGTAACAATGTACATTTCATCCCCAGTTATCATCCTGTCCATGAAGGGCTTGATTTTGTTCCATGCAAGCAGTTATGTGCATATGATAACTCGATCATCAAAATTCTTCTCACCTAACTTATATTTCACCCATGTTATATTTCCACGCCTATCCTAGCTTACGAGTATGGTCCGAAACGAATTGTTGAGATGAATTAAGCCTTTTAACCTTTTCGCAATCTTCAATGTTGTCAAAAAAAGATTTTGTACTTACATGATCTTGAAAGTATCGTTGTTGATTAAAGATGGTCTTTCAAAGCGTAGCTTAACAGAAATGTTGGATTTCACCGATTTCAAAATTCTGAATCCATCTTCTGCTTGTTACGACAGAAACTGCACTTTCACTAAACATTTTCAATAAATTTATACACCCTTTCGTATCATTAACTCCATGTTGGAATTCGTACGAAATACAGAGGGCTACTTATCATTATCATTATCATTATAATTATCACTAGCTACAGATATAAGATCGCTTTCACATAATATATAATTAATGGGAAACGAAGGAGTTTTATCATTTCAAAAAATGTCTCTATAAAAAATAATCCGATTTTTTTTATTTTTATTATTTTGTAGGCATGAAATATCATTATTGGACAGAATTTTCCATTAGGTCAACTAAATCTCCTTAATATCCAAAACATTTTCACCTTTAAAAATTGCAATTTCCTGGTTATTAACTCTATGAAAAAATTAATGACAAATTTATATACAGGGTGTTTCGCTACCAGACCGACAAACTTTGAGGGATGATAGTAGACACGAAGACAAACATTATTAAATAGGAAACCATGGGGCGCTAACGTCTTCTGTAGGAGTTAGCGGCCATTAAAATTTAAGGTCCAAAATTTCAAACGATGATAAAAAACGGAAAAAGGGTCGATTCGTTTGCGGTTTTCACTAAAATTATTCTTTAAATCACGATTTTTTTAAAATTTTTTTTTTAAAGTTAAGTTAAAATATTGTCGATAGAGGGCGCTTTAGACTTTAGAGTAACGAACAACTACTTTTTACCGTTATTTTGTGCATGTGGTTGAAATTATTCTAAAGTTTAGACTTTAACTTAAATTTTAAGCCCATAATCGGAAACATTGGAATCGGTTAACTAGCTAAAAATTAACTGTGAACAGAGGGGGAAATTTTAAATGCTCATAAATATTGGACAAACAAATCGATTTTATTGCGGTTTGCGTGTAAGTCATTCCCTTGGTAATTATTTTATTCAAAATGACGTACAGCATTGGTGTCCCATTTTTTTGATAGAGGGCGCTTTCGACACATCTCCGAAATTTCAATGGCATTACTCCTAGGTGTTTAACTACCAGACCAACATACTAACAGGAAGTGTTAGGGATGCAAAGCGACTCGGAATCACATAGGAATGTAACGTTGAAAATGCCTTTTTAGCGAGTTGTGGTTAAAAGAAGCAGAGAAAAAAGCAACAGAAACAGGTAGTGAAACAGCAACACGTTAATGTGGAAGAAAACAATTTAGTTAAAGGTTTTACTACAAAAGGTGCCCGGAATTACGACCAGAAGTAGTCGGGCATGCTTGGCAGCAGCGATGCATGCAATCCCTCTCACTTTGAAAAATTCCTGGCATCTCGGAGAGCTTCCTGGCAGCTACAGAAATTCGAGCTGAGAGAGAGGTCTTCCACTGACGGTACGGGAGTCTCATACACTCAACTTTTCATTTGACCCCAGCAGAAGAAGTCCATACAGATTCAGATTCAGATTGAGCCAGTTGGGGTGGGGGGGAGTACCAATTGGTTTGAGCTCATCTAGCCCCACCCAGCAACGTTCATTTAAAAAAATACAGAAAAATTATGCACTAATAAAATAAAGGTAGGTAAAAAAAAGTAATTGATATAATGAAGTAGGTGCGACGATCTGGCAGGCCAACGAACTGGGCCACCACTACCTATCAACCGCTGTCCATATGTTATGGTGGGGTGTCTGCGAGCATCATTGGTAAAATGTGGAGGAGCTCCATCGTGCTATAGAGTGGTGCAACAAAAGAGGAACATGTGCTTTTACCAGAAGTTCCGACATTACGTGTTGTAGAATTATCAAGTTGCCTTTTTCTCCACTTCTTTTAACCTTAACTCGTAAAAAAGGCATTTTCGACGTTACATTATAATATGATTCGGAGTCATCTTTGCATCCCTAACACTTCCTGGAAGTATCTTGGTCTGGTAGTAAAACATACAGGAGTAATACCATTGAAATTTCGGAGATGTGTCGAAAGCGCCCTCTATCAAAAAATGGGGACACCAATGTTGTACGTCATATTGAATAAAATAATTACCAAGGGAATGACTTACACGCAAACCGCAACAAAATCGATTAGTTTGTCCAATATTTATGAGCATTTAAAATTTCCCCCTCTGTTCACAGTTAATATTTCGCTAGTTAACCGATCCCAATGTTTCCGATTATGGGCTTAAAATTTAAGTTAAACTATAAACTTTAGCATAAATTCAGCCACATGCACAAAATAACGGTAAAAAGTAGTTGTTCGTTACTCTAAAGCCTAAAGCGCCTTCTATTGACAATTTTTGAACGTGACTTAAAAAAAAAAATTTATAAAAAAATCGTAATGTAAAGAATAATTTTAGTGAAATCCGCAAACGAATCGACCCTTTTTCCCGTTTTTTATCATCGTTTGAAATTTTGGACCTTAAATTTTAATGGCCCCTAACTCCTACAGAAGACGTTTGCGCCCCATGGTTTCCTATTTAATAATGTTTGTCTTCGTGTCTACTATCATCCCTCAAAGTTTGTCGGTCTGGTAGCGAAACACCCTGTATATATATATATATATATATATATGTATATATAAACTCCCCCCCCCCTCTGGAGTGTGGAGTGTACCCAAGCGAACACCAGAATTGGGCTTTCTATGTGCGAGTCATACCTGCACTGTAAAAAAAAATCTGTAAAGTTACTAAAAGTTTTCTAGTAAACTGGGATTTCTAGAGCTTTTTATGTAACGACAGCAAAAATTCATGTAACAGATACAGATTTGCACTGAAAATCAAAAAATCGGTAAGATTATTAAGAATTTTTTAGGAAACTGGGATTTCTAGAATTTTTTTTATTTAACTGCAACCCAGGTTACAGATAAAATTTTAGTAAGATAACTGTAATTTTAGTAGGATCGTTTGCAAAATTACAGATTCCTATAGCTTTACAAAATTTAGTTTTGTAGATTTACATCTTTTCCTGTACAGTTTATAGATAAAATGTGAGTAACTATACAGATTTTAGCAACTTTACATCTGTAGGATTACAGTTTTTTTTTTTTTTTTTTTTTTTTTTTTTTTTTTTTTTTACAGTGTGCACAAGATTTATATATTTTCTGACTCTAAGTGGATAGAAGAGACGAAGTGAAATAATTAAAGTTGTTGATGTCTTCACGGTCGCCATCATCCAACAGATCATTAAATTCAGAGTTGAATTATTCATCAATTGAAATATTCCTACTTGCGTAAAAATCTTCTTAAGTTTAGGCATCTGAAACAGTATTTTAGTCACTTTATTAAAAGTTAACAAAGTTTTCAATAAAAAATACTCCCTCTGTCCCAAATTAGTTGCGACATTTAGGATGAAAATTTTGTCCCAAATTAGTTGCGACATTTCAAGTAGGCGGAGTCATAAGTAACGTCTGATGCAGTTTAGTACATCGACACCAGTAAAATTATACTAGAATGAATATTATGGTGTATACTGGGTGTCAGAAGTTAAAAGCTGTCAGAATTCACAATTGATTAGCTTGAAGACAGTTTTATGTTATTATTGTTAAAAAAATTCTACAAAATGGGGCGTGGCTTAAGAGCGTGTGAACGTTAACTAATTAATTACTTATTTATGGAATTATGGAGGGAATGTTAAGTACGTAAATATTGTTGACTGGTAGTATAGCTCTCTGAAAAATGTTCAAACAAAATCATAAAGCCATAAATATGAATAATCAGTACAAAAGTATTCAAATGTCGCAACTAATTTGGGACAGAGGGAGTAATAGAATGTATTAAAAACTTTTATTAATTAAAAAGTAAAAAAGTAAAATTAGATGAAGAAAAGACTCATCCATGAAGACAGCCAAGAATATAATATGTCATTAATTAAATATAGCAACATACTTCGTTTTTATTGAGGTTGTGATCAAAATCATTGAAATAGAAAACAAAATAAACTTTGAAAAATACACTGCTCAAAAAAATAGGGGGCAAGCAAACAAATTAAGAAAACCGTGCAAGACAGCCATGTATTGGCATGAAATAAATAGTACACACGTATTAATGCATAATTCCAAAAAAAAAAAAAAAAAGACACAAAATTAATGATCGGTTTCAAGAAAAAAATGCTTAATATAATAAAAAAAATGTACTCAAGAACACTTGATAAAGACAAATTAACATAGATAATTTTTTTGTGTCATTTTCAAAAACGTTAATTTAGGCACGTGTTTGTACAGTTTAGTCAAAAGAAGGAAGTTACTATTTTATGACTGATAATTACTATTTTATGGCACATTTTTCAAACTTGTGGTTAAATTAGAACCACACTACTAAATTTTCAATCCCTCAAAAAACTAAATTACATCTTTAATAATACACAAGATTCATAATACAGTAAATTAAACTAGAAGCTATCTGAAAAAGGGGTGATTTTTGCAGTTCTTGTACTGTTAGCGAAATTTTTCATACACTTGCCAACGTTACCAATAAATAAGGAAATATTCATTTCTCGTCCCTTTTAATTTTGAATTATCTATAATTGGTCTAGTAGCGAAATTTTATGTTTTGGCACCTTTAAATTATGGAGCATTTTATATATTTTTAAACTACTATTTAAAAAATTTTACTTCTTTTATTTCTGTTAGACTAAATAAAAAATTCTTTTGTATTTCACGTGCACAATATTTTATCATTCAACATTCTTTTAAATAATAAATTTAATTTAATAAGATGCGATGCTCTACTTATGGATTTATAATTATTCCCGAAAATTTTAACTATATTTTTCAAGCCACCAATTGTAACTTATTATGCATGAGTAAATTGTCCACAGAATTCACATTTGCAATATCCAAAGCCACGGACTAATATATGGACAAAACTAAAGATTTTGTTAGAATCTAAAGCATCTACTTTGTAAGTAGAACTAGGTAAAATAGGTTATACATTGATGGCTAAAATGATACACATTAATTTCACCGAATAGCTCACTTATCCAATTACGCTTACGATCTGATATTGTATATATGCAATTAAGTAATATTTCGGAAAATTATATAAAAAGCATTATTATTACATATTATGCTGTATCCATAAGCATGATATGTATTATTTAACGTTTCTTAATTAATATAGTTTTATTTTGTATAGATTAAAACTTATCAAAACTTGAAGAATCTCAAATATTCGTTATTAATTCCTTCTATCGTATAAGAAGAAAGTATTGTGTTCATGAAAATTCTCGAAATCCGGTTTTCGACGGATTCACATTTTTTATGGGTCAGAGAACCTGACAAACATGCTTTTAGTCTGAGAATCTGTCTGTCTATGGGTATGTGACAAAAATTTTGTGGGTGCTTTATTTCAAGAACTAATATACGAACAAAACTAAAGATTTTGTTAGAACCTAAAGTCAAATCAAAAAGAATCTAAAATTAGAATCTAAAATTCTCACTTAAGATAGAATCTAAAGTTAGAATAAAAGTTCATATCAAATCCAGCTTTATGAACCAGATCTGATTAGTTTTTGGTGTATATCGCTCAACAAGCGGTGCTGATATTCTGCATTATTCACAGTTTCTACAATGGTCATATCTCAAGAATTAGTGCATGGATTATCACAAAACTTTAGATTTAGTTAGTACTTGATATAACATGGTGCTGATTTCGTTTTGATGCAAAACGCTTTAACAAGTGGCACTGCCATGGTGCATTATTCGTTATTATTGCATTAGCTTTATCCCAAGAACCAATTCACGGAATTTCACAAAAATTTGGATCTGTGAGACCTAGATATAAACTAGATCTGATTAGTTTTTGGAGTATATCGCTCAAAGTATGGTGCTGCGGTGCTGAATTTTTCACAATTTTGCAATGAATGTATCTAAAGAACTAATGCATGGATTTTCATTAAACTTCAGATTCAGTTAGTACCTGATGAAAATTGATCTTGATTTGTTTTTGGACTACATCACCCAACATGTGGCGTTGTTTTATAATTTTTTCAAGATTTTTCAAAAGATCTATCTCAAAACCTAATCCAAGAATTTTCATAAAAATTCAGAATCAGTAATAAGTTGACATATAAGTTGTTACTGATTGGATTTTGGTTTAAATCTCGTAGCCGGTGGCTCTGCTGTGCTACATTTTTCAGGAAGTATTAACATGTAAAAATATTGCATTTCTAAAAAATTTCTTCTTCCATTTTTTTAGGAATTTATGTGTTTTAGAACGGCCTGAATACGATATGATGTTTTCTTGGAAAATGCCCGTCTTTGAGTCTGTATTAGACAAACATTTTGTGAGCGTTCTATATCAAGAACTATTGCGCGGAATTTCTCAAACTTTAGATTCAGGACCTTGATAAAAACCGGTGCTGATTAGTGTTTTCTCGAACAGATGACGTAAATATGCTGTATTTTCACGATTTCCGTAAGAGGTTTATGTTACGAACTAATGGAGGGATTTTGAACAAACACAAGATTTAGTTAGCCTTGATACACTATATGACCAAAGATGATCGGTCATTTGCGCTTTTAGATTTTTTTTTTTTTTTTTTAAGTATCAAGAAAAAAAAGATAAATTATTCTGAAACTCCAGGTGCGTGAACAGAATAGTACAAGTCATACATTTTCGCGAAGTTTTTTGTTTAAATACAGTATGGGATTGTCAAAAAATTGTAAAAGAACGGCAATATTTTGGATATAAACCTGTCAAAACTAATGCAGCAAAAGCGTTCAAACTTCAGATTATGATTAAGGTTTTTATAGAAACAGTAGATAATTTTGCCAAGTTTTTTGCTTGTAATTCTTAGTAAAAAAAAATCCTTTTCAGAAAATATGACAAACAACATTGTACACAATACCCTGTTATCACAATTAAAAATAATAAAAATTGCAGGAAAATTAAGAGAGTTTACTAAAGAATGATTTACTGCTCAGGCGTGAAAGCAATTAGTCGTTGAGCCAGGGGCTTGTGTGGTTTCATGTCAGCGGACATGGAAAATCATACATTTTTGGATTCATCAGAACATCAGCATCTCATTTGTCCATGTTACAATCAATACTAGGGTAGTTTATAGACGGCATAATGGAAAACGGTCGCCGTCGTTGAAGCAGGGACTCTGGTGATTTCATGTAAACGGACTTGTTAGTCCAAAAGCCGGCCGTCGATTTTCCTATGTATCGAGTACAAGGTCCGGACATACATCAAAATGTAGGTCTAAATGTGCACATTAAGAATATCACTGGCTGCCAGGTCTTTTCTTGACGGAACCCGGTGGCAGCCGAATATTTTTGACGTCAATTTTGAGTGTTTGCCTATGTATCGAGTACAAGGACCGGTACTGCCACCGGGATCCGGCAGGATAGGACCTGGCAGCCAGTGATATTCTTAATGAGCACATTGAGTCCTACATTTTGATGTATGTCCGGTCCTTGTACTCGATACATAGGCAAACACTCAAAAATTACCGCATAAAAGCGCGGCTGCCACCGGGTTCCGGTAGGATAGGACCTGGCAGCCAGTGATATTCTTAATGTGCACTTTGAAACCTATATTTTGATGTATGTGGCAGCCAGTGATATTCTTAATGTGCACATTGATACCTAAGTTTTGATGTATGTCTGGTTCTTGTACTCGATACATAGGTAAACACTCAAAATTGACGTCATAAAAGTGCGGCTGCCACCAGGTTCCGGCAGGATAGGATTTAGCAGCCAATGATATTCTTAATGTGCACATTGAAACCTACATTTTGATGTATGACCGGTCCTTGTACTCGATACATAGAAAAATCGACGGCCGGCTCCTGGACTATGTTAAACCACACTATTTTGGATTCACGACAACATCAGAATGGCATTTATCCATGATATTTTCAAAATAAGAGTAGCTAATGGACGTCATATGGCTGCCACCGTTGAGCCAGGGGCTCGTGTGGTGTCATGTCAGAAGACTTGTTAAATCATACCCATATATATTTTGGATTCCCCCCAACATCAGAATGATATTTATCCATACATACAAAACCAAGGTAGCTTATGGGTGCCGTATTGGAAAATGGCAACCGTCGTTGATCTAGGGACTCGTATTTTCATGTCAGTGGACTTTTTAAACCATAAATTTTTGTATTCACTACAACATAAGTCACAAATTGACATTTCTCTGTGCTATTTTCAAGAACAGAGTAACCAATGGACTCCATATTGGTAAATTCTGCCTATTAGCACAGTGACAGAAAAGATTTTCTTGATTTTACATGCTGTAAAATTAACAGGACGATTAAAGAGATAATGAGTAAAGACACGCAGGGCTCAAGAGCTACAACAAAGTTTAGTCAAAAACCGGCCGCAGTTAAAAGATATTTTTGATACCAGGGCAGAATTTCTTCACATAATTCACGAAAGAACCAAAATCAGTTCTTCAGAAAAATCTATTTTACATCCAGATCAGTGTTTGAGCAAGATCCAGAAAGACGAACGTGATTTCTCATATTTACAGAGCATGTTTATCAATTAATAGATAAATTTAGACAGGCTAACATAATCAACTAGAGCAATTACAAATTCAGAAATTGTCGAAGACATATCAAAGCTCATGAGATGACTGAAGAAATTTATCAAACTTTCAAGAGAGAATATCTGTCTGAAGACTCAAAGGCAGAAGGATTTTTCAATCCTCCAATAAGCTAAACACATTTTATGACTTAAAAAACAAAGAGAATTTGAAGTTAAATAAATCAGAGTTTGTTGCCATGACAAAAGGAAATCTGTTTTCTCAGATGACGATCCTTGCAGAGCGAAGAAATTTGGATATAAGAACTGCCATTTCCTACCATCTAGGACTGCTTCAATAATCCTTAGCAACAGTAGGTGGTTCAGTGCGAAAAACTGAAAAATGAAACTGATGGATGTTATGACGAATTTGCGACAGCTGAAAGAATGTAAATTACGGTGTTGTTAATATAAATGACAGAATGTGCTTTGTTCAAAGCTACAGTAAGAGCTACAATCATTTGGACAATCGGCAAAGAATCTGTTTTTTGAAATAATACAAGATTATACATCCTCTCAAAGGATAGGTGTTGTATTTGATACATACAGGCAGTTGTCAATAAAAATAAATGAACGAAAAATATGAACTGTTGGTGATTTTATAAAAATTTTATATTCCTGGACAAACAGTACGAAAATGGAAGCAGATTTTATCTGATGAAAAGAACAAGAAAGAACTTATGCATTTCATTTTTCAAGAATCGCTAAATAAACATTATTTGAAATAGTTGAATACACAAGTGCTATACGTTATCTACGGAGAAAAATATTATAAATTTAAGAAATAACTAGTTGAAGAATGTACTAAATTGACTTGCTTCCAAGAAGCGGTTGTACGCAACTCATATTTTGCATACATCATGCTTTAGCGTCTGGATTTATAAATTTAATCATCATCTCAACAACATTTTCTTTAGAAAACGATTTGAAAAACTAGGAAGGATTAATATTTGTGAAATTTGGATCCAATGACAGGGTAAAAAAAATATTGCAATTTGAGTGAGATGCATGAATTTCTACGTAAAGAGATAATAATGAATCCCTTAAAATGAATTCACCTTCAGTGCAACAAGTGCTTTTGCAGACAAGGGAAAATGATGAATCAGAACACAAATATCGAGATGCGCTTAAGGCGTTTGATGCTGAAACTGGTTTATCAGAGGAAACAAAGAAACGGCTTGAATCGTAATTTTACCATCTCTATTATGGAAAGCAAAAGTACTCAAACATCTAGGAATCGCGCTATATTCTATATATTTTTTTCTGTAAAACAAAAAGTCTGTGGAGTTGCATTGCCTTTTGTCATGCAATAATACATTCTACTTATCGTAATGCAAGTCAATTACCACGGTCTTGTTTGAAAGAAGTGCCTATAGGCTGATCCTGATCTTTCAACCCCAGATGAAAATGATTGGATTTTTGGAACAGATAGAGAGGGAAAAGGCTATCTAGAGTTCAATTGGAATGGCAGTCCTTCTGCTCCTGAAGCTGCTTTGGAACTGGTGTCATATTTTGTCCAAGAACATGTGCCACACTATCATGTACGTGCCTATTTATTAGCCTAATATACAAGCATATGCAGAACATAGAACTGTTCTATGACGATTAAAGTTATTTGGATACAGAAATGTGAACCAATCATGATAGAAGAGCAGAAGACTAAAATTTCTGCTTTGTTATTTATTAACCCGTTCGAGACCAGCATCTTTTACAAGAATTTAATTCAACTGACACCACTTTTTGTCAAACAATTAAATTTAGTTTAGCAAACAAGAGAATGTGTTAATTAGATAAGGAAAATTTTATTTTTTTTAATGGTATCAAAAACAAGCGATGGAAGCATGTTTTGAAGTTGCATATATGCACCCGTGGTCCCGAAAGGGTTAGTTCTTAACAGTTTAAGTACAATAGTTTCACCAGTATTACTATTTTCTTGAATTGCTGAGTCTTATCCACATGAAAATAATATGCATTAAAATGCAAAACAAGATTTCGATTTTCTTTCATCGCAAATGTCTTTTAATCGGTTTATCCAATTGAAAATGTTACTCATCATATTGAAATAAAATCTTAACAAATGTATAATTTGAATAACGTTATATGTTCAATAATATATGTTCTCTGCATTTTTTCATTGAAATTTGATTATCTGGTGATGGTTAAAAAAAACATTTATATCTATGTGCAATAGATGGCGCTCATTTTTTCAATATGGCGTCTATAAGCTACCACAAGTTTAATAGTATCATCAAAAATGAACTGATTGGACCATTGTAAATCCAAAAAGGTATACATCACCAAGTCCCCAGTGATGAAACCAAACCCCCTAATTTTGGCTTCTAGCTCAACGACTAAATCAAAAAACATTTTGCATAATGTGTTAGCTAAATGTATAGAGCAATTTTTGTGAAAGTCTCAAAAACATAGCTTGAAAATTCTGAAAATTATCATTTACAGAATGAGCTCAAAATCCATTTATCACAAAAGGAAGCAAACAGATGAGGGATTTTACACAAATATATTAGTATGTGCTATATTTTGCTTTCTTGATACTAATCAATGGATATATAGATATTGTTCTTCATCTTTTAACTTCATTTTGGCAATAACTGATTTTTAGCTTATTTTACTCATAAATACTTTTTTAATTTTCAAGCTATGTTTTTGATACTTTCTCAAAAGTTGCTCAATGTTTTAGCTAACACATTATGCAAATTACATTTTGTTTGCTTTTAGGTATGCGCAATAAAACATTATTAAGGAAACCTGCTCATTTTCATATATTTTTAATTATTTATTAATTTTTTATTACAGGGCATTGTGTACGATGTTATTTGTCATATTTTCTGAAAAGGGCATTATTTTTTTTATTAAGAACGCTGCAAATTATAAGTAAAAAACCTAGCAAAATTTGGGACTATTAAAAAACCCCTTAATTTCTCTTCATGTATACACGCTATCCTCATAAAATCAACAGACTTTATTACAATAAGCCAAATAATCATAATCAAAAGTTTACATTTTTTTTTTGCTACATTAGTTTTGTCAGGGTTATCCAAAAGATCTTCTTTCTTTTTCAATTTACTGACGGTTCTTTATAAGATTTTAAGAAAAAATCTTCAAGGAAATATATGGCCTGTACTATTGTGTTTACTCACCTGGAGTTTTTTTCTTTAGCTATTTAGTACAATGTCTTAATTCGCAAGTGGCTAGTCACCTTTGGCCATATAGTGTATGAGTTATTGTTGGTTATATTTTGGTATAAATTTCTCAACAGATGTCTTCGCTAAGTTGCATTAATCACGATTTCCGCAATAGTGCTTTATCAAAAACTAAAGTACGTATTATATCATCGAACTTCTGATTCATTTAGATGTTGACATAAATTGTTGCTGATTAGATTTTTGTGTAAATGCTCCACACTCTTAAAAATAAAAGGTAAATTAGACAAATTTACATATATATGTGTGTAAATTCCTAAACTTACACACCTGACATGAAAATTACCCACTTTTTGCAAAGTTTTACCTGTTTTTATGTGCATTTTAGCTTAACAAACTAAGTGTGTAATTTGTTATTACTTGAAAAACATAAATAAATGTGTAAATGCTGAAAATGTCTGAATTTACACAAATTGGTACGTTATTGTAATTTACACATAATGATAAACACATAGGTAAGAGTGTAAATTTCTAAAGTCACCCACTTGTCATAAAAAAATCCCATTTTAATGTGTGTTTAGTTTATGGCATTAAGTTTGTAAGTTTGTTATCAGTGCATAAACTCATAAAAATGTGTAAATGTAGATTACTCCTGAAATTACACTAATTATTGTGTTGAAAAAATTATAAATGCGTGAATTTTAAAGTAGATGTTACGAAAGGGATAGGAGCTTGTAAACTTTTATCCATTTCAAAGTTTAACTTGTAATTTTAGTTTAACTTCAGTTCGCAGTGCAATTGATGGTTGTATACAGGAACTACTTCAACCCCGAGTTAGACGCGAATCTAACATATAAAACTGTAAAATCGTAATCTTCGTTGACTTGGCTTCATCATGTTTAAGTTGAAAATTAATGATGGGTCCAGCTGATTGCAAGCGCTCTCGTTCAGAAAAATTTAGTATATAATAAGTTATTCTCTTATAAAATATAAGATATGTAATGTCATACGTCCGTATTACCTCCAATTCTTTTTATCTGATTTGTTTACATTTATGTATAAATGTATATGATACATGTTGGATTGTTTTTTACGCATAAGAATTTTTTACACGTATAATTTACTTGCCTTAAAAAATGTCAACATTGCATAACTCCTGATAAATGTCTACTAAAATAACAACTGTTGTATCTAAAGTCATTTATTCCTTGAAAATTTTTCATCTTAAAAAGAATTTATGAATGTATGTTAACAGTAGAAAAATAAACATTTACATCTTTTTTTTTCGGAGGGGGGGGGGAGGTGTTAAATTTTGGTTCGGTTGTGTGGAAGATATTATAGTTTATTTATAAACTATTATACAAATGTATACCTTATCTATAAATTATATATTCTGATTTATAAGTTAATTCTGTCATCTGAGTTTTATTTATTTATTGATTTTTTTTAAATTATGAAACTTATAATGTTAACTAAGTTTATCATCGATTAAAACTATAGCGTTGCTTTTGAGTTTCTACGTTACATTTCCTAATTTTGAGAAATTAATTTTTTAAATTTTTTATCTTAATTACATTAAATTTTCAGCTGTGTTTTAATTTGAAAATATTACATCGGAAGAACTATGTTCCACTAAAATAGTCATAGTAAAGAACACATAATTCTTTCTTGTTAATTATAGATTTAATAAAAATACACAGAAGTAAATTGCAAAAGGGTGCAAATACGTTGATTTCAAATAACTCCAGATCAAAAATTCTGAAGAAAATTTAGATTAAAGTAATGGCCTTTTCTTCAAATATGCATTTTTCCATTCCAATTTTGCCTATTATTACAGAAATTATATGACATAAAACATATGATTGTATGTACATAAAAAATATATAACACTTGTGTCATAATGAATATTCAAAATCGAACTTATCATTTTCTCCCTCCCCCTCTACATAAACATCCCCCGTTGGGTGAGTTTTATACACTTAAGACACAAATGTACTTATCAAATAAATTCTACGAGCTTTAATTTCGAAAATTTATAAGAGTCAATTGATATTTGGATATAGACACAGTATTTCTCGTTTTATTTTTTACTATAGCTGATAAATAAAAATACACATTAGTTTGATATCTAAAATTTTAATTAGAATATCTGAAAATTTCATTTATGAAGATAGGATTAATATCATTAATGTTAAAATATATTTGTATTTTTTTTTCCTTTTTTAAGACACAAATTTCTAAATATAAATGTAATGCAAAAGATGTTACTTTAATGATTCAACAGCTTTTTTGATAGTCCTGATAATATTTTATACGGCAAATTCTTTGTAATGATGAATATTTATGAAAAGAAAGCAATTCAACATGTAATATAGGTGATTTATGTATATATAAACAAATCAGCTAAAATATTTGCAGGTAATATGTGTGTGTGTGTGTGAGATGACGTCTACATACCTTTTTTCTATTTTTTTTATTGTATTTTAAATTTTACTTTTATAACTGTATGTAACACAGTACCTTCAATATAATTGACTTTGTATCTTGAGTCTGAAAAATAAAAAATGAAAAATTGAGTCTGAACTCTGAAAATAAAAAGTGTGGAGATTGCAAGATTACCAACTATGATTATTCCATCTGATTAGTCTAAAATCTATCATTAATTAATTAATTATTTTTCTTTATCTTAATTTTTAATTGCATGTTCTGAATAATATATAAATGAGGGGAAATATATAAAATTAAAAAGCAAGGAAGAATATAGAAAATAAAATAGCAGTTTTTATGTGTACATTTAGAGGAGAGTGGGAAGGAATGGGACACTTTTTACAAAGAAAAAATAAAATCAAATTTACTTGACACAAAATACAAAAAATTTGATTTATAGAATACAAAAGGAAACATTTTCTAATGTCCTTGAGAAATATAGAAACATAATTTGAAGAATCAATTTTATAATTAAAGAAATTGAAAATTTCACAATGTGTCCCATACTTCCCCACTAACAGAGAAGTAATATTTGTACTATGATGGTTGATGAGAAATATCAAAAAGTAATGTCTTAAATGGCTATATGCTGAATTTTAGAAACTTAGCTGCTGTAATAACATAGTTTTAGAGGGAGGGGTAAAGCTCTAAAAACCTATTTATAGGGAGTTTTTAAGAGGAGGGAAGTAAGTGTGATAGGCTGATTTGGAGCTTATTATGCAACACTTGTGATAGTGGATGAGAAGTGTGTACATCACTACGATCCCGAGTCCAAAGAACAGTACTTTTATCGAATCCACTGTCACAAATCTAGCCCCATAAGCTAAAAATCAGATTTTCAACTACACCTCCCCCCCATTTTACTCCTCCTTACAAAACTGTATGAATATTGCAGCTACGGTTATAAAACTAAGCATAAATATATCGATATTCTACATCAACCCTTTGCAGTACTGATATTTCATATACAATAGACACAATAGTTATTAAACCCCCATCGAATATGCGTATTTTGCATATTACGCAAAGAACTGTGTAAATTACAATAACACAATAATGTGTGTTTTTTGCGCAATACACATTTAACAGTGTAATCACAGAAGATTACACAGATAAATGAGTGAGAATATTACACAGATATATGTGTATTCTTGCGCAATTTACACGTTAATGTGGGAATTTCATGAGTGATTATTATAACTTTTACCCACTTAGTGTAATCATCAAATTACACACTGAAATGTGTATTTTGAAATTTACACATTAGGTGTGTATTTTGGCAATTTACACACAAATTTACACATATAAACAAATCGTTTTTGTATCATCGATTTACACATTTTTGTGTGCAAATTTACACTTTTATTTTTTAGAGTGCAACATGTGGCAATGATATGCTCCATTTTGCATGATTTACACGATTTTAGCGAAACTCATACCTTAACAACTAATTTATGAGATTGAATAGCTTCAGAATTCTCATGATGGGCAGAGATTGTTATTTATTTTGGCTCTGTGCTAGCTGATATTGAAGTAATAACATGTATCAGGTAGTAGAAAGTTTTAGAAATAGCATATCTGAATAGGTATGCAAAAATTCTTCATTTTTCAACAGATATTTTATTGTTTTACATGTATGCACCTCATATGAAATAAAATGACAATTTTAGTTAATTTATTTTAAAAAAATTATTTGTTTTAAATAGATCTGCTATGTTATGTTGTGAGTTATAACAAGGGATATTATCAGTAAACAAAACTGAAAATTGTAATTATGAAACAAGACAGAAATTGCACATAAAACATAGCAAATGAGGTGCGTTGCACTATAACGAAGTTTTAAAAATATTCAGATCTTGGTGTAATACTATATAGTACTTCGGATACAATATAGTAGCCGAACTCTTTTGTGTGCCCTTGAAAATACTATCTGCTTTCTATTTTACAGTAGTTTTTTTATTTTACAGTTCTATTTCTTGTAGTAAACCTAAGTAACGTATATCAATAATAGTTTAATTTTATTAAAATCCAGTCAAAACAATGTTTTCACTTTTATTATTATGTAATGAAATACTTTTGTGCGGTCCTGTAAATTAATAACAAATATTCTTTGCACCATAGAATGTATATTTTAGAATATACCTTATAGAGTCATATGAATTTTATTACATTCGAAAGATCGTAACATCATTAAAATGCATTTGAAACTATTTTTCCCATTGGCGTAATGAAACAGAGAAATTTGATTGTCCGTGGAATTATGCATCCGATTTTCAACACATTTGAAATTATTCGACAAAATGATACAACATTTATATATTTTTAATTTCAAACGATTCAGTTAGCAGTTTTTGCTGTGTTATATGCGGACAGACGGACGGGCTGAACGGCGACTATAGGTGCTATGTATTTATATAATTATGAATGCACTTAAAAATATAGTAACTGAATAAATAAGTACACGGTATTTTTCTTTCAAATACAGAGCTAATGAAAATTAAAGTTATGACCAAATAATCTTTTCAATACATATTCAACTAAAAACATAATTATTGTTATGACAAATATAATGACAAACATTACATACCAATTTTTAATGAAAAAGTGATATGCAGTAAATTTACATTCCGATTTCTTGAAAATTGTGAATAATTTTACACCTTTTTTTATTATTTTGATTTTATAATATATGAGATTATTAATGATATGTTTCTAGAAGATTACATTTTCTAGTGTCTAATTCTCTGTTTACAAAATAAATAAGCCTCTGAAAAAATGTTGTTTTTCAAGAATTTATGATCTATGTTTTTAATGAAATTATTACAAATATTGTTTTCTTTTTAAAACTAAAAGTTCCTATAGATTTTTATGTAACTATGTGTACATACTCCGCATTTATCCGTGTAATATAACATTAATTTATATGCATGATATCGACTAGTTCATTACATTTTTAATTATAAATATTTATATCAAAAAGTCAAAATTAACTTCTAATAATATTGTGAAAAACGAACAAGTTAGGACTTTTTTTTGAAAAGGAACAATGCATTTTATTTTGTAACTGTCTTAACTAAAATGGTAATTTCCTTTTTGTAAGATTAGTTATGTAATATTTAAAAATAAAACAATCTCCTTGGTATAATATGAGAAATTGCATAAAAGAAGTTCACCTTAATCAATTTTATAAAAATCATACTCATATCTTGCTTATATAGTTTCGATGCACGTTTAAAAAAATCTTATAGACTTTTCAGTATTTTTTTTTTATCCCACGCAGGATATCCGTATTACACCAAGAGAATGAAGGTCATAAATAAATTCATAATTCTTCTGATAAATGTTGATTATGGGGAATAAATTCTTATAAAGTACACTGCATAAAATATTACAGAAAAACTATTTATCTTAAATATATTCTTGCTTAAGAATTTTGAAGTATGCATATATATATATATTTAACTTACCAAAACAGAAATTCAAAAAACTTTTAACATAGTATTTGTTACTGCTTTATTAATTAACATTATTTTTCTTGAAATTTTTGAACCATTAGCTGGTAAGGGCCTGTTCAACGTGGTTCAAACTGGACGATTGTGTTCTTATTCAAATATACAACTTTGCATTATTTTCAACTACATTAGAACTATTGGAATGAATCGTAAAACAATATTGCATCGGAGTAGTGAAAGACACTGCTGGCCACACAAAATGCAACACCAAGAAGCACCACAGATATCACAGCGAAATTTATTTGGCAGCTAACATGTTGTACAAAGGTCAAATGATTAAAATTACAGCATCTTGTGACGTGTAGATGATGTCAAAATCAGTAGTTAGTGTAGCTGCCATTGTTGGATATAACTGGTGACAAATGCCTCGGCTTAGAATCAAAAAGGCTTTGAATGTCTAAATGGGGTACAGCCGTCATGGGGCTTTCACATATTGCCAAATTTGATCTGCTGTAGCAGGGGGTGGTGTATTCTGGGAAGTCATTGTGCAAGCATTAACTGCACGTTTTTGATTTGCGATAGATCGGGAGGACAAACAGGCCAAGAGAGCAATTCAATCTGTTGGGTAAAGAATAACTCTTCAACATTGTGTGCCACGTGTGGTCGCACATTTTACTGTTAAAGTAAAACTGATGGCATTCGCTGAATTTATGGAAGGACCACGGTTCCTAACACCGCAGAGATGTAGCGTTGGCTGTTCAGTGTATCGGCAATGCGTATTAGAGGAATTTGGCAGTTAAGTTGAATATTATCACAAACCATGATAAATAGTGCAGGCCTACTGTGGCGATGCATAATGCAACAGTTCAGCAGACTCTCACCACAGCGTTTCCAAATTCGAAACTTGCAGGCCGAAGCGGGATTCATCAATAAACGCAATGTCGTTCCATTCCATTGTTCATGTCCGCCATTCCTCACACCAATGGCGTCGCAAACACCAGTGGTTCCCAGTCAAGAGTAAAAGCAATGGACGCCTTGTGGTCATTCCATTCTACTGCCAATAAGGTCGAGTGGTACGAGCAGCTACCAAATGAAGTGTAGCAGAATGACTCTGTTGTGCTATGGTTTGTGATGTAGCTGCGCGATCCATCACTGTCATGCACACGATCCACCTGTCATAAAAACAATTGCCATGCTTCAAATCGCCAATCTGTTCTCTCTTTATATAGCGCTTGTTGGTGGCGCTATGGTCGCCCGTTATGTGCGTCTGTGCTGCAATGCTGATGATTTGCGAATTTTATCACTGCAAACACATAATGTAAATTTCACATGATTTGCATGCTTCGTTCAGAGTGTTGCTTTTTTGTGTGGACAGCAGTGTATGATAACTAGATTGTTTTTATACCAAAATGTTCTAATTAATTGGTTGGTGTCCTTTACTCGTATCAAAAGCTCGTAACATATTGCATTTCTAAAAATTCGTTATACATTTTTCTAGCCATGTTCTTTAAAGTATAATATTAACTCATAAAATAATCTCAATAAAGTGCGATCCATGCTACATCTAATCTTTATTTTATTGTCGTATATAGAAAATATTAAAATATATATTTGATTACAATTCTAAATACCAACTGACACCTCCTAAATCAATATATGCTCTAGTAACAACACATTTGTTTCCGAAATAGTTTCAGCTGAAAATCATGCAACAATTCTCACTGTAAATGAAAACTGAATCTTTGAAAAACGCAAAACTTTCCTTTGAAATTTTTTATTCATAAGAATTAGTCTTCCAACTTCTTTCTCGAATTTTAAATGTTTGCTAAAAAAAGATTTTTTTTTAAAGTGGGAGATTTCACCGATGAATTATATAAAGAAAAGTTTCGTTTTAAGTTGAGTCTTTTTTGCAGGAGGAATAAATATTCAAGCGAAAATAAATGATAAAAGGAGAAAAAAAATTCCTCCCCAAAGAATTTAGTTTTTTTTTGTTGTTTTTTTGTTTTTTTGTTAAATAAAGTAAACAAAAATGTGCAAGGTTCTGTAGTTAAATTATGTAAGTTTTATCTTCGGAATAATTTAGAAAATAAAATAATGTAAATGATTTTAAAACTTAAGTTTCGTAATTGTTTCGAAATTCTTAAAATTAAGATTAAACTACTTTAAAGAAATCTGTATGCATTATAATTTTATTCTAATGAGTTATTTGAATAATATCTGATAAAGCTATTCAAAGAAATATGAAATTTCAATTTATTACAGAAATGTTCAGGTTTTTGTCATTGTATATAATGTTTACAATGACGTGCAATATTTACCTTCAAGCATGTCTTTGGTTTCCCATTAAAAGACGACAAAACTAGATACAATCAAACTGGAAGCTTGAGAGTTGACCCATTTTTTCAGAAACATTTTTGATGAAATTTGGAATCCATATGCATTGCATTGTGCTCAAGGATTTTACAGACAATTTTTTCTGCGATTAAAACATTTTATTTTCGAACAATGGCAAATTTTCAGAAATTGTTATGTTACACCGATTATATCGCTTAAAGTACTCCACCAAATTGGAAACAGCAAGACTGCCACCAGATTTATGGAGTAACATTACACAAATGTTTTATAGTGTAAAGGGTCAATTACCATTGGAATTATTTTATTTACTACTGGAATGGACTTTCCCGTAAGACATTGTGACGTCTCTGCAACGTCATTGTGAAGTCACATTGTGACTTTGTGACCATCGATTGTCGATGTGACGTCACGTGACGTCGATGTGAAGTCGCAGTGACTAAAATGTGAAGTCGTTATGGGCGTTTTAGACCTTTTTTGTGACGTCACAATGTGACCACTTTGTGACGTCACAATGTGACCAATTTGTGAAAAGTGTGTCGTTTGTGACTACTTTGACATTAACATTGTGACGATTTTCTAAATTTTTTTAAGAAAGTCACATCTCAGTCACAATGTAACGTCACTGAGTGGTGACCAAAAGGTCACAGATGTGATGTGACCAAAGTGACTCACAGCGACGTCACTGTGACCATGCATGCTATGAGGTTTGTTCATGTGTTTTATTGTGCATTTTTTGCATTTAACATATTTTTTTCTAAAAAACCCCATAATTTTTCATTTTCAAATCGATATTTTTCTGTAGACTTCATAATATGTAAATACATTTTTTGCGCATTTTTATGTGTTTTAAAATGCATGTATAATATAATGTTACATGTTTTAATTTGATGTACATAATAAATGACAAAATATGAACTATAAAGAATATTAAATATGCATAAAAGTGTACAGTATTTACTTATATGTGTGTATTGCTGTGCATTGTTACATATTTAAGTATAATATATACAAAAAAATGCATATTTATGAAAAATTAGTACTTATTTTTTATATACAACATATATAACATTTTTTATATAAATATATGTTCATAAATATTTATAAATCGTGTTTTTCTGCAATCATGAAAATCTTGGTCAGAATCTGAAACGACTCTTGAAGCGACATTGGATTCTTTAGCCAATCGCACCAACCGGAACAAAATGTGGAACTTCTCCCATTAACTTCAGTCCTTTTAATCAAACGGCTTTTTTAACAAAATATGAGTGCTCTATGTCAAAACCTGTTCAAAAACATTTCATGGTTAACACCCCATTCATAGTTGCGTAATTTGTATGCGCATAGAAAAGGTAATGCTGACGTTAAAAATAATGTGTAAGATGATTCTTAAGTTATAATGGCAAGCGATAATGGAAATTATCTATGCAATGTCATATGAGGGCAAAAAATCTCTATATTTTCTACCCTATGTGTAATTAAATTTGAGATTACAAATTTATGACACATTTATGATTGCACATTAACATTATGAGAATACCCATCATGTGATGTCAGATGTAGGCAAAAATTCCTATCTAATGATACTTCATTCATCGTTGTACGGTACATACTAGCTAAGAAGATAGGTTGCTTACAACAGAAACTATGTATGATTATTAAAGCAGACTAACAAAAGATAGTGTTTAGTTACAAAAAAATTAAATTAAAGAATACTGATCATCATACGAAGTTAAAATAGCTTGTTTAACTTAATAAGTTGAAAATGTTTGTCCTCTAAATTCCTCTTTGAAAACATTTTTTTTTCTTACAACATTATTATGTTTCAGGAAAGTTTAGTGAATGAAATAATATTTAATAAAAAATAAATCTTATAAGTCTTTCATCGAAAGATAACAACATAGCCACTATTTTGACTGTGTAACTCAAGATACTGTTGATATTGATTATGTGAACTTTATATATAATGATAATGCCTACCTACTTATTTTTATTGAAAGGTGACAGAGATTATTTGTTATCATTTAAAAGCTCAAGCCAAGAAATGATATGAAATACACCTCACACATGGATGTTGCTAATATAGCGTTAGGTGGCACAGAATGCGCACTTGAGCTGTTCTATTAAATAACAATAAATGAAAAGATTCAAGAAATGACAATATACTGTATTTCTAGTCTTAGATTATTAAGCTAATATAAAGATGCATTAATCACCTTATATGAAACATTTTTTGTCTTATTTGAACAATTAATTATACTTCTAAATGCGGACTTCTCAAATCACATTGAGGTTAAAAGTGATTAGTGAACTGAGGAAGCGTGTCAAATAAAAAACAAGTGGGTAAGTGTGATAGCAAATCGCACAGAGAGTTTCGTTTAATATTTGTTTCAAAACTAATTATCCTATAATTAATAAATTCAAAATGCTGATTTATAATTACAAAATTTTTACATAGATGATAGCACCAATGGATTTAATTTAAAAATAAATATAAAGGACTTTTTTTTTATTTTAATCAAATTTAAAATGTTCAAATCAAAATAATTAAGTAAAATCCAAAATTCCATTTTTTTGAAAACCTGAAATAAAAAAAATAGCAGAGATATAAATAAAATTTTTAATTTTTAAAAAGTAAAAAAAATGTTTAAACGAAATTTAAATGTTAAATCATTAATAAATCGCGATAGTTTTTAAAATAGAAAGGAAATTAATTCAAACAAGTTATACGAATGTCAGTGATCAGTTATCAGAGTATAAAAGCCCCTTAAATTGAGAAAAATACGATATTCCTTCTGAATATGAAAATTTTTAATTCCAGCATCGGGGTTCGAACTAAAAACGTTCTGTTCATTAGCGAGATGCTTTGCCTCTAACCTATAATGTACGCAGAAAAAGAGTTTAAAAGAAGGTGACTTTCAATTAAATAGAAAAAAAGAATAGATGCGACATTGAAAAAATAAATTTATTTAAAATAATAGACTTTTTAAAAATGTTATGATTTGCCGTAGCTGTAGAGAAAAAAAAAATCTTTTTTTTTGGGGGGGAGGGGGTATAGAATCTGCCATTATTATAAAAAAAAAATACCAAATATGAATATAAAAAATATATTATCAGTATTATGACTTTTATGACTCAAGAAATAAATTTTGTTTATGAAAAAAGATAAAAAAAACCACACTTTTTTTTGTCTGGTAAAATTTTTATGTTTGTAGAGTCGGTTCATTATAAAAACTGTTAAGTAAAAGAAAAATATTTGTTTTTTACGGTAAAACTTTTAATGAATTCTTAAAACATAAAAGAAATCCTTCTATATAAGATGTTAAAGCGTAATTTCAAAATCATAATTTAGCAGATAATGGCGGAAGAAAAACCTGTATTTTTTAACTTTTGAATGAAAGGATTTTCTAGTTTCCTATATGTTCTTCAGCTATTGTTTTAAGAACTTAAAAGAAATATTTCAACAACGTATGGAAACATTCAAAGTTTTTCAAGGTAAAGATTTTGTAATAATTAAAAACTGGAAAAGAGCCAACAACAAAGAAAGAAAGTAAAATGTTGTTTAATGTAGAAATAATTAATTAAGGGTTATAATAATAAAGAAAAAATATTTCACATTTGATAAATATGTACATAAATTTATTCACAATCAACTTTTTACATAAATTAAAATCTAGAAATAATATTTATACAAATAAAAATAAATAGATTAACTGTAATTTTGGAACATAGTGTTAACTTTGAGATTATATAAGAACATTTAAAAATACAAAATAAAGATTATCATTTTTAATGCAATATATTTATGTATATTTATATAAATTCTGCAGCATGAAAACTATCATAGATGTTAAAGTGAAGTTACAAACGTGATATCCGAGATCTTTCGATTGATATTATGGTCATCTTAAGGGAAGAAAAATCAAGGGCAAAATTTTAATGTTTTTTCTCTGCAATTTATTCTAAATGTTAATAAAAGAGGGATTTTCTATCATGGTATAATTTTTATGTTGCTTATAATCCTTGAAAGTATCAATCACAACTTAATTTCTTCATACTGGACTATGAAGAAATTTTTATTATTAATTTAAATAAAGATTATACTGCAGTGAAACCTTCAGCATAGTGAATGGATATATCCGGTCGCTGCAGTGGGAATGAGGCATCAATCTTCTTCAATGATTTCTGGTTTAATATTTGGAGGATACGAGTCTATTTATTGGAGCATAACCATTCAATAGCTACTACCAAATAACATTGGTCAAGAAATCATGCCATTGCATATCTTTTTAATAAAAATTTTATATTACTTGAGAGAAGTGTTACAAAAATTAAAAAGAAAAGTGTTATATTACTATCTCAAGTAATATATATGTATATATTTACGTTGTCAGGTTAGCACTACTTATTTACAAGAAAAAGAAGTTTCACATATCTAAATATAAATTCGCGGAGCGACGATCCTCTTTTAATATTTTTTATTATTATTTCTTCATAGACGGCACATAGGACGTAAAGCAGTACACAAACATAAAAGATTAACAAATCAGCGCTTTTTACTTAAGTCTAGTTCCACACACTACCAAAACAAAACATGAAAACACTGCCAATTCCAGCAATTTTCACATAGTGTTAACAACAATTTTCACTTATTTGTATCTATTTTATCCAATATTTGCAACTACTAAACGATATAATAAAGTTTATGTAATTTGGTTACTCACTTTGATTTATATCACAATATTTTTTTTATTTCCGAAAATTGTATTGTAAATTTCAGCTTTGTCTGCCTTGTTATTTCGATCACCTGCAGAATTTGATGTTTATTTAAAATGACAGATTATGCTTGGTTTTGCTTTGATTCGTCAGTCTCTAGACCGCCAGTCCTTCGTCGTAAAAGTGACTAAATACTTATTATATACTTATTATATATACTTACACATTAAAATATTTATTGAAGTTACTGGTCAAATTAAATGCAACAAAGTAGGTATTATACATACAGTATAAAATTAGAACTTTGCTGATAATCATCTAAAAACACCTTTGTCAAAATTAGGCCATAAAATAGCCAAATTTTAAAGAATCGTCTATATAAAAAAACTATAAATTTGAATGTTGAATCCATGGAAAAAAATATTAAATACACTATGGAGAACAAGAAAAAACATTTAAGACCTCAACCTAAATTAGCAACAAAGCCTTAGTATTTATCAAAGAAGAAAGTTATAAAATAGGAATAGGGAGAAAACTCAATTTAAATTTTTAACTTGTATGGGTCTATTGCGCTGGATTTATTAACAAAATAAGATAGTGTGTTCCCTTAACAGACAGCTGTGATCAGATCAACTTTTGAATCTTGTAATAGGTAGCGTAGAAACAATAGGTAGAAGATACACATATTCAATTCAATTTTAAATGTTTTAGTGTTTGGGAAGTTAATGTGATCCAAGTTTATCAGGGTATTGGATCTGTGTTCTTTTAAGAGCACACACACACACATGTATATATATACCGGATGATTAAAAAAAGATGGGGAAAATTTTAAGAGGTGATAGTACACATCAAGACAAATAATACTAAATGGGAAACTAAGGGTCCCAAACGTCTTCCGAAGGAGATAGGCGCCATCAAAGTTTAGCGTCCAAAATTTGAGATGATTATAAAAAACGGAAAAATTGGCCGATTCGTTTGCGGTTTTCACGAAAACTATTCTTTATATCAGTATTGTCTTGAAAATAAATTATAAAGATAAATTTCAAAAAATGTCGATAGAGGGCGTTTTAGACTTTGGAGCAACAAACAACTATTTTTTACCGTTATTTTTTGCATCTAATTAAATTTTTTTAGAAGTTTAGGAATAAACTTAAATTTTGAGCTCAAAATCTCTGGTTAAGTATCGCAAACTGAACTGTGTTCAATGGGAGTGGATAGGTTCAAATTTCAAATGATTATAAAAAATAGAAAAATTGTTTAATTGATTTGCGGTTTTCACTAAAATTATTCTTTATATCAGTAATGTCTTTAAAATAAATTTTAAAGATAAATTTTAAAAAATCCCGATAGAGGGCGCTTTAGACTTTGGAGTAACGTACAACTATTTTTTACCATTATTTTTATAATCTCATTAGTTTTTTTAGAAGCTTTGAACATAAACTTAAATTTTGAGCTCAAAATCTGAATCGTTGAGAGTGGTTAAGTAGCGCAAACTGAACTGTGTTCATTGGGGGGTGGGGAGGTTCAAATTTCAATTTATAATAAAAAACGGAAAAATTGGTCAATTCGTTTGCGGTTTTCTCTAAAACCATTCTTTGTGTTACTATTTCCTTGAAAATAAATTTTAAAAATAAATTTCAAAAAGTTCCGTTAGAGGGCGTGTGTGTGTGTGTCAAATTTTGTACTGTCACCTTTAAAAATTTTCCCATATTATATATATATAGCACTTTAAGAATAATGCATCATTATTCTTAAAGTGCTATATACATAATTTACGTGATTATTGCAGCTATAGCGCTGATCATGTGGATTTTTCGTGAACTTAAGTTCACTCAAAACTTAAAAAAATTTTTGGACTATATATATATATACATATATATATCATGATATCATTTAAGATATCTGCAGTGTCAATACTTTGTAACCGTTAGTTTTCAATAAATTTTCCGATTAAAATCCTTAAGCTACTTTTGCTTTAAAGTTGTTTCAATATTTTGTATGCTGTTATGAACGAAAACGTTTACCTTACATTGTACATTTTTATGTATGAGGATGGACCTAAAAAAATGATAAAGATGATAAAAATTATTTATTTGCAATATACAGAAAATACAAAGTGTAATTAACAGGATACTAGCCGATCACGTTTCCATATAGTTATCAAATTCATTATGATATTCATCTAAATGCTAGATAATTTTTTTAAATCAGGTTTGGTAGAAATCACGTTCCAGCTCATTGAGTTAGCTCTTTGCAATGAGGGAACGCTTGGTAGAACTTTTCACATCTCTGTATGGATAGAGCTTTGTTGTGGAAACGCTTTTTTTCAACCCCGGATGAAAATACTCACTTAGTACCAAATCTGGTTTCTATGGGGGGGGGGGATGTACAGATTTTCCGGTTAAACTTTTGCAGAAATTTTTGAATTTGTATAGTAGTGTTGGATTGGTATTTTTCTGCATGATGGCTTCACGTAACATTGTCAAAGTAGCACAAGCATGATTTATTTTCTAAACATTTTACCATTTCAATTGCTCAAACGCATTTGCGAACTTACGCTAACTAACCATACAACTTCTGTAAGACATATAGAGACCTCTGCTGTAAATTTAAGGAAAAATATTTACTCCCCAACAATTTAATTTCAAATGTTGCTGCTTGTAACCTTTCTTATTCATTTTTCTATAAGTGGCTGAAATATTGCGATTAAAAAAAATTCTTGACAGAATGCTAGATAAATTGCTCAAAAGGACCGATTTAAATGATAGATTCATTCTAGTCCTCTGTGCAACGTTTTGCGTAATGTTTTATAATAATAATAACAATTCTTGATTATTGAAATATTTGCACATTCTTTATGCAACGAATCAACTTTTTATTAAAATAAAATTTAAAAATACACAATATTAAACTACTAACATGAATTTAGTTCGAAAAGGCTGCCAAAGTTCGATTTTCTGATCATTTAGACGATTTGTTAAATAGATATCGAAAAAATATATTTTTACAAAATATTTTTGATGTGCAGTTGAATCCCATTGGTCTGATAAATATTGTGTAGGAAATAACTTATTGTCTTACTTTGCGTAATTTGTGATCAGTTTAGATTCTATAGCGTATCAAAAATATAGCAACAACTATTAGGAAAATTAGGGTACATCATAACGTTTTTGAATTCCATACCAAGTCATGATCGGAAATGCAATCGTACGTCATTAGAGAGTGCTTTTTAGCAGAATATTGTGGAAGAAATATCTGCCTTCACAGTCATCTGAGCGGTAGTTCGCCTTGAGAATGATTCTGAATGTGTCTAACAATTCGTGTGAATGTGGATTTAGAGGTAGTAGTGTTCGCAAAATTTGACATACGCATTCAAAAATATCCGACGGTCTGGTACCTCTTTCTGCAGGAGTATTTCTTAACACAATACCTGATTTGTTGTTGCTTTGCCAAAAAGTCAATCTGTACACTAAATCAATATCTGTATATAATATACTACCTATTACATTCTTCCCTTGGCTGGAACTTCTAAAATATTTTCGCGTATTTTTTTTCTTCTGAGGGGGGGTGGGGGGTTGGGTTCTAGGGTATATGATCGGTGTAGGTCTACAGTTATACATATTAACGTTTAAACGGTTTTCTTTCATGAGGTGAAAAAAATAATATTTTCCCCTGCTGATCCATGGATTAGAATTGTAATTACTAAACATTAAGCTTGTAATCCTAAGCGTCGCCCGGTATGTTCTAGCCCATCCCTTCACGTTTTTCGGTGTCATTAATTTGTGTAATTTTGCTGTTAAATTTGCCCGTTGTCGTTGGTTTGATTTTTCTCTTTCTTCCTGGCTTCTGCTAGAGAGTTGAAATAAGAAAAGAAAAGCGAAATGATGGCGAACAGAACACACATATCTATACTGTGCGAATTCTGCGGCGGTTTCAGCTTCCGTTCCGTAAAAAATATTGTATGTTCTTCTCACGACGGCTACTGTTTGAATATGGATAGAAAACCAATGATTAGAAATGCACAAATTATGCATGAATAGGTAGAAAAAAGTAACTATCGAACTTACAATCAAGATTCTCCATCGGTTCAGGATTCAGAGTGTTAGAAAAATCAAAGTTGAGAGGCACTAGCTCAACTTTGCTTTTCTTAGCACGCTGAGTCTTGCATGAAAGAAGAATCGCGATGGTAGATTCGAAACAATTGTTTGCTACCTTTTCGCGCATTGTTTGTGTATTTTTAATCGTTGGTTTTCTATCCTTATACTTTTTACACAAATGCCTTATTTGCTATTTTAACATATTTCTCGAATGACTGCAATAACGCAGATCTTTTAAAGTCTCTTTTATTCTACGGAAGAATAACACCTAACGGTGTACGATGATGTTTCCTGCCATGGGTTGCTATGTAGTTTTCATTCCTTATGGAGTACTTTACATCTCGAAATATCATAGTACCCTAACTTCGCGAATTTCAATTTGGATAAAATCCTAAAGTATGTTCATTTTTCAATAATTACCCGTAAATCTATATTATAGAGAAACCCTGGTTATGAAAAAAGATTGATTCTTTTTTCCTTTCCATACCATTGGATAGTATCTAACCAAAAAATAAAAAAGTATAGAGATGTATTAAATGACAAAATTTCTTTTTTAAGCTCTATTTTAAAATATCTGTTTGGAAGTTCTTTCAATTTTTAAATGTAAAGTAAAAAACATTTTCCTAGAAAAAAAAATCGGAATATTACAAAAACGAAAACATATACTTCGAAAAGGTTTTCTTTTTGTATTCCTTTTTTGTGTAGTGCTTGAGAAATAGAAAAAATGTAATGTGAGCATATGTAAATGAATTGAAAAATGCTTTTGTTCCGAAAAGTGTTGGATTATTTTTAAGTAATGAAAAAGAATGTTTGTAATAAATAAAAATCCAATTCAAAATCAATTTAATCAAAAATTTAAAAAAGTTGAAGCCGGTAATAGTTAAGAAAACTATAAAAAATAAATTTTGTACTCTGTGTAATTAAAAATGTTTTTCTTTAAACAATTAATAAACATACATATCACTTTATGAACTAAGTTTTGAAATAGTTAGTTATTTAAAAATTAACAAAAAATAACTTTGACTTCATTAAAATTAGATTTTCAGTACAAAAAATTATGCTTAATAATCATTTAGTGTTTCTTATATAAATATAGGGTAAAAAATATGTAAAATCTTTTAAATTGGGGTTAATCTTATACTTAAATTTTCGTAGCAATTTAGTGAGTTATGGTTTAAGTACTATAATTTTTAACTCAATCTTGCTGATTGGTAGCGTTAGCATACGAATTCGATTATCAAATTGAACAAGAAAATTGTCCAAGCAAGCTCTAGAACTCAGAACCATTGCCTTACATTGTCGATGCTCAAATACTCTATTCTTTGAACTACCTGGCCTGACAACCTTCGTCCGTATTTTGCTCATATAATACTTTATAGGCAATAACATGTGGCTGCGGTGTACACAGCATAACAAGATAGGAAAAGCAAAGGCTCATTTTCTTGATCAGTCTACATGGCAGACCAGATGATATTGACAATTGTTACGGAGTGAAGTATTTCGTTATAAGCTTAGGTAGCTTAAACTATAGAGCTTTGAATATTTAGATCAAATTGTCTCTGTTGAAATCCCGGTTTAGATTTTTTTAATTATTTTATTTTATTTTATTTTATATTTTGCTCAGTTGAAAAAAATGAATTTGAATGATTAAAATAAATGTATGATTTTAATCATAAAGTATTTCAATCATTTAAATTCAATAAATGTTTAGGAAGGAAGAATTGATCAGAGTCTTTTCATACTATCATTTTGCCTATTTTCTTTTTTAGAAAGTTTATTTTATTATTTTTAGCACCTTTTAATTTTTTTAATTCATTCAATTGTCTGCCGTCTTTTCGTTTTCTAATTGTCTTTCCGTGCTCACGTAAATATGCGAGGATTTCCATGTAAATATATATTTTATTGAGATTCGCTGCAGAAAAGAGAGTGTGTACACTGTTAAAATTTTTGTTTTAGTTTGAAACAAATTTTGGTTCTTAGGAGCAGCCACCATAAGATAATGAACTGTCGATCATATGTTTGGAGCGGCGGTTGAACCATAGTTCCAATTATTGAAATGAGATTGTAGTTGTAAGTATGGTTCATCAAGTGCTCCAAATGTTATAAAAAGATTTCATCAGATTTTTGTGTTTGTAGCTACTGAGTTTCAAAACTCGAACTAGGCTCGAACTAGGAAAATATTTTAAGCCCACCACATAATCTATAAAGTTATTATCTGCATGAGAATGTTTATTGTTTCCACTTAAATAGAGAAAGACTACATAAACAAAAATAAAGCAAGAGAAAAAAGCTTAACCATCAATCAGTACAATTTTGAAAACATAAATATGTTCGAAGAATTAAAAAAAATTACAACCCGTTTTTTCATATCTTAACAATATCATAATTATAACTATCAATTAATTCTGTTAATTATTCAAAAATTAGATCTTTGAAATATATATCCCGTTAACAGTTTATTCATTCTTACTGTATTAAACGCCATTTTCTTTTTTAAAATCTTATACTGATAAATATTTAATTAATTAATTTTCATTAAAATTAAGCTTATTACATTTTTCCGCAGATTTACTTTTTTAACCTATGTTACAGAACTTCACAGATCACTTAAATATATGACATTTCAATTAATATACATATTTAATTAGAATTTCGAAATATTAAATAAATTTGAAATTTCAAAGACATAATTAAATTTAATAAATACTTAATTACATAAGAGCAATAATTGCGTGTGTCGGTGCATTCAGATGTTTATCACCATGATATTTTAATTAAGATTAAAAAAAACTATAATTAAATGTTCTTTAAATGCTGTAATTAAATATATATTATACTATGATTCTACTCAGAGGGATTAATAGATGGATATTGCCTAGAACATACATTTAACAATAATTTATTACACATAAAGTAAATGAGATGCTAGCTTTAATTGACCAAGTACTGTCAAAAATTCTACGTTAAAAATGAGAAAATTGAACTGAAGAATGACGAAATACTATACATAATGTTGAAAAAGGTTAATAAAGTTGTTAAATTAATGTTGATAAAGGGTTAAAGACGAGTGTATGTTGGCTACTACATACACTTATTATTTTGTTTTCAAACATATTCTGCAAATTCAGGGGAGCTGTATTACGCTTTAACATAAAAAAAATAAAAGGCATCTTCAATAAGTGTAGAATGAAGATGACACAAGGTCTGAATATGTATGCGTAACCTTTAAGCTTTCAAAGCATCATTTCAAATAATTTACAAATGCGCTTACACTTTTTCAACAAATGATGTAGGCTGAAATACGCCAATGTGAAACTCATTATCAAATTTGACTTAAAAAGTTGCTATATAAAAAATCTGCTAATGATGCTTGTAAAAATCATTTTATGTTAATAACTTTCTCAAAATTCTTTTTGTAAAATAAATTTAGTTCGACAAAATATTTTTCTGTATTTGCTAGCCTTAAAAACTCAATGTTACATTAAATTTGGCTAATATTAATTTCTGGTTTGTTGCGAAACTGCCAACTCCGAAGTAAGTTGTAAAGATCGTCAAATCATAAACGGAGACTTAAATAACCCCCTAGTTTCATGTAAACCTGCCACCTTATCTCGGGTTTTCAAATATACTGTCCTAATGACTATAAAACTAAAGCATTTTCGTTCCAATCTTATTTTGGCTAAGTGGCCTATTTTGTAACTAGAAAGCGCAAATGTTATTTAAAGTTGCCGTAATAGGAAAAATAAACATATAGTCATATTTTCTAGACATTCTTTTAAAAATTTTAACTGGAAATATTAATTATTCAACTTTCTCACTGCCATGAACTGATATACCAGTTCACTTAGCTGTAGCTTTCACTCCAGTAGGAACATTTTAAAAATTAATATAATTCTATAAATATAATGCAGTTTTAAAATTTATATAATTCTATAACTATAATGCAGTTTTAAAATTTATGTAATTTTATAACTATAAAGCAGTTTTAAAATATCTTGACATGATTAGTACTCCAGAGACTTATGCTCAAATATGGATTGAAATTTTTTCTACCATGTAATATATATATATATATATATTAATTAAAAAATACAGAGAAAGCAATATTCCAATTCTATTCTTCTGCTTGGCGGTTAGGCAGGTTTATAATTTTTTTGGTCCCTTGTTTGCATTTTTTTAAGGATTGATCCATTGTGCGATGGAACATTTTTTTTTAAATATACGAACCCTTTCAATGTTGGTTCTTAGTATTATGAAACTTATTTCTCAACAAAAACGATCTTCTTTTTTCAAGTTTTATGATGATTTTGACCATCATATTTATTCATTTCAAATAGTGTAAATTCTTGATTAATTGCATTCTTTTTTTTGCGGGAAGTAGAAGATCGTTATAGTAATGCAATGAGCTTCATAAATTTTTTGACTAAGATTTTACTTGTAGACATGATTTAGCAACCATGCAAACAACATACAAGAAGTTTTTCGTTTTCTCCGACCGCTAAGCGTGGGATTTTGCCACCTCAACATTACCTTAATGAATATATTTTTTACAATACAATATATCAAAGATGGATACATTCGCATAAAATATAGATCCCCATTCTGATATGACTAACATACAGCGATAATGACTAATAGATTGTAAAAGATTGGGAACATTTGAATTGATTGCAGTAAAAAATAATTTAACTATCTTTCTTGGTGGGAAGTGCATGACATCATCGGAACCCCTTGGGAAATACTTAAAAACATCTACACTGCTGCATAGAACTGGTAAACTTAGGTTCTTTTTCAAAGAAAAGGAGGCGTCCGAAATAAATATGAAGGTTAATAAAAGGAGGAAAACAAAATCTAACTGTTTTAACTGTTTTAATTAGTTTCAAGATGATAAAGAAAAATTAATAAAAGAAATGATATTTTAAAGCCAATTTATTATCTGGTTTTACTTATATATATTTTGGAAACTAGCACTCAATAATGAAAGAAGCTATAAAAAATAAATGTTTTTTTTTTTTCAATTACAAAGGGAGTAAATATTATTTTTGAAATATTTAGAGACGATAATAAATAAAATATATGTTAGCATTGTAACTGGGATGATCAGACATTAATATATATATAGAACTAAAGTTTCCGCATCCTAGAAGTACAATAAATGTAATCATAATTACTAAGATATGGCAATCCCAAAAATTGCTTTTGTCTCACACATGTGAATATTTAAAAATTTGTTATCACAGTGCCAAAATTAAATGGCAATTTATCCCATCATGAGAAGTCTAAAGATGTGAATTTCCATGCATTAGTTCTGTCTATTAAATCATAAAAGTCTTGCCAATTTCAGTATAACTGTGCCAAGTATTGGGCGGTTAATGTTGAAACTTAATCGACAAAAACTTCTGTCAATGTCCAACTGAATTCTAAGTTATATTTAAACTTTAGGTAAAGTTGTTGCGGGAATCGTAAGAAATTCAGCATAGCAGCGCCACCTTTTAGGCGATTTACACCAAATTGTAAACAGCAACTATTCATATCAAGAACTAACTGAATTCTTAACTTCTATGACAATTTTTGCATTAATTTATGATAAAAAGCTATTGCGAAAATCGCAAAAAATACAGAATAGCAGTGCCATCTGTTGAGCGATTTGTGTCAAAATGTAAAAACGTGAAATTGTGTCAAAGTCTGAATCTGAAATTTGATAAAAATCCGTGCATTAGTTCTGAAGATTGGGCTATTGTGGAAATCTTGAAAAATGGTGAATATCAGTGGCGCCTGTTTTCCGATTTACGCCAAAAACTATTCAGCTCTAATTTATATCAGGGATTAAGTGAATATAAATTTTTATTAAATTCCATGAGTTCGTTGTTGAGATAGCACTCCCACAAAATTTGTGCAGCATACAGACAGGGTCACAGAGTTAAAGACAGATATTTAGTGAAAACATATTCTCCTAAAACGCGTAAATCCGTTGAAAAATTTCACAAAACAGATATTTCTTTGTAATCACAGAAGAAAATAAAAAATGTATATCAATTAAAACATTTATTACATTGTACCGCGAATAATGTTGTTAGAGCATGATAAAGTAAATTACCTAACATTCATTTTAAAATGCATTATTGACAACGCATGAATTTTGTGACAAGGTCTTTTAAGGGCTCTCTATATTCTTGGAAGATAATCAATTTATAGATAAATATAAGTCGTTGTTAAAAGAGATAGGAACAAATCTAAATTATATTTCTTTTTTAAACAGTATAAATATTTATACACATTTTTTTTAAAGTACAAATGAATACCTCATAAAAGAAATTGATTTTGTGGTCTTTGTCTCCTTTGTGTGTTGTGAACCTCTATTTTTTTGGAAAGAAATCTTATACGAAAAGTCAATATTAATCAGTATGTTATTAGACTTAAGATGCAGTTTTGAAAATAATTCTATAAAATGCCTTCTACTGCTGTTTAAATAACAACATAAATGATCAAGTAAAAATAAATAAAATTTAGTAAAGCTTTATGAATAGGAAATTTCTTTTTATCATCGATATTTACCAAAAGAAAAATACACAATAAAGATTACAATGGTGCACAATAAGTGTTGCAGAACATTTTTTTCAATTACTATAAAAATTTTGAAAAGATTATAGAAAGCAGTAAATAATCGTTTGTGTCAAGATTTAACAAACAGAAGCATAGTAAATAGTCTTTAAAGTAATTCTTATGCAAAAAATGCCTTTCTTTTGTAATACACAAACAGTTTTCTACACTGTAAAAAAAAAAAAAAAAAAAAAAAAAAAAAAAAAAAAAAAAATTCAAGAGGTTACTAAAATTTTTTTAGTAAATTTGTATTCCACAGAATTTTTTAGTAACCATTACAAACTTTTTTTTGCAAGCGAAACAAGCATTTCTTTTGTAAACTGAAGAAAAGAATTTTTTGTATAACTAACTTAAAAATTTTTAGCATGAGCCACCAAGCAAATTTTAATAATAGCTCCAAAATTATTTTTAATAACCATTACGTGGGCTCGAAGGGCAGGAGCTTCCTTCGAGCAGCATTCAGACTTCTGGAGCGGAAGATTTTCGGCAAACCCGCAATAGACGGCAGCACCAAACACTGCTACTGCTCCGTCAAGATATTCATAATCCCTTTATTAACGAGTACTTACACTGCATACATTCGGGGCGTATTTGGCAGTGGTCAGTATCGAACTCCGGACCTTTTAGCCGGGAATCCGTTACTATAACCACTATGCTATCAAGGCCACACCAAGTGAGTTTTAGTAGTAGCTATTAAAATGTAAAATTATTAGCTCTATTCGTTGCTAACTTTTTTCTAGTAACTCTTACAGATTTTCTTGTAACCGACTAAGATTACTAAAAATTTTTTAGTAATTACAAGGATCACTAAAGTTTTTTAAGTAGATCGACACTTTTTTTTACAGTGTACATATAATTTGTAATCAGTAAAAAAGTTAGTAAACTCAATAAAAAATCATTAAAATTACATGTAGACTTTTTAAATAAATGCATGCATATTAGACACATCAATATATAGACTGTTGCATCTTTGAGGATGTTTTGTATTAATTTTAAATTGGCTTTTGTAGTGACACGTAAAATTAGCCTCAGGACTGAGAATCAAATTTTATTTTTCAAAAATAATTTGGCATAACGAAAGTAAAATGAGAAGGCTTAAATATGCTTAATACTTTTAATGTTTTTTTATGGAATTTTGTGCGTAAACAACTGTCTTTTATAATAGTTTTTAATAACTTTCTTCTGTTATATATATGCAAGCAAAACAAAAATATAGAATATACGTTGCGTTATTTCAATGTTTTAAATATTAATATAAGATAATTAAGATAAGATATTGTAATTAAGATAATGTAAGAAATGTATAAAGTTCTTTTTAAATTTTTATGTCTTAGAGTTATCCGAAAATTAAAACAGAAAAGATGAATAGATAATGACATAGTTAAATTTAAAATAGTCGTTATGAAAACCTGAATTAGGCAATCTGATAAAAGAAATCCTACACAAATCAAATCACCACAAAAAATCCACTTGATTAGGATGTTTCTTTTTTTTTCAATTTGCATTTAAAAAAACTCAGAGGACCATTTTTGTAATAAAACTGCACTAAATTTTGAAATTTTTAGGTTAAATGCGCTATTTTACACCATATTTGAACGTTTCATCAATTAAAATTTAATATAAGGAATTGAAAATTATTCATTGAAGTAATTTAGGAAAGCTGCAACTGTAAAATGTTCAAATAATTTCTAATAACTGCAAAACAAGCGTGTGGAATTTAAGCGTAACTCAAAGACAGTTTTTAAGAATGGGATGACATTTCGGATTAAACATTTGCGACTTCTTAAAATCAATCGATTTCTGTGAAAAGTTTTATATGATGTATCATAAATGAACCAACAGTTCGGAGTAGTAGCCTTGTACACATTAAAAACCAAATAGTAAGTTGAAAATTGGTCTTGACACCAGAAACTCAAATAATTTCATTAAAAATATTAGCAAACTTAAAAAAAACTAATTATTTAATATTCGACATATAGGAGGAATTCTTGCAGATTTTGTTTGATGAAGCTAACTGAAAATTGTGTATTTTTAATTCTCCATTTGGCCATTACTGCTTTAATAAAGTACTTTTCGGAATCTGCTCCGAACTAGCTGTATTTTAAAGAACTAATTTTTAATCGTTTTGTAATAGACAAGGAGTTGATATTTCGAAGATTTTATTACAGAAGGTAGAAGTAGATTGGTACATGCACAAATTCTCTTAAAAATGAGTAAAATCAAGTAAATTCCTGAAAAATTCCAGTTTAGAGTAAATCAAGTTAAAATGTGGGTTTAATTATTTCTCAGAATAGGATTAAAGCTGATCCTAGCTAAGTATAAAGGCATCGTAAAAAAATCATGATATCAAAAAGCTAGTGGTTATAGTTAAATTCTCAATCAAATTTTTACCCAGTTTATCAACTATTACAACCTCAATGAGAGACTTGTTAAATAATAATCTAGAGTTCCAGTGAAACTATGAACAAGGAAACTATGACAAGTTTTGAAAATTTAAAAAACTAATAAGTTCAGCTCCTTTTTTAAAAGAGTTCAATTGTCCATTGTGTATAACTGCTCACAGTTCACAAAATAGTTGAAAAATATCGTAAATTGTTGTACGTTCACAAGTGTTATTTAGAAGTGATCTTATACCCCTAACGTTAATTGTACACAAACCTGTTTGTACAACTACCATTTGCAACGTATATTGCTTAAATTGCTTCAGCACGACTTTACAATAAATATGCCCCAGGTAGAAAAAAGTACCTTGCTGATACTTTGTTAAGAGCAAGTCTGAAAGATGTGGGTGAAAAAGACCCTAAAATGTTACTTGTGGTGTGCTCTGTTGTCTGATGCAAAACTCTTGCAATGGGTGAAAGCAAATTAAAATAGTTTCACAACTTAACTGCTGAAGATAAGAAACCTCGGTTATTTTCCATATATTTTGAGGAGGGTTTTCTTAAAAGTAAAAAATATTTCGCAAAAATCTTCTCTCCTGTTATAAAATTGGAAGCAATTTATATGGTGCTGATGTACTAGTATTTTTACTCTATAAAATTGTGTTACCAATTACACTTAGGCAGGACATGTTATTTCATTAATTATTCATTAATAACATTTATGTATAACAAAATGTAAAAGATTAATGTACTGCACAGACATTACCAGAGATATTGAAAGATTGATCAGTAAATATAGTGTATGTGAAAATTTTTAATAAACATTGACAATAAAAACCACTCAAACCTCATGTATTCCCAAATAGGCATTAAAAATATGCATTGATCTGATATATTTACATAAAACATATTGCCTTGTAGTAATCGGTTATTTTCCAAGTGGATAGAGGCAATGTTAATAATAAGACCAGCGAGGGTATTATTTTAAAATATGAAGTTACTTTTTCGAGATTTGGTATCCCAGAGACAATAATTTGTGACAACAATCCTTTCAATAGTTAAAATTTAGAAACATTGAAAAGGAAGGGACAAATAAATTTTCTTTACTCGTCCAAATTCTCCCCAAAGCAATGGGAAGGTAGAAAAGGCCATTGGTATTAATAAAGCTATTTTCAAAAAAGGCTTTGAGGCTAACAGAAGACTTGCAATAGGGTTACATCAATATAGGAACATTCTATTTTGGGCTTAGGTTTATCTCTAGTCCAAATAATGTTCAGCAAGTGCTTAATAATTAACTGTAAGTTTCAAAATGTTTAATCCTGATGTATTTGGCAATGTAAAGACTTAGTTGTTAAGACGACAAGAAATTCAAAAACACTATTATGATAAGTGATAAAAAATGGTAAATGAGTTAGAGTGCAGGAGACCGGACACCGTGTAGAATTTTAAAACTGGATAATGAGAGTCAGTAGCCGTTATTTCTTAAACTAGAAATCCAAGGTGACGTAAAATGAGAGCCGCAAGTGGCAGAATATTTATAAGGAACAGAAAATTCCCAAGAACATATAAAGCATCACATTCTGGCTATTATGGTGATGTGCTTGAAACTTTACCAGATGTCAAGGCTAAAAAAATTAATGTCTCATCAAATCAGCCCATTTCATCACATTCCATATCAAAATATTGTAAACTAGCCGCCCTTGGCGAGCAGTTTGGTCCCACTTAAATGTACGCATTAAATCATATTTCTTTTATTCATAATTTATTTTAATTGTTCCATTTTTTTACCAAATTAGAAGCTTCTGCTAGAGAAATAAATATAGATGTCATATACGCACCATATTAGCGCGATTAGAACAAAATGACAATTATATATCTCACATAATAATCTGGCTATTGTTGTTTATTTATTAATAAACTGTTTGGTTAATTTTATTTTATTTTTCTTAAATTATTTAAATTATTTTTTTCTATAGTTATTAACTAAACTTTTTTTTATTTATTGTTATTTTCTTTAAAAAAAAATAGAAAGTAGTTAAAAATGTATACATGCAACTGATACAGTAAAACCCCGATAATTCGGATTAATTGGGACCGGGCCCAATCCGGATTATCGAAAATCCGGATTATCCGGAGAATTAGAAAAAATTAAATAAAATAAAGCATACTTACAGAAAATCACTTTTATGTTAATGTTATTGAATATTTACAGACAGTAAAAATGTTTACTTTGCTTAATTCTTCCAAAAAAATTTCAGAAAAAGTTTTTTTTTTTTAAATTCAGAATACGACGAAGAAACAAGCTGATGTTACGGAAATTAGGCAATCGCTTCTCAAATTTGAAAAAAAAATGTACAAACCGATCCGGATTATCCGGAGAACCGGATTAACGGGGTTCGAATTTGCGGGGTTCCACTGTATTTGAAAACGAAGTTTTCGCGAAACTGACGTTAGAAAAAAATGCGCTAATGTGGTGTGTATATGACTTCTGCGCCGATAAATCAAGAATTCGGTATGTTTACGTCAGCCTATCGCAGGCGATAAATCGCCAAATAATGGCATTGTTTCGTATTCCATTAATATCATTTAAAATATAATAATAATCCTTTTACTTATTTAATTTATAATATATAACTTTAATTTGAAACTGAAACGTTTAAAATTCGCGACTTTTATTTAATTTTTTAAGTAAAAGAAAAAAAAACAGAAAAAAAGAAATTAACGATACTTTGACGCTCCATAAGTGAAGCGAAAAAACAAAGCGTAAACAAAGCTAATTTACCAAGGTCTAAATCCCGCCAAATGAATTTTACACAATAACCAATAAGATGCATATGATTTGGGCATTTCTATTAAACAGTTAATAAATAATAGCGATTTCTGTACCACATACGATACCGTAATATATATACCGGGTGTCCCCAAAAAGACTGATGGATTTTAAAATTCAATAACTTGCAAACGGTGACAGCTATTTAAAAATTTTTTGCAGGAGGGTTATGTATAATGTCAGAAGTTTTTTACCGTAACTTTTGATTTTAGTTCGAATTTCAAACAATAGGTGGCGCTGACGGCGATTGAAGGCCAGGTGATCATTGCTGAGTGAAGCGTCGACCTGGCCTTCAATCTCCGTCAGTGCCACCTATTGTTTGAAATTCGAACTAAAATCAAAAGTTACGGTAAAAAAAGACTCCTGACAATATACATAACCTCAGTGCAAAAATATTTTAAATAGCTGTCACAGTTTGCAAGTTATTGAATTTTAAAATCCATCAGTCAACTTTGGGTCACCCGGTATATATATATATAGAGAGAGAGAGAGAGATAATGTACCATTTAAGACCATTTAAAACACACAAAGGATTATGTTTGTTAGTGACTATCTGTAGTAATTATTGTATTTATATCTAGTAATAATTTGTATATTATAATAGATGTATTAACCCGTTGTCATGGTTGTATTTAGTGAGTCAGATATTTATAATACATTGTTTAATCTTCCATGTCTCATTGAAATTAAACAAGTATTGTAAGTATATATTGTAAGTATATTTGTTGGTAAGTATTCAAGTTTCTGTACGTAATGGCAACAGTATATTTATAGAACGTGAATGGCAAGATGAATGTATTATTATTATCGTATATCCGGGAGTTAATAGTACACGGTAAAAAAAAAAAAAAATCTGCAAAGGTACTAAACATCTTCTAGGAAACTGGGATTCCAAGAAATTTTCCTGTAACGGTAACTGCAAAAATTCAAGTTTCAGAATCGATTACATGAATTTTTCCTGTTATCGTGACATGAAAAGTTCTTGGAATCCCAGTTTCCTAGAAAATGTATAGTATCTTCACAGATTTTTTTTACAGTGTACTCTATCTTGTTATCACGATGCATGATGAGATTTTAGTCCAACTTACGTTCTACTTCTACTTTTCATATGTTGTTAATAAATTTAATTATATCTTAAGATATTCCTCTTTCATGAAATACAAGAGCACGACAACCTAGATACCACTTTTATCACTATAGCCATTGCCTTCAGAATTTATTAGGGTGAAAATGGACTTTATCGGGCACACTGTATATTACATGTGAAAACTCTATTACAGTGTTCAATACGATAAAAAAATAAATATTTTTCAGCTGTATTCAATAACTTGATAATCCTGGTATAGAATCCTTGGTGACGATGAAGAAGTAAAACGTTTCAGTCTGGATCATCGATCTTTCGCAGAACAGAAATTTTATTTGTAATAAAATTTCATAGGAAATTCTGTTACAATGAAAGAATTCTTCTCACAGCTTCATTCACACTAATTTATTTATAAGTTTTGAAACTGTCTTATACACTGCAAAAAAAATTCTGTAAAGGTACTAAACTTTATCTAGGAAACTGGGATTCCTAGAACTTTTCCTGTAACGGTAACAGCAAAAATTTAAGTTTCAAAATCGGTTGCATGGATTTTTCCTGTTATCGTTACATGAAAAGTTCTTGGAATCCCAGTTTCCTAGATAAAGTTTAGTACCTTTACAAAATTTTTTTACAGTGTAGTCATAGGTAACTTTCGTTGCATAAATATTTAAACAAAAAATATTTTGCTTAAAACATTTTAATGAGAGTTTAGATAAACAAAACTTTATTATAAAAGGTTTAAAATTCTACAACAGTTATTTTGCCAGAAATAAAATATTAACATTAAAAGAAAACTCCAGTTCTTTAAATTGAAAAACATTTTATGCATCTCTGGTAATGTATTGCTTGAAAATTCTTTCTTTTATTTTCATTTTTTTTTATACATAGACAAAAACTCTTGCGAATAGTTTATAAGAAAAAACGTGTCTCGAGAGATTTGAAAACAATGACGAATGTTTTCTTAGGACTTAAGTTTTGCCTGATGGTTTGTTATTTCAGAAAAAATAGATTGTTTTTTCCCTGACGATACAGATTTTAAAAAATAGCAAAGTATTGAAATGTGTTGTGTTCTTTTTTTAAAACTCTTTATTGTGTTCTTTTTATCTCTTGCTGTAAATGTATTCATTGATGATTCGAAACATCAAGTCATTCAGAATACTATATATGAGATATTTACTGACATTTTAAGCACCAAAAAAAGATTAAAATAGACGTAATTTTTTTTTCGTTGTAATTTATATTTTTTAAAGGCATGTACTGTGCATGAAGTACTTGTGCATTTTCACTTTGTGGAAAATTTGAGGATATTTCTCTCATGTCAATGAATAACCCTCCCCCTATCCCCCCTCTAAACTTTCATTCATCAGATTCTAAAGCTGTTTGCTAATTAAAATATTATGAGTGCAAGGTATAAAATAGTATAAATAAATAAATGTGTGAAATATAATGAAATAAAGTTTTACATTTAATTTATGCTATCATATTTTCACAATATTTAGATTTTTTAAAAAGTTAAAAATAATTACAAAATAAACATAAAACATACAGGTTATTTTCGACTTTAACGTTAAAATATACATCAGACTGAATAATCGAAAGTAAAAAAAAAAAAAACACCAACATGGAAGAATGATACAAACGTTGCATATTTTGTATTTTGGCCTAGTTGGTGAGTAATATAAAAAACTGTATATATTTAATCTAAGAAAAAAAGAATGAAATCCATTAGATTTTACAATAAAAAATAGTTTTAACTTATATTTTGTACATTGCGTAATATGGTATGAAACCTGTATTAATTTCCAACAAATTTTGAAAATGCCTAAATTGTAGATGAAGAAATGAGATTAAAAAGTCATTTTGCACTATTTTTTCTTTTTCTCTCTCAAAAAAAAAAAAAAAAAAAAAAAAAAAAACACATATTTTTTAGCGAAGGTAAAACATTGATAATATCCCTTCTTGTGCATATATGATAAAATTAACTGTAACTAGAAACGGAATATTTGTTATATATATAAGTTTTACATCAAAGATCTTTCGAAATTAGTTACTATTTATTATGCAAACTAAAGAAAACCTTTTCTTAAAAGTTCAAAGTGAGTAGCAGGTTTGACGGATTGTGTATGCCTAATTTACGTAGATTTCTTATTCTCAAAAGTACAGGGTTTCGGAAGTAAATAAGCAAAGAGAAAAGCTTTTTTCTCGACGAAAAATCAGAAACTGGAGAAAGATAAAACAGTACAAAACTTTTAGTAATAAACTAGAAGAATTTGTCGATTTTCAATGAACAGAGTATTTCAGAAAATTCGTAATAGTTTTATCCTATAAACAAAACAAAAGCATAGTTAGATTAATATATTGATGTCATTAAATTTTATGTAATGATTATGAAATCCCCATCCATAATGCATAGCAATATAACAAGGCATGAAAAAAGATTTTCCATAAAAAAAAGGTTTTTCTTGTGGTCGATAACATAGGGTTTTGGGCTGTCGGCATTTGGGCTATATTTCTTCAAAACGTCTGTCAAATAGTCTGGAACCGCTATTTGACAGACGTTTTGAAGAAACATAGTCCAAAAGCCAACATCACAAAACCCTATGTTATCGACCACAAGAAAAACCTTTTATTATATGGAAGAGTAGTAATAGGGGAATCTAATGATCCATGTCTGCCGGAAGCGAACTGGTGCATAAGCCAAAAATTAATACCATTAGTGGTTGATTCGTAGGCTTAGCATTGGGTTTTCCTGCACCGAATTTTCCATGTTTTCATACTTTTGACTGAAGGACAAACACAGTCCTAAGCCTACGACTCAACAACTAGTGATATTAATTTTTGGCTTATGCACCACTTCATTTCCGGTAGTCATGAATCATTAGGTTCCTCTATTACTACTCTTTAACAAAATAAAGGGTTTTTCTTCTGCTCGATAACATAAAGTTTTGTGCTGTCGGCTCTTAGACAGATAGAATTGCGAAGGTCTTTAATTAGCGAGTTCTTTAATTGCAAAATTGCATGTGAATAATACTTCCACTTTTGGACTTCCAAAATATCAAGCATGCTATTTTTATATATTTTTTCAAAACTGAAATATTATAACTCGAAGTGTGATAATGGGTTTATTTATTTTAGGATATGTTTGCAAGTATGAATAACTCATTTAAAAGTCCTTAGACAGCCACTTTCCTTTAATACCTACATTTTTAAAAATGATTAATCTATATATAAATATTGATTAATATTTCAATGTACTCTAAGTTTATTAAATAGTTTTAAACGTACAGATAATGCAGCAAAAAAGCAAGATCAAATAAAAAACAATTTGCATATAAGATCTTTTTTAAATTTATGTTTATCTGTATTTGTTTAAAAAGTATTAAAGTTTTAAGGAACATATAAATCGTTCAATAATAATAATAACAATAATAATTAAAGTTTTTACACACTCTATTATAAAAAGAAAAAGGAAGATTTTTTTTTCAAATGCATTTTAATTTATTTCCTATGTAAATTTATACATGGAAAATATTTGAAATATAACAATGATGAGTAAATTAAAGGCAATAAATTGTCAAGATGCTGCCACATTAACTTATAACTCACTTTTCTATGTTTACTATTGGAAAAGCAATAAAACATAATCGTTAGAAAAGTGTTAAAATTTCCAGAAAACATTTTCTAATTGCTTTTCAACCTCTTCAAATGTTGTAAAATGCTAATGTTTAAATTTTGTCTTAGCAAACTATGTTTCCCATCATTAAAATTTTCTCATGAGGAGAAAAATACAGTTTACCGCTAACATAGATGAATTGATGAATAACGAAAACGTATTTAATTATTGTCGATACATTATTTTCAAACTCATAGGGAAATAGTGGCACAACAGTGTTATTGTTTTCTGATATTGTTTATTCTCTTCGGTCTCTTATTAGTATAAAAAAAAGAAACTGTTATTTTACAAATTACAGTAAAATTTTTCTTCATTATTTCGTCTTTACATTTAAATGTAGCAATGTATTGGCGTGAAATCATGATTTAGATTTATTGTCGGAAAAATGAAATTACACTACACTGTTAAAAATACCGAAAAAGTTACCCCTGTTTTAAAAGGTTCTTTATTTTTTGATCAATGAGAATGTTACGTAAACGCCTACTTAGCATTCTCATTGATCAGAAAACATATAGTCTTTATAAACAGAGGTAATTTTTCACGATTATTTACAACAGTTTTGTAGCTATTTGTCGTAGTGCAGAGCTGTACTTGCTAACAATCCTGGAATGGTTCTTGAATGATTTTGTGAAGTATTCTCTTTGCGTGCCTTAAAATAACTAATGACATTATTCCTCTAATTTTTGAATAAAACATGAAAAATACACAAAAAATGAAAAATTGCGATTAAAATATTCTTTATATATGGCGGTTATATATCTTGTTGTTACATATAACCACTGTCATATTTTTATTTAATATAATTTCAGAAAGTATTTTATTAATCTCTATTCATTTAATATTAAAATTCACATTCTACAATTATTTTATTTCTCTTACTTTTAAAGCTTCCCCTGTAAGCTTTTCTTTCTTACGTAAATTTTCGTTTATTTTAAAATGATAAAAGTGGTTTTAATATCTTTACTTTGGGGAAAATAATCATCTGCAATGTTCTACAACATAACGCAGCATTCTGTTTCTGATGTCATTTTCTATTTCTAACCAAGCCCCTGCCCAATCAGATTTAAATCAGTTTTATACATAATTCAACATGTGGTAGCACTTTACCTCTAATTTTAGCATTGTATCTTAAAATAGCTGTAAAAATTATTACTAATATTTTTTTTCTGATTCCATATCATTAGATGTTATGCAACGAAAATTTATCATTTTTATTTCCTTTTTTCTCGCCCGTGCCAATTGTCGGTTTTACTTCTTACGACAGTCCTTTCTCGCTGTTTACAAAACGCACCTGTAAGGAATTGTTATATTTTTCTTCGATTAGTGTGAAAGGCGATCTTTTTATTTATTTTTTTTTCTCGAGATGAAACAAGTGTCATCATTTGAGTTTCTGCAGAAGTATTATGGTTAAATTCATTTGGAGCTGTTTATTTTGAATGAGCTATTTACAATTACCAGTTATTTAGAAGATTTTTCACGTGGGTTCTGATATCGTGGAGATGTTTAATCTGTTCGAAAATTTCCTGACATGTTGCTCTCTAAATTTCTTTTGGTCGATTTCTTTTTAATACACGTGAATTACGTAGAGCCACATTGGTCCTACGTATTAGATATATATTTTCATGTACTATATCAAATTTGTCCAGTTCCTCCAGGAATATTCTAGATTATCATTTGAAAATTCATGTTTTTTGTTTAAGATGAAAGGTTTTTTTTTTCATTTATGCATGATAAAGTTGGTATTTAATAAAAATGATTCACCATTTATCACGAAGAAATAAATGTCTTCCTGAGACTTTTTTAAATAAAAATTTTTGTTTCAAGCTCATTCTTCTGTGCATTTTTAACTCGTCTTCTAGTTGATTAATTCATTAATGAAGATTCTTCAGATAACAGTCTGTTTCTCGTTTTATTGATTGTTAAATGTTTTCAACAATTTATTTACTTAATAGTATTGTTTAAAAGGGGCATTTTACGACCATAATGAAATGTTTTTTCATCTACGATCACGCACATTAAAAATAGAGTCATTTGAATTATTAACATTATATTAAATGCAAAAAAATTGTTAATATTTTTTTGTGTTTTTTCACAGAACACAACAATATCTTATCTAGAAAGTTTGAAATTTTGTCAAGAGTTTTTTCAAGAAAAACTTAAGCCTTATAGTCGGCCAATTTAGAAGACGGACACTATCTTTCAAGTGTAACAACTAATGAAATGTGTCTACTGGCCATTAACTACTAACCCAATTTTCCAGTTTTTATTACAGTGACTGTGCTTCCAACATTCTAAAATAATTCATAAAATTAAGAGCCTTTTTCAAAATTATATGCTTACTTAATTAAATATGTAAATCATGATGCTTATTGAACGATTATATTCGTTTATTTATTTATTTATTTATTTTGAAAATCTTTCAACGCATGATTAATTTAGTAAAACAAAGAAACACATATTTATACCGGGTGTCCCAAACCTGACTGATGGATTTTAAAATTCAATAACTTGGAAACGGTGACAGCTATTTAAAAAAAATTTGCAGGAGGGTTATGTATAATGTCAGGAGTTTTTTTACCGTAATTTTTTATTTTAGTTCGCATATGAAGCAATAGGTGGCGCAGACGGCGATTGAAGGCCAGGTGATCAATGCTGAGTGAAGCGTCGACCTGGCCTTCAATCGCCGTCTGCGCCACCTATTGTTTGATATGCTAACTAAAATGAAAAATTACGGTAAAAAAAAAACACCTGACATTGTACATAACCCTGCTGCAAAAAAATTTTAAATAGCTGTCACCGTTTGCAAGTTATTGAATTTTAAAATCCATCAGTCATTTTTGGGACATCCGGTATAAATATATGTAAAACTAGCTCACGCATTTCACTTTTTTTACAGTAATGCTACTTAAATGCACTGTATATGTTTGAATGGATACGTACAGCACTATGCTTATGTGAACGATTTTTTTTTTGTAAATCTTGCAACACATTAATCAATAAAAACATAGATATAAATGTACATATAAATACACAAGCACACACATATATATATACACAAACATTTCTTTATGCTATCTATAACCGAAGTTAAAATAAATTCCGAATATAATTATTACAGGATCTAATTCATTAGTATTCGTGTGCATCAAGGGATCCGTTATATTGCAGTTCTTTTAAATCCATAAATTCCATAAAATGCTGTTCGCTATGTTTGAAGGTAGAAATTTTTATCATTTTTAGGCAAATATTACTTTAAATATAATCTGATGAAAGGTGCTTGTAAGTTCCTGAAGCGTTCGAAACTTGTTCATGGGTGAAATAAATATTTTCAAAAATATAATTGTGTTTGAAGTGCCCTTACATTTCCCACCAGTCACTGATAAAAATTAACAGAAAATTAAAAAAAAAAGTTGTTCGCATTTTTATCAACGTGTTGCAAAAATTATATTCCTGAAAATGATCATTGTATTTATTTATTCGATATGAATAACGTAAGTAAACAAATGCAGACATCTATGCAATTTTTTTTTTTTTTATGTAAAAAAATTATTTCTAAAAGTCGGTAATTGAAATCAGAATTTCAAGAATTTAAAAATGAGAGAGATTTTGCCCGCATCTTTTTACTTTGAATTATTATTTAATTAAATATCAAGCTTTCCTGATAAAATAAAGTTTATAAAACACAATATCAAAGTATTTTCTCTAAGAGATTTTTTGAAAATCCTTGAACGTATAACAGTATAAAACGTTATATCAAACAGAAATAGACAAGCTTCTTTGCTACATTGAATGAAAAAATGGAATATAAATCTATATTCTTTTATTTGTATTTGAAAAAATACTTCGTATCAAAACTCACATGAATTTTTATTGATAAAAAAATAATTTTATAATAAAGGAATATATTTTCTTTATGGAAATATAGTTTTACATGGATAAAAAAAAGAATGCACTTAAGAATGAAATAATCATGTCAAGCTTTAAAAAACATTTATGAATAAGCAAAAAAAAGAAAGAAATATCCGTGTTTATTTTTCATTACACACGTTTTATGAGTACGACCGATTAAAGAGCTCAGAGTCAGAAATTGTGTGCTCTCAATTAAAAATTTTTTGCGTTTAGTTTTATCTAACCAACACAGAGAAAACAAGTTGGAAATAGAAATGTTGCTTCTTTCAGAAAGCAGTATCACCACCAATGAGAATATATATATATATATATATATATATATATATATATACAGGGTGATTCGAAAATTTTTTTCAGTAAAAGAGGGGTGAGAGTACACATCAAGGCAAACAATATTAAATAAGAGATCAAGGGTCCCAAACGTTTTCCAAAGGAGATAACCGCCATTAAAGTTTAGGGACCAAAATTTCAAATGAACATAAAAAACGGAAAAATCGGTCGATTGATTTGAGGTTTTCACTAAAATTATTCTTTATGTCGGCATTTTCTTGAACTTACATTATAAAGATAAATTTAAAAATATGCCGATAGAGGGCGCTTTAGACTTTGGAGTAACGAACAACTATTTTTTGCCGGTATTTTTTACATCTCATTAAATGTTTTCGTAAGCTTAGACTCAAACTTAAATTTTGAACTCAAAATCTGAAAGTGGGAGTGGTTAAGTAGCACAAACTGAACTGTGTTCAGAAGGTTCAAATTTCAAATGATTATAAAAATCGGAAAAATTGGTTCATTGATTTGCGGTTTTCACTAAAACTACTCTTTATGTCGGTATTTTCCTAAAAAAATTATAAAGATAAATTTCAAAAAATGTCGATAGAGGGTGCTTTAGACTTTGAAGTAACGAACAACTATTTTTTGCCGTTATTTTTTTGCATCTCATTAAATGTTTTCGGAAGCTTAGACTTAAACTTAAGTTTTGAGCTCAAAATATGAATAGTAGGGAGTAGTTAAGTAGCACAAACTGAACTATGTTTAAGGAAGGGGGGGTGTTAAAATTTACAATAATTATAGAAAATTGAAAAAAATGTCGATTCGTTTGCGGTTTAAAATAAAACTATTCTTTAAGTTAGTATCTTCTTAAAAATAAATTTTAAAGATAAATTTTAAAAAATTATATTAGAGGGCGCCTTAAACTTCAAAGTAACCAACAATTATTTTTAACCATTATTTTTTTTTCTCTCTAATTAAATGCTTGCAAAAACTTATTAAATGTTTTCGGAAGCTTAGATTTAAACTTAAATTTTAAGCTCAAAATCTGAATAATTAGAAGTAGTTAAGTAGCGCTAATTGAAGTGTCTTCAGGAGTTGAAATTTAACACTCCCCCCTCCTCGAACACAAATCAATTTTTCGCTAATTAAACACTCCCAACGATTCAGAATTTGAGCCTAAAATTTAAGATTATGCATTTGAAAACATTTAATGAGATTAAAAAAATAACAGTTAAAAATAGTTGTACGCTACTCAAAAGTCTAAGGCGCCCTCTATCGGCATTTTGTGAAATTTATCTTTAAAATTTATTTTAAAGAAAATGCTCATTTAAAAATTAGTTTTAGCAAAAACCGCAAATGAATCGACCAATTTTTCCGTTTTTTATAATCATTTGAAATTTGAACCCTCTGAACACAGTTCAGTTTGTCTACTTAATTACTCCCAACTACTCAGATTTTGAGCTCAAAATTTAAGTTTAAGTCTAAGCTTACGGAAGCATTTAATGAGATGCAAAAAATTATGGCAAAAAAGAGTTGTTCGTTACTCTAAAGTCTAAAGCGCCCTCTATCGGCATTTTTTGAAATGTATCTTTATAATTTATTTTCAAGAAAATACCTAAATAAAGAATAGTTTTAGTGAAAACCGCAAATTAGTCGACCAATTTTTCCGTTTTTTATTAATCATTTGAAATTTGAACCCTCTGAACACAGTTAAGTTTGTACTACTTAACCGCTTCCAGCTAATCAGATTTTGAGCTCAAAATATAAGTTTAAGTCTAAGCTTACGAAAACATTTAATGACATGCAAAAAATACCGGCCAAAAGTAGTTGTTCGTTACTCCAAAGTCTAAAGCACCCTCTATCGGCATTTTTTTAAATTTATCTTTATAATTTAATTTCAAGAAAATGCCGACATAAAGAATAATTTTAGTGAAAATCGCAAATCAATCGACCGATTTTTCCTTTTTTTATGTTTATTTGAAATTTTGGTCCCTAAACTTTAATGGCGGCTATCTCCTTTGGAAAACGTTTGGGACCCTCGGTCTCCTATTTAATATTGTTTGTCTTGATGTGTACTGTCACCCCTCTTTTATTGTAAAGAAAATTTGGAATCACCCTGTATATATATATACAGGGTGATACAAAAAAGATGGGAAAATTTTTAAGAGGTGATAGTACACATCAAGACAAATAATTTTAAATGGAAAACTAAGGGTCCCTAACGTCTTCCGAAGGAGATATGCGCCATCAAAGTTTAGGGTCCAAAATTTTATTTGTTTATAAAAAACGGAAAAATTGGTCGATTCTTTTGCGGTTTTCCCTAAAACTATTCTTTATGTCAGTATTGTCTTGAAAATAAATTATAAAGATAAATTTCAAAAAGTTCCGATAGAGGGCGCTTTAGATTTTGGAGTAACGAACAACTATTTTTTACCGTTATTTTTTTTATCTAAATAAATGTTTTTAAATCTTAGACTTAAATTTTGAGCTCAAAATCTGAAACGCTATAAGTAATTAAGTAGCGAAAAATTGAACTGTGTTCAATGGGGGTGGGGAGGTTCAAATTTCAAATGATTATACAAAACGGAAAAATTGGTCGATTCGTTTGCGGTTTTCTCTAAAACCATTCTTTACGTCAGTATTTCCTTCAAAATAAATTTTAAATTAAAATTTCAAAAAATTCCGTTAGAGGGCGCCTTAAACTTTAGAGTAACCAACAGCTATTTATAACCGTTATTTTTTTTTTATCTAAATAAATGTTTTTAAAGCTTAGACTTAAATTTTGAGCTCAAAATCTGAATTGCTATAAGTAATTAAGTAGCGAAAAATTGAACTGTGTTCGTAGAGTGGGCAGGGTAATATTTTGGTAGGGTGAACACAGATAAGTTTGCACTTTTTAACCCCGAACAACGATTCAGAATTTGAGCTCAAAATTTAAGTCTAAGCTTTTGCAAGCATTTAATTAGATACAAAAAACAACAGTTAGAAATTGTTGTTGGTTACTCTAAAGTTTAAGGCGCCCTTTAACGGAATTTTTTAAAATTTATCTTTAAAATTTATTTTCAAGGAAATGCTGACATGAAGAATGGTTTTAGAGAAAGCCGCAAATGAATCGACCAATTTTTCCGTTTTGTAAAAGCATTTGAAATTTGAACCTTACCACCCCAATTGAATACAGTTCAGTTAGCGCTACTTAACCACTCTCAACGATTCAGATTTTCAGCACAAAATTTCAGTTTCTGTCTAAGCTTCAAAAACATTTAATGAGATGCAAAAAATAATGGTAAAAAATAGTTGTACGTTACTCCAAAGTCTAATGCGCCCTCTATCGACATTTTTTGAAAATTATATTTCTATTTTATTTTCTAGACGATACTGACATAAAGAATAGTTTTAGTGAAAACCGCAAATCTATTGACCAATTATTCTGTTTTTATGATCATTTGAAATTTGAACCTACCCACTCCCATTGAACCCAGTTCCATTTGCGTTCTTTAAGCACAGTTTTTGAGCTCAAAATTTAAGTTTATGTCTAAAGTTCTAAAAAAATTAATGAAATGCAAAAAATAACGGTAAAAACTAGTTGTTCGTTACTCCAAAGTCTAAAGCGCCCTCTATCGGTATTTTTTGAAATTTATCTTTATAATTTATTTTCAAGACAGTACTGACATAAATAATAGTTTTCGTGAAAACCACAAACGAATCGACCAATTTTTCCGTTTTTTATAAACAATTAAGATTTTGGACCCAAAACTTTGATAGCGCCTATCTCCTTCGGAAGACGTTTGGGACCCTTAGTTTCCCATTTAATATTATTTGTCTTGATGTGTACTATCACCCCTTAAAATTTTTCCCATCTTTTTTAAATCACCCTGTGTATATATATACACTATATTGCCATTGATTATTGGACACTTGCGATTTTAGACATTTTACTAAATAACTAGAAAAATACATGAGGAATCATCTCGAAATTCTTAGAGTATAAATATAATAGTACACGCCATACATCGCCGTGAATATTTTTTACCGAAACTCCATAGGGGACCGTCAACAAATTATAAAAGAATGAATATCTTTTGAATAACCCTGTCAAAACTAATGTAGCAAAAGCGCTCAAACTTTAGATTGTGATTGAATGCCTTATTGTGATAAGCCTTGTTCATTTTTATGCAAATAGCATGCATACTCGCAGAGTAATTAAGGTTTATATAAAAATGGTCCCAATTTTTTCCAAGTTTTTTCCTTATAATTTTCAGAGTTCTTAATATAAAATAATATTTTTTTCAGAAAATATGACAAACAACATTGCACATAGTACCTTGTAATCAGAATAAAAAAATAATGAAAATTTTGTACAAAATGAGTAGGTTTACTAAATAATTTTTTACTGCGCATACGTCAACGATATCGAAATTTCATTTGCATATTATGTTAGTTAAATGTATAGAGCAACTTTTGTGAAAGTCACAAAATCATAACTTGAAAATTCTGAAAATAATCGTCAATTGAATTAGTTGAAAATCCGTTATTCTCAAAATGAAGCAAAAACAAGAGGGGTTGTATCCATATATTCATTGATTAGAGTCAATATAGAACACACAATAAGGGATGTACTACTACATTTGGATAAAATCCCTCATTTTTTTGCTTCATTTTGGAAACAACGGATTTTATCCTTTTTCTATAGACGATTACTTTCAGAATTTTTGAGCTATGATTTTGAGACTTTTACAAAAGTTGCTCTATACATTTAGCTAACATAATATGCAAATGAAATTTTGATATCTTTGATGCATGCGCAGTAACAAATTATTTAGTAAACCTACTCATTTTTCATACAATTTTTATTATTTTTTAATTCTGATTACAGGTTACTGTCTGCAATGTTGTTTGTCCTATTTTCTGAAAAAAATATTATTTTATATTAAGAACTCTGAAAATTATAATGGAAAAACTTGGAAAAATTTGGGACCATTTTTATAAAAACCTTAATTACTCTTCGAGTATGCATGCTATTTGCATAAAATTGAACACAGTGTATTACAATAAGGCATTCAATCATAATCTAGAGTTTGAGCACTTTTTCTACATTAGTTTTGACAGGGTTATTCAAAAGATATTCATTCTTTTTTAATTTGTTGACGGTCCCCTATGGAGTTTCGGTAAAAAATCTTCCCGGCGATGTATGGCGTATACAATTATATTTATACACTAAGAGTTTCGAGATGATTCCTCATGTATTTTTCTAGATATTTAGTAAAATGTCTAAAATCGCAAGTGTCCAATAATCAATGGCAATATAGTGTAGATTAGAATGGGTTGCAATTACATTACTTAATTTTGTTCCAAAAGCATTATTGGTTACACAAAACAAAAATATCTTTAAACGGTTGATTACTTTTGCCTTTGCATGTTTTCCACTTTGTTGTTGTAGGATAAGGGAGAGGGATTTTTCAGTTCAGAAATACACTATATTGCCATTGATTATGGTACACTTGCGATTTTAGACATTTTACTAAATATCTAGAAAAATACATGAGGAACCATCTCGAAACTCTTAGTGTATAAATATAATAGTATACGTCATACATCTCCGTGAAGATTTTTTACCGAAACGCCATAGGGGACCGTCAACAAATTAAAAAAAATGAATATCTTTTGAATAACCCTGTCAAAACTTATGTAGCAAAAGCGCTCAAACTCTAGATTATGTTAAAACTGTTGTTAGCTTTCGTTTTTTCAAAAACTAAAACAAAATCACTTCACCTTTTTTCATTCACGTATAAAAACATTTCATATTTATTTACTTAGAAGGTGTCACAAATAAAAATTAAATTAAAGAGTTGACATGTTTCGGTTCATTAATAAGAACCGTATTCATAACATATAAAATCAGTAGAAAATTAAATGACACTGGATATAAGTATAATTTAAAAATCAAAACAAAACATTGCGCCCGCTATGATCGTGAATATAGCCATTGCCAACGCGGTTGGCATCCGCGTTGGCAATGGCAATATTCACGATCATAGCGGGCGCAATGTTTTGTTTTGATTTTTAAATTATATTTATATCCAGTGTCATTTAATTTTCTACTGATTTTATATGTTATGAATACGGTTCTTATTAATGAACCGAAACATGTCAACTCTTTAATTTAATTTTTATTTGTGACACCTTCTAAGTAAATAAATATGAAATGTTTTTATACTCTAGATTATGATTGAATGCCTTATTGTAATACACTGTGTTCAATTTTATGCAAATAGCATGCATACTCGCAGAGTAATTAAGGTTTTTATAAAAATGGTCCCACATTTTTCCAAGTTTTTCAATTATAATTTTCAGAGTTCTTATTATAAAATAATATTTTTTTTCAGAAAATATGACAAAGAACATTGCACACAATACCCTGTAATCAGAATTAAAAAATAATAAAAACTGTATGAAAAATGAGTAGGTTTACTACATAATTTTTTACTGCGCATGCGTCAAAGATATCAAAATTTCATTTGCATATTATGTTAGCTAAATGTATAGAGCAACTTTTGTAAAAGTCTCAAAATCATAACTTGAAAATTCTGAAAGTACTCGTCTATAAAAAAAGGACAAAATCCGTTGTTTCCAAAATGAAGCAAAAAAATGAGGGATTTTATCCAAATGTAGAAGAATGTCTTGAAGAAAGAATTGGATACTTTACTAGAACAGGAGATTATAGAAGAATGCGAATCTCCGTATGCAGCTCCTGTTGTCCTTATAGAGAAACCTAATGGTGAGATGCGTCTTTGCATAGACTACAGAAAACTCAACGAGAAGACGACTCCGGACACTTATCCACTTCCCAGACTGGATGATTTATAGCAAGATACTACTCCCACAGCGTACATATCAACCATTGACCTAAAATCTGATTATCACCAAGTTAATGTCTATCCTGCTGATAGAGATAAGACGGCATTCGTTTGCCCATTCGGAACCTTTCGCTACATAAGAATGCCTTTTGGATTGCGCAACGCTCCGGCAACATTTCAAAGATTAATAGATAAATTCCGCTATGGACTTAGCAGTGTTAAAATTTTGACATATCTAGATGATATGATTGTTCTGTCATCGACCTTTGAGCAACACCTTTCTGATTTGAGATTAGTATTTGAAAGACTGGCCAAATTTAAACTTCATGCTAACCGTGATGAATGTCATTTTGTTTGTTCACGTGTCAAATATCTGGGTCATTGGATTAAAACAAAGGAATTGAAGTTGACGAAGAAAAAGTGGCATCCATTATGAATATACCTTCCCCAAAGACTGTTAAACAAGTACAATCTTTTTTACAAACTTGTTCCTGATATCACAGGTTTATCTCTAATTTTGCTGAACTTTCGCGTCCTCTAGTAATCTTACTAAAAAGAATATTGAGTGGAAATGGGGACCTGAAGAAGAAAACGCATTTGTCACTCTAAAACAATGTCTGGTCACCGCTCCTATATTACAACAAGCTGATATGTCAAAACCCTTTATTATTCGAACAGACGCCAGCGCATGCGCTCTCGGTGCAGTTCTACTCCAAGGCGAAGGATCCGAGGAACATCCCGTCGAGTACGCCAGTAGACTGCTTAATTCTGCTGAGTGTAACTATTCTACTACAGAACGTGAAGCCTTTGCCGTTGTGTGGGCTCTAAATAAATTTCGAGGGTATACAGAAGGTTCTGAAATCATCGTAGCCTCTGACCATCAACTACTCCGATGGCTGATGAGCCTAAAATCTCCATCGGGTAGGATGGCCCGATGGGCATTACAGATACACTCCTACAATCTGAAGATAGAATATATCCCAGGGAAAGCAAACGTTGTTGCTGATATGCTATCTCGTCCAGAGTATTCTCAAGATTCATGTGAGGTGAATGCTGTTATAGTGGACTTTCCTACTGAAAGTTCTAAAGTCATTCGAGAAGACCAGTTGAAAGATCCAGAACTGAAGAAAATTATTGAATGTTTTGAGAGTAGCCCTCCTGCTACGGATTTGGTTAATTGGACTGAAAGAGGTTATTTAATGAACCAGGGAGTACTGTACAGACATGCCCCTGACTCTGAAGTCGAAGATGCTCAGTTAGTAGTTCCAGCTCATGATCGTGAACGAATTTTAAAAGAATACCATGATGCTCCGACCGCTGGACATTATGGCGCCGAAGGAACTTTCCGGCGAATTATTAAAAGATATTACTGGACAGGTATGAGAAAATTTATAACAGAATATGTCAAATCTTGCCCTGATTGTAACAGGTATAAAGCCTCTAATCAAAAACCTGCAGGACTATTACAAACTCCAATTTATGCTCAAAGACTGGAAACTCTTTCTATAGATTTATTTGGATCCCTTCCCGAAAGCAAGATAGGAAAACGATGGATTTTCATTGTTGAGGATTGTGCAACCCGGTGGGTGGAGCTGTTCGCATTGACACAGGCTACCGCTAGGGAATGTGCATTAACACTTCTAAATTAGATATTTTTCCGTTACGGGTTACCTAGACGATTAATTAGTGATAATGGGCCCCAATTTGTGAGCGATGTTATGCAACAGTTATGTCACTTATTGGAAATTAAGCAAAGTTTAATACCCGTTTACCATCCTCAAGCTAACCCTGTTGTGCGGAAAAATCGAGATTTAAAACCCCGACTTGCCATATTAGTAGGAGATGACCATGCCTCCTGGGAAGAACGTTTACCAGCTGTGAGATTCGCAATGAATTCAGCAAAATGTGAAACTACAGGTCAAACAGCCGCATATTTGCAGTTCGCGCTTGAAATGCGTACACTCGACGATGTAACGCATGATTTAAGGGTTGTAATAAATAACGATAATTTTGTTCCCGAAATTACCCCGTACCTTAAAAATTTTGCAAAATTTTCATCTAGGGTACACGATTTAGTCGAAGAAAAACAGGATAAACGTAAATTCTATGCAGATAAAAAGCGCCGACCCGGTCCAAATTACAGTCCTGGAGATCAGGTGTGGGTGACCTTACATCCAGTTAGTAACGCTAAACAAAAACGCAGTGCCAAATTCATGCCGCGCAGAGATGGTCCTTATACCATCTTAACTCAAAGATCCTTAACAACTTATAAGGTTGCTCATCCGAGTAATCCGGACATTCCGGTAGGTACTTACCACACATCAGCACTCAGTCCATATCAAGGTGCTGACGAGCTGCCCGTACAACCGCTACGAAAGCGTGGTAGACCGCCAAAGGTTTCTGGTTCCTCATCGGGACGTTTTCGGAACCAGAGGGGGAGAATGTAACGCACCTCTCAACTCCACTATTCTTTCTGAGCCCAGAGGGCGCTGTTTTGATTGGTTTCATGCACAGAACATTTTTTCTTACCCCCCAGAGAGATCTGAGTTAGCCCGACTGAAAACATGTCGCACCGTTGACATGTAAAATGTTCGACACCTTATCCAAGGTGAATGCTTTTATGTATGGGTAAAATCTCATCTGTAATCGTGGTATGTTTTGTGTGTGTTTGTTATGTTTTGTGAAAATAAATGTTTTTGTGACGTTAAGTCTTCGATTCTTCAAATAACGGTCACAAATTGGAATACTTCATTAAGAAAAAATAAATACCATTTCCACCTTATTTATTTATATAAACATAACTTCATCCTTTATTTAAAAGCATTTCTTTGCAGGTACAGAACTGCCTGTTAGTAGACGACAACTTGTACTTTTTGAAATATGACTTCAGTTTTTTTTTTCAAAAATGTATTTATTTTTTGCATTCAACAATCTCATCAAAAACGGTATTGAAAATCTTAGATATCATGAGCCAGTTTCTATATTCCGTTTATATTTGCAGAGCTTGTTTCTATATTTCGTTTATATTTGCAGAGCTCTAGAAATTGAGGGGGAAATTACTGATGTTTTTATAAATATTAAATAAAATATATATAGTTACACAGATTAAGTAAAACCTGCTAGGACGGTACTGCTACATATTGGGAAATTTAAAATATTTATCACAGTTACTGCAAAAATAAAATAAAGTAAAATCTTCTAAATGTTAAAACTTCGAGAACTCCTTGAAAGTTCTTTACGAAATCGTTTAATTATATGAACCAAAATTTAAAATTAGCTGTCTTAAAATATGTGCAGTCAATCTCTGCAATGTGCGGCACCATTCGGAAAGTCGTGTTTGTTTCGTAACCAGATTGCTCCAGCTCCGTCCCTAGGCCATTTTAGGCCCCTTTGACTGGTTCGACGAGGGCCTTCGACTCGGGTCCCAGGTCGCAAACTGCTAGGTGGCTACTACCACCAATCCGTCCTCCCTCACCGTCGGATGTCTACGGTCTAACGGCCAAAGCAACACCCAGCGTACGTCACTATTGCCATCGTTTCCAAACTAGTGATGAACAGCCGATAGCGACAGTTCCTTGCCCATCAGAAGAACCGAATAGTTTCTTCGCTTGGTTTTCCTTTCCAGTGCCCACGACGAGCCGCCGGACAACAACGCCTGTGTAGACGCAGAGTCCAACGACCCATATGCCGTGAACCTCCGGAAGGGAGTTGCTCTTTGGACCGGCCTCCAAGATAAAATCCTATGAATAAAGAAAGACATTTGTTGGAATAAATTCGTGCCGAAAACTTCTGTCCATTAATTAATAAACATTAGACATCGGATACAATATCTAATAATTAAATAACAGAAATTTTCCGTACGAATTTTCCCAAACCGACACGACTTTCCGAACAACCCTATAAAATACCAAAAAAAAAACGGGAAATTTGAATAAAGAATAAAAATACATTTAACAGTATATTAAAAATATGTGTAATAAAACAACAAAATATTAAAACATTTCAGTTTTTAAGCATTGTTTGCAGTTAACTAAAAATAAAAAATCATACTTATTCTTCTAATCTTTTGTAAAGATTTGAAAGAAAAAATAAATCTTGTGTATACTTGTTCTTTCGAAATATTTTTTCTTTAAGCTCAAATGTACATCTTATTCTCATCCCAAATTTCTTTCAATGTGCACATGACAGATTAAGTTCAGTATCTTTTACTTACTTCATCCGGATACTTTTAAAAAGTCAAAAAAAGCTTTTAAGTAAGTATAAATAGAAAGAGATTTTCAATAGAAGTTTTTCGAAATGTGAGAATTTAATGATAGAAATTTTACAGAATTTTTTTTAAGCCCGTGTTTTTGAAACTGTACACAGAATATAAAAAAAGCTGAACTTCTGTATATTTACTGTAAAAATTTAGTTTCTACAAATCTATTGATGTAATGATTGAAAATTATAGATGTGAGCTTTTTTATTATCTGTTTTATCAATTCAGTTTTATTTAATTTTTCTGTTTACTGTAGTTACTAAATTGAAAAAACTGATAGCCGTTTTCTCCTACATTTTTTCTACATTATTTGTCTTCTTTTTTCTCACAGAGGGAACACAAGTACGCTTTTAAAATTATATGTTATTTTGTTTAAAAAATTTAAACTTTAAATTAGTAGAACTTCAGCTTCTCTTACTTCAAAAATATTTCTTAATTTACAAAATTAATAATGTATCTTATATATTTTTTGTATAATCTTCTTACTATGTTTACTGGTGGACACTTTTTCCTGTGCACATTAGTCTTTGCACAGACTCGAGTTTTGCGAACTTTATAATTCATGTATACTTAAACATACTTATGTAATACTTATTGACAAATTAAAAGTAAAATTCATGAATTTAAGATCATATTAAGAAATTTCAATTGTGTGTGGATAAGATCAGCATAGATATGTTTTGCCTTTTACTGTTCTACGTAACAATTTAGTTAATAGTTACGAAACTGACTTAGTAGCAGTGATGAAGTGCTAATTTCTAATTAAATATTCATAATTGAAAATTTGGTTCGATTTTGAAATGCACACAAATATCCAATCCAATTACTAGTTATTTATTCTGCTTAGCTGATTCGTAAATTAGACCAGATGTAATAGTTATTAGGTTTCTGCGTGAATTATGTGCCTGCTAGGTTTGTTCAGGATAGCTCATTTGTCTAATAAAAAAAACAGCTTCTGCCAAATATATCTGTTTTGAATTCTGAACGAGACATTTTTTTACCTAATTTGGGAAAATTAGAGTTTTAATTATGGATCTGAAACTGTATATCCATCGATTACTGGAATAAATTACGTGTGATTCATGAATATAATTACCTTGTCTATTGTTAATTGGAATTCAGATTACTTGTGGCTTATTTTGCATGGCTGACCCATGTATCAGACCAAATGTGATTGTCATTAGATTTCTGAATGAATTATGTGACTTCCAGATTTGTCCTGGATAGCTCGTCGGTAAAGCATTGAGCACTTTTGTCAAAGGTCTCTTGTGCGAATCCTGGCATGGACATGTTTTCACCCAGTTTGGACCAAGTTTGGTTTAAGCATAGGATAACCTGTTCGTATATTTCCATGTCACGGAAAAGCTTTATTTATTCTTTAGAAAAGTCATGAATAAATATAACTTTGAGATTTAACGAATTCTTTTAAAAATTTATAGTTTCTTTTGCTGACAATATATTTTGAAACATTCTGAGTCGTTTTACAGTGTATAAATTAGTTAAAAAGGGTACACGACATTTCGGTCCCGCCATTTCGGTTCCGCCGTTTCGGTCCCGCCGTTTCGGTCCCGAGACATTTCGGTCCCGAGACATTTCGGTCCCGAGACATTTCGGTCCCTGGACAATTCGGTCCCGAGACATTTCGGTCCCTGGACATTTCGGTCCCGCCGTTTCGGTCCCGCCATTTCGGTCCCGAGACATTTCGGTCCCGAGACATTTCGGTCCCTGGACATTTCGGTCCCGGGACATTTCGGTCCCTTGCCATTTCGGTCCCTGGCCATTTCGGTCCTTAATCATTTTGGTTTCTTGCCATTTCGGTCCATTGCTATTTCTTTACCGGCCACTTTATAACTTGGTTTCTAATTGATGAAGGCCCACTAAACGCTGTAAGCTCAACATTGTTCGGGCTTTTTTTAATATTTTTATTCTCCTGCCCCCCTTCCCTCAAATTTTATACAGAGCTGAATATAATAGTCCAATAAGTTTAATCTATTGTAACTCGGGATAATAAAATCACAGTGAGTTGTAAATTTGATTAAACAATGTTATATAATTTTACACTGGCTTTATTATTATTATTTAACAGAATAAATATTTTAAGTTTTATCATATATTTTTTGTATTAGGTATTTTATCTATACTATAAACTATTATTTTTATTGATTAACATTTATTTTTATTGATTGTTTTCGCACACTTTCTTAGAATCTTTAAATTAGTGATTTCGTAACTAGGCGTGCTATAAAAATTTTTTGTTAAAAAAATAAAATGCTCCAACGACCTTTTTTTTATGTAATAATTATTGGTTGCATTTTTTTTTTTTTTTTTTTTTTTTTTTTTTTTTTTTTTTTTTACTTTATGATGACAATTTTTGTGAGTTAATTTTATTGAAAGTGGGCCTATTTCTTTGTAATATAATGATTATTTTTTAATTTTATATAATAATGTAACTATTATTTTAAATAATTTTATTTTCGATTTTTAACTGACAAAACTAAGCTTTTTTTAATTTATCGTTTATTTATTTATTTCCATTACCTTTTCGCTCCCACTTTCACAGAAAAAAATTGACAATTTTTATTTTAATTTTATTATTAATTGAATAAATAGTTTTAAATTTCAGAAACTTTAAATATAAAATAAATAAACAGGTAAACGATAAGCTTCAGTTAATAACTACTACAAAACATAATGATAAATTGAATATAAAACAGATTATTTATTGAGTTTATGTAAAGTAAAATTTGAAATGCATATTAATAATTTTATCAATTTAATTATATAAAGATTCATTAAATTAAAAATACACAAATTTAATAAAATATTAATTTGATTTTCATTTTAAAATCACTAACTGTTTTGAAATTTAATTTATAGCAATAATTCATCACCATAAGTTATTATTCAAAAATTGTTATTTATTTCAAAAAAGGAAATTATTATTATAATTATTTTGAAAAATCAATTAGTAACGTAACGTAATAATTAATTAAACATAATAATGCAACACTGTAACAATGCGTAAAAATATTTCTTAACAGGTTTAGGTAACATTATTATCCAGATGCAGATTTAAATTTTTTGAAACAAAGTTATAGTTTACAGTTCGCAAAAATCAATCATATATTAATTATTATATTTAAAGAGTAAAAAAAAAATATGATAAACTAACCAATAAATGAATAAATAACATATTTATTTTGAGAATCCTTATCATTTTTATACATCCTAATGAAGTTAATACCATTATATAGTAGCTGAAATTTAAAAAATATGTTTTTTTCATTTTTGCTATAACTTCTATATAGTTCTTGTACTAGATTTTAAACAAGTAATTGATAAATAAGTCACTTAAACAATTAATAGTTAAAATAATTTTGAATCATTATTAATAAATACGTTTGATAAAAATATTTTAATTTTTGAGAATTTTTAATTTAACAACATAATTATTAATGCTTTCAAATTTTCTAAGATGATGTTAATCATTTAATAAAATAATGTATAACATTAAGTAAATAACAAATCAAAACCGTGTGCCGAGAATTTTTAAACACTTATTTTTATGTTGGTGTTCCTATAAAATTGGAAATGTATGCATATAAGTATCAGCTAAGTACTACGATTAACCTCTTTTAAGCAAAAATTCTGCATGTCAATCAATTGTCAACGCCCATCTGAACAAATAGTCATCTTTATACAAGATAGCTAGAAAAGCTAGGTAGTTAGCTTTATTCTACGTATCTTGATCTTTATACACTTGTCAGACGAAACCCTTATTCTTTACAATGCCCTTTATACTCTGGAGTTCAAATGCGGACGGACCTCCCACATAATCGCTGGCATTTTTTAGAAGAAATATGAATGTTTTGAAAATAACAGCATTTCTCGGTGTTTTTTATTCCTCTTGCTGTTATCTTCATTTCAAACGCTTTTAGTATCAATTAAACCAGTATAAAAAGTAGAATGGAATATTTTTTATCCTTATTATTACAGCTTATGAATGACATTGAAATATTCAAAACTTATAACATAACTAAATAAGATTGTTAGATAAGATATTTACCACCTAGACATAATATTTTAAGTTACCTTTTTTAATTTAACTTGCTTTGACAGAAGGCTTTTTTTTCATATTTTTTATGAGGGTTTTTATATTTTAATGTTAAAAATAATTATTTTATATAATAATATCAGCTTTAAATGAAATGACAAATTTCAATACGCATTACATTAATAATTTTGTAATTAATTTCCTTAAGCTGGTTTTAGAAAATTTAACAGATGTGTTGTATAAATGTGATATATGCATAAAAGTATGGCAGTATAATTTTTTTGCTGTTGCCGTTGTTTTGGAAAACATTAATAAAAACAGGGAAGCGTCAATATAATAAACATTCTAGATTGTAATAATAAAAATACAAAAAGAACTGTTCTCATGAAAAAATAATTGCTAATAATTCAAGATGTAATTCATTTTTCTAAAATGTAAAAAAAAAAAAAAATCTTTAGGTTACAAATCATTTTAATAATTATTTCTGCTCGTGTCATATATTTATGTAATAAAATAATTGCAATGCTAACTACCTCCACGTGTTGCAATCTGGAAACTCTTTTTTTAATTTAAAAACGGAAAAGTTTAAAAGGAAAATAAATGCTAGTAACCAAAAACAATATATAAAAAATGCCATAAACAAAAAGAAGATTCAATGATAATTTTGGCACAGGGGGTAAAATACCACCAGATACAGAAGTTTTTTATTTATTTCAACATTTTTGCTCCTATGCGGGAAGTGGCGAAGGTGCAAAATAATGAAACACTTATAATTCTGAAAATTGGCTTCAGCGATGAAATCCTATAATATGCTAAGTGTCAGAATATAAATTCCATATAACAATAACTCTTTCTTTTCTCCTGGCAATTTAAAAGCCTTTGTCTCCCTGGAGAGGAAACATGCAACTCAGAAGTTAAAATTTTACAACTATTATGGGGTGTGTTAATATCGTAAGTTAATTGGGTTATTTTATAAATTTAGTTATCAGTTTCCAAGTTAACTTCCCCGTTTCCTCGTTCAAGAATTCAAAACATTCTGGCAATTTTAAAAAATGCCATTCATCTGTGAATTTTTTTCAGAAATCTCCATCGATTTCTAAATAATTGATCAAGTTTTGGGGTACTTGTTACTTCTAATTAATCGCATTACACTAAAATTTTATGCGACTTTCAGTTAAAAAACCAGTGTTGAATTCAGACACTTTTCTCCGGGAGGGACTTCTGTGGCTCCGGGGGGGATTACATTTTTTTACCACTGAAAACACAAAATTTCAAATTTTCCGGGGGGGGGGAGGAAATTGATAGCTCCGGGGGAATGACCTGCCCCTGAATTCAACACTCTAAAATGTTCCTTATAAAATTATGTCAGATATTTCCCATGCACAAAATTTTAGCTTGCTGGAGAAGGGACCGAAATGTCCAGGGACCGAAATGTCTCGAAACCGAAATGACCATGGACCGAAATGTCTCGGGACCGAAACGTCTCGGGACCGAAATGGCCAGGGACCGAAATGTCTTGGGACCGAAACGTCTCGGGACCGAAATGTCTTGGGACCGAAACGTCTCGGGACCGAAATGTCTCGGGACCGAAACGGCGGGACCGAAATGGCGGGACCGAAACGTCCTGCTTCCAGTTAAAAATTAGTGTACTTCAGTTAAACATTGTATTTGAATATAAAATTTTTTAGAAAAATAATAAATCAATATGTTTTTTGAAATTTAACGAATTCTTAATAAAAACATAGTTTCTTCTGCTGACAATATTTTTCGGAAACATTACTGAATGGTTTTTATAGTGTATTAATCAATTTTCTGTAACCACGTTTCCGGCTTTTAGGATGCTATTAATTTTTAGTTAAACATTTTCTGCTGCATAATTGAAGTTATACATGGAAGAGTAACACATTATTAGTAATTTTTAATGTTAATTTTACTTTTTCATGTTTGACTATAAAAAATGCTTGTTGAATATGAAAATGCTCATTTGAGAATTGATAATGTACCGTAATTTCGGGTGTATAAGCCGCGGATCAAACAATTCTTTTTAGACCCAGAAATCTTATTTAGTGATTGAAGACAAGTATTTACGGCGATCTAACTAATTATATTGTTTCTTAAAAAATTCTGGGTCGAAAAAGAATTGTTTGATCTGCGGCTTATACACCCGAAATTACGGTATATATCTATCTCTCTCTATATATATATCTTACTTTTTTATGGACACGATAACTTCTATAATTCTTCACCAATCTCCACCAAACTGGTACATAAAATCAAAGAAGATAAAATCTTGGCTAAGTTCGTTAATGGGCAAAATCGGACCAAGGGGGTCGGAATAGGGGGCGTTTTTGTGAAAACCGAAAAAACGCTATAACTTCTTAATTAAAGTAGATATCGAATTGGTTTAAAGTTTATATTACTTCATAAAAATGGGCCAAAAGTATATGCATGACAAAAAATTTATAAATTTAGAAGTGAGCTCAAGGGGTGAAAAAAACAGGGATTTGCCGAGAAAAAAATTCATCGCTTCGTCAATTTTCAAGATATCAAGTCCAACTAAATTTTTTGTAAATGTTCTTAAAATTATCTAAAACTTTTGTATTTACAAGTTTTTGATAGAACCAACTTTTATCGATGAAAAAAATTAAAAATGAAAAGAAAAAGGGCGCTGAAAAAAGAAAAAAAAATCATAACTCCGTCCATTTTTAAGATATCAAATCTGATTAAATTTATTTTACATCTTCTCAAAAATATCTACAACTTTTATATTGACAAGTTTTTCATAGGACCAATTCGTATAGCAAAAAGAAATTAAACAAAAATAGAAGTTGTAGAAAAAAACTCAAATCCAAACTGCTTATATTCTGACTCATTTTTAAATTCCTTTTTGGTTTTAAACGCATCCAAATGGTAGATCCTCTTATTTAGAAACTGTATAAAGTGACGCATTGGTCGATTTTCTGATAAAGACAGAATACATTTCAAAAAAGGCTTCCAAAAAGGGTATTTTGAACAGAATTTCCGAAATTCATCGGGACTGAAAATTGAAGGAAGTATTCAAATAAGAAATTGCGTTTTTTTCTGACTCGTTTTTAAATCCATTTTTGTTCTCAAACGCATCCAATTTACAGATCCTCTTATTTAGGAACTATATAATGTGATGCATTGGTCAGTTTTTTGATAAAAACAGAATATATTTTAAAAAAGGCTACCAAAAAGGGGATTTTGAACAGAATTTTCCGAAATCATCCTGGCTGAAAATTTAAGGAAGTGTTCAAATAAGAAATTGCGTTTTTTTCTGATTCGTTTTTAAATCCATTTTTGCTCTCAAATGCATCCAATTTACAGATCCTCTTATTTAGAACTTGACCGTTTCTTTTTTTGATAAAGACAGAATATATTTTGAAAAAGGCTACCAAAAAGGGTATTTTGAAGAGAATTTCCCGAAGTCTTCGTGATTTGAATATGTAAGGAAGTTTTCACATAGCAAATTGCGTTTTTTATGACTCGTTTTAAAATCCATTTCGCTCTCAAACGCATCCAATTTATAGATCCTCTCATTTAGGAACTATATGCTGTGACGCATTGTCCAGTTTTTCGATAACGATATAATGTAATTTTAAAAATGCTGTCAAAGAGAGTATTTTGCACAAAATTTTCTGAAGCAATCATGATTAAAGAATTAAGGATGTGTTCAAACAACAAATCGGTTAGTTTATCACTCTTTTTTAAATTCAATTTTTTTCTCAAATGCATTCAACTGACAGTTTTTTGTTATTTAGGAACTGTATAATGTACTGTTTTGGTCAATTTTTTAATAAATTCAGAATCTATTTCAAAATATGTTGTCAAAATGGGCATTTGAGCTGAATTTTTCTTAAGATGATTCTGATAAAACCAGATCTTGCAGAAAAATGAAATTACAAATTTTTCATAAACGGCCAAATGAAGTTATTAAACTGGGTTTATCTCTAATCATATATATATATATATATTGTATTGAAATGAGCACTCTTCGAAATCTACCTCCGCCTATAAGCCCAGCCGACAGGGATTTTTGAAAATTAATATAGATATATATATTAATGAACTAAATTTTAGCACGCTATGCATATCAAAATTTATTGTTCACATACAGGGATGCGCAAAATAATTATCTTACGTATTTCACATGGGAGGTAATTTGTAAAACATTTAGGAAGTAGATTTAGTACAAAAAATGTTAAATGTGTTATACTTTTCCTAATCTCTTTATTTACATACCTTCTTTAACATAAATTAATGATAAAACTTCATTATTTTTTAGACGTGTTGGAAAGTGTTTTCATGCTCTATACTTTAGACATGATTTTCCGTTATTGTTACTGTAATTAGGTATAACATTATAATGTTATGCAATCCATTTTATCATTAATTTCTACAGCTTTATTTTATGTTTATTACTAGTTTCATATTTCAGTTTATGCCCATTGGCGAAGAAAATTTGTAACAAAAGATGAAAGAATGTAGCAATGACTTTTTTTTGTATCAAACAATGTAGTTTTTTTAATGCCTCGGGATGAATGTGTTTTCAAAAGAAAAGAGTATGCATCCTTTACGTCATATCGAACATAAACGAGGATGTTTTGTATTTAAACGTTTGCTCTGCATTATTTCCTTTATATTTCTACGGCATAAAAATATATTCTGGAATATTTGAAATTTTTTAGCAGCTTTATATTTTTTCCAATTTTTGCAATTAGATTTACATTTATTTTGAAAACTTTAAATAAAACAAAGCTTAACACTAAATTTTGCTTTTTTGTCTTTTTAAACGAGTTACTAGATAACCGAAAATGTTTTTATTTTTAAAATAAACATTTTTTTAAGAGCCTGAAAAAGTTTTAAAAAATGTTTTACAGAACTAGGCCTTTTTCCTAAATCTGCAAAGTATGTGCAGTAAAGACTAAATTTATGAAAGATAGACGTTTTCACAGATAGAAATTTTTATAGGAATATAGAAGTTTTTATTTCTAAAAATACAGCTTTTAAAATAAATTTATTTAGGATGTAACAACCGTTAAAAATGCTTTACACCAAGCTGTTTAACTTCTTAATCTGTCAAAATATACCCTATATATTGTATTAAATATAAAGAAAAAAGTTTTAAATTACGTTCATTAATATTAATTCCGTAAAATATAAATTCCAAAATTTTCAGAATATATACTAAGAACTCTTTAATTGCTTAAAAGACGCCAAATATCAAAAGCAACTTTAAATTATTCGTTACCTTAGAATTATAAGGTTCTATCTGTGTTTTAAAAAAATGACTTACCGATATAGAAATGTTTTATTTGTATCTATGAATATACTTCTGAATTAAAATACTGTCATAACATAATCGTAATGCCATATGTAAATTATATATATCATCATTCTGTTTCAAAAATGCCTTCATAGATACAAATAGACTCTTTGTTTACCGTCAAGTCAATTTTTTCAAAAACACAGATAGAACCTTATTCTCAGGTGACGTATTGACATGTTTCGATTGATTCACACAGTCATGATCGGAACGACAAAGAAATACAAATACAATGTACATAAAACACAGGAATGTGATATCAGTTTTATAATAAATTGCATGCCCTCTATATATGACGCGTTTAAATCTGGAGTAGATCAAATCCACTCTTAATATAAATACGAATGATTACAGTGCGTGTAAAAACTATAAGGACAGCAAAAAATATTCATTTTTTTTGATAAATTTCAAAACATATGATTTTTTTTTCATTATAATATGCAACACTTAGCTAAAAAACTAATTAAAAAAGTCAACAAAATTTGGCTGTGATACAGATATTCTTATAAGCTTTACAGATAATCTGACTCCACTTATTTCCTACTTCTCATATATTAAATCCTGAATTTTTAGATAAGGTTTTAACGTTTACAAAATATAAAATACAGTAGAATAAATAGGTATACAATTATTAGACAATAAATATACAGATATCAAAATATTAGAACAAATTTTAGATTAGTTCAAAACATTAGAATACATATATTCATTTTACATCCTTACCTTTTGAATATGAAGTAAATGGTAGTTAATATTTTGTAGTATTTGTAATAGTACCTTTAGCTTTCACAACAGCGTACAATCTATCTTACATACTATATGCAATGTGTTTACAAACATTTCTATCAATATTAGCCTAAATAGACTTTACGCATTCCGCTAATCCAGTTTTACTTAACGAAGGATTTTCTTGGAGTTTTTCTTCCTTATACACCACAAGTTTTCGATTGGATTAAGGTCTGGTGATTTTGGTGGCAAAGGAAATAGCCTTATGTTGAGTTGGCAGAGCTAGTTCTTAGTTGACACCGAGGTATGCGGTGACGCTAAATCTTGTTGTAAGATGAAATCATCTTCAAATAAATCGTTTGATGATGGAATAATATAATATTCAAAAATGTCTTGATATATCTAAGATTTAACCTTGTAGATGTTCCTTCTGCACTCATGAAACCCCGAACTATGACATTAGCATAAAATTTTACGGAACATTTAAGGCATTCTTTAACAAATACTTCTTGCTTCATTCTTTCATTCTCCAAACTCAAATATTATGATTACCATATGAAACACAAAACATACTTTCATTACTATGTTTTTCCAATTTTCTTCGCTACATAAACGTCTTGATTTACATGAATTCAGTCTTGAACGCTTTTGTTTTGTAGTCATGAGGGTTTTGTTTTTGGTACACGAGATTCAAAAGTAAATTTACTGATACGTTTTAATGTTGTCGATGTAGAAATTTTAATTTTTACTTCTTTTCGTTTTCGGCGCAAGAATCGCACACTTTCAAAACGGTTTTTCATAACTATACACTACAGTTTCCTGTCATCTGTGACAGATGTTTTTCGTTTTCGGCCGCCATTTCGGTGATTATTTTGAAGTTTTCCATTTTATCAATATTGTACTAGATTTTTACTAACGCTTGATAGCGAACAGTGTAAATAATTCGCTATGTAGCACTGATTTTTGCCGTGCCAGTATAGATCAACTAAATGAAGTTTAGAGGATTCAGGAACGACCTATTTTAAGACGAAAAAGAAAACAAACCTCAAAAAGTATATTGTTTTTAAATGAAATCGTCTGAATTTAATTAATGATGTCATCAGTTATAAATTGGTGATAATTAGAAGAGAATTAATGTGAAATATTCTAATATTTTGAACCACTTGAATAACTAGTCTAATATTGTGACATTTCAAAATACTATTTTTCAATTAATCGTTTCTAAAACGATACTAAATTTAAAATAATAAATATGTTTAATCAACAATAAGTTCTTATGTATATATATATATATATATATATACCGGGTGTCCCAAAAATGACTGATGGATTTTAAAATTCAATAACTTGCAAACGGTGACAGCTATTTAAAAATTTTTTGCAGGAGGATTATGTATAATGTCAGGAGGTTTTTTTTTACCGTATTTTTTTTTATTTTAGTTCGCATCTCAAACAATAAGTAGCGCTGACAGCGATTGTAGGCCAGGTGATCAGTGCTGAGTAAAGCGTCGACCGGGCGTTCAATTGCCGTCAGCGCCACCTATTGTTTGAGATGGGAACTAAAATAAAAAAATTGCGGTAAAAAAACTCCTGACATTATAAAAAAAACCCTCCTGCAAAAAATTTTTAAATAGCTGTCACCGTTTGCAAGTTATTGAATTTTAAAATCCATCAGTCATTTTTGGGACACCCGGTATATATACATATATACATATAAAGAACTGTAAAAGTTTCTAGACTGAGACGGAATTGCAAAATATACTACGAAGAAAATGCGTCACAATTTGGTAGAGGAATGGACAGAAAAGTAACTAAAATGTGGCACATTTTGTGATACACTGTAAAAAAAAAAGGGTCGATCTACTGAAAAAAATTTTATAATCTTTGTAATTACTAAAACATTTTTTATAATCTTAGTCGGTTACAAGAAAATCTGTAAGAATTACTAGAAAAAAGCTATCGACGAATAGAGTTAATGGTTTTATATTTTTAATAGCTATTACTAATACTCACTTGATGTGGCCGAGATAGTATAGTGGTTATAGCAACGGACTCCAGGCCGAAATGTTGCGGGTTCGATGCTGGAGATCACCAATTCTCCCCGAATGTATGCAGTGTAAGTACTCATTAAATAAAGGGGTTATGAAAATCCCGTCGGAGCAGGTCGTAATGTTTGTTGCAACCATCTATTGCGGCTTTGCTGAAAATCTTTCGCTTCAGAAGTCTGGATGCATAACGAAGGAAGCTCCTGGCCTTCGGGCACACGTAGTGGTTATTAAAAATGATTTTGGAGCTATTACTAAAATTTGCTTGGTGGCTCATGCTAAAAAATTTTAAGTTAGTTATACAAATAATTCTTTTGTTCAGTTTACAAAAGAAATGTTTGTTTCACTTGCAAAAAAAAGTTTGTAATGGTTACTAAAAAATTCTGTGGAATACAAATTTACTAAAAATTTTTTAGTAACCTCTTGAATTTTTTTTTACAGTGTACCTGCGAAAAACAATCTTTTTTATACTTACTGTGTTTTAATAACCCCCATCGAAATTTTCCAGTAAGAAATATTTAGTACGTTCATGATATGACCATGAAATTCTTTAAACCTTTTTTAGAATGTAACTTTTTTAAAATTTAATACAGTATGTTATGCTGCCATTTACTGGTGACTGGTGCGGCCTAAACGAAAAGTTTACTTTCAGCCATCGGATAAATTGGTGTTTTGAGATACATGATTTACTATACGACTGATAGAAGAAAAAAAAACAATACAAATGTAAAACTATTAGTTTTTTAAAATATATACAAATGGAAAGGAAAGACATTTAAAAAAATAGGTTTTTCTTTTCTTTTGTAAATGTATTTTTGAAATCCTGTGTGAAATAAATGTTTACACCACCTAAGATAATTTTCGGTTTTAGATTATAAACTGCTTTGCACAATACTGTAATGCATTAAATTTAAAATACGATCAGAAATTAAAAAAGACTCCGTAGTTTTATTATTACATTAAATTTTATAGGTAACGATAGAAAATACCTAGATATGTTATCACAAACTTAGCAGCCAGCATTTAGAATTATTTATCTTATCACTTAGCCAAAAATTTATAGCTCTGAAATTCAAGTTAAAACTTACTTGTAAAGCAGTATGGGAAAAATAATATTTTACAATTTTAAGTGCGGTAACAAGTACTCCCAAATGCAATCGTAGAATTTAGAAATGGTTCAAGAAATATTCTTAATCTAATACCTAATGTAAAATAAAAAAAATGTATAAATTGTTAGTAATTGTTACATATATTTAAAAGAGCTTTAACAATAAATCTATTATAAATTATATTTTTGGGTTCACACTAAAAAAACACCACATGGCGATAAGAAAAACGCACGGAAAAAATTCTTGCAGTAACTGCATGCATATAAAACTTTATTGAAAAGTTTTAGGATGCAAAGATTGAATTGTAAAGAAAGACAGTATATTTTTGTCGTTCGGGAACCATAGGTTATCTATTTTGAGGATTTTGCATTTGAAAATATAATTTAAGCCATTTTCATTATTTACCCTTAAATTGTATGAAACTTTGCTTTCATTTATTTGCATGGTAAGAATCCAATCGCGGACGTCGGTCTAACCGTTAGGAGTTTTTCTTGCGTAAGTGTGTGTTAGGTTCCCTTAGAAATACCCCTATGGAGCCCCCCCCCCCTAGGGCCTATATCCCTGATGTAGAGGTCTGCACGGGCCGGAATTTCCAGGCCCGGCCCGGCCCGGCCCGTAGAAAAGTTGTTTCGGCCCGGCCCGGCCCGTTGTAAAACTCAAAAGTTCGGCCCGGGCCCGGCCCGGCCCGTTTAAATTTTTATATTTTAGGCCCGGCCCGTACAAAAATCAGCGAAAACAGGCCCGGCCCGGCCCGGCCCGTTTTGGCCCGTTACAATTTCTACCATTTCTGAAAAATTCCGATTTTTATCATATAACTAAGATTCCTTTAAAGAATACTGCGTACATATCTATGTAATGATTTTACAGTATATTTTACAGCAAATACACATTAACAACGTTAAACAACATGATTACTTAGATTCTTAGGCTTTCAATATTCGAATAAAGATTCATTAAAAAATTAATATGGCTTAGAATAAAAGAAAAAAGAAAGAAAGCTAAAAACATCGTTAATTTTGAAGTTGTTTAATAAAAGAAGATTTATAAATATATTTCTATATCATTTTATTATAGATTTCAATTCCAAATTCATTCTTAAATTCAAAGAAGCTCCTTTCTGATACATTTCTAAATTCATTTTTTTTTCTCAGAAACGCATAAGATTAGCAGATATCTTTATTCAGAAACTATATAATCGAATAGCGTTATCCATTTTTTGATACAAGCAATTTAAGAATACTGCAAACAAATAAAATACTGTCATAATTAGCGTTTTGAATAGAATTTCTGGAAGCAATAGCAAGGCAAGGGAGAAAAACCTGCAATCATTTGAGAAACTATTATATCTCAACAAAGTTATGCAAGTATTTTATTTACCAAAAATGAAAAACGCTATTCGATTCCAAATCCCTTCAATAGTTAGGCTTATCACTTTTGTACTTTTACAATTTAAAATTAATCAGAAAATGTGTCAAACTTTCGCATTATTGAGAAATTAATTTAAAAATCATCAAAAAGTATATATCCGAAGACTAAGCTAACATAAGTTCTTTATCACTGTTAATAATTTTACAAATCACGTTTTCTGCCAATAATTAAGTCTAGTACCGGTCCGGCCAGTCTATATGTAGAAAAGTAATGCAAGCGTGATCTCGGACCGGCATGAGTCAGCTAAAAACATATTAAAACGGGTTATACATAATGTAATTCTCCGATGCCGATACACTGTGCATTTTTATATCGACGCTGTCAAACTAGTATAGCCACATTTATACTTATTCTCGTTAAAACCATTTTCGTTGAAAATAGCTCATATTTTATCGTTTCTGCTTAAATCTTCAGAACGGGCCGGCAGGCCCGAAAATTTTTTTTATCGGCCCGGCCCGTCTGGCCCGTTCAATTTTTTTGCCGGCCCGGCCCGGCCCGTTTATGTTGTTTGTCGGCCCGGCCCGGCCCGCTGAAAAAACTATTCTAAATCTGCCGGCCCGGCCCGTTAGAAAATTCGAAACGATTCCGCCGGCCCGGCCAGGCCCGGGCCCGTGCAGACCTCTACCCAGATGTAGATAATTGGCCGACATAAACACAAGCAAAAAAAAAAAAAAAACAAATTGTGTGCATAATTGCTAATCTCCGATATTTTTAAAATTAAGAAAACATTTTTTGAACCGGAAATTTCTATAGTTGAATTTGTTTGGCGTAAAATGAAAGATTCGTTTGGAATTTATCTAAATTCACTAATTTAATAAATTTCTTGCTTCAAATATAATTGTTTGATTTTTAAAAAGCCGGTGAATGGCAGATATGTGTATTGTAAGGCGCGTACAATTTTACCACAAAATTTTAATAGTATTTTTCGCATTAATTATTAACATAAAATATTACAAACACTGTGAGTAAAACAGCTATTTTAAGCAATAAGTAAATTGTTAAGAACTTTTTATTAACAATACACAAACTAAAATTCGTATTTTAGATAAAATGCTCATTTCAAAGCCTATTATCCCTTTATCCCTTTATCTCTTTTTTTTTATGTGTTCCAACAATTGTAAAGACAAATTGTACTACTCAAATAAGAAAAAAATGAGATTCACCCATGTGCCTTACTAACAATTTATACATCCTTTTTATTTTACATTAGGGATTAGATTAGAATATTTCTTGAACCGTTTCTAAATTCTACGATTGCATTTGGGAGTACTTGTTACCGCACTTAAAATTGTAAAATATTATTTTTCCCATACTGCTTTACAAGTAATTTTAACTTGAATTTCAGAGCTATAAATTTTTGGATATGTGATAAGATAAATAATTCTAAATGCTGGCTGCTAAGTTTTTGTGATATCATATCTAGGTATTTTCTAAATTTACCTATAAAATTTATTGGAATAATAAAACTACGGAGTCTTTTTTTAATTTCTGATCGTATTTTAAATTTAATGCATTACAGTATTGTGCAAAGCAGTTCATAATCTAAAACTGAAATTTATCTTAGGTGGTTTAAACATTTATTTCTCACAGGATTTCAAACATACATTTGCAAAAGAAAAAAAAAATCTATTTTTTAAGGTCGTTCCTTTCCATTTGTATACATTTTAAAAAACTAATAGTTTTAAATTTGTATTAGATTTTTTTCTTCTATCTGTACTAATATTAAAATAAAAGAAACAGAAATGGAATTCCCCAATCGTGGAAAGCCAGGCGTCAAGCAAAGAAACTTTTCTCTGCAATGGATATATTTAAAAAGAATTCATATGTTAGATTGCAGATGCTGAATGTTGTGTAAAAGGTTTAAGTAAAATAACCTCTTCAGACCTGAGCATAAAATAACTCTGCAAATATATCTTTATTGCTTTTGCATAATCGAACTGACACCATAGATGGCAGAAAGATTCATTATTATGAAATCAGTACCATAGGGGACTGGTAATTTAGGTTTACAAATATGGATGTAAAAGTAATAATCCCCTTAAAACATCAGTTTAACTATCAGTAATATAAATTTACGCAATAACAAAATTAAGGGCTTTAAACAAGTAAATGATGAGCATATCCTCAAAATTTTTCATTGTAAAGCATTTAAGTTAAATAATCATGAATATTTCTTACTTTCTTGGCCACAATGTCTTGAAGGTATTTTCGAAACTCGGATGAAAATAATATTTATTTTATGAGGTAATATTCATCAATGCTGACATTTGGTTTGACTTTGGTTTTGTTTTGAAGTAAAAAACATTCAACTGTATAGAAGTAAATTAAAAATGCAAAAAATTCGAACAGTTTAGTTTTTATGAGGAAAAGAATGGAGGTCACATATGTGTACCTCAGGTCTGAAGAGGATAAATACAAAGTTAGTTTTTTTCAATTCAAATTAATCTATCGCAATATTTCTTAATATAGAAAATAGAAGAGGCATAAATGAACATCTGACAGCTCTGAAATATTTATTTAAACCATGATTATATGTCATATGAAACTGCGGTAAAAACATAAATTTTTATGGTATAAGAAAAAGTAACGTAGTACGAATTCAGGTTAGCTAGTGCAACAGGACTCACAAGGTAACTAGACCATAGGCTATTTTATGAAAACTTTTGATGTCGTGCATGTTTTAGCTTTTGCGAACAATATCCCTAATCACTACTCTTAATACAACGTGTGACAAATTAATCTTAACTCTGTCTTTGCTGGTATAAGTTGTCGAAAAATTCGGTTTATTTTTTTGAAAAACAATGTCAGTGTCGTTGAACTTCATCGGCTTTTTATTAAAATGTTGTTAGTACTTTTATTATGCATTTATTTTTTTAAGCGTTAGAGATGTAACTGCATTAATATTACTAGGTATCTATACATACTTATTTCATGTTTCGAATGTAAGACTGGTGTCCCAGTTACGCCATCAATTTTTCAAGAATTGGATAACTGCGATATGTAACATGAATAACTGTATCATAATGGGTCCAGTTACCCCAACTGTTAAAAATAGTTTTTTGTTTTAGTTTCTGTTAGTACTGGAAATTATTTCTCCATTTTTTTTCGCTTACAAGAAAGAAAATTACATAATATCGTATTAAAATTAAATAATAAAAATTTTTAAAAGCATATTGTGGGTATCAAATTAAATTTCTTAAGTGGGATTTCTAAAGGTGCACATAAAATAAAGTAACATTAACAGAAAATTGTCGAAATCAATAAAAAAATTAGTTCTGTTCGATATAAAAATATGGTTACATTCTCACAGGTTTATTGAACATACGGCATTTCAATTGGGAAAAATAAAAAGGAGAATTAGGTATTTATGTGCTTACGCAGCCATTTGTTCATGGAATTATTTTTTTCCTAAAATACCCATTTAACTTTAATACTTATTACTAAAACTAAAGTGCACTAGTTCAATTATTTCCTGTGCTTTTTTTTATAAAAAATATCTAAGAATTTCATATTAGTACTTTTTTAGACACCATGACAGCAATAAAGTTCACGTACAATGCTCTTTATTTTATTTATATTTTACATGATCTGCGTGATTTAATTTTTAGGTAGATTTCGTATGAAATACTTCCTATTGCGATCGCACCAATGTTGGAATTTCTGAAAAAACTTTGCAGATCTACGCCGATCATGACCGCTAGATCTCAAAACTGATATCAGTAAAAAAGTTTATATATATATATATATAAATATCACTTTCTTATGGACACCATAACTTCTATAGTTTTGCTCCAATCTCTTCCAAACGAATACATAAAATCAAGGAGTATAAAATTTCGGCTAAGTTCGTTAATGGGCAAAATCAGTCCAAGGGGGTGGGAATAGAGAGGGTTTATGTGAAAATCGAAAAAACTCCATAACTTCTTAAATAAAATAGATATCGAATAGGCTCAAAGGTCGAAAAAAAACGGGTTTTTTGGGAGAAAAAAATCATAACTTCGTCAATTCTCAAGATATTAAGTCCAATTAAATTTTTTATAAATGTTCTTAAAATTATCTAAAACATTTTTATTTACAAGTTTTTGATAGGACCATTTTTTACCGATGAAAAAAATTAAAAACGAAAAGAAAAAAGGGGTGAAAAAAGAAAAAAATCCATAATTCCATCAATTTTTAAGCTATCAAAGCTAATTAAATTTATTTTACATCTTCTCAATAATATCTACAACTTTTACATTGACATGTTTTTGATAGGACCAATTCGTATAGCAAAAAAAAAAAAAAAAAAAAAAAAAAAAAAAAAAAAAAAAAATTAAATAAAAAAAAGTAGTTGGAATAAAAACCTGAAATCCAAACTGCTTATTTTCTGACACATTTTTAAATTCACTTTTGATTTTAAACGCATCCATATACTAAATCCTCCTATTTAGAAACTGTATAAAGTGACGCATTGGTCAGTTTTTATGATAAAGACAGAATATATTTCATAAAAGACTACCAAAAAGGGTATTTTGAACAGAAATTTCCGAAGTCATCGAGACTGAAAATTTAAGGAAGTATTCAAATAAGAAATTGCGTTTTTTAATGACTCGTTTTTAAATCTATTTTTGCTCTCAAATGCATCCAATTTATAGATCCTTTTATTTGGGAGCTATATAATCTGACGCATTGGCGAGTTTTTTGATAAAGACAGAATATATTCCAAAAAAGGCTACCAAAAAAGGTATATTGAACAGAATTTCCCGAAGTCATCGAGACGGAAAATTTAAGGAAGTATTCAAATAAGAAATTGCGTTTTTCTGACTCGTTTTTAAATCCATTTTCGCTCTCAAATGTTTCCAATTTACAGATTCTCTTATTTAGGAACTATATGATGTGACGCATTGCCAGTTTTTTGATAAAGATAGAATATATTTTTAAAAATGCTGTCAAAGTGGGCATTTCGCACAAAATCGGTTATTTCATGACTCATTTTAGGTAGATTTCGTATGAAATACTACACATTGCAAACGCTCCCATGTTAGAATTTCTGAAAGTTTTTTGTAGATCTACGCCGATCATGACTTCAAGACCCCAAAACCACCACCAGTAAAAAAGTTTATCTATCTATCTATCTATCTATCTATCTATTTATCTATCTATATAAATATATATATTTCACTTTCTTCTAGACACGATAACTTCCATAATTATGCTCAGATCTTCTTCAAACTTCTACATAAAATCAAGGGGCATAAAATCTCGGTAGAGTTCGTTAATGGGCAAAATCGGACCAAGGGGCTGAAAATAGGGAGGGTTTTTGTGAAAACCGCGATAACTTCTTAATTAAAATAGATATCGAATCAGTTTAAAGTTTCTATTACTTCTAAAAAATGGACCAAAAGTTTATAAATAAAAGATTTTTGATAAAGTTAAAAATGGGCTCAGGGGACGAAAAAACAGGGTTATTGGGAGAAAAAAAATCATAACTGCGTCAATTCTCAAGATTTCAAATTCAAATAAATTTTTTATAAATGATCTTAAAATTATCTAAAACTTTTTTTTACAACTTTTTGATAGGTCTATTTCTTAAAGAGGGAAAAAAATTAAAAACGAAAACAGAGAAAGAGGTGAAAAAAGGTAAAAATCCACAACTTCGTCGATTCTTAAACTATGAAATCTAATTAAATTTATTTTACATCTTCTCAATAATATCTACGACTTTTATACTGAGATGGTTTTCATAGGACCAATTCTTATAGCAAAATAAATTAAACAAAAATAGGAGTTGAAAAAAAAAACCCAAATCCAAACAGCTTATATTCCCAGTTTTGGATTATTTACTTATTTTTAAATTCATTTTTGATTTTAAACGCATGTAAATGGCAGAACCTCTTATTTAGCAACTATATAATGTGACGCATTGACCAGTTTTTTGATAAAGACAGAATATGTTTCAAAAAAAGGCTGCCAAAAGGGTATTTTGAACAGAATTTCTCGAAGTGATTGTGATTGAAATTTGAAGAAGTATTCAAATTACAAATTGCGTTTTTCCTGACTCGTTTTTAAATCCAATTTTGCTCTCAAACGCATCCAATTTACAGATCCTCTTTTTTAGAAACTATATAATTGACGCATTGGCCAGTTTTTTGATAAAGACAGAATATATTTCAAAAAAGGCTGCCAAAAAGGGTATTTTGAACAGAATTTCCCAGTAATCGTGATTGAATATTTGAGAAAGTATTCAAATAACAAATTGCGTTTTTTCTGACTCATTTTAAATTCAGTTTTGCTCTCAAAGGCATCCAATCTGCAGGTTCTCTTATTTTGGAAATGTATAATGTGCCGTATAAGTCAGTTTTTTGACAAAGGCTCAAAATATTTTTAAAAATGCTGTCAAAGTGGGCACTTCGCACAAAATTTCCCGAAGCGATTGAGGATATATTCGAATAAGAAATCGGTTCTTTTATGACTCATTTTTAAATTCAATTTTGCTCTCAAACACATTCAGTCGACAGTTTTTTTTTTTTTTTTTTTTTTGTTATTTAGGAAATATATAATGGGCTGTATTGATCGATTTTTTAATGAAGTCAGAATATATTTCAAAATATGGTGTCAAAATGGGCATTTGAGTCAAATTTTGCTTAAGATGATTCTGATGAAACCAGTTCTTATCGAAAACTGAAATAAAATTTTTTTTTCGAGTGGCCAAATAAAGTTGTTAAACTGGTTTTATCTGTAATCAAATTCTATTTTTTGTTGTTGAAATGAGCCCTCTTCGAAATCTGCCTTCGCCTATAGGGCAAGCCGATAGGGATTTTTTTAATTTGTTTACACTTTTTCAAACAGAACGGAGACCCATGCTGTAAGGGAGATTGGTGGTTGCAGATATTCGTTAGGGCGTTTAGAAGAACGAAATGATCACGTATCCAGGTTCAGATGTACGAAAAAACCCCACAATGATTGCTAAGTTACACTTTATTTTAACATCTATTACGAAGGGGGGCACACTTACAACTCTCGGAGAAAATCTCCGAACGAAGAATAGCAGGTTAACAAGACGAGCGCAGAGAGTCAAGTCTCCTCGTACATAGCAACAAATTGCCACCTTTGGCATCATAGAAAATCGCCAACATACACAAGTTCGCCCATGCACAATGGATAGTATACGCCAAATACAGTTAAAATGCAGCCGGCAAGATAAGAATTCAATATGGTTTCCAAGCTGGGATGGGAAAGGCAAGGTTGCCAAACGATAAAATGTTACACGTGTTATTATGTCTAATAAAGAAGCACACCGAAGGGACATGAGATTTTACTGCGCAGATGTTAAATTCTTTATAGGGTTTTGTCGAGAAAGGAAAAGAAGCGTAAGCATAAATTTTAACTGCGAAACAGAGATGATGTCCATATAAGGTAATGCAGAATTGCTTCGATCGGAAATAGCAGACATCTGGAAATGTTTTAAACGGTTGAATAATATGTAAGTGTATTTCTCACAGACAAAGTTAAGCAGCTGCCGATTTTTCGGTTAGAGAATTAATAAGCAAAGAAAATGGAAAAGGAATGAAGGACAACTTAAAACTAATTTTGAATTGAACAGAGACGGGGGGTGTAAAGGAATAATTTAAGAAAATAACCAATATATAACGAAATAATCGTTATATATATCACCCGGTGCACCACAAAAAAAAAACTTTTGCTGTCCAATGTGCATAGGCTAGCATAAAAATATTATAACATAAAAACATACATAAATGCAAAAGTTTTTTTTTTTATATGTATATGTAGAAATTTAACGTCATGATAATGGAGACTTTTGTATTCAAAAACAGTCAGCAGTTCTAAAGTCTCTATATTTTTTTATATTTGTATTTCATGGATCCAAGGTAGTACTGTATTTTATATGCATAGGTTGAGTCGACTCAGACAGTACAAAAATATTACTGCAGCTTTGATTGTTATCATGACACAAGTAAAAATTTTGAAATATATATACAAAACATGAAACTAATACTAAATGAATATAAAATGGCAATACACAAAAATAACATAATAGCACTATATTTTTCAAAAATTAAAAAAGAGTAAAATGATGTATATAAAAATAAAAATGTTTTTTGTAAAAAGTGTTTCATGCCGAAGCATAGGATGACAAAAAAAAAGAGGTGCTCCAAGCACGCCCATAAAAAATATGCGTCACCCTGAATCTTGTGTACAACACAAGTATTATGGCATCGGCTTAGGGCCTAGCCTTAGATGAGGAGGGAATTGTGACGCTCCCCCGAAGGCACTAGCGGTCTTCTGAAGGAGCCCACGTCGAATTACATGAAAAAATTTGAATTGTTGTGAATTGGAATCACAATTCAAAAATTTGAATCGAAACTCCAATTCCAAAACTTTGTCTCTCAACACAATGAAGCTTGAACCCTTAGGGCCTTAATTTTGAACGGGAACAAGACTTCAAAGGGAAGAATTCAAAAAGAAAAAAAAAACAAAAAAAAATGTATATCATATAATAACTAATATGGGCAGACAATCCTAGAGTGACGAGAGACGAAAAATATGTCACAATCGAGTGGGGTGATGAACAAGTCATATATAAAACTGTGTTTTATTTAACTACATGAATCATTTGTTTACTTTTCTAGACTACAGTACCTGTTTATCTAACTATAATATGTTTGACTTATAGTACTAGAAATGTTAAGTGGGAGGTTAGTGGAAAAATACTGAATTAATGAGTATTGTAAAAGAAATTTTAAGTGTACTGCAAAAAGAAAACAAAATAAAAGTAAATAAAATTTTAGTGAGTATGAAGACATATCTAAGTGTTAAAGGATAACAATGATACCTAATATTGTTCCTAAGAGATCTTCAGAGCAACAGTGATGGACCAGCCATGATATTGTTAAAGATCAGTCAAAAACAACATACACACAACCATGAGCTCTTTGGTTGGATATGTGGTATCATAAAACAAGACATAAAAATAATAAATAGTGTTTTTACATTAGCTTCTGTTTCTTAGATTGTATGTGTGAGGTTGATAAAACGTATTAAAGTTAGTGTTGTTTATATGACTTGATGCATCAAATAAATGTCCATAACGAGGAGGTGCAAGTAAAAGTCTATCAATATGTACTCGAAATGCTGTGTTATCAGGAGCATACAACCTTTTAATTGAGAATGACACAGGAGAATGTTTACAAGTGACAATATATGGACCAGTATACTTTGTTTTAAACTTGTCATTTGATTTTAGATATACAATGTCTTTTAAGAAAATGGATCTTAATTTAGCTTTCTGACCGTAATATTTATATCTTTTATCTTGAGCAGATTTAATGTTGTTATAGGCTTTGTGATATATCTTACTCAAATCATCAAGTAATTTGTGGACTTCAATATGTTTATCAAGAAAGGGTTGGTTGCACGACTGATCAAAAGTGTCAAAAATTAGAGAAAGTTCACGTCCAAAATGAAGAAAATTAGGAGAATATAATGTAGTTGCATGTTTCGAACCATTATAAAGTGATTTGTGTATAAATACTGCATTTTCGAAAGAATGACCTTCTTGTAAAAGAATATTAACTGAATATTTGATTGACTTATTGATTCGCTCTGCAATCGCATTTGATTGTGGTCTCGAGGCAGAACTGTGTAATACCTTAATGCCCATTGTATCATTAAAAATGTTATATACCTGAGACGTGTACTGGGGTCCTAAGTCTGATAAGACAACCGAAGGTCTCCCAAAGGTGGTTATGTAAGAGAATAAGCATTTAACAACCTTACTCGCAGATATGTCATTAAGTGGAAAGAGTTCAATATGTCTCGAAAAATGATCAGTGATAGTTAAAACATATTTTCCATTAGCAAACGGTCCAAGGAGATCTGTACTAATAGTGTGACCAGGGTACCTGGGAGTGTATGTGGGCTGTAAGGGTGCAGGTGGAGTTTGGTGATGTTTAGTTTGAAGACATTTGATACAGGATGCAACAAAGTTTAAAGTGTCTACATACATACCCTTCCAAAAATATCTACCTGACAAGAATTCATAAGTTTTATTAAAGCCAAAATGGGATAAATGTGAAATTGTTAAGACTTTGGTTTTAAGTGAATTTGGAACAATAATGTGATACGAAAAAGTGTTATTAAAAATATTTTCCTTCTTTAACATTAATACTTTCGAATCAGGATGAATGAAGTAGTTAGGAAATTTTTGAGAAGATCCTTTCTTTAAGATTTCTTTATAAATAACAGCCAAAGTAGGGTCATTTTGTTGTTCAGTAGCAAATGTTTCATTCGAAATTTCTAATAAAGGGTCAGGATTTGTTTGTGTACCAGAAATAATTCAGTTAACATGCATATTAGAATCACTCGAGCTGGAGTGTGGAGTATCACATTCTACAATAGGTAAGGGTTGAGTATCATGAATCAGTTCAGGGTTTGTAGCTAAAGTCTGTTGATTATTTTCAAAGTTACAGCGAGATAAATAGTCAGCGAGTACATTCTTTTTACCTGGAATATGTTGAAATTTGTATGTGTATTCTGAGAGATCCATGAGCCAGCGAGAGATAATATCAGCCGGATTTGTAGTTTTGTTGTACTTTTCTAATGGTTTACTATCTGAAAGGATTACAAATTCTCTGTTGTATAGATAATATTTGAAAGCAGTAACTGATTTATGAATTGCCATGAGTTCTAATTTAAGTGCAGGATATTTTTTTTCGGATGCTTTTAAAGATTTTGAAAAGTATGCAACAGGTAATAGTTGTTTATCATGTTCTTGTAGTAAGACGCCAGAAATGGCAATATTTGACGCATCAGTATTTAAATAGAACTTTTTGTTCCAATCAGGTAATCTAACCATGGGTGGATTAAAGAATATCTTCTGTATGGTGTCCATAATTTTTTGATGTTTACTTGTCCACTTAAATTTGGCTTTTGGAGTAGTTAAGTTTATGAGAGGTTGTACAAGTTCAGAAAAGGATGGAACAAGAGATTTGTAAAATGTAATGACGCCTATGAGTGCTTTTAATTGACGTTTTGTTGTAGGTGTTGGAAAAGATGTTATTTTTACAATGTTGGAGTGAACAGGAGAAATAGTTTGATTTTCTATGTGAAATCCAAGATAATCTAAACTGGTTTTGTGAAAAGTGCATTTGTTAGGGGACAGCGTTAAATTATATTTTACGAGTATTGCAAGAATTTTATCCAACTTATCACACATTTCTTGATATGAATTGGCACCAACAATGAGATCATCTTGGTAGGTATAGACACCTTCTAACTGTAATTCATCAAGTAACGAGTCCATTAAAGCTTGATAAATTGAGGCGCTCGTTTTTAAGCCGAATACTAATCTCTTATACCGAAAAGAACCAAACATTGTAGTGAATGTGAGCTGATTTTGAAATTTTGCAGGCAAATCAATCTGATGATATGCCTGATGAAAGTCAAGAGAAGAAAAAAAACGATATTGTGAAAGATTTGAAATAATGGTTTGAATTTTTGGAAGTGGATAGGACGAACCTTGAATTATAGTATTAACCATTCTGAGATCTAATGCGAGTCTATATTTCTGTATACCTGTACCGTCTGGTTTCTTTTTAACAAGAAGCATGGGGCAGGCCCATTCGGAACAATGACGTTCAATGATTTTGGCATCAAGTAACTGTTTGATTTGATTTAAAACATCCTTTTGCACAGCTTGGGGGAGAGGGAAAGGGAGAGTCTTTATGGGGTAATCATTAATGAATTTCAAATCAGGTACCATTTTATCAGTATGACCAAGTGTGTCTAATGATTTGGAAAAGGCAGGATAATAATTAAGTAACAATTTAGTTAGGTTCTTTGCTTCGTCAGATTTTAAGTGAGAAAGTTTGAAATCATTAGCCGATAACTCCTGCTTTCTTTTTTGTAAGATTTCATTAGACGCCTGAATAAAATTTACAAAGTGCTGTTCTGAGTTATTTTGCTTGTCAGACATTTCAGAAGTATAGTCGCGAATTTCCTCAATCTCAGATAATTGACCTATTTTTGTGTGTTTAGGGAGATGAATGGTTTTTTCAGAAGTGTTTTTAAGTGTTATTGAAAAGAAATGATGTATTTGTGAAGTTTTCTTTCTTTTATTGGATAATTTGTTCATTTGAATAATGGCATCATTTCCTGTTAATTCTTTTGTTTGTGCCAAATATTCAAAAAGATAATTTCTGTCATTGTTGATGTTATTGGAGGTGTAAACAGAGCACCATATTTGTTGTTGAGGTTCTACTATAATTTTTCGAGTTAAGAACACCGCTTGATTCAATACAACATCACTCAAAGAATTGCATGATTTTGATTGTTTCCCTCCAGAAGATTCTTTACTGGTTTTTAAAGGAACAGAGAAATTATTGTTGACGTGGAGACACTTGTTAAAAGTATCGATGACAACATTGTATCTAGTTATGAAATCGAAACCTAAAATGCCTTCAAAACTGGAAGACTCGGGTATGTCAACAATATAAAAGTGATGTGAAAACGCTTTTTGTTTTAGCTTAATGGATGTTCTGATGCAGGCGGAAAATGAGACGTCAGAATTGACAGTTTTAATATTGACGTCAGTGGACAGTCTTTTATATTTTAAGACAGGTTTAAGTTGGTTGAATAATTTTTGTGAAAGTAAAGATATACTACTACCAGAATCAGCCAATAAAGTAATATCATGGTTTGCTATAGTGGCTTTAACAAGAGGGAGGGATGGTGACATAGTGTTTACACTACAAATTATCTGAACATTATCACTTTCTGTTTGTGTACTGATGTTATTTGCTATCTTAATAGAGTCAAAAGTTTGGGAAGCTACTGAATTAACTAGTCTCGAGCTTGAAATTTTAGGTAATACAGGGTCAAAAACAAAAGTTGCTGATGTAGAAGTATTAGATTGAGACACAACACCATCAGCATAAAAATTGTATCTCTGTTTCAGTTTTCCTGAAATTGTGGAGTGGAATTCGTGTAATTATTTTTTCTTTGAGTGTTTGCTCTTTTCCATTTAAAACAAGAGAGAGCATCATGATTGTTTCGTCCACATAACTGACAAACAACTGGTTTTTTTGTGAAAACTTGTGTGGGGAATAACGCCTAGTGTAGTTTCGATTTTTGTAATTTTTTTTGAAGCGTGAAACACCTGCGAAATGTTTTGGTCTAGTCTGGAGATTTTTTTGCTCAGTTTCGGTTTTAGTATCAGGAGGGGCAAAGGATAATGCATTTATTTTCTCGGAAATTTCTTTCAGTTGCGATTCGATGCGATTTTCTGGTCTGTGTACCGAAGGTAAGGAATGTAAGATTTTCTCATTCCTTAAAATTTCATGAAGGGTTTGTGCTCTTTCGACTGCTGTTTTATAATCATTAATGCCTTCTTCCTGTAATTTTATTCTAATATTTGAAGGAAGGGCTTCTAGAAATTTCATAAGTTTAATAGTGTTGCGTGCACCTTCGTCGTTGATATCTGCATAAACAGTCGCCGCAAGAACATTTAGTCTATGAGCTAAGTTTTTTATCGTCTCAGAAGGCATCAGTGCTAAACTGGACAATTCAACAGAAGCAACACATTTACTAGGGGGGGGCGAAAAATGACGCAAATTCCTTTTCCAACAAATCAAGGTCTGTTATCTTTTGTAGGTCGGGATTTTGGGCTAGAAATTTTTGTGCAGGCCCAACTAACTTTCCCTTTAAGATTGCAATTGTTGTTTGTGGGTTGTATTTATTAATTTCTGCACAGACGCGAATTTGATCAAAGAAACATTTAAGTAAATCTGGATCTCCATCAAATTGAATGATATTTATCGGAATTTGTTTTGCAGCCATGATTAGTTTTTTTTTTGTTTTATTTTGTTTTGTTTAAGCTCACACGTTTTGAGAAATTGTTACACAGACCGGATTTATACCCTAAAGCACATTGAAAACAAGAAAATTTCCTAGCTAGTAAAAATATGTAAAATAGCAAAATAAATAGATCTTAAAATATACCTCACTTTAAAGATATCTTATTTAAACCTTTTATAACAGTAAAGCAAAGGGAGACATAGAAAGGTAACTCATTTAGAAAATAAATTAAATAAAAGCAACATAAATACACTTTGAAACATATATCTATGTATTCCTTCACTTTAAAAAAAGTACTTACTTTATCTTTAGATAATAAAGCAAAGAAAACTATCAAGAAAACACCAAAAACAGTAAGTAAGTAAGCTATAAAATTAAATCCTCTTTTAACTTTTTTTTTACAAGGGAAAAGTTCCCTTTTTGTAACTTAAAATATTTTTTTTTAGAAGAAAAAGAAAAATCTTATTTTAACTTTGTCATTAAAGTTCAAAACTGTCTAAAAACTTATTTAAGCATATTAGAGAGTCCAAATACAAAATTAAAACAAAACGAAGGGGTGTTGGACGTAAAATATGAAACACTAGCACATAAATGTAAATAACTGGTAAAAACTGCATAAAATGTCACAAAAATAATAACTAGAAATGACAACAGTTACCGTGCTTTCGCAATTTTAAAAATCTTTGCAAAAACACAATAACAGGATTATAATAGTTATGTTGAATAAAATATGATTTAAAAACACCAAACTGCAATATTGATTATGATGAACTGACTGTGGAAGCAGAACATAAAGTAAAGAAAATACCTGGGGTAACTTACAGATTTAGTTTTAAAGAAATAATTAAATGATTACTAATTTAATAAGACAAAACTTAGGGAACTGGGGCACGCTCTGCTCCCACATTCAAAATGTAGACTTTTTTTGAGGTTGGATTTTCATTGTGCACTTTTTTCTTTTTTTTTTTATATTTTTTTTTTTACTGACGAATAGCAGATAACTTATCAAAGGTAGTGACACATCATTTTTTTTTATTCTTAGTTGGAATTCTGTTATTTATATAATAATTTTGTGCACTGTTAACTGATACATACGATGAATTATTTCTGATGATTTTCTCAGAATTGAAGACTTATTTTATATGTGCAAAATTTTTTTACTTTCCGTTGCAGACACCCGCGAATAAATCACTATTTTTTTGCACGATGAATCACTATTTTTTTGCACGATGAATCACTATTTTTTTTGCACGATGAATCACTTTAAGTTGCATAACAACACAATGAACTTTCTGTAGATTACGTTATGTAGACCCAACACAAACACTGGTATATAAGCACTAGTTGAGCACACCGTAACAGAAGCAGAAAATGCTAGGCGAAATCGATGATCACACACAAATCACACACAAACGAGTGGAAGAAAGAAGGGTGGGCGCCCCAGCGCTCAGGTGATACTTGGCCGCAGAAGATGGAATTTCACGGGGAGACGCTCCGAAGCACTTGAGCTGGAGGGGACGGGGAGGAAAAGGGGGCGTCCAGGAAAGGAACTTCAGGACGGGAACACCACTTGTCGACGCCGACCGCAGATGAAGTCGGGGAAATCAATTCCACATCTGTTGACTTTTAGCAGGCAAGACTACTAGCAGTTGCATTTTTTTTTTACCGGGGATGCAGAGAAGAAAGAAGAACCAAAATCATCACATCCGCCGTAAAGTCGCAGTTGATTGTGCCCCCTTCCATATTTTTTTTTTTTTTTTTTATGTGGGGAAAAAACGAGAGTCAAACGGCACTAGAGATTTGTAAGGGAGATTGGTGGTTGCAGATATTCGTTAGGGCGTTTAGAAGAACGAAATGATCACGTATCCAGGTTCAGATGTACGAAAAAACCCCACAATGATTGCTAAGTTACACTTTATTTTAACATCTATTACGAAGGGGGGCACACTTACAACTCTCGGAGAAAATCTCCGAACGAAGAATAGCAGGTTAACAAGACGAGCGCAGAGAGTCAAGTCTCCTCGTACATAGCAACAAATTGCCACCTTTGGCATCATAGAAAATCGCCAACATACACAAGTTCGCCCATGCACAATGGATAGTATACGCCAAATACAGTTAAAATGCAGCCGGCAAGATAAGAATTCAATATGGTTTCCAAGCTGGGATGGGAAAGGCAAGGTTGCCAAACGATAAAATGTTACACGTGTTATTATGTCTAATAAAGAAGCACACCGAAGGGACATGAGATTTTACTGCGCAGATGTTAAATTCTTTATAGGGTTTTGTCGAGAAAGGAAAAGAAGCGTAAGCATAAATTTTAACTGCGAAACAGAGATGATGTCCATATAAGGTAATGCAGAATTGCTTCGATCGGAAATAGCAGACATCTGGAAATGTTTTAAACGGTTGAATAATATGTAAGTGTATTTCTCACAGACAAAGTTAAGCAGCTGCCGATTTTTCGGTTAGAGAATTAATAAGCAAAGAAAATGGAAAAGGAATGAAGGACAACTTAAAACTAATTTTGAATTGAACAGAGACGGGGGTGTAAAGGAATAATTTAAGAAAATAACCAATATATAACGAAATAATCGTTATACATGCATCGATCCTTGTGGCCATCCTTTGTGGGCTTGAAACCATTGTATAAATTAAAATAGATTAATACTTATAAAGCAGTGAGAATTATAGTCTTCCAATTAATAGTTTAATACCTTATATGCTTGGAGAAATTGGGGATCTGTGTATAGTGTTTGAAATAATAAGCCTATCGATGCTATAAAAACAATCTCAATGTTAAATGACAACTCGGCTTCCTAAAAGACACATTTATAATTTTTCTTTCCTTATTATATTGTATTCCATGTAAAATGCTGTCTGGATAATGTTTACTTCGCTTATACAATGCATAAGGACTGTTGTGCCAAACTCTCAGTTTATCTGTGTACCCGTTTGTATTTAACGAATAAACCTAATGTTGTGATTTCTTGTATATTGAATTGTTCAATTAATGAAATGAATAACTGTGGTGATTTTAAAAAAATAATGTTCAATTAAAAAAATGTTCAAAAGAATTCTATCAAAAGCAAAGAATTATAGTTCACTAAAAAAAGTATCGAAAAAATAATCTCTTTTCTTGAAAAAAATTATACTGAAAAAAATGTATAAGTTATTTTCCTGGTTAAATTTTTGTTTGATTCTTCACTAAAAATGGAATTTTTTTGCGTCTTCAGAGGAATTTGATGATCTATTTTATGGAAAATAATTATTCTTCTTTAGTTGAAAAAAAAAATAAGACGAAAATAAAGGAAAAACATTACCTGAGCAATCAGCTACATGAAGAAAGATCACCTTTTTTAGAAGAAGCACATAAAAATTAAAAGAATGCGTCATCTTGTAAAGAATTTTTTTGTTTTATTTATTCAAAAACAAAAAATTTTTTGAAGATACTTCCACATTTTGTAACTTAAGCACATCATCCTTATTAAATATTATGGTACAGAGCTCGGAATAATTTTAATCCGTAAAAGAAAAAAAAAACTTTATCACCGGTACCCCTTGTTCATTTAGTGAAGTGAAGATATGTCATTTTCCAGAAAATTAAAGCTACAAAAAATGACGAATGTCTTTTCATCTAACCAGCTAATCGCAGTAATGGGGAATAATACATATTGAGGGACTGTCCCAAAAAAAGTCAGCCCCTCATTTTTTTTAAATCGAAAAAAAAAAAAAAAAAAAAAAAAAACGCATGTCAAAACAAAACGAATTCCTACCTCTAGCCCTCTGACCGCCGACAAAAAGGGCAAAATTATATTTTTTTTTTCTTTGCGATTTCTTTCAAATCTATATTATAAAGGCCAAACGTATCTGTGCGTAACGCATACGTCATTTTGCGAATGGCAATACTTTGCCATGCAATTCAATTTTGCAATTTTTGTTACTGCAATTTTTATACATCTAGATATCGCTCATTCTCAACTTTTACATCGGCGAATACAGAAAAAAATGTACTTTTAAATGCAATTTGTTTGAAAACTGTATCTCATTTTGTTTTTGAGATATTAATGTTTTTATAGTTTTTGTGCGAATTTTATAATCGTGGCAACAGAAATGCGCCACTTTCTCTTAAAATTGAAAAAAATTAAATTAAATTAAAATTTCGTATGTAAAATTTGAGAAGATGAAAATGATGACGGGTTTAGATTTCACGTGAAATGTTATGATCGTGTCAATTTGATTTTTTCCCCTTTTTTAACAAGTATAAGAGCCTCTATTGATAACTTCATCTTAATAACTTATCTTTATCATGTTTTAGTTATTACATATGCGATTAAAGTTTAATTTTAATAATTTGGACAACTGATTTTTATAAAAATGGTATTTTTTTTATTTTAGCTTAAGATAATATTTCTTTTAGAGTTAAACCATAGCCGACTATATACCACTAGCCGAGCCATTTCGCGAAAAACCGCCGAAAAAGTGAAGCTGGATTCATCTTCAAACCCTGAACAATTTCATTGGACATCGTGTGAGTCCACGTGACGCAAACCCTGCCCCAATTAGCATTGAATAAGCTGCTTTCTGTTCTGTGCACATATTTGCACACGTGGTCATTGTTTTGGTTGAGGGTTTGCACGATTGGTCAGATTAACTTGGGCAAAGTATCAGAGTTCTCTGGCGGAAGACTTCATACAGTAATCTCAAATAGACAGGCCTTTAGATATAGTGGGCCATGGTTAAACTGACCAATATGAGATGCATTTTTTGCTGTAGCTAATTTCGTACGTTGTTACAAATCAATGAAATAGTTTCTTCTAAAACGTTTTCTTTCGTCGAAGTTCGACGGGTTCCACCTCGTGTTAATAAAAGAAGGATTTCCTATCATGATATAACTTTTTTGTTACGTATATGCTTCTAAGCCTTGAAAATATCAATCGTAACTTAATTTCTTAAAACTATATTATATTTGTAGAATTATAATAATTTAAATAAAGCCTCAAATGCGGTGAAACCTGCAGCCTAGTGAACAACTATATCCGGTCGCGGCAATGAGAGGGCTAGAGATGCTGTCCCTCATTGCTCCCAGAGCAGGCGATTTTTTTAACAATCAAAGCACACGGCTAGACAAAACTCAACACCCCTACCTTCAGGAATTTCAAAACAGCGAGAAAAAAATGTTGTCATAATTATGAAATCGCCAACCGATAGGAAAAAAAGAAGTATATATAAAAAATTATAACCTCTTTGCAAAGTAACATGCTATGCTACAGATAGGAGAACAGGCCTTTTTAAAAATAAATATTCATACGTATTATTAAGATATGAAGCCAAAAATTGGGGAAAGGTACTTACATTTTGAATTACATATCAAACTGGTTTAAATCTGATTGGAAGGGGTGGAGCTCTGAAAAAAAAAATCTTGAGAAATAGAATGTCGTAGAAAGTTCCAGAAGGTTATTTCCTATAAGTAGAAATACTAAAGCTGCCTTTTATGAATTTAAAATAAACAACCCGTTAGGTAAGAAAGAAAAGTTTACAGTGGAAACTTTAAGAAAGTAAGAGAAATAAAATAATTTTAGAATGGGAATACTAATATTAAATGATTAAACACTAACAAAATACTTTCTTGAATTAAATATATATGACAGTGGCTATAGGAAACCACGTCACCTAGATTTTTCTTCCTTTATAATTCTAAATCAGTTATGAAAATGACTATTTATTAAAAATTCTACTCAAATTTTCATATCATGTGCTGTTATAATTTCGTCAATGGCACAATACTGAATGTTAGAGTAGTTCTTAATCATGCTGATGAGTTCTTTGAAATTCTATAATTTTTTAACACTGGTTTTGAGGAGTAGATTCAGCTTTCATTGTATATTTTGATACATAGATGATATCATAAGGAGTAATGACGGCCGTGCACCTGACATGAATTTAGTACATTTTTTGAAGAATGGTTGCATAGTATTATATCTGGTGCCCTGGATTTTTTGTTTTGATGAAAAGTGAATTCAGTATTTGGATACTTTATTGTATAAAAAAATTTCTGTGAATATTTTTTTCATATTTATAAGCGGTCTGTGATTCCCAACAATCAATTTGTTCAATTTGTGATCTATCGGGACAATCATAATAAATCTTCCTTCAGTTTTCCTCTTTTGGTGAATATTAAATGCCAAAGTTTTAATAGTAATTTGATACATTTATGTTTATAAATATACCGTGTTTGTATTTGACTCTAGATATGGATGTAGAAAATCATATATTACTATAGAAAGCTTTAAATATGTAATACTATATGGGAGATAAAAAAATATATGAAATTTAATTTATATTTTTTCACTTCCATACAAATATACGATACTTCGATATGTAATTTGTTAAAATTTAGATTCCGAAAAATAATTCAAGTAATAAATAAATTATTTGAAGGATAGAGACTGATCATCGAGTTTGTACGGATTTGATTGGTAATATTTTTCTACATAAACTAAAATCTTTGAACTGAATTAACTTGTTTATCTACATATATCTTTTGTAACCATACTAGAAAAAAAAAATATTTTCTAGCAATAGCTTTATGACTTTGGACAATGTTCATAAACTTCAAGCGGTACATGATATTTTTCTTTCTATTATAATTTGCATTATAATTAAAAATAAATAAATATTTTCAATATCGTTTTTATAGTCTTAGATAACTAATAGATATCAGTAAATTAAAAATGAATAATATTTTCTTTACTCAAACAATAACAAAATTAAAGAAACCATAAATTATCATTAAACGGATATGGAATGAAATGTTATTGATAGATTTTTTTAAACATATTTATGCATAATTAATTTTCTATTTCCTTTTTCTTAATTCAGAAACATTATATCGCCTTTTTTGAAAGGGAATCTTTGTTGGAAAATTGATCAATTGTTAACGATCTTTAAATGCATTCTTAGACTAATTTCCTTTTATAATTAGCATGGATCATTAATTATAATATTAAATACAACGATTTATCATTGTTTAATTTACTGATACAAATAATGAGTATTTCTGTTAAGTTATTTGTTTCAGTTATATATTTTATAGGCATAGTAATAGTAAAAAGTTCCTTTTAAAAAGGTATATTGATAAAGAATTAATAAATTATAGTGCAGAGGTAACACATATTTTTTTTATTTTAATTTTGGCTAGCTTTAGAAATTTTTTTTTATTTTCCTATATTCTTCATTTGTTCTTTCTTTATCGTCTTTTATGTTTATTACTCAAACTAAATTTATTAATATCATAATTAACCGCACATTTCTCAAAGTTTAAAAATAGAGAGTGTCTATAAATATTACGATTGGATACACAATTTTAATATTTTTATCATATATTTCAAAGAAAGAATTTTTTTAAATTAATTTTAATTTAATTTTAAAAATAATTGTTTGAAATTGAAATATGCCAGAAGCTATTTTTTTCTTTACTTAAAAAATAGCTTACTTTTGTCATACAGACAAATAGAATTTTATTTTTTATCTATATATTTATTAATTATTATTATTATTTTAAGAAACATTTTATATGTTTGCCACAGTTATAAAATACAAAATTATTAAAAGTAAATTTCAAATAATTACTACTATTGCACTTATGTTACACGTAGTGTTACATTTATAAGCCTCTTTTTCACAAATTTAGTTAAGCACAGATTATTTTTCCTTTACTCATTTTTTTTTCTATTTAACGTGATACAAAGAAATTCCCACATACAAAACGTTAGAGAATATTGAAATTAACAATTCCTACTAAATAACGATCAATTTAAAATTATATTTCTTAAAAAGCTTTTTTGTGCAACGCCTCCTTTTCCTAAAACCAGTCTATCATAAAAATAAGAAAAAAAAAATGTTTATAGCAAAAGCGTTGTTTTGTTGAGTCAAGTTCTTATTTTTCGGTTAAATTAGAAAAATTTCTGAGTCCATGTTTCAGAACCTTAATATTTCAAGTAAAATCACTTATTCCTTGTTTAATGAATTTGAATTGAAAATAAAAATAATGTAAATTAGAAATATTAGTATTTGTAATCTTTTTTTTAAATACTTTAAATTTCAACTTCGTTTCAAAGGAATTTGAGTTCAAATCTATTCAGATTGATCATCTTATGCAGCAGTTATTATTTTAAAAAAAATAATCCATATTGTTAATTTTATTATTCACATGAATATTAATCATAATTAAAAAATCTTTTATACAATTACTTAGTATTTATGTTCTGAGAAATTTTAACGCCTATCGTAAATTAACCCCTTCGCGATGGGAGCTTTTTACAAAATTTTTATTGTTTTGTCACCGGTTTTTAAAACCAGAAATTTGTGCCTTATTAAATCGAGAAAATGCTCCGATTAAAGAAGGCAAATTTTACAGTAAAATTTTACTGGTGAGGATATAAGCAAGCAATCTTAAGCCTTTTTTGCGGCACGTATGCGTGACGCTCGTCCTCAAGGGGTTAACTGAAGTCAACTTTATCAATTTTCAATTAAATTAATCTTTTCTTCATTTTTCATTTTTTTTATATTTGCTTTTACTATTAAAAATCTTGTCCTAGTTTGAACCAAATTTTGGTGCTCAGTAACTGCTACCATAGGAAGGTGAAACTTCCTTCGACCATCTGGATCTTCCTATTTTAATCTCATTCGAACTACTGGAACCCCAGTAGCCAAACAATATTGGACCAATATTGGCTACATCTTGGAGCAATATTGGCATTAAATATTGCTCCAATATTGGGATGTTTACATTTTGCCCTTATTTAGACAATATCTGCAGCCAATATTATTCCAATATTGGCGTTTCATTGGAAATATTGACAATAGAATGCCAATAATGGTTAAATATTGTAATTTCATTGAAAATATTTCCACTGTATCACCAATATTTGTACGATACTGGCGTTTTATTGGCAATATTTCCAATGAAATCCCAATATTGGCATAACATTGGTTGCAAATATTGGCTAAATAAGGGCGAAATGTAAACATCCCAACATTGGAGTAATATTGACGTTTTATTGGCAATATTTCCAATAGATGAAATATTGGCGCAACGTTGGACCAATATTGGTTTGCTACTTGGGAACTATCTAGATTAATTTATAACACGATTTTTCAATCGGTAAATCAATTATAACAGATGTAAATTGTCCAACTGGGTGAAAAAGTTCGGGCCAGGATTTGAACCAGGAATGTATTGGCTGAAACTTACTTCTGGACAATTTAAATCTGTTATAATTGATTTACCGATTGAAAAATCTTGTTATAAATTAATCTATGTAATTAACAACATACAAGAAAATTTAAATTAGCTTTTAGAACCTAATATCGACATATTCCATATTTATAAAAATATCTTCAAAGGAAAAAAACTAATTTTACACTTTATTAAAAAGAAGTTTTTCTGGAATGTTATTATGGGTTTTTTTCTGAAATAAATAAGTTTAATAGTTTCACAATGTATTTCAAAAGGTTAAGATCGATAAAGTAACATAAAAATGTCTCGTTTCATAACGTCTTTATTAAAAATAATTTTTTGAAGAGCGATTAGTTCATGTAAAATGTTTTTAAATAAACGAAAATTTTGACACATGAAATGTATTAAAACAGTTTTTTAATAATTTCATTAGGGAAGCATGCACTTTACTTTTTCCAATAAAGTTTTTAATTCTATTTACCTACATTTTTTGTTATTTATATTTTTAATTTAATGAAAGTAGCTTGCGGTTAAGAGTTATTATAGCTTTATTTAACATATAGTGCCGTTGGCATAATTAATACATGCAGCGTTTTCTACAGTTTCCATACATTGACCTGCGATTTATTCTGTTGAGATGATCCATCGTAACAAACCAGATTATATGATCGTTAAGGTTTTTGGGTGACATAGTTCTCCAGTGTTCGTGTCTGGGATGGCTCAGTTGGAAGAGTATTGGCGGCTTCAACCAATACATCCTTGGACCTCCTTTTTTCACCCACTTGGACAATTTAAAACTGTTATACTGGAACTATGTTTTAACAGGAACTCCAAATGTTGATTCAAGATTTCACCATCTTATAGTGACAGATATTGAGCACCGAAATTTGGATCAAACTAGGAAAATATTTTTAACATCGTATGATATCACTGATTATGAATACCAAATAAAAACTATACTAAATATTTTAATAAACACATAACAGAAAACTGGAAATAAAGGAATATTAAAGAACTGTTAGACTAAAGATTTTTTCATTTTGGCTCCGCAAATTTAATTTGTTTTCTATATTGTGTGCATTTTTTTATTTATATAATTTTAGTGCATAAAAAAACACTTGATTGGTTTTACCATAAGAACATAATTGTAATTAATTATTATAATTAACAATTACAATTAATAATTATAATTAATAATTAATGTATCCTTTCAGCATATAAATCATCCTTTTTTATTTATTTTTTTTTTATTCTAAAATTTTAAGTTTTTTTTTTCTCAACGCACATTAAAGAAAATGAAAAATGTCACATTTCACTGTGCAATGTCTTTAGAAAACAATTAATTCTGTATGACAAGGAGCTATCATCTACTTAATGCACGTTAAAAATGTGTTTCATCCTTTACATGTTTAGATTATTAATCTTCTTAATAACACAATTTTTTGTTATTTAACATTTCCTTTTTTGTTAAAATTTTCACAAATTGTGACATGGTATTCTTTGACATTTTAATCATAATAATGTCTCTGATATTTAAATATTCATGAAGAATATTTTTACATACACTTATTTAAGAGAATAAATATTATAATAGCTGAATTATCATAAGAAAAAGGAACAATAGAAATTTTTTTGTGAGTGTATCATTTTCAAGTATAAAGAAGACTTAAGAAATCAAAATTTTATTTCTACATTAAATAAATAAATAAGAAAAAAAAGTGTCAATACTGACAAATATTTGTTCATTAATATGATATTCAATCCGTATGAAAATATGCTTTGACACATATGATTAACTCGTTCAAATGAATTTTTCTGTGTTTTCAATTTGTCCAGATACAATCTCTGTCAGTTAATTATTTGTTTAAAGTGATTTTTTTCCAATCGGAATGAATTTTCTGACAGTAAGAAAGATTACAGGTAATATATTTTGATCCATATTTAAGTTGCATATACTTTTAACCAATTTAAAATTCTGAATGTTTTTGTAGCAATTAATTCAAATAAAACTATCCGTGTAGATTGTTTTTCATATAAGGATGTAGAATACATCTAAAATATTTTCATTGCAATGCATTGTTTGCATGTTCTGAGAAAATTCTACCCTGTTTTTGGACTGAATTTAAAATTATTTTTATTCATGCAAAAAATTGATATATTTTTAAATTAGGTATTTTCCTATACCGTGTTACCATAAAAGTCGTATTCTTAGTCGCTATTAATTATCTTTAGAAATGGTAAACATAAAAATGGGAAATGTGAGTAAGTATATGAAGAATTGCTTATATAAAAATAAATCTTTTATTTATTTCCAATAAATATTTTTTTTTCTGTTATCCCTTTTCTACATTCAGAATAAAAATATAATGTAAAAACTATCTTTAGTTATTTTTTTATTTTGTTTATACGTAAGTTATGCGGGTTGAACACGTTTTTGGTACAAGGTAGGAAACAGAACATTATCTCATAAGAAAACTAATTACATGATGTAGTCGTCAAATTTCATAAGAGTTTGTTAATAAAGTATCGTTAGAAAGACACTGGCATAAAATACAAAAACTATAGTGGAATTAATTGTCTGAAATGTCATGATATCACCAAAGAACCGCAATATCATCACAAGAAATGTGAAGCAATTTCCACAAGCAATCCACAAAGAGATAAATAAATAAGAATTTTTTTTCAAATCTGTCTGTGAGCATTTGGCATCTATTTATGATGTTGTTAACCCTTTTCACTGGAAAAATGATTGTCACTCACCACTAAAATATCTGTAACCTTAGTAATCTAAATTTACCGAAATCTGTCATGCTTACTAAAATTTTATCTGTACACTCTACAAAAAAATGATGTCAATCCAGAAAACTTGTAAGCACAACTAGAGACATCTGTAACTTTACAAAAGAATTTACTAAAATTTTGGTAATGCAACTAATTTTTTATATCTGTATTCCTCGTTACCGTTATTTAAAAGGTTCTGGAAATACAATTTTCCAAAAAAAATTCTGAGTAACCTTAAAAATTTTTTCATTCAAAATGCAAATCTGTATCAGTTACATGAATTTTTATTGTTCCCATTGCATAAAAAGTTCTCAGAACATAATTCTACAAGAATTTTTTTTTGTAAATTTCCAAATTTTTTTACAGTGTAGTGTCCTGCGTAAATGGGTCCTCCAAATGCTGCGGACTCCTGTATTTTAAACTAATTTTCTTCGCCTCATCTGATGGCCATAATATGCGATAAAAGATGACGAATTAAATTGTATGCTGTTAAATGTCCAAAATATTTGGCGTCCCAATTTACTAAGGACAAACTGTAAAAAAAAAAAGGTCTATCTACTAAAAAAATTTTAGTGATCCTTGTAATTACTAAAACAATTTTAGTAATCTTACTCGGTTACAAGGAATCTGTAAGAATTACTAGAAAAAAGCTAGCAACGAATTCAGTTAATAGTTTTACATTTTTAATAGCTATTACGAAAACTCGCTTGGTGTGGTCGTGATAGCCTAGACACCTGACAACACTAGTACACTGTAAAAACAATTCATGAGGTTACTAAAATTTTTTTAGTAAATTTGTATTCCACAAAATTTTTTAGTAACCATTCCAAACTTTTGTTTTGCAAATGAAACTAACCTTTCTTTTGTAAACTGAACAAAAGAATTTTTTGTATAACTAACTTAAAACTTTTTAGTATGAGCCAGCCAGCAAATTTTAGTAACAGCTCCAAAATTATTTTTAGTAACCATTACTCACGGATCTTAGTAGCTAGTCCAAACGCAATTTTTGAAGCGGTATATTTCGGGCAACGGCTCAATAGATGACAGCATCTAACATTCCCTCCTGCGCAATTTTGATGTCATAACCCCTTTACTTAACGAATACTTACACTGCATACGCTCGGTACGTCTTTGGTGGTGTCGAGCTTCGAACCCGAGGCCTTTCAGTTTGGAGCTCTGTGCTATGACCACTAGGCTATCACGGCCACACCAAGTGATTTTTAGTAATAGCTAATAAAAATATTAAACTATTAACTCTATTCATTGCTAGCTTTTTTCTAGTAACTCTTACAGATTTTCTTGTAACTGAGTAAGATTACTAAATTTTTTTAGTAATTGCAAGGATCACTAAATTTTTTTTATTAGATCGACCCCCTTTTTTTTTACAGTGTAGTGAGTGAGAGTCACTTCTCGATTACAAAATGTTAAGATATATAATGTGTATCTGTATAATGAAAGAAATGCACTGTTTGGCATAGAATGTTATGAAAGATCAATATATCCCAAATGTTGCGATAAGTGTACACGGTGAAGAAAAAATTTCGTTGTTTCTTACATGCACTGTAAAAAAAAATCTGTAAAGGTACTTAACATTTTCTAGGAAACTGGGATTCCAGGAACTTTTCATGTAACGATGACAGGAAAAATTCATGAAACCGATTCTGAAACTTGAATTTTTGTTGTTACCGTTACAGGAAAAGTTCTTGGTATCTCAGTTTCCTAGAAAATGTTTAGTACTTTTACAGATTTTTTTTACAGTGTGCTTACAAAGATGTTTATATATGATATATATGACCATTTAATAAATTTTTGAAGGATTAATTAAATTTGAATTTACAGGGAATTTGTGGAATATTTATAACCCTCACTCAAATCTTTTATTTTAAATTGTTTTCTTAGTATTTTGTAGAACTATAAAATGTACAAATATCTTATTACAAAATGTTAAGATATATAATGTGTATCTGTATAATGAAAGAAATGCACTGTTTGGCATAGAATGTTATGAAAGATCAATATATCCCAAATGTTGCGATAAGTGTACACGGTGAAGAAAAAATTTCGTTGTTTCTTACATGCACTGTAAAAAAAAATCTGTAAAGATACAATATAAATATAGAAATATTTCAGAATTGAAAAACCCCATCCCCCTTCCACAGCGTCAAGAAAGGTGAAAAAAATGCAAAGGCAAAAGAAAACATCCTTTTAAAAATAGTTTTGTTTTGTGTAACCAGTAATGGTTTTCGAACAAAATAAAGTAATATATTTATAACTCATTCTAAACAGTATTACAACTAGTTGACGTATTAAAAGTATTTTATAATAAGTAATTTTTATTTTACTTATAAGTACTGTCGGTTGATAAAGGAATAAATGAAGTTGGTTAGTAGGACGTTGAGAAAATGCAGCTGTCATACACATTTTTCTCTTGGCCAAAATTTTTCTTGCAGCACCTGTGGAGTTCAGTTTGGACAAGTAGTTCCATTAGAATTTTTTGTTTCGTAATGAGTTTTGTAAGTCATTATTATTAAACTTCAAATAGTTATAATAATAACAGACACAAATCTAGATGAAAACAGAAAAATTAAGCATTTTTCACGACTTTGGAAAAAACAAAATAATGTTTTACGAATTATTATGTTTGTATCTGTTTTTCTTTTTTGATAGTACGGGCATAACACAAAAACTATTAAAAATGATTTTTATTCTTATGTTTTTCTTAATAATGGTTATGTTTATGTTTAGTTTAAGATAATACCTAATATTTTTCACCGTGACATTTCCCATAAAATAATTTATTATGTATAACATAAAAGTAAAATTAATGAGTTTATTTATTATGTAGCCAGAAACTCATATCTATTAACTACTATGTATTCAGAAAAAAAATTTAAAAAACATCCACAATGTAACATGCATAATTTAACATAACCTCTATGTTAGAATGTAACTGTTAGCAAGGGAAATGCATTAAAAATATATAAAATATGGCATAAGGATAAAATCAAGTAAAACATTTCTGTGTTTTTCTATATCAATAGAAAAATATAGCATTCGCAGTTTCCCGTAGTATTATTCCTAACAAGGAATGTATAAATTTAACAGAGTTCATGATGTCGCTTACTTTTGAATATTAGTAAATCTGAAACGTTTACTTCTTATTATTGAATCATTCTATTTTACAATTAAAATATTCGAGATTTACTCTTTCATATTGTTCGTAGATATATGTATGTAAGTACCCTTTAGAAACCCTGCAGTATTGGTTTAAAGTTTTAGAGCAGTAAAATGATTTCGAAAAGTCATAAATCGAATTTGGTGAACATCCACTATAAATGAATCTACAGTACGTTTTAAGTAAATTAAAAGCCATTGAATGAGCTAGCTCACTGTACTATGAGACCGGGAGGCCGCAGCACAGGCAATCATCTTATCGTTTCATGGCTGAAATTCTAGAATTAGTCAAATCTCGATTTGCATATTAAAACGCAGTTGGCTTGCTAAGTCATATGATGGTGGAAAACACCTGAAAATTTAATTATAGCTGTTGACTCGTAAATTTACCCTTGTATATCTTTTTTCCCAGCCCTCTATATTTTCATACCTTTGGGTGTTGAAAAAAACAATAGTAAACTTATGAGTAACCAATAAAATCAGGTTTTCAGGTGTTTCCCACCAATATCTGTTTGATCGCGTTTTAATATGCGAATTCAGTCTTAACTAGCTTTGAAATTTCAGGCGTGAACTGGATGAGAATAATGTCTGTGCTGCCACCTAACGGTCTGTTTGTGCCGTCTCGACTTTTAGTTCATTAACAAAGATTGGACTACTCCAGCTACCAACACACCTTGTTAAATTATGCTCAAGTATTAGAATCTGTATGTCTTGTTAGATGTAGTAGATGTACTTAAATATGCATTTACTCTCAAAAGGAAATTTTCTTTATAAAGATTTTAATTAAATTATATTCTACCCTGTAAATGAATCATTTGAGTTATTATCGTTTTATATTAATTTATAAAAACGATTCTTATTTAAAGTCTAAATTATGCCAACGGCACATATATGTTAAATAATGCTATAATAACTCTTAACCGCAAGCTACTTTTATTAAATTAAAAATATAAGTAACAACAAACGTAGGTAAATAGAATTAAAAACTTTATTGGAAAAAGTAAAGTGCATGCTTCCCTGATGAAATTATTAAAAGACTGTTTTAATACATTTCATATGTCATAATTTTCGTTTATTTAAAAACATTTTACATGAACTAATCGTTCTTCAAAAAATTATTTTTAATAAAGATGTTATGAAACGAGACATTTTTTATGTTACTTTATCGATCTTAACCTTTCGAAATACATTGTGAAATTATTAAACTTATTTATTTCAGAAAAAAGCCCATAATAACATTCCAGAAAAACTCCTTTTTAACAAAGTGTAAAATTAGTTTTTCTCCTTTGAAGATATTTTTATAAATGGAGTATGTCGATATTAGGTTCTAAAAGCTAATTCAAATTTTCTTGTATGTTGTTCAGAGAATTTTTCAAACTAAGCAATAATGTTAATAAAATAATATTTACGCAGATTAAAGTAAAAGTATTAATTTTAGGACTTTTCAATTACTTCTAGAAATTCTGCTTACACTGTTTAAAAATATCTATAAAAATACAGAAAAAAAATCAAGACTCTCTGTAAACTTAAATACATTTATATCTTTACGATTTTTTTAAATTTAAAATAAACACTTTTAAAATTCTTTTGAAATTTTATTAGAAATATTAAAAAAGAAAATTTAGTTCAAAGATTGATTAAAAAATTGGAATAATTTAGAAAGGGAAACATCATCTCATTGGAGTTAGTGAGGATTTTGCCCCAATGAATTATAAAAGAATACTTCCTACTCAGTAGCATCCGATTCTATAGTTTAATAAGTAAGGTATACTTAGTTCCGCTATTAAGCGATCTGGGGTTCAATACTTGAAGGCTAGGAACATATTCTATTAAAGATTATGATACAGCAGTTCAAATTTGCTCGAAAAATTTAGATTCTTTGAAGCTCACAGAAGATTGAGGGATTTACTAATTTAAAAAAAATAAAATTAATATCATTAAAATGTAATTTACAGTGTCTTGTATATTTTTAATTATGTTAAATTGCAGAGTCATTTCTAAATTTACCGAACAATATCTGTATTATTTAACCAAATCTCTGTTTTTCGAATCCCTGAAAATTTAAACAAGGCTTAAGATAATGGATTACCCGTAGATTCTCTGTAATTTAAGAATTTTTTTTCTAATGCAACACAAAAAATCCCTGTCGCCTTGGCCTACAGGCGGAGGTAGATTTCGAAGAGGGCTCATTTCAACAACAAAAAATAAAATAAAATTAGAGATACACTTAGTTTAACAACTTTTTTTGGCCGATTTTGAAAATTTTTTAATTTCGTTTTTCTGTAAGAATCACCTTAAGCAAAAATCGGCTCAAATTCCCATTTTGACAACATATTTTGAAATATATTCTAACTTTATTAAAAGATCGACCAATACAGCACATAGTTTCTAAATAACAAAAAATTGTCAATTCAATGCGTTTGGGAGCAAAATTAAATTAAAAATGAGCCGTAAAATAACGAGTTTGTTATTTGAATGCATCCTCAATTCTTTAATCATGATCGCTTTGGGAAATTTTGTGCGAAGTGCCCACTTTGACAGCATTTTTAAAAATATATTAACCCTTTATCAAAAAACTGACCAATACGGCACACTATGCAGTTCCTAAATAAGAGAACGTGTCAATTGGATGAGTTTGAGAGCAAAAATGGATTTAAAAACTGGTCAGAAAAAACGCAATTTGTTATTTGAATATTGCCTCAAATTCTCAATCACGATTACTTCGAGAAATTCTGTTCAAAACACCCTTTTTGGTAGCCTTTTTTGAAATATATTCTGTCTTTATCGAAAAAACTGCCCAATGCGTCACATTATATAGTTCCTAAATAAGAGGATCTGATATTTGGATGCTTTTAAAATGAAAAATGAATCTAAAACTGGGAATATAAGCTGTTTGGATTTGGGGTTTTTTCTCCAAATCCTATTTTTGTTTAATTTATTTTGCTATAAGAATTGGTCCAATAAAAAACTTGTCAATATAAAAGTTTAGACATTATTGAGAAGATGTAAAATAAATTTAATTAGATTTGATAGTTTAAGCATTGACGAAGTTATGGATTTTTGTCTTTTTTCACCTTCCCTTTCTGTTTTCTGATTTTAATTTTTTTTCATCGGTAAAAAATAGTCCTATCAAAAACTTGTAAGTTCAAAAGTTTTAGATAATTTTAAAAACATTTATAAAATATTTAGTTTGATTTGATATCTTGAGAATTGACGAAGTTATGAATTTTTTTCTCCCCAAAACCCTTTTTTTTCGCCCCTTGAGTCCATTTTTAACTTTATCAAAAATCTGTCATATATAAACTTTTGGCCAAGTTTTAAGAAGTAATATAAACTTTAAAGCCGATTCTATATATATTTTAATTAAGAAGTTATGGCATTTTTTCTGTTTTCACAAAAACTTTCCCTATTTCCACCCTCTGGTCCGATTTTGCCCATTAGCGAACTTAGCCGAGATTTTATACCCCTTGATTTTATGTATCAGTTTGGAAAAGATTGGATCAAAATTAAAGAAGCTATCGTGTCCATAAAAAGTGATGTAGACCGATAGATAGATAGATATATAAACATTTTTACTGATGGTAGTTTTGGGGTCTACATGACATGATCGGCGTAGATCTGCAATTTTTTTTCAGAAATTCCAACATGGGAGCGACAGCAATAGGTAGTATTTCATACGAAATCTACCTAAAAATGAATACAATGAATAACATTGACGTAAACTTTAATATGCAAGGTGTAAAGATAAAAAGTAAAAAAAAAAATCTTCAAAAAAATTCAATATAAATTTTTAAAATTATGCTTAACCTTATGAGTGAAATTCGTGTTTTTTACCAAAATAATAATAATAATAATAGTAATAATAATAATAATAATTATTATTATTATTATTATACGTTCATTTGGCGTCAGAGATCATACTGAATTTTTTAAGAATTATTATTTTCAAATTCAGACAAAAAAAAAAGATGTTTTGATAGTTGTATTTTTTTAATTGCCTTGTTATTTTTATACATTGAAGTAAATCATATTTAATGAACAATCTGCAATTTTGAAGCCCTGAAAAAATTTCCTCTTTTCTATAGAAATACCCTATTATACTCAGTCTGTATCGGCTGAGTCTAACATTACGCAGGCGATCAGCAGTTTTTATGCAAGTCAATCTAACATGCGATAAACACAGGATCGATTGCGCCTGACTAAGCGGAACTTGATTCCAATAACACTCGAAACACGCACAATCAACTACTGACAAGTGCCAGATCGATTGCACAGGTACAAAGACTGACCCGCTACCCCCACCCCTCCCTTTACGTAGTGTAACAGAAACCTACTGCACGATCTAAAAATAGAAAGTCACGTGATCAGCAGGCTGAAAAATTGGACACAGGTTACGCAGGCGTGACGTCATTCTGGACGTTTCAAAGGTGACTTGGACGTTGGACGTCTTACAGCTAAGGTAATACTTTGCTTAGTTGGAAGAGAGGACCAAGCCGCTATCAGATTTTCTAAACGTCCAAGATGGCGGCCATTTATATATGGGTCGACCAGGGGATCTAAAATCCAAAATGGCGTCGGTACAAAGTACAACACGAACGCCAAAATAGTATTTAAAGGCTGAAAATTAAAATTTTTCGTTAATTAAAAAAACACACATACAAATTTTAAGTTGCAAAGTGCTAATGCACGCATTTATTAAAAAAATATCACAAAAGAAAAAAATATATATAGACCGGGCGGCGGCGACACGAATAACTACGTCATCGACGTAGGGATGAAATCATGATGTAGGACAAGATTATTAGGTGTATATTAAGGAATGACTGGTCTGCCTCGTCATTTCTTGGTACGATATGAGTAACAGCGGGCGCCAACTGGCCATTTTGGCGTCACTTTCACGTCATCGAGTTACGGGATGAAATTGGTGCCAAATTAAAGCTAAAATAAAGTATTTTAAGAATATTTCGGTCTGCCTGCGCATATCCTGGTACAAACCCTCGGCAGACTGATATTTATAACAAAAAATGACGTTATAATGTAAAATTCAATATGACTACGTCATCGAGTTACGGGAAAAAATCATGATGTAGGATAAGATTATTAGGGGTAGATTAAGGAATGACTGGTCTGCCTCGTCATTTCTCGGTACGATATGAGTAACAGAGGGCGCCAGTTCGCCATTTTGGCGTCACTTTCACGTCATCGAGTTACGGGATGAAATTGGTACCAAATTAAAGGTAAAATAAAGTATTTTAAGAATATCTCGGTCTGCACGAACATATCCTGGTACAACGGAAATTGGTAGACTGAAATTTAAAACAAATTATGCTTCATACTCTACAATACAAAATCTAAAGACGTATTTCACATTACTTAACTTCGCACTTGACTTTTACGCTAGTTTAATGGTTTAAGAAAAGATTCTTATTAGTAAGCGAGAAAACGTCCGATTCGGCATACGATGAATTGTATCGTATATTATGACGCTTTTTTGTTATAAATTTCAGTCTGCCGATGGTTTGTACCAGGATATGCGCAGACAGACCGAAATATTCTTAAAATACTTTATTTTAGCTTTAATTCGGCACCAATTTCATCCCGTAACTCGATGACGTGAAAGTGACGCCAAAATGGCAAGTTGGCGCCCGCTGTTATTCATATCATACCAAGAAATGACGAGGCAGACCAGTCATTCCTTAATCTACACCCAATAATCTTGTCCTACATTATGATTTCAAAACGTAACTCGATGACGTAGTCATATTGAATTTTACATTGTAACATCATTTTTTGCTATAAATTTCAGTCGGCCGAGGGTTTGTACCAGGATATGCGCAGGCTGACCGAAATATTCTTAAAATACTTTATTTTAGCTTTAATTTGGCACCAATTTCATCCCGTAACTCGATGACGTGAAAGTGACGCCAAAATGGCGAGTTGGCGCCCGCTGTTACTCATATCGTACCAAGAAATGACGAGGCAGACCAGTCATTCCTTAATCTACACCATATAATCTTGTCCTACATTATGATTTCATCCCGTAACTCGATGACGTAGTCATATTGAATTTTACATTGTAACATCATTTTTTGTTATAAATTTCAGTCTGCCGAGGGTTTGTACCAGGATATGCGCAGGCTGACCGAAATATTCTTAAAATACTTTATTTTAGCTTTAATTTGGCACCAATTTCATCCCGTAACTCGATGTCGTGAAAGTGATGCCAAAATGGCGAGTTGGCGCCCGCTGTTACTCATATCGTACCAAGAAATGACGAGGCAGACTAGTCATTCCTTAATCTACACCCAATAATCTTGTCCTACATCATGATTTCATCCCGTAAGTCGATGACGTAGTCATTTGTATCGCCGCCGCCCGCTCTAATATGTATAAAATAAAAAAAGATTAATATTAAATAGGTGTATAAGGGTCAATCCAGATCAAACCAACCAATGGACAAAATTTCAGGTCTTTGGATTTTGTTAATTTTTGGCTCAGATGTTGTACAAAAATAGTAGATAAAAAATGCAAATTTGCATATTTTTTTAACCATTTGTTTTTGAGTTATTAATTTTTGAAATTTTAAAAATTTAATGAAATTTGTATTTTTTGGTGTTCTTTACCCCACTAAAAAAAATCTGTAGAAAATCTATAGCTTTTTGGCCCAAAATCTGTGTGAAATCCGAAGGTATTTGGCCCATTATGCAGATATTTTTAAGAATATCTTAAAAAATTCTGCAGATATTTTAAAGATAAAACTAAGTCTGCAAATTTTCTTCAAATTTCTGTAGAATTTCTGTAGAAAGTGGCGATTTCTTCAGATAATCTTAAGATTATTTTTAGTGGGGTAATTTGCTGTAACTTGGGAACTATTTGGCCTAAAGAGTTGAAATTTAAGTCATTGTTTTCATTTTTTTAAGCTGTTTCATAGGATATATAACATGACCAAATTATTTTTAAAAAAATATTTTTTATGTAAAAAATTTATATAAAATTTTAAAAAATTCAAAATTGGAATTTTTGATTTTGTTTTAAAAAATATATTTACCACCCTTTTAGCAACTTTTGTGCCAAATTTCATGATGGAACTCTTATGGTATCATAAAGAAAAAAATTATTTTCTATATCAGTGATCGGCCAATTTCTGTAAAAAAATCTCATATTTTGTTAAAAAGCAAATTCACTATAAAAGGTAGTCTATTTTTGTTTCCAATGTTCATATTTCTCATTCATGCAAGTCAAGTTCAATTATTAAATAAAATTTTAGTATATAATTCGCTAGGTTTTATTATTTTGTTAAACACATAACAGTAAAAATTAAAAGTAATCAAGATAATTAATATTTTGCGTAATTGACAAGCTAAATACATTTTAATTTTTTTTTTTTTTTGGAATTTAAATAGAATGTTTTTTTAATTATTCTTAATTTAATATTACTTTTAATTAAATTTTGTTTAAAAAATGAATAAATTGGTAATAAATGAATTAACGAAAGAAAATCTCAAAGAAGTGTTCAACAATACAAATTATGCTCCTGAAGTTGAATGCTTTAACAATCACAATGAGTCACACTCAAACAGTAACATGTTTGTTTTCTGCTGAAACCTGCATACCTTTCCTACAAGGCTTTTGAAATCGCCAGTGTTCTCTAAGATCTTTTGTAGTGGCACACTATCTCAAGTCTGTTTGTTTATAACTTGAGAACTGCTGTTTGTTTATAACTTGTATTGTACAATTTAGTTTTTTTTTTATTACTATTATTTCATTGAGTTGAATGCGGATTTGTGTTATAAAATATTAAAAGGGAAGTGGCTTTAAACTGAAAATGGATAAAAAATGAAATAAATTTTGTTGTCATCCATTCAAAAAGCAAGAACACTAGGTCAGTAAAAATTTAAGAAATGTTACATTGTGGATGACAACATTAAAATATGGCATTGAAAAAGGCGTGAAAATCTGCACTCATTGCCGCTTACAATTAGGTAAGAAAAAGTATCCCTCAAATTGTGGAAATGACATTGATACTAATTTTTCAGACATTCCAAATGATGACAATCCAAAACCAGGTTGTAAGGATGACCCTGAATTCATGGATGTGAAATCTGGTTTTGATAATTTGAATGCATCATTAACATCTATTGGAGAGTCACATATTATTAAAAGTAAATGTAAAAGTAGTAAAAGGTACTTCTTTGAAGAAATTGTGGGGTATGTTGCTTGTGTCTGTGAGAATGAGTGGTGAGTGGCATGTGTTTTCACAAAAGATCAGGTCGAAGAAGATGTTAAAGTTTATTTCCTTCATCCAAGCGGACCATCTCTGTCATTCACTTATCCTAGAAAATCAGACATTTTGACAATACCAAAATACTTTATTTTATGCAAGCTACATCCAATCACTGCAACAGGCAGAACATCACAGTACCCAAAGAAATTGAGCTCCACTGTGCCAAACTGAGTACGTAATTTGTTAAGAAAAAAGATTTATTTATTAAATATCTAAAATTTATTATTTGTCTTTTAATAAAACAAACTATTCTTAAAGTTTTCCAATTTTTATTTGCTTCCATGTAAGTAACATTTCGGGCTAAACTGTGCAGCATACCTTAAAGTATTTTTTATTACAGATTTACATGAACATTGATACAGAAAATATTTTTTTTCTGTATGACACCATAGAAGTTCCATCATAAAATTTGGCATAAAAGTTGCTAACAGGGTATTAAACATAATATAATTTTTTCAAAAAAATCAAAAATTCCAATTTTGAATTTTTTAAAAATTTATATAATTTTTTTACAAAAATAATTAAAAAAATTAAGTAATTTGGTCATGTTATATATCTTATGAAACACCATAAAAAATTGAAAAAAATGATGCAAATTTTAATTCTCTAGATCAAATAGTTTGGAAGTTATAGCCGATTAAAGATTACAAGACTATACAAATTTTGTAAAATTTTCAAAACTTCAAAAATTTATAACTTTAAAACGAATTGTCGAAAAAACATTTAACTTCACAGTTTTAATCTCATAAGTAAGTACAATAAACTGGTAAAAAAAAAACAATCTAAAACATTAACATAAAAAAATATTTTTTTATAGGTTGATTTCACATGGAATTACTCATAAACATAATTTTTTTCCGGAAAAAAGCAGGCTTGAGTCGAATAATAAAAAGCAAGCTTTGAGTGTAATACAATAGAAAAGAAGCAGGCTTTCAGTGGAAATTGAAACAATACCAACAGGCGCACCTCATCTCTAAGGCTCATTTCGGACGCTTTGGGCTCGACTCAAATTCATCCTCACTATCTCCATAGGCGCCAGGGCTTGACTCAGATCGCCAGTGGGAACAACCAGGCTTACCAGACATCTCAGGACTGGGAACTAGAGTTATTTCAAAAAAGCGAAACAGTTAAGTGAATATATATATATATATATATATATATATATATATATATCAAGCAATAGTGAAATATTTGTACAAAAACATGGAAAAGAGAAAGAAGTGGGGCCTCATTAATTTTAAGCAAAAAAATAACAAAAGTTAAAAGAAAAGCAATCTCCATTATCACAATTTTCTTCTAAGAGAAAATGAAGCATACTATTTCTCTCTCGGAAGAGGCAACAAAAAAGATTTATTTCATTTTCTCTCATAAGGAAAAAACACAGAAATAGGAACGAGAAATGGGCTTTTTCCTTTTCTGTTTGGGAAGAAATGTTATCATCGACATCGTTTATTTGAAAAATTTGTCATTTTTTTTTAAATAAAAATATCACGAGGCCCCACTTTTTTTTCGTTTCCATGTTTTTGTACATATATTCACGTACTGCGAGACGTATTTTTTTATTTAACTGTGACGCTTATTTAAAATAACATTACTTTAAATCTTGCAGATTTTGAAAATTTTGAATATTTAACAGGTTATAGCTACTAACAGCAACAATATATCTATGCAGTACTATATTATTTAGCTTGACCTACTAGTGCTCTTTCATATTCTATAAGAAAAAGTTTGGGGTACTATTGCTTAAATAAGATATTAAGTGCGGAGAATGGACAAAAACGTCATTTTGACTGTAGTTTGTGTCAACTTAACAATGTAAAGTAACAACTCCCCATGGAAACAAATAAATTTCAAAAAGTAGGTATGGTTATACTAACAGTTTATGCCAAAAGAATTTTGGGATGATGTTGCTTACGAGAAATATAATGCTTTCTCTAAACATACCAGCATTTTACGTTTCACGAAAAATGGCATTCACAACCTTGAAATTTGACATTTTTTATGAAAAAGAGTAATTTTTTTCAGGGCTTCAAAATTACAGATTATTCATCTAATATGATCTACTTCAACATATAAAAAAATCAAGTAAATCAAAAAATACAATTGTCACACTTTGACTGATTTTCAAAATAAAGGCTCTTAAGCAATCATATTGATTAAGTACCCAATGCCGGGCTGCAACAGCTTTGTTAATATTGTCTTATTTTGTAGAATATTTTATTACCTAATGTCTTTGTTGTTGTTTTATAAACTTTACTTCTATAACACTCATTTATATCTTGTATATATATCATTCTGACCTCTGTCACGCGTATTGGCGAGCTCAGTTTCCGCTGAAATTTGTATATGTTGCAGCCAATACCCGAAATTGGCCAATTCTAGAACTGGTCGGCCAATTCCCGAATTGGCCAGCAACGTTAAAAAATGATTGGCCAATTCAAGAATTGGCCAGCCAATTCGCGAACTGGCCAGATGCGACTGGCCAATTCGCGAAATAGATATAAGTACTCTGCTTAATAATTTCTAACATAGTTGAAAGTGTTTATGAATTCAAATAGTCTAGACATCAGCCTGTCCGTGATCTAACTCGAGTAAAGTTTCCGGTTAACTTGTAATTGTCATCGTATTTGGTTTATCAATTAATTTCGAATTTGAAAGGGAATTGTGTACTATTTTTGGTTAATTTAGTTGGGTACACAAAAATATTTCTTTTCAATATAATCAATGGAAATCTTCTTTACTGTACATTTTAATGTTACATTATCTTAATTACAAAAAAATATGTACCTAAACATCATAGTTCGGATGTTGGCCAAGGCTTCCCGGCCTGTTCGCGAATTGGCCGGCCAAAACCCGAAATACGCTATTCATTTCATGTATTTCGGGTTTTGGCCAGGAAGCTTGGCCAGTTCGGGTATTGGCTAGCCAGTTCTAGAATTGGCCAGGTTCCGGGTATTGGCCGCAACATGTATAATTTTAGACGTCAATAAATGGGACCGTCAAGGTTTTCCATGCTCTACAGACTCAATCCGTAGTCTGGGCTCTCTCTCTTGGATACTAAAAATAAAAACAATCAAAATATAAATTTCAAGCTTTTTTTCTCTGACAGAAAACGGGAAGTGATTTACTAAATTTATAAAAAAAATGTACAATTTTTTATCACTTTCTTTTTTATGGTATGGTAGCAAGAAATAATAAATAAAACGTTAACGTGAACACTCACGTTATTTTTTTTATTCGTTTTAAAATTAGTTGGTGTTAACCATATTTAAAAAATTTTATATTTTACATTTACGTTCTACATTTTGGATGGTTAGAGAAAAGATAAACATGCGTTTTCTTCACGATCTACTGTGTTCCTGGTGTTGATTTTGACTCCTAAGATCGAATCGTGAAGATCATAGATTTGCACGTGGGACATCTCTTGGTAGAATTTCTTTCAAGGCGAACTGGCTTGTATTTACATGACATCCGAAGAAATTAACCAAAGCTCCGGACAGTCAACTTTATCTTTTTTTTTTTTGTATTAAAACCTAAATCATCACCAATACAGCAATCGCTTAGTTCAAATTAGCGTACATAAACAGCTTTGTGAAAACAGTTTTAGTATTTTAGTATAATCAAATTTACGTACTTTTTTCACTTCTCAATGTAATTTTTAGAAAACAAAATGTATCTTTTGAATGGGTAGAAGGAAGAATCGAACTGACAGTTTTCCAATCACTGGACTGCGGCTATAAAATTTTATATTTGCCTTTCGACATGAACATTTAAAAAAGAATTTGGAGTTCGAAAATAAATAAATAAATAGACTCAGTACAATTGCATAAACAATTGGGGAAAACATACTTCCTTCATGCAATGAATAGCAAATATTTTATCGGCCGATTTTTTTTCATTTCATTATAAACAATATTTCGCATTAAGCGTGTTCCTTTTAAAAAGACTTGAATCAGAGTAAGTACTTATACAACTAGACAGAACAACTTCTACACAACAACAGTTCGTGTTAAAATAAGTTCGCATTATGCTTGTTCGTATTAATGACGTTCCACAGTATATGTTATTTAAATATATATTTTTTAATTTCTATGCTGAATTATGAACGTACGATTATAATTTAATTAAGATAAAACTATTAATTAAATAAAGGGTATTGTTCGGAATGAATTTACAATATTTTTTAGTGTTTCATTCTGCTCACGAATTCCTACATGCATCAAAACTATACTTTTTGTGTATGTGTGTGCTCCTGTCTGTCTGTCCGCGACACAGATTGCTCTCAGAAACATTATATGCTTAAAAAATTGCATGTTTATAGTTGCCTGAATGTCTTCGATCAAAGGATAAATCGTAATATAAAAAAATCTCTAAATGAACACAAGTCATTATATAATTTGTGTAAGTTGATAAGTAATGCGTATTTTTTTTTTAAACCAGTCAGAAATTTTTCATTTTATAAAAAATATTCGATTTTTTAAAAGAAAAACAAATGTTTTCGCATTATTTAAACGGTTGTCTTTCAAAAAATGTATGTCTTTTTTCATTAATTATCATTACTTTATGTACGATTTTTATGTCTATATAATTAGTACAATAGTTTTGTATAATAATTTTGCATAATAGTTTTGTATAATAGTTAATAATTATAGCTATAACGTGTCTTCTAATTATTGCTGAACGAAAAGAAAGGCATTTTTGGAATCTAGATGTTTGAAATTTAATTTAAAATACACTGTAAAAAAAAGGGTCGATCTACTAAAAAAGCTTTAGTGATCCTTGTAATTAATAAAAAATTTTTAGTAATCTTAGTCGGTTACAAGAAAATCTGTAAGAATTACTAGAAAAAAGTTAGCAACGAAGAGAGTTAATAGTTTTATATTTTAAATAACTATTACTAAAACTCACTTGGTGTGGCCTGGATAGCATAGTGGTTATAGTAACGGACTCCAGACTAAAATGTCCCGGGTTCGATAATGGCCGCCGCCAAAATACGCCCCGAATGTATGTAGTGTAAGTACTCGTTAGTAAACGGATTATGGAAATCCTGTCGGAGCAGTTAGCGATATTTGGTGCTGCCATCTATTGCAGTTTTGCCGAAAATCTTCCGCTTCAGAACTCTGGATGCAGCTCGAAGGAACCTCCTGCCCTTCGGGCGCACGTAATGGTTATTAAAAATAATTTTGGAGCTATTACTAAAATTTGCTTGATGGCTCATACTAAAAATTTTTAAGTTAGTTATACAAAAAATTCTTTTGTTCAGTTTACAAAAAAAATGCTTGTTTCACTTGCAAAAAAAAAAAGTTTGTAATGGATACTAAAAAATTCTGTGGAATACAAAATTACTAAAAAATTTTTAGTAACCTCTTGAATTTTTTTTTTTACAATGTAATAAAACCAAAATCAAATTTTTTTCTCAAAAACAGTGATTTGTTGATAGGCACATAGTGAACGACTTTAATAATCGTATATTAACATTGTATATTTATTAAATAATTGTTAAAGGATTTTGAATGAATTCTTAAATAAAACCCTTAGAGTGATATGGGACGACACTTACACATTTCCTTAGTAGAATTCTTATTTTTTTAATGTTTCATTATTGTTCTATCACAGCCAATTGGAGTATTTTGGCGAACATGATTTGACGCATGTTTAAGTCCATTATTATTATTATAACTCGTACGTACATAAATTCAATCATGGACAATATTATGCGATTCATAGTCTTTGATTAGCCAAAAGAAAAATGTATAAAAACTATTTTATTAATTTATAAGTGGTTTCTACAAATTGGTGTATTTGAATGGAAAATTGTGAACTTAATTTTTCAAATTCTAGTATATCATGAACTAAGTGAAAAAATAATTACAAAATTCAGTTTTTGAATACAAAAATCAAGTTAAAATAAACTAGTCAGAGTAGCAATCTCAAATTTTTTTTCTATCTCATAAATGTTAAAACTTTGAAATTGCCTATCACAGTACCAAAAATAAATGGCAATCTTTATCCAACGTGAGGATTCTAATGGCATAAAAATTCCGTGCATTAGTACTTGAAATAGGACTATTGAAAATAAAGGGGGGAATGCAGAATAAAGCGCTACTTATAGTGTGATTTACACCAAAACATAATCAGCAATAATGTTTATCAAGGTGAACTTGAATCAGAAGATTCATAAAAATTCTTACATCCCTCAGTCGGTGAGTTTCAAAACTGGCTATCTCCATAAACCGCTAGTAGGTGCTTCTGCTTCCCCCTACAATAAGTAAATTTATGTTGATTAGATTAACGTTATCGTTTTTTCAGTCACCTGTGACTCCCCTCCCTTTGTTTATAGAAGGATTCAAATAATTTAGTTTCATGATTCCTGCAATTCTGGAACAAATCGTTTAAGAAGTGTCTCCTAATTAATCAAGTAAGAGGTAAAATGACTCTGCGACGTGAATAGGACAAAGCCAAAATTCAAAGGTAACTTTTACACCTTGTGAATATCAAGGTCGAATTAACATTTTATGACGTCTAAGCCAAAACCCTTTTCTGTACTCTCTCCACCCTTTCTATTCATAAAACTGTAAATGATTTTTTTTCTGAAAATTTTAATAATGTTTAAACGTATTTAACTAATTAATAAAATATTCTTCCATTTAATATTTTTTTTATATAAATTTTAGTATTATTAGGATTTCAATAAGTAATGAATGGACTTTTGTTATACTTAAAATCTGAGAGAATTTGGTATTGGTGCACTGAAAAGTAGAAAGAAATGTTTTAAATGTTATTGTTAAAATTTGTTACAAATTCATTTTTTATTTAATATTTTTCGCTAAAGTTTTAAATTGTCCTTGTTTGTTTAAATTTAAATGTATTAAAGTTCTTAACTTTGCTTCACTATCTAAACCAACATATGGCCCTAGGGCATATCTTAGGTTGGCTTTACTAATAATGTGCCTGGTGGTAATATAATACATAATGAATTGATATTTTAATAACATCATAGTTAGCATATTTTCATTAATTTCATCATGGCTCCCAGCATAATGTAATGACACGGCCATTATGGTTCAGCACGCGATAGCGAAGCGCTTATTTTCATCTCCAGTGATTTCCTAGTATTTTGAAGTTCCTGATTCAAACATTTGGGATTATTTATGCTACATTTTCATAACTTCTGGCATTATTTTGTTGCAGGTACTGCCCTACTACAAATTAGACAAATTATAGCTGTGGGGACTCTTCAAAAACTCACTAATCCTCTTTTCTTTTCAATGCTTCTGTTTGTGAAATAAAATTTAGATGAAAAAAGCGTTTTGTGTGTTTGCTGCTCCTAAGAATCTAATGTTACGTTTATGTTAGCGAAAACTGATTTCTGGTTTGTTGCAAAAACTGCCAAATCCAAAGTAAGCGTGAGAAGCGTAAGAACGTGGACACATACAAAACAGAAACTTAAATAACCCCCTTTCTTCATGTAGCCCTACCACCTTATTTCGTTTCTTCAAATATACTGTCCTAATGACTATATAATAAAGAGTTTCGGTTCCAATCTAATTTTGGCTAAGTGTGGTAAAACACCAGCTTTTTCTCTAAATTGTATTAGTTGAAGATGGCCAGTTTTGCAACTAAACGGCACAAATGATTTTTCTCGTAAAGGTACACAATGAAAAATACAGTTTCCAGAAAACGAAAATTAAGATTTTGATACAACACAAAAAAATACGTATAAAGTTTACAATTTTATAGGATGTCATATTTGTAGGTGTTCATATATTTATGTATATGTTACATGAGATATATTTGTGCATTAAAATGCATTGTTTACTTTCCTGTGGCTCTTTAAATGGCCCTTTCCGGGTACAAAAAGTTCATTTCCGGTTTATATTTTGAGGCATCATTTTCGCTGAGCCAAAAGTAAAAGATAAATAAAAAAAATTTCACACACACACACACACACACACACACAAAAAAAAAAAAAAAAAAAAAAAAAAAAAAAAAAAAAAACAGCGATTTGAGTATGCAATACACGTATACTTACATTTTCCGTGCTGGGTGAAATACAGTTTTATTAATTTGTAAAATATTTATATCCATATTAATTATACATAACTTTGGAAAACTGAAACATGCACATTATTTATAAACAATTTAAAGTATAAGTATAATCTGAAAAAAAAATAGGTAATTAATAACTAAATGAAAAAATATATACATAAAAAAGTAGGTGATGGAAAATAGAATGAAACTTTTTTTGTTTAAGCTACAAAGGTTAATAATTAAATATCTTAATTATGCACTAAGAACAAGTTTTATATAAATATTTTTATAGTTTTTCGATTTTTTTACAAAAAACAGTGATAATTATGTAAAAACATTATTTTTTTAAATTCAATATATCTATAACAAAGTACCAAGTTATAATTAATCAGGTTAAAAAATAAAATACTTTTATCTATTTCTAAAAAAAGCTTACATCAGCAGACCATTATAAATAAATAGGGTCCATTATAAATAAGACTACTATAAATTATGAACCATCATAAACCATTATAAATAAATTTTATGGGATTAAAAAAAGTTTTATAATTAATTACATGATATGACTCCAAGAAAAAATAAAAGAAAACTTATATTTCGTTATTGATAAGAACATATTGCTTTGATGGGAAACTAAAACATGATCAAATAATAAAATGCTTTGCGTATTATGTGAAGGTAAATTACCATTAATTTAAAAATAAAACTTAAGTATAGCCATTACGGAAAATAAATATTTACTTTCCATTTTATTATTAAACAGAATTAAAATTGTCCAAAATTTCGTTCATTAATTTAATATACCGCAATCCGCAATGCTCATAAATTTATTTTTCCTTTAATAAAAAGCTGAATTTTCTCTTAATTTTTGAATTTTTAAACTCTTTAATAATTTTCTGGAGTATGATAAAATTATTGATGTATTCAAAGTTTGTTTAGGTTTGTATGTAAAAAGTAAAATGCAAGAGATAGTAAAAATTTTAAACTATTATTATGGAGTGAATAAACTACACTAAACAAGCAGTTGGGGAAAGACAGTAAATTGACGCCCCCATCTACACTAATATGTTAAAAAAAAGTCTGAATAAATAATGATTGAAGATAACCACTACTATACTATTGAAATATTATTTATAAAAAGGGTGATGTAGCCGAATTGGACCACTTCTTATGTTGCGGTGTAATTCACTTTATTTTTCGAATGTCAGCAGAATATCATACGCGTCAATCTATTCATCGATTAACTAAATAAATCTATAGAATAATTTATTTTTTTAAATCTTAAGTTTTATTTCAACTTGAAAAATTTGCCAAAAGTAGTCCAAATTCAGCAACGATCGCTAAGTTGGAGCGCCAATTTCCTAAATTGGTATAGGCAGTATTAGATTGTTTTAATTAATAGGGAATATAAGTAATTTTATAAAAAAAGTTTGCGATAAATGAAACAATAAAGCAACACAATAGCAATAAAATATAATAGAATCAACTGTCTGAAAGTAAGAGTCTTTTTTTGTATATTCAAACTTTAAATCAAAGTTAATAAGTAATTATGAATTGAAATTACGGAACTGAATGTCAGTTATTTAAATATCATGTGAAAAGTGATGCGAGAAATTCACGTGAATTGCTTTTGTTCGTTTTTTTTTTTTTTTTTTTTTTTTTTTTTTTTTTTCTAGTAGACACAACATCACACCATATATGTCAATATATGGTTGAACACTAAATCATTTCTGTTATTTAATTTCTCTTACATATTTGGTAAATTCATTAATATCTTGATTTCTATTTTTAGATTCTGATTTATTAGACATCTTATTTTAACACAGAAAATGTCTTTAATACATGTCTGTAGTTCTTCCCTTCAGTCATTTTCTTTTTAATTGAATTACGTTTATTTTTTCAAAACTGATGTTCCGGTTTCATTTTTTATTCCAGTGAACACAATATCGAACTATATATGTCAATATGAACACTAAATAATTTCTGATATTTTATTTTTCTTACAAAGTTGGCAAAATCATTAATGTCTTGATTTTTACTTTTACATTCTGATTTATTAGACATTTTATTTTAAACTGAAATTTTCTTCAACATGTGTCTGTAGTTCTTCCCTACAATCCGATTATTTCCAATACAATTACGACTATTTTTTCAAAATTGATGTTGCAATCGCTTTGTATTATTCCAATTGTTCCAATTATTTTGTAATATTCGCTGGATTTAGCTATTATATTTTTAATAGTTCTACATGTAACACATATATGTCAAATTTCATTTTTGAAAATACCTAAAATGTCATATATAAACAAATTTCTAATTAAATTTCTTTAAAATGTTTGAAGGAATACCTAAACAAAGATTTGTAAAATTTACACAGAAAAAAAAAACATTTAACAATTATTTACAGCTCCAAGAATTTTTTAATATTGTGTTAAATTCCAACAAAATTGAACTACTGATAAAGATCTAATCAGATAAAAAAAAGACACATTTGAATATATAGATCTTTTTTCAAAAATGAAGTGTTTTCCATTCTGAAAAAAATATAAGAATGAGCTAATAAATGAAAAAAATCTTGAGGCGCTTTTTTTTTTGAACCGCCATCTTTGATGGAAGTTTCCTTCTGATAGAAAGGATTTCAGTTTACTAAAAAAGGCATCCTTTCCTGCAACTAATTACTTGTTATTTAATTTTGAATGCATTTTAAATTAGATATTATGGTAAAATCATAGAGTGAACTTAATCACATATACTAATTATTTATCAGGTCATTTATTGGTAATATGAATCAACTAATGGGAAATTCTATGAAAGAAATTTCTTCCACTTTTATAGTTTATTTATTCAATTATTCTTAGAATACACGGAAAAGTTTATACTAATATATGTATATATATATATATATATATATTTCATATAACGTAGCACGTGTAATGAATTATCCTCAATAATAGGGTTTGCTGTACGGTGAATATAAATTTTATGAATATTTCAGAGAATCAGCAATTAAGTGAACATTATTAATTTTATTATATTTACAGAATTCGTTATATAAAACAAACCTTACTATAAAATGAAATGGTATTTTTGGTTCACCATTAGCCTCTAGTTATATCTCGTTTTTCGGTAATTTAGACAAAAGCAAAATGTAACTAGGGTATTAAATTTTAAGATTGTTGACTATCTATAATTAAATGTTTCATAGCTACGATCAAAATAGTAAATATTCACCAATTAGAATTTCTTTAATAACATTAATTTACAAAGGTGCATTTATTGAAATTTAAGTATACATAAAGTTGTTTAATAGTGCAGTTAAGATGGAAGTTTTTTTTTTCTTTCTTTAGGAAGCGCGTAAAGGGTAAAAAAGAAGTATAATGTATCCAAATGAGTGACAAAGCAGGAATTCAGAAAAAAAAGAAAAAAAATCAGCCAATATTTCAAAGGATTTAAAATTGAAGATATATATTTAATTATTTTTATTAAAGTACATTTTCTTTATTCAAAGAAATCTAATTCTAGCGTGTTAATGTCAGATAGTAAATCTCATTATAAAGGGTATTTATGTAACAAAGCATTGAAAAACATACCTAATATTAATTAACTTTTTTATCATTAAATAAATTTCAATTAACACTAGAAAATATTTATAAAGGCATGATCTTTTCTTTACGCTTACATGCTAATTATCTCTTGATTAAAATATGAAGACGTACATAAAAAAGGGAATTGCAATAAAAAATATTTGAAATAAGAAATTTTAGAGAATGTGTAAATCTATGTTCATAAATTTGTCTTTAAGATAATTAGCTGACACACCGGGCGTTATCCGGGCCCGTGATAATTCTCCTAAATGAGCCTTAAATTTGCATATTTTTTTTTTCTTTTACTTGATTTCATCAGAAAATCACCGTATTTATTCGTGTATAGGGCGCACTTGTGTATAAGGCGCAAACCTACTTTACAAGTAAAAATGGCGATTTCTTAAAATCACGTATGTAACGCGCACCATAAATTTGATACGCTAATGAAGAATGGCCAAATGAATTTCAATAAAAAAAAGTCGAAACAAACATTACACCAAACCAGAAAACAAGACGAAAATGCATTTTTAGACTTTGGGTTGTAAGAGAATGACGGGGAATATTAATGAGTGACGGTAAAGGGAATTGCTAATTAGCGTTTAGATAATGTCATTAGCTCTGTTGATTAAAAAACTGCAAGGAATGAAATATATATGCATAAATACTTCAATTAAGTAACATTTTCCGAGTTTTAATATCTTCTTTGAATAATTTCTTGTTTCATATGTATATCGTTCGACTGCATCCAACAGTAAAAAAATTTTCCGTGTATAAGGCGCACCTAGGAGATTTGCCCTAATATTTTGGAAAAAAAGTGCGCCTTATACACGAGTAAATACGGTACCTTTCTGCTGACTATGTGAAAAATTGGTAAAAAGCCTCTGACATTTAGCCGCAAAGATTCTTCATGTGAAAAAAACTATTTTTTTTTTCCAAGCACGTTTTCTGAAAGTTTACAGCAAATGGAGAATGCCCTCTGGGCACTAATTATTTTTGTTGCAGGTCGGGTTCTCTGTTTTCGATTTGGATCGATTTCAGATTGACAGTAGATTCCTACAAGCTGGGCTTCACTGTTAAAACTAATGGTGACACATTGCACCTTTTAGGGGTGAAAGGCTTGTCTCACTGGTGACACCCCTAGAGGAGCTAAAATGGCACCCTTAACTAGGGTGAAAGGATGGCACCCCTAATCCAGGGTGTTTCAGGGGGTGAAAGGACGGCACCTCAGGGAAGAATAATGGCACCCCTTATCAACAGTGTTCAATAGGGTGAAAAGATGGCACCACTGGGGAGAATAATGGCATCCCTTATCCAGGGTGCCCCAGGAGGTGAAAAGATGGCATCTCAGGGGAGAGTAATGGCACCCCTTAACCAGGGCGCCCCAGGGGGTGAAAAGATGGCGCCTCAGGGGAGAGTAATGGCACCCCTTATCCAGGGTGCCCCAGAGGGTGAAAGGATCGCGTCTGAGGGGAGAGTAATGGCACCCCTCATCCAGGGTACCTTAAGGAGTGAAATAATGGCATCTCAGGGGAGAATAATGATACCACTTATCCAGGATGCCCCAGAGGGTGAACGGATGACACACATAATCCAGTGTGCCCTGTGGCATCCTACAAAAAATAGCACTCACAATTTATGGACCATAGTTGCAACCCCCCCCCTCCCCTCACCCCGCTTGTCAAGAAATTGTATTGGTTTTAATCATGAAATACAAAGTGTTTATCCATTTTTAAATCGAATTCTGCAGAGAAAATTATCATAATCAGTCAATATTTTGAGTCTTTTTTTTCTTTCAGATTGATGGAATATTATATTTTTAAACTCATTATCAGGTGTCCAAAGAAAAATTGCAGCATATTTTTGTAACTCAGAGAGGGATAATATGAACTACAAAAATAATCATAGAAAGGCAGAGAATTCAAATTGTACTTTCATTTACATGGAGAGTATTTTAAGAAAAATTCAAAATTTTAACTTTTATACAGTCTTTGCATTTCAAAATCAACAATCATAAGTCATCACTATTGCACTGTTAGTCATACCCAAAAGGTTTTGTTAGAATAAATCGCAAAATTTACACAACCTCTACACCTATTTCCTGCCTCTAAAAATTACTGAGTTAGAATCAAACAATGTGACTTTGTCATGCAATTTGAAGCCTGATTTTCAATTTTATGTTTTGAATTTCTTGTAAAATGAAATAAATCATGATTTTTGACTGTCTCTAACTCAGATGTTTGGATCAAACTTTTTGGGTATGTTTAAGAAAGGGCCAGTATCTATTTTTGTGATTGGGCATTTTTAGATGCGGGAACATTATAAAAATTTGATATTTTTTGACTCCAAAATAAGAGAAAGTACAAATTGAATTATCTATCTTTTATGAATATATTTATAATTTTCTTATAGTTTCAGAAGTAATCCGTAACCATCTTTTTTGACATATAGTATATTGCTTGACATGTATTTTCATTATTTTATATAGAGAGCAACTGAAAAGTATGGGGACACAGAAAAATGCTATATCCTGTAAAATATATGCCATATTTTAATTAAAAAAAAGAAATAACAATATTTTAACAAATTGTTCACTGGCTTGATATTTATTTATATAAGTATGAAACCTGATTAAACTACAATATTTGGATTCTGGAAAAACTTATTCTTTTTATAAAGCTAATATGCATACAAAACAGATAATCAAACAAATATGTCCACAGAAAGAAAATATGAGCTTTAGATATAAGTAGGGATAAGCTAATTTAAAAAAAAATCTGAGACTAACAGTACATCAGAAAATAAAAAGTTTGCAAATAAATGAATCTTTGGTTGCCAATTATGGTGTTGCATTTAAAACATTTCCAAATCACACATATTTTTTTTGTTTGTTTGAGGAAGGGAGTACAAAAATTTTAAAACAATTTTAATACAGTTTCTTATTTTAAGAACATATAAGGATGCAGAAGTATCTCATAATAAAAAAAATCTTGTTTACAGGGGTGTTGTAATATCCAAGGACCAGTTTTATCAGTCATTGGTTAAAGTGAAGTTAACTTAGAGGTTATTGACAGGTTCAAAATTCTTAAGACACGTGCTGATGTCATGGCGCAGAGGGGGGGGGGATGTATGCTAAAATACAAATGAAAGCATTTGCTAAACAAAAATTAAAGTTAAAGAAAGCTAGCTATCAAGATTTGACGACTAGGAATAATTTTTCTATAATTAGTTTCATTTGACGACTAACGACTGGTGATTTCTAGTCCTGTATCCACATCAAAACACTTTCTGCCAAATTGTTTTTGAGTTTTGACTTATTGCATCTGAAATTTTAATCCAAAGAGTAATTATGATGAAAGGAATAAAACACTGAATTAAAAAAAACAACCTTTTAGTTCAAATAATCTTTTTATTGTAAACACCAAGAATGTATTAAATATTATTTAAACAAAGACATGACACTATGTGGAATTAATGCCACTGAGAAAGTTTTGAAGACATAAGTATCTAATAAAAATTATAAAAATTTAAATTGGCTTTTGCTATAGTTAACGTTAAACAACCAAAATAATGCATACCACAAAGTAACTAAGCTTATAAGATTATCAGTTTTTGCAATTAACTGTTTATATAAAATTAATAAATAGCATGAGCAATTTAACAAGTTGCTTGAGTTGCGGAGCACAATAACAGGTTGAAACACAGAAATTCCTGCCTCTTCTTCATGATAAAGAGTCGGAAACTTTTCTTGTATCAAGCATGGTAATGTAAGTACTGTAAATGTAAGTTCACTATCTGAAATAATAAAAATAACACATTAAGGAAAACACACAACAAGACAGTCCAATTAAAATGTATCATCAAAGTACAGAAAAAATGGTAGATGAACAAAAAAAGAAAGAATAAAATTTAAATAAAATTTAAATTATAGCTCACAAGGCTATCAAAGCCTGACAGCTAATGTGCTCGCAGGTTCTGTATGTAACGTGATAACTCTTTATATAAATATCAGATTTGCTTCAAATTTTATATGTAGGTTCATTCTGATAAGGTTCTTCACTGATTAGCATTGGAGGTTCATTGGTTAAATATGAAAGGGGGAGAAGAGAGTGCTACCCTCCTTAATTTATGTAAATATGCAGAAATCATGCAGAATCATCAAATTTTCTTCAAATTTTGTTAATAGGTTCACTCTGATGAGGCACTTTCCTGATTAGTTTTAGGGGCTCATTGGTTAAGTATTAAGAGGAGTGATAGTTAATCCACTGTCCAATAACTTACAGTTGATTTCTTTTATTTTTGGAAGGGCATTATTCTTTGAAATAAGAGTATAATATACAGTTGTATGTATAGCCTGCGAGCTCAATGCCATCAGTTTAACTGGGCACTTTCCTCTTTAATGCCTATTTTCGGACAGCACGAGAAAATTACATGACCAACTCATACTTGTCATTCAGATATTCTTTTCCTGTGTTATAATTAAGAGTTACAAACTATTTACATTATCAAACCATATTTACAAAACATATTTTGCAACAAAGTGTCTATTCCAGATTAGCAACCCTAACATGTCCAGGTATTCCATACCAGTAATAATAATAATAAAAAAAGGAGGAATTTTATTCAAATTTATTAGTACGCCCCTATTATGTATCCGATATTGACACTAATCAATGAATATATGGATACAACCCCTCGTGTTTTTCTTTCATTTTGGGAATAACGAATTTTCAACGTATTATATTGACGATTATTTTCAAAATTTTCAAGATGTGATTTTGCGACTTTCACAAAAGTTACTCCATACATTTGGCTAACATAATATGCAAATGAAATTTTGATATCTTTGACGCGTGCTCAGTGAAAAATTATTTAGTAAACATACTCAATATTCGAATAATTTTTATTATTTTTTTTAATTCTGATTACAGGGTATTATATGCAATATTGTTTGTCAAATTTTTTAAAAAGAATGTTACTTTATATTAAGAACTCTTCAAATTATAAGCAAAAATCTTGGGTAAATTTGAGACTGTTTTTTGGATTCGGCGAAAACCTTAATTTTTCTACGAGTATACATGCTATAGACATGAAAATGAACACAGCTTATTACAATAAGCCACTTAATCATAATCTACAGTTTGAGCGATTTTGCTACATTAGTTTTGACAGGGTTATCCAAAAGATATCCAAAATATATTCATTATTTTTTAATTTGTTGACAGTCCCCTATTGGAGTTTCGGAATAAAACCTTCAGGAAAATATATGACTTGTGCTACACTACCTGGCCATTGATTATCGTCCACTTGAGATTTTAGATATTTTGTTAAATATATAGAAAAATACATGAGGAATTATCCTGAAATTCTCAGTGTATAAATATAATAGTACAGATCATATATTTCCGTGAAGATTTTTTTCCAGAAACCTTATAGGAGACCGTCAACAAATTAAAAAAAGAATGAATATCTTTTGGATAACCCTGTCAAAACTAATGCAGCAGAAGCGCTCAAACTGTAGATTGTGATTACGTGCCTTATTGTTATAAACTGTGTTCATTTTTATGTCGATAGCATGTATACTCGTAGAGAATTTAAGGTTTTTATAAAAATAGTCCCAAATTTTTCTAAGATTTTTGCTTATAATTTGCAGAGTTCTTAATATAAAATAATAATATTTTCTGGAAATCTGACAAACAACATTGCACATAATACCCTGTAATCAGAATTAAAAAATAATAAACATTGTATGAAAAATGAGTAGGTTTACTAAATAACTTTTCACTGCGAATGCGTAAACGATATCAAAATTCCATTTGCATATTATGTTAGCTAAGTGTATAGAGCAACTTTTGTGAGAATCGCAAAATCATAGCTTGAAAATTTTTAAAATAATCGTCAGTATAATAAGTTAAAAATCCGTTGTTCCCAAAATAAAGAAAAAAAAAGAGAGGGATTTTATCCAAATGTAATAGTAAGTTCCGTATTGTGTATTCTATATTGACACTAATCAATGAATATATGGATACAATCCCCCTTGTTTTTGCTTCATTTTGGAAATAACGGATTTTTAAGTGATTCTATTCACGATTATTTTCAGAATTTTCAAGCTATGATTTTGCAACTTTCACAAAAGTTGCGCTATAAATTTAGCTAACATAAAATGCAAATGAAATTTTGATATCGTTGACGCATGCGCAGTGAAAAATTATTTAGTAAACCTACTCATTTTTCATACAATTTTTATTATTTTTTAATTCTGATCTCGGGTATTATGCGCAATGTTGTTTGTCACATTTTCAGAAAATATTATTATTTTATATTAAGAACTCTTCAAATTATAAACAAAAATCTTGGAAAAATTTGGGAGTACTTTTATAAAACCTTAATTTCTCTATGAGTATACATGCTATCGACATAAAAATGAACACAGTTTATAACAATAAGCCACTTAATCATAATCTACAGTTTGAGCGCTTTTGAGCGTTTTGACAGAGTTATCCAAAAGACATTCATACTTTTTTAATTTGTTGGCGGTCCCCTATAAAGTTTCTGGAAAAAATCTTCACGGAAATATATAACCTGTACTATACTGGTTATACACTGAGAGTTTCAGGATAATTCCTCATGTATTTTTCTAGATATTTTGCAAAACGTCTAAAATCGCAAGTGGACGATAATCAATGGCCAAGGTAGTGTATTATATTTATACACTAAGATTTTTAGGATAATTCCTCATACATTTTTCTAGATATTTAACAAAATGTCTAAAATCGCAAGTGGACGGTCATCTCTGGCCATATAGTGTATACCAGGAACTTTACGGAATTGGCTAATTCTTTATTTCCCCTTTTGATATATGGGGGAAAGTCGGATGGAATGGGACAGTAGGTTTTTCTCTTTGTGCATTATTCTAAACATTTCATCGATCGCGCACAAGATGAAGCAATGGTAATCCATTCTTCAGTTTACAAAAAAATATTGATATGCATAGACTTGCAAATTATGAAAGAAAAAATTATTTCAAAAATCCAATTTAAATTTGATTTATTTGCTTTCAATATATTAATCACTTGTTTATGCATAAATGTAATAGTTTCCCTATTTATGGAACATTATATTGTATATTATTCATAATTTAAACTAAGCTTAAAACAGCAGTTTTGTTTGAACAAGAAGTTTAACACAAACAAGGAAGTGGTGAGGAATGGGACATGCCAGAAAAGGGAGGAATGGGACGCGCCCAGTTCCTTTTTTTAATTAATAATAATGCGAATTGCTAACATGCAAATATTTTTAGAAGATAATATATTAATTATAACATTTATAATATATGCATTCATACTTCAAAATGTAAATAAATTGATGATTATTTAAGGCGCAACGCTAGGCACAGAAAAAGACCCGGATGATAATGCAAAGTCTATGGGGGCGTTCTTTTCAAATACTTCGCCCAAATTTTAATATTTTTACATGATTGTTTTGCGCAAGATTGCTGAGGGCGATCCGCAACCGGCGTGGTTTTTACTTTTTCAGTTTTTGTTTCAGATTTTTTTTAATTACTTTAACTTACGAAATCGGTTTAAACCGGTTCTGAAATTGAAACTATCGGTATACAAAAAATATAAAAGCAAAATCGAAAAAATAAAAACTAGGCCGGTTATGGATCATCCTCAGCTGTGTTGTTAAAAAAAATCATGTAAAAATATTAAAATTTGAGTTAGTTATCTGAAAAGAACGCTCCTATAGACTTTTACATTATCATCCGGGTCTCTTTCTGTGCCTAGTGTGGGGCCTTAAAGACACCAATGATAGAGAATCCTGAATTTTCATTCCAGTCATGAAGATACTGGAATTTTATATTGTGGCATATACATTATCAACTTACAACCTTTGTTTGATTGTTTATCTTACCGACACTATAGGTTATTTTGTGCCTTATAGCTTTTTTTTATTATTGCTATCCCATAACTCTTAATGAGGAAGTATGAGACACATTTTGAAACTTACGTTCTCTTTAAAATAAAATAGTATTTGTACGTTATGTTTCTGTATTGTTCAGGGGGATTAAATGTGTTTTACTTTGCATGTTTTAAATTGAAATTTTTCTTTTTGTATATACATAAAAAAAATTCTTACTTTTGTAAAAAAAAAGTCCCACACTACAATACTCTCCCCTATATAGATATTATATATTAATACACCAATTACATGAAAATAGAAATTTTATCAATAGTATTACGATACAGTTTAAAGGCTAACAGTTTAGTGTATATCCTTAGGTTTTTACCACCTTCTCCCCAGGTTTTTATCGGTAAAAAGCCAACCCTGTTTATTGGTCTTGTTTCAGAACGGGTGGAATGAAAGATTGTTAAAAATTATTTCATTAGAAAAAATGTTTAAGATTTATAAATGACAGTGCAAAAATCGCCTTTAAAACACGAGATCTTCATCACCTGCAGAAAAATTTCACATTTGTGTAAAATTACGATATAAGTTTCTATTCATCGTTATATTTTTTGAACACACACTATTTCTGTAAACTATTCTGAAAGTTCAGTGGAGTAAATACAGATTGTTTTCCTTTTATAATTTGAATGTTCATGACTACAAATTTGTCATATCGGACGATGTTGATGATTGAGAAAGAGGAGGGGAAACTGATTATGGTCTACTCAAGCTTAAATTACTATTATTGAAAAAAAATTATTTTATTTAAAAATGAAATTCTGCTACTAAATAAGGTTTAATGCGAAAGAATACTTTCGAAAAAAATGGGTGTAAATCTACATAGCCGATAATCAGATCATAAGGTTTATTCAATTCAATACCCCAACATTTTCTCACCTTTTTGAAAGAAAATGAAACCAAAAGTATGAAAATATGAAGAATTAGGAGTAAGAAAACATAATGGTAAACCCAAGATACCGCTAAATTCGGGTTTTTAGGCATTTCCCACCAAGGTATGACTTGGCTGACTAATAACGTTTTAATATGCAAATCGAGGTTTTATCCGTGATTTTTATCCTTAAATGAGACTAAATGATTGTCCGTGCTACTGCCTCCCGATCTAATCTTATTAGGAAGATTATTTTGGAAATAATGATGGTTAATAAGGAAAATATTAATAATGAAAAGCCTGTAAATAAGTTTTTATTACTTTAAGATTTGCAAGTATTCAATTGTCTTAAATGAAAAAGTTACCCCCCCCCCCTCTCAAACAGAGTCAAATCAGGTATACTGAAACAATATTAGAGAAGTTACGCGAGGCTGCAGTATGGTGTGAATTAGCCTTTATAGGAGGGGTTCGGATAGCATCTATCCGACAATATATGCAAAGCCGGCCAGATGCTGTCCGAGATCCCATGTAAAGGTTAAAATTAAAACTTCCCGAATAAAACTAATTGCTTTTAAATGTATATAGACGCAAAAACATATTTTAACCTTAACTGCTCTGACAAAAATCGTTACATAACTACTGTGAGCTGTCTGTCAGACCATTTAATCTGAAGATGAATAAAATGTTACATTAATTCTCAGAATACTATTTATGTATTAAACTTTATGTACAAGAATATTATAAATCAAATTCAGCTATTCAAAAGTATTTAGAGGTAGTAATAAGACTCCAAACTAAAAAAAAAATGACCAGTATCTATAGTTAAACTAAAAATTACAAGTTAAACTGTGAAACTTGAAAAACTCACGGTGTCTGAGACCACTAACAGCAGTTAAGGGTTAAATCTAAACAGTTGAGTTTAAACACAAGGTAAAATGGTCATAGAATATTCTGATTGCAGCAAGATTCGTCTATAATAACTGATTTGTAATGAAAAAATATATAAATATTTTACAATGTTTCATTTCGCTTTTTCTAATTGTGCGCGCTTAGGATTCCCGTGCCTAGAGCAGTTTGCTCCAATTGCTCCTCGGTAGCTAAGGCCTCGATAAATCATTTAAAAATATTGACATGTAAACGAGAAATTGTAAAATAACTGCCTCATAGGTTTAACATTAGCAAACGGGTATTTTGGTGAGAGTGTAGCTTGTAGCTTCACATAATAAACTTACCAATCAATCATACTAACAAAAAAATCTAATTTACTGTTTTTTTATGACAGTACATGTAAGGATGTACAATAAGTTAACGTAACAATAAAATAAACTAAAATAAAGTTAAATCTTACCTTTAATCAGACTTTGCCCGGTTTACTGGTCGCACAAATCGGATCGTTAAGTCCTCATTGTTGTTTCATTGTAGCTCAGTGGTTAGTCCTCATTTAATATCGCCAATTTACGCACTGCCATGTTTTGATTTGCTCACACCCGTAAACTTTACTTGCCGACACCGAAAGCAGAAAGACACACGTCATAGCGCATGCGCAAGTTGCCAGTCACCCGATGAGTGGTACATTGCTACCAATACGAAGTGCATGGCACCTTATTTAGCTCCCACCATCCAGTAACAGATCTGTCGTCACCCCAACCACATATTCAAGCTCCTATGACACCCTATGGTTCCAAATGGCACCGCCTTTTCACCTAGGGGTCCCAAATGGCACCGGTTTGTCACCTTTATTTTTAACAGTGTTTACTTTTAATCAAGGGCGAATCTGTAGACTGGTCAAGCGGTAGACGATTTTTAAAATTTGGAAACTTCAATTTGATGCACGCTTAGGAGCTCATTTTTTCAATGTGGGTCGTGTTACCTCGACTTTTTTGCTGTGGATCCAGTTTACTTCTATTTCTTCTTGCTGTTCGGGTTAATTTCTACTTTTTGCTGTGAGTAGCATTGGATCCTTTTGACTTCTATTCTTTTTTGTGGTTTGAATTAATTTCTTCTTTTTTGCTTTGGGGCGGGTTTGGGACCAGTTGACAACTGCATTTTCCTGTTGGATGGGTTGACTTTTACTTTTTAGCTGCGCCTACTGAATTGGGCAGTTTAACATAAATTTCGGGTTTGGGTCAGTTACAGATTGTATTATTACACTTGCATGAAGGTTTAACCCGAGTTTGATCGCTATAATTTGACGAAATTTGTGTTTTTTTACGATCTTTTAACGAAATTCGCTTTTATACGCTATTCTTTAAAGAAATTCGCGTTTCCTCCATGATTATTTCACAAAATTTGAGTTTTTAGACCTATTTACGAAACTCGTGTTTCATCTATCGCAATCCTCTGATGAATTTCGCGTTTCTCTTGTGATTCTTTAATGAAGTTCGCCTTTATTTGCGGCTATTTGACAAAATTTGCCTTTTTTCTGCAATCCTTTGACGAAACTCGATTTTTTCCGCTGTACTTTGACAAAATTCGCGTTTTCTGCGATCGTTTAAAAAATTCACGATTTAACCTTGGTAGTTTCACCAAATTTGCGTTTTTTTCGCGGTACTTTGGCAAAATTGAAAATAGTCTCTGCAAACGATTGACGAAATTGATTACTTGTGGCACCCATTTGTTCAAAATTCGCTTTCTGCTGTCAACCTTGGCGCGGACACAGATAAATATATAGTGTTATTTTTCTGTTTGGGAAAACGGTTAAAACAATGAAAGTTAATTTGCGAGAAACACTAATTTTATTAGTGTTTTGCCCAATTACTAAAAAGGTAATGAACCAATTTCTATTAAACGGAATTGGTGCCAATTCGAAAGTAGCCTCTCTCATTTAACACAAAAACCAAATTAATCGGTTGGATAGTTTCTGAATAATTGGTGAACATACATTAAAATAAATACATGCGCGTTGAATTGATAACCTCCTGCTCCTTTTTTTTAAAGTCGGTAAAAAAATAATGTGATTGCAAATGTATTTTGTATCATGTAATTGTATTTTAAATCACTTATTTTTGGAAAACGACAAATAAAATTGCACACAAAAATAACACATATTTAATAAAAATAATTGACTCATCTTGTATTTCCGCTTTTTCTCTTAGACATGATTTTTTTTATTTCAGACATATTGACGATCTAGCACGGTATATTAATGTATTTCCATGTCTTTTAAATACTTAAAAATATTCTATTGCACCTTCTTTTGGAATTTTCCATATGTTTAATTCAAACAAATAATCCTTTATTCATCCTTGAGTACGGAAAAAGTATATTTATCATAAGCTACTTTAATAACTTGACTTTTCGAAAATAATATTTTAATAGGATTAACTGCAATAATAAATAAATAGAGATGCAATGTCTCTAAAGAGGATATAAAGTGAGTATTTCAAAGCTACTCAGCAAAGTATCTATTTATAACATATGAATATTTTATTCACGCATCTTTCGAACTGTGTATAAAGTGCGTATATCTCACATAAAAGAAGACAGAGTGGTTTTCAAAAAAAGAAGTCTTTCACGAAAAATATCATTAATAATCCGAATAGCTTGAACTATTTACTTGAAAAAAATTTGTGTACTGAAATATATAAACTGTTTATAAAATAACGAAATTTACTGTAAATAAATGCGAAACATTTTCAAATACGCAATCTTATTTTAGTAGTATTAGTTTCGTTTTATAATTACATTATTGAAAGATTATTTCATAAAAATGTTTTTTATGTTGCAAAGAGAAGGTAGTTAATATGATAAATGACCGAAAAATACTGAGATACTGATAGTCATAACACACATAAATATAAACACTTTTAACAAAATATTATTATTTATAGTAAAAAGGATATCATCTTAACATCTTCAAAATATTGGGAATATTTTTAATTTCTGCTTTAATAATAATAATAATAATAATTTGTCTTTTTATCAGGTAGTATGGGTATAAAGGAAACAAAATTCCTTCTTCCAATTTTTCCCATTGCTTTTGGGGTGATAAATATTTTCTCTAACTCATCGAACCTTACATATCGTAGCTCGGGAGGTAACCAGTGTTCTCGCTGACATTTGACCAACGTTAGTGATTTGGCTATCTAAAAGTAAAAAACATTCGCCAAATGAAAAAACTATTAGCAAAATAGATTCACCATGTAGCACAAATATATATATATATATAAAATCCTTTAATATACCCTTTTTTCAATATGTTCTTATAACCAAAGTTTTTGTAATTGCGACAATAATAGTTATTAATTTAATTTCAACTATTCGATACCAATATATTAAAAATATATATATATGCATATGCATGAAAAATGAAAAAGAAAAAAAGAAAAAGAAAAAATGTAACACTAGCAATTTGGCGAATCTAATCGCTTGTTTACTTGCCAAATGAAGAATTTAATCGCAATTTGGCGAAATGGCGAGCGACAGCGGGAACACTGGAGGTAACCATCACACAACTGCGTCTGATTCAAGAATGGACCACGTTTGGTGTGCGATCATAATTGGCGCCGTTGTTAACAAGTAATAAGAGCCAACAGGCTCTTAAGAAGTAGATAAAGCTGTGGACATCAGTAGATGCTTGGGAAGCTATTTGCATTCTACAAGAATAAGGCTCAAAATAATAGAAAACTCGAGAAATTTATTGCTTTTCTAAAAGAAAAAATACCTGATTGTTACAGTTTTTTTTTTCAATGCATTTCTTTTCCATGATCGATCATCAGAAATCTAGCATAAATTTTGCTATTTAATTAATGTAAAATGAAATTGACCAAATTAAAAAAATATTTCAATTTCACGAAGTTTTCAGGAAAAAAAAGATTATTTTGACTTTCGATAAACAGTTCTTTTTTCTTAAATAATTCCTGCGGAATTTTTCATTTATGCTTAACGATTCATAAAATAATAGCTATAAAAAGTATTTGAATAAAGATCTGTTTATGATTTCCTTCGATATTGATTGATCTTATTCACTGCACAAAAATTATATTAATACAAAGTTTGTATTAATATTATTTTTGCATTATGCGTATTGAACCAGACCATTAATTTAATGGCTATGTGACATAAAAACACGTTTAGGACGCTCAGAGGATTAAGAGAGTATACAGATTTGGTCATTTATCTCTAGAACTACTACACAGATATTAATGAAATAAGAAATGTACATAATTTGATACCATGCAAAAAAATGAACATTCAGCAGGTATAATGTACACGCATGCTTGAGTACAAGATCATATGCGTCAGAACGTTATAACAGAGCTTGCAATATTGAATTAAAAGTGAGATTATAGTGAGTATGGTTCGCTCTTAAATTTATAGAACTCTCACAATGTGAACTCATATTGGAAATCAAGTAGTTTATGGGCCATTTTCACCATTCGCTTACATTTCAGAATTTTATTTTTATTATTCAAACTTAATTATTTCTTTTAAATATGGAGACAGGTGTTAAAGTAAATGTTTAAGGTACATAAAAAATTGGTTGTGCACTTTGCCCTATAATATAATATGTAAATGCTATTTAAAGTTGGCTTGTAAAGCAAATTGTCAAGTCCTTTACCATACTAAATTATTGAAAATACTCAGCTTTAACTTACTTTAATCAACTTAATTTAATGTGACTTAAGACCCTAAATTTATAGAAATTATAGAAATTATTATTTATTATTTATATTATTATTTATATAGTTATATTATTTATATTTTTATTTTTATATATATGAAATTATTATTTATATAGAAATTATACAAGAACTTTTTCTAATAATTACAGTATTTATATTCATGCATATATGCTGTATATTAAATGTATATAAAATTTTAAGGAAATTGCACATTTGTTTCTTAGTGGAATAAAAAATAAAAGTAGAATGGTGAAAAAATGATAACCATTAAAAGGCCGTGCGGTGACAGACTTGACTTTTGGTAACGGACTTGACATTCAGTAACGGACTTGACACTATGTTTAAAATAATCGTTATGGTTACCTGTGGCAGTTACTTCCATTCCTCCAGCAACGTTGTTTCCATGTCCTGGTTGATTTAGGAAAGTGGAAAGCAAGTTAAAATTGTCCTTCACAGAGCCTTCCAGAAAAGCTCTATGTATTTTAGGTTTGTAGGTTTGACTGACCAATCCGACGAATATCCGCATTTTCTAGAAATTCGTCGAGCTGATGAGATCTATCTGTGTCTGTGCTGCAATCAATTAAAATGAAATCGGAACGAAATGCGTCTGTAAAAAAGTCTGTAACCAACATATCTTTCCTAAAAATTTTTTGGGAATTTTTCTAACGAGGATGCTGTGAATTAATGACTTTGACCCAATATTCCCCTTTCTCCCCTAACAAATAATTAAACTAGTAAATACAGTAGAGTCTCTATATAACGAAATCCATCGTTCCAAAAAAAAAATCGTTATATAGAGAAATTCGCTGTATAGAGAATGATGTTAAAAATCGTATTTAATGTCTAAATTTTAAACAAATATTATTTATGATCTTTTTAATTAAGAATTTGAAGTGTTTAAAAGTATATATTAATCTAACATCTTATTTCTTAAATATTTACTAAGCAGTTTCAAAAAAGAGAACAAACATTTATTTAAAAGCTTAATGAAAATCAAATAAGGAAGACTTAATTAATTAATTTCAGAGGAAGAAAACTGAAATTTTTTGTTGTTTTGATTTTAAGATTATTACGCTCTGAAAAAAAACAAATAAAAGCTTAAATTTTAACACGGAATGAAAAACTGTAGTTAACATTTTCCTCCATTTGAAGGCCTCTCTTTTGTGCCTCTCATTGATTCCTCTGTTATATGTGTAACAATCCAGTTGACTCTGTTTTGAGAAGGATGTTGAAATGTGTGTGGGAGGCGGGATGAACTCGTTGGATTTAAAGAACAAGGAGAGAAGTAAAAACTCAGCACTGAATGATAAATCAAAAATAAGTGATGGAAAATTGATTCCATATGATTTCGAAACTTTTTTAAAACTGAATAAATTAAGACCAATTTATGAAAAAAATTGTTATATGGCGATAGATATTTCGCTATATAGAGACTGTTTTTAATGTAATCATGCGAAAAGGGAACCGTTCCTACTAAAAATTCGTAATATAGAGAAATTTGATGTATGGAGTTTCGCTATAGAGAGACTCGACTGTATAGATAGAATATAGATATAAAACAAACAATCCATCTACACACTTTAACAATTATCAGAAAATGTCTGATGCTTGTGTGAAATGTTTGGCTAGTGACTCTTGGTATGAGAGCGATAACGAAGAATTGCTTTTAAGGGGATCCGAGACACAAAGCTTTTCGAATTTTTAAAGATATTTTTATTAAAATTATTGTATTTCTCTATTTTATTCTGTTTAAAATGACGTTCAAGTCATGTTTCTATCTCAGACTGTAAAAAATATTGTAAATTTGCGGTACTTTATCATGAATTTACGGAATATGTCACTTTTTTCACATAAACGATCAACTCCCGTAATTTTTTGTGTTTTACGTCAAAAACCGTTAATGTAATAACGAAGTCCGTTGATATAGGAATAAAGTCCGTTTTTGTAAGGACATTGTCTGGAATCTCTGCTGCAGCTTTTTTACAGTGTAATAGGAACAGGAAATTTTATTTTTTTCATTTTGGTTCATCTTCAAAATCTAGCTTTAAAGCAGTGGTTGTCATAATAACGATTTCTTTTGAAAATGCTTTTTTCCTCATAATATTTTTTGTCACCACTTAAATTGTTATAACTTAATAACTATTAAAGATAAATGGTTAAAACTTAGAACATGTTTTTTTAAATTTTTTACTTTAATATCGATTTATCAAATTTATCAAAAATAATTATTTTTGAAAACATGATTTTTTAAAAGTTACATCATTCTTTTAAGATTTTTAATTAAAATATTTTTTTTTATATATTAATATATTTTATTAAATATAGAATCAAAATAAAAAAAATACATATTTCTATTTTATTTAGATGAAAAAAAAGGAAATTTTATTAAATATATGACGAGTTATATTGATTTTAAATTTTCCTACTTTTGCAAGAAATCTTATTTAAATAATGCAGTTAACCACCCAAAAATTTTAATTTAATAAATAATAATTCTTTTAAAACGTGTTCCGGATTCCTTTAATTAAAAAATTCTTTTGAATGCATAATTGTTACTTTTCGTATTAAAATGTTTTTTTGTGTTGTTGGAGAGAGTTATTTTTAAAAGCTATATAAAATATAATTAATCTAATAATAACACATTGCTCAGTGGTGCACAAAACAGGAATTTTAATATACATTAGTACATATTAAAATAAAATAAAACTTTCAACGTTTCGCGCCGTCTTCTGGGGCGTCTTCAGGAAAATATGAAATGGAAGGACTACGTTTTGCATCTTGTTCGAGAGATAATATTTCTACTAAATTAAAAACTAAATGAATTAAATTTTTTAAAAATGTTGCCAATGACACGTGAGTAAAAATTAAAATATTGCAAGGAAATAAAATTTTAAGGTTTTTTGATGTTATGCCATATTTTTGGTATATTGTAGGATAAATTATCATTACATGGTTTATTTTCTCGTGCTAAGATTTCGATGGATTCTATTATTTTACCTTGAACTGGGTTATTGCATGGAATTATGATTTTGGCTTCCTCAAAATTAATATGGCAACCCTTGTTCGCCAAGAAGAAGCGAGCAAGGGCAGTATTCTGTTTATATTGTTCTATATCTCTGCGATGTTCTTTAATTCTAATTAAAAGTTTCCGCGTTGTCATGCCGATGTAGACTTTTTTAAGATTATTAGATAAAGTGATGGGGATTTCATAAATACCAGATTTTTGATCTATTGGAATTTTGTCGATTTTATCTGTAACGAGGTCAATGAGATATGGAGGAGGAATGGCGACAAGTTTTATGTTATATTTTTGTGCGATCTTTTTTACTTTTTCAAATATGTAAGGGATATAATGAAATTTTCTGTAAACCATAAGTTTATTCTGTCGTTGGCCAGATGTGGGAGGAGTATTGTACTGTTGAACTATTTTATTTATAAATTTTGCTGGAAAACCATGGTCAAAAGCTATTTTCTGTATAAAATCAATTTCTTTATTTAATGTGTCATCTGAACAAATCATAAAAGCTCTTTTAATAAATGACCTGAAAGCAGATATTTTGTATTCGAAAGGCATGTTGGCTGAAAATGGGATAACTGTATTTTCTTTTATTGGTTTTCTATAAACTAAAAATTTTAAACTTGAATTGCATCTATTAATTTGAACATCTAAAAATGGAAGGGTGGCGTTTTCTTCGACTTCAAGGGTGAAATTAATACTATTGCTTAATTTATTGACATCTTGTAGAAAAACATATAAAGTTGAAGTAAAGTTGAAGTAAAGTTGAAGAGTTGGTTCGCACTGGAAAATGGCCAGATAGTATGAAATCACTTATTAAGATCAATCATACTGGTGTTACTCCGATGTTGACTGGGAGACTGAAAGATCATAAGCCAGATTTACCATTGAGACCCATAGTTTCCCGCTGTGTTGCACCCACATACTTTTTAGAAAAGGCTTTCGTGATCTTCTTGAAATCGATACTTCCTGTTTCAGAATTTGCAATTTTGTCTACAAGAGATTTTATTGATAAAGTTAAAGTCATTCCAGTTAATACAAACACCATTATGGCTAGTTTAGACGTAGTTTCATTATATCCTTCCATCAATATGCACGAAGTCATAGAATACATTAATTTGATAATAGATAAAAATTCAAATTTAACTCAAGATATCAAAACCTCCCTTAAATCTGGCCTAAATCTAATAGTTTTCAGTAACATTTTCATTTTTAATAAGAATATTTACCGACAGCTGCATGGTGCGCCGATGGGGTCACCAGTATCCGGTTTGTTTGCTGAATTCGCGTTAAGACCACTAGAACAAAAATTTTTAATACGTTTAATTTAAAACCTGAATGTTGGTTCCGTCATGTTGATGATGTGTTCATCTTATGGAACCACAGTTTGGCTGTTTTATATGTTTTTCTACAAGATGTCAATAAATTAAGCAATAGTATTAATTTCACACTTGAAGTCGAAGAAAACGCCACCCTTCCATTTTTAGATGTTCAAATTAATAGATGCAATTCAAGTTTAAAATTTTCAGTTTATAGAAAACCAATAAAAGAAAATACAGTTATCCCATTTTCAGCCAGCATGCCTTTCGAATACAAAATATCTGCTTTCAGGTCATTTATTAAAAGAGCTTTTATGATTTGTTCAGATGACACATTAAATAAAGAAATTGATTTTATACAGAAAATAGCTTTTGACCATGGTTTTCCAGCAAAATTTATAAATAAAATAGTTCAACAGTACAATACTCCTCCCACATCTGGCCAACGACAGAATAAACTTATGGTTTACAGAAAATTTCATTATATCCCTTACATATTTGAAAAAGTAAAAAAGATCGCACAAAAATATAACATAAAACTTGTCGCCATTCCTCCTCCATATCTCATTGACCTCGTTACAGATAAAATCGACAAATTTCCAATAGATCAAAAATCTGGTATTTATGAAATCCCCATCACTTTATCTAATAATCTTAAGAAAGTCTACATCGGCATGACAACGCGGAAACTTTTAATTAGAATTAAAGAACATCGCAGAGATATAGAACAATATAAACAGAATACTGCCCTTGCTCGCTTCTTCTTGGCGAACAAGGGTTGCCATATTAATTTTGAGGAAGCCAAAATCATAGTTCCATGCAATAACCCAGTTCAAGGTAAAATAATAGAATCCATCGAAATCATAGCACGAGAAAATAAACCATGTAATGATAATTTATCCTACAATATACCAAAAATATGGCATAACATCAAAAAACCTTAAAATTTTATTTCCTTGCAATATTTTAATTTTTACTCACGTGTCATTGGCAACATTTTTAAAAAATTTAATTCATTTAGTTTTTAATTTAGTAGAAATATTATCTCTCGAACAAGATGCAAAACGTAGTCCTTCCATTTCATATTTTCCTGAAGACGCCCGCAGAAGACGGCGCGAAACGTTGAACGTTTTATTTTATTTTAATATGTACTAATGTATATTAAAATTCCTGTTTTGTGCACCACTGAGCAATGTGTTATTATTAGTTAAATTTTATGGTGCAACTGTCCTATATATATTTATAATTAATCAATTACATTTTTCAATTATAAAAAAATATATTTTTTTATTACATGCAAACTGTAATCCGAGAAGCCTCATATGAAATGCCGAATGTACATAAAGAACCATAAAGCAGTCATGCAAAATTTCTGAATTTTTTAATAAAATTAACAGAACTTTTGTAAAAAAAAAAAAAAAAAAAAAAAAAAAAAAAAAAAAAAAAAAAAAAATGATGGTTATTCTACAATGGAATGCACGTTTCTAAAATTCAGTAATAAGTAAAGTGTGACATCTATTGAATTCATTTTTCAAATAGAATACTACTTGTTGGGAAGTAGTCTGACAAGCTTCTTTACTTCAGTTCCTGATATCACTTGAAAAATTACTTAGTGCTGCGTCAATTCGACATGTTTGTGTACTTTAAATTTCAAAACGATTTTTTTTCTTTTTACCGCTAGATAGAAAGAAAGTTAAAAAGAGACTAAATTTTATGATTTTATACATTAATTTCAAACATTAATCTATCTGAAAGGGAACAATGCCATTTATCAATATTAGTTTTAATTGTAACGATCGTATATCACTTTATCAATGTAAAGTGAGTTAATAACTTCGAGCAAAGACTTCGCCTTTTGCTTGAAGCCAACATTCTTGCCTTCTGATCATGAGATAAGTGACTCATCATCATTAATGACCTGGTCAAACACGCAACTTCAATAACATTCAACAATGATCTTCTCATCTCATAAATAACAATTGGCAGCACTTAAAAGGCAGCTTCCTTTCCATCTATTGCCTGTGAAACGCTCCCAGCACAAAGTCTGTCATCCCATGCAGCACACATGCGTATGAAAGCATCCTTCACGAGTGCATATCGCCGTCAGACGTCAGCAATACTTTTTCACTGAGGGTGGGTTTTATAGGGATTTCATCTCACTTAATCAGTATAAAGTGAGCTACTAACATAGAGTAGCTGGCTTGGCTTTTTAAGCTATGGTAACGTTCTCACCTCTTGATCACTGATCCATGTTTCAAATCTTACCGATTTCAATCCACACCCTCATATCTCCTATCCACATCCTCGTCATAATGAACGCATGATAGAATATTAAAATAGGTATCATCTCTATACATTAATCACCTCGAATAATAAATTCATCTCCTGATTCATTTTATTTTTTATTGAATTACAAAAATATTCAAACCACTTTAGAACTCACAGTATCTCCTACATTGTTTCTTTTAAATACATTTATATTCTAAGTATTTCTATTGCTTTCCATTTAAATAGCGGAAGAAACGGATATTTTTCGTTAATCTGGATCAACCTCTATATACTATGTATATTTAATTAATATACACTGAAAACCTCTACGTAATACATTTCAAGTATTGTCATGTGATATTCTCAAAGTATTTCACAGCCCGTAAACTTCAGCAAATATAGTTTCAAACTTCACATTACGCTTCAAAAAGTATAGAAGTTTAATATTTTAGTAATTTATTTTAAACAAACATGGAACCTTCTAAACAATAGTTTGTCGTTCAATTATCGAACAAGCAACTTTTAACTGTAAAACATAAATGCAATTTAACAGACTGTGTTCTCAGGTGAATTGTAGAAATACCACGTCGAAATTCAATGAGTGAAATGGGTTTTTTCAAATGAATAAATGCTAGAAGTAAATTTGAAAATAGTAGTATTAGTATAACAATATATATGATATATGTATGGCATATCAATATATCAAATAGTATATCAAATTGTATACCAAATAATAAGTTCGATTTTCAAATTTTCATTACAAACAGTCATTCAGTAGGAAAAAAAGATTATATACTCATTTTTTTAATGAAAATGAATCCTAATACGTTAGACTGGTTTTTATAAGAGACTCATTTAAATCACACAGATAATTTTCGTTGTGAATTGGAGAGTGTCGTTATCGATAAACAGGCAATATAATTTTTTAAACAGTATTGATTCACATACTTCATTAATATAATCACTGCAAGTTTCCAATAATAGCTGAAACTGCTGAAAATAAAACGTAAAATAACCAGTTAGAACATCAGTTATAAAAAAGAAAAGGGAAACATATTGCGAAAATGAGATGTACAGAAATTATCACACTTTCAGCTCTTAATTTACAACATTTTTCCCAGATAGACCGGGCGGCGGTGACACGAATGACTACGTCATCGAGTTACGGCGCCAACTCACCATTTTGGCGTCACTTTCACGTCATCGAGTTATGGTGCCAAATTAAAGGTAAAATGAAATATTTTAAAAATATTTTGGTCTGCCTGCGCATATCCTGGTAAAAACCCTCGGCAGACTGATAACAAAAAATGACGTTATAATGTAAAATTCAATTTGACTACGTCATTGAGTTGCGGGATGAAATCATGATGTAGGACAAGATTATTATGTGTAGATTAAAGAATGACTGGTCCGCTTCGTCATTTCTTGGTACGATATGAGTAACAGCGGGCGCCATCTCGCCATTTCGGTGTCACTTTCATGTGATCGAGTTACGAGATGAAATTGGTGCCAAATTAAAAGTAAAATAAAGTATTTTAAGAATATTTCGGTCTGCCTGCGCATATTCCAATACAAACCCTCGTCAGACTGAAATTTATGACAAGAAGGTGTCATAATATACAATAAAATTCATGATATACCGAATCGGTCGTTTTCTCTCTTACTAATAAGAAACTTTTCCTAACCATCAAATTAGCGTGAAAGTCGATTGCGAAGTAAAGTAATGTAAAATACGCCTTTAGATTTTGTATTGTACATTATGGATCACAATTTGTAATAAACTTCAGTTCACAGAAGGTTTGTACCAGGATATGCACTGGCAGACCGAAATATTCTTAAAATACTTTATTTTTCCTTTAATTTGGCGCCAATTTCATCCCGTAACTCGATGTCGTGAAAGTGACACTAAAATGGCGAGTTGGCGCCCGCTGTTACTCATATCGTACCAAGAAATGACGAGGCAGATCAGTCATTCGTTAATCTACACCTAATAATCTTGTCCTATATCATGATTTCATCCGTAACTCGATGACGTAGTCATATTGAATTTTGCATTATAACGTCATTTTTTGTTTCAAATTTCAGTCTGCCGAGGGTTTGTACCAGGATATGCGCAGGCAGGCCGAAATATTCTTAAAACACTTAATTTTACCTTTAATTTGGCACCAATTTCATCCCGTAACTCGATGACGTGGAAGTGACGCCAAAATGGCGAGTTGGCGCCAGCTGTTACTCATATCGTACCAAGAAATGAGGAGGCAGACCAGTTATTCCTTAATCTGCACCTAATAATCTTGTCCAACATCATGATTTCATCCCGTAACTCGATGACGTAGTCATTTGTGTCGTTGCCGCCCGCTCTAAGAGAATGAGTCAAGACTTTCCGTTCTAAAACTGTTATAATATGATTTTAAAGATTCAATCTTTGCTTCAAATAGTTGGATTTATTGCTATAGCAAGTTATTGCAACAGCATTGTATTAGCGTTTTATTGCCCTAGCAATAAAGCACCCTATAGGATGCTTCTGCTCAATAAGTTTCTTTATTCTCATTCATAGATTTTTAAGTTGTGTTAAATGTCTGGGACCTCCCAAATATTTAACACGTGCACTGCCGCTCACGCGAAAGCGCGTGATTTGGCGCGAACATTAAAGGGCCACTCACGAGCCAGCGCGTGATGTGAGATGATGTCCAATAGCCAATCATGCGCTGGCGCGGGAAAATCTCTCACTGATTCTCAGTTGTAAAAAGTAAATCGGCTTCTGGGAAAAACCCACTTTTACAGTGCGGCATTAACTATCATCACATCTTCATGTAAACGGCATTGAACTTGTTAATATAAATTATATTGTCAAAAGCGACCGCTTACTTGCGATTTTAGACTTTTTCTTAAATATCTTGAAATATACATAAGAAATTATCCTGAAATGCCAAATAAACAAATAAAATAGTGCTCGTCGTATATTTGCGCGAAGATTATTTTTTCCTAGAATCCCACAGGGGATCACCAACAAACTGAAAAAAGTCCCTGTCGGCTTGGCCTATAGGCGGAGGTAGATTTCGAAGAGTGCTCATTTCAGCAACAAAAAATAAATTTGATTACAGATAAACCCAGTTTAACAACTTTATTTGTCCTCTTTTGAAAAATTTTTAATTTCATTTTTCTGTAAGGACTGGTTTTATCAGAATCATCTTAAGCTGAATTCGGATCAAATACCCATTTTGACAACATATTTTGAAGTAATTCTGAATTTATTAAAAAAATCGGCTAATACGGTACGTTATATCGTTTCTAAATAATAAAAGACTATCAATTGAATGTGTTTGAGAGCAAAACTGAATTTGAAAATGAGATATAAAATAAACAATTTTGAATACAACCTCAATTCTTAATCATGATAGCTTCGGGAAATTTTGGGCGAGTGCCCCCTTTTACAGCATTTTTAAAAATATATTCAGCCTTTATCAAAAAACTGAACAATGCTGGACATTACACAGCTCTTATATAAGAGAACCTGTCAATTGGATGTGTTTGAGTTATAAAATAAACAATTTTGAATACAACCTCAATTCTTAATCATGATAGCTTCGGGAAATTTTGGGCGAGTGCCCCCTTTGACAACATTTTTAAAAATATATTCAGCCTTTATCAAAAAACTGAACAATGCTGGACATTACACAGCTCCTATATAAGAGAACCTGTCAATTGGATGTGCTTGAGAGTAAAACTGAATTTAAAAATGAGTTTAAAAAAACGCAATTTGTTATTTCAGTGCTTCCTCAAATTTCAATCACGATAACTTCTCGAAATTCTGTTCAAAATACCCTTTTTGGCAGCCTTTTTTGAAATATATTCTGTCTTTATCAAAAAATTGACCATTGCGTCATATTATACAGTTCCTAAATAAGAGGACTTGTACACTGGATGCGTTTGAGAGTAAAAATGGATTTATAAATGAGTCAGAAAAAACGCAATTTGTTATTTGATTACTTCCTCAAATTTCCTATCACGGTCACTTCGGGAAATTCTGTTCAAAATACCCTTTTTGGCAGCCTTTTTTGAAATATATTCTGTCTTTATCAAAACTCTGGCCAATGTTTCACATTATATAGTTCCTAAATAAGAGGATCTGCCATTTGGATGCGTTTAAAATAAAAAAAATGAATTTAAAAAACGATTCAGAATGTAAGCAGTTCGGATTAGAGGTTTTGTCTCCAACTCCAATTTTTGTTTAATTTATTTTTGCTATACGAATTGATCCTATGAAAATCTTGTCAATACAAAATATGTAGATATTATTGAGAAGATGTAAAATAAATTTAATTGGATGTGATAGTTTAAGAATTGACAAAGTTATGAATTTTTTCTTTTTCCAAACCCCTTTTTATTTTCGTTTTTAATTTTTTTTACCGGTAAGAGTTAGTCCTATCAAAAACTTGCAAATACAAAAGTTTTAGATAATTTTAAGAATATTTATAAAAAAATTAGATGGATTTGATATCTTGAGAATTGACAAAGTTATGATTTTTTTCTCCCAAAAGCTCTATTTTTTTGCCTCTTGAGCCCATTTTTAACTTTATCAAAAATCTGTCATGCATAAACGTTTGGCCTATCATTTAGAAGCAATATAAACTTTAAACTGATTCGATATCTATTTTCATTAAGAAGTTACGGGTTTTTTTCTGTTTTCACAAAAACGCCCCCTATTTCGACCCCCTTGGTCCGATTTTGCCCATGAACCAATTTAGCCGAGATTTTATCTCCTTTGATTTTATGTACCAGTTTGGTGGAGATTGGTGAAGAATTATAGAAGTTATCGTGTCCATAAAAAAGTGAGATATATATATAGATAGATAGATAGGTAGATATACAAACTGGTGCGAATGCAATAGGTTGTATTTCATACGAAATCTACCTAAAAAGGGATATCTTTGGGATAACCCTGCCAAAACTAATGGAGCAAAGGCCTTCAAAATGTAGATTATCATTAAGGTATTTATTGTTATAAAATATATTCATTATTAAAATATACATACTTGTAGAGAAATTTGGGTCTTCATAAGAACAGTCTTATATCATTCCAAGTTTTTTAATATAATTTTCAGAGTTCTTAATATAAAATAATGTTCTTTTCCGAAAATATGACAGATAACATTGCACACAGTACCCTGAAATAAAAATTAAAAAAATAATAAAAATCGTATGCAAAAATGAGCAGGTTTACTAACTAATGTTTCATTGCGGATGCGTGAAGTCTCAAAAATTTTTATTGTTTTTTTTTTAATTTTTCATGTTAGAAATGTTCAATATAATCTTCTTTAGCTAATGCATAACTCAAATCAAACTTTAAATATTAATTTATGTTTGAATTTTCTTTTGTTACTCTGGGACAGCATATGTAAACGAAATTTGAAAATGGCCAATATAATAAATGTTAAAGATTTCTGTTCAACATACGATTTTTTCGCCTCTCTGTCTCGTCCTGCTTCGAATGTGATTTGAAAGTTGGGCAGTCCTTGGTGAAACACTTTATATACACTGGTAGGCAAAATTAAGAGATGGAAGGCATTTTCCCAAATATATCGAGAATTACTGGATAAAAATAAATGAAAATTGGTATGGATATAACTTATAGTAAGACAATAATATGTGCAAAGCAAAAATTAAAGTGCCAGTCATTGGCAAGAGTCATTGGCCAACAGTCCAATATGGACTGAAATTCATGATGAAAGATGGCAATGAAAATGAAGCTTGTATGGTGTGCGGTCGCCTTTAGTAGGTGTGTGGTCACCTCTAACAGATAGACAGCATGCACAACAAGTATGCATGCTGTTAATAAGAGATTAAAGATTGCTTGTGGAAGACTCTCCCACTCTTCCACCAGAGCAGTTTTAAACTCCGGAATGGTTCTGGGTGGAGGTTGGCGTCTCGCAATAGCCCTTCCAAAAGCATCCCAAGCATGTTCAATGGGGTTAAAGTCAGGAGATCGGGCAGGCCAATCCATTCGATGAATGTCTTCGCTTTCCAGATACTCCTGAACCAAGCGCCAGAGGACGTCTACAGCCACACGACTGCCTAGTGACCTTGCTGCTGCCAGAGGAACATTAGTTTCATTAAGACTGTTGCCAGGAGGATCGGTGAAAGAGGATTGTATTCAAGGAAGCCCGCCATTTGCATCCCACTCACTCTCTTCCACAAAATAGAGCGTGCACAATGGTGCAGACAGAACCAACACTGGACACAGCTCTAATGGGCTAATGTTCTTTTCACAGATGAGTCCAGATTCAGTCTTCAACCTGATTCTTGGCGGATATTCATATGGAGAGAACCAGGGACCCAATACCATCCCAGTAACACCATGGAAAGGGACCATTATGTTGGTGGAAGACTGATGGTTTGGGCAGGGATCATGCAAGATACCCGCACACCGCTCCATGTGTTTGACACTGGTTCCGTGAATGCCCAGAGGTACAGGCAGGAGACTCTACAATCATACGTCCGTCTTTTCAGGGGTGCTGTTGGCCCTGAATTCGTTTTTATGGACGAAAATGCCCGACCACATAGGGCTCGCCTGGTTGAGGAGTATCTGGAAAGCGAGGATATTCATCGAATGGATTGACCAGCCAAATCTCCTGACCTTAACCCCATTGAACATGCTTGGGAAGCTCTTAGAAGGGCTATTGCGAGACGCCAACTCCCACCCAGAACCATTTCGGAGTTAAAAACTGATCTGGTAGAAGATTGGGAGAATCTTCCACAAGCAATCTTTAACTCTCTTATTAACAGCATGCATACTCGTTATGCATGCTGTCTATCTGTCAGAGGTGACCAAACACCATACTAGAGGCGACCACACACTATACAAGGCTCACTTTCATTGCCATGTTTCATGATTGTGGTGATTGCTTAAGAAGAGGATAAGATGAGAACACTTATTTTTTGTTTCATCTCAAATATAGGCTAGGTGATCGTATTAATGGATAAAGCACATTGTGTTGGATGAATGCCAGCAAACGACCCAAAAAAAGGCAACCATTATAGTTCTTGAATAGTACAATCTTTAACTATAATAATAATAACTCAAAGCAAAGCTGTAAAAATACAAAATGAAAAGAAGAAAAGTTACCTGGAATTTTCTTGGCTGATGAAGACAAATTCAGGTAGACAAATGAATAGGCTTTGACGCAATTAAATGAAGAGAAAAAATTGAAGAAGACAAGCATATTTATTTATAATCACTTGTGAAATACTTCATGACTTGAATATTTTTTTATATATATTTGTTATCATGTACATTTCTATATAAGTAGAATTATTATTATTTTCGTACAAAAATGCTCCACAAGGATGATATACATAAGTCGACATATTTTAACACAACCTTTCTTCATGTATGTATTTGTATGCATTTTGATAACATGATAACATTTACTTAATGATATGAAGACAAAAATTATCTTAGAATATCAACCAAATATTACTTCAGAAGGAATATGCCTGAAAAATCACAAAAGATATTCAATACCTTCAATTGGGGATGCCGTTTTATGCCCAGATAATTATATTTACGCTTAATGGCCGATTTATCATGAAACGAAGAGGAATTAAGTTATGATATATTTTAAGTAGGAATCACATTCTCTGCATTCTCTTCAGAGGAAAAGTAAATTCACTAAAAATAATGATATAGAAATCGGTTTGAAGAAACTTGAAATAAATTGAAGAGAGTTCTTTGGAAAAGAACTATGATAAATCATTTATGAAGACAAATAACTGATTTTTATTACACCATTAGAACATACTGAGTATCCGGAATAAAATGAACAAAGGAGTTTAGATCGCAGCGGCAGAGGTGCATTGCCGCTCGCAGCTTAACGACGATTTTGGAGGATTTACCATCCATCTTGCAGCATCCGCTCAACTGCCTCGGGGCGCGCTCACTTGCCCCGGTCCCCGCTAAATTTTCTCGGCATCTACGGAACTTCTCAGCATCACTCTCAACTGCCTCGGTGACACTCAACTGAACTCAACTGACGCTCAACTGAACTGGACTGCTTGGTGGCGCAGAGCCAGGAGAGAGAAAAGAACAAGGGTTACTGTAAACCCGGAATACGCCAAGTTGGCAACATTCGAATGAGGAGAGCGAGGAAAAAGAAGCCAAGCTACGTTTTAATGTATGGTGAAATATAAATTTAATAAGGAAAAAAAATGACAAACTCTTAAAGAAGGAAGGCCAACGAAGGTGGCCAGGCACTTAGCTGGTTAAATCACGTCACCTGTGGATTTGAATTTGATAGGCCAAGGGGAGGGCCCGATTAACCGGAAATACCACCCATAGAACGATCGAGATAATTCTAGAAGCTTTCTAAACCGGAAGGAATGAATTCAAACAAGATTTTACCGGATTAGAACATTCGATAAGCTATGTAAGGAAGAAAAATTTACAGGCGACGGTATCAAAAGAAACGAAATCGAAATAATATTTAAATTGAGAACATTAATAAAAAGGAGATGATAGGAAATAAAATAGTTAATAAAATTGAATTAAAACAAAAATATGGGGGGGTTATCGAGTAACCACCACAATGATGACTTTCAGTTCACATTGGTCTGTTGGCAATAATTCTTGCCAATGACTGGCACTTTAACTTTTGCTTTGCACATATTATTGTCTTACTATAAGTTATATCCATACCAATTTGCATTTATTTTTATCCAGTATTTCTCGAGATATTTGGGAAAATGCCTTCCATTTCTTAATTTTGTCCACCAGTGTATATATATATATATAAAATACCATTAAAAGTAGACAAAATTCACCAATAAATTTTATCAATAAAACAATAAACCAAAACGAAGGATTTGAATAGAATTGAATTATAAAAAAAAAAATAGTGAAACGAGTATATCTGAATAAATAAATAAATAAAATAAAATGAATGCAAAGGAAATTTGTAGTCCACAGAACAGAATCGTCAGGACCCAAATGCTCTGGAACTACAAATGAAGTGTGCGGTTTCATCCACGTATTAGCTATGAAATAGTAAAATAATACGTAATTGGGGCTACCACCACACAAAAACCATATTATTAAACAAGGAACATAGAAATAAATAGTTGAAAAAATGAAAATATACATATATTGAAACAATAGCGTGCAGCAAATAGTGTCAGTAACAAGCGTACAAATTAACCCTATTTATGCACGTGGAAATGATAAACATTACTTGCATATATAATTTCGATAAAAAGTATGAAAACAAGATATTGAGAGAAAAAAAAGAAACTTATCTGGTTATCACCATTAATGTAGAGGACAGCGCAATAGAATTATTAATCTCTATAAATAAAAGGAATTCCGAGGATAATTAATTAATTAATTAATTGAGGCACAGGGGAAAGCAAATCTTGGCAATGCGCCAACTCGGTCCAGAGGAAGCAAATCTTGGCAATGCGCCAACTCGGTCCAGAGGTATAAAAGCAAGATAGAAAAAAACGCGCAGGTCTGTGCATTCAAGTACAACCACCCATATGTATATGCTGAAAGTTTGTTCTGACGCTCACCCGACGCACGTGGAGTGCCGATGGTCCGGGAAGCGTACCATACACATAAATTATTAAATAAACCTTCAAATTAAGCCCGGCGAAGCGGGCTGGGTATGCTAGTAAATTATAAAAGCAAGAAGCAATAGTTTACTATACGAGCTAAAACAGTATCACGTAGAAAAACCAGTTTGTTAGAAATTCAAGCATCGGATCGTAGCAGGAACAGCAGGGTTGCTCTTTTTTTAAATAGAATGTCATGCGCGCCAAATGGCGAAAAAAATAATTTGAAAAAGAAGAAAAAAAAATTGCTATGATTTATCCATAACGAACAAAAAAGATAAAGCTGAATGGAAATATAATTGAACCGGAGAAAATAATTAATGATCGATATTTACATAAAATTAAATTAATAAAATAATTAAATTAGAATTAGGTTATAACATTCATATTAACTTATAACTTAAAATACCATTTTGTTTCTTTAATCAGTAACATTTATTGTGACTTTACATAGTATAAACTCATTATCTTAATATAGGATAATAAAAATTAAAAAAATAATAAAATAAAATAAAAATAAAAAAAATAAATTAATTAATTAATTAATAAAAATTAAAAAAAATAAAAAAATATATATAAAAAAAATAAAATATAAAAAATAAATAATTATTAAAGAAACAAAAATAAATAAATAAATAAATAAAAAAATAAAATATAAAAAATAAATAATTATTAAAGAAACAAAAATAAATAAATAAATAAATAAAAATAATAGTAATACCAAAAATTATATCAATAACATTAAAATTAATTTGATAATTAAAATATAACTATTTAACTATAAATAAAAATAGACAAATATCCATATATTGGTGTAAATTAAACTATTTAAAATTATGTTAAAATAATGAAAAAATAATGTAAAAATAAATAACCCACTCTTTCTTCTTCTTTTTTTTTATTAACCTTTGCGTTTTTATCCAGACAACACCACCCTCCTCCGCACTCTAACATCTACCCGCCCAACCGACCTATTTATATATTTTTTTATTACTTTTATAACATTTTTAATTTTTTTTATTATTATTTTTAGGTTTTATAATTTTTATACATTTTTTACGCAAAGAATTAATTATAAGATCATGTAATAGCTAATTATAAGATCATGTAATCAGTAATTATAAATTAAAGAATATATGATTTTTTTAGGATAACCATTATTTATAGCATCATAAACAAGCTTTTTAATATTAGTATTAATTAAATGGGAAGAACATAGACAATATAAATATACAGTGCAAATCTAAACTCTCGAGTAAAACTTTAAGGAATGATAGCACATATCAAGTCAAACAATATCGAATAGGAAATTAAGGATCCTAAACGTCTTCCGAACGAGTAGGCGCCACTAAAATTTAAGGCCTAAAGTTTCAAATGATTATGAAAAGAATTCAGATTTAGAGCTCAAAATTTAAATTTAAGTCTAAGCTTTTTAAAGCATTTAATTAGATACAAAAATAGCAGTAAATATAGTTATTTGTCACTCCAAAGTCTAAAGCGCCCTATAGGACATTTTTTAAATTTTAATATTTATTTTGAAGGAAATACTTATATAAAAAAATGGTTTTAGTGAAAACCACAAACGAATCGACCAATTTTTCCGTTTTTTATAATCATTTGAAATTTTGTACTTTAAACTTTAATGCTACCTATCTCCTTTAGAAGACTTTTAAGACACTTATTTTTCCTTCATATCATCTTTTAAAATTTCGCCCAAGAGTTTAGATTCACCCTGTATATGTATCTATAAATTTAGTACTGCAAAGCTCCTTGTCGAGTGAAATAACCAAAATTTAACCATAACATACTTTTTAATAAAGCATTTTCATATCAAATTGCTTGAAGCTTCATCCCGTATGGAGAAATCGATCGAACGCGGAAATCTTAAGGAGCAGCCTACCTATTAACGAATTACACATCCGAACCAATTCAAAAGCAATGTATGTACGCTAATACAGAATATAAAATAGATTAATTTTGAGGCCAAACAATGTGAAAATATCACATTAATTTATAAGATGATTTTTCAGTCAGTAAATCAATTATAACAGATGTAAATTTACCATGTGGGTGAAAAAAGTCCGGACCAGGATTCGAACCTGGGATGTATTGACTGAAATTTACATTTGTTATAATTGATTTGGCGAATGAAAAATCGTGTTATAAATTAATGTAATATAATTTCGTATGCTGCGTTTTTTCGGTTCCATATTTTGACTTTCGATTTAGTCCATAGTATCAGACCGGATTATGAGATTGTTAAGGTTATTTGGGTGAAATAGTCCACCAGTGTTCGTGTCCGGGATGGCTCAGTTGGAAGAGCATTGGCGACTTCAGCCAAGAACATCCGTGGTTCGAATCCTGGTCCAGACTTTTTTCACCCATATGGTGAATTTACATCTATTATAATGTGAAAATAAACAAACTTTTCCTTATCTACGGAAATATAAAAAAATTACTGAGAAAAATGTAGAATAATTTTAGCCAAATTACCCATGATTTTTCATGATTAGACAAATGTCCTATATCAGTGACAAGCTAAAGACATTCCTAAGAATTTAAACTATTTCATTACACTAAATGCGATGCAAGTGTTGTAAAAATATTGGAAGAAAAAACACAAACTCAATAAAGTACGCTAACCTGTTCGCCTAATCAAAGTAATTCGTGATTCAGTCAATTCTTAGCGATAAAAAAAATATTTTACTCCATTACTACATAACAAGTTTTCATTATACATTACTTTCATAATTTTCAACTTTAAGAATAATGTAGCCTTAAAATCCACTTTTTTTTTATTTACTTAAAGATGAAAAATTCTTCTGGTAAATTTCATAAAATTAAAATTTGAAAATATTTAATAATAGTAAGGATAATGACAATAATCATAATGATAATAATAAATCAAATATTATAAATTCGAAATTTCAAGAAATTGTCTTGATATATTTTCAATCAAATTTTAATGCAAAAAATTGTGTGTTATATTAAATTTAAAATCAAACGGCGCAAATTGTTGTTGGAAAGAATTTTGGTCCAAAAATGGAACAAAATTTATGGAATAATTTTTGATTTTTCTTTTTTCTTTAAAATTTTCGGAACGTAAAAATTTATTACTAACTTATTAAGATTAAATATTATGCTTGTATTTAATATTTGCGTTAAATTTTGTTTTTTTTAATTGCTTTTGCAAATCCTTCATATTTTAATGCTCCGCTAAAACAATCTTCTTCAAAATCTCTCTAAATTAATTTTTTTTTAATCAAATAGCTTACTTAAATTGTTTTTTATTTATTTTGATCAAGTTGTTAAAATGCACTGACGTTTTCTGAATATTAAATAATTTCGACGGAAGAGAAAAATATGTCTCAAATAAAACAAAATAGATTAAATGTATTAATAATTATTTTTAAATGTAAAAGGTCTCTTTATTTCTGCTTCATACCAAGGGCTTTTGTATATCTAGCGTTGCAAAGGTTAGAAAAAACCCGGTTTAAATCCGGGAATAAACCGGGTTTTTAGGAATAAACCTCGAAAAAACCCGGGATTTTTTGGAATAATTCGGTTTTTTGGGAATAAACCTGGGAATAAACATGGTCTATTGGAAATAAACCCGGGAATAAACCGACTTTTTGCAACTCTAAGTATATCGCATCTGAGAAATATAATCTTATTTGGGATGCATTAATTTTGAAATAAAATATGGTCTATTCATTGAAATAATCTCTGTTCCGAACAAAGTGTAATTTAATAGTCTGTTTGCGAACGAATTTTGTATTTAAATTACAATTTATTAACATATTTTCTTGAAAAATAAATTAGAGTAGATTTTATTTTACGTTTAAAATTTGATTACAATAGATGAATTTTTCAAACGGAAGATCAATTCAACATGGCATGAATATTTAAATTTTTGATTTTGCAGTAAATACTGCTATGAATCTGCTTAGTAATTTAAAAATATTAATATCTGTAGAAACGAAAATCTATTCTTTTACAACTATTTTACATTTTCATTTGAATGAAATTTGAATATTTATTGTACAAAAAGAGAATCAAGCTTCAATATATGCACTTTTTTCACAGATGAGATGCTTTAAATTTTAATGCAATTTTTCTTTGATTTTGATTTCAATATTAATGAGTAATTTCCATATTTATTAAGATGTATTAATTTATTTAGACTACTTGGCATAATTTCTTCGGATTTATGAACAAGAGATTTTCTGAAAATATATTTGCAACAGAAATGTTAATACAGAATATATTAATTAGAAATTCGCCTACAGTAAGAAAGCGTTTTATTATTGCATAAAATAATATTTACATCCAAAACATTTTTCAAAGGAAATTAGCTGTATTTTGTATTTTGTGAAACATTAAAATGTGATATTTTTCTCGAGTTTTGTAAAATTCTTAAAGCGTTATTTGTAAGGAACTCGATTATATTGAATATCCGTCACTTTAAAAACCAAACGAATATAGATATATAAAAGAGAACAAATCTCAATAGCAAATCTATTCTATTTTATTTTTCTTAAAAAAATCCTTTGAATTAATGAAATAGCATCTTTAAAACCATGTTTTATGTATAATAAAAATTATAAACTTTGTAAAAATTCATCATTTAAAAAACAATACATAAGACGCGTTTCGAGCTAAAAAAAAATTAATAGCTCGTCATTAGCTGCTGCGACCTGCACGATCTACCCAACCTGCTCCTATGGGACACCCTAAAAAGCCAATTTTTACCGGATGAGGTGCGGTTAAAGTGGAGTCTCATGCCCCCAGCAACTATAGCTTGCTTTGCAACTCGGCAATTCTGGTTTCCCTACTCCCCAGGCCAGATATGTATGTGTAATGTGCAGCAGAAATATCAACAAAGTAAATTAAGCAACCGGTATAATAAAGCAGTGATCAAAATAACTGGATAACTAACTTATTAGGTTTACCGGGGGATTATCTGCTGGATGGCCGCCGCACAGTGGAGTATTTGGAGGATTTAGCCGGCCAAAAATATTTCTCATTAAAAGTTTGGAGTAAAGTCAATTATTGATTACTTTATCATCTTATTTTCACATTTTAGGGATTTTCCTTGAAAAATACTTAAATCCACACATATATATGTATAAAATACAGGGTATATGGATAACATAGTAATATGTAAAAAGGGCTTTGATGCAAGAGATTTTTAGTGAATACGTTACATTTTATCCATCAATACAAACATGTCTTTTCATATAGAGTAACTTAAAAATTTAAATTTGCAACATCATACTGTAATTTCTCTCAGAAATTCGAATATATACGGTATTTTTATCATTTTCATATCATTAGTATTTTGATGGTTTTAAATAGGTATCAAGTTATACTATATTTCAATAAAAAGATGTTTAAAATTTACAAAGCTTTCCGTTTAAATATTTTTATACCTTACTTATCTATGAAAAAAAATAATGAAACTTTTTGTTTACGATTTTACAGAGTAAATCAAAAGCAATTAAATCAAATCCGACTTTTTTAGTACTCACACAATTCATTTTAATTAATGGATGCAAAATATTACAAAAATAAAACATAAATGACTATATATACAATGCAATATATACGAATATATATATATATATATATATACAAAATACTATATATACAGATGACTATAATACAAATTAGATGGCGAAATATCAAAATAATTCATCTTCGGAATAACTTTCGTCAATAACAGGCTCCTGGTCACTCTGATAGACTGTATCTAAGTTGAAATTATCTGCTGGAAGAAGTAAAGCTAAGCTTTCCTTTAAAAATGGTTCACTTCTTTTCTTTTTTATACCTCTCATACTAGATAATAAGGGATCCGAAGTCAGTAATAATTGATTTAAGACGTCCATATTGCACGATTCTCTGGAAAATTTTCTTGCAAATGTGAGCTATATTGCCGAAAATGCTTGTTACGTGCTTCAAGTGCATTTTCAATAACTGTTGCACCATGTTTCAGAAATTTGTGGACTGTTGGTGTCATGAGATGCCAGGGATACAAATTCACATATAATTTAAAATTGTCTTTTGCGTACTCAAAAAATTTTGTGATATCAATTTTATGTCCACTTGACAAAACTTCTAGGATTACCTTAAAACGAAATACTAAATCAAAATTTATCCCCGTGATTTCTGCAGCAAGATGAGGATCAGCAAAAAACTTTCAGCTGGTATTACCATCATAGATGTTTCCATATCCTGGTTTCGGTATGTCTACAATCAATCCCATTTTTGATTTAAATTCCTCCTGAATTTTTCTCTTTATCTCATTCATTAGATCCATTTCCTCCTTGGAATGAATACGCCTTTTTTTGATGGGCAGTTTATATGCTAAATGCAAAATGCTCTCAAATATTCTGATGCGTGCATGAAGTATGGACAGTCCAAATTTCAGTGATCCCTCTCTAATTTCGTTAATCATGTCCAAATTGTTAAAGTATTTTAAGGTAGCTCCACAGATGAAGCAACGCATGGTTGATGTTGTTTCAGATGCGGCATTGCAAACTTTTCCATCAACCATGGTTAATATTTTTTATAATATTATAACGAATTTTTTATAGAATATTGAAATTACCAATACAAATATGAAACATGCGCGATAGATATTTTTGTCTCTTTATCATATGTTATAAATAAATAAATTAAACATATTCATGTGAAATATAAACATATTTACCTGGACATTGACTATCCATAGTTGAACAGTAGATGTATTTAAGAAGCAGAATTTATAAAATGTAAACTAAAGCAGCACTTCATTTCTTAAGAAGACATTTATGATTTTTTTTTAAGTTTAGAACATTAAAAAATAACATAAGAACTTCAGAAACAGATGCAGACGATATTTTTTAAAAATATTTGTCAGATACGTAAATTGCACCTTTTTATATCCGCAGACGACAATTTATCTATCGTAAAATACTTTTCAATTCGAAAGGGAAATTCAAAAATTGTCATTTACCAAAACATACAGTTGTGTGTTTGAAATAAATTCTTCTAAAATTGCACTTTGTAGCAGCTACATTTTTAAAAATTATTAACTATACATCTTTAACTTTGATTTACAGTGAAAAGAACCATCGGGATACATAACAAATGTTTTAATGAATATTGAAATTAACAACAAAATTTTCAAAACTATACGACACATTTTTTGTCTCTTTATTACATTTATTAAAATAACAAATATAAATATATTCATGTGAAATGAAAGCGTATATATATGGGCTTTAAGAATCCACAACTATATGGTACTAGCGGCCTTCGCCCGCTACGCTGGTCGGTTTATCTAAAGAAATCTTGAAGAAGTAGTTAGATAAGGTTCAGACATACATTTAAAAAAAAAAAAAGCAAGTCGATCATTCAAAAAACGTTGGGAAATATCAAATATTTACTGTAATTTTTTAAGAAAAACAAAGTTTCGAAAAAAAAAATTAAATCGAAAAAAAAATTACACTGACATATTAATGCAAGGAAATTTTCCCAGAGAGAAAATTCGCCTTGAATACAATATTTCAAATTCTTTTAATTGCTTATAGGCGTTAATGCCAACATAGTGAAAAAAAATTCCATGCTGGGAATCGAACCCGGGCCATCAGTATGGCGCACTGACGTTCTACCGACTAAACCACATGGAACGACAGCCAGCTTGAAACTTTCTCATACTTAAGTAGACTGGCGAAAACATAACGATAGCGCGTTTTAAAATCGCACAGTGACATCTATTGGATTTTATATGTACTAAAAAACGTTATGTACTAAAAAACGTGAGCAGCGCACCTAATAGTTTCTTTTGTTTCTTTTTGTTACTTTTTTGTCTGTTGTCCGATTTTGATGAAACAAAGCCTATACACTGCCCGGGAGTGTGCATTCTTCATTAGTGAAAACCGCATAAAAATCCATTCAGTAGTTACGAAGATAACCTCGAACAAACAGACAGACAGACAGACAGACAGACAGACAGACAAAAAATTCAAAAAATTTTTTTTTGTGTTTCATTGGTTTTCTTTTATCGCCCTGACTCCATTTTTGTCAATTATCTTCAATGTACAGACACACCGGGTCCTACTGTTTTATTATATGTATAGATAAGCAAAAGGTTAGAGAAAAAAAAATCACAGTGAAACAAACAAGCACAACTGGAACTTTAAAATACAAATATGGTATAAGCAAAAGGTTAGAGAAAAAAAATCACAGTGAAACAAACAAGCACAACTGGAACTTTAAAATACAAATAATTAATGTGCTGCAAGTAACAAGTTTGAGGTACCCTGGTACCTATTTGCTGGCCCAACAGAAAAAAATATAACTGTACGGTGAATCCCCATCTAGTTAGCTTCATACTTAGCTATATTATTTTCTCTTTAGTTGCATTTCGAAAAATCGACTTTTGGCCGGCTAAAATGGAAAAATACTCCACTGTGCGCCGCGCCGTGCGGCAATCAGGCGGACAGCCACCCCAATGTCAGACAAGTAACTCATTCGACAGGGGAAATCTGGTAGCTAGGGGTCTAGTTATCGGATTGGTGTCAGGCGATGCCCAGTAGGAACGTTAATGGCAACTGGTTCATGTAAAATCAGTCATGGATACAAAGTCCTATAAGTTACCTGTGAATTATACCTCTGGAAGTGCCTTGCTAGATTAAGGTCTCGTCACCTGATGAAGGTTCTAAATTACGAGATCAACTCAAATAGAAAAGCTCAAGTACCAAACAACAAGAGCAAAATGTTAAGCAACAGGATAAACTAAGTTCAAAACTAAGTAGTAAGCAATACCGTTGTGTAAAAAGATCTAAGCGATTGCCAGATTTATTGCCACGACGTGGAGATTAGGCAAGCACCTGCCCCAATAGCAGGTATAAAACCTGTTTAGCTGGGGAAACCCGGCAGATAGAGGCCTGGTTATAAGTCAGAAAGAAAGAAACAAGCACTTGTCGGTAAGAAAATAATGTAAAAAATGTACTGAAATAAAGATGAAAGTGATTGAAAAGAATTCGACAGGGGGCGCTAGTTGAAAAGAGTTCATGCAGAAGGCAAAAATATGTGCAAAATGCCAGAACAAATGATGGGGAAAAAGGAACTAAATGTAATAAACAAAATTAAAATGCAACAAAAGAAGTAAGTCAAAAGAAAAAATAATAAAATGATAAAGAGACATGAGTTGTGGTGAAAGTCACAAAATAAATTTTCATGCTTTAGACAGGAAGGGAGATGATGAGAGATCGTTGAAAATGAGCTGAAAGAAAGATGAAAAGAGTATGACAGGGGTCGCTAACTGAAAGGATTTCACGAAGAGATACAGATGTTGCTATAATGATAGAAGAGAAAATGTTAAGAACTCTTTGTTTAACAAATACAACCTAACTTGCAAAAGCAAAGATTAAAATAAACATCATATCTCAGTAGGAATAGTGCCTTTAAAAGAAGATAATTTTATTTTATTCATAGGTTTAGAGATAACTTTAAAATTGAAATGAGAAGTATTTTAAAAATATTAAAAATTAGGGGAAAAGAAAATGCAGAACTACATTCTCCCTTTTATTATAACGTATGAGAAAATTGTTTGTCGTGAATTTTAATTATATTAGAGTATTTTAAACAAATTCAAATAGATTTGTACCATTGATCATACCTACGAAGTTCTTACATTGGCGGTGATAGCTGTATGGAAATTTCCGTTTATGCTATGCGTTTAATTGAAATAATTTTTAACACTGCCAGTTGTATGCATACATATATGTAGATAATATACAGCGCTGTACAAACTAAAACAAATCCGTATAATTTAATGGTTATTTAGGGTAAAAGTAGAAATCCTGTTTTCAAATGCGTTATGCTTTCTCTAAATTGTCCATTTAGACGCCATTTTTCGCCTTTGTAAAATGTGATATTTTGTTAGGCGTTTTGTATTGGTTGAAATGTTTTTCAAAATGTAAGCCATGGACATTATTTTTTTGCTCTTGTATAAAAGAATTAAAGTTTAAATTCGTTTCATTCAAGATTGATATGCCAGCTGTTTTATTTGTAGAAGATATCCTATCATTGGCTAAGCTACATATAAATAAAATAAATCCATTTAGAATATCATGAGAATAGAACGCTTTCATAAATTACAGCATTGGAGACAGATTGAAATCGACATCAATAGAACGCAACAAACAACCAACTAATTAACGTAGTTCTAAAACGACTTACCACATCACATAAATTTCTGACATATTTTTTTTTAATTTATTTTTAAACGCTAAAGCGTACAGTTTGCAGACCTGACTATTAAAGTGAATTTGAATTAAAATGAGTCTTCCATTTTTTTCTTAACTAAACCACTTATCAAATCATGCGAGATTCTTCCCACATGATTAAACATTTTTTCTCCGTTTTACGTGCACAGTTTCAGAAACTTAGTTCAAAACACCGGTATTCACATTATTTTCTGAAAATGTTCTGTTACTATCAAAAAATGGATTTTCTGATTACAAAGGTTTTGATTAAAAACTCCTGCTATTTCCATGCGTTTCAAAACATAAGTGAATTAAAATATACATCATAAAATAGCCAGTTTGGATTTCAGAATATCTTTAATATTGAACAACTATCCTGATAAATATATTTAACCAGCTTTTACATATGTTAATAACCTTTCGAATGTTATGCAGATTACAGATTATATTACAAAACCTTGCAGAATATTTATGCAGAATATTTATGCAGAAAAATGCATCACCAGCAATGCAAATAAATAAATATTTTACTCAGTAGCAGATTCCTACTTTTTTTTATAAAATGTCGAAACGGACGAAGGTCGAAGCGAACGAGCCTCGAAGAGAACGAATCTCGAAGCGCGGTCCCCTACTTTTTATCAAGGCCACTAATTATATGAAAACTCAAAGCAAAAGAAACTTCAAGTGCGGCCCCACTGTCTCCGGCACCGTATAGCAAGCGCGCTGCGCACGCACTAACAAATTCTTCTATCCTTGAATTTACATAAAATGTAGATTCGAACGAAACTGGAACCGCGTCCCTAGGCAGTGTATAGATGTCTTGCGCACTACTAAATGTTCCCTTCTTTTTGAACGAAGTTCGAAGTAAACTAAACTCGAACAGTGTTATCGCTGCTTTCAGCAGCTTTTAGGAAACGTGCTGCGCATGCACTGTCGAATGTAATCCTACTTTTCGAATGAACCTCGAAATGTAAACGAATGGCTCCCTTTTTTTCGTTCACGTTTTTTTCGTTCACAGCAGTATCAAGTGAAATGATGGTATATTTTTTATAAATTTTTATCATTTGTTGTAAACCGTCTTAAAGTTTTAACCAGATCAAGCAAGAATTTAAGATTTATACAGAAATCAGTATTCGAAAGTAGTGTATTTGACGCGGAAATATTTTCATAAATTTTTATCATGTGTTATAGTGAATTTGAAAGTTTCCAACACATCGCAGAGATATGTATGATGATTTTAAAAATCCATGTACTATTAATTATAAATTCAATCACCAGATCGCATTCTATTCTTAAGAAAATTGGATTTGAACGAATCTATATTAAACAACCTACCCGTAGGTATATTAGTCGAAAGGGTGGCTCTTTAAAGCAAGAATTTAAGATTTAAAAAAAATCACCATTTGAAAGTAGTGGTATTTCACGCGGAAACATTTTTCATAAATTTTTATCAGCGCACTGCATTCTTTATAAAACTGTATTTTAATGAAACTCCGTTAAGCAATTTATCCGTGGATATGTTAGTCAAGGGCATGCTCTTTAACGAATGAATTTAATATTATTGCAAGAAACACTATTCGAAAAAAGTGGTATTTGACGTGGCATCATCCTTCATCAATGTTTATCATCTGTTATAATGAAATACAAAAATGAACAACGGTAAAAAGCACCAAATATTGTATAAAAACAGCAGACGGTTTCGGTAGCATTTATCGTACCGTCGTCAGGGGTACACGACATTTCGGTCTCGCCGTTTCGGTCCCGCCGTTTCGGTCCCGCCGTTTCGGTCCCGAGACATTTCGGTCCCTGGCCATTTCGGTCCCGAGACATTTCGGCCCCGAGACATTTCGGTCCCTGGCCATTTCGGTCCCGAGACATTTCGGTCCCGAGACATTTCGGTCCCTGGCCATTTCGGTCCTGAGACATTTCGGTCCCTTGCCATTTCGGTCCCTGGTCATTTCGGTCCCTTGCTATTTCTTTACCGGCCAACTTATAACTTGGTTTCTGATTGATGAAGGCCTACTAAACGCTGTAAGCTCAACATTGTTCTGGCTTTTTTAAATATTTTTATTCTCCTGCCCCCCTTCCCTCAAATTTTATACAAAGCTGAATATAATAGTTCAATAAGTTTAATCTATTGTAACTCGTGATAATAAAATCACAGCAAGTTGAAAATTTGATTAAATAATGTTATATAATTTTACACTGTCTTTATTATTATTATTTAACATAATGAACATTTTAAGTTTTATCATTTTATCATATATTCCTTGTATTAGGTATTTTATCTATACAAAAAACTAAAATACATATTTTATTGATTGTTTTAGCACACTTTCTTAGAATCTTTAAATTAGTGATTTCCTAACTAGGCGTGCTACGAAAATTTTTTGTTTAAAAAATAAAAATGCTCCAACGACCTTTTTTATGTAATAATTATTGGTTACTTTTTTTTTTTTTTTTCACAGTTTTCTCACTTTATGAAGACAATTTTTGTGAATTAATTTTATTGAAAGTGGGCTTATTTCTTTGTAATAAAATGATTATTTTTCAATTTTATATAATAATGTAATTATCATTTTAAATAATTTTATTTTCAAATTTTAACTGACAAAACTAAGCTTTTTTAATCTATCGTTTATTTATTTATTTATTTATTTATTTGCATTACCTTTTCGCTCCCACTTTCACAGAAAAAAAAATTGACAATTCTTATTTTAATTTTATTATTGATTGAATTAATAGTTTTAAATTTCAGTAACTTTAAATATTAAATAAATAAACAGGTAAACAATAAGTTTCAGTTTATAACTACTACAAAACATAATGATAAATTGAATATAAAACAGATTATTTATTGAGTTTATTTAAAGTAAAATTCGAAATGCGTATTAATAATTTTATCAATTTAATTAAATAAAGATTCATTAAATTAAAAATACATATATTTAATAAAATATTAATTTGATTTTAATTTTAAAATCATTAACTGTTTTGAGATTTAATTTATAGCAATTATTCATCACCATAAGTTTTTATTCAAAAATTATTATTTATTTCAAAAAAGGAAATTATTATTATTATTATTATTATTATTATTATTATTATTATTATTATTATTATTATTATTATTATTATTATTATTATTATTATTATTGAAAAATCAGTAACGTAACGTAATAATTAATTAAACATAATAATGCAACACTGTAACAATGGGTAAAAATATTTCTTAACAGTGTTAGGTAACATTATTATCCAGATGCAGATTTAAATTTTCTGAAACAAAGTTATAGTTTAAAGTTCGCAAAAAGCAATCATATATTAATTAATTATTTTTAAAGAGTAAGAAAAAATCATAAACTAACCAATAAATGAATAAATAACATATTTATTTTGAGAATCCTTATAATTTTTATATATCCTAATGAACTTGATAACATTATAGTAGCTGAAATTTAAAAAATATGTTTTTTCATTTTTGCTATAATAAGAGCTATAAACTAGATTTTAAACAAGTAATTGATAAATAAGTCACTTAAACAATTAATAGTTAAAATAATTTTGAATTCTTATTAATAAATAAGTTTGATAAAAATAATTTAATTTTTAAATTTTTTTAATTTAACAGCATAATTATTAATGCTTTAAAATTTTCTAAGATTATGTTAATCATTTAATAAAATAATGTATAACATTAAGTAAGAAACAAATCAAAACCGAGTGCCGGGAATTTTTAAACACTTATAATTTTTTATGTTGGTGTTCCTATAAAATTTGAAATATATGCATATAAGTACCAGCTAAGTACTACTATTAACCTCTTTTAAGCAAAAATTCTGCATGTCAATCAATTGTCAACGCCCATCTGAACAAATAGTCGTCTTTATACAAGATAGCTAGAAAAGCTAGGTAGTTAGCTTTATTCTACTTATCTTGATCTTTATATACTTGTCAGATGAAATGCCTCATTCTATAATACAATGTCCTTTTTACTCTGGAGTTCAAATGCGGACGGACCTCTCAGATTTGACTTGTGTTTATTTCGCTCGTAGTTTTTGAATGTAATAAGCATAAAAAATGTTTAATGTATTAAAAAGGATTTGTAATTCCTGCATTGTTATATGTAAAAAGGTTGTTACACGTAAAAAGTTATTTTGTAGCAATAATTGTTATATGTAAAAAGATTAACGCAAACTTTTAAATAGTTTTTTTAATAGCGAAATAAAATAATTATTTAAAAAATAAAATGTTTTAGTCAATCCCGATGCAGAACTTAAAAAATAATGTGGCTTTATCACAATTCCATGTTAAAAACCCCTTTAAAAAAAATGTAAAATGCCATAATCTAAAAATGATGTGCCGTTAAATAATAGGATGAAATAAAGATTTCTAAAACTATTTGCAGATTTTTTTTTCATTATTAAACACATATTGTACAAATTATATGCAACTGAAAATGTGTAGGCATTGGACATTTGCTTAAGCAAATTAAATTCGACTTATACGTGTTTTTAAATTACCAGATCTTCATGATTGAGTAACTTCTATATAAATCCACAGAACAATCCTCCCCTCACTCCTGAAAACAATTACTTCTGTCATATGAAATTTGCATGGCGTTTGGATCCGCTGCAATATGTTTGAGTTTGGATCCGAGTTATACGTGTAAGCGGTTTTTGGGTACTTGTTACTTCTAATTAATCGCATTACACTAAAACTTTATGTGGCTTTCAGTTAAAAAACCAGTGTTGAATTCAGACACTTTTTTCCAGGAGGGACTTCTGTGGCTCCGGGGGGATTACACTTTTTTACCACTGAAAACACAAAATCTCAAAATTTCCGGGGGGGGGGCATTGATAGCTCTAGGGGGAATGACCCGCCCCTGAATTCAACACTCTAAAATGTTCCCTATAAAATTATGTCAGATATTTCCCGTGCACAAAATTTCAGCTTGCTGGAGAAGGGACCGAAATGTCTGAGGACCGAAAAGTCCAGGGACCGAAATGTCTCGGGACCGAAATGTCTCGGGACCGAAACGTCTCGGGACCGAAATGGCCAGGGACCGAAATGTCTCGGGACCGAAACGTCTCGGGACCGAAATGTCTCGGGACCGAAACGGCGGAACCGAAACGGCGGGACCGAAATGGCGGGACCGAAACGTCCTGCTTCCGTCGTCAGTGCTACCGAAGGTAGAAATCTGCTCTTTTGTAGAGGGTGTATCTTAACTCTAGGGAAAAACTTTAAGGGGTGATAGTACACATCAAAACAAACAATATTAAATAGGAAACTAAGGGTCCCAAACGTTTTCCGAAGGAGGTTAGCACTATTAAAGTTTAGGGTCTAAAATTTCAAATAAACGCAAAAAAACGAAAAATTGGTCCACTGATTTGCGATTTTCATTAAACTATTCTTTATGTCAGTATTTTCTTGAAAATAAATTATAAAGATAAATCTCAAAAATGCCGATAGAGAGCGTTTTAAACTTTGGAGTAACGAAAAACTACTTTTTGCCGATATTTTTTTAATCTCGTTGAAAGTTTTCGGAACCTAGACTTAAACTTAAATTTTGAGCTCAAAATCTAAATAGTTACGTAGCGCAAACTGAACTGTGTTCAAAGGTTCGAATTTCAAATGATAATAAAAAACGGAAAAATTGGTCGATTAATTTGCGGTTTTCGCTAAGACTGTTCTTTAAATCAGTATTTTCTTGAAAATAAATTTTACAGATAAATTTCACAAAATGCCGATAGAGGGCGCCTTTGACTTTGGAGTAACGTGCAACTATTTTTATCCATTATATTTTTAACCTCATTAAATGCTTGCAAAAGCTTATACTTAAATTTTGTGCTCAAAATCTGAATAGTTTAAGGCGGTTAAATAATGCAAACTGAACTGTGTTCAGAGGGGGGGGGGGAGGGGCTTCAAATTTGAAATAATTATAAAAAACGGAAAAATTGGTCGATTCGGTTGCAGTTTTCGATAAAAATTTATTTTGAATTGGTACTTTCTTAAAAGTAAATTTTAAAGATAAATTTTTAAAAAATGCCGATAGAGGGCGTCTTAGACTTTAGAATAACGTACAACTATTTTTAACCGTTATTTTTTAATCTTATTAAATGCTTACAAAAGCTTAGACTTAAATTTTGAGCTTAAAATCTGAATATTTGAGAGAAATTAAGTTGCGCAAAACTGAATTGTGTTCAAGGTGGAGGGGGGTGGAGATTAATTTTAACTACTGAACACAGTTCAGTTTGCGCTTCATAACCCCTCCCAATGATTCAAAATTTGAGCTCAAAATTTAAGTCTAAGCTTTTGCGAGAATTTAATTAATTACAAAAAATAACTGTTAAAAATAGTTGTTGGTCACTCTTAAGTTTATAGCACTTTCTAAAGAAATTTTTTGAAATTTATTTTTAAAATTTATTTTCAAGAAAATACAGACATAAAAAAAACTTTTAGCGAAAACGGCAAACGAGTCGACTAATTTTTCTGTTTTTTATAATCATTTGAAATTTGAACCCCCCTCAAAACTTGAACACAGTTTAGTTTGCGCTACTTAACCACTCCCAAGGATTCCGATTTTGAGATCAAAATTTAAGTTTATATCTAAGCTTCTAAAAACTTTAATGAGATGCAAAAAATAACCGTAAAAACAGTTGTTCGTTACTCCAAAGTCTAAAATGCCCTGTATCGGTATTTTTTTTAATTTATTTTTAAAATTTATGTTCAAGAAATTACCGATTTAAAGAGTATTTTTAAACTAAAACCACAAACGAATCGAATAATTTTTCCGTTGTTTATAATGATTTGAAAGTTGAACCTCTGAACACAGTTCAGTTTGGGCTACTCAGCCACTCCCAACTATTCAGATTTGAGCTCAAAATTTAAATCTAAGCTTTCAAAAATATTTAATGAGATGCAAAAAATAACAGCAAAAAAAAACTTGTTCGTTGCTCCAAATTCTAAAGCGCCCTCTATCGACATTTTTTGAAATTATCTTTATAATTTATTTTCATGAAAATACTGACATAAGGAATACCTTTAGTGAAAACTGCAAATTAATTGACCAATTTTTCCGTTTTTTTATGTTTGTAGTTTATTTGAAATTTTGGACCCGAAACTTTTTGACCCTTAGTTACCCATTTAATATTGTTTGTCTTGATGTGTACTATCACTTCTTAAATTTTTGCCCAAGAGTTTAGCTACACCCTGTATAGTAGAGACGGTGGATTGAAGACAGCCAATGGGATGGCTGAGGACTGCAAGCAAAGGCCAATAGGAGAACGCGCATGGAAAGGGACCGAAGGAGAGAGAAAAAGGTCTAAAGGAGCGGGAAAAAATAATAATATTAACGAAATAGAGGTTTTAACAAAATATTTCCAGCAATTCGATAGAGGAAGGATAGCGAATTCATAACTGACGATTTTGTCAATTTTTTTATAAATGTGAAATTCTTCAAGGAAGTTAAGTTCATGAATGGAGGTAGGTTTGGAAATTATTTTCGCTGAACCGAAATCGAAAGTATGGTTCATCACCCAGCATTGTTTAGCAGTAGACGATTTATTGATTTCTTGTTTCTTAATATAATTTTATGTTCATTAACTCTTTCCGGCGCGGACAAATTCTGTTAATAAAATGAGAAATTATCGACTGACACCGGAATTTTCAAACGACATTTTAGGAGATAAATATTAATTTAAGCTTCTATTGCAAAAGCGAGATTTTATTAAAATGTTATTGGTGCCAATTGCAAGTTTGGAATTAACATTAGGTGTTGCCAGACCGGGAGCACTGCGCCGGAAAGGGTTAATACGTTTTTTAAAAAAGCGTTTAGTTTGTCCAATGTAGGAAATACCGCACTGACAATTAATACTGTAAATTATCCATGAATAAGATAAATCTATAGGACCTTTGAGCTTGGAGACGGTGAGTTTCTTAATAGGAGCAAAAATTTTTTTGAAATCATGTTGTTTGAGAATTTTAGCAATGGTAAAGCTTGTTTTAGGAAAGAAAAGTAACACAATGCTAATATTGGATAGAGTAGAAGACTGCGGTGAGTTTGAGGAATGAGGCCGCCGCAGTTTAAACGCTTTTTAAGAAAACGTATTAGTGAACATAAAAATTATATTAAGAAACAAGAAATCAATAAATCCTGTATTGCTAAACATTGCTGGGAGATGAATCATACTTTCGATTTCGGTTCAGCGGAAATAATTTCCAAACCTACCTCCATTCATGAACTTAACTTCTTTGAAGCATTTCGCATTTATAAAAATTTTGACAAAATTGTCAATTATGAATTCGTTATCCCCCTCTATTGAATTGCTGGAAATATTTCATTAAAACCTCTATTTCGTAATTATTATTTTTTTTCTAACTTATTTTGACGTTTTTCTCTCACCTTCGGTCCCTTTCCACGTGCGTTCTCCTATTGGCCTTTACTTGCAGTCCTCTGCCATACCATTGGTTGTCTCCAATCCTCCGTCTCTACTATATATATGAGCAGATTTTTACTTTCGCTAGCACTGACGACGGTACGCTAAATGCTACCGAAACCGGTCTGCTGTTTTTGTACAATATTTGGTGCTTTTTAACGTTGTTCGTTTTTGTATTCCATTGCTTTGCACCAAGCTCTATCTGATTATTAATTCCAGTGTTATAATGTCTGAAGAACAGAAAGAACAGATCTGAAAGAACAGATCACAACCTTAGATTGCCTCGTGGAACAATGTCGCGTGAACTGATGTGTGCGAAGACCAATATCTGTTACGGATTAAAAACGGATATTTTTATAAAACCGAAAGTTTTTATACTAATGAAAAAACAGAGAAAAATTCTTAAACAATGAAAATTTCTATCGGTTTCAAAAAAGAAATTCGAACACAAAAATCGGTATTTAAAAAAAAAATTGTTTCCCATATAAAAATGTGAGTCCTTTTTTAACTACCGATGCATCTATTTATCGACTAACATTGAAATTTAAGCGGCAAATAAACTAAATTACTAATATTTCGATAAAAAAATTATAAATTGAGTTCTAACTATACTATGGATACGGATTTAGAAAATATGAAAGTAGATTTTTTTACGTCTAACAGTACCCGTTTTGAATTTCTGCGCTGTACAAAAAAAATTCACAGAACCCCTTAAAAATTTCATAATAACTGGTGCCACGTGATACTTCACTGTGCTGAGAAGACTTTCATAATCTTGTAGTTTGATTTCATTCCTTTCAAACAATGTGTCTATATGACAGAACGAGAAAAAATAATGAAATACAAGGAATTTTTAATCGATTTTTTAGGCTATTTCGAGAAATAATGGGGCTGTAAAATTAAGTTTTAAAATTTCGAAAAGCTCTTTCAATTTCAAGTACTCTGCAAGTTGCGTGTTCGTGGCTTTTTTATAACAAAAAACATCGGCGTTGAAAAATTTTCCTAATAGATACTTTCTGTTAAATGGACACCTGCATTTGATCCAATTAACAGTTCAACTGCAGTTCATTAAAAAAGAACATTTTAATTAATTTCTTCGCTAATTACTGCCGGATTTTTTTCGAGGCAGCCATTTTCGGGTACACCGAAAAATTAGCTTTTTTGTATATTTCGTGTCGTTCTGCGTCACATAGGAAAAATGTATTTGCAGCTTTGCACACAGACAGACAGACGTTTACCACTATTAATAGAAGTGATAAACACACAAATAGTAATGCCGCATATTTTCAAAGGGTCATTTGATAATGAATTGAGCAGTCTTGATCTCGAAAATTACTTAATGATTATTAAGATAAGTTGCTTTTGCAGCTTTTCATACTCACGATTCTCGTAAATGGTGCATAAGCATTATATATATATAGGGAAAATTGCCCTAAACTGGCATACTCCAATGAAAAAATGTTTTTATTCATAAAACACTTCTATAAAGAACTTTATTTTTTACAAATTTACATTGATAAATATACAAATTGCAATAGTTATTTTTAAAATTAACAAATAATGCCCAAGCATCATAATAACGATTTATATAAAATGCTGCAGTACATTGTTTTATTTACAATAATGTCCTAAAGCGTCATTATTACTACTATAAATGCACAGTTGCTATTTATATTGATCTTTCCTCCATCACAAATACATTTTTGAACACCAAGAAACACGGCCCACCAATGACCGAGAGCCCTTTAAATAGGTGGACGAGAGGTACTGGGTTCGAACCTAATCGCATCCATCGGCCTACTCGTTCGAAGTTTCCCTGGTTTTATTCGGACATTGGATTTTCTTACCTAAATACAGATTAGGTTCCATCAGAATGACACCCCACCAAGGTAGGCACTTCTCTTTAGGGCCAATATCACTCGCGTTGATAACAGGGCCTTTAAAAATATAACAACAACGAAGAAACACTGGTATATTCACCACGCTGAACATGTAACACATTTTATTTACTAGGACATCCCTCAGAAGGATTAGTTTGTACGATATTGCTGAGAACGTATATTTAATAATAATTTGCAAAAAATAAATAAAAAAATAAAAATTAAGAAAGAAATGATTAACTACATTTAAGACTACATTTATATAAAAAAGTACTTTAACAGATTACAACGACTATTTCGAAAATAATATTTTAAAAGACTATAATTTTAGGCTTATAAACGAGTTCTATATTTAACAAAACAGCAATAACATCGTTTTTAACGATGATCGAAACGTAGCTTATGTAATAACAGAGTCAATCATAAAAAATTATTAAATGAAATTTCAGATTAACAATTTCCCTTACTGTGAATTTTTAAAATTCTAAACATTGCACATTTTCAATTTTTACACCGTCATAAAAGGGAAAAAAATTACTTTTAAATGCAAATTGTTTGAAACCTGTGTCTCAATTTGTTATAGAATTGTTAATTTTTTGTTAGTTTTTAATACTTTTTTGTCATCGTGGCAAAAACTTTCAGATATAGTTCAGATTTCCCAATTGTCTACCGGAAACAACTATTTTTAAATCAGTTAATAAAAAAATGAGATGTTATTTTAAATTAATTATATAGTGCCACAAATTTAAATGCCAAAAAGGGACAAAGTAAATAGCAGAAATGTAAAATATTATATATAAATTCCTATACCCGGTTAAAAAATGGGAAAGCAAACTAAACAAATCAGCCATGCATGGGTATAAAATTGAAAGTACGCAATGCATTAATAGGTAGCTTCTTACTTTTTGTAATGTAAGCTACCTAAAAGTAATACAGATAACAAAACACTAAAATATCTTGAATCGGAATCTGAACTCTTTGAAATGTAGCAAAAAATATAAACAGCACAAAATATTGCACAAATGATGATGGTTGAGTAGAATGATGGTATTTTTTTACATGGTGTGTGGTCCCCTTAGATAGTTAATACAGAATAGTTAATAATATAATATCTACATCTGTTTTCTATGGATGCGATGAGATTCTGGTTAATAATTTAGGGAATTTTCTCTTTAAAAATGATATATAAAAATACCGAAAGCGCCAACAAAGGAATGCAATGCGTTGCTCGAGTTCGTCCCAGGTATGCTCAATTGGATTTAAATAGATTGTACATGCTAGCCACTACATACACTGTTTTTCTTTCTTTTCAAGCTTGTTCTCATGAAGTTGAGCAGTATTTCACTGTAGCATGCATTAAATAAAACGAATATGCAATGTCTGTAGTATAAGTATGAGCGAGATCTGAATATCTCGTCTGCATAAGCCTTGAGCGTTAAAAATGTCACCACAAGTGACTTATAAATCTGCTCATATTTTTCCGCAAGACATGCTGGCTCAAAAAAGCCATTTTGAATTCGATTATGCAATTTTACCCCAAAAAGTTATTATTTAAAAAGCCTGCTAGTGACAATTAAGAAAATGATAAAATCCCCAGAATAGTAAAGATGAAAAATTAATGTATATCCCTCCTGTACCATTTTGTTATGGAATTCTTTTGTCGTGCCCTGTAAATGAATAATAAATATTCTTTGTGTGGCATGCTCTACAAAATATATATTCTAGTGTTCCTCATAAATGCATATCAATTTCTTTGTGTTTCGATTGGCGAGAAACATAATGAAATTGATATGCATTAAAATGTCCTTGGACTTATTTCATCCCATCGGCCATAATGTAACGGGATATTTTTGACTGTCCCTGTATTCCAACTATTTATCCAATTTTACTAAAATGTAAAATGGCTCAAAAAAATTCGGCAAGAAATATATATTTAAAATTTAAAACGATACGGTTGGATAGTTTTTGTCTGTTCTAGTCGGACAGAGAGTCGGACGATTCAAACGACAACTATAGGTATTACGTATATAATTATGAATGCACCTAAAAAACAGTTAAATTTTTAAGCACGTGCCGAAATTGAAAACACATGACCAGCAATTATTGCTCAAATGCAGTATTATAAACGATTTCTTTGGTGTGTCCCTGTAAACGGATTAAAAATTATATGAATGTCCTTTTCAAACCTAATCGTAATGAAATTAATCGATTTATAAAAGTTTCAATACTTTGCAATAGTGTAATTTCATTAAAATACACTATTAACATTTTTTTATAGACCATAATGTAATGGAAAAATTTTGGGTTCCCCTGTAAATAAACTATTAATCTCACATACTTCATATACAATACCAAACATGTCTAGTGGACTCTAAATAAGATTTGCCAAATGCATAAAGATCCGAGTATATTTCCAGATGTTAGGGTGTGGACAGACGAACAGACAAACCGAATGCATAAACACTTTTCAACTTTGTTGGAAAATGAAAAAAAGCAACCGATTCATTTAATGCAAATAAATAAATAAATAAATAAATAAAATTTCCCCAAAAAAGCCAGAACAGGATTTGGAACTCTTCCACATAACTGGCATTGAAATATCGTTATTTACCATAACATTTTAACCCGCCAATTGTTTTTTTCCCTATATTAATTTAATCTATTTTAATCGTGTTTTTATTTATTGTTACTTTTTTTAATATAATAGAAAATAATTGAAAAGTGATTTTCGCCAAATTTGCGCCAAACCAAATACGGTACAAAGTTACCCCGTCGACAAATTTTGCCAAATGATACAAATCGCCAAACTAATAGCCCATTTATACATTTTGACTAAATTTTTATTTTAAATAACAGAAGAACAATTAAATTAGTAAAGCATTAATAAAAAGTCGTAATAAAAATCACTTTATGATATTTTAAGCACGTGTATCGTGTTTAATGTCATTGAATGGGACATTCAAGGTCATCTATTTTTGGAATATGTTATAATTTGGCAATATTTTTTTGGTCGATGGCATAACCAAGTAGTACCCATATACGTATATGATATTTCTGCCATATTTTCAGGGTGCTTTTCTAATTATACTTGCTTCGGCGTTTTTTTATAAATCTTGGTCCAATTTGGGCTTCAGAATATCAGATTTCATAACTGATGAACGTTTATGCTTATTTTTACACATAAATATGGCATAGATGTCATATACGTAACAAGTTGGCGCTATTTTTTCTGTCGTCAAATTGGTGAAAACTTTGATTTTGAATATTGCTGTAAGTGTTAATATTCACGATTTCTTGTGATATGTATATTTTTCTTATATTTATTATTATGCTTATTATTTATAACTTTTGTTTATTGCTTGAACTATTGTTTTTTTGGTACTATTTGATTATACTGTCGACAAAAAAAGTATCTCCAAACTATAAGATTAAATTCCAATAATGGATGATAGAGAATGTCTCATTCAATCGCATTAAACACGATACAGGTGTTAAAACCTTTCAGAGGCAAGGCATTTGTGCTTCAAAAATGGTCAAATAATTAATTCTCACCGATATTTACGAACAAATTTAATTGAAAATAATGAAAACCGTTTCGTCACGTATATTATTAGATCAAAATTATAATAAAAATTACTGATGCAAGTTAGCTATTTAAGCATTAAAATTAACCGTTTGTAGACTGCAAATGGCGCCCCTCAAGAGGTTAAAACTTCATCAAGGGATTTTTTATCCCACTTTTATTAGTATTTTTATAAATGTTTTATTAATTTATTTCTTCATTCGTTTAAAAAAAAAAAAAATGTATCAATATATGTAATTTGGCTATTAGTTTGGCGGTTCGTATAATTTGGCGAAATCGGTTGACAAGATAACTAAATACGACCAAAAAAAAATTAAGTGATTGATGTAAACAAAATAACAATATATAATTTATTAATAAAAGTAGCATCTAAAGTAGCCATGTCAAACTCGTATTTTATTTAAATACGAAAGAATTGTTTCGAATTTGCACGCGCGAAATGTATTTGTACGCGCGATGCTATAAAAGATGCTATGTGTATTAGCCTTCGCTTCGCTCAGACAACTATTTGCTCCGTGTACTCTGATTCGGCTGTCTACGAAAATATTCAGCTGGTGAAAACTGACGCACATAAAATTTCTGTGATGCAAATAAATTGTGCTTTTTTATCAGATTTTTTAATATAACTTTTAAACTATTTGGAACTAATTTTTGAAAGTATGTGCATTCAGCTGGTTCTCTTCATAGGTACCTTCTAGTACAAACAGAATTGAAATCCGATAAGTATATTTTGAGATTTGATTGACGAAAGAATTTTTTTGACTTTTGATATCGTTACGTACTATGTGCACTGTAAAAAAAAATTCAAGAGGTTACTAAAAATTTCTTAGTAAATTTGTATTCCACATAATTTTTTAGTAACCATTACAAATATTTTTTTTTTGCAAGTGAAACAAACATTTCTTTTGTAAACTGAACAAAAGAATTTTTTGTATAACTAACTTAAAACTTTTTAGTATGGGCCACAATTCAAATTTTAGTTATAGCTCCAAAATTTTTTTTACTAACCATTACGTGTGCCTGAAGGGTAGGAGCTTCCTTCCTAGGAGCATCCAGCGTGTAAAAAGACAAACATCTGAAACGGAATATTTTCGGTAAAGCCGCAATAGATGGCAGCACCAAACATTGCTACCTACTCTATTTTGACATGTTTCTAAAGGGGAGGGGAAGTTCAGAGATCATTACCCATGGTAACTGCTACGACAGGACTTTCATAATCCCTTTATTTACATTCGGTGCACATTTGACGTCGGCCAGCATCGAACCCAGGTACTTTCAGCCTGGAGTTCGGTACTATGGTCACTAAGCTATCAAGGCCACATCAAGTGAGTTTTAGTAATAGCTATTAAAAATGTAAAACTATTAACTCTATTCATTGCTAGCTTTTTTCTAGTAATTCTTACAGATTCCTTGTAACCGAGTAAGATTACTAAAAATTTCTTAGTAATAACAAGGATTACTAAAATTGTTTTAGTAGATCGACCCTTTTTTTACAGTGTGTATAAGACTCCGCTTCGCTCAGACAACTAGTCCTTTGGATTTGAGTGGCTGAATAAATTATTTGCAATAATAACATGCTTGATATATTTATCGTCATCTTCAGAGTGTCTTTTTATAGTCATCTTTGGGTCTAACATAGAGAATTTTCCTCTTAGACAGTACAGCTGCACGTTTTGATTGTCAATTAGGATTTATAGTACCTTTTGCTTTTGTTCCTCTAATATTAGTACTTTTAATCAGATTAGTGCACCTTGATAATGCATCGTTTTAGAGGTTGATCTTACATGAGCTGTACAATGACGTTGGGGTACACAAGGTTCACTGTAAAAAAAAATCCTTTAAATTTACTGCACAAACTGTTGGCAGTATTATTGGCAGCAGTTTTTGCCATAAAAGTTGCAGTAAGATTACATGTAATAAATAATTTTACATCTCATTTTAATGCAAATTTTACTGCAAAAACTCCTACAAATTGTTGCCAGCAGTTTTTGCAGTAAATGTAATGATTTTTTTTCTTTTTTTTTTTTTTTTTTTTTGCAGTGTAGACTGATAAATGATGATGATGAATTAGAAAATCTGCCTGTTGAAAATATACATTTGTCTTCCAGTATCAGACACAGAAGTTGTCGATGCTGGAGTTGGGGAAAGTGACATTGAAACTGTGAAAACTGACAGATAAAGTCTAGATCTGCAGTAGGACTAGTGTTGTTATTGTTGATTTTCTTAATTTTCTGGTAGGCTTACTGTCACAACTGAAATACAGAAATCGTAATTGGGAAAAATGTTTGAATCTATGGGATAGATTCCATTCTTCAGAAACTGGCATGTGATTTTACCTATAATCACCTTATTGTATAGACAATTCAGTATTCCAGACCACAATTCAGTAATACATTTTTACTTACGTAGAACATAATCTAGAAGAAAACAAATTCTCAAGTCATACTTGAGACTTGACCAGTGGCCGCTAGGTTCAGACCTGCAAACTGGTAGACGGTAGGTGCTGGGTCCGAACCCAATCGCGACCGTCGGCCTAACCGTTCGGAGTTTTCCGTGATTTTCTTCGAACTTTCTGTAAATACGGGTTAGGTTCCCTTAAAAAGACCCCCACAGAGGGCATCTCACCCCATAGAGCCAATATCCCATAACGTAGATAATTGGCCGACATAAATACAAACAAACATACTTGAGACTTGTAATTACAGAAACAAAATAAAAGGGAATGAATACAAAAAAAAAAAAAAAAAAAAAAAAAAAAAAAAAAAAATCCAAGAAATTTCTTTGAAACCTGAATAAAAATTTCATCGAAAATTACGAAAAATTCAAATTTGAAACATTTGTCATTAAACGCTTATCCTTGTTGATCTGTTCCACAACATAACAGTGCATTACAAAGTGTTATCCTTATACGGTAATATTAATAAATATGAGGTAAATCAATTTACCTAAGTATGTCATTTTAGAAGTATGAGATCGATATTACATGAATGTCATCACGATAAAAACAGAATACAAGGGGAAAAAAATACAAAACATCTTGTTGCTAGAAAATTACTTTCGCAAATTACATTTGGTAATTCTAAGATCAATAATATAGTCTTGAGTATGAAACTGGTTTTAGTAGTAATATTGGTAATTAAGGTAAGTTACTTCAATGCCTTTTTTGTAATATAAGTAATGTAGCTGATAACTGAAATGCCTGTGGTTCATCCTTTATTTTCTAAAATTTAGCTTGATCTTATTCAAATAATGCAATATATCCAATAAAATAGTCAAATTTTCCGATCTAGAATACTGGTAGCCAAAATTCGTATCTTATGCCTACACTGCAGTTACTCTTGGAAATAGCTTGTAGTAAAGGTAGTTTTCAAACATAAAAAATATTTTGCTGTTATTAAAGAACACAATTATGGAATTCTTAAAACTCATATATTGTCTATCGCAATTTATAACTATGTTAAAAATATTTACAGTGTAGATTGAGAAGTCAATGTCCCTTTTTTAGAAGCATGTAACAGAGCTTCAATAATAGTAAACGCTGAAATTGGAGGAAATGTATCGTTTTATGATTTAAAAACATTTTTCTGAAAATGCTACGCCAAATAAATCTAACATATCGTTGATTATTAATAGAGTTCTTTTAATCTTACAGAGGGAAATTCTGAAGTTATTTTAAAAACAAATTTATACATATCATTAGATTATTTTGCAATCAGCGTGGGATCAGCAGATCTTAATACTCAAACAATAACAAAAAAATCGAAAAAATGTATTTTAATATAGGAATTATTTCAATTTTTTTTCAATGAAAGCTTTGAATTTTCAAAGTTTTATAAAAGCAAATTTTGTTGTAATCATCAGATGTTGCCAAATTTTCATAAAGAACTGTGACGTGTTTTTCTTTCAAGCAAAATAAATATGTAACATGTATGAAAAATTATGCATTAAGCATAGATTATGAAGCATTTTCCAACACTTCATGAAATCTTTAACAAAACTTCATTTTTTCAGGAAATAAGGTTATATAGCTAAATACAGCCAAATATGTCTTCCGAATATGTATCCCAATACTTTTGAACAGACCTGTATTTAATCTGTCATTTGATATATGTAATATAATGAAAAAATTTAGTTTAGCAAGAAAATGCCTATTAGCTTCATTTTTTTTCAGCAATTCATATTAATAGATAGAAACATACTTGAATACTTTTGTTCAGCCCTATAGTTTAGCTTATACATTTATTACACATCAGTTTTAAGCTAAAATTTATTTTAAACTAAAATACTCTTAAAACAACCGAAATCACAGTCTCATAAATTATCAATCATGTCCATTTACCCAATTCTTTGCGTGACCCTGTCTATCATTTTATGTATATTCTGCAAACTCTTCTTAGTAAATTGAATGCAATTCAGTGTAAAAAATGTATAAATTATTTAAGAAGCATTTTTAAGTAATTTATGCTCATATTCAAAAAAGTTGGCGAGTCCTTTTAGGTAGCCCTGTATATCAACTATAATATTTTTACACACTATATAATGTGCACAGATTTGGTGAAACTTAAACGCACATATCATAATTAAAATGCATACTATTTAACATCTTTTTTGTGTCCTTGTAAATGCTATGAACTTCATATTATGCAAGACAGTATCGTATAATTTATACCTTAGTTACATACATCAATATTATTATATGTGAAACAGTTTAATATACTTAAAGTATGTTGCATGTAATTTACACCTTTACCATTATCTCAAGGAATCCTTTTGTTTTCTGTATATGAATAATAGCTATATTTTCACTGCATATTTTATAGAATGTACATTTTAGTACACCTCGTAAATGCATATAAATTCTAATGCATTTGACAGGGTGTAACATCTTTAAAATTCCTTTGAAACGATTTTCCCCCATAGGCCGCAATGTAATGGAAATTTTTTGACTCTCCCAGTAAGTAGACTAATCATGGTAGAAACTTCATTTTCAATAGGGTTTGTGCTACAGTAAACATCAATAACGTTCAAAAATTTAGGAGTTAAAGCACGACAAGACGGACAGACAATCGGAATGCATAATCACTTTTCAACTTTGTTATAAACTGTTAAAAATCAGTGCATTTTACGGTACTAATGACCATCTCACTTAAAGTTAATTTTTTGAATTTTTAAAATTTGTATAAAAAAAATTTGTTGAAATCATCAGATTTTGAAAACAATCAAGTGAACCCACCAGGATGTCTTACTCAAACAAACAAAAAAAAGTCAATATCCATTTACAAATTATGTGTGAACAGAGACAAAACGTTCCTTGATACATGCGGATCGAATTGAAAATATGCTTCTTTTTCTTAAGTATTTTAATAAAATTTTGAATTTTGAATTTTTTCTAAAAATAATTTTTTTTTAATCATCAGATGAGACTGAAATTCAAATGAAACCAACACAATTTCTTACTGTTTCTAACAAAATATGTATACATATGCATGGAAATCGGTGCATTTTTGAAATATTTCAAATGTGCATATAAAAAATATTTCAAACTCTTTTTGATGAAATTTTTTTTAATTTTGAAGATTTTATAAAAACAAAGCTACAATCATCATATTGGCAAAATTCTCATGGGACCACCGATCCTTTTTACTCTTTCAAATAGAATAAATATCTAAAAATCAGTTAATTTTTACGAAAATTATGTCCATCTCAGTTTGAGTTAAAACTTTGAATTTTGAGTTTTGTTTATAAAACTAAATTTGTTTTAATCCGCATATTTTCACAAAATTCAAATGGGATCACTAGGATGTCAATCACTTTCAAACGTGCAAAAATTAAAGCTAACACACATTTGCAAAATTTATGCTTGAACAAGACCACAACATACATACAAATGGTTGGGGTTTGGAAACTCGTCCCCATCCCCTTTTTTTTGTTGTATAAATTTTAGAGAATGTGTAAAATTAATCAAATTACATCAAAGTTAAATAATAAAAGGTAAGATAATGTGGCTTACCTTCTTTGTCCACGATCGTCCACTTCTTTTCTAATTTACTTTTTTTAAATATCCATTGAAAGATCCATTGAGATTAATAATCCTGAAATAGCTTGGCAAATTTTATTAATATGTATGTTTACTGGAAAATCATCGAATCAGGCTTTAAATTAATTAATTTATATATAAATCTTAAAGATAAAAATTACAAACTGGAGCATACATTTTTAGCTCCTTACTGCTTAAACACACAGAGAGAAGTGAAAATAATAGCAAAGAAAAATGATTACATAAAAATAAAAGAAATAAAAGTTATTCAAACATTATCATTAAGTTCTTATTATTTTTTTGTTTAAAATGAATAAATTTATAAAACTAGTACTTTGTTTCTGATGAATAGATGATAAAAACTATTGCTTCTTTTGACACTTAATTACAAATCAGTTCATCAAATAGATTTATGACGAGTAGATGATGTAAGAGTACTTTAGTAAAAGATTGACAGTCATCATAACAAATAATAAACGTGATTTATGGTGATTATTTTTCTGAAGTATGTTAAGTTGATTTATTGTAAATGATTTTCTGAAATATATTAAGTTGATTTATTGTAAATGATTTTCTGAAAGATAATAATGTTACTAACATTCCCTCCTTAATCTCTTCAGATTAATCAGCAAGCAAGTTCATAGATATTCTGTGATTTAATAGTTCAGGTTTGGGCACTGGTTTAGTCAAAGCATCCGCTATCATGTGTTTTGATGGGCAGTATTTTAAACCAATTATTCCATCTTCTTTTGATTGTTTTATTGCATGAAAGCGGATATCGATATGCTTCGAGCGTTTTGAAAACTTTTCACTTTCCACCATCTTTATGCAACTTTGATTATCTTCATATAAAACTATTGATTTTGTCTGAGGTAGACCTAAATCTTCTAGGTGTTTCACTAACCATTGAATTTCTACACTTGCGTTTGAGGCAGAAACATATTCAGCCTCAGCTGATGAAAGAGCTATACATAATTGTTTTCTTGTGCTCCACTGTATTGCATTATTCCCCAAAAGGAAAAGATTACCGCTTGTTGATTTTCTTGTCTTAGTATCCCCAACCCAGTCTGCATCCGCGTAGGCTTTTAGAATCGGCTCAGCTTTGGTGTTTATGTGCACGTTTAACTGTTTCATGCAGTTTAAATACCGGATTACTCTTTTAACTGCTATCCTGTCTTTTTCCCGTGGGGATTCATTTCTTCGGCTTAATATATTTACGGCGGCAGAAATATCCGGTCTGGTGACCGATGCAATATAAAGTAAAGTTCCGATAGCTTTTCTATAATTTGTGTTGTTAGGTAGTAGATTATCATTGTCTTCTAATCTATTAAAATTAGGTTCCATCGGAGTACCTACTGGTTTGGTTTCTTCTAACTTAAACTTCTTTGCCAATTCTTCTATTTTGGTGTTTTGATTTAATTGATAACCATCTGCTGTTTTCTCTATTTTGATACCCAGACAAAAACTTAGTTCTCCTAGATTCTTTAGCTCATATTCATTGTTGAGTTTTTGTATTATCTCTGTTATTTCGTCATCTTTTCCTGCTATCAAAATATCATCTACATAAACAATGATATATGATTTATTTTTTTCTTCATTTCGAATGTATAAACATGTATCTGAATTAGATTGTTCAAAGTTTGAATCCTTTAACAATTTTGTTATCTTAGTATGCCATGCTCTGGCTGCTTGTTTCAACCCGTAAATTGATTTATTTAATTTACATACTTTATTTTCTTGATTTGGAATAATATAGCCTTCTGGCTGAGTAATATAAATTTTGTCATCTAAATTTCCATATAGGAAAGCCGTTGTTATATCAACGTGATTTGTTTTTAATTTGTGGTAAGCTGCTGCTGCTATGAAGGATCTAATTGCTGTGTGACTACAGGTGAAAAGGTGTCTTCATAGTCTATGCCGTATTTTTGAGAATAGCCTTTGGCAACTAGTCTGGCTTTATATTTCTGTATTTTACCTTTATCGTCATACTTAGTTTTAAAAATCCATCTGGAACCAATTATTTTTCTACCTTGTGGGGGATCTACAAGTGTCCATGTGTTGTTTTTGATATGAGAATCTATCTCTTCTTGGGTGGCATTTAACCAATTTTGTTTTTCTTCTGGATTCTCTATATTCATTATGTCGTGAAAATTTTCTGGTTCTTTAACATGTTCGTGATTTACTATATAAATAAATCGGTCTGGAGGGACACCTTTATTGGTTCTTTCTGATCGTCTTAGTTCGGGTGTTGGTTGTTTGGACTCATTTGGTGTGTCTTCATTATTAGATACTTCGATTTCTATAATGTTTTTAAACTGTGATTTTTCCCTTTCGTTAGATGATTTTTCTTTAAAATTTAATTGAGTTTCTACCTTTGGACTTATGTTTTTATTTTCTAGAAATTTTACTGTTCTGGCGATTATTATTTGTTTACCGCTAGTGTAAATACGGTATCCTTTGGAGTAATTGTCGTAGCCGACGAAAATGCCTTCGACTGCCTTGTCATCTAATTTTTGTCTCTTATTTTTATTCACACAAGCAAAGGCTTTACAGCCAAATACTCTAAGGTAATATAAATTAGGTGGTCTATTGTTCCAAAGTTCAAACGGAGATTTTTCAGTAGCTTTTGTTGGTAATCGGTTTTGAAGGTGATTTGCTGTACAAATCGCTTCACCCCAGAATTTTTGAGGTAAGTTTGCTTCGCTAAGCATAGCTCTGGTCATTTCAATAAGCGTTCTGTTTTTGCGTTCCGCAACGCCGTTTTGGCTCGGAGAATATGGAACAGTGTGTTGATGTCTGATGCCGTTTTTCTTAAGAAACTTGTGAGGGAGTGACCTTTGTCATAAAGGCACTCTAGTATTTCTGAGATCGTGACGTCAATAATTTAACATGTGTAAGCGTAAAAGCGACATCTATCCTCTCTTTTACTTTAACTTTCTAGTGTGTGTGTGTGTCTCTTTCGGGTTCTGCAGTTAGCTCGCGGTTATTAGTAATATGTTAATGTGAAGTATCTCAGTTTGCAGCATATAAAAGCTTGGGTTTTGAGTGCGAGAAGAGTATCTCTGGCGTTAGCCAGCGTGTGAGTGTCTCTGGCATTAGCCAGCCAGGAGTCAGCGAAGTGCTAGCAGATTGAAAGTAGCAGCGAGCCTCCAGTGAGTTGTAAAGGAGTTTCGGTATTCGACTTGAGAGTTGGCCGTGGTAAGAAGTTTCATAGTACAGTCGAACCTCGTTAATACGCGAATCAGGGGTCCGATCAAAATTCGCGTATTAAACGGGTTCGCGTATTAACCGAAGGTCGCACATTTTCGTCCAATGGTCTATATAATAGTAATCTACGGGGGGAAAAAAAAAATTTTTTATCAATTTTTAGCGTATTTAAGCCATAAAATGATATTTTATTTATTTTAATCACTATGTGCTTATTAAGAGAAAACATTTGAAAGCTGAAAATTCAAATAATCGTTATTTTTTCAAGTAAAAATCCTATGTCTTTCCAAATTTAGATTTATTATTTATAGTACATAAAATTGAATAAGCCGAGCACAAAAATTTCTGCTAACCAGCACATCAACTAAAACTAATGTTAACAAAATTGAAATCTTTGTAGCTATACAGAACAGATAAATGGGATAATAAATAGTGTTGATAATAATAAAAAGTCAATTAAAAAACTTATTGAAGTCAATAATGTCATAAAAATTACTTTTTGGAAAAGTAGCTGTCAATTTTGGCCCGTTTGATGCGGTCGCGCCATCACCATGATGTTTTTCGCTTTATTTAAGTAGTGGTAAATTTTGCTTGTTGAGGGTAATTCGTACAGAGACGACGCATGTTGTCTTAGGAAATCGAATGCCTTTGTAACTGTGGAGAATGGAGATGGGGCCGGAAGCGTAGGTTCATAATCTTCTTCCTCATCATCAGTCGTAGCTTGTCAGTCGTAGTTATCTCGGCGATGATATCATCAAGACTTCTGTGTTCGGAGGTAACTATATCTTTGTGGATATTAATGAACGTGTCTAAATCGACAAAATTTACCCTTATAGTTTCTTGTGCGGCCAGCCAATCTTTTTCAATATTAGGGTGCGAAGTTGGATCTGTGTAAATGATGTCCTCGCTACTTCCAAAACCCGCTTTCTAAAAGCAATTTGTAATTGTTGTTGGTGTGACATTCTTGCATGCTGCAGTAAGCATATGCATAGAGTCGAGGGCTGTAATTGGACGACACTCGTAGCAAGAAGGATTGTTACCGTGTTCCATTTGATGAAGGTATCGCCGATGACGCGAATCTTGTAATTTACTTTGGCGCTGTTAATTATTCCTTGGTTCATTGGCTGGGTGACACTGGTCGAGAAATTCTACTTCGACATTATTCAGGTCTTCATTATCTCTTGGATGAGCAGGGCAGTTGTCCACAAGCAATAACACATGGCGCGATTCTTTTCTCATACGTCGATCAAAATTATGAAGTCATGTTGTAAAAATGTTGTCCGTCATCCATGCTCTACGCTTGCTTTCGTGCAGGCAGGGGAAATTCTTGACATTTTAAAAGCATTGTGGGTTGCGTGATTTCCCTATGACCAGCAGCTTTAATTTATCTGATCCAGCAGAGTTGGCACCGAAAAGAATAGTTAAATACTCTTTGCCTCCATGACATGTTTTTCCTTTTATGGCCATTGCTTTATTGGGTGTCAGTTTGTAAAAAAGCCCAAATTCGTCCACGTTGTAAATATGCCGTCTTGAGTAGTTTTTTACAAGCAGCGAAAGCACATTAATTTTCCAACAGTGAACATCTTCAATGTTGACTGCAGCTGACTCACTGCACACTTGCTTGAATTTTATGCCATACCGAATTTTAAATCGATCCAGTCATCCGTTTGAGGCATTGAAATTCAGCAATACTATTTTTGCTGCAATTTTAGAAGCTTTTTCTTGTATTAACAAGCCGCTTATTGGGATATTCGTAGGGCGCGGTTGAACATACCACTCGTGAAGGGCCTTTTCCATGTGCTCAAACTTGGCGGTTTTTATTTTCTTGTTTTTTGTTTCTTCAACCACAGCTTGGTTAACGATGGCATTCCTATTCTTAAGTCCTTAAAGTTGACTCAGGTATGCCTTTTTCTTTGGCGAATGCAGGCTTATTTGAGATAGCTTGGGCATCGTATTGATTTATAATTTGTAAATTCTCAGGAATAGAGACAGCCTTTCGTTTAATATGTTTTGCTACTTCCGCCATAGTTTAGACTAGATTATAAAAGCATAGATGGATATCGTAGACTAGATAACACTGGGAGCGACAAGCGATTCTCATCTTTTAACCTTTTCCGGCACACTGTACCCGGTCCGGGATACCTAATTTTAATTCCAAACTTGCAAACGACACCAATGATATTTTATTAAAATTTTGCTTTTACAATGAGAGCTTAAATTAAGGAATTCATTTTATCCAAAAAAGTCGTTTTCAATTTCCGGTGGCAGTCGATAATTACTCATTTGCACTCATTACTCATTACACATTTACTCACTACAAAATTGCCCGTGCCGGAAAGGATTAAAAATATAACAGCACTGATGAAACAGCGATTGGAAAGACCACGTGATTAATTTGCGATTGTAGCACATGCTCCATCTATCGGTTTTACTACTCTAATTTAGAAGCAGGGGGAGGGTCACATCATTTCTTAACTATGGGGAAAAATTCTTTTCATTTTTGCTTTTTATAAAACTTATCTGACTCGCGCAGCTCGCACCCGCGATGAATGAGCCTTTTATGAACTTCAAATGTGTATGATTTTATAAATTTAATTCCCTTTTGTCTACATTTATATTTTAAGTGACTAAAAATGCAAGAAAAGTATTCAATTAAAGGTACATTCTGCTTTGCGTAATTTGATTTTTTGCACCAATACGTACAGAAAGCGAGAGAAAACACGACAAAACACTCAGGTTTTTACTGATTTCAAAAAGATTTGTAACAATTATTTTTTTTAATTTGCATATTCTTAATTAGCGTCTCATGATAGGCCAAATCATAAGTTAAAAATCTCTAAATGCTGTATTTAAAAAAAAATGAATTTCCATTAAACTTTTTCAAAGTGGTTTTATATACTATCCAAATGAAAACAGGTGTTTTTCAAAGCAGGCATAATGTTTTTAACTTTTGCACAACGCTAGCCTCGTCTCGCTTATGAGATTTCATTGGGAGAGTTTTGACAGGACAGTCTTGTGTTAGACTCGGATCGGGATCGAAATCTAGCCAGCGTGAGATTTTGAGGGAAAAAATGCTGAATTTAATTGGGATTAAATAATTGTTATATAAAAAATAAGTTAAATAATAGCTGTATAAAATGCGTGGGAACATATTTCATCTAAAAACTCGTATGTTTAGAACTAAGCTCATTCGCGTATTAAACGTAGGTTTTTCTTTCTAGGGACTGATAAAATTTCGCATATTAAACGGGTTCGTGTATTAACCATTCGCGTATTAAAGAGGGTTTTTTATATGTGTAAGATATGAGTATTTCAAGGGACCAAAGAAAATTCGCGTATTAAGCGGTTCCGCGTATTAAGCAGGGCGCGTATTAACGGAGTTTGACTGTAGTTACATTTTGATTATTTGAAAGTGAATAAAGAATTACACACAGCCACGGGCTGTCTAATTAAATTTTATCTAGAAGCTCAGCCAAGAGATAGTGAGAAGTATTAGAAGGTGTCACGATTGAGCTAGTCCGGAGCCTGTGAGTATGCGTTTAGCCTTTTCGTAGTATTCTCAGTTGTGGAAAATTAAGACTTGCTCCACTTCCCTTGGGCCCTTATCATTTTAATAAACTGTGTTTTTTTTATCTTAACTTCTGAGTATGTCTGCATTTAACCCCCACCACGACCAACCAACCGTTACAAATGACACCCAACGTGTGTATAACGTTACAAACTGTCGACTAAATCATTGTCGAACTCCCCTCCGTTGTCAGTTCTGATGCTCTTTGGCTTTTCGCCAAATTTATTACTAACTAAGGCAACATATTCTTTAAGTTTTTCATAAACTTCAGTTTTCTTAGATATTAAATACAGAATTGTAAATCGAGTATAATCATCAATGAATGTTAGGAAATATATTTTTCCGCCTATGGTTGGTGTTTGAAAAGGGCCACATACATGAGAGTGCACTAATGTCAATCGTTTAGTGGCTTTATAATCTGCTAACTTTGGATAGGGTGCATCGGTAAGCTTTGTTTTGATACAAGTTTCACACGTTGTGTTGTGCTTGCAATGATTTATTTGTATTCCTTTCGCTAAGTGTTTTTCTTCAATTTGTTTGATAGACGCAAAATTTTTATGGCCTAATCTTCTGTGCCACAACTCTACACAATTTTTATTGTTACAACTGTAAGTTTAATTTGCATAATTTGTGTTAGCGGTTTCATTTGCTAATTGAATTTCATATAAATTATTTTTTTTCGTGCTTCTAGGCGGGTGATTATATTGAATGTTAAGTTACATTTGTCATCTTTAAATAAAATCTCGCAGCCATTTTCTGTAGCTTTACTAACGGAGAACAAATTTGTCTCGATCTCTGGCACAAACAAAACATCTTTAAGGGTTATGTTGTGTGTCTCACCGTCTGAGGTTTTTGTTTTTATTAGTGTATTACCCGATCCATAAGAAACTAGTTTGTTACCATTCGCAATAACAACGTTAGTTTTTTCATTTGATTTTAATTCCGTAAATAAGCTTTCATCATTTGTTATATGGCTAGAACTGCCGCTATCAACTATCCAAGTTTTTTATTCCGTGGTTTTATTATGAACAAACAGTGTTTGTAATCTTGATTACTTTCATACTCATTATCATTGGTATTTTGATCTGAATTTAATTCAACGTCATTTCTAACATTTTTCTCATCCTTTTGGAAAACAAGAGAAGAATTGAATTTTTTTGTTGTTGTTTTGTTTATAATATGTATTATTTGAAGGATTTGTTTGTTTGTTTTTAATATACCAACATTCTTTAGTGGAATGGTTTTTCATTTTGCAATTTGAACAGTACTTTTGATCTTTTTTATATCCTGTATTGTTAAATTTATATCCCGCATTGTTAAATTTCTTCGTAATCTTGAACGCTTTAGCTGTATTTTCAGACGATTCATTATTAACGCTTCTGCGATTAAATTTATCAATGAGTTAATTTTTTTTTAAAAATGGAAGTTAATTCCTCTTCATTTCTCGATTCAAGCGCTGTAATAAGAGTGTCGTGTGATGCTGGCAATGAGCACAGCAAAAGCGCTGATATATGGCTATCTTTAATATTTTCTCCATTTGCGGAAAATTTATCAACAATTTCTAATATATTTGTGATATGTTTTACCATATTGCCCCCCTCATTTAATTTCGTGCTATACAATTTTCTAAGTAAATAAAGTTTACTTGATAGATGTGAGCGCTCATGTATTGATTTAAGTGCATTCCAAGTTTCTCTCGCAATTTAAATATTCTTCACGTGGACGATCTGGTTGTCTTCTATACTTAGGTTAATGACAGCCCTAGCCTTCCGGTCCTTTTTGGACCAATCATTAGTAATTGGGGTAGGTGGTGTTTCGGTTATGATCTCAAAAAGATCATTTTTTATGAGAAGCATCTCCATTTTAAATTTCCAAGTGGAATAATTTGTGGAGTTTAGCTTCTCTATAATCTGTGCATCTTTTACCGATGCCATCTTTATTTATATCACCACCTTTTACTTTTTAAATAAACCCCTTTATTACTTAAATTGTTATACACTAATATTTAATATTTAAGGAAGGCATGATACATATATTTTCTCTCATTGTTCTCTCATTTTTTTTATTTTGTCAATATTATATATATGAGCACATCTCAGTCTCATAATCTTTGTTGTATAAATTTTAGAGAATGTGTAAAATTAATCAAATTACATCAAAGTTAAATAATAAAAGGTAAGATAATGTAGCTTACCTTCTTTGTCCACGATCGTCCACGTCTTTTCTAATTTACTTTTTTTAAATATCCATTGAAAAAATCATTGAGATTAATAATCCTGAAGTACCTTGGCAAATTTTATTAATATGTATGTTTACTGGGAAATCATCGAATCAGGCTTTAAATTAATTAATTTATAAATCTTAAAGATAAAAATTACAAACTGGAGCATACATTTTTAGCTCCTTACTGCTTAAACACACAGAGAGAAGTGAAAATAATAGCAAAGAAAAATGATTACATAAAAATAAAAGAAATAAAAGTTATTCAAACATTATCATTAAGTTCTTATTATTTTTTTGTTTAAAATGAATAAATTTATAAAACTAGTACTTTGTTTCTGATGAATAGATGATAAAAACTATTGCTTCTTTTGACACTTAATTACAAATCAGTTCATCAAATAGATTTATGACGAGTAGATGATGTAAGAGTACTTTAGTAAAAGATTGACAGTCATCATAACAAATAATAAACGTGATTTATGGTGATTATTTTCCTGAAGTATGTTAAGTTGATTTATTGTAAATGATTTTCTGAAATATATTAAGTTGATTTATTGTAAATGATTTTCTGAAAGATAATAATGTTACTAACATTCCCTCCTTAATCTCTTCAGATTAATCAGCAAGCAAGTTCATAGATATTATGTGATTTAATAGTTCAGGTTTGGGCACTGGTTTAGTCAAAGCATCCGCTATCATGTGATTTGATGGGCAGTATTTTAAACCAATTATTCCATCTTCTTTTGATTGTTTTATTGCATGAAAGCGGATATCGATATGCTTCGAGCGTTTTGAAAACTTTTCACTTTCCACCATCTTTATGCAACTTTGATTATCTTCATATAAAACTATTGATTTTGTCTGAGGTAGACCTAAATCTTCTAGGAGTTTCACTAACCATTGAATTTCTACACTTGCGTTTGAGGCAGAAACATATTCAGCCTCAGCTGATGAAAGAGCTATACATAATTGTTTTCTTGTGCTCCACTGTATTGCATTATTCCCCAAAAGGAAAAGATTACCGCTTGTTGATTTTCTTGTCTTAGTATCCCCAACCCAGTCTGCATCCGCGTAGGCTTTTAGAATCGGCTCAGCTTTGGTGTTTATGTGCACGTTTAACTGTTTCATGCAGTTTAAATACCGGATTACTCTTTTAACTGCTATCCTGTCTTTTTCCCGTGGGGATTCATTTCTTCGGCTTAATATATTTACGGCGGCAGAAATATCCGGTCTGGTGACCGATGCAATATAAAGTAAAGTTCCGATAGCTTTTCTATAATTTGTGTTGTTAGGTAGTAGATTATCATTGTCTTCTAATCTATTAAAATTAGGTTCCATCGGAGTACCTACTGGTTTGGTTTCTTCTAACTTAAACTTCTTTGCCAATTCTTCTATTTTGGTGTTTTGATTTAATTGATAACCATCTGCTGTTTTCTCTATTTTGATACCCAGACAAAAACTTAGTTCTCCTAGATTCTTTAGCTCATATTCATTGTTGAGTTTTTGTATTATCTCTGTTATTTCGTCATCTTTTCCTGCTATCAAAATATCATCTACATAAACAATGATATATGATTTATTTTTTTCTTCATTTCGAATGTATAAACATGTATCTGAATTAGATTGTTCAAAGTTTGAATCCTTTAACAATTTTGTTATCTTAGTATGCCATGCTCTGGCTCCTTGTTTCAACCCGTAAATTGATTTATTTAATTTACATACTTTATTTTCTTGATTTGGAATAATATAGCCTTCTGGCTGAGTAATATAAATTTTGTCATCTAAATTTCCATATAGGAAAGCCGTTGTTATATCAACGTGATTTGTTTTTAATTTGTGGTAAGCTGCTGCTGCTATGAAGGATCTAATTGCTGTGTGACTACAGGTGAAAAGGTGTCTTCATAGTCTATGCCGTATTTTTGAGAATAGCCTTTGGCAACTAGTCTGGCTTTATATTTCTGTATTTTACCTTTATCGTCATACTTAGTTTTAAAAATCCATCTGGAACCAATTATTTTTCTACCTTGTGGGGGATCTACAAGTGTCCATGTGTTGTTTTTGATATGAGAATCTATCTCTTCTTGGGTGGCATTTAACCAATTTTGTTTTTCTTCTGGATTCTCTATATTCATTATGTCGTGAAAATTTTCTGGTTCTTTAACATGTTCGTGATTTACTATATAAATAAATCGGTCTGGAGGGACACCTTTATTGGTTCTTTCTGATCGTCTTAGTTCGGGTGTTGGTTGTTTGGACTCATTTGGTGTGTCTTCATTATTAGATACTTCGATTTCTATAATGTTTTTAAACTGTGATTTTTCCCTTTCGTTAGATGATTTTTCTTTAAAATTTAATTGAGTTTCTACCTTTGGACTTATGTTTTTATTTTCTAGAAATTTTACTGTTCTGGCGATTATTATTTGTTTACCGCTAGTGTAAATACGGTATCCTTTGGAGTAATTGTCGTAGCCGACGAAAATGCCTTCGACTGCCTTGTCATCTAATTTTTGTCTCTTATTTTTATTCACACAAGCAAAGGCTTTACAGCCAAATACTCTAAGGTAATATAAATTAGGTGGTCTATTGTTCCAAAGTTCAAACGGAGATTTTTCAGTAGCTTTTGTTGGTAATCGGTTTTGAAGGTGATTTGCTGTACAAATCGCTTCACCCCAGAATTTTTGAGGTAAGTTTGCTTCGCTAAGCATAGCTCTGGTCATTTCAATAAGCGTTCTGTTTTTGCGTTCCGCAACGCCGTTTTGGCTCGGAGAATATGGAACAGTGTGTTGATGTCTGATGCCGTTTTTCTTAAGAAACTTGTGAGGGAGTGACCTTTGTCATAAAGGCACTCTAGTATTTCTGAGATCGTGACGTCAATAATTTAACATGTGTAAGCGTAAAAGCGACATCTATCCTCTCTTTTACTTTAACTTTCTAGTGTGTGTGTGTGTCTCTTTCGGGTTCTGCAGTTAGCTCGCGGTTATTAGTAATATGTTAATGTGAAGTATCTCAGTTTGCAGCATATAAAAGCTTGGGTTTTGAGTGCGAGAAGAGTATCTCTGGCGTTAGCCAGCGTGTGAGTGTCTCTGGCATTAGCCAGCCAGGAGTCAGCGAAGTGCTAGCAGATTGAAAGTAGCAGCGAGCCTCCAGTGAGTTGTAAAGGAGTTTCGGTATTCGACTTGAGAGTTGGCCGTGGTAAGAAGTTTCATAGTACAGTCGAACCTCGTTAATACGCGAATCAGGGGTCCGATCAAAATTCGCGTATTAAACGGGTTCGCGTATTAACCGAAGGTCGCACATTTTCGTCCAATGGTCTATATAATAGTAATCTACGGGGGGAAAAAACAAATTTTTTATCAATTTTTAGCGTATTTAAGCCATAAAATGATATTTTATTTATTTTAATCACTATGTGCTTATTAAGAGAAAACATTTGAAAGCTGAAAATTCAAATAATCGTTATTTTTTCAAGTAAAAATCCTATGTCTTTCCAAATTTAGATTTATTATTTATAGTACATAAAATTGAATAAGCCGAGCACAAAAATTTCTGCTAACCAGCACATCAACTAAAACTAATGTTAACAAAATTGAAATCTTTGTAGCTATACAGAACAGATAAATGGGATAATAAATAGTGTTGATAATAATAAAAAGTCAATTAAAAAACTTATTGAAGTCAATAATGTCATAAAAATTACTTTTTGGAAAAGTAGCTGTCAATTTTGGCCCGTTTGATGCGGTCGCGCCATCACCATGATGTTTTTCGCTTTATTTAAGTAGTGGTAAATTTTGCTTGTTGAGGGTAATTCGTACAGAGACGACGCATGTTGTCTTAGGAAATCGAATGCCTTTGTAACTGTGGAGAATGGAGATGGGGCCGGAAGCGTAGGTTCATAATCTTCTTCCTCATCATCAGTCGTAGCTTGTCAGTCGTAGTTATCTCGGCGATGATATCATCAAGACTTCTGTGTTCGGAGGTAACTATATCTTTGTGGATATTAATGAACGTGTCTAAATCGACAAAATTTACCCTTATAGTTTCTTGTGCGGCCAGCCAATCTTTTTCAATATTAGGGTGCGAAGTTGGATCTGTGTAAATGATGTCCTCGCTACTTCCAAAACCCGCTTTCTAAAAGCAATTTGTAATTGTTGTTGGTGTGACATTCTTGCATGCTGCAGTAAGCATATGCATAGAGTCGAGGGCTGTAATTGGACGACACTCGTAGCAAGAAGGATTGTTACCGTGTTCCATTTGATGAAGGTATCGCCGATGACGCGAATCTTGTAATTTACTTTGGCGCTGTTAATTATTCCTTGGTTCATTGGCTGGGTGACACTGGTCGAGAAATTCTACTTCGACATTATTCAGGTCTTCATTATCTCTTGGATGAGCAGGGCAGTTGTCCACAAGCAATAACACATGGCGCGATTCTTTTCTCATACGTCGATCAAAATTATGAAGTCATGTTGTAAAAATGTTGTCCGTCATCCATGCTCTACGCTTGCTTTCGTGCAGGCAGGGGAAATTCTTGACATTTTAAAAGCATTGTGGGTTGCGTGATTTCCCTATGACCAGCAGCTTTAATTTATCTGATCCAGCAGAGTTGGCACCGAAAAGAATAGTTAAATACTCTTTGCCTCCATGACATGTTTTTCCTTTTATGGCCATTGCTTTATTGGGTGTCAGTTTGTAAAAAAGCCCAAATTCGTCCACGTTGTAAATATGCCGTCTTGAGTAGTTTTTTACAAGCAGCGAAAGCACATTAATTTTCCAACAGTGAACATCTTCAATGTTGACTGCAGCTGACTCACTGCACACTTGCTTGAATTTTATGCCATACCGAATTTTAAATCGATCCAGTCATCCGTTTGAGGCATTGAAATTCAGCAATACTATTTTTGCTGCAATTTTAGAAGCTTTTTCTTGTATTAACAAGCCGCTTATTGGGATATTCGTAGGGCGCGGTTGAACATATCACTCGTGAAGGGCCTTTTCCATGTGCTCAAACTTGGCGGTTTTTATTTTCTTGTTTTTTGTTTCTTCAACCACAGCTTGGTTAACGATGGCATTCCTATTCTTAAGTCCTTAAAGTTGACTCAGGTATGCCTTTTTCTTTGGCGAATGCAGGCTTATTTGAGATAGCTTGGGCATCGTATTGATTTATAATTTGTAAATTCTCAGGAATAGAGACAGCCTTTCGTTTAATATGTTTTGCTACTTCCGCCATAGTTTAGACTAGATTATAAAAGCATAGATGGATATCGTAGACTAGATAACACTGGGAGCGACAAGCGATTCTCATCTTTTAACCTTTTCCGGCACACTGTACCCGGTCCGGGATACCTAATTTTAATTCCAAACTTGCAAACGACACCAATGATATTTTATTAAAATTTTGCTTTTACAATGAGAGCTTAAATTAAGGAATTCATTTTATCCAAAAAAGTCGTTTTCAATTTCCGGTGGCAGTCGATAATTACTCATTTGCACTCATTACTCATTACACATTTACTCACTACAAAATTGCCCGTGCCGGAAAGGATTAAAAATATAACAGCACTGATGAAACAGCGATTGGAAAGACCACGTGATTAATTTGCGATTGTAGCACATGCTCCATCTATCGGTTTTACTACTCTAATTTAGAAGCAGGGGGAGGGTCACATCATTTCTTAACTATGGGGAAAAATTCTTTTCATTTTTGCTTTTTATAAAACTTATCTGACTCGCGCAGCTCGCACCCGCGATGAATGAGCCTTTTATGAACTTCAAATGTGTATGATTTTATAAATTTAATTCCCTTTTGTCTACATTTATATTTTAAGTGACTAAAAATGCAAGAAAAGTATTCAATTAAAGGTACATTCTGCTTTGCGTAATTTGATTTTTTGCACCAATACGTACAGAAAGCGAGAGAAAACACGACAAAACACTCAGGTTTTTACTGATTTCAAAAAGATTTGTAACAATTATTTTTTTTAATTTGCATATTCTTAATTAGCGTCTCATGATAGGCCAAATCATAAGTTAAAAATCTCTAAATGCTGTATTTAAAAAAAAATGAATTTCCATTAAACTTTTTCAAAGTGGTTTTATATACTATCCAAATGAAAACAGGTGTTTTTCAAAGCAGGCATAATGTTTTTAACTTTTGCACAACGCTAGCCTCGTCTCGCTTATGAGATTTCATTGGGAGAGTTTTGACAGGACAGTCTTGTGTTAGACTCGGATCGGGATCGAAATCTAGCCAGCGTGAGGTTTTGAGGGAAAAAATGCTGAATTTAATTGGGATTAAATAATTGTTATATAAAAAATAAGTTAAATAATAGCTGTATAAAATGCGTGGGAACATATTTCATCTAAAAACTCGTATGTTTAGAACTAAGCTCATTCGCGTATTAAACGTAGGTTTTTCTTTCTAGGGACTGATAAAATTTCGCATATTAAACGGGTTCGTGTATTAACCATTCGCGTATTAAAGAGGGTTTTTTATATGTGTAAGATATGAGTATTTCAAGGGACCAAAGAAAATTCGCGTATTAAGCGGTTCCGCGTATTAAGCAGGGCGCGTATTAACGGAGTTTGACTGTAGTTACATTTTGATTATTTGAAAGTGAATAAAGAATTACACACAGCCACGGGCTGTCTAATTAAATTTTTTCTAGAAGTTCAGCCAAGAGATAGTGAGAAGTATTAGAAGGTGTCACGATTGAGCTAGTCCGGAGCCTGTGAGTATGCGTTTAGCCTTTTCGTAGTATTCTCAGTTGTGGAAAATTAAGACTTGCTCCACTTCCCTTGGGCCCTTATCATTTTAATAAACTGTGTTTTTTTTATCTTAACTTCTGAGTATGTCTGCATTTAACCCCCACCACGACCAACCAACCGTTACAAATGACACCCAACGTGTGTATAACGTTACAAACTGTCGACTAAATCATTGTCGAACTCCCCTCCGTTGTCAGTTCTGATGCTCTTTGGCTTTTCGCCAAATTTATTACTAACTAAGGCAACATATTCTTTAAGTTTTTCATAAACTTCAGTTTTCTTAGATAATAAATACAGAATTGTAAATCGAGTATAATCATCAATGAATGTTAGGAAATATATTTTTCCGCCTATGGTTGGTGTTTGAAAAGGGCCACATACATGAGAGTGCACTAATGTCAATCGTTTAGTGGCTTTATAATCTGCTAACTTTGGATAGGGTGCATCGGTAAGCTTTGTTTTGATACAAGTTTCACACGTTGTGTTGTGCTAGCAATGATTTATTTGTATTCCTTTCGCTAAGTGTTTTTCTTCAATTTGTTTGATAGACGCAAAATTTTTATGGCCTAATCTTCTGTGCCACAACTCTACACAATTTTTATTGTTACAACTGTAAGTTTAATTTGCATAATTTGTGTTAGCGGTTTCATTTGCTAATTGAATTTCATATAAATTATTTTTTTTCGTGCTTCTAGGCGGGTGATTATATTGAATGTTAAGTTACATTTGTCATCTTTAAATAAAATCTCGCAGCCATTTTCTGTAGCTTTACTAACGGAGAACAAATTTGTCTCGATCTCTGGCACAAACAAAACATCTTTAAGGGTTATGTTGTGTGTCTCACCGTCTGAGGTTTTTGTTTTTATTAGTGTATTACCCGATCCATAAGAAACTAGTTTGTTACCATTCGCAATAACAACGTTAGTTTTTTCATTTGATTTTAATTCCGTAAATAAGCTTTCATCATTTGTTATATGGCTAGAACTGCCGCTATCAACTATCCAAGTTTTTTATTCCGTGGTTTTATTATGAACAAACAGTGTTTGTAATCTTGATTACTTTCATACTCATTATCATTGGTATTTTGATCTGAATTTAATTCAACGTCATTTCTAACATTTTTCTCATCCTTTTGGAAAACAAGAGAAGAATTGAATTTTTTTGTTGTTGTTTTGTTTATAATATGTATTATTTGAAGGATTTGTTTGTTTGTTTTTAATATACCAACATTCTTTAGTGGAATGGTTTTTCATTTTGCAATTTGAACAGTACTTTTGATCTTTTTTATATCCTGTATTGTTAAATTTATATCCCGCATTGTTAAATTTCTTCGTAATCTTGAACGCTTTAGCTGTATTTTCAGACGATTCATTATTAACGCTTCTGCGATTAAATTTATCAATGAGTTAATTTTTTTTAAAAAATGGAAGTTAATTCCTCTTCATTTCTCGATTCAAGCGCTGTAATAAGAGTGTCGTGTGATGCTGGCAATGAGCACAGCAAAAGCGCTGATATATGGCTATCTTTAATATTTTCTCCATTTGCGGAAAATTTATCAACAATTTCTAATATATTTGTGATATGTTTTACCATATTGCCCCCCTCATTTAATTTCGTGCTATACAATTTTCTAAGTAAATAAAGTTTACTTGATAGATGTGAGCGCTCATGTATTGATTTAAGTGCATTCCAAGTTTCTCTCGCAGTTTGAATATTCTTCACGTGGACGATCTGGTTGTCTTCTATACTTAGGTTAATGACAGCCCTAGCCTTCCGGTCCTTTTTGGACCAATCATTAGTAATTGGGGTAGGTGGTGTTTCGGTTATGATCTCAAAAAGATCATTTTTTATGAGAAGCATCTCCATTTTAAATTTCCAAGTGGAATAATTTGTGGAGTTTAGCTTCTCTATAATCTGTGCATCTTTTACCGATGCCATCTTTATTTATATCACCACCTTTTACTTTTTAAATAAACCCCTTTATTACTTAAATTGTTATACACTAATATTTAATATTTAAGGAAGGCATGATACATATATTTTCTCTCATTGTTCTCTCATTTTTTTTATTTTGTCAATATTATATATATGAGCACATCTCAGTCTCATAATCTTTGTTGTATAAATTTTAGAGAATGTGTAAAATTAATCAAATTACATCAAAGTTAAATAATAAAAGGTAAGATAATGTAGCTTACCTTCTTTGTCCACGATCGTCCACGTCTTTTCTAATTTACTTTTTTTAAATATCCATTGAAAAAATCATTGAGATTAATAATCCTGAAGTACCTTGGCAAATTTTATTAATATGTATGTTTACTGGGAAATCATCGAATCAGGCTTTAAATTAATTAATTTATAAATCTTAAAGATAAAAATTACAAACTGGAGCATACATTTTTAGCTCCTTACAGCTAAACACACAGAGGGAAGTGAAAATAATAGCAAAGAAAAATGATTACATAAAAATAAAAGAAATAAAAGTTATTCAAACATTTTTAATGTCAGTTAGTAAATCTTTGAATTTTTGTCTGAAAGCAACTAATAATTGCACTAATAATCAGACTGCAATGAACTTCGCATAAAACAACCAAATCTTTTTACTTTTTCAAACAAAAAAAAGACATCAAAATAAGTTGAGTTTTATATGTGAGATGTTTCAGTGTCATGTTCTGTGATTTTTTCCTTTGAATTTTGAATATTTAAAATATACATATATTTGTACTTATTATTTCATGTAGGCAAAATTTCCGTCTGATCTTTAGATCATTTTAATATTTAAAACAAAATAATTTAATAAAAATCGTTTTCTTTTTAAAAGTAATTATGTCATTGTCATTTTGTGGTAAGCTTTGCATTTTGAGATATTTATAGAAACAAATTTCTTCTTATCATCAATATTTTCAAGAATTTCAATTGAGAACCTAAGGGGGTCCTACACTTTCGAACAAATAAACAAAAAAAAAAGAAGCAAATTTAAGAAAACTATGCATGAATAGCACCATAATATACTTATATACGTACAGTGGAATTGATAACCTCCTCCTTTTTTGAAATCATTAAGTATATTAATCAAGAGTTTGCGTATATTACAACGTTTTGTACAATGTGTTTCACTAGTCTTTAATCATCAATGGCAAAAAAGTTAGAAAAGTTAAATATGTATGCATTTAATAAAATATATGTATAAAGTTACAAATGGGGTTAAATAAAGTTTACAAATGAGTTTATAGTCTCAATAAATAAAAGTAGAATTAATAAATTTTCATATAAAATGTAGCTGGGATAGAAACCATTCATAATTATATAATTAGTGCCTTCAAACTAAAGTCAAATTAGATAATTTAATAAATAAGTGCAAAATGTATCCCACATTTAATGTGTGTAGAAAAATGTGTGTTGTTTAAATTTGTATTACATATCTAAACAACTAAATAACCTAATTTTTCAAATAAATAAATAAATAAAAATAAAAAGAAGAATGTTTGAAAGTCCTCTTTGAATTTAAATAGAAACTAGAAAGTGGAAATTCTAAAAGGTGGTATGAAATGTGTCATGAAATTAAAATTCAAACTGAGTAATTTTGAAACCATTGAAAAAAGGCAACAGAGAAATTAAATAAATTTTATTTTAATTCAAATTCAAATTATAAATAAAAAATATCTTTCATTACATTTGCAACTTCTTCTGCTAAACTACCATGTAAAATACTTTGATACCTTCTATTTGTGTACCTTCTATTGTATGGGCAATAACTTTTCCTTCACACACTGGTAAAAATAAAATTAATAATATAAAAATTTCAAAATGTGTTAAAAATTTATTAAAACCTTAAAATAATCGCATTGACGGCCAGAACAGTTTATTTTGCTACTGTGACATTCTCAATTAAATTATGTAGAATTTCTTTAAAGTATTATTACTTTTTTGTTTTTGATTAACTCTGCATTTGATTAACTCTGATTTTTGATAGTAGTGTGCAGTTGATGAAATACCCAACATATTAGAAATGTGTAAATACAGTTTTGTGTTATAAAATATTTCAATGTTACTACTCTTTAAACTAATTTATTAATTTTATTTAACTAATTTATTATTAATGTTAATTTATTTTCCTTTTTAAGATATTAACAACATATTAATTATAATTTAAAATGTTCTTATTCCTTCTAAGTTTGCTCTTTTAGTTAAAATTGTAATTTGTAGTAAATTTTAAAATTTTACATAACAAATGGGGATATATTAACAAAAATTAAAAGAATATAATATACTAAGACTAAACTTTTAATAAAAACAATTGTAACAAAGTAAAAAATGTACAAGATTTTTTCTGAAATCTGAGAATTTCAAAATATATTACAAATGAACAAAAATTTTGCATAATTTCAGTAATGCTATTTTTATTTATAAATGACTTTATTTTCGAATAGATTAATAGGGCTTCTTAATAAACGGTCTCATTCACGATCATACAAATATCTCTCCACTGCCTAAATTTTGTTTTAGTCGACCAAGAATTTTTTTTTTTTAATTAAAAGGATGACAAACGGAAATGACGTAGGATCATACCAGTCTATCTCTCGAACGAAATTTCAACCCAAACTGTTTAATGAACACGAACAAATTCTTTTTTGCATTACTCACACAACAAAATGAATGACTAGTGGTATTATTATTGAAAACGAAAGAAGTTAATACGCATTAGAAATGATCTTAAAGTATAACCTCATTGATATCAATATTTTTGTAATTTTCAAAGCGACATTAATTTAATTTTGTTAGACTTACCAAAACATCATGATAAGCGAATGATATTTACTCACGATATTATACTTTAAGAGGGTCCGGGAAACGTTTTAAAATAATTTTTATTCATTAAATTAAATATAGAATAAATGCAAAAAATATATAAACTTAAATTTAAATTCAGCATTTTTAACAATATTAATTAAAAAAATTTAATTAATTAAAGAAAAAAAATTAAAAAAATATATAATAAAAATATGTAATTGAACACACACTTCTAAATATCGCCCATACAGATAAATGTAGCTGTATTTGATGCTATATAACTCACTGTCCCCTCCTAGGAGCCTGTAACCTCTAGAGGGCGCATCTCTGGTTCGCGGATTGGGGGATGCCTCCTCTGGATTTCATTTGGGTGGTAGAAGGGAAATAAAATACCTTCCGCGGACCAACAGGCAGAAGTCCAGCCTATTTAGCTCTGGCATTTCATTTCCATGGATGGTGTAAATTCTGTTCCGGAGCTAAACTACAATTGTAAAGTTTCAACCACTATAGCCAGACTACGCACAACACAATTTAAAGGAATGAAAGTATTTCCAGACGGTCAAAGAAATTACATTGCCTGTCCTCAGTGCACTGATACCCAACTATCCCCGACTCGAGTTTGTAATTGTCCCTCCATATTCGCTAAACTTTACACAATTCACCTAAACCCTACAGACTGTCATCTGCTGTATTTACCAAAGTTCTTTGACATTGCCAAGGCTGCTTTTAAACACCTTCGGTGCTATTTGTTTCTTGAATTACATGGACAAAGCAACAACAACAACAACTCACTGCACACGCACAGTAAAGGCTATGTATTTTACACATTCTCTGTTGGGTGTCCACTCTCTATGGTGTTCATTGGCTAATTTTTAAATTATTTTAAAACTTCAAATAATGTACTTCAAATTTCCACTTATATATGAAAATGTAACAGAATTCTTTTAAACGCCTTTGTAGTTGAATACCAAATAATATGTGCGTCATACGTGCTCGATAACAGCATATTTATAGTGTATTTCAAAAATGAAATCCTTTATATTTGACGTAGTCTAATATCACTGAAATCCACCGCAAATTATTTTTATAAATTTTTTGTGTGTCTCTAAATACTGTATAACAATTACCTTCTGGAATGTATTAATTTCTTAACTTACTCTTGTAATTTTACAATTAAAAATTTCGCTGCTTTTGTACAAATGGTCAACGATATTTGTAAGTTTCAATTAAGTTTGAAATGTTTCAGTATTCCGAATATTCCGTGATGACAAATTTTCCATTACATGCTTACACAAATATGTATACACAGGGATAACTCGGAAGCAGTAATTGTTAATTTTCGCTTTTTAAAATAGCATCATATTTTCGTAAACAGAAATAATTGTCTTTTTATTTATTTATTTATTTATTTATTTATTTATTATTATTATTATCAAAATATATAAAATTGGGTAATAGCTAGTTTGTGTTTGACAATAAAAGAAAAAATGACCATAAGATCTATTTCTGCCAAAAATACTTATGATGAGTTAAAGAAATCTAGGAAATCATTTAGCATACTGTCATACACCTGAGCTTTTCTGCATCCAATGATATGAGGAATGGGTTTCTATTCTATAAAGCTTGTATTAAACAAACAGCTTGCTGCATCCACTACCCTGGTTCATTTCTCTTAAGGAACGTTTGATGAAACGAAATATATCAAGGAATTTGACCTGGTATGTCCCATTAAAACGTCGCTATATTAACTATGTTAAATAAACAAAGTTTATCTTTTTTTTTAATATATCAGATGGAAATTTTATAAAGCAGTTGAAATTTCTAATAACTGTAATCATTTAAGCTGCTAAGAGTTTCAACAATTACCAGTTATACTGTTAGCAGTTGTTTCTATTTATCGATCTTTCATTTGCGCAAATAAACTTTCCGGAAAATGAACAATAAGTTTTCAGCATTACATCAAAACTCTTTCTTGGCCATCATTCTATTTTACCTAATTGCAGCATCGGCCATCTTGGTAGTTTGGAGTTTTCAGCTATCTCTTGATTTGAACGCCTTTTCAAAGTTCTATTTATATGCAAATACTGTTTTACTATGTCCCTTATATGTGGCTTTTTTTCTTTTACGCATTACATCAAAACTCTTTCTTGGCCATCATTCTATTTTACCTAATTGCAGCATCGGCCATCTTGGTAGTTTGGAAATGAATGACGTAGAAAACCACCTAACTCTGATTGACTGTCTAAAAATGTATAAAAATTCGTGGCTAGCGGGAACGTTTTTAGAGCAATGATTAAAAAAAAAAAAAAAAAAAAAAAAAAAAAAAAAAAAAAAAACACTCTATTACACTTGTGAGAGGATTTCTCGAAAACAAATTGATTGAAATCAGAAGTTGGCTCAAAAATTGATCGTAAAGCTGGGTAAATCTGATTTCAGCTTTTGAGAGACGTGTCCGTTAAGGGAACTTTGGCATTTAATGAGGATTGAACCTTTCGCCAAATTAAAAAGATGCACGCGTAACGTTTGCCTGCAAAAATGCTAATTCATTTAGAAAAATGTCATTAAAATTTCATTTATCGGCATTCTACAAACAAATAAAAAAATCTATAAATAATTCGAAAAGATACATCTATTGAATATATAATACCAATATCGAATTAATATCGAATAAACACGTTCATTGAAATTTTAAAATTTGAAACAAGAACTTCTAATCAAAATAATGGAAATGTATTGACATTCTTATATATTTCATGATCTACCTACCATCTTCTAATTTTGTTTGTGTAACTACTACGGCCAACTTCGATGTAAACTCAATTTGCAATCCCTCACCATTAGGCATTTTTTCCCGAAATACATCATGTGATATATCATTAGAAAACGGATTGACCATTATTTTTATGTTATGCACCCTCCTCTGAATCCTCCAAAACCTCCATTTCTTTTTCCGAGGTGAGGTGGGAGCACATTTTAAAATATTTCGTCATAACTTTTTAGTTTCTAGTTTTTTCTTTGTTGTTATTTATTTTTTGTTGTTGTTTTTTTCATTTTAGCTCACAGTCTGTTAAACCTAAGAGCTAATGTGCCTAATGGTTCTGTATGTTCCTAGTTGTGTATATTATCGCGTAAGTATCAGGGATGTAGCGGAAAATGTACGTAGGGTATACACCGTGTAATTTCTAGATTTTTTAAAGAAACTCCGTATACGCTTTGTTTCTCAAATAAAGCATTAGCGTATACCATACATATGGCAGTTCATGACGTCAGCCTATATCTTCTTCCAACACAGTAGGGTGGAGTGAAAAATTGAAAGTTGGAATTTTGATTTTGAATAGCAGCCAAAAGTTGTCTTTTACTACCTCTAATACACGTGCAAAATTTCATGAATTTTGAAAAAACTCCTTGAGTTCCCTACTAGGACATTTATATTTGCATTGAGTCACACAATAGGTTATTAACATAAATTGTACATTAACAGGATTTTTTGGTAATCTCGTGTGACATTTTTTTACTTAAAATGTTTAGTGTAATTTCTTTCAACATTTTCAAATTTTAAGTATTTATTTTTAAATAGTTGAAATGGTTTATGGAGTTTTAAAAATTCTAGTCTTCGAAGACTAGGGATCCCTATACGTATATCGTTATAGGAATCCCTATACGTAATATGTGTTTATCAAAAATTTTTCATTTATATTCAAGAGATATATCAATGATATTTTTGGGTTGTATTTCAAACACTAAAATTTAAATAAAAAATTTTAAAAAAAGAAGTTTGTTTATTTTTAAAATTTTATTGCCATATAGTTTATGAAAATTCTGCTCTAAACTATGACATTACCAGGAACATGTGATCCCGTGCAGTCGTATAAATTATGATATCAAGGCAATGAATGGAAATATGGGTATTTCCTACTTAAATACGGATCAGATCAAGACATGAGACATCAAACAAAGTCCTTTCTTGAAAAAAGAAATTAAAAACACCTTCTTCTGTGTTTTAAAGCATCGTCACAATTCCGCTAATAACTCCAGTTTAAACTTAGTACCACTTTGAGATACCTATATAATAGCAGAATAATGTTATCAAAATAGAGAATCACCCATTAAACATTATATTTCATTAAGTGACAGTTAAAAAGTCAAGATACACACAAAAATAAACTAAAAACTGATTGAATTGGCTCTGAAGTGAACGTATTATTTTATATAAGTTATCATCGCGAGAAAAAAAGGATTTCATGTCAAACTTCTAATTTACCAATTAAACTTTGAGAATTTACTTTTAACCAATGAAATATAACTCGATGATACAAACCGATATGTAGTTCTCTTTCACGGCCACAAATAAGTCAAGTGGGATCTGAATTTAATCAAAACCACTGTAAGGGAATTCTGGGATATTGAACAATTTGAGAGACGAAATAAATAGATATTACGCAACAGATACAGCATTAATCTAAATAAGGGATTTTTTAAGAAAATAATTGTTTTGAAGGATTAATATTTTTCAGATAAATAAAACAAGAAAGGGTTGATTAAAGGTGTGGAATAAAAAATAATATGTTAATCTATTATAAAAAGCAAGATAAAACATCAATATTAAAAGAATTTGGAAGTATTTAATTCAGGATTAAAGCAATTTTTTGTTATTATTAGATGCATGTAGTTAACGAATAAAAGGTTCTAAAAGAGTTTACTGTAATGTATCATAAAAGTTTAAGAAAATGAAACATTTAACTTATTTATATTTATGCGAAATTTTAATTTCATTTTCGAAACTAAAGTTTGATGTCCAATATCAAAATATAAACACTTTCTGGAATAAAACTGCTTCACGTTTGACAATAACGTAATGAGTATGATTTAAATGCAAATAGAATATTTAATGACATGAACAAGCGTATTTCTGTCATGACAAATAAACTTGTTATGAATTTCCCAATGTTATACTAACAGACTATCTCGAACGGCAATAGTGGGCTAATTACAACATGCTGCTGATTGACCAATGTCACATACACATGTTTTAGATTCAAATTTAGTTTAATATGAGAGTAATTGGCATTTACTTTAAACGTTCAATAATATATAATATTCCAATTAAGCATTAATGTTGAGTGAGGTGATTATTTAATCCTAGTATTCAGAAAATTAGTATCAGTTAGTATTATTCTCCTGTAATTAATAATAGAAAAAAGTTTAAGAATAGATATATTTCCTAAATTCATTTTACCGAAATGTATTAAATTAAGATTCTTAAAGAATCAAGATTTTTTTTTCACAAATTCATATCATAGATAATCGACTGAGTTTCTCGACAAGCAAAAACCTCAACAATACAATAAACGAAAAACACGTGGATTTTTCACCGGCGATTATTTTTAGAACAATTTTCCAAGATTAATAGACGTCTGTTTATTTTACATTTTACATTACGAAATAAAATGGAATTTTCACATCTATACACCTCGGGATCTATTTCTCAATGAAACAATGTTCTTCTTTCGACAGATTCCACACAGCATGCTAATAATCCAAGAGCCGACCACTCAAAAACCTAAGTCATCGAGCACAAGAAAAAACCCTTTTTAGTATAAAAAAGTATTCATAGGGGAATCTAATGATCCATGTCCGCCGGAAGTAAAGGGCTGCATAAGCCAAAAATGAATACCACTACTGATAGAATCGTTTTCTTGCACCCAGTTTTCCGTGTTTTCATACTTTTGATTGTACGGAAAACACAATGAAAGACCTACGAGTGAACCACTAACGGTATTCATTTTTGGCTTTTGAACCACTTCAATTCCGGTAGACATGGATCATAATATTTTCTTATGACTACTCTTCCATAATATAAAGGATTTTTTCTTGTGCTCGATGACTTAGGGTTTTGTGCGGTCGGCTCTTGAACTATAAGCAACAAAGTAAAACATAGTATGACGGAAGTTCTTGAATAGATTTTCCTTAAAACTTTTAAAATGCATTATTTCTCCTTGATTTATGTTTTTATGCTCTACGTTCAACCAAAATTTTGACGAAGCTAAAGATCTGAAAATTACTTTTGAAGGCCGATTATTTACGAAGGATAAAGAAAGGCCCAATGGGGAGGGGGATATATCATTTATGGGGATCTTTTAAGAATCCTAAGTTGCATTTACCCAAGAAAATCTAAGGTTTGAAAAACAAAACAACGGAACACTCCAAACGGTTTGGTCGATGGGAGCGATTGTGTTCGAAAATCACCACTTCCGGTCTACCAGTTTTGAGAGCAGTACATTTGCTTGCTGCCGGGATCCTGGACATTATTGGATTATCGTGATTATTGGATTTTTACAATATTTGTTGAATTTTTGTATGATTACTACTGACTTTTATAGTACTGTGTAAAAATATTCTTTTGGTTTTGACTTATAGCAATTAGAAATATTTTAGGCCTATATTTAGTATCGAGATAAAAATGACTAAATAACCTAATTCTTTTCGAAATCTCAAGTACACCATATTAAAATAATTTCTGTAGTCGAATAAAACAATTGCCCTTTAAAACAAGTACTATAGCATGAAAAGTTCGCATACAAGGTAATATTCGAAAGATATCTAAAACATTACAGTCTATGGATATATGGATATTAGGTGAAATATAGTAATTTTATAACGTATCTATTTTTTGAAGATTTTATTTCGATTTATAATTTTATTTTATTTCGATATTTGTGAAATCTACAATCTCTGCAAATAAATCTTGCCCATTGCGCTCAATTTCATTAGGATTGTGGAATGTACTAAGAGAAAATTTTTTAAAATGTAACATGTGATAGTTTTTTTTTAATCTTAAAAAACAAAAACAAAAATGTAGATATATTATGAAAATCAGTGTACAATGTAAAAAAAAAAATCTGTTAAGATTACGGCAAAATTAAATGTAATTTTATATCTAATTTTACCGTAAATTTAAAGGATTTTTTTCTTTTTTTACATTGTACTAGATGCATCTATCTCAGGATAATCAAACTTATAGTATAATCCAAAAGCCGATAGTACAAAAACTTTAGGTATCGATCATAAGAAAAAAAAAAACGTTTATTTTATGGAAGAGTAGAAAGATAGGAATCTAATGATCCATGTGTGACACAAGTGAAGTGGTGCATAAGTCAAAAATTAAGGGAGCCCCGTAAGAAAAAACCCAAAATTTTTATTATTGATTTTAAAGTAATGAATTTTGGTGTACTACTTAAGAATCTTTTTGCAAGGAATAATTAGCAAAAAAATTCACTTTTTATTAAAAAGTATATTTTTATGGGGATTTTTATGATATTTTTTTGTCGAAAAATACACTTTTTAAAATTACTACTTCTCATTCAATTTTCAATATCTTGGTATTACTAAAATTTCTTAAATAGTGTTATAGTATATAGAAAAGAACTAAGGAGAGATATTTTTAATTTTCTATTTTAATCGGCTAAAAAAAAAAAAATACGCATGGTAAATTTCCTTAATTTCGTTATAATTTTCATGTTTACGAATATGTGTAAAATTTTCAGAAATAGTTAAAAAATGTATCTCTCTTTACTTTTGTTGCAAATTTTTTTAAGATTCTAAAAACAAACACTTTGTTTCTAAATCATTTTACCACTGAGCCTTAGTACTTTGAACTTAGGCAAAATATGAAAAAAGTCATTTTCAGGAAAACACGTTTTAAATGGCCGCTAGTCCTTTAAACTCTATATTGAGTATAATTAAAAAAGCTCATTTTCTACCTGTTCCAAGTGTCCCCGAGTTCTGAAATTTTGCATAGATATTCGCAAATATGTATTTTATCGTTTTCTGATATAAATTTTTTTTTTTGAACTTTTGATGATTTTTGGCCGAAAACGGGGTACGGGTCTCCCTTAATACCACCAGTTGATTCACTCATAAGTTTATCATATTCCTTATAATTTCCTTCAATATTTTTTTTTTTTTATGTTTCATGATAGTCTTTTTCTTCTCATCAGAGATCTTTTCTTTCACCCATCACTATTTTTTTTTTTATCTTCGATGGGTTGTTTTTTCTTCCCCATGCAACTTTTTTTTTATAGTAAACACTAGTGCACAAAAAATCATTTCCTATATGTTTTAATGATGCTACACTATTAAAACATCTTAAAATTGATATGCATCACTGAAATGTTATATATAATACTTGTACTGCAGAATAATTTGCAGGGCAACACAAAATAATTCGGTTATAGTACTGTTCATAACTATAATTGCTGAAAGGGAATTTTCAGTTCTTGCTACGTGTTTTTTAAGTTTATCTAAATTGTCGCATGTCATTTGTAGTATAAAGATTTTGTAAATCTTATACAAACATGCACTAAAACATCGAGTATGTTTCCGTTATACCGAAAAAAATTGAGTAAAAAATAATGAATTTTAAATAGGAGAGAGTAGCCGATTTTGGACCACCTATTTTCAGATCTAAATCCTTTCATCTTTGGAATATTTGCTAATTATCGATGTTTGTATTCAATATATTCATCTCTTGACTCAATAAATCTTTAGAATTTTTTTTTTTTAAATCTGCAGTTTTATTATAATTTAAAAAATTTGTCTGATGCGTTCCAAGCTAAGCAACTGGCCACCTACGGTGGCCCTCTAGTCTCCTAAATGGTAACAAAAAATATTTTATATCCTATTTTAATTCATATTTAATTTCTTATCGAAATCATGAGTTAAATTCCCTATGACTACATTGCCTATGAAAATATACATAGTAGCAGTTATAGAAATCCACATTGCACGATAATGTAAAATTTACGGTTTTAATTTGAGATTAGATGCTCATGAATGTTGAATAATGTTTTCAGCGAGAATTATTTTATTATTAACTGCTGTTTGAGGTCTTTCAGACCACATCATTTTAATATTGTCACAGATTAACTTCAAATTTTGAGTTTAACTATAAATGTTTTTGAAGTTTGTTTCGTTCGGTGCACTTACAAATATTAAGAACTTCAGAATAAGTGGTTTTAAATTATAATAATCTGGTAGATAAAGTTTAGTACAGAAACAGTATCTTACGATTTAAGGAAGCTTTTTATTTATTTATTTTTCAAGCGGCCACCGATATCGTTTACAATAGCTATAGCGCAATTTCCGTTACAAGGGTAAAAGGTGAAATGATTTTTTTTCAGATAAATTTCATGAATGAAACCTGTTGTTACATTTAAGGTTTCGGACGTCTAATTTAGGTTTTAACATCCGTCAGTACGACTAAATTCACTTAAATTTGACTAGATTGTTGGATTGTTTTGCATATATTTATTCCATTTTTACAAAAGAGTTGTGTTTTGAATTAAAGGAATGGTATTCAGTAATTTTCTGTGTAACAAATAAGGTGGTCTGGTGTAATAACGCCAGGCGGGGTAATAATGCCAAGTGCTAATATTATGCATAATTATGAAATAATCTGGTAAATGACACTCATGTGCTCTGCGCAGAAGGGTTTTGAGTCATATAAATCGCAAAAAAATAGCTTCAAGTTAATTTGTTTTAGGTCTTATTGTTTTTACAAGCAACTAAAATTAACGCTTGTTCTAAAATTTGCGAGATACGTTTTGTGATGTGAAGACTATTTTTTTTTTTTTTTTTTTTTTTTTTAATCCGGAAATACTTTGTTAATTACATAAATTTGTAGTACATTTCATGGACTTTCAAAATGTTGTTGAAGATTTTGGATATCTTCTCGAGATAATTTGATATTTAAAATGTACAGCGCAACAACTATAACGGGGTAATAACGCCAATACTTGGCATTAATACCCCGGTTGATTCTCTACAGAAGCCGAGCTACATCCTAAATACTGATTCAAATAAACACAGTTAAAACTGTGCAATGTTTCTAATAATTCTGTTTAAGCGGTGCTTTTTAAACAAAAAGAAGCTCACAACCTGATATTCTTTTGCCTCATCCCCCCCCTCACCACCACCACACCACACCTTTATTTTTCTTACACTTTAACAAAAAATTGAACATTTTCAATAGCTTAGAATGCAATTTGTCAATTTCTAAATTTGTAGAGTTTGTATTTTTAGAATTGGGCAGTCTACATGCAATTATTCCATCTTATTTCATAGTTTTGTTTGCATGGCGTTATTACCCATATAGGTGGATAATAACGCCAAATAGCATCGGTCAAGAAATCACGCCATTACATTTTATGAATACATATCTGTTAAATTATTTTTTTTATATAGTTAGTCAATGATTTGCTGTATCAAGTCATATATTTGTTTGAAAAATAGAATCTAAAACTGAGCCATGAAAATTGGTAGAACCTTAACGTGGCGTTATTATCCCAGAGTACCTTATATATTTATACAGCAAAGTGCCAAATATACACTAAATATCACAAAACTATGAGAAATTATGTCTCATTTAGGCACAATTACCTTTAAAGGTATTTTTTATGCTTATATAACTTCTAAACTGTATGAAGAAATTGATCCAGATATATACAAAAGAAAATAAAACGCTCCAAAATTTTCATAGAGTTAATAGTTCATTATAAAAGATTAAAATATAAATAAATAATATACAAAGTCTAATCCATCAAATTTCATTATTTACTTTTCAAATGTATGACTGCAAATCTAGTCTAAATTCAGTAACTCAAATGGTCCAATTAAGGCAATTGCGCCATTTATTTAACATAATCTCAAGAGTAAGAACAAAAATTAAAGTAAATAAATAAATGTGAAAAAATTAACGTACCGACTGCCAGTGCAGTGCAGTCTCCTTAAGCCGTCTTTTTTTTTTTTTTTTTTTTTTTTTTAACAATAAATCTTAAATTTCTAAAAAACATTTTAGTAATTTTACTATTTTTTTGCAGTGTATTAGAATATATATTAAATGTATGCACATATAATGTATACAGAATCTACATGAATAGAAAGTGAACAGAGTCGATATGGGTAAATATACCAAATCTATATAATTTGTTCCAGAAAAGAGTCAACATCCAATATCTTTCCATCAATAATCCATATTTTAGTATTTCCAGGATATCCATTTCATCATTTTAACATACTTGAAAGAATGTTTGCCGAAAAATACGAATAAACATACAGCAAAAAATTGAATTCTTCGAAAAGATGAACCAGTTCTTGTTTCTTTTTCATCTCTGTACATGCAAAGAGAAATTCTTGACTAAAACGAAATACAATGTTCTATCATTTTCCTTAAGTAAATATAGCTTCTATTTTTTTTTCGTACCCATACAAGATTTTTTTTATTTATTTCTTTATTACAAAACTGTTACTTATGGAAAAAAATTTTTTGCACTTTCCAACAAAATTAAAAAGTGCCTAAGCATTCGGTTTGTCCGTCCGTCTATCTGTCTGCCTATGCTATAACCTCCGTAAATATAATCGGATTTTCATGAAATTGATAAAACTTACTTAAGGAGACTAAAGTATGTCTGGAATTGCATATGCAGTTATGTACGGTTAATAGTTCGTTTACACGGATACTCTAAATAATTCGATTACATTAAGGTATATGGGGAAAGTTTTTTAAGAGACTTATAAAGACATTACGCTGTTTAAACGTATTTAAACTTATATAAACTTATATAAGACGAATTCACTACGATACTGTTAAAACAGGGCATTCATAGCATTTTTTATTATTGTACAGGGACACACAAAAGAAATCGTTTACAGTACAGCCTTTGCGTAATAATTGCTGGAGGGTACGTTTTAAATTTGGTATAACCTTTTAAATTTAATCAGTTTTTAAATATTATTCTTTATATATAAATTATGTACCTCATATACAGGGTTGATACGCATTTTTGTATTCGCATACCATTCTCCTTATTAAAGGAAATTGCTGAAAGGGAATTTTCAACTGAAATATATGTATCTCTTAAATGACCTAAATTTTGGAATGCATGTCGCTACAAATCTGTATATCACATGCAAAGCTGCTTAAAAAAATTCGGAGGATTTTCCGATTGTAGAGGGGAAAAGGTGAAATTTGGTTTTGAAATGCATTATACATTTTCCTTTTGGTGAAATGGGACACAATATTTTAATTTTTTATAAATGGTGCAGTTCTATAACTTTATGCTTAATGTGTTTGAAAATGCTTCTTAATCTATGTTTGACGAAAGGTTTTTTCATTCTTAATTTAACTATGAAGTAATGCAATCAGTTTTGAAGCAGTTATGCAACGATATACAGTCGAGTCTCTATGTAACGAAATCCATCTTTCCAGAAAAAAATTCGTTATATAGAGAAATTCGATGTATAGAAAATGATGTTAAAAATCGTATTTAATGTGTAAATTTTCAACAAATATTATTTTTGATCTTTTTAATTAAGAATTTGAAATGTAAGAAGTAAATATTAACCTAACATTTCATTTCTTATTTATTTAAACAGTTTCAAAAAAGAGAACAGCCATTTATTTGAAAGCTTAATGATAATCAAATAAGGAAGACTTGCATTAATTTCAGACGAACAAATCTGTAATTTTTTGTTGTTTTGATTTTAAAATTGTTAGGCTCTCAAAAAATGCTCAAATTTTAGCAAGGAATGAAAAATTGTAGTTAAGATTTTCCTCCATTTGAAGGCCTCTCTTATGTGCCTCTCATTGATTCCTTTCTTATATGTGTAAAAATCTAATTGACTCTATTTTGAGAAGGATGTTGAAAGGTGTGTGGGAGGTGGGAAGAATTCGTTGGATTTAAAGAACAATGCGAGAAGTAATATAAAAAAAAAATCAGCACTGAACGATAAATCAAAAAAAAGTGATGGAAAATTGATTCCATATGATTTCGAAGCTTTTTTAAAACTGAATAAATTAAGACCAATTTATGAAAAAATTCGTTATATGGAGATAGATATTTCGCTATATAGAGACTGTTTTTAATGTAATCATGCGAAAAGAGGACCGTTCCTACAAATAATTCGTTGTAGAGAAATTCGATGTATGGAGTTTCGTTATAGAGAGACTCGACTGTATCTCTTATTTAAAAAAAATTGAAAAATACCACAAGATCCGGGTTACCCGCGTTACAAATGAAGCAAAAGCAACTATTTTTCTATGTCTAGTCTCATATTTTATCCAATAAGATAATAGAACTATACAAAATCTTTTATAAAATGAAAACAGTTGTTTTCTTTGCAAACTTCATGAAGAATTGTTATACAGAATTTAATTTCCTGTTCATTTCCCATTAAAATCTAAATCTTAGACTGAAATGAATGAAACATGTTTTACAATCGAAAATCCAATCTATCTCGTAAAAACATTTATAGAATTTAAGTAATGGCTATTATGTGCATTATTTATTTATTTAGTTATTTTGAATATGCAGTGTGCCAGCTAAAGTCCGTTGTCACCCCAGTATTTTCCCAATGGCAAGAACTACAATAAAAAAGGTCGTGTCTAGTTACAGTAAAACATGTCATGCGCTTCTGAATGAAACCACCTACGGCGTCACCTGGTGGAAAACTGCTCAGTTAGCTTTTTTATCTTCAAAAGTGAAAGCGATAGAAAAAAAAAATGATTTGAAAAATTGTAGAGAGTAAACAATTTAATACGAAAAGAAAACTTCTAGACATGAAAGCGGAGAATAGAACACTTAAAACGCGAATTTTTTTTCTGCGATTTTCTACCGACATTAACGAAAAAAAAAACAGGCTACCGCGATGCATTCCACTTATATTTTTTCTAGAAACCGCTATATTCACGTAATTGTCGAATCCACCAATGCAGGTGTACGAAATGAACATCACATCACTCTAGCGGTCTGTAAAAAAAAAAAGACCATGGAGGAAGAATATACTGGAGGTGAACTATAATGATTTGGGTGATGCCAAAAATGTAACCCTACATTAAGTCACATTAAGTCCAAACAAAACCACGTGCTTTGATTCGCCTATCAATTCAAACCAGTTAAAACCCGTATTTGATTGCTCTTTTTTTTTTTATCGTCGAATTTTTTATTAGACAGCGAATTAAAATTTCGTAAACAATGAAGTTTGTGCGATAATTGGCTGTAATACTCGATCAATAAATACAAATTAATCGCTTCACAGGCAAAAATTTCTTTGATTATTTAATTATATTTGTTTTAAATATCAAAATAGAAAATATTTTAATATTTTGCTTGAAAAGATAACATTATTTTGCTAATATCTGAAAATCGTTTGCTGTCAGAAATCTGTATTTTAGATTAATATTTATTACTTATGTTTTCATACATGATTTTAAAAGAATGTTTTCATTATTGTATTTTAAATATTATTTAAATGCAATTATTAATATGTAACAAAACAAATTTCTTTTTAACAAAAATAAATAAAGATGTTTAAGTAAATTAGCAGCGATTGACGTAGGCAAAATGGAGATCTATTTAAAAATTTCATTCCATAAAAGTGAATATTTATTAATTATTTTGAAATATTTGAATTATTTATGCGTATTGTTATTTGCAAATAAAATGAGTTCATCAGGCTGGAAAAGTTTAGCTGCAAGACTGAAATTATTATCAATAAATGTTTGGTTCACATTTGAATAATTGCTTTTGATCTTACGATATAAAATTTTATTTTCACAAAATTCTTATATTCATCGCCTATCATGGCGGATGAAGACGCTGATCAACATTAGCTTTATATTTAAAATTTAAGCACTCTGCATTTTGATTAAAAAAAAAAATCCATATCTGTATTGCTCTCTATAGTAAACTAGTCGTTGGGGACCACAGTAATACTTATCCATCATGGATATGTATATGAAAATAAAACATGTGAAACTATTTATACAATGCATTGCAATTCATAAACAAAATTTAAATATTGTTAGTATACGTAGTAATGCTATATTAAATAACTGCTGATGTACCAATTTCGACAAATTATATAAAACGCCAAACTACTCAAGTAGTACCGAACTGCGTAAAAGAAACATCCTCATAACTCCAAAAATAATAATTCTATTAACTAACAATTAACTGCGTCGGATTAAGCGTCTCATTTCCAATTAAAATATACTTCTGAATTGAAATTTAAATGAAATACAGGGTCATGAAAAATCGAAGAACATGGAAAACAAGATTACAAATATCTCGGAAACTAATAATCCGTTCTATATGCAAAATGTGTGTTATTTTATTGCCTTTTACGACCATTCCTTAGAACAAAAAAATTCGAAAATTTTTGTATACCTTTCATCAGAACGAATTTTTCGAGAGTCCGAAAAAAATAGTTCCGGATAATCGAGGTGGCTGATATTAAATAGGGTTCGTCCCATTCTTACATACTAACTACATACAAAATTTCAAGTCTCTATCTCAATTTGTTCGGGAGATAGAGCGTTTACAGACAGACTGACTGACAGACAGACGGACGGAAATTTTTTTTTTCTAAAAATATGTTTTTCGGAATCTCCACTATCTAAAACGTGTAAATCCGTCAAAAAAAATTTCGATTTTCAAAACGATTGCAAGACTTACCCTACGTATGATGGGTAAGTAAAAAGCAGTTACCTTTAGATATTACATATATCAGCCTTAGACTTCTAGTAAATTGTTTTAAAATTCTTGAATTAAATATATATATATATATATATATATATATTCATCTTGATTTTTTTTATCCCTGAATTATTTATTTAGAATAAATCTATTTGTGATATCGAAACCCTGTACTTATGCTGCATTTTTCGCCTTTAAATGCGATTAATCTTAAAAGATGTGTAATTTATTTTCTAATAATTTAAAAAAAATGATAAGAATCAAAATTTTTATTGCGTGAAAATCAGCTCATTTATTTTACAGCTCTCAAATTTTATTATGCTTTATATCTGTTATTTTTGGGTGCTTTCGTAATTATGTAAATACGTAGCACCTATAGTTGTCGTTCAGTCCATCCGTCTGTCTGTCCATTCGCATATAACATCGCAAAAACTACCCAACCGAATCGTTTGAAGTTTAAAATACATAATTAATACATAATTTTGTCAAGTTATTTCAAATTTAAGATAGATCAATTATGCATAGATGAATTACAAAGACAATCAAAAGTATCCCGTTACATTACGGTCAAGGGGAGGGGGGTTCAAATGCATATTAATTATTTGAAATTTAAAACAAATAATTATTACATAATTTTGTCGTGTCATTTTAAATTTTATAGAAATTGGATGCATAAATCAATTACAGGAACAATAAAAAATATTCCATGACATTACGGTCAATGGGAAAAAAAGTTTCAAATGCGTTTTAATGGTGTTAAACTAATTCAAACATAATAAAACTGACATGAACCTATTAAGTATATATATACTAAAATATACATTATGTACAATCTGTGATGCAAAGAATATTTGTTTTTAAATTACAGGAGCACACAAAAGTATTCCATTACATAAAGCTATACGGAGAAACATAGTTTGTGGGGCGTGTTTTAATTACATTAAACTATTTAGCATTTTATGAATATGATATACGTTGCTGAGGTGTAATAAAAATTACTTCCTGTATATTTACAGGAACACAAATTTTTCTACTACTATAATGTAATCGAAGTACTGTCTACTATAGAGGTCTGCACGGGCCGAAATTTCCAGGCCCGGGCCCGGCCCGAAAGTTAAAATTTCGGCCCGAGCCTGACCCGGCCCGGCTCGAAAGTTAAAATTTCGGCCCGAGCTCGGCCCGGTCCGGAAAAAAGTTTAAAATTCGGCCCGAACCCGACCCGGCCCGGCCCGAGTGAATGTCTACAGAACATTGATCTTTAATCTTATGGAAGAGTACTGACCAGAAAAAATTATATTAGTCTTTTTTTTTTTTTTGCCATGTTTATAATCTCCATCTATGCAGAAGTGCCGTAGGCTGCGATATTTATGCTTTTAAATGAATCTTTGTTTGTTGTATGTAAATGTTTCAGTTATCACTAGTATTATTAATCCGTATTCCCTGTAATGGAGACAAAAAATCGAAAAAGCGGTATATGGTAAAATTTCCAAAGACGAAATCGCTTTGAAACGAAAAAAAAAAAAAAAAAAAAAAAAAAAAAAAAAAAAAAAAAAAAAATGTATTCCCTTCTTAACAGATGTAAATGTTTAATATATTTTTTTCTCCCGTATTGTTGTATTCATTTTGCATGGATGAACATTTTAAAAGAGACTTTCAGTTTTCAGTTTAAAAAAAAATTCCTTCATAATCATGTTTTTTTTTGTGTGTGGTGTGTGTGTGTGTTTAATTCTATTTTAAAACGCCTAGTAATCTACGATTCTTTAAAAGGAATAAATTCTAATGTTTAATTGTAGAATAATGACGGCTTTAAAAGTATATGCTTTTTTTGCAGAAATTTTTGGACAAAGCCAAATATTACTGATTTATAAAAAGTCGAGTAAAGGATTTTCATATAGGAAGATTCAATAGGAACTGATTATTTTGGTCCATGAAAACTAGGAAGAATGTAATCAGTTTCGGCTTCGTACGGAAAAAAAAAAGTTAGGCCCGGTCCGATACTCCAGCTTTTTTGCAGAAATTTTTGGACAAAGCCAAATATTACTGATTTATAAAAAGTCGAGTAAAGGATTTTCATATAGGAAGATTCAATAGGAACTGATTATTTTGGTCCATGAAAACTAGGAAGAATGTAATCAGTTTCGGCTTCGTACGGAAAAAAAAAAGTTAGGCCCGGTCCGATACTCCAGCAAAAAAATTAAGGCCCGAGCCCAGCCCGGCCCGAGACTTCAGAAGTAAGGCCCGAACCCGGCCCGGCCCGAATGCCATTATTGGAAATCGGCCCGGCCCGTGCAGACCTCTAGTCTACTATATCAGCAAGATCTGAATATTTTAAAAACTTCGGTATCGTACGAACGCACCTCATTTGTTACGCTTCACGTGTAATTTCCAACTTGTCTATTAATTTTTTCTCAAAATTTTTTATTGATAATGCTGTTATTTTGAAGAAGTAAAATTTTTATATTTGTCAAAAATTGTTCTTATTAATGTAAGGCATGACTATATGCTAACAATATTTGTTTTAAAACATGTTTTGGAATTTTTTAATAACGTTGTAAGTATTAAAATTAGCTCTGTTTCAGGCGGAATACTGTTTATGTGTCGGATTCGAATTCAAATATTAGCGATTCAGATCGATAAAAAACATTTATGTTGGATTCCGATTTGAATAGAATTTTCGTGTTCAGGTAAAATACAACCCGACCCATTCAAGGATCTAGTCTCGCTGCAAATTTAACATACATATTAAATGTATGTTTTATTATATTTTATGTATTATTTGTGCAGCTTTAAGCTTTGAGCAAATAAGCAAAATCATAATTTCATTTTTTTATAATGTTGCAATATTATAATTTTTCAACATTACAATTTAAGCAACATTATATCATTTTAAACACTCTTACTTTCCTTTGTGTGAAATTTTATATCATCACGAAAAATATTGAAAAAGCCCGGTTTTAAACTATATTGAGCTACACTCTTCACATTTTGAATATGCCTATACAGAGTGTTTCAAAGTTATGCATCAGAAATGTAAAGGCAATTAGCGGGAACATTAATGAGCAGATTTGTAAAGGAATGTGGGTGCGGAAATGTAGCGTTGAGGAGAATCAGTGAATAATTTATGTCTATTTCACTGTAATTTAGTAACATATTTTGGCCGCTAAAAGCTCCCAACCGTATATCATTATCCCCATAAACGGAATTCTTTTGTGTGGCTCTTTAAATAAATAATAATTGTTTAGCAAACCCCATATTCTACAAAATGCTTGTTATACTGCCGTTTATAAATGCATATCAATTTCTTTATGTTTTAAATGGTCTAACGTCATTGAAATGAACTTGAAACGATTTTTCCCATTGACCATAATGTAACAGAATACTTTAGACTGTCTATGCAAATGAACTATAAATTCTACACATTTCCTTTTCAATAGCGATCACGGTGTAGTACACGTCAATAACATATAAAAAATGCTACGAGCATCAGAGTTTATTTACAAGAGTTAGAACTCGGCCACACAAACCGGAGTCATAAACATTTTTCATCTACGTTATAAAGTATTAACCAGTAAAAAAAAATCCTGCGTTAAGCATAGATTATAAAACGCTATCCAAATTTCCTTAATTCTTTAACAAAACTTCGTTATTCAGGGAAATAGGTGTTACTGCCCATAACCAAATATGTATTCCAATACTTTTGAACAGCTCTGTATTTGATTTGTCGGTTGATATATATACTATATCATGGAGAGATTTAGTTTAGCAAAAAAAAAAATGCCTAGCTGGATGAAATTTTTCTTTTGGCAGTTTATACGAATAGATGTAAAACATACTTCAATACTTTTGTTCAGCCCTGCAGTTTACCTAGTACCTTTATTACACGAAAGTATTTTGCTAAAATTAATTATATAAAAAATAAATAAATAATGTTAATCAAACAACAATACTCTTTAAACTATTTAAATCATATTTCTAGAAATTATCATCCTTAAACAAACCTGTATCCAATTCTTTGCGTGACCATGTATATCATTTAATCTATATTCTACAAACATTTCACAATAAACTAAATGCGATTCGACGTAAAAATGAAAAACTTTTTTAAAAACAAACCTTTAAGTAAATTACACTCACATTCTGTAAATTTTCCGAGTTCTTTTGGGCAACCCTGTATATCTTAATTGTGTAACTATTATAGCATTTATGCACACCATATAATGTGAATACATTTAGTGACACTTCAAAGCGCATATCATAATTAAAAATGCATTTCATCCATGGAACAGTTACCATGCGTAATATACAGTACTTCGAATAGAATATGCTTTTTGAAGTCTTTTGTGTGTCCCTGTAAATGCTATGCACTTCGTATTATGCGTGAAATAACTCATATTAAGTCTCAGCGACGTATATCAATTTGATTACACATGATACCGTTTACCGTCGTTAAAATATGTCGCAAACAATTTCCTCCCTTATTATCATGTATTAGAATTATTTTGTGTGGCCCTGTAAATAAATAACTATTCTTTTAGCTGCATATTTTAGTATGCTTTTCGTAGATGCAAATAAATGTGAATACGTTTGTCCGGCCGCAACATCTTTAAAATTAATTTGAAACGATTTTTCCCCATTGGCCTTAATATAATCGAAAACTTTTGACTGTCCTTGTAAATAAACTAATCGTGGTAGAAATTTCATTTTTAATAGGGTTTGTGCTTGTGTAAACTTCAATAGCATGGTAAAATTTCTTTGCATTCAGAGTATATTTACGAGAGTTAGAGCGCGGACAGACGGACAGACAAACCGAATGCATAAACATTTTTCAATTTTGTTGAAAAGTGTTAATAAAAATTACTGTAAAAAGAAAACTTTTAATAATACAATTTTTAGTTCGTATCAAACGTTTTCAATTTCTTATTTAATTTTAATTTGAAATTTAATAATAATAATGACATTTAATAATAATAATAATAATAATTTCCCAATTTCCATTATTTTAAAAGTAAACATTTCTTTTAATAAATAATAATAGAACAAAGACCATTTTAAAAATTTCCTATTTCTTCTTAAAAAAAATGCTGCAGCTGTAATTCATTTCTTTCAATTCGTCTTATTAATACAAAATCCTTTCCTTTTTTGGAAGCTTTCCAATTTTCCACGTGCTTTTGTTTGGTACACTATAATTTGAGCGATAAATGGATTCACATTACAAACCTTTTTTAAGGCTTAGTTCACCTCCACCTATCTTCTTCCTCCATGAAAAAGACAATGGGGATACTGCGCGGTAGCTTGTCTTTTTCATTCGCTTCGTTTTTTACACAGTGACGTCACGAAACTTGAAAGGAATGAGAATTCATTATCTTTCGGACAAATATGCATTGAAGCTATCGGTGAGAAATTTGAATATCTTAAATAAAAGTATATTGTTATAACTAACAGTTTTTTTTTCTTTTCCTTTCTAAGATCGCTTTTTCACGTCACTTCACAGGAAATCACTAAAATACAAATGCGCATTTTAACAGTTCTATTTTTCCCATTAATATCCAGAAGGTGTCATTTCGTATTAAACCGGTGATGCTCTACTACTTCATAAATCACTTTTCCTCCCTGCCTCTTTCAGTTTTCCAAATAGGAATGGCAACTCCACAGTTCAGCACATGGTTACTTTACAATACCTAGATTCCACTTTCATAACTACACTATATGCCCAAAGGTGACCGGCCACTTGCGATTTAAGAGATTTTGTGAAACATCTAGAAAAATACATGAGGAATTTGCTTGAAACTCTTAGAGTATAAATATAACATTACACGTTATACATTTCTGTAAAGATTTTTTTCCCGAAACTCCATAGGGGACCGTCAACAAATTGAAAAAAAAAACTATTTATATCCAATCTAAATTTAAGAAATTGTTTGAGATTATCATTTTTATGAAATTTAAAAAAAACATATTTATTGCACATCATAACTATCTTCGAATTTAAAGAGCTCTGTTTCGTCTATTATTGGCAGTTAATGGCTGTGTACATTCCAATTTTAAATATTAAAATGCAGCATACAAGAGTAAATCAAATGGAATTTTTAAAAATATTAGTTTTGGAATATTACGACAGTGTTCAAAATTAGGTAGGAATTAGTATTATATAGATGAAATAATTCTGAAATTCATTTTCATAAAGTGATATATTTTTTAATTTTCATACGATCACTAGGTTATAGGCTATAAGATATAATAAGATACTTTTTTCATGCTTTCGAAATTATGATAATAAAGATATCAGTCTTCTACAATGAAATATTACTGAGTTATGATACTTTCAATTTTATAAAATTTCGTAAATGTCTGATGCCCAAAACGCGCTGCTGATAATTGTTTCCGAAATTTTATAAAATGAAAATGATCATAACTTGGTGATTTTTTGTTAGAGAATAATATTATTTTTATTACGTACTTATCAGAGATTGGATTTTATTTATTTATTTATACCTTAAAGCTAGGACCGGTAAAATATTCAAAAGACTTACTGTTCGAATATTTTTTGCAGGATTATTTCATCAACACAATCTTATTCTTTGCATGATTTTAAATACGTATGCAGTTTATATGGCCTACATACCTCAATCAGGTAAAAATATTTATATACTAGATATAGATACATGTTTGCATGTATTAAAAAATTGTATGTTTTTTTTTTTTTTTTTTTTCGGAAATTCAATTTTGAAATTCATGCATTAATTTTGTCAGCTGCACACACAGAAACATAAAGAGGTTCCTTTATTTATTTATTTATTTATTTATTTTAGTTTTAGTTTTCTTTCTCGCTATTTTGTTCCGAGTTTTTACATTTTTATTTACTGTAAAAGATAATCTCTACATAATTTTTAATGCAGGATTTGGCAAAGAACAAAGCTAAAATCATTTTCCTTCTTTTTATTCTCAATGCCAGTGACATTCATATTTAAAACTTCAAAAAAACATTTTTGAAAATAATATGCTTTTAGCATATAAAATAGCATTATAAGAAGAAACGGCGTAGTGTTTCTCAAAATCCTTTGTTCTCGGAAATTGGACTTTGAAGATCTTGCTTCATTGTCGATTTTCTTTCATCTACATCTGATATGTCATTTTAAAATTCAAAAAATAAAAATAATCATACTTCTTTTGATGTGCAAATATCTAGTCTTCTTTATTGTGTTATCTTCAAAAAGAATAATTTCCCCACAACCAATCTTTCATTTGACGCTAAAGACTTCTTTTATTTATTCATATTTACATTGTTCATGTTGGCACAAAGAAATATCTTAAATTTGGTTTCAACTTTTACATTTAAGGGAGACCCGTACCCCATTTTCGGCCAAAAATCATCAAAAGTTCAAAAAAAAATTATCTCAGAAAACGATAAAATACATATTTGCGAATATCCATGCAAAATTTCAGAACTCGGGGACACATGGAACAGGTCGAAAATGAGCTTTTTTAATTGTAATCACTGTAAAGGACTAGCGGCCATTTAAAACGTGTTTTCCTGAAAATGACTTTTTTTCATATTTTGCCTAAGTTCAAAGTACTAAGGCTCAGTGGTAAAAGGATTTAGAAACAAAGTGTTTGTTTTTAGAATCTTAAAAAAATTTGCAACAAAAGTAAGGAGAGATATATTTTTTAACTATTTCTGAAAATTTTACATAAATTGGTAAACATGAAAATTATAACGAATTTAAAGAAATTTACCATGCGTATTTTTATTTATTTTTTTAGCCGATTAAAATAGAAAATTAAAAATATCTCTCCTTAGTTCTTTTCTATATACTATAACACTATTTAAGAAATTTTATTAATACCAAAATATTGAAAATTGAATGAGGAGTAGTAATTTTAAAAAGTGTATTTTTCGACAAAAAATATCATAAAAATCCCCATAAAAAATATTCTTTTTAATAAAAAGTGAATTTTTTTGCTAATTATTCCTTACAAAAAGGTTCTTAAGTAGTACACCAAAATTCATTACTTTAAAATCAATAATAAAAATTTTGGGTTTTTTTCTTATGGGTCTCCCTTAAAAATAACTGACTTACGCACAGAATTTAAAGGATTGCGGATTTTGCTAAACTTAAAAAACAGTTGTATTAGTGGTAAAATAAATCTCATTAAATAAATTATAAACTTTAGATTAGCAATATATTTTACTGCGTTAAAGTAGAAAATCGTATATAAATAGCTATATTTTAACGTAATCATTTATTTTGTATCGCATAGTGCACATTAGTGTATTATAATAGACCTATTACTTATTCATAAAGTACCATAGAAAGAGTTTGGAGAGGTACACATTAGCCAGAAAACACCATTCAATATCAAATGATAATGTTCGCAAATGTACACACCCCCTGACTGCCCAGCCAAAGGGTAATATTGTAAGGTTGTTTTCTCTGTAATTTATTAAAAATATTAAAAAAGATGTTTTTTCCAACCTGATACAAAATATGTTATTACACATAGGTGTATAATCTTTGACAGTATTAGTCCTAACTTAATTTTCCCAAACTGGGTTTTATTTGTAGAATTATATTAATATAAATATTGCTTATGTTGGGGTAAAACCTGTAGGTTAGTGTGCGAAAAAATCCGGTCGCGGCAGTCAGGAGGTTAATGGACTATGCTGTAAAAAAAATCTGTAAAGTTACTAAAAGTTTTCTACGGAACTGAAATTCCTAGAATATTTATGTAACGGCAACAGCAAAAATTCATGTAACAGATACATATTTGCACTAAAAATAAAAAAAAATCTGAAAGGTTACTACGAACATTTTAGGAAACTAGGATCTTAAGAATTTTTCATGTAACTGCAACGCAGGTTACAGATAAAATTTTAGTAAAATAACTGTCAATTTAGTAGACTCGTTCGTAAAGTTACAGATTTCTGTAACTTCACAAAAATTAGTTTTGTAGATTTAAATTTTTTCTTGTACATTGTACAGATTTCGGCAACTTTAAATGTGTAGGATTGCTGTTTTTTTACAGTGTAGATGTCGCAATATAACTCCTTTCTTTCTACGTGCAAAGTTATTCAACTACTGCATCACGGTCATTCCTCAAATTGACTTCATAGAAGACACGACTTGGGCGTACACCCACTTTCAATAATTTTGCTGTAACATTTCATACTCCTTTTTTTCTGTAATTAAATTTTATACAATTGTTTACATGCACTTTAAACCATGTGTTTGATAAAACAAGAACTTCATACAAGTTAGAAGTGATTAAATTTTTAGCTTCTCAAAAATTGTACTTTTCAGCTAATAACCCCATTAACTCTAAAAAATACTCTGGTGATTTCGATAAAAATTTTCTTAATACACTGTATAAAAAATTTTAATTCTATAGATGTTAAAGTTGCCGAAATCTGTATGGTTACTAACATTTTACCTTTTCACTGTGCAAGAAAAAATTTAAATCTGCAGAAATAATTTTTGTAAGGTTGCAGAAATCTGTAACTTTACAAACGAGTCTACCAAAATTACAGTTATCTTAATAAAATTTTATTTATAACGTGGGTTAAAGTTACATGAAAAATTCTTGGAATCCCAGTTTCCTAAAAAATTCTTACTAAGCTTAGAGATTTTTTGATTTTTAGTGCAAATCTGTATCTGTTACATGAATTTTTGCTGTTGCCGTTACATAGGAATCCCAGTTCCCTAGAAAACTTTTAATAACTTTACAGATTTTTTTACAGTATAGTGCATTAACCTCCTGACTGCCGCGACCGGATTTTTTCGCACACTAACCTACAGGTTTCACCCCAACATAAATTGTTGCCGTTACATAAAAAGTTATACGAATCTCAGCTTTCTTGAAAACTTTTAGCAACTTAACAGGTTTTTTACAGTTTGAGCATAAATATAAGATCTGACGTGGAAGACAGTTTAAAAAATTACTTAGTTTAAAAATAAAACTTTAACAAAATCAAAAATTTTTGAAAATTTTTCATTGCTCTGAAAGAAAAAGTTTTAATCGCAGAAAAAACTTCTTGTAGTAAGTGTTAATCATAATCAGGTAAAAATGGATGCCAAATGTCATCAAAATCGGTCAGATAGTTTCCGATGAAGCGGGTATTAAATATCGGATATTTTCCATAGGCTTTCAGCCTGTTTTGTCTTAGCTTAACATAATTAACACGAAACAGCATACATATATATATATATATATATATATATATATATATGCAGGGTGTCCGAAAAGTCTGGAAACGGTCGAATAACTCGAGAAATACATATGAGATTGAAAAACGTAAATATACGTGTTAAATATTTTTAAATAAGCTACTCAGTGATACCAAATTTGACCTTCGTAACCGACCCTCTGGGGGTCAGAGGGAATCCAATTTTGAAATCTTAAATTATAACCCCCATTTTTTATTGCAGATTCGCATTCTACGGACAAAAATACGCAACTTTTGTATTTGATGTTTATTTCGAATCCTCGTTTATCACGGTGTATTCGATCATATTAAATCGATACATTTTTCGGCTTTTCCAACGGGATTTTCCCTAATCGAAACTAATTGGGGAGAATTTATGACATCAAATTCCTTGTCTTTTGCAAGAATAGCGTTTCCTGAAAATCACCGGTGCCGATTATTTCGATAGTACTACACACAGTTAAAAATTTGACCCATTTGCTGTAGCGTCACTCCACAGCTTTTATAGAATATCTGTTTCATGACCAATGAGAATGTTCCATAACATAGTAAAGTACACTGTAAAAAATTGACACTTTTGCTGCATCGTCACTCCACCACTTTTATAGAAAACGATTGCTTTACTGTGTTATGGAGCACTTTCATTGGTCACAAAAGAGATATTCTATAATAGCTGTGGAGTGACGCTGCAGCCAATGGGTAAGATTTTTAACAGTGTAGCACTATTGAAATAATCGCCACGGGTGATTTTCAGGAAACGCTATTTCTGCAAAAGACGGGGAATTTGACGTCAAAAATTCTGCCCAATCATTTTCGATTAGGGAAAATCCCGTTGGAAAAGCCGAAATATGTATCGATTTAATATGCCCGAATACACTGTGATAAACGAGGATTCGAAATAAACATCAAATACAAAAGTTACGTATTTTTGTCCGTAGAATCCGAATCTGCAATAAAAAATGGGGTTATAATTTAAGATTTCAAAGTTGGTCCCCCCTCTGACCCCCAGGGGGTCGGTTGCAAAGGTCAAATTTGGTATCACTGAGTATCTTATTTAAAAATATTTAACACGTATATTTACGTTTTTCAATCTCATATGTATGTCTCGAATTATTCGGCCGTTTCCAGACTTTTCGGACACCCTGTACATATATATATATATATATATATATATATATATATATATATATATATATATATATATATATATATATATATTAATTAGTTGATATGCATCTAACAAACGGTATTGTGATCAATCATGGGAAGTGCACTGTTAAAAAAAAAAAAAATCTGTAAAACTCATTCTGTACGATTCATTGTTACTAAGTTCCACTTAATCCTTCTTTTCTGTTTTAATGGTTGAAGATGGGATAGCAACTCGATGTGTTGTATTTAAATTGCATGAAATATTACGATTTTTTAAAACATAAATCTGGTTGTATTACAAGTTTAAGAAAAAAATATGATATTAATTTGATTAAATACTGAATTAAAAGTAATAAGCGGCATTACAACATAGGTTAAAAGTTTATTCAGTAAAAAAAGCTGGTTTTCAATACGTCATTAAAAAATAATCACATTCTTTTACGGTTTAACTTTTTATTTCGACACCAGTGACATGAAAATGAAATCAGTTTGATGGAAGCGTACAAATATGATGTCATTTGGACGAACTCATCAAGAAACATTTCCGGTTGATGAATTAAAATGAAAGCTTACAAAATGACTTTTTTGACTCTTTCATTCTATTTTTAGCGTTTTTGTAAAAAGTCTTAGTGTCATCTTAAAAAAAATAAATAGTTCATAATTGATCTCTTTTTAAATTCGTCTTTGGTCTATAATGTTTAATTTGTCTAGCGGCGGTAAACGAAATTACCACACTAGCTTTTAAGTACAGTAATACCACAACTTACACCACCCTGTATTTACGTCGGCTAGACTGGAAAAAAAGGTCCTTGATAGAGACGCACTGAGGATTTTTGGAAGAGATTTAACATGTCATATGTAATCATTTTTATAGGGGATTCATGGGGTAAAGTTCAGCAATGAAACAATAAGATAAGTTTGAAAAGATGACTGTGCTCCTGTTTTTGCTTTTCTGTATCTCTCCTAAAACATGAAATCGCTGAAAATCGAAGAAAACGTAACTTAGATTTTTAATGGTGAAGATGTTGAAATCATAACTTCCACTGATCCGGAAAATTAATCATCGACAAAGTTATTCAATTAAAGAATCAAAGTGTTGTCGAGCAAATAGATAGATATTTTAAGTCTATGGCAAAGGGGATAAATTATGATGGTGGAAAATTAACTGAAGAATTAAAATCCTCTTACTGACAAGCCCGTGTTAATACGTGCACTAAGCTGCAGGTTTCATTCTAATATAAGCAATATTTAAAATAATATATTTCGGTTATTTAATGGGTTTTTAAGACATCGAACAATGATGAATATCTCAAAAGTTACACTGTAAAAAACGAAATACTCAAAAACGAGTACAGCGATGTACTCATACTGAATTGAGTATGTTTGGATCAAAAATGACCACACTTCTTTCTCAATTTTGAAACATCACATGTTATCAAATCCAAACTAACGATAATTTTGTTCTCAGTACTGCTTTATCTCATTAATGGTGGCATAAAAGATGCTTATTAATGTAAATATTAAATTATACACACTATTTTGAAATTATTTAAAAGTTCTTACAAATAATATTCTTCTCATAAAAAAATATTCGATTTGGGTATTTTGCTAATATTTTTTGCTATTTTTCTCAATAAACAATCAATTAAACTTTTATTGTTAATAATTTTGAGCAAGAAATAAATGCTAGTATAATTTTACTTTAATTTATAAGTTAAGGGGGCAGTTCATAGCGATTTACATTTGAACACAACCATATACTCAAAAATAAGTACACGTGTTTCTGAGTTTTGAGTACATTTGGATCGGAGCTATTTTGAGTATCTGAAGTACTTAAAATTAAGTACATTTTACTCAATTTTGAGAAACCGTTTCTTCCAGTGTTCATTTATGTAAGTAGTTAAGTTTTTTTTTTTTTTTTTTTTTTTTTTTTTTTTTTTTTTTTTTTTTTTTTTTTACATAATGTTGAAATAATCATATTTTTTTAGCTTTAAAAACAAAATGCAGACAAAACAACATTACAATATTTCCCATTTACATGGCTGTCAGAGGGTTTTAACCTTTATTGAAACTGGAATGACTGCTTTGAAAATATATTCAAAAGAGGTAATATAGAGGAGCGTAGCAATGACTTGAAATGTTAGAAAACTCAAGTTACAAACGCTGTTACAAAGAGCGTCTGGGAAAAAAGAGAAATACAGGCAGATGAAAAATCCCAAAATTTTCTTCTATCTCATGCATGTTAATACTTCAAAATTCGCTATTACATTGCCAAAATTAAAGGACAATCTATGCTAGATTTGAAAGGCATGAAATTCCTAGCATTAGTATAGTACTATTGCTGAGTCGGGAAAAATGCTAGTTTTTACTTCAACGATAATGAGTTTTTAAAAACGCATTCAAACTTCCACAAACAGAAAAACATAGTGTCATTTTATTGATAACAAAATATATACATCATAATATTTAATGAATAGGAATATGGACACAAATGCTTTATTTTCTTATTTTTTATTGGATTTTTCTTTTAAGATGTGGTATATTTAAAGTCAAAATAGAAATCTAAACAGATATTTGAACTTTTTTTGCTATTCTCAAAGTTAACTAATTAATTCGCGCAGAAATTTTGACAAAATTAGAAAACAATGAAAACATTTCCCAGATCAAAAATTTCACTTTATGTATATATATATTTATATATAAACTTGAAATAAAATAAAATTCTTATTTTAAAAGTAGTTGTATTTATTTGTTATGGAAAAAGCTTTTGCATTCAGGGGCCTCGCTAAGGGGGGGGATGGGGGGGAGCCTCCCCCCCCCCCCAAACATTCGTGAATGTTGTTACACTTGGCAAATTCACAAACTTAGTTGGCAAATTTTCTTTAAAATTTTAATAAAAACTATAATATATTTTCAATTTTTGATAGAATTGGCAAAAATTACAAAACTAATTGGGAATATTATTAACCTTTTAACAAATAGGGGCTATATTACATTTTCTAATTGTGGTAAGTTGGCAAAATTGTAAAATGAGTTGGCAAATATTGAAATTTGACTTGGCAATTTTAGGTCCTCTCCCCCCTCAATAAAAAGTCTTAGCGATGGCGCTGTTTGCATTAATATAAATTTTCTTGTCAATAGTTAACAACATATTATATAAAGTATTGAAATTTTTTCCATTAAAAAGGCCAATACTTTCCCAAATGATACATTAATATTTGATAAAACCGTTTTGTATATATAAATGATTTATATAAATAACTTTGCCAACTTAAACAATAACTAACTGGATTCCTATTAAACGGAATAAATAAATATAGCACATCCAGAAATATTAAAGCCATTCACAGATAAAGCCGATTTAATTGTCTTAGCAATAAGATCAAAACAATAAACTAAATGCAATAATAACGTTACAAAACAATTAATTAGATTCTTATTAAATATAATGACTAAGCATATTACTAGAACAGCTATAGACATTTCCAACTAATTCAGATTCAATCGTCTTATGAATAAGAACAATTACCATAAAATAAGTGCTATAGCCTGAAAATAAACGTTTAATGAGGAAGACGATTTTGATAGATGAATAAGGATTATTTCTTTCTCAAAGTAGAATTATTTCTTTTTACTTCAAAATTAAACACCTGTTATTATGTTTAAAACTTTAATGGCTATCAAAAACTCTTAATTTATATTTTAGTTAAATGACATTATTAATCCATATTACGATGGAATTTATGTTAATTGTCTTAGAAAATGTAATGCTTAATCTAAGAACAGATTTGATATTTTGTGTTTATTTCTCACAAATAGTTAAACAGATAATTATGCTTTAGAATTTTTTAAAGAAAAATATAATGAGCGTTATTCAGACAGATTTGCATATTATTCGAAATTCGAGGAAAAAGTTTCATTAAAAAAGTTTAAGAAAGTGGTGTTTTTGTATGCCTTATACTTTGTTTGTGTGATCTAATAGGTTTGAAGATTGATCATTTAGGGGTTATTTGCACATTTAAATTAACTTTTTTGGTCCTTAGATCCTCAAATGGAAATCTCTGTTTTGTATAATTTTATTAATGATACTCGAACACAATTATAATTCTGATATCAAAATGATAGGTTTTGAAATTTATAATTTGAACTGATGCAAACAAGATAAAAAATCGTGCCCTGAAGTCAAATGGGAGAAAAAATAATTCAGTAATAATTAATAATACTGCATTAATACTTAGCATCGAAGAAGTTAAACTTTTCTAGCCAACCTTTTCGAGCAACTGTCTGCATAGCAAAAGCGTAAAATAGTAATGTTCTTTTCTCAGTAAAGCTTTAAAATTACTGTAAAAGATAATTTTTCAGTGTGATGTAAACATTTGAAGTTATATGATGATATGAAGTTATATTTGAAGTTTATTTATAGTAACATCATCCTTGAGATTATTAATCATACGTAATCTTTCAAAAGTGGATTATATCTGATATTAATTTAAAAAATGTTTCTATTGCTACGAAACCAGCATCTATCAGTTCACAAAAGTGAAAATATTTTTCTGTTTAAATTTTATAGATACTGTTAACAAATGGGATGACTGTAATTTTTTTTTCTGACTTATTGCATTAAATTTCTAGGGAAGTCCTCTTGATCACTTTTTCGGTATAGAAGGAGAAAATATTGCAATGGACCATATTTTAACAATAAAACGTATTTTTAATAAATGTTGTTTATATTACTGTCTACTTAATAAATATTGTTTTTATTCATTTATGTATATAATTAAAAAGATGGTTGATTCTACGTATTAGATATCATTTGATCAATAATTTTCTATCTCTAGTATGAAGGAATTTATGATGTATAAATATTTATTGAGCAGCTGTTTTGTAACCAAATATTAAATTAAGTAACATTATGTTTCTAAAAATAACTAATAAGAAATAAGAAACCTTTTTAATGCGACATGCACTTGTTTAATGGTTTATGATAAATAGACACAGCCTAGAAAGTGCTGGAAAGTTCCGAGTAGAAATTTCACATTCAACTATTAGAATGTTTTAGAAATTTAAGTGGCTTTGTCCCCTGTGAGCTATGATCGCCGACTCCCTTCCAGACACCCATGATTTTGAAAGCACGCTAATTTCATCAGCTTAAAAAAATTTGATTTATAATTCAAAAAGCAAGGGTCTATAATCGATCTCTCTATAAATGGATTTCCATTCATATTTCTCTGATCGGAGGCTTTTAAGGTCAAATCAGTTGCTGTCAGGAGATGCAAAATCTGTTTTCGCTCTTAATTCTTTGATTAAATAATTAGTTAAAACAATGAAAATAAGGGAATATAAAATGAATTAAGTAAACGGTAAATGGAGTCTTTTTTTTCGATATTTACCCAATATATCATACAGTTATTGATTGTGAAAAGTCATATATGTTTATATTTCACAGAAATATCTTTATATTCATTCTTTTTATTAGACATGATAAAGTGACATAAACTGTGTAATGTATTTTGGAAAATTGTGTTGTTAATTTCAATATTTAATACCATTAATCGCGCTTAATTGATCCGGACTTTGAAAAATATAACAACTAATAACTGCAATTTTAGAAATACTCTTTTTTCGAGGTGGTAGTAACATTAACATAAAATAACGCCTATGTTTGAGGAAGGACTATCACCATCATTAATGGTGGTAGGACGCGTCTCGAGGTGGTAGTAACATCGACATAAAATAACGGCTATATAAGAGCAAGGTCTATCACCATCATTTTGACATCAATATTTTTTAAATCGTTTCGTTAGCTCGCCTTTCAGTAAAACAAAACACGCCTTTTTAGAATGATTTTTGCTCTTGTACCCCCTTCGGGGCAGTGACATCGACGTAAGATGTAGCCCAAGTTGGAGGAAGAACTGTTACCATCATTTTCATATCAATAATATTTAAATCGGTTCGTTAGTTCGCCTTTCAGTAACACAAAACACGCCTTTTCTTAATGCTTTTTACTGCAGTATCCCCCTCCGGGCAGTGGCACCGACATAAGATATAGTCTAAGTTGGAGGAAGAAATATCACCATCATTTTGATATCATTATTTTTTAAATCGGTTCATTAATTTTCGAGATTGTTTAAAAATCGCGATTTAGAACATTTTAGAACGATTTTAGGTGTCTTTTCACCTCTTTTAAATTTCATGATTTTTAGGAAATGCTCCTAGAGACCATTTTAATCTTATAAGTAATTAAATTTCAGCATTTAGCAACTTATTTACATACTAATTTCAATAAATATTTTTTTTTTTAATTTTTAATAATTTTTTTAACATGCATTCATATTGCTCCATTCATCCTCATGGTGAGGATGAATGGGACAGGTGAAAAAAAAATTCTAAACATATTTTATTTGAAAACTGAATGATACATTTTATTTTACTACATACTGACTGAAGCTAATATCAAATGAGAACAGTCCTTTGGTTCTGGCAGTTCCCAGAGGTATAAGCTTTGGTAGTTTTATAACAATATCCTCCAGTTTAACAAAATAAATTTCTGGTGCATCAGTATGATAAAATAAGGAATTATTATCCTTTTTTCTCAAGAATTGTAATTGAAGGTTATCATTATTGTTCTTTAAAACCCTATGAACGTAATGATAAATATTTTTTTCCACATATCTTTGTTAGGAGAAAGTCGTCTTCTATTATATTATCCAAGCAGCACACTTGGTGATCCATATAACTTAAAATCATGTTAAAATCACTTTCATCTTCATCATGAAGTGATAAGTTGTCAGATTAATTACTACTATCCATACCTTTACTAAAAATATTTCTTGAAGGCAGAGAATTCATTTTTCTTGGTTTCTGTTTTTTTACAATTTCCTTTTCCAAATATTGTTTTTCTGGTGTATCGGTGAGGGCACGACAGTGGCCTTGTTTTCTCCTCTTAACATCTGGTTTCTAGGTATTGACAAAATGTAATTTTATTTATTATGTAATAGCCCTGGTGGTGAATGGGGCAGTCCCATTCATCCCCATAACCACATGGTTATATAAAATAATGATTAGGATTAGTAAGCACTGTCAATATTGTTCAATTGCATCATAAGTATAACAAGCGATTATATCATTTTAACATTTTAAAAAATTATAAGGTTTTGAGAAGGTTAACTATCAATTAAATACTAAAAAGATTAAACATAAAAACTTACTTTGGTTCTTAAAAATACACTTTGTACAATAGCTAATCTTCTGTTATGGATATTGCTTTGGAACTATGTCTGTTGAATGATCTCAATACTGCCATCTGTCAGGTAAATTATCAAATTATTTATGTATGGGGAACATATATAAATTCCTGTTGTCGCATTCAACCCCTGTCCCATTCATCCCCACTCTCCTCTACCATTTCAACAGGAAATACGTTAGCCGATCCGGTAATAATTATTGAGAACATAACAGAAATCACAGTCAAAATTCTTATGAAAATTCGCTAATTTAAAGGAATTTCAAAATGGCGTACTGATATGAAGTTTACTATTTTCACTTTTAATCTGGCGTAGTTGCCACAACTTCTTTAATGGTGCAGAATTACATAATTTTTAATATGTTAAACCAAACTTAAAAGTGTGTTTTATGAAGAAAGCACCAGAAAGAATGCATATTTAAAATCCATTCGTTATTTTACAAACCCAAATTAAATGTAGTAATTTTTAACAGTGTATTATTTTAATACTTCCAGACAAATGAAGTATAGCAGCGTCATCGCTTTGAATATTTACACCAAAATCTAATCAGTGACAATTTATGTCAAGTTCTAACTGAATCTGAAGTGTGATGAAAATCTATGTGTTAATTTTTTCATTGCAGAAATCGCAAAAAAAAAATCTGGATAGAAGATTCATCTCTTGAGCGATATACTTCAAAAATTAAATAGCACTATTTTAAATCAGAGACTAACTGAATCTGAATTTCAATCAAAATTTGTAAATTAATTCCTGAGATAAAACTGTTGTGATAGTCATGAATAATGCCGCATACCAGCGACACCTGTTGGGCAATTTACACCTAAATCTAATGATCACCATATTATATCAAGGGCTAACAGAATCTAAAGTTTTATGAAAATCCGTTTATTAGTTCTTAAGATGTAAGATTGAGAAAATCGCGAAAAAAACAGCATACCAGCGCCACCTGTTGCGCGATAGATACTAAAAATAATCAGCTCTAGAATACTCAAGCCCTAAAAAATCTAAAGTTTTGAGAAATTCGTGCATTGGTTCTAGAGGTAGGGCGCCCACAAAATGTTTGTTTCATATGGAATGACAGTGACAGACAGACAGTTTGTAAAAACATGTTTTTGAGGTTCTCCTAAAACGCGTAAATTAGTCGAAGACCGGAATTTGGAAAATTTTCACCCATCTAATATTTTTTTTCTTGTAAAGATGGCAGAAAATAAAAACATTGAGTAAGAACATAAATATTGAAAAACAATAGCATCAAAGATTTAAAAAATGCAATTTTTAAAAAATAAAATATTTTTTTAAATTAAAATTGCATTTTAATTTTTTCCAAAATTTACGGTTAATTAAATATTGTAGTGTAATAAGATCACCATTTGAACCATGTTTTTTTTTTTCCTTCAAATAAACAAAGTTGTTGAAAAGATAAAATTGTTATCTCAAGCTTGTTAGTTTAGAATATAAAGATATTTTCCGTAAGAACTTTTTAATGACAACTTAATAAAGACATAAATCTAAATAGAACAATATTTCAAAGGCTAATTCCTTTTTACTTTGCTACAATGAAGCGTGTTAAAAGAATGTATGATTCTCTTTTTCATCCATTAAATTGTAGTTTTAGTACATCGACTTTACCATTTTGTATACGGAAGAGATAGAAAAAGAATTGAAATGTTTGGAGGTTTTTAATTAAATTATCTGTAACTAAAATAAACAGAAGTGTTCTATTTCGATTTTTGATAATAATTTTCGAAAGAGCATATTTTTCCAAAGTATTATCTTTGCTGTGATGTCTAATCTCTGCTACTAAAAGGGATTGGAGATGGGAAATGATAATTAACAAGTGCCTTTATATTTAACCATTATATGGAAAAAAGAAAGTTTTTATCTTTTTTTTAACTTCTATTTAAGACAAAATATTTGTGACAAATTTTGGTATGTATTAAGAAAAGGACTGATAAGGCATTCCTGACTAGCCTAAATGAAGCTGCTGAATGTACGTCCGATGTACAAACTAGTAATAAAGGTACAAATATTTATTAAATAAAATTTACAGATTTTTTACATTTAGTGTATTGTCATAGATTACTTAACACACATCAAAGACTATTTGTCGTAATTTCGAAACAGTCGTAGGAAAGCTGTTGAGAAAAATTGAATGGATTATTTTTTGATCTATAAGATCCAAGTAAATCAAAATCGTTAGCGGATGCAGAAAACTTTCTCAGAGAGAAGTAAATCGAGATTTAAAAAAATTGTATTTAAAACGACATTTATAATTTTGATTGTTTCCTTGGTTGTACATTTAATGTCGTTTAAAGTATATTCCGTGTTTAATTGCATAATTTAATTATATATCGTTTAATTTTGTGTTTATTTATTTATATATCTCAAAAATTTTAACCTCGTTCGGAAATTTAGTTACGGAATATTACACGAAAAAAAATACTGCATTATAACCTTCGTTTTAAGTGCAAATACGTTAATCTTTTATAATTATTTCGCATTTTAATTTTTAAAATAGATTTTGAAAAATCGTATCTAAACATATTTTTCAAACATTAAAAAATTAGTAAATTGATATGCTTCTACTATAGAAAGTGCAATTTAAAGTACATTATTTTTTTACATTTGTGGTAAGAAAATTTAAATTGTGCGTGTATTAATTTCAATAAAACGATTTTGAATTATTTGTTGCTACGGGTGATATGAAATCAGAATTTGTCACGGGCATATTTTTTTACTATAGAATAAAATGTCTAATAATTAGCCGGCTCTAAATGTCTTTTTATAGTCGAAAGTTTGTTACCTTCTTTAAAGAAGTGTTCGGTTTAAAAAAAAAGAAAAAAAATACATAGCTCCATGCATTCAGTAGAGTTGCAAAAAAGATGAAAAAACTCATGTGATTATTCTTTAATTCATGATTTTATATATATATTGGAGTCTATTTTTGTTAATTATGCACTCGGAAAATTTAGAAAAAAATCACCTATGTTTCTGTTGGACATAATGTTACATGTCCATCTGAATAACATAACAAAAATTGCACAACAAAGTATAATTTTAAATTATATGCTTTTTTAGAGTGTTTCCATTGTACAGTCGTAAGTATTCAGTGACATGACATTTTTTATTATGCATTTTAGAAGTTTTCAGAATTTATTTTATAGTTTTCAGCATATTGCAAAAGCTGTATGAATAAATGTGTTAGAACGTCCACCTGATTACAAATTTAACGTAAACAGATTTCGCGACCTTAAATGCATGTTATCGCATTAAATAACACATAATATTGTACCAAAATACCACTATAAAGCGTCAAATGGCAAAACAAAAATGTAACTCCTGAAGTACAGTGCGCATTTCTGGGTCAAAGATCACTTGTTCAATACAACGATCTGCAAAATATTTATATATTTGTATTCGTTAAAGCTTCATTCATATTTAAAGTGTATTCCCTTTCATTGCACAGAAATATCCTAGGATATTGCATAAAAAAATATCTGCAACTGATTTTTTTTTAAATGTTTTTGCGTTTTTGAAATTTTAAGACTAAACATTTAATGTCGTTTAAAGTATATTTGATATTATTGATAACTGTCACTATTGCTTTTGTGAATTCCGTTCATGGTTATTCCTATATTAGTACAGTAATATGGAAAATTTTAAAAGTTTTTTTTTAAATAATTCATGTCAAACATATAAATGAGAATGAATTTATTAAGAAAAATCAAATGTTGGAAAATCGTGAAAAAAACCTGAGCTGCGCCTATTGGTCTTCAGAGTAAACCAATATTTTACAATGCCAAAAATAGTAACAATAAAACTAGTCTTTTTTGCAGATTGTAGTGTTTATTCCATGCAATATCAACAATAGAACAGATTAATAAAGAAAACGCAATTTTTTTCAAATGTTGGATAAGGTGAATCTTGAAAATTACGTTCTTAGAAACAAAAGCTTTCTTTCAAAATTTAAAAGTAGTTAATGCATAAAATTCGGGCAACCTTACACCACTGTGGAACTTGCCGACATGCATTCCAATAAAGGAGCTGCACAAGGAAATGACTCAGAACCCAATGCAAGTCAAAAGTTCTCGAGATTTTTGAAGGACTATCCTCTACTGTGTGTAATACTGCTTCTTCCATTATAAAAATTCTCCGATAGCTTCAGGTTTCCGTATCACGACTCATGGTCTAAAATGATCAATTCGCACACATCTCCCGATGAAGACAAGAAGTCCCTATGAAGAAATGTTCAACGATATGGCAGATTCCTACCCAGGAATCTTTCCATTTACATTTTTTGATCAACCTCTCCATTTCTATATGCAATCACACATGTTAAATTCATTTTGGCAAACTCTGCATTGGTGTAATGACGAAGGTTGCTCGAAATCTGTGATGAGAATGACGACTCAAGACAGCAAAACGCTTTTATATACTGAACTCAGCAGCGCCCTCTACTGCCCCAACGTTGCATTTCTACATATATATTCCTAGCCAAAATTTGCTTATTTTGGTCCCCTGTATCTGTCAATTGCATTTCTGACATACAATTTTGAAACACCCTGTATATGTGTAACTTTAATGATTTCAGACATGAATTTGTATGTGTTTCAATAATGCATGTAAGTTTACGAAAAAAAAAAACGAAGCATTGTAATAGTTTTATTTATTTATTTGTTTATTTCCAAAAATCAATATTTGAAAAAAAAATACTCGTGTCTTGAAACAAAAGGTCCTATCAGATGGAAAATCTGTATTTTTCCAAATTATAGCTCTCATTTTAATGAATAAAATGAGAAACTTCATCTCAAATTAAAAGAAATAGCGACCATGACTAGCTAGATATAACAAATTAATGAAATATGGGCACAATTAGAAGATATCTTATACTATAATGTGAGCAAAAATTGTGTGTGTGTGTGTGTGTGTGTGTGTGTCTGTGTGGGTAAATTTTATCTCAAAAACGGCTCTAACGATTTTCGCAAAAATTTGGATTTTACCATTTTCGGGCACGAGAAGACCATTGGGCTAGGTCCCATGTTCGGAAAAATTAGATTATTGGGTCATTTTGGGTCATAATGGGTCAGGATAAAGCTATTTATATCCATAGAACGGCTGGATCGATTTTAAGGAAATTTTGTACCCAATCGTTTTTTGGTACGAGAAAACTATTGGGCTGGGTCACATGTTCGAAAAATTTCGATTAGTGGGTCATTTTGGGGTCATTATGGGTCAAGCCATTTTTATCTAAAAAACGGCTCTAACGATTTTGACCAAATTTTATATTGTATCGCTTTGGATTACAAGAAGACCATTGGGTTAGGTAACATGTTCAAGAAAATTCGGTTAGTGGGCCATTTTTGGGGTCATTGTGGGTCATGCTATTTTTATCTAGAGATTTTCTCACGCAATTTTGATTAAAAATTGGATTCTATGGTTTTCGGGCACGAGAAAAACATTGGGCTAGGTTACATGTTCAAGAAAAAATTTTATTGGGTCATATTGGGTCATTAAGAGTCTGGATCAAGCTATTTATATTTAAAGAACGGCGTGATGGATTTTAACGAAATTTTGTATGTAACAGTTTTTTGACATGAGAAAACTAATGGGCTAAATCACATGTTTGAGAGATTTCGACTATGAGGGTCATTTGTATGTCATGATGGGTCATAATGGGTCATGGCCAAGCTGTATCTAAAGAACAGGTGGACCGATTTTAATGAAATTTTGTATGCAACATTTTTTTGGCACGATAAAATCATTGGACTAGGTTACATGTTCGAAAAATTTCGATTAATGGGTCATTTTGGATCATAAAGGGTCTGGGTCAAGCTATATATAATTAAAGAACGGCAGGATCAATTTTAACGAAATTCTGTATGCAACAATTTTTAAAAACGAGAAAACTAATGGACTAAGTCACATATTCGAGAGCTTTCGATTATAAGGGTCATTTTTGGGTCTTAATGGGTCAAGGTCAAGTTATATCTAAAGAATGGATGAGTCGATTTTAACGAAATTTTATATACAATATATTTTTGGCATGAGAAAATCATTGGGGTAGGTCAGATGTTCGAGAAATTTCGATTAGTGGACCACTTTTGGGTCATTCCAATTTTATCTAAACAACATTTCGCGCAATTTTGACTAAATTTGGTATTTTATCATTTTCGGGCACAAGAAAATCATTGGGTTATGACAGATTTTTGAGAAAATTCGATCAATGGGTCATTTTGGATCATAAGGGGTCAGGGTCAAACTAACTATATCTAAAAAAAGGCTCAATCGATTTTATCTAATTTTTGTATCTAATGTTTTTCAGCATGCTAAAACTAATGAGCTAGGCCACACGTTCGAGAGATTTCGATTATAAGGGTCATTTGTTGGTCATGATGGGTCATGCTAATTTTATGTAGAAAATGGTACTCACCATTTTGACTATACTTTGTATTATATCGTTTTTGAGCAAGAGAAAACCATTTGGCTTGGACACATGCTCGCGAAAATTCGATTAGTGAGTCATTTTGGGTTTTAATGAGCTAGGGTCATTCTAATTATATATATCAACGACTCAATCAATTTTACCTAAATTTTGAAACAAAACGTTTTTTGTCACGAGAAGACTATTGGGCTGAGTCGCATGTTAAACAAAATTATATTAGTGGGTCATTTCGCTTCATTGCTGAATGCTGCCAAGCTAATTTTACCTAAAAAATGACTTAAACGATTTTGATTCAATTTTATATTCTACTGTTTTTGATTACCTGAAGACGATTGAGCTATGTCACATGCTTGATCAAATTTGATTAGTGGCTCATTTTGGGTCATACGGGTCAGGGTCACGAGAATATGGCAAAAGCCAATAACTTGGTGATATTTGGCAAAATATTGGCGACATATGGCCAAAAAATCGACTATAAAAATTACGAAAACCAAAACACGTATTTGGAGCCAAATGAAAGAATGCCTCCAAATTTGGCTATATCTAGCAAAAAATATTGTCTTTCAGAATGTAAAGAATTTTTTTTACATTCTTAAGAAGATTCGAGATGCATGGTTAAACCGATCAGAGTCGAGCTAAAAAAGTGATTTAGATCGATGTCCTTTCGTTGTAAATTTTAAAATAAAGTAAAATTTATAAACATGCGCATAAAAACTTAGTTTTCTTATTGATTGTTTTTCTAAATAATACTCTTATAAACATGTTTTACCGTAATAATACAGAGTTAATGATACAGTGAAAATACTATATCGAGTTGAACACAAAGTTAATTTTGACCGAGCTAAGCTCGGTCTACCCTGCTAGTTATTGCTTAAACGACACAATTTATCATTGAAAATAAGATTTATTTTAATTCCATTAAGGGATCCAAATGCGATTATTTAAAAGCTCTATTAACAGTTTTAATAGTTCAATGGAAAGAAAATTACTAAAATTGATTATAATGCTGGAAGTTAAATGTGAAAAAAAAATACATATTTAAAAAATTGCAATTTTTTTTTTTTTAAATTAGAATATTTTAAGACTCATATTTCAAAATTATTAATAACTATTGTCAACCGATAATAGGATTATCATTATGAAAGCAATCTCCAAAGTATAATTATTCTAGTAGATTCCTTTCCATACTTTAAAAATATATTAATAGTTGGATTTGATGATAAAATTTGAATTTCAAATTCATTTCAATAAAAAATGATGGTAGTTTTCTTATTCAAATATTTTATCTAATTTAATTTTACATTAAAATTGTACAAAAAAAATCCTTAAATAAGAATAAAGATTTTTTTTCGATTGAGATTATATCACAAGTTTGAAAGTACGTTGTTCTATTACAAACTGTGTAAAAATTATTTTAAAATTACTATAATTATAAAAACAGCACAGACCCATTATTAAGTCTTTTTTCTGTTTTAGTTTTTATTTTACAATTATTTTACATTTTTTTATTTAAATATTTCACAAAATATTTTTTCGCTACCTACATTGTAAAAGAATATATCACAAACTGTCCACTTATTTAATCGTTTCTATAGATAGCTGTTTTTTAGCCATACTTTTATCTTTAATCTGCACTGTAAGAATTTTACGGCAAATTGATTAACCATTCGACTGTTTTTATAAAAGTCACTTACTTTTTCATAATTTTCATGCACCCACACCACACATGAGTTTTAATTAAAAATTCGTATTTTTAATTAAAACGCTTGCACTGTAAAAAGTCCTGCCCTAGTTTGAACACAATATTAGTGCTTACTAGCAGCCGCCATCATTTGCTGAAACCTCGTACCATCATTTGAAGCTTTTGTTGAAGTAGAATTCCAATAGTTGGAACAATATTGCTATAGGAAGCTCCAAATGTTGATACTGGATTTCACCATCGGATGGTGGCAGCTGCTGAAAGCCAAAATTTGGTTCAAACTAGGAAAAAAAGTATTAATAGTGCATATAACTGTAATTTAACACAATTTTGGCCATAATACGTTCAATGACATGATCAGATACACTAATGCACTTTATAGTATGCCCAATTAATCTTTGTATTTTAAAATAGTCTCATAGCTGAGTAGTTTATTGCAGATTTTTAAGAGTGTACACTCTTAACCTACAACAGGTACGGTGAAATTTTAGTATATTACAAGTACGGCGCCGTCTCCCATACCACACTTTGTTTTGTTGTTGTTTTCAACATTATAATTAAAATATCTACAACAAAATACTCTCTACATATTTTTGAGAATGTGTATTTTCAATAGAAGTTAAATTTATATCGTTTATAAAAATATGAATGAAGCATAGTGGAATTTAAATCAATATTATAAACATCAAAGCCCACTTGAAATGCGCTATGTTCCTAATAAATGAATAATATCATGTTTTAATTCATTTTTATAGGTTATGCTGTCACACAATTGTATAATAAATGAATCAATAACAAAACATTAAAGGTTGGATAAATTGCATGAAAAATCACACAACTGTAAGTCAATGTAAAATTGGTGCAATAAAAAAATATATTCACGTTCATGCAATATTGAAGTTGTTTTTGAAAATTCTTACAACATTCATGACTCAATTTTCAGATGCATTCTAAGCATACAGGTTTTTGATAGCAGAATACAACAATAAACGACCATTTAAAACAATTTTTCTCACAGTAAACTGATAGCAACTAATTTTTGAATAACCAGTCACATCGCTGTCGGATTCAGGAATTTCACTCTCAGAGGAATGCTAAAATTCATAACAGAGTTATTCATCCCAATCATTTTCATATAGAATCTCTCCCTGCTTCATCTAGAAGCCTTTGAATTGTTTATGCATAGCATGCATAAAAGGGATTTAAAATATTTCTCAGTCCGAGTTTTGAAAGTAGAAGTGACAGATTCTTGGATTAAACTTAATTCAACTCTAATAATTATTGGCTCATTCATTTTAAAAAACTAAGTAACTTTTTCGCATAAATAAATAATTGTTAGTTATTAAAATATTCTCTTTGTGAAGAGCTTGGAAAAGCTTGAAAATACTAAGAAGTTTTAATCCTCTGACTGTCATGCTAAACGGCAAAATTTTTATAAAGATTTTTCTCTTCACTTTGTTTTAAATGCTATAAAAGGGTGTTACTTTCAACCTAACATTTAAAGAAACTTAATAATAAGTATGAATGTAATCCTTCAAAAAATTAATAATTGGTCAATGGATTAAAAATTCGTTAAATAAATAGAATTATATTACCTTACAATATTGTTTGCATTGCAGTGAAACCTAGAGCATAGTGAATGAATTAACACAGGTTTGTTGCTGCGATGGTTTGAAATAAAATTTATATTGTTTAATTCCAACTTCTCATTCATTCTTTTAATCACGTTTTAAATAAACACAATGCACATGTTAAAGTTTGTGTTATTATTTTATATTAGAACCAATGTGCAAAATTGCTTTTCGTCTTGTGATTTAAAGTGCGGCTAAAATTTATAAAAGTCAAAATATTACAGGACTCTTACAGGTACGTTTTCCGTATAGCTTCATCTGAAGAAAAGGTTTTGCATTATATTTTCTAAAAGTATGTACAACAACGATAATCTTCAGGATAACTTCCTATAGAATTTGTCAGAAAAAAAACTAAAAGGAAAATGTCTTTTGATAAGAGGGGCAATCAAAAAAAAGAGGCCGAGTGTGATAACAGATCTTATAATATTCGTAAGGTAACAAAGATTTGTTTCAATCGATTTTCAACATTTTAATCCTTCTTCTGACATAAAGCAGACATTAAAGCTTAAAAATTTTGTTTTCCTAAAATAAAAGTTTTCCATTCTTTTTTAATAAAAGGATAACCTTATGACGTAAGTTTTAATTTAATTTTTGGTCAGAAATGCATGAAACTGGCAAATGTTGTTGCCCAGAAAATATGTAATTGAATTATGTTCTTTTTTCTTTTTCTTATTTTTGTTTTTAACACAATAAATATTTCAGAAAATATTGTCAAAGGAGGGGAGGGGCGGGGGCGTTTCGAAACAAATTTCCAAGCGAATGAACAACAATCACTCAAACAGGAATGAAAAACATGTTTGTCTCGGGTTCAAAATTCCTTATAATTCAATAAGTAATTTATTTATTAAAATATGGAAAACACAGTTTGATTCCAAATCTTCTCTAATGTCAAGCCTTACAATTTTATCACTGTAAATGTTTTAAAACGTTTTGCACATGTTGAGTACAGGATTTGATAATATAACCTTTAGCAGTTTTTAGACCATATTTGTGAGCAAGACATGTAGCCTTTAATTAAGTTGGAACGGTATTGCATATTCTTAATTAGGTTTTTTTTTATCTTTTCTTACCAAAGAAGAAAATATTGTAATCGATTTTTTATTTCGACGTATTAAATTATACATAGAATTCAGTCATATTTCATTTGAATACTTTTGGCTAAGGCAGCAGGTCCCACTTGAATTTAAAAACAAATCTGCTGATAGGGACTACTGAAATAGCGAGTTTTTCGATTTTTCATTGTTCTGCAGTACATCGGTATGTGAGAGAATGACAAAGGTTTTGGTATTGGCACATCTGATTAGTTCTTATTTATGTTTTTCCGATGATTACAGAAGTAAAGATGTTATTGCATACTTGAAATCGGCCTTTTCCATTTAGCTGCATATCATCCCAATAACGACGCTTTTTTACTATATAGACCAGAAAGTGGTAGCATAGACTCTTCGTCCAGTCATCGAGATGCAGGCGGTAAGTCCAGAATTGGTTGAAACTCAATTCGAATATTAAAACGCAATTGGTGCGCACTTTAAAACGGAAAATTATTTTAATACCTTCTATAAATGAACGATAAATTACGTACATACTAAATTAATAGAAAGAGTCTTGTAGTAAACCTCAAACTTCAATATTCTTAAAGTTATGTAATATCATTAAAATACACCGTAGACGATTTCCCAACTAGACCGTATTGTAACGAAATTCTTTTGAGTAACCCTGTACATAAACTGTAACTAATACACAACGTATTAACAATATCAAACATGCTATAGTAAAACCAAAACACATATATCTGTTTCTTGAGAATCTGTCAATAGTTGCGTGAATTAGGGCACAAACAGTCGAACGACTGCACATGGTAGACGGCTGGCAGACAAACAGCTTTCAACTATGTTTTGAAAATTTTGGTGCCTTGTATTCCTAAGATATTGATGCCTTTTATGTATCTGATAGAAAAGTCTGTTTGGAAATTTGTGATTTAGACGCAAAAACTACATTTGAACATTTTGAAAACTTTTAAACTTTTTTGACCGCTGTTTTTTTTTTCTTTTGTCAGTTACAACACCATAAAAATCCTCTTTGTATCACTTTTCCACACAATCTAAAAACTACTTATGTTTTTCTTTTGAAACAGGAGCCTCAAGTTAAGTAAAACTTTCCATAATGAATGAACTCTGATTACCAAGAATTACTTTTTATAAAATAAAACTGACTTTAATTTTTTGATTCATGCTCTATTTGCATCACACCAAAGCTTATTGCATGGCAATTGTCGTACTTTTGTGAAGGCGGTTCGTAAGAACAAAGCAGGTTTCGGCAAACTTTTATCGTTATGCGCATTCACATTAAATCATTTATACACGTAAAAACTGTCATATGTTAAATGTCGTGACTTGTCCCTTAAATCAAATACATAAACTTTATGAGGACGAATTTTTAAATACATAATAGTTGTAGCTATACTATTATTTCTGTTTGATTGCTGGAACTTACGATTATACAAGCATATAATCCTTAATTAAAACTTACATAAAAGTAGTCGGTTGTGTCAGTCAAAAAACCTTTTCTGTCTCATACATTTAAAACTTCAAAACTGACTAAAATAGTGCCAAAAATGAGAATCTATGCCAATTATTAGGAATCTAAAACATGAAATTCGTGTATTAGTTCGTGAAGTATGACTGTTGTTGACATCATGTAAATCCTGAAAAATGCAGTATAGTAGCAGCACTTGTTGAGTAATTTACTACAAAACCTGCTTATGTGAAGGCCAAATTCAATCTGAACTTTAATTAAAATTCGTGCATTACTTTTTGAGATCGATCTATTGCGATAATAAAAAAATACAGGAAATCAGCGTCATTCATTAGGCGATGAACAGGAAGACCTTATCAACATTATGTTTTCAAGATATACGTGAATATAAAACTGAATTAGAATACGAAAATAAAAGAAAATTCGTGAAAATTGAAAAAAAAATGCAGTAAAGCAGTACCATCTGTTTGGCTATTTACGCCAAAAAACAATCAGCAATTAACTGACTACGAAATCTTATTGAATTACATGCATTTTTTCTTGAGATAAAATGCTCAGAAATTTTGTTTCACATACAGACAAACAGTTTAATGGAGTCACGAACAGATTTTTTAAAAAGCCTGTTTTTATGAAATCACTGACTCTTAAAACTGCTAAATCCGTGGAAAACAGGAAGTCGAAAAATTTCACGAATCCAGTATTTTCTTATTTTAAATATAGAAAAAAATATAATAAAAGAACATTTATTTTTTCCTGATACAATTTATAGCAGGACCATCGCAAAAAAAGTTCCCTTTTCAAAATGCGAAGCAATCGTTTAAAAATAATACGTTTTAAATATATAAATTCGAATTATATAATCTATATTATTGAAAATCAATTTAAAAACAATATAAACGTGTACAACTTAACCTTTATTAATCTTAGATGAACAATTATTCAAATATCCTGGTCAATTATGAAATATTAGCTAGATGCGTAGAAATTTTATACAAAAAGAAAAGTTAACTATATTTCTAACATATCGGAATTTAAATATTCAAAAATTTCATCATTACATGACTTTTAAACATCAAGGAAAGTTTTTGCAAGCGGAACTAATTGCAATATTGAAGATAGTTTGTGAAACTTTAATGAGAAAGATAAATTAAAATAATTAGAAGAATCGCATGTTAGCACAACTATTTCTAGAAATTTTAAGTAAAGGTTTGGATTTTCAAAAGCGTAATTAGTATTTTTAAATGGATGCTTTAAATTCATTTGTTAAAACATTAAAAATGAAAGTTCTTCAACTAAAGCTTTGTTTACTTACAAATTTTTAATTATCAAAAATCATGTCTTAGGGAAAACAGAAATTGTTATACTTTTAACAAATAACTAAAATATGATATCAATATTTTAATAATTTGAAATCTTTTAAAATTCATGTTTTGTCAAAGAAGGAAAACGATAAATTTAGACTAAAAGCTTTATAATTGGACAATAAGGCAGCTGCTCAAGTTCCCCAATTGTAAAGCAAGTTGGAATTTTCACGTGCAGCGTAGCAAATGAGGTGCGTTCGTACGATAACAAAGTTTTAAAAATATTCATATCTTGCTGATGTAGTAGACAGTACTTCAGATATAGTATAGTGGTCGAAATCTTTTTTGTATTCCTGTAAATATACAGGAAGTAAATTTTATTACACCTCAGCAATATATATCATATTCATAAAATTTGAAATGGTTTAATATAACTAAAACACGTCCCAAACAATGTTTCCCCGTATAGCATTATGTAGTGGAATACTTTTGTGTGGCCCTGTAATTTAATAAGAAAAATTATTTGCATCACAGATTGTACAGATTGTGCATTGTATATTTTACTATATATATATACTTTATAAGTTCATGTCAATTTTATAATGTTCGAATGAGTGTAACACCATAAAAAAGCATTTGAAAACTTTTTCCCCATTGAACGTATTGTAACGGAATAGTTTTGATTGTCCCTGTCAATGAGCTATGCATCCGATTTTGATAAAATTTGAAATAACTCGACAAAATTATGTCATAATTCTATATTTTAAATTTCAAACGGTTAAAATGCATTTGAAACTTTTTTACCCATTCACCGTAATGTAACGGATTCATTTTGATTGTCCCTGTAATTGATCTATTTATCCGATTTTCATAAAGTTTGAAATGATTCGACAATATTATACACTGCAAATGTCAAACGACTCGGTTGGGTAGTTTTTGCGTTGTTATATGCGAACGTACAGACAGACGGACGGCTGAACGACCACTATAGGTGCTACGTATTTGCATAATTACAAACGCACCTAAATAATAAAAATCATCAAATACCAAACTCTTTTGTGAGAACAAATTGCGATTAAAAAAATTGTACAGGCTTCCAATTGAATATTTGCTCCAAATCCCAATATAGTATAAGTCGGTTATGATTACAAATGCTAAAATTAAAACACATTAAGACAGATATTTATTCCAGTCTGTATTCCTTTCGTATTGACAGTTTTTATACATTAAATTCGCAAGATACTTTCAATTTTAAGCTATTGCATAGCTTTTATCTCGGGCTTTGAGCGCGGCGACCGAATCCAAAAATTTCGTAACGAGAAATATCCTAACACATCCGTAACGAAAAAACCTAACACACGGCTACCGTCGTTTCACTTCGGCAGACTTCGGCATGGTATCCTTCGGTAGACTTCGCAGACATTGACACGGTATTTTTCAGATATTTAGAGGATATCAAGTCTCAAACTTATACATCTTATTTCAGTTACTATAAATCTATAGTTTCAATGATAAAAATTCCTGATAGAATGTGTATAGAAAAGAATCGTCTTAAGATAAAACAAGGTAGGATAATGTAGCTTTTGATGAGTGGAGACCCGCCCAATGGTGAGGATCGGAAAATTTAAATGCTTATAACTCGCGATCTAATTTTCGTAGCGCGGCCAAATTTTGTTTGGTAATTTATTATAAGAGAGTGTTAATTTTTGGTGACAGGAGACCACCCACCCACACGATGAGGGTCGAAAAATTTAAAATGTTTATAACTCGCGATCAATTTTCGTAGCGCGGAAAAATTTTGTTTGGTAATTTATTATGAGACAGTGTTACTTTTGGTGACAGGAGACTCCCCCCCCCTGGTGAGGGTCGAAAATTTTAAAATACTTAGAAATCGCGATCTAATTTTCGTAGCGCGGCCAAATTTTATTTGGTAATTTACTATGAGACAGTGTTACTTTTGGTGACAGGAGACCCCCCCCCCCCCACGGTGAGGGTCGAAAAATTTAAAATGCTTATAACTCGCGATCTAATTTTCGTAGCACGGCCAAATTTTGTTTGGTAATTTATTATGAGACAGTGTTACTTTTGATGACAGGAGACCCCCCCCCCCCACCCACGGTGAGGGTCGAAAAATTTAAAATGCTTATAACTCGCGATCTAACTTTCGTAGCGCGGCCAAATTTTGTTTGGTAATTTATTATGAGACAGTGTTACTTTTGGTGACAGGGACCCACCACGTTGAGGGTCGAAAAATTTAAAATGCTTATAAATCGCGATCTAATTTTCGTAGCGCGGCCAAATTTTATTTGATAATTTAATATGAGACAGTGTTACTTTTGGTGACAGGAGACTCCCCCCCACGGTGAGGGTCGAAAAATTTAAAATGCCTATAACTCGCGATCTAATTTTCGAAGCGCGGCCAAATTTTGTTTGCTAATTTATTATGAGACTGTGTTAATATTTAGTGACAGGAGATCCCCGATGGAGAGGGTCGAAAATTTTAAAATGCTTATAACTCGCGATCTAATTTTCGTAGTGCGGCCAAATTTTGCTTGGTAATTTACTATGAGACAGTGTTACTTTTGGTGTCAGGCGACCCCCCACGGTGAGGGTCGAAAAATTTAAAATGCTTATAACTCGCGATCTAATTTTCGTAGCGCGGCCAAATTTTGTTTGGTAATTTATTATGAGACAGTGTTACTTTTGGTAACAGGAGATCCCCCATGGTGAGGGTCGAAAAATTTAAAATGCTTATAACTCGCGATCTAATTTTCGTAGTGCGGGCAAATTTTGTTTGGTAATTTATTATGAGACAGTGTTACTTATGGTGGCAGGAGACCCGCCACGGTGAGGGCCGAAAAATTTAAAATGCTCATAACTCGCGATCTAATTTTCGTAGCTCGGCCAAATTTTGTTTGGTAATTTATTATGATACAGTGTTACTTTTGGTGACAGGAGATCCCCCATGGTTAGGGTCGAAAAATTTAAAGTGCTTATAACTCGAGATCTAATTTTCGTAGCGCGGTCAAATTTTGTTTGGTAATTTATTATGAGACTGTGTTAATATTTAGTGACAGGAGATCCCCCATGGAGATGGTCGAAAATTTTAAAATACTTATAAATCGCGATCTAATTTTCGTAGTGCGGCCAAATTTTGTTTGGTAATTTATTATGAGACAGTATTACTTTTGGTGACAGAAGACCCCCCACGATGAGGGTGGAAAAATTTAAAATGCTTATAACTCGCGATCAATTTTCGTAGCGCGGCCAATTTTGTTTGGTAATTTATTATGAGACAGTGTTAATTTTTGGTGACAGGAGATCCCCCATGGTGAGGGTCGAAAAATTTAAAATGCCTATAACTAGCGATCTTATTTTCGTAGTGCGGCCAAATTTTGTTTGGTAATTTATTATGAGACAGTGTTAATGTTTGGTGACAGGAGACCCCCCACGGTGAGGTTCGGAAAATTTAAAATGCTTATAACTCGCGATCTAATTTTCGCATAAATAATAAATAAATAAATAATTATAATTGCATAAGTTGATAAAAAATGCTATGCAATAGTTTTACCGCGGCAGTCCCCGAGTGCCGCACGTATTTTTTTTTATTTACTTCATTAACACAATGTTGTTATATGATTTGGTAAAAATTGTGTGATTTGTAATTTTCCAACTAAATTCATTGATATCCTAAAGACAATGTAAAAAGTCATGAAGGACAGGAAGTGAACGGAGGGGACATATATATGTTCCTCCTTCTCTTTTTTAGATTTTGAAAATATCTCAGAATTTACAGATTTTCATGTAAAAAAAAATACTGAAAGAGCATAACATTATCTAAAAATGGCAGGTATACGCAGTGGAACATTGGTTATACGTCAGTCACAAGATGGATTGGCTTTGATGGATTTTTCGCTAAAAAGCACTTAATTTTTCAAATTTATTTACTCAATATGTACTGAACCTTTGTAAATATACTGTCACATAAAAACAAACAACAACAAAAAAAAAAAAATACGTGTGGCACTCGGGGACTGCCGCGGTAAAGCTATTGCATGGCATTTTTTTTCAACTTATGCAATTATAATTATTTATTTATTTATTATTTATGCAGTTTTTTTGTCTTTGATATTAATTCAAGTTAAACATTTTGAGCGTAATGACCGATAACAACTTTTTTTCTTGTATTGAACAAATGAGAAGTTAATATCGTTTAAAATATTTTTATTATCTTTCAATACATGTAGGTTAATCAGGAATTTTTATCATTGAAACTATACGTTTAAGATAGCTGAAATAAAAAACATAAGTTTAAGACTTGATATTCTCAAAATATCTGAAAAATACCGCGTCAATGTCTGCCGAAGTCTATGGAAGTATACCGTACCGAAGTCTGTCAAACTGAAGCGACGTTAGCCGGAGTGTTAGGTTTTTTTTTCTCGTTACAGAATTTCTAGATTCTTTCGCCGCGCTCAAAGCCCGCGATAAAAGCTATGCAATACCTTAATAAATTACAAACAAAATTTGGCCTCGCTACGAAAATTGATCGCGAGTTACAAACATTTTAAATTTTTCGACCCTCACCGTGGGGGGGGGGGTCTTCTGTCACCAAAAATAAACACTCTCTCATCATAAATTACCAAACAAAATTTGGCCGCGCTACGAAAATTAGATCGCGAGTTATAAGCATTTTAAATTTTTCGGCCCTCACCGTGGGGGCCTCCTGCCACCAAAAGTAACACTGTCTCATAATAAATTACCAAACAAAATTTGGCCGCACTACGAAAATTAGATCGCGAGTTATAAGCATTTTAAATTTTTCGACCCTCACCATGGGGGATCTCCTGTTACCAAAAGTAACACTGTCTCATAATAAATTACCAAACAAAATTTAGCCCCGCTACGAAAATTAGATCGCGAGTTATAAGCATTTTAATTTTTTCGACCCTCACTGTGGGGTCCTGACATCAAAAGTAACACTGTCTCATAGTAAATTACCAAACAAAATTTGGCCGCACTACGAAAATTAGATCGCGAGTTATAAGCATTTTAAATTTTTCGACCCTCACCGTGGGGGGGGGGGTCTCCTGTCGCCAAAAGTAACACTGTCTCATAGTAAATTACCAAATAAAATTTGGCCGCGCTACGAAAATTAGATCGCGATTTCTAAGCATTTTAAAATTTTCGACCCTCACCAGGGGGGGGGGAGTCTCCTGTCACCAAAAGTAACACTGTCTCATAATAAATTACCAAACAAAATTTGGCCGCGCTACGAAAATTGATCGCGAATTATAAACATTTTAAATTTTTCTACCCTCACCGTGGGGGGGGGGTCTCCTGTCACCAAAAATTAACACTCTCTTATAATAAATTACCAAACAAAATTTGGCCGCGCTACGAAAAATAGATCGCGAGTTATAAGCATTTTAAAATTTTCGACCCTCACCATGAGGGGGGGTCTCCTTTCTCCAAAAATTAACACTGTCTCATAATAAATTACCAAACAAAATTTGGCCGCGCTACGAAAATTAGATCGCGAGTTATAAGCATTTAAATTTTCCTATCCTCACCATTGGGCGCGTCTCCACTCACCAAAAGCTGCATTATCCTACCTTGTTTTATCTTAAGACGATTGTTTTCTATACACATTCTATCAGGAATTTTTATTATTGAAACTATAGATTTATAGTAACTGAAATAAGATATATAAGTTTGAGACTTGATATCCTCTAAATATCTGAAGAATACCGCGTCAGTGTCTGCCGAAGTCTACCGAAGGATACCATGCCGAAGTCTGCCGAAGTGAAACGACGGTAGCCGAGTGTTAGGTTTTTTCGTTACGGATGTGTTAGGATATTTCTCGTTACAGAATTTTTGGATTCGGTCGCCGCGCTCAAAGCCCGCGATAAAAGCTATGCAATAGCTTAAAAACAGAAAACAATATATATTCGGATTACCTATACGTGAAATCGACTGATGAATGGTGAATAATATCAAGGGAATCAATATTTACGGTCATCGGAAAGACAAACCTAAAAGTAAACACTAATACGAATTTTGTATAATACTATACATTAACGTTAGTGCTTTCAGTAAATTACCATTAAATGAATCCTTACAATTTTTTATAACTGTTTACGAAACATCAGGCACAATTTTTAATTAACTATTTTTTTATCTGTTTTATTGACGCATTTTGATTTTTTTTTTAAAAAACAAATTAAGAATACTAATTTTTAATAGATAACATCATACTATTACTAAACTTAAAGCAAAACAAAAAAGTGCGCTTTTAAATCCAAACAGTGTTGCTTGTTAAGCGCATAGATTCATTATATTTTCCTGAAATTCTAAAAAACTCTGATTTTATCAATTCAAATACAGCATAACGAAACCTCTGAAAATTGATAACGTTTACGAAATATGGACAAGTTAAAAAAAAAGGCATTACAAAAATAAATGAGTTTTCCAATGCATCAAGTATTGCTTCAAAATTCCTTGAATTTTGAATGAAAAAGAAGTCGTTTTTCCATCTCTTTAGGATTTAACCATAAAATAAAAAAGTGACAAGAAAGGTTTTATAAAATTAAAAAATTCAAATTATACATTAAAGGCAAAAAGTTTCAAACTTTTAATCTATGATAATTTTTATGACTTATTTTAGCATTTAGTTATTACTTCAATTTTGCTAACGCATACAAAAATACTTAACCTTATAAAAATACCACAAAATAGTGCAAATAAATTATGAATGTTCGTGCTTTTTTGCTTGTATTTCTGATGCATTTTCCTGTATCTTTATATCTATTTCTTTTATGGGTGAAAAATTTATTTTAACGTGTTTTCCATTTTCAAGATTTTTACAAATCGAAATTATTTCATTGTCTACATATTTTTTTTTTAAATGCAGAGTTTCTGGAGGAATCTGCAAATTAGATGTTTAATACTTCGAATCATAATTACATTGAATTATTAAAATTCCAATATCCCTATAAAAAGCCTTTAAAACTTTCTCACTGCCACGATCTTATATATCCGTTGACTAAGTTGCATGTTTCATTGCAACATGCATTTCATTGTAACATGCAACAGTGCATACATGCATTTTTTAAATAAATATAATTTTACAGATATAATCCAGTTTAAAAAAATAAGATTAATACTATGGAGTCTCATATGTCAATACGTAATAAAAATTTTCATACCATGTTGGAAAATATTTTTAAATCATTTTAAATATATTAAAGAGGAAACAATATTACAGTTTTGCCCATTTGCTCAGTGGTCTGGGGCAAGATAAATATCCCGTGATCGTAATTCTTCCATATTTGGAAGATGCGTATTTAAAACTGTCAGAAAATGAATGTATAAAAGTATGTGGGAAAAAAATGAAACGCTTAACCAGATATGAGTTCCAGACAAGGATGCACATCTGCATAAAATACACAGGAAAAGTTTCACATATAAGCACAGGAACTTTCTTTGAGCACAATTTGATAAACCCAATAATATTTCATTTAAGAAACTGACATATCAGTTAAAGTCGCTTTAACGAAACAGCGAGATTGCTGCTAAAGATCATCCGGAATATAGAGAAAAATTTTAGTTGCAGATTCACTAATACCTCGTGGTTTCTGGCGAATAGTTCTTTGATTCTGAAGAATAGGAGGATTTTTGTTTTTATTTTAGCTGAAAGAAAGCAAAAAATATTACAATTCGCTGAAATTTCATATTCACTGATGCTGAATAGTCCATTGACACTCTCTCGCATTTGGCAAGGTCATCTTTATGTTTAATGTTGTTTCGCGCACTTTACATGGCATTTCCTAAATGACAATGCGAAATTAACTTTAATTACTTAATTGACCTTTAACTGCCTGATTAAAAAAAATAATTGATTTAAAAATGTTTTTCAGATTTAATACTTAAAAAACATAGGTGGAAAAAGTTAAAAAATCATATTTTAACTAATAATAACGCATTGCTCAGTAATGCACAAAATAGGAATTTTAATATACATTTGTACATATTAAAATAAAATAAAACTTTCAACGTTTCGCGCCGTCTTCTGCGGTCGTCTTCAGGAAAATATGATAATAAGGACTACGTTTGCATCTTGTTCGAGAGATAATATTTCTACTAAATTAAAATCTAAATGAATTAAAATTTTAAAAATGTTGCCATTTACACGTGAGTAAAAATTAAAATATTGCAAGGAAATAAAACAATTTAAGATTTTATGATGTTAGGCCATACTTTTGGTATATTGTAGGATAAATTATGTATCAATTATGTATAATTTATCCTACAATATACCAAAAATATGGCATAACATCATAAAATCTTAAAATTTTTTATTTCCTTGCAATATTTTAATTTTTACTCACGTGTAAATGGCAACATTTTAAAAATTTTAATTCATTTAGATTTTAATTTAGTAGAAATATTATCTCTCGAACAAGATGCAAACGCAGTCCTTATTATCATATTTTCCTGAAGACGGCGCGAAACGTTGAAAGTTTTATTTTATTTTAATATGTACAAATGTATATTAAAATTCCTGTTTTGTGCACCACTGAGCAATGTGTTATTATTAGTTAAATTTTATGGTGCAACTGTCCTATATATTTATAAATCATACTTTATTTTCAGAATGGTTTGCTGAAAAAAGCAGGTTTTTGACAATCGACAATCAACAATTCACATTTGAAAAAATTATTTTCCTTGATAAAATTAAAATAACATCAAAATGACATGAATTTTAAAAACTATGATAAGAAAAAAATTTTACTCGGTCACTGCTGAATAAAATAGGGTATTTTGCAAACTCTTAAACAAAACAAAAATCTAACGTAGCAAGGATTGAAAAAATAATTTTTTCTTTACTTTTAAACAGCACTATTGCTGCCATTGCCATGTTGAAATCTTATTTACTAATAATTTCAATATATATTTTATCGGCAACAATAGGAATTAAATTTCAATGTTATTCTAAAAGTTTTTCGAAAGGCTTAATTGGGTTATGTTTCCGAAAAGTAACATTCGCCACTTGAACGTTAAAGGGCAAAGGTTTATTCATCTCTTTTATACTAAATGGCGCTAAAATGTTTAATGTCAGCAGCGAAAATTATGTAATTAAGTACTTATAAAAAATAATTATGATAATAAATTAAATAAAGTAGTAAATAAAATTTATGCAGTGAGTGGGTGTGCATAAATATAATATATAGATTAGTAATTTCTCATTTTTATATGTTAACATTTTAGTTGTATTTTCAGGTATCACAAAAATAAAAAATATTTTCGTTTAGCGTATTCGTATGTACTAATGTATGAATGTTTATTATATTATGTTAATCTTTTTTTTTTATACCTCAAATATAAGTAAATCAAAAATTTTGGGTCTCAAAGTTACACAAATTAGAATTTTTATAAAGAAAAATACAAGATCTTACATATGAAGCATAGTATGCAGACTGTTTTGAATACAACAATGATTTGACAATAGTGATTTTCAGCTTGACCATTGTTCAGTGACGTAAGTATACTTGGTGTAAGTTAAACCTATGTAAACTTATTTGTATTCAGAGACGTTTAAAGATATTTTTTAAAATATAGATATTTCATACAAACAGATTTATCGTACCTAAGTGATCTTACAGGTATACGTATTTTATATCGACGTATTAATCATATCTTCGTATATTGGTTAAATACAGGGTGGTCATAAAAAAAATTTGCCGATATATGGAGCTCTAGCGGCCAGTCCGTTTAAACGATCGCTATCGCCAGGTGAAATTTGAGATCGAGAATGGGAGAGAGGAAGATTTCCATCGAGGTAAAATTTGAGATATAGCTATTCAGAGGTATGAGCTCGAGATTCTGTGAACGGCAACAAAATGGCGCTCACGGTTACGGTTATAGTTACAGAAACTCGAAATTTTCCAATGGCAACACCCATTTGTTTTCATCGAAAAATGCTCAGCGCATGCGAAAACCCTAAAGAACGTTGGAACGGTATGGTTATTGCAATAAACGAATGCGTTATGCTCGCACAAAATCAGCTCTACGAACGACCCCAAAAAAACGCGACCAAGGCGCACGAAGAAAATTTGAATATGACAGAGACAAAATACCAATCACGAAACATCGTTTGCCAGATAGTTTGCTTAGATAACGGATAAAAATTAGGGTGGGAATGTTAGTTCTTCATGCGGAGCTCACAGATGCCAACAAAATGACATCGTTCGTGGTGAGTTGGTAAAACAATTATTAAAATGAGATGAATGCTGCGAAAACCTGGCGCGTTTACTGTCGAAACCACCGCCAAATACGTAGCTTATGCATTTTACAAGTTCTGAGTGATTTAGTAATGAAATTCAAAGAAATTGACTGCACCTGTGATAGTCCGCGATCCGGATGACCAACTGTTCCTGAAGATACTGTTATGGAAGTGCATCACATAGTGATCAGACAACGCATGCAAAATACAAAAGGTGCATCTAGTGTATTTGATATACCAAAATCAATGGTCTTAAAATTATTGCGCTCTGTAATCCGCATATTTCCTTACCGATACCTGCGCGCCCAGATGTTGAAAGTGAGACACCATCAACAAAATATAGACTTTGTTAAGGAATTTCTTATCCAACATGATGGCGATAACGATCGGCCTCTTCGCATATTATGAACGGACGAGGATTATTTCACCTTAACTGGTAACGTCAATGGCCTCCGCAATCCCCCGACTTCACTCCTATGGATTTCAGGTTCTGGGGATATCAAAAATTTAGAGTGTACATATGCAATTCGCAAACTTTGCCGGATTTGAAAAATTTTATCAGACGTGAGATTGCAAACACCCCTCATGCGATGTAACGTTCGGCTGTATTATTCACAGTCGCCACCATGCAATGTGTAATTGCCTGTGATGGCAACATGTGGAAAATGTTTAATCAAAATAAAAGTTTTCTTTTCTTCGATCAGTGTTGCAATCAGAGATTAGTGTACTGATTCTGTGTCATATGCAAATTTACTCCTTGTGCCTCAATCGTGTTTTTTTATGGAGGGGGGGATTCGCAGAACAGTTTTTTTGTGCGTGCATAACGTGACCGTCTCTTGCGATACATGTACGTTTTCAACGTCCTTTAGGGTTTTCGCATGCGCTGAGCATTTTGGGATTAAAAAAAATGGGTGTCGCCATTGGAAATTTTCGAGTTTTTGTAACTATAACCACAACCGTGGGCGCCATTTTGTTGCCGTTGACAGAATCTCGAGCTCATACCTCTGAATAGCTATATCTGAAATTTCACCTCGATCGGTTGAACGGACTGGAAGCTAGAGCTTCATATATCGGCAAAGTTTTTTTATAACCACCCTATATATAGCTGAAATACGTATTGCGTGAGAAGCACAAATTTAAACCTTTAAATCTCTTTAAATGAAATTGAGCGTTTTATGCAACATTTAATAATTTCAAGTGGATAACTTATTTAATTAATTTTGGTATCCGCTGGAAACATTTTATAATTTAAAAATCTTTTTCAAAAGTTATTTGTATTTATGTTTTGAGAAAATATCACATCTATCTTTGTTTAGTTAAGGAAAACTTTGTGAAATTTAATTTTAATTGATCTTTATTCATTGTTAAATCTGAGAATTTTTTTGTATTCGATATTTGTCTATGAGATCAATTCTTATGAAAATGAAAGAAAAATTATAATAAGTATTTTAATAAACAGATAACAGAAATTTGAAAATTGAAAATAAAAGGATATTAAAAATTGTCAGATTAAAATTGTATACTTGTTTGCTCAGTAAATTTAATTTATTTTCTGTACTGTGTCCCCTTTTTTATTCTTAGTGCATTAAATCACTTAATCAGTTTTACCGTAAAAGCATAATTTTAAAATGTATTTTTTCAGCCAATAAATGGTTCTCTTAGTTTATTTTAGGATTTATACGAATTTAAGTTGAGTTCTTTTTCTTACAACGCGCATTAAATTAAATGAAAAATGTCACATTTCACTGAGCAGTATCTTTAAAAAACAAAAATTTCAGCGTGACAGCGAATTATCATATGCGTTAAAAATGTATTTCATCGTCTACATGTTTAGATTGTATGTTTTCTTAATCAGACAGCTTTATGCTATTTAAAATTTCATTTTTTGTTAAAATTTTCATAAATTGTGTTATAGTATTCTTTGACAATGTAATTAGATGTCACTAAGATTTAAATATTCATCATGTATATTTTTTATATGTATTTATTTACGAGAATAATTATTATAATAGCTGCATTATCATAACAAAAGAAGAAATGGAATATTTTGTTTTGTATGTCATTTTCAAGTACAATGCAATAGCTAAAAGAATCAAAATTTTATTTTTATTTTAAATAAATAAATAAATAGAATGTAATATTAAAAAAAGAGTATATCAATACCGACAAATAATTGTTCATTAATCTGATATCCAATATGCATAAAAATGTACTTTGAGAAATAAATTCGCTCAAATGAATTTTGATATTTTTCTTTTTCGAGATACAATCACTGTAAGTTTATTATTTGCTTAAGGTATAATATTTTTTCTTCAATCGAAAGAATCTCATGACAGTAAGAAAGATTAGACGTAATATATTTTGTTCCGTATTTAAATTACATAAAATTTTAACCTTTTTAATATTCAGAGTATTATGTGTTGCAATCAATTCTAATGACATCATTCGTGTAAAAAAATTTGTTGAGAAATTTCTATCTACTTATAGACTAAATTTAAAATTATTTTTACTGATGTTTTAAATTTATCTATTTTTTAAGTTAGATATTTTTGCATACTTTGTTATCATAAAAATCCTAATCAGATCCATTACTTACTAGCTCAAGAAACAGTTAAAAATAAAAAATAGTGAGTAAATTAAAAATAAAAATAAAAAATAGTCTTGAAGCATGAAAATCTTTTTTATGTAAAAATAAATCTTTTATTTATTCTGAAGATTTTTTTTTTCGTGATAGAAAAGATTGTATAAATCTTTTGTATATTCAGAAGGAATCTAAAGTGTAGAAACGATCGTTAATAATTTTAATTTTAGACTATACCTAGGTTATATAAGTTGAGCAAGGTCTTGGCACAAAATAAGAAAAAAAAATTCACAAAGAAACTACTTGAAGTTTTAATCACCTAACATATTATTTAATAAGAGTTCGTTTTTAAGATATTGATAGAAAGATCTTGTCGTTAGATAAAAAAATCCAATGGAATTACTCGACCTAAATGAACACTAAAAGTGCTATAATGGAATTAGCACCAACATTGCTTTGACAGAAAAATAAATAAATTTTTTTTTCAAATCTGTTTATAAGCATTTTACATCTGTTTGTGATATTGTGCTGTTTGACATATAATATTATAAATGTCAGCTTATTAAATTAAAAAAAGTCCTGTATATCACAAATTTTGTGATTAGTATAGATGTTATAGACATACGAGTTTAGGTACGTTTATGATATTTCTTTACCTTAGAATAAAATAGTTATATCTGGCCTAAATTAATTTTGCAATTCAAGCATTTTGAAAATGAGCATGCTGTGTACATGCAGCTATTAAAGTTTGCAAAAAACTTTTCACATTAATAAGATTGTGTGTAGACATGGATACAATAGTTTCCACATTTTTGCAAAAAATGATGGATTATACACAATTTATGGATAAAGAGTAAATATTTTTGAATATTGCAAAACTATACCGTTTTTGTGAAAACCATCCGAATTTTTTATGCTTTCATAGCAGTGGATATTTTGTGTTGACAAAATTGTACACATTCTTTGCTTAAAATAAGTGCATATTCGATGTTTGCAAAATATGTGCACATATTTTTGAATAAAATAAGTGCTTTTTCTAAGTTAAAAAAAGTGAATTTTTATGAAAAAAAAGGTTATACAAAGAAACCCCACTGAATAACAGGATTCTCGGCAGGGCGAAGTTTTTTCTGCTGTTCAGAGGTGTTCTTTTGCTGAGCTAAAATGTACAATTATATAGATGTTGAGAGTAGAAAAGCAGAGGAGGAAGTGTCTGCTATTCAAGCGCTCCCGTTACAAGATTTTACTATATATTGCAATTTTGGAAGATGTAAATAAACTTTTTTTTGTTAAAATTAACAATGGGGGTGAGGAAATTTTGTGAGGAATTTACCTTTTGTGAGAAGTTTCTAAGAAAAAATCCCAGACAATCTTTAAGGGAAAAAAATCTTTCCTCTTTTCTTAATTATTTATACATTTTAACTTATTCAAAAAGTAAGAATAAAAAGGCAATTAATTTAAAAGAAAGGAAAAAAAGAGATTTGTTTATTAATAAAAACCTATACAACTCTTAAATAATCCTTCTATAGTAAAAAAAAAACTAGCATTAAAAGGAATGACTCCTAGAATGATGCTGATGTGTAAGATTTCCGGAAATAACGAGTCCGGGCGGACCACTCCTTCCATGAGTCGAATAGACCAATCAGGAAAGGGCTCCGTCTATGCATCGCCGTATGGGTAACCATAAAGAGGGAAAGGTTACCATCGGCAACAATCGCCAAGTTTGTCGCCAACTTGGCGATATATCGCCAAATTTGGCGACCAAAATTAGTCGGCAAAAGTGACGCCAACTTGGCGATAACTGTAATGTTACCCAAATTTTTAATTTTTTTACAACACCAGTCGTGTGACACATCATTTGAGAGGTCTTCAACTGCTTATTCATATTATGGATGTCTTGTGTGTAACCCCCCACTGCGCCTTTATAACACCAGTCGTGTGACACATGATTTGAAAGGTCTGCAACTGCTTATTCATAATTATGGATGTCATCTGCTTCACCTCCACACTCTGCTCCCACCAGAGAAGGGCACATTTTTAATTTCTTTACAACACCAGTTGTGTGACACATCATTTTAAAGGTCTGCAACTGCTTATTCATACCATGGGGTATTTGCGAGCGCAGCAAGCAGGGGCAACCTACAACTTGGAATCGCGAAGCGATTGCAGACGGGATCGAGGGTGGTTGCCGAGCGTAGCGAGCAGGGGGGCAGAGCCCCCCTAGTAAAGAAAACAGAACTAAAAATTTATGTCATTTCATTTCGGACAAATGGTATTAATTACTTTGGAAAAAATATTTTTTAAATGGAAGCATTGACCGTGATGATAATAATAAACTGAATAATTTATTAGGATCAACAAACCTTCATGAAATATCAATTCGTTTAAAAATAAATTATTTGGAAAATGAGTACTTTTCCAGTGCAATTTTTTATTGCTTTGCATAGAAACACTGTGACAACAATCTCAATTAAAAGAAAATATATGAAATAAATTTTTAGATGCAACAGCATTTAATATTTTCTTAGCATATACTTTTTAAAATAAAATTACAAGACAAACGCAATTTTTGACTTTCATTCAAACATAAAATATTTAATATTAACAAAGTTCACTGGTTAAAAAGTTTAGTGTTTTACTTAAAAACTGAAAGATATGTTAAAAATGTGTAATTTTTAAAAATCGTCTTACGATTTTTAAGTGTTTTCAAGTTTTTTTTTTTTCAGAAAATACTTTGTAACTATTTTCTGTTTGATAATACAAAGTGTCACTTTGTTTTGAAAATGGAACTGCAGTTCATACAAATATATATTTCCTCTAATTAATTTTAATATAAGGAATTGATCTTTCTACTTTCAACTCGAATAATTATCGGCCCCCACATTTTTAATACTCTTATTCATCACTCTCAAATAGTCTCTTATTTTGGCATCTTGCCCGAAACGAAATGTTACGAATTGAGCAATGCATGGATACTAGAGTAATTTCTACAAGTACAAAGTTACGAAAATTTTTACGAGCAGTTGCTATCATTATTACTTAACCATTATACAAAGCATAAGGTAATTCTTGCAAACGTTTTGAAAATCGAAAAAAGGTTTTTTCGCGGATTTACACGTTTTAGACTCTAAAGATTCCGAAAAACTGTCTTTTAGAAAAAAAATTGCCTGTGAGTGTGTCTGTAAACAGTCTATCTCCGAAACAAATTGAGATAGAGACTTGAAATTTGGTGCGTAGTATTTAGTAAGTAACAACGGAAAGAAATGTGTTGAATATCAGTAACCTCGATTATCTGAAACTATTTTTTTTGGACTATTGAATTATTAATTCGGATGAGAGTATTTAAAAAATGTCATTTTTTAAAAAGGTGATTTTTTTAATTATTTTTTTAAGAGGTGATGTAAAAGATAATAAAAACCATTTATATTTTGCATAAAAAATAAAATCGAACGGATAAACAGTTGTCGAGATATTTGTAATCCTATTTTCCGCACTCTTCGATTTTTCATGAATTTGTATTTCATTCAAATTTCAATTCAAAGATATATTTTAATTGGAAATGAGATGCTTTATCCGATGCGGTAAACTCTTAGTTAATAAGGTACCCTGGGGTAATAACGCCACGTTAAGGTTCTACCAATTTTCACGGCTCAGTTTTAGATTGTATTTTTCAAAGATATATATGATTTGATACAGCAACTCATTGACTATCTATATATAAAAAAATAATTTAACAGATGTGTATTCATAAAATATAATGGCGTGATTTCTTGTTCAATGCTATTTGGCGTTATTACCTACCTATATGTGTAATAACGCCATGCAAACAAAACTTTGAAATAAGATGGAATAATTGCATGTAGATTGCCCAATTCTAAAAATACAAACTCTACAAACTTAGAAATTGACAGATTGCATTCTAAGCTATTGAAAATGTTCATTTTTTGTAAGAAAAATAAAGGTGTGGTGTGGAGGGGAAGGATGAGGCAAAAGAATATCAGACCGTGAGCTTCTTTTTGCTTAGAAAGGACCTCTTAAATAGAATTATTAGAAACATTGCACAGTTTTAACTGTGTTCATTTGAATCAGTATTTAGGATGTAGCTCGGCCACTGTAGGAAATCAACCGGGGTTTTAAAAGGATTGGCGTTATTACCCCGTTATAGTTATTGCGCTGAGCATTTTAAATTACAAATTATCTCGAGAAGATATCCAAAATCTTCAACGACATTTTGAAAGTCAATGAAATGTACTACAAATTTATGTAATTAACAAAGTATTTCCGGATAAAAAAAGAATAGTCTTCACATCACAAAACGCATCTCGCAAATTTTAGATCAAGCGTTAATTTTAGTTCCTTGTAAAAACAATAAGACCTAAAAATGAAACAAATTAACTTGAAGCTGTTTTTTGCGATTTATATGACTCAAAACCCTTCTGCGCGGAGCACATGGGTGTCATTTACTAGATTATTTTATAATTATGCATAATATTAACACTTGGCGTTATTACACCAGACCACCTTATGATTATTATATTTTGAGTTATAAGAATATATCTTTTTACTACTTGATAAACCGTCGACCAAAAAAACTATCTCAAAAATATAATAGCTTATCATAAATGTCGTATTCATTTGACATTAAACATGTTACATCTGTTTGTTTCGTCATCAAGCGATTTTTAATTCGACGTTTTACTGTGGACGTTTACGTTTAAATTGGACGCGTTTATTTTTAAAACTTTTGCTTATTTTGGTAAAAGATTTAAAAAAATACGCGTTTGTTTTTTCGTTCTTTAAAATAAAAATTAAGTCTATTTGTGTAATTTACGAGTAGTTTGGCGATTTATATAATTTGTTGAAATGGGTAGGCGGGATAATCAAGTATTACCGGCAAGTCCGTAATAGAACATTAATGCTCATTAAAAATATTTAAATATACACTTTTGAAAATGCAATGGATTTGTATTTGGGAATGCAATACTGTAAATTTTTAAATTTCTAAAAATTTCACATTTTCGATTTTTACACCATCATATACAGAAAAAAAATTACTTTTAAATGCAATTTGTTTAAAACTTTTAACTCAATTTTTCATTGAGTTGCTAATTTTTTTTGTAGTTTTTAATACTTTTTTTCTCATCGTGGCAACAGAAGTATTTCATTTCTAGACATTAAGCATGGGCCTATCAGAAAACTATCATTAAACAAAAAATAGAAGTATTCCATTTTTGGACATTAAACATAGACCAATCAGAAAACGAATAAAATAAGTTAGATAAAGTTGAGGAATTCAATCAATGAAAACATTCGGATATATTTCAGATTTCCCAATTCTCTACCTGAGATAAAAACTAACTTCCAAATAGTCAATAATAAAAAAAGACATGTTTAAAGTTTGAAGTACTTAAACTAAAAAACAAGAGCAAAAAACTGGTAATGTGGAAAAAAAACACAGAAAATAAAATTAAAGCATTAAGTGTCGTCTATTTTGTCTGTCTTTCCGTTTGTACCGCGAAATTCTCGTTACACAATCTGTAAAAAAAAAAAAAAAAAAGTAAAAGACTCTAAAATTTGACGATATTATAAACTATGCTACAAATAAAATGCGGCACAATTTGATTGAGGAGTAGCCAAAAAATTATCTTAGGAAGCTGTGATAAACGGAATAAAGACAATTATCATTATGTATTTACTGAGTTTTAATAAAATTCTTTCAAAAAAATGTAAAAAATATTTAATAATACATTTATATTTAGTCTAAAATCCTAAAATCACTTAAAATTTACTTCAAATGCAACTTTTTAAATTTTGTATCGTCTATGTATGTATATTTGTATGTATTAATTATATTATATTGTCATTTGCCGGTGACTCAAGTGGCAGTCAACGCGTTAGGCCACTGGCATAACAGATGTTGTAAAGCTCTTATTAAACGATTTATTCTAAGTTTACATGAAATGCGAATACAAGATAAATACCGCATTTACTCGTGTATAACACGCACTTTTTAAAAAAAGTAGGGCAAAATTCCTAGTTGCGCGCTATACACGGAATATTTTTCTATTGCTGGATGTAATCACACGATATACATATGAATCAAGAAATGTATTCAAAGAAGACATAGTCACTCGGCAAATCTTATTTAATTGAAGTATTACTGTATCTTTCCCCAGCAGCCAAAGAATATTGGACCAATATTGGCTACGTCTTGGAACAATATTGGCTTATTGGCGTAATACTGGCACGAAATATTGCTCCAATATTGGGGTGTTTACCTTTTGCTCTTATTTAGCCAATATTTGCAGCCAATATTATGCCAATATTGGGGTTTCATTGAAAATATTGCCAATAAAACGTCAATATTGGTTAAATATTGGGATTTCGTTAAAAATATTTCCAATGTAACGCCATCATTTGTACAATATTGGTGTTTTATTGGCAATATTTCCAATGAAACCACAATATTGGCATAATATTGGATGCAAATATTCGCTAAATAGGGGCAAAATGTAAACATCCGAATATTGGAACAATATTGAGGTTTTATTGGCAATACTTTCAATTAATGAAACATTGGCGCAACGTTGGACCAATATTGGTTTGCTAGCAGGGTTATTTCACTCCTTGCTCTTTTTTATGCAGTAACATTATATAAACGTTAATTAGCAATTTGCACTGCCGTCCCTTATTCCTATACTCCGTCATTCACTCCCTACCTGAAGACTAAAAATGTATTTTCGCCTTGTTTATGGCCTGATTTAATGTTTTTTCTGACTTTCTTTATTGAAATTCATTAATTCATTCATTTGCATATCAAAGTTACGGTGCGTGTTATATACGAGATTTTAAAAAATCGCCATTTTTTTCCTGTAAATTACGGAGTGCGCGTTATACGGGTGATTCTCAAAATAGGGGACGATTTCAAAAATGAAATCTTAAAAAAATTACTGTTAGCAAAATTTCTGAAAAAATAGGTGTTGTTAATATAGTATTAGGTATACTTTCCATGTAGTCAGCAGAGCTAAATAGTTAAAAATTAACTTAAAAAAAATAATTAGTATTTTTTGAGCCATGCTAATGACAAAACGAATTGCATGGAATAAATATATTATGAAATTTTTATTTTCTTCCTGTTTAAATATTTTTTTTTCTATATTTATTAGCCTTCCTTTTCAGCAAATGGTTTCCATTTTTACATATATACATATAAGGAGAATAATAACATTACCAAAGAGCAAACTTTGTTACATGAGCAACATTCTGACACTAACAATGTAAGAAGCTGTCTTAGTGATTTTTCTACAGATTTAATGCATATTTTAGGGATAATAAATGTAATACCTAAATTTATACGTAAAATTAAACTTTATAAAGGATACAATATAAGCACTGGTTACATTTATGTGCATAGCAGTCTTTAGCATGGACAGAAAAACCATGCTAATGACACTGATATCTGTCCATGCTAATGACAAATTTTAATTTAAATAAGATTATCAGCCATAATATAATCACAATGCAATATTCCTTTCTGGGGCTTTCTCAAACACAAAAGTTCTGTGCAAATAAATAAAATAAAAATTTTAACTATAAAATAAACATGAAAATTATTATCCATTCTAATGACATACAATTGATGTACTCCCCTAATATTCAACTTCTATTCTTAAAATACAATACATGCTTCTATTTTCTGGCTGGGATAAAATGGTTACTTGTTGCCATGGAGAAACTTTATATTTTCAAACTATTGTCATATGTGAAAATGAAATTTTGATTAATAAGCAGCTGTTTTAGTAAGACCTTGTTTTGAAAATCGAATATGGAGGACAAACTTTAATTCTTTTTTTATGTACTAAAATTTTATTTTTAAAAAGAAATTTATTGGATAAATCATCTCCTTGATTAATATAAAGAAAGAATAACATTTGTTTATTTTATAAAAATCATATTAACTCTTGAAAAATGCGAGTATACACAAGGCACAGCTGCTGTGGACATCCATGCTAATGACATTTTGAATCTTTATTCTGTTTGTTTAAGGTGTTTTTAACTAAAAAGTGAGTAATTCTTGAGTGCAAATAATGAATAATATTAATAAAAAACATATCTAAATATAAAAACATGACAGAAAACCTCTCAATTTTTTTTGTATGCCGAAAGACATAAATTGTCCCCTATTTTGAGAATCACCCATACACGCGTGCGCGGTATACACGACTATAAATCATGACATTAAAATTTTAATAAATTTGCTTTAGAGAAGATAAAATTCACTACTTCATTCATTCTTAACATTTCACGGTCATCGAATGTGGAAACAGTAAAAGAATAGTAAACAATGGAAAAGAACAGGGATGCACTTCATTGTAACGTTGATAACTACAGCTTTATATAATTAATTAATTTCTAAGCCCCTCCTTGGACGACCCTCTCCTCTTCCTGAATTTTTCACTTTTTCAAACATTTCATGTTGAGAAATAATATTTACATCAGTACTCAATAATAATAATAATAATAAACGCATTCAAAATGCATTAAACATCTTATCTAAAGAAAAAGACAAAATTGCCCTTCCCCTCTTTAAAAATTCAATTTCTCTTAGATTTATAAAATTTGTATTATGTGTTATAAACTATGTCAAAGTGTAAAAACGATCGTTCAGTTTTTCTAAACTTAACAATATCCCATCAGTTGCCTGCGCAAAAAAAACAAGTTTTTTATAAGTTTAAAAATTTATTTTTTAAAAATTGGAAAGTTGTGGTAATTTTTTTTCTTTTTTAGATTTTTTTTTTTTTTTTTTTTTTTTGTATAATCAATAGTTAAAAGAGTTTGTACTGCGACCTATCAAACACTATTATAAAAATTTATCTCCTTCTTTTTCCGTGTCACGTGGTTTGCCGCGGAAAAATACAATTCTGGAATTATTTACCAAAATAAAAAGAAGCGCATTTTTACGTGATTTATTTAAACCATTTATTTATGTAACATACATAATAATTTTTATATCAACTTAAACTTCCTTGCAACAATTAGAACAAAACAATAAATAAAAAGAATGTTGCCTAGTTAAACTGATGGCATTGAGCTCACAGGCTATGCATACTAATTGTACATTACAGTCTTATATTTTCAAGGATTAATTCCGTTCGAAAAACAAATTAAGGGGGGGGCAGCTCCCTCCATTTCCCCATTTTATACTTAATCAATGAACCTCTTAAAGTAATCAGAGATATGCCTTATCATATAAAAATATATACATCCAAAATTCAGAGCAAATCGGAAATCATCAATTAAGGGGAGAGACACAAGCCCCCGTTTCCCCCTCTTTATCCTTATCCAATGAACACCTATTACTAATCACGGTGGTTTCTCATCAGAATGATCCTATATCTAAATTTTGGATGAAAACTGATAATTCTGCAGGAAAAGTCCATTTATATAAATTAAGGGGAGGAGCATTAGCCCCCGTTTCCCCTAATATACATATCGAATAAACCCCAAAAACTAATCAGGGAAGTGCATTATCAGAATATACATATATCCAAAATTTCAATTGAATCTGGTATTTTTATCATGAGTTATTCGGTTACGCACATACAGAACGGACGGGCACATAAGCTCCGGGGAACAGACTTTGACAGCCTGTGAGCTAAAAAATAATATTAAAAAATATATTCTTTCAGTAAATTATATAGTCTTATTAAATAGACATTTTCAAAATTTTACGATTTGGTGTATGACAAGAGGTATTCAGATGTAAGTACACAAAATTTGAACTCTCTTACTTATATGTATTTTGTTTACGGGCTCTGTGACGAGCAGACAGACAGAGGACAGAGACAAATAGAGTTTCGTCAGATGAAAGAAAAAAAATAATCGAAAATTAAAAGGTATCAAAATGTTCGATAAACATTCTTAAAACGTTCTGTCTTGAAATCTTTAAGAAGTTATTAAACGAAAAAATCTTGCAAATTGCCATGGTAGATACCTATAAAAAAGAAGTAAATTATTTCTGTGAATAGTTTCTAAAACTTTCAAATTGAAAAGAATATAATTTGCAAGAAAGTTCTAAAAACGTTCGGTACTGTTAAAGATAGATACTTGTAATTTGCTATGGTAGATATTTATAAGAATTAGGCTTTTGTAAGAATATTTTCTAATAATTTAAAATTAATAGGTTGGGAATTGCACGTCAAACGTAGCGAATGAGGTGTGATAGTACTATAATTAATTTTATAAACATTCAGGGCTTGGTGCATGAGCTGTTAAACTCTTTTGCAAAATTACATATATACAGAATTTGATACGATTATATATCTTCAATTCAGTAATAAGAAAATAAAAGGACTTCTTCAATAGGACGTAATATATATGGCAAACCTAGAATCATTACCTATCATATGAAACTCTAAAAATGCATAACTCATTCGAAAACCTCTTTTAAGTTTCTTTCATTCATACGTAACTCTTACAGATTTTGCTGAGTTACCCTGTATAGGGAAAAGTGGGGGCTAATGGGACAAATGGATTTTTATTAGCGCAACAAATATTTTAATGAAAATTTATATACCACTGCATGGCAATAGGTCTAACACATATTTTCAGCATAGGAGATCAGCTATGACAGTTAATTGCTGTTTTAAAAAAATCAAGTTTTATTTCGAACAAGCCAAAATAAATTTTAATTTTTATGATTCTATTTTCTAAACAATTCAGAATACTTATATCTCGTTTAAATACAGTTATAGATACTACAAATACAGGTGAAAGAGAAAATGTTATTTAAAAAATAATGAAATACTCATGTAAATAATTTTTTCTCAAATTATAGATTTGCACATTGTGGGGTCTAATGTGGCATTTCTTGTAGGGGCTAATGGGACGACTTAATGATAACCTGTATGACTCAAAATTTCTTTACAACAACATAGCAATGATTTGTTTTTCTTCCCTTTGTGTACATTTAATTAGAGTCAATTAGATTAAATGTAAAGATGGTTTAGAAACATTAACACAACATATAAAAAACTTTAAAAATCAATATTAATTTTCCAAACTGTACAGATTTCAATATCGCAGAGCAACAAATATTAAAAATTCTGCAAGAAAAGGGTTTATTTTTAATGGTATTTACAATTAGGTAGGGAACTCCTATTTACGTTTATCCTATCAGTTTGAGATAGCCTATACTTATGTTTTCTTAAGTCTATATTTTATCATTATAATAACTATGTCAATATTCCATTTCAGATCCCACGAAATAGGCCTTCAAAAAGGCGTCAGAAATCAGGCAACACCTGCAGATATTAAAGTTGCCGTGAATAAAGTCATCAAAGAAAATTTCTCCATTAGAGAAGCGACCGCGATGTGCCAAATTTCAAAATCCAAGCTGTCTCGCCATGTTATTGATGCACCCCCTGTAGCCAAACAATATTGGGACAATTTTGGCTGCATCTTGGAGCAATACTGGCACATTGGCGCAATAATGACATGAAATATTGCTCCAATATTGGAGTGTTTATATTTTGCCCTTATTTAGCAAATATTTGCAGCCAATATTATGAAAATATTGGGGTTTCATTGGAAATATTGCCAAAAAAACGAATATATTGGTTAAATATTGGAATTTCATTGGAAATATTTCCAATGTAATGCCAACATTTTGTACAATATTGGCGTTTTATTGGCAATATTTCCAATGAAACCCCAATATTGGCATAATATTGGTTGCAAATATTGGCTAAATAAGAGCATAATATAAACACTCCAATATTGGAGCAATATTGTTGTTTTATTGTAAATATTTCCAATTAATGAAATATTGGCTCAACGTTGGACCAATATTGTTTTGCTACTAGGGACGACAACATAAAGAATCTGATTTCTGCGTTCAACCGAGGAGGATGCTAAACAAAGTCTTCACTACAGAGCAAGAAGATGAACTTAAATCCTATTTAATTAAAGCATCAAAACTGAACCATGGATTAGCTACTATAGCAATACGAAGATTGGCATATGAATTTGGCACATCACTACACTTGATGTTTCCAGAAAACTGGAATTCTGATGGAAAAGCTGGGAGAGGATGCCTGTACGGTTTTATGAAACGCCACAAAGGTCTCTCAATTCGATCTCCTGAACCCACCAGCTTAGCTCGAGCAACGAGTTTTATTAAAACAAAAGTTCAATCTTTTTGTATGAATCTTTCAGAGGTTTATCCAAAATATGGTTTTCAACCACACAGAATATTTAAGCGTGATGAAGCTGGGTGTACTACAGTAGAAAAACTGCCTCGTGTCATAGCATCAAAAAGTCAAAAGCAGGTTGGACAAGTGACGTCTGCTGAAGAGGGCAATACTGTTACAATGTGTCGCTTTATCAGTGCATCCGGTAACACTATTCCGCCTGTGTTTGTATTTCCTTGAGCTACATCTACATGATTTTTGACAAATGAACCATTCAAAAGCAGGTACCACTGGGCCATGAATGATTGTATGCTGTCGAATCCTGGAAAAACTATTTCATATTACAATGTCCCTTCTCTAATGAATGATGCTCTCACGTCTTCTATGACACCAAAAAACATAATCTCTGGATTTGAAACAACAGGAATTTATCCTTTAAACTCGGATAATTTTAGTGTTTCTGATTTCTTATTTTCATATCTTTCGGATTGTCCTGATCCCACAGTTCAAAGAGAAATTAGCCCTTCAACCTCACGCCAAAACTGTGCTTTCTTTATTGATTCTCTAAAGAAACTAGAAGAAGTATGCCCATTCTCAAAAGCAAGTCCCAGGAAAGAATCAAAAAGGAAAGAATCAGAAAGCGAAGCAGGTCAGCAATTTCTGGGGTATACAAGCACCCCTGAAAAGGAAAAAATACTTGAAGAATCTAAGAGAAGAGAAATAAAAAAATCTCGCCATGCATAAAAAAACACTAAAAAAGTTAAATTGGTCAACGTTTGTTAATAAAAAATACATTTAAAGTTCAATTAACGCTTTTTTTCAAATTATACTTAATTTTCCAATTTCCTTTGCATGAGAGATTTCTGACAGTAAGCCATCTTACTGTTCACTTAGAAAGTGGTGAGCATGTCTACATTAATGAGCAAAATTTTCATCATAAAAATTCCTCTGCCAGCAAAAACAACACTAACAGTTTTTTTGAAGCTTTGTCAAACTGACGAATTCAGAAGGACGCTTCTATGTACTGAAATTCCATGCTATTACTCATGGAATAGAAACGCCGCTAACAGGGCGCACAACTGTCAAAAATTGGCCAAATTTAAAAGCATGTTATGCACTTGGGCGTCTTTGCACCGTACATATAAACAATTTTGAATGTTTTTGTTTACGGTTACTACAAAGTAAAGTGCGCACTTCTACAAAATTTTTGGATCTCCGAATGTAAATAGACAGGAAATAGACAACTACAGAGAAACATGCGAAGTTTTGGGTGTTCTAAATAAGAATAATCATTGTGAATCTACACTGAAACAAGCAGCTCAGTTTAGTTCACCAGCAAGTATGTGGAGATAATTTACCACTTTAATTAGTTTACCACTTTAACACATGTGGATTGTCAAATACGACAGCTATGTGAAAAAAAAAAAAAAAAAAAAAAAAAATATTTTCTATCCGAAGACATACTGAAAATATTTCAAAAATCATTATCTAATCTGGCATTTAGCGGCAAATTTTATAATAAAGCTTACACTCTAATTGAAGACAAAATTATTTTTATCACTAGCAAGATCCAGAGTGAATATGGATTGACTAAACCTTTAAGAACGAATGAAATATGTGATGATATTATCAGAAAGCTCGATTGTGATACAACAGCATTGCCAAATTCTGTGACTACAGTAAAAACAAACCTACTCCCAGAGAAAAAGCAAGTACTTCAGAAAGTTTCAGAGCACCTGGAAAGAGAAGAAGATGCATTATTTTTCTTAGATGCACCAGGTGATACTGATGAAACATTTTTGCTGAATTTATTGCTCGCTAAAGTTCGCAATGATAAAAACATAGCAATTGCCGCCGCGTCATCTGACATCGATGCAGTTCTAATGAACAGTGGAAGAACAGCATACTCAGTCTTAAAATTACCATTTAATTTGACGAATGAAGAAACCAAAACGTTCAACATTTTTTCTCCGTCATTCACTCCCTACCTGAAGACTAAAAATGTATTTTCGCCTTGTTTATGGCCTGATTTAATGTTTTTTCTGACTTTCTTTATTGAAATTCATTAATTCATTCATTTGCATATCAAAGTTACGGTGCGCGTTATATACGAGATTTTAAAAAATCGCCATTTTTTTCCTGTAAATTACGGAGTGCGCGTTATACGGGTGATTCTCAAAATAGGGGACGATTTCAAAAATGAAATCTTAAAAAAATTACTGTTAGCAAAATTTCTGAAAAAATAGGTGTTGTTAATATAGTATTAGGTATACTTTCCATGTAGTCAGCAGAGCTAAATAGTTAAAAATTAACTTAAAAAAAATAATTAGTATTTTTTGAGCCATGCTAATGACAAAACGAATTGCATGGAATAAATATATTATGAAATTTTTATTTTCTTCCTGTTTAAATATTTTTTTTTCTATATTTATTAGCCTTCCTTTTCAGCAAATGGTTTCCATTTTTACATATATACATATAAGGAGAATAATAACATTACCAAAGAGCAAACTTTGTTACATGAGCAACATTCTGACACTAACAATGTAAGAAGCTGTCTTAGTGATTTTTCTACAGATTTAATGCATATTTTAGGGATAATAAATGTAATACCTAAATTTATACGTAAAATTAAACTTTATAAAGGATACAATATAAGCACTGGTTACATTTATGTGCATAGCAGTCTTTAGCATGGACAGAAAAACCATGCTAATGACACTGATATCTGTCCATGCTAATGACAAATTTTAATTTAAATAAGATTATCAGCCATAATATAATCACAATGCAATATTCCTTTCTGGGGCTTTCTAAAACACAAAAGTTCTGTGCAAATAAATAAAATAAAAATTTTAACTATAAAATAAACATGAAAATTATTATCCATTCTAATGACATACAATTGATGTACTCCCCTAATATTCAACTTCTATTCTTAAAATACAATACATGCTTCTATTTTCTGGCTGGGATAAAATGGTTACTTGTTGCCATGGAGAAACTTTATATTTTCAAACTATTGTCATATGTGAAAATGAAATTTTGATTAATAAGCAGCTGTTTTAGTAAGACCTTGTTTTGAAAATCGAATATGGAGGACAAACTTTAATTCTTTTTTTATGTACTAAAATTTTATTTTTAAAAAGAAATTTATTGGATAAATCATCTCCTTGATTAATATAAAGAAAGAATAACATTTGTTTATTTTATAAAAATCATATTAACTCTTGAAAAATGCGAGTATACACAAGGCACAGCTGCTGTGGACATCCATGCTAATGACATTTTGAATCTTTATTCTGTTTGTTTAAGGTGTTTTTAACTAAAAAGTGAGTAATTCTTGAGTGCAAATAATGAATAATATTAATAAAAAACATATCTAAATATAAAAACATGACAGAAAACCTCTCAATTTTTTTTGTATGCCGAAAGACATAAATTGTCCCCTATTTTGAGAATCACCCATACACGCGTGCGCGGTATACACGACTATAAATCATGACATTAAAATTTTAATAAATTTGCTTTAGAGAAGATAAAATTCACTACTTCATTCATTCTTAACATTTCACGGTCATCGAATGTGGAAACAGTAAAAGAATAGTAAACAATGGAAAAGAACAGGGATGCACTTCATTGTAACGTTGATAACTACAGCTTTATATAATTAATTAATTTCTATTCTTATAATAGTAGTTAATTTTTCTTGTTGAAATTGAAAATATACAAGACAGAACCAGTCGAATTTCGACGAAAGAAAATGTTTACGTAAGAACTGTTTCATTGATTAATCTACTAATCTACTAATAATCTAATAATCTACTTTATCCTTATTTTCCTTGCGTTATAAACTATATGTCAAAGTTTAAACTGATCGATTCTTTAGTTTTCCCAAACTTAACAAAATTTAGAAAATAGCCCGTCCTTGGACGACCCTCTCCTCTTCCTGAATTTTTCACTTTTTCAAACATTTCATGTTGAGAAATAATATTTACATCAGTACTCAATAATAATAATAATAATAAACGCATTCAAAATGCATTAAACATCTTATCTAAAGAAAAATACAAAATTGCCCTTTCCCTCTTTAAAAATTCAATTTCTCTTAGATTTATAAAATTTGTATTATGTGTTATAAACTATGTCAAAGTGTAAAAACGATCGTTTAGTTTTTCTAAATTTAACAATATCCCATCAGTTACCTGCGCAAAAAAAACAAGTTTTTTATAAGTTTAAAAATTTATTTTTTAAAAATTGGAAAGTTGTGGTAGTTTTTTTTCTTTTTTAGATTTTTTTTTTTTTTTGTATAATCAATAGTTAAAAGAGTTTGTACAGCGACCTATCAAACACTATTATAAAAATTTATCTCCTTCTTTTTCCGTGTCACGTGGTTTGCCGCGGAAAAATACAATTCTGGAATTATTTACCAAAATAAAAACAAGCGCATTTTTACGTGATTTATTTAATCCATTTATTTATGTAACATACACAATAATTTTTATATCAACTTAAACTTCCTTGCAACAATTAGAATAAAACAATAAATAAAAAGAATGTTGCCTAGTTAAACTGATGGCATTGAGCTCACAGGCTATGCATACTAATTGTACATTACAGTCTTATATTTTCAAGGATTAATTCCGTTCGAAAAACAAATTAAGGGGGGGGGGCAGCTCCCTCCATTTCCCCATTTTATACTTAATCAATGAACCTCTTAAAGTAATCAGAGATATGCCTTATCATATAAAAATATATACATCCAAAATTCAGAGCAAATCGGAAATCATCAATTAAGGGGAGACACACAAGCCCCCGTTTCCCCCTCTTTACCCTTATCCATTGAACACCTAATACTAATCACGGTGGTTCCTCATCAGAATGATCCTATATCTAAATTTTGGATGAAAACTGATAAATCTGCAGGAAAAGTCCATTTATATAAATTAAGGGGAGGAGCATTAGCCCCCGTTTCCCCTAATATACATATCGAATAAACCCCAAAAACTAATCAGGGAAGTGCATTATCAGTATATACATATATCCAAAATTTCAATTGAATCTGGTATTTTTATCATGAGTTATTCGGTTACGCACATACCGAACGGACGGGCACATAAGCTCCGGGGCACAGACTTTGACAGCCTGTGAGCTAAAAAATAATATTAAAAAATATATTCTTTCAGTAAATTATATAGTCTTATTAAATGGACATTTTCAAAATTTTACGATTTGGTGTATGACAAGAGGTATTCAGATGTAAGTACACAAAATTTGAACTCTCTCACTTATATGTATTTTGTTTACGGGCTCTGTGACGAGCAGACAGACAGAGGACAGAGACAAATAGAGTTTCGTCAGATGAAAGAAAAACCTAAAAAGAAAAAAAATAATCGAAAATTAAAAGGTATCAAAATGTTCGATAAACATTCTTAAAACGTTCTGTCTTGAAATCTTTAAGAAGTTATTAAACAAAAAAATCTTGCAAATTGCCATGGTAGATACCTATAAAAAAGAAGTAAATTATTTCTGTGAATAGTTTCTAAAACTTTCAAATTGAAAAGAATATAATTTGCAAGAAAGTTCTAAAAACGTTCGGTACTGTTAAAGATAGATACTTGTAATTTGCTATGGTAGATATTTAAAAGATGCAAATGCTTTTGTAAGAATATTTTCTAATAATTTAAAATTAATAGGTTGGGAATTGCACGTCAAACGTAGCGAATGAGGTGTGATAGTACTATAATTAATTTTATAAACATTCAGGGCTTGGTGCATGAGCTGTTAAACTCTTTTGCAAAATTACATATATACAGAATTTGATACGATTATATATCTTCAATTCAGTAATAAGAAAATAAAAGGACTTCTTCAATAGGACGTAATCAATATGGCAAACCTAGAATCATTACCTATCATATGAAACTCTAAAAATGCATAACTCATTCTACAAAAACTGTTTTAAGTTTCTTTCATTCATACGTAACTCTTACAGATTTTGTTGTGTTACCCTGTATAGGGAAAAGTGGGGGCTAATGGGACAAATGGCTATTTTTTAACACAACAAATATTTCAATGAAAATTTATGTACCACTGCATGGCAATAGGTCTAGCACATATTTTCAGCATAGGAGATCAGCTATGACAGTTAATTGCTGTTTTAAAAAAATCAAGTTTTATTTCGAACAAGCCAAAATAAATTTTAATTTTTATGGCTGATTCTATTTTCTAAACAATTCAGAATACTTATATCTCGTTTAAATACAGTTATAGATACTACAAATACAGGTGAAAGAGAAAATGTTATTCGAAAAATAATGAATTACTCATGTAAATAATTTTTTCTCAAATTATAGATTTGCACATTGTGGGGTCTAATGTGACATTTCTTGTAGGGGCTAATGGGACGACTTAATGATAACCTGTATGACTCAAAATTTCTTTACAACAACATAGTAATGATTTGTTTTTCTTCCCTTTGTGTGCATTTAATTAGAGTCAATTAGATTAAATGTAAAGATGGTTTAGAAACATTAACACAACATATAAAAAACTTTAAAAATCAATATTAATTTTCCAAACTGTACAGATTTCAATATCGCAGAGCAACAAATATTAAAAATTCTGCAAGAAATGGGTTTGTTTTTAATGGTATTTACAATTAGGTAGGGAACTCCTATTTACGTTTATCCTATCAGTTTGAGATAGCCTATACTTATGTTTTCTTAAGTCTATATTTTATCATTATAATAACTATGTCAATATTCCATTTCAGATGCCACGAAATAAGCCTTCAAAAAGGCGTCAGAAATCAGGCAACACCTGCAGATATTAAAGTTGCCGTGAATAAAGTCACCAAAGAAAATTTCTCCACTAGAGAAGCGACCGCGATGTGCCAAATTTCAAAATCCAAGCTGTCTCGCCATGTTATTGATGCACCCCCTGTAGCCAAACAATATTGGGACAATATTGGCTGCATCTTGGAGCAATACTGGCACATTGGCGCAATAATGACATGAAATATTGCTCCAATATTGGAGTATTTATATTTTGCCCTTATTTAGCAAATATTTGCAGCCAATATTATGCCAATATTGGGGTTTCATTGGAAATATTGCCAATAAAACGAATATATTGGTTAAATATTGGAATTTCATTGGAAATATTTCCAATGTAATGCCAAAATTTTGTACAATATTGGCGTTTTATTGGCGATATTTCCAATGAAACCCCAATATTGGCATAATATTGGCTGCAAATATTGGCTAAATAAGGGCAAAATATAAACACTCTAATATTGGAGCAATATTGTTGTTTTATTGTAAATATTTCCAATTAATGAAATATTGGCTCAACGTTGGACCAATATTGTTTTGCTACTAGGGACGACAACATAAAGAATCTGATTTCTGCGTTCAACCGAGGAGGATGCTAAACAAAGTCTTCACTACAGAGCAAGAAGATGAACTTAAATCCTATTTAATTAAAACATCAAAACTGAACCATGGATTAACTACTATAGCAATACGAAGATTGGCATATGAATTTGGCAAATCACTACACTTGATGTTTCCAGAAAAATGGAATTCTAATGGAAAAGCTGGGAGAGGATGCCTGTACGGTTTTATGAAACGCCACAAAGGTCTCTCAATTCGATCTCCTGAACCCACCAGCTTAGCTCGAGCAACGAGTTTTATTAAAACAAAAGTTCAAGCTTTTTATATAAATATTTCAGAGGTTTATCCAAAATATGGTTTTCAACCACACAGAATATTTAAGCGTGATGAAGCTGGGTGTACTACAGTAGAAAAACTACCTCGTGTCATAGCATCAAAAAGTCAAAAGCAGGTTGGACAAGTGACGTCTGCTGAAGAGGACAATACTGTTACAATGTGTCGCTTTATCAGTGCATCCGGTAACACTATTTCGCCTGTGTTTATATTTCCTTGAGCTACATCTACATGATTTTTGACAAATGAACCATTCAAAAGCAGGTACCACTGGGCCATAAATGATTGTATGCTGTCGAATCCTGGAAAAACTATTTCATATTACAATGTCCCTTCTCTAATGAATATGCTCTCACGTCTTCTATGACTCCAAAAAACATAATCTCTGGATTTGAAACAACAGGAATTTATCCTTTAAACTCGGATAATTTTAGTGTTTTTGATTTCTTATTTTCATATCTTTCGGATTGTCCTGATCCCACAGTTCAAAGAGAAATTAGCCCTTCAACCTCAGGCCAAAACTGTGCTTTCTTTATTGATTCTCTGAAGAAACTAGAAGAAGTATGCCCATTCTCAAAAGCAAGTCCCAGGAAAGAATCAAAAAGGGGTAGAAAGCGAAGCAGGTCAGCAATTTATACAAGCACCCGTGAAAAGGAAAAAATACTTGAAGAATCTATGAGAAGAGAAATAAAAAAATCTCGCCATGCATAAAAAAACACTAAAAAAGTTAAATTGGTCAACGTTTGTTAATAAAAAATACATTTAAAATTCAATTAAGTCTTTTTTTTTTAAATTGTACTTAATTTTCCAAGTTGCTTTGCATGAGAGATTTCCGACAGTAAGCCATCTTACTGTTCACTTAGAAAATGGTAAGCATGTCTACATTAATGAGCAAAATTTTCCTCATAAAAATTCCTATGCCACCAAAAACAACACTAACAGTTTTTTTCAAGCTTTGTCAAACTGACGAATTCAGAAGGACGCTTCCATGTACTGAAATTCCATGCTATTACTCATGGAATAGAAACGACGCTAACAGGGAGCACAACTGTCAAAAATTGGCCAAATTTAAAAGCATGTAATGCACTTGGGCGTCTTTGCACCGTACATATAAGCAATTTTGAATGTTTTTGTTTACGGTTACTACAAAATAAAGTGCGCACTTCTACAAAATTTTTGGATCTCCGAATGTAAATAGACAGGAAACACTTTAACACATGTGGATTGTCAAATCCGACAGCTATGTGAAAAAAAAATATACATTTTCTATCCGAAGACATACTGAAAATATTTCAAAAATCATTATCTAATCTGGCATTTAGCGGCAAAATTTATAATAAAGCTTTAACTTTGATTGAAAACAAAATTATTTTTATAACTAGCAAGATCCAGAGTGAATATGGATTGACTAAACCTTTAAGAACGAATGAAATATGTGATGATATTATCAGAAAGCTCGATTGTGATACAACAGCATTGCCAAATTTTGTGACTACAGTAAAACCAAACCTACTCCCAGAGAAAAAGCAAGTACTTCAAAAAGTTTCAGAGCACCTGGTAAGAGAAGAAGATGCATTATTTTTCTTAGATGCTCCAGGTGGTACTGATGAAACATTTTTGCTGAATTTATTGCTCGCTAAAGTTCGCAATGATAAAAACATAGCAATTGCCGCCGCGTCATCTGACATCGATGCATTTCTCATGAACAGTGGAAGAACAGCATACTCAGTCTTAAAATTACCATTTAATTTGACGAATGAAGAAACCAAAACTTTCAACATTTCTAAAAACAAAAACCGAGGTAAAATGTTTCGACACTGCAAACTGTCATTGTGGGACGAATGCACAATGCTGCAAAAAAACATGCAATCGAAGCTCTCGATAGAAGTTTGCAGAACATAAGAACTAATTCAAAACGAATGGGCGGTATGGTGGTCCTGCTTGCAGGCGACACCCGGCAAACATTGCCAGTTATTTCTTGAGAAACACCTGCGGCTGAAAAGAACGCATGTTTTAAAACATTTTCACTTTGGCATAGTGTAAATAAATTGCATTTAAGCACTAACATGCGAGTAAATAACATAATGACACAGAATCTGGATTATCTGCATCAAAATTGTTAAAACTTTGGTCAAGGAGAAGTCGAAACAGACGTTGATGAGGAAATACATTTTACAAAAGATTTTTGTAATATAATTAATTCAGAAAAAGAACTTATTGCAACAGTTTTTCAAAATTTTGAAAAAAAAAGCATGAAAAATGAAAACTTGTTGTGTGAAGGATCAATTCTAGCCTTAAAAATAATATTGTGGATGCAATAAATGATAAAATTTTAAAGCTTATACCAAACGAAGGCAAAAATTACACATTCGTTGACATGGTGTTGAATGTCGACGAATAGCACCTGATATCCAAATGAGTTTCTCAACTTACTGGAAATGTCAGGGATACCTGCACAAAAAATACATTAAGAAATCCCTGTCGGCTTGGCCTATAGGCGGAGGTAGATTTCGAAGAGTGCTTTCAACAAAAAATAAAATATGATTAGAGATAAATCCAGTTTAACAATTTTCTTAAGCCGCTTTTGAAAAATTTTTAATTTATTTTTATATAAGAACTGTTTTCTATCATCTTAAGCGAAATTCGGCTCAAATGCCCATTTTGACAACATATTTTGAAATATATTCTGACATTATTATTAAAAAATCGACCAATACGCAAATTATATAGTTCCTAAATAACAAAAAACTGTTAACTGAATGCTTTTGAGAGAAAAATCGAATTAAAAATACGTCATAAAATAACCAATTTTTTATTTGAATACATCCTCAATTTTTAAATCATGATCGCTTTGGGAAATTTTGTGCGAAGTGCTCACTTTGACAGCTTTAAAAAAATATATATTTAAACCTTATCAAAAAGCTGACCAATACGGCATATTACACAGCTCCTGAATAACAAATAACTGACAATGGAATGCGTTTAAAACTAAAATTGAATTTAAAAATCATTCATAAAGTAACCAATTTGTTATTTGAATACATCCTCAATACTTTAATCATGATCGCCTTGGGAAATTTTGTGCGAAGTGTTCATTTTGGCAGCGTTTTTTTGAAATATATTCTGTCTTTATCAAAAACTGGCCAGTCCGTCACATTATATAGTTCCTAAATAAGAGAATATGGAAATTGGATACGTTTGCGAACAAAAAGGGATTTAAAAAATGATTCAGAAAAAATGCAATTTGTTATACTTCCTCAATTTTTTCAATCACCATCAATTTGGGAAATTCTGTTCAAAATACCGTTTTTGGCAGTCTTTTTTGAAAAATATTCTGCCTTTATCAAAAAACTGGCTAATACTTCACATTATACAGTTCCTAAATAGGAGGATCTGCCATTTGGATGCGTTTAAAATCAAAAATGAATTTAAAAATGATTCAGAACATGAGCAGTTTGGATTTGAGTTTTTTTTCTCCAACTCCTATTTTTGTTTAATTTATTTTTGCTATAAGAATTAGTCCCAGGAAAAACTTGTTAATATAAACGTCGTAGATATTATTGAGAAGATGTAAAATAAATTTAATTAGATTTGATTGCTTAACAGTTGACTAAGTTATGGATTTTTTTCTTTTTCCACCCCCCTTTTTCTTTTCGTTTTTAATTTTTTTCATCGGTAAAAGTTGTTCCTATCAAAAACTTGTAAATACAAAAGTTTTAGATAATTTTGAGAATATTTATAAAAAATTTAGTTGGATTTGATATCTAATAAATTGACGAAGTTATGATTTTTTTCTCCCAAAAACCCAGTTTTTTTCGCCCCTTGAGTCCATTTTTAACTTTATCAAAAATCTGTCATGCATAAACTTTTGGCCCATTTTTTAGAAGTAATATAAACTTTAAATTGATATCTATTTTAGTGTAAAAATTATCACGTTATTTCTGTTTTCACAAAACCCTCCTAAATTCCACCCCGTTGGTCCGATTTTGCTCATTAACGAACTTAACCGAGATTTTATGCCCCTTGATTGTATGTAAAAGTTTCAAGAAGATCTGAGCATAATTATGGAAGTTATTGTGTCCAGAAGAAAGTGATATACACCGATAGATAGATAGATAGATAGATAGATAAACTTTTTTACTAATGGTAGTTTTGGTGTCTAGATGTCGTGATCGATGTAGATCTGCAAAAATTTTTCAGAAATTCCAAAATGGGAGCGATCGCAATAGGTAGTATTTCATACGAAATCTACCTAAAAAAAGGTGTTCTCATTTTACTGATGCGTAATAGAGGTGCTCCAATGTTGTGTACTGGTACATGATTGCTTATTAATAAAATTGGAAATAATATCGTAAGAGCTACGATCATGATTGGGTCGGCTGAAGGAGATAGTGTTACGAAACCCTGTATGTAAATTATACCCAATGATTTATTATTTCAATTTAGGCGCATACTGTTCCCTTTAAAATTAGCATATGCGATGACAATAAGCAAATCACAGGAACAGTTGCTGAAAGTAGCTGGTTTGCACGTAGGATCACCTTGCATTTCTCATTTGCACACTCTACGTTGCCTGCTTCCGCGTTTTAGCAGCTAACAATTTTATGTGTTTGCCGAAAACGCTTAGTCAAGAGTATAGTTTGTAAGGATATTTTAAAATAATCACTCGTTTAGCAGACTTGAGAAAATGTTATTAAAAAAGACTTTTAATTCCGATGGTCTGTTTGATTCTTTGCTGTATTATTCTCATGTTTGATTTTTGTTATTCTTATTAAAAATATTATTATTGTTAGACATTTATTTTAAAAGTTCTGAATTATTATTTTATGTACAAGCTTTGACACGTTATTATTATTATTATTGTTAATATTGATATTATTGTTAAAGCTTTGTTAGAAAAAATATTGTATCTTATCTTACTACTAACGTAATACCGTAAGTTTGTTTACGCATTTTAATAATATCGCACAAACCTATAATACATAATTTAGGGTGCTTTTTACCTGAATGAAAATTTATTCGCAATAATAACTTTCATATGGTTAAAACCAGACTGCTGCTAATTTCGCACAAATTTGATATCAAATTGGCTGCCGTTTCCGTTTCAGAAAATTATATTTTAAGCTATTGCAGAACTTTTATCGCGGGCTTTGAGCGCAGTGACCGAATCTAGAAATTCCGTAACGAGAAAACCTAACACTTCCGTAACGAAAAAAGCCTAACACTTCGGCTAACGCCGTTTCAATTCGGCAGACTTCGGCCCGGTATCCTTCGTTAGACTTCGGCAGACATTGACGCGATATTTTTCAGATATTAGGATATCAAGTCTCAAACATATGTTTCTTATGATCTAATTTTCATAGCGCAGCCAAATTTTGTTTGGTAATTTATTATGAGACAGTGTTAATTTTTGGTGATAAGAGACCCCCTATGGTGAGGGTCGAAAAATTTTAAATGCCTATAACTCGCGATCTAATTTTCGTAGCGCGGCCAAATTTTGTTTGTTAATTTATTATGAGATAGTGTTAATTTTTGGTGACAGGAGGCCCCACACGGTGAGGATCGAAAAATTTAAAATGCTTATAACTCACGATCTAATTTTCGTAGTGCGGCCAAATTTTGTTTGGTAATTTGTTATGAGACAGTGTTAATTTTTGGTGACAGGAGAGCCCCCACGGTGAGGATCGAAAAATCTAAAATGCTTATAACTCGCGATCTTATTTTCGTAGCGCGGCCAAATTTTGTTTGGTACTTTATTATGAGACATTGTTAATTTTTAGTGACAGGAGACACCCCACGGTGAGGGTCGAAAAATTTAAAATGCTTATAACACGCGATCTAATTTTGGTAGCTTGGCAAAATTTTTTTTGTTAATTTATTATGAGCCAGTGTTAATTTTTGGGGACAGGAGACCCCCCCCCCACCGTGAGGGTCGAAAAATTTAAAACGCTTATAACTCGCGATCTAATTTTCGTAGCGTGACCACATTTTGTTTGGTAATTTATTAAGCTATTGCATAGCTTTTATCGCGGGCTTTGAGCGCGGCGACCGAATCTAGAAATTCTGTAACGAGAAAAAATTCTAACACTCCGGCTGACGCCGTTTCAGTTCGGCAGGCTTCGGCACAGTATCCTTCGGTAGACTTCGGCAGACATTGACGCGGTATTTTTGCATAAGTTGATAAAAAATGCTATGCAATAGCTTTATCGCGGCAGTCCCCGAGTGCCACACACATTTTTTTGTTATCTTCTTTGCAATGATAAAGTTTTAAAAATTAAAAATATAAAAACGCAGTTTGTATAGTTGATTTTATACACAGGTAAATCAGCTAAAAATAGAAAGGTTATGCTCTGTACATGGATACGGTACCACTTAGCTATCCCGTCGACCATTTCCGCCAAATTATAGAAATCGCCAAACTAATAGCCAGATTTTACATATTGACATAATTTTTATTTTAAATAACGAAAAAAGAAATAATTAGTAGAGTATTAATAAAAATACAAATAAAAATCACTTAATGACGGTTTAAACACGTATATTGTATTTAATACCATCGAATGTGACATTCACGATCATCCATTATTGGCATTTAATGCTATAGTTTGGCGATCGATTTCTGGTTGACGGAATAACCAAGTAGTACTTTTTATCCATAGTCAATTTGCTTTTCTTAGAGAAAGAAATTTGGTGCAAGAATGCATTTTAGAAAACAGGTTTGCTTTTTGTGTGATAAAGACTTAATAATATTTTTGATGATCATTTCTTCGTCCTCCTTTCATTGCATCTATGATTGTAAAATATGTTAAAAATATATCATCCAATAATTTTTTTGTTATATCCGCACCCAGATTTGCGCGATCTTTTGTTGACGCAAATTTGGTGAAAACATAATTTTAGAATACCAGTTACGTGTATATTTTCAAATTCTTATTTATTATTTAGGAAAAAAAATAACAATGCATAAAAAAGTTTCGTCAATAATCGTCAATAAAATGAGTTGAAAATCCGTTATTCCAAAAATGAAGCAAAAAAAAGAGGAGTTATAACCATTATATCCATTAATTAATGTCAATATAGAATATATAATATGGGACGTAATAATACATCTGGATTTTTTGGCTTCATTTTGGGAACAATGGCATTTTGTGCTTTTTATATACACAATCACTTTCAGAATTTTCAAGCAATGCTTTTGAGACTTTTAAAAAAGTTGCTCAATACATTAAGCTAACATAATATGCAAATGAAATTTCGATATCGTGACGTATGCGAAGTGAAAAAGTACTTGGTAAATCTACTCATTTTTCGTACAATTTTTATTATTTTTTAATTCTGATTACAGGATATTGTGTGCAATGTTGTTTGTCATATTTTCAGAGAAGAATTTATTTTATATTAAGAACTCTGCAAATTATAAGCAAAAATCTTGGGAAATTTTGGGACTGTTTTTATAAAAACTTTAATTTTTCTACGAGTATACATGCTAGCGACATAAAAATGAACACAGTTTATTACAATAAGCCACCTCATCACAATCTACAGTTTGAGTGCTTTTGCTACATTAGTTTTGAAAGGGTTACCCAAAAGATATTCATTCTTTTTTAATTTGTTGACGGTCCCCTATATAGTTTCAGGAATAAATCTTCACGAAAATTTATGACATGTACTATTATATTTATAAAATTTGAGTTTCAGGTTAACTACTCATGTATTTTTCTAGATATTTAACAAAATGTTTAAAATCGCAAGTAGACGGTCATCTTTGGCCATGTACTGTATGTATGGATCATGTCGAGGATATATACATATAATATATATATATGTGTATACATATATGTATATAATATTTCAGGTCGAAGATATATATGCGGATATAAGGAATATGTCAGGTTTTAAAAGCTAATTTAAATTTTGCTGTTTGTTGTTCAGAGAATTTTCAAATTATGAAATAATGCTAATAAAAAATTATTTATGCCGTTTAAAGAAAATACATTAATTTTAGAACTTTTCAATTGCTTCTAGAAATTTTGTTTACTAGACATCTATTTAATGTGCTAGGTTGGGAGAACGTAAAATGAATAATGCTTACTTAAAAGGCGATTAAATAATCAATTATAGATGTTAAAAGTTAATTTTATTTAAAAATCTTAGTACTTTCAAACCTTTTCCAAACAGGTTCTTCCTCAGAGAATATTTCCTTTTATAAATACAAATATAAGATTTCCTATTTAAAAATTTTAGTACTTTCCAACCTTTTCCAAACAGGTTCTTCCTCAGAGAATATTTTTTTTTATAAATACAAATATAAGGTTTCTTGTATTTATAAAAGCAAATATTCTCTGAGGAAGAGCCTGTTTGGAAAAGGTTTGAAAGTACTAAAATTTTTAAATAACATTAACTTTTAACATCTATAATTGATTATTTATTCGCCTTTTAAGTAAGCATTATTCATTTTATGTTTAAATCAAGGCGAAAATTTCATTCCGTCATACATTTAATATTCATTTACAACGTTGGAAGAACGGTTTTATGTTATTACATGTTAGTGAACATGTTTAGTAGAAAGGATATGGATTCCTATTTTCTGATTCAAAAGCAAAAAAAAAAAAAAAAAAAAAAAAAAAAAAAAAAAAAAAAAAAAAAAAAAAAATTGACACGATGATTAATTTTTATGTAAACTATTATGAATCCCAAACAGAAAAAATCCCTTTCCAACCTACCCTCCTCTTTTGGAGGGAAAAGCGAAAATGGAATTCTTTTAGTATGACATATCGTAAGTTTTTTATTTGTTCATTACTACCTCGTACAGTTTGCTGAAAACTATGAAAAAGAAATTACAAAACAAATGTGAACAAATAATAGTTTCTTCCCCATTTTCACACAGTGAGAGTGTAGATATTTCGACAAAATCAAGTTAAATATCTAAAATCATACAAATTTTAGGATCAATTTAAGAATATCAAACCAGATCCTGGAAAAATCGGTCTGGTCAGCTAGAAAACTCAGAAAAACATCATCATATCAGAAAGCCAAACAGTTATCTAATGGGATGTAACTTTTTCATCGTACTAACCATATTATTTTTTGTGCTCACGCACATTACTTGTTTATGTATAATATGGTTTTCGTAGACAAATCTAAAGGTTGTAACTGTTTTAAAAGATGCCGCAAATAATGCCCCCCCCCCCTATTAAATTATGCAATAACATTCTTTTGTAATGCCCAGTAAATGAATAATAATTGTTCTTCTTACGGTATATTCTATAAATGGTGTCGACGATAGATGAAGAAATCACAAACTCATCCAATTAACGGACTGTAACACACATAAATATTTATTTTTCTCATAACACAAACTCAAAATCATTATGCCATTTCATATCGCCACTTTTCAAAACAAAACAAAAAAAAAAATCTGTTCTGTACTCTCGAACTCAACTCAGTTTTTCTTTTTTACAGACCTAATACAGCGCTTGTATTCAGGTGGGGAACATTCTGCCACACTTTGCAATGGTACTTTCAACTATTAATTTATATAGTTATTTGAAATGTAAGTATAAAATAAGAACAATATGTAGATAATATTAAAACACAGAAAAACTGTATACAACATTACAGATAACTGATTTGACTAATTACGGTGCTAATTATAAAGAAAATCTGTTGGAAGTGTAAGCTTGATGGCCAAACGGTCAGAGCAAGGAGCTTAAAATCAGACGTTATGGGTTCGATTCCTTCGCGGGTCAAAAGTCCGTTTTTTTTTCATTGTTAATATTATTGGTTGCTTCATATTAATAGCTAAGACAATTTTATTAAAGATAATTTTTTACATTAATAATACAGAATTTCGATTATAATAATAAAATACTTAATTACCTACGAGAAAATGCGGTATTTTGTGAGGAAAGTTTTACATTTGAACCTTTTTAACATACTAACGCTCACAGATTATGATGATTTCAAAGTATGTTGTAGGGGGTCATACTACTAATTATTCTGGTAAAAGGGTTTCTTCAAATGGGCCTTAGTTTTTGAGAAATTGGGGGTTAAAGTTCAGCATATATTTCAATTAGCTAATAGTATGACTGGTGTGGATTCCGTGGTGCTGAGCTATCGTGCGAGTTTGCGGGCTCGAAAGTTGTGAGTTCGAACCCCTCTAGAGCTGTTTTTTGTACTTATTTTATAATTTTTAAATGTGACAAATTTTAAGCAGAATCGGGAATTCTACAGCTTTTGATATTTTATTAGTACATTACATTTACATTTTCGAATTTTTTAATGAAACGTTATTTTTTGTTATTGAAAAAATTGCAAAACTAATTTATGCCTAGAAGTTTTTTATTAATTTTTTCTTACACTTTTTATTTTAAGCACAGTTCTGAAATAATATTTTTTTTTTCTATCGCTTTTTTTCATTTAATGGAATTTGAAATGAAAATTTTAACCCTTTTTTCTAATAAAAATACAAAATAAATTTGGGAGCAATTTTTCAAACGTATTTAGGATTAGACAATTCAAATAATGCATATTTTCAAAAGAGTAATAAAATAATAATGCAGTAACACTAAAATGTAAGTTTTTACCAGTCATCAAAAATTTTCAATGCTCCGAAAACACATTTATCTCCAAAGTTCAACTTCAACAACATTTATCGTTTGTATAGATAAGAAATGGCAGATTACATTCAAAAGTTTTTTTTGTAAAAAATTAAAACATTGTGATTCATAAAAATTCAACTGGATTGTTTATATCGTCTGTAAATGAGATAAAATTTGTGATACATGTATTTTCTCTCTCTCTCTCTCTCTCTCTCTCTCTCTTTTCTGTAAATCGTCTGCATTTTTTTCATCGGTTATATCATAAAAAAAAACCTTTTTGTTGATCTTATATTTGCTCTTATACAAATGATGATTAAACTTTTTTCTGTTTTAATTTTTTAATGTATTTTTAAATATATTTATCATGAATCAAGTATTTAAGGAATATAAATTATGTAAATTTATATATTTTAAACAATAAAATAAAACTGCAGACATAAATTGAATGCGACTTGCCTTTATATTAAAAATTTTTAAAAATATATATTAATTTTCTCGAAAAAATTCATAAACGTGCAGATTTTTTTAAGGAGATAGTTTGCCTCAAAACTAATCAAAAAATCGATATTTGTTTTTAAACATTTTAAGTATTAAATGAAAGCCTGTTTAATTGTGAATATTTTAAAACCTCATTTTTACTCACGATATTTTTTTATATACACCCAGCGCAATTACCATACAATGGATAACGTGAAACTTTTTTTCCCTCGATGTTCATATTTTCTTCACTTTCATGTTTTCAAAATGCTAAAACTTGTTTTTAAATTTAATATAGAGATTTAAAGTTTTTTGTACATATTCTTTATTGCATATGGGTTAAATATGTGCATGGAATTATCTTTAAGGTTATTATTGTTATTATTTCATTTAAAAATATATATGAAGATATGTTAGATTTCATCACTCTGCACTACATATATCAGTAAAAAAATTATATTAAATGTAATATTAGATTATCTAAAAATCCATGCACATGTGTAATACTCATTTGACAATCTAAAAAAAGTGATTTTGTAATCTAAAAACATTAATATTTAAATTAGTATGGATTTTAAAATATTTAAAATTTCTTACACTTTTTAAAAGCTTTAATTAAATATGCAGTTTTATTTATTTATTTATTGCAAAATATACTATTAGTTGATCACTGAAATAAAATCTGTTCACCATTTGAACCCAATTTTTTTAAATAATAAAAAAATGCTGCAAATGTAAACTGCCCTCTTAAGAAAATATGAAAAGTTTCGAAAGCTGTAGAATTCCCGATTCTGCTTAAAATTTGCCACATTTAAAAATTATAAAAATAAGTACAAAAAAAATAGTTCTAGATGGTTCGAAATCACAACCTTCGGGCCCGCCGACTCGCACGATACCGCAGCGCCACGGAATCCACACGACGAAGTCATACTATTAGCTAATTGCAATATACGCTGAACTTTAACCCCCAATTTCTCAAAAACTAAGGCCCATTTGAAGAAACCCTTTTACCAGAATAAATAGTGGTATGACCCCTACAACATGCTTTGAAATCATCATAATCTGTGAGCACCATATTTGGTGGACCCCTTATAAGTATCGTTCCAAAGTGATTTATATATATATATTAAGTAAATGAAAAAAATATATTATTCGAAAATATCCATATTACGCGTAAAATAATTTGTTGATGTTTTTTTTCTTTTATTCTTTGAAAATTTTAAAAGTGAGTTTTTATCGAGAATAGAATGCAAATAAAATGCATGTGTGGATATTTTACGGTGTTAAAATCAACATGGAAAACATTATAAAAGCAAAATGTAAAATATATACATTTTTTCTACTAAAAATATCTGCACACATATTTTTGAAAGAGGTGAAATATTTGGTGTTTGCCTTCTAGTTTTGTAATGAATAAAGTATGATTAGAATGTTTATAAATTTTCCATTGAAAGTATAAGTAAATGTTTTGCTTACACTCACGTGATTTAGGATGATGTTTGTTTCGCATACTTTATGATATATTTTGGACTGTTATCCACATGGTATTAAAATATATAATCAATAAATAGAAAATATATGCATATTAAAACTTTCTCTTAAAATTTGTCTAACTAATAGGGTAAATTCGATTGAATTACATCCAGTACTGTAGATTACAAATAAATCTGGTAATATGTGAATATCTCAACATTGGTTTATGAAACACATTCTGTTCAACACGGAAAATATAAAGCAAATGATAAACGATTTTGAAATAAATAAAAAGAAAATTATAAAAAAAATAAATTACCAATCGAATTGTTAAATTGTTTCAGTCAACCTACCAAACAAAACACAACCAATAACTGATAAGCGCAAAACACGCGATCCCGTGATTAAATCGTTTAGCAGTTTTTTTCGTCGTTCGCACGAGCTTTGAGCGGGGTTGGTGGTCATATATTAAAAGCTGCTCTGGTTTAATTAAGTGAAATAGGCCACGTGATACTTTTCCAGATTATTTTGAATTTTATCTGAGTGACCACAGGTATGTATTTCTATTACGAGAACCAAGTTTTGGAAGGATAAATAGATACAGTATTTGTTTTTACAAATTTTGAACCATAAAAATATTGTAATAATTGAATAATTTTAAAATTCCATTTTTCGATATTACCTACTCCATGCAGAATCTTGTGAGCGCGCGAGGTCCTCGAACACGATCTATATTTATGATGAAATATATGTTTTATTACGTTTTTTCTAAAAGTCATATCCTCTAATTAACGATAAAACATCTTTTTAAGTAACACAAAAAAAAGGCTATTTGTTTATAACGGTCCGTTGATGCAGTTTTTTTTTCTAAGTAAATAAATCTATTTTATTCTTTTAACCTAATTAATTATAACAAATGTAAATTTTCCATTTTTTTTTTTGGGGGGGGGGGTTAAAAAAGTCCGGACTAGGATTTGAACGAGGGATGTATTGGCTGAAGCCGCCAATGCTCTTCCAACTGAGCCACCCCGGACACGAACACTGGAGGACTATTTCACCCAATTAACCTCAACGATCAGTTTATCTGGACTGGTACTCTGGATCAGCTCTACAGAATAAATCGAATGTCAGTATATGGAACTGCAGAAAATCGCTGCATGCGTTTATTACGTACGTATAGTTACTGTTAGTTAATCGCTGCATACGTTACGTAGCAGAAAACGTATGCAGCGATTTTCTGCAGTTCCATATATTGACCTTCGATTTATTCTGTTGAGCTGATCCAGAGTATCAGATCAGATAAAGTGATCGTTGAGGTTAATAGGGTGAAATGGTCCTCCAGTGTTCGCGACCGGGATGGCTCAGTTGGAAGAGCATTGGCGGCATCAGCCAATACATCCCTGGTTCGAATCCTGACCCGGACTTTTTTCACCCCCTACAAAAATGAAAAATGGAAAATTTACATTTGTTATAATTAATTTACCGATTGAATAATCGTGTTTCAAATTAATCTATTATATATAATTATAATCTATTATCTATAAAATTAATTATAATTAGGTACTTTGTTCCAGGTATATTGAAACAAAAAAGTTAATACTGTGACTTAATTATCGCTGTTGTTTGTGAAAATATCGACTTAATATAAAAATTTTTGAATACAATTTATTCTTAATGCATAATTAAGGAATTTAGTTATTTGTCGTAAGTTAAACAAAGGACGTTTAATGCTATTTTCCATCGCTAACAATTTTATGTAATTATTTTTCATTTTGGTTATTCACTATCAATTTTCTTTTTTTTTTTTAAATTACATATTATAATTATAGCTTTAACTGTTATAAACTATGTGTATGTTTTACTTTTTTAATTTATGAATAATTATTATAGCACATAAATATTATACAAATTGATAAAATTGCATTACATCCTACGCAGAAAGTGTAAGTATTCATCTCATTTTCAGCAGACTTAATTAAAAAAAATACGGGTGGTTTTAATTTATGTGCATACCAGCAATCACTGTTTTAGCGAAAATTTTCAATTTCTTTTTAAGATGAAATTTTTATTACTTTAATTTAATATTCAACTATTTAGGGTTACAAAAATGCTTTACTTTTCGTCAAGCCATAATAAGAAGGAAAATTATGGTACAAAGTACTAATCGGGAGTGAACTTTCTAAAAATTGAAGTAGACGTTTAAAAAACCACAGAAAAATAAAAAATGCATTTTTCTACACAAATATGTCTCATATAACATAGACACAAATACATAAACTCCTGCAAATGTGGTGGATTATAAAATTGTAAATTAATACACAGTGAAACCTCTAAATAAGGAACACCTATGGGACCGCAACTTTCGTCCCTTAAATAGAGGTGTCCCTTTTTCGGAGTTCCTTACACAGTGAAACCTCCAAATAAGGGACATCTATGGGATTCGCAATTTTTGTCCCTTAAATAGAGGTGTCCCTTATTTGGAGGTTTCACTGTATATACATTTTGTGCTGTATCGAAATTTTAATTTGCTTTTTCTGGAAACTGCCATTTTTTTGTGTAGATTTACGAGAAGCATTATTTGTATTGTTTAGTTATGCAACTGGTCATCTCCGGAAAATAAAGTTTTGAGAAAAAGCTGATTTTTTACCACGCTTTGCCAAAATTTGATTGGAACCAAAACTCTTTGGTTACATAATTATTAGGCACAGTATATTTGAAAACATCGAACAAGGTGACAGGGCACATGAATGAAGAGTGTTATGTAAATTAAAATACATAATAACAAGTGAGAAATTGCAAGCTTAGGCATTGGCCAGAGTAGCTCAGTGGTTAGAGCAAGAGCCTGCAATGCTGTGGTCCCGGGTTCAATTCCTAGACAATAATGTAATGGAATTCTTTTGGGAGCCCATGTAAATAAAGTTTTAATCCCACATACTTCATATGCAAAACTGCACATACTTTGGTGACCCCAAATAAGCTTTATCAAATGCATGAAAATCCCAGTATATTTACGGGACTAAATATACCCGAGAGCGTGGCCAGATGTACAGACTGACAAAAGGATCAGACAAACCGTATGCATAATCACTGTTGAACTTTGTTGGAAAGTACTATAAAACAGAGGAAGAGTAAATAAATTAATGGCAAACATCCAAAAATAAAATATTAAAATGCTTTATTTAACAAACAGATGCACAAAAGGAAGTATATATTAAACAATTTAGAATTTTTAAGATAATTATTAGCATGATATTAAGGGTAAGGAATCACCTACAGCTGTTCGTTATTGCTTGATTGTAACATAATAATAATAATAAAGCAATAGAGCTGTAAATATTTATTTGAATGAAACTAATTGTTCAATATAAATTGCAATAATGTTTGTTTATGTATTTAATAGGAATAATGTTAATGATACATAAATTCAATTTAGTTTAATTAAGTTAAACTAATTAAAGATTTTCAATGCGTGCAGGAGTGTAATAAAACATATTTTATATATCCAATTAATATTACATAAATATATTCTTACGATATCTTACTCTAACTTCAATGTAAATTAAAAATGAAGTATACAGATGCAGTTATATTTTTTAGGCAATTAAATCATCAAATTCAAGTTCCTTGATAAAATTTCATTAAAAATTAATAAATAAATAGATATTTTGTAGATACTTATAGAAAAATAAGTAGAAATTATAAACATATATAAGATACAGTATGATTCATATTTTAAAGATTTTATGTTTAGTTTTAAAAATATCATGCGTGCAATGTCAAAAATATTTGATTTGAGTATAATGATTTAAAATTAAAACTTACCTTAATTTGTATACTTATCGGCTCCATATACTTTGTCATAAACCAATTATAAGTTAAGCAAGGACAAAGGTTTTAAGAAGACATTTATTGAAATTAAAATGTCACTATATTTGGATAAAATTTCATTTACACTGTTAATTTTATATTATTTATTTTTATGTTATTTTATTTTATATTTTATATTTTTACTGTATTATGTTACATAATACATATCTTTTTTTATATTATTATGTTATACACAGACTATTAATAGATTTTTTTAAAATTTCTTTGGATTTCTATTTTTTATTCTGGAAAACCTTTAGCGAATCTTCAGAAAAAACAATGAGGTTCGGGCTCAATTCAGTTCGAAGTGTTGCGAATAAAAACTAGCCCTAGTAGATCTATAGGACAGCCCGTGCAGCTCTCTAGTTAGAATACTTGTCTTTCCTTATTATAACTTAATCCAAGTATGAAACTAATCATATTACTGAAAGAGTAATTTCTCGTTAAATTCTCGAGTTATTTTTCTCTAAAAGAAACATTTTTTTTAGTATTTTAAAAATCCTTGTATCATTATTATTTTTTTAATTTCAGAATTAATAATATCCAAGGTTTAACACGAATAGAGGAAAAAGACTTGAAGATTGTGTATTTTGTGTGTGTATTTTGTGTCGGCCGATTATCTACACTAGGGATATAGGCCCATGGGGAGGGATGCCCTTCGTGGGGGTCTTTCTAAGGGAACCTAACCCGTATTTACGCAAGGTTCGAAGAAAACCACGAAAACTCCGAACGGTTAGGCCGACGGCTGCGATTGGGTTCGAACCCAGCACCTGCCGTCTACCAGTTGAGAGGTCAGAACCTCTCGGTCTCTGGTCGGGCAAAGACTTGAAGAAGACATTTATTAAGATTAAAATGTTACTATGAACAGAATAAACTTTCATTTACATTGTTATTTTTTGTGTATTACTTCTTTTTATATTTCTTTTTTTATTTTATAATTTTACTGTATTATGTTACATTACATATTTTTTACATTATTATTCAGGGTGTCCACTCTCAACGGTGGCCAATGACTAATTTCTAAACCGTTAGTCGTAGACATATAGTTCCAATTGCAAAAATGCTTTAAAAAAGGGGAAGAATTGTTTTCCAAGCGATTTAGGTCAAATAATTTTTTTAAATTACGAAAATTAAATTTTTATACGGTCCCCCGGTCCTATAAGTGATATTTAGTAAATTGTTACCACTACTCTAACAAGTAATACAAAAAAAAGTTCCATTCATCTAACATTAAAATTGACCGAGTAATAGCTGTTTAAAGTTGAAGCATCTTTTTTGCTCCAAATTAGGGTTCAGTCACAAATTTACTGGAAATAAAAATGAACGCAAGATATAAAGTTTAAAATTAAACATTAAGAGAAAAATAATTTTTACAATATTATTTTTAAATTTATGTTGATAATTATAGATTAAATCAAAATTTGTATTAAAAATATAAGTAAAAAATGACAGAAAGTTTGTTAATTTAAATTATGAAAAGCAATAGACACAATTCGTTACAAAAAGACATATATTTAAAATTCTATTAGTTTACTTAACCTAACAGAATTTGGTGTAGTCCTATAAATAAATAAATGGTACGCAACTAAAATTTTATTAATGTTACATTGTCATTTGACATAAATAAGTGCGCAAATTGAACCTCGATCGGATATTTGAAAGTGAGTTAAAATTTCAATAGAAATTTTGAACTAGAAAACATGCATACGGAAATTTTAGGCAAAATAAAAGCTCATCAAAATGACACACCTTTTTAAAATAAAATCGCGATTTCCCAAACTTTGTTTTTCTCGATAAAGAGAATTTTAAAACTCACGTCTTCAACTAATTTAACCAATCTAGAAGTTAATTAATAAAAAATAACACTACCGTAAAACTTATAGGGAGGTAGCACCTTCAGTTAAATTGCTTTAAAAATACTGCTTTATCTCCTTTAAATCATATTTGTAATTGGAATATATGTCTGTGACAAATGGTTTAAGAATAAGTTATTGGACAGCATTGGAAATGGATGCCCTTTAAAATGATTTAAGCTCATAGTATACGTTCCCTGAAAACTTAGTCCAACTCATTCGTCTTCAGCTACAGAAAAGTGGTTTAAGTCATGAAATTTAAAGTTTCATAACTCGGTCAATTTTAATGTTAGATGAATGGGACCTTTTTTGTACTGCTTGATAGAGTGATGGAAATTTTTCACTAAATATCACTAATAGGACCGGCGGACCGTATAAAAAGTTAATTTTCATAATTTTTTAATAAAAATTATTTTTGACCTAAATCGTTTGAAAAACAATTCTTTACCTTTTTTAAAGCATTTTTACACTTGGAACTATATGTCTAGGACTAACGGCTTAGAAATTAGCCATTGGCCACCGTTGAGAGTGGACACCCTGTATTATACGCATATTATTAGTATTTTTTTTCTTTGGATTTATATTTTTTCATTTATTCGTTTGTTCATTTGTTTATTTATTTTGATGAGAAATAATAAGAAATTAATATTTTTACTTCTTGCTTTACCAAAATTTCCAATTTTCATATGCAAAAGTTGTATTTACATATGTCTACGTATTTTGTTTCTTATTCTAAAGGATATTAATTATATTTTTTAAGAAAAAAGCAACTGGAAATTAAAATTTATTCATGGATGTAAATGCGTTAAATAACGAAATAGAAATAATATTGAAACTCGATAGATGGGACGATTTCAAAACTTTCTTCTGTATTATGCATGTTAACACTTACTTGAAAATGCAGCATTGCACCGTCACCGGTTAGATGTTTTGCGCCAAAATCTAATCAGCGACAACTCGTGTCAACTTGTATTTGAAAATGAAGTTTGATAAAAATTCGTACACAAGTTTCTGAAATAGAACTATTGTAAATCTTTTAAAAAAATTGCATAACAGCGCCACATGCTCGGTGATGTACACCAAAAATTAATTTGGATCATTTTTTATGAGTTTCTAATTGAATATGAAGTTTGATGAAAATCCATGCATTAGTTCTTGAGATATAGTTATTACAGAATCGTGAAAAATGTTAGCAATAAATCAGGGAATGACTCGGTTAGCAGTGAAATCTGTAAGACGATTTGTATCAGAAACTAATTAACAATAACCTGGATCAAGGACTACCTGAATTAGAAATTTTGGGAAAATTTATGAATTAATTCTTGAGATAAAGCAAAAATTCTTGAGATAAAACAATAATTCTTGAGATAAAGCAATTGCGATAATCACAAATAATACAGCATGACAGACTCATCTGTTGAGCTAGTTGCACCAAAACATAGTCAACACGATATTTATCAAGAGCTAACTAAATGCAACTTTTTTTTGAAAATTCTTGCATTAATTCTTGAGATAGATAGAACTATTGAGGAAATTATAATTAATGCAGTTATTATATCAAGCTCTAATAGAATATAAAGTTTCGTGAAATTCCGTGCACTAATTCTTGAGATGCAGCGCCCACAAAATTTTTGCTTATACAAACTAACAGAGTGGAGGAGTGATAGAGAGACAGAGTGACAGACAGAATCGCAGATAGATATTTTCTGAAATCCATCAATCAAAACGTCTTCAGGACCGTCTAAAACATATAAATCCATCGAAAACTGGAAGTCGCAATTTTCACGAATCGAATACTTTCTTCTTGTAAAGATAGTAGAAAGTAAAAAACGTACATTTAAAAATAATAATTTGTAAGTCACATTCTTGAAACATTTATATCATATTTTCTTTTAAAATAACGCTTACAGTCACATTAAATGTGTTACGATAAATGTAAGATTTTTTTTAGTTTTTTAATACAAAATCGTTGATTTTTTTTATCAGATGTCATATCATTTATGAGATGATATGAGATTTTTTCCCAGATGTCATATGATTCCAGAATAAATGCACAAAGTTACGTTACTAGACTGTGAGCAATGACCTGAACTGTTCATCACTGTGGAATAACTAACCGAAGCATTTGTTGACCTAATATATTCTTTCCACTGAATTAATCTTTTCTTACTACCCAACAAACGCTCAACAAATGGGCAACTTACGGTTTGTTAGCCTTGGCCCCAAGTATCTGTTTGGGGCCCACTACCATTGGCCATAACGGCTTCGTAAAGAATGTGTCACGCCGGCCACATTAAGCCCACAAACTAATTGATAAGAAGTAAATGAAGATGCCCACAATCAAGCGGTAAACTTTTTACCAGAAATGTTGTATAGCCTCAAACTGGCCACATTCACTCTTTTAAAAGCCATTAAAAAATAAAATCCAGACAGAAGCTCGCCGTCTCCCTGCCATTCGTCTTTTCCAAGCATTAAATTTAGCCCAAAGCTGCCCATAAAAATGCCAGTTAAGGTTATTTAATGATGTAAACCACCCTAAAGCTAGCCACTGACATGCCCTAAAGATTATTTAGGCATAAATCTAAATTCATTTTATAAAAGAAAAAACTTTTAGAAGGTTAATTGAATTATAAACTGTTTTGTATGGGAAAAAAACTAATATTCACTCAGGTACACTTAAAAAAATAATAAAATAAAATCTATAAATCCACTCATTATAAACTTTATAAAAAATGTCCAAAACATAATATCTGAATGAATGAATTATTTTTTAATTATACATGTTTAAAATTCATATGCAATATCCTTTTAAATATTTGCTTATCATGCAAATTTTAAAAATATATTATTGAAAAATAAACTAATTTATTAATTCCCTAGATCATGTGTTGTGTTTTTGAAAAAAAAATATGAAGTCTATATATAAAATGTATGTTGTCATTTAAAATGTGTTCGTGAAATACTTTTGTTTATTGTTTTTTATACATTTATTTGCAAGTCTTTTACTAGTATTTTGTGCTTATTCATTAAATAATTATTTAATATTTTATTACAATTCCTTTTTTATGTATATTGATTTTATTTTGTAAGAAATTTTTAAATGCTTTCATTTTGGCAAATGTAAGATAATATTTACTTTATATTGTGTGATTCACCGGTATTCTAATACATTAAAATTCTATTTAACTTAGAAAATAGTTAATGTTCTTTTTTAATATATGAAGTTTCGGGGCACAGCTTATCAGTCAAAGATAAAAATATGTATATACAAATTATTTTAACTTTTCCTAAACACCCAAGTTTTTTTTAATAGTAATTTTAAATGTCACCAGCATTTTAATACTTTTCTAAATTTTACTTAATTACTTCAATTAAATTTTACTATTAAATTTCTTATCTAGAAAAAGAAAACAATTTTTTCTCAAGCTCTTTCTCTCTATTTCTCACTGAAGCAAGCTATTTTAAAGAATCTCAAATGATATAGATAAATAAAACATTTCAAAATAATATTGATAGTCCTTAAGAAAAAGAAAATAAATTATAAGACAATTATCTATTAAATTAAATTTTATAATATTTCACACTATTTGAATTAAATTTTACAGTATTTAAAGAAATAGAATGGGAAAATAAAGTATATTTCATCCATTAGAATAAACTTTATTTAAATTAAACTGTCCAAGTATTCGCAATTCATTGAAAAAAGCCCCAATATTTACAGATTTAAACAAAATTTTAATGTAACAGAACATCAGTAAATCGTGCTATTTATATAAAAAAATATTTTATATTTGCCGAAATGAAAATGTTAAAAATACTTTATAATCTAATATATAAATATCATATGTATTATACAAAATGAAATCAAAATAGTTAAAAACCCCACCTTAATTTTACGATTCGTTAATGAATAAATAAAAACTAATAAGATTTACTAATAATTTACTTTCGCAGATTGCACTAGTACACGCTATGCTTGTAAAATCCTGTAACTTCTCTCTCTCTCTCAGCACGATGCCAAATGAATGAAGAAGTGTGGTGACGCTGCAAAAATAGAAGGGGGTCGAAATTTAGGGAGAAAATTCCTGGAAATCTTTCTGCTCCCCCTATAACTTTCGCAAGTGTATTCCTTTCCTGAAGGTTTTTCGAGAAAGAAGTTTTAATAGATATAAGTTGTTTGGTTTTATTATTAAGAAAAAAAATCTATAGATAGATAGAAACAGTCAACCAAAATGCATAATTCTACTAAATAAAAAACGCTATTTCTCCCTCAATAATATATACATGTATTTATGTTTATTTAATTATAAAAAAAATTTGTTTTTTACCAGAGGAAAAAAAATGATAAAATTTCAACAAGGCGGAAGGGACAGAAGAATTTTCAAGTTTATTTTTTCAAGGAATTCGTTGATATTGTATCATTTCTTTCCTTTCTTTCTTTCCCCCTTTTTTTTTCTTTTCATACATTTTGATAAATGTGATGAACCATTAAATGAAAGTTTTTAAACAATTGTGTAAAACTCTTATCCAACGATTCATCACATTTTATCACTTATAATCAACGCATCAAATATGTTACATTTGCCCATTACTTTCATTTTAATAATTTTATATATTCTGGAAATTAAAAATATTCTTTTTATATGCTTCCAATATGCTCACAAAAATTTATTCATTTGAAATATTAATGAACATTTTTAAACCAAGAACGTTTCAAGATTTTTTTAATCATAAAAATATCTTTTAATTAAGATAGAGGATTCTTATTTATATATCATTCCATAAAATATATATCATGAAAATACTCATGTTTTCAAACAATTCCAGGATTTTGCTTCTTTGAAGTAAGGTATATGGTTTTATCCGTGTTTTTTAATAATAATAAAATAACAATAATAATAAAGCAAATAAATATACATAAATTGTAAGGAATTTGATTAAAGCATGTTTGTTTATTTTTTACTTTACATTGAATTCAGAGCATTAAATTCCTTTTGGAATAATTTTATTTTACCTGAAAATATATTTCAAATGATATCAAAAATTTGTATTTTAAACAACAGTTTATTTTCCACTTTTCCTGCTCCCTTATATTCAATAACATGTGCTTGCTGAAATAATGAAAGTAATATTTTTTTCGTTTGTTCATAACAAATATTTTTTTCATTTCTAGTAAATTTTATGTATAATATGAATTGAATAATATTTATTGTTTCTCGCATAACCATAAAAATATATCCATGCAAAGATATCGAAGCATACTTTGGAAATATTATTTTACATTTTGAAAATTTAAATGTTTGTTCCATTTTTATCGATATATATATATTTCTTAAATATTTTTAAACTGAAAAAAAACGTTATTTTATCGTCTTGGATATAAATCTCATGTCATAACGTATCTACATTTTTAAGAAATGTCGCATTTAAAATAATTACTTTTACTTTAAAAGAAATGAAGAAAGAAATACATTTCCTCTCATTAATTTAATATTCGGGTTGAGTGTTATCAGGCCTGTACTTTCTAAATGATGATCTGCCATTTGAAGCTTGCCGGAAACTGCCCATCAATGATAACGGATAAAATAAACGCAGCAGTTTTCTCGCTGCCGAAACGCTGACGGCTCGGTGAGAGCTGCCGCAATTAGCGCCGCCTCACTTACGGTACTGTACTGTTTGGCTACAAATGGCCTTAATTCACTATGGCAGCGACGAATATGGCTTGAGGCCATAAGTCGAGTGTTTGTTGGGTACATTCTAAAAGATGAATCGAGAATTGGTTATATTTCTCTTTTCTGTATAACTTTTCCCTTACGAAACCGTCGAATATCATTATTGTTAAACACATCTACAGTGGAAGAAAAAAGATTTTTACATTTTGTACACAATTTCTATGTTTTAATATTTATTGTATGCTTACCAGTTTTAAAGAGTGGTGGGCGTTGGAGCTTAACCCTTTCGGGTCTGGTATGCTACTAATAGTACATCATCTTTCAACTAACATATTTCCCCAGTATTTAGTAATTGTTTTTAAAGAGCCCTATATTTTATTTTAAAGACATCTGTTGAAATTGTGCATTTAATTTTTTTCTCTAAAAGATAGCTATAAGAACCAGAAACACTCGTTACATGTGGATGAAATTTCAAAATGCACATCGAGCAGGTAGTTCTTTTGAATTTGCTGTCATTATTGATATTATAAATAATTAGAATTGTTATTTGAAAATACTATTTTCGCAAAGTAAATTATTGAAGCTAGTGTTTGATCTAGTTTTTAGCACTTCCCAACAAAATTGAAAAGTGCTTATGCATTCGGTTTGTCTGTCCGTATGTGAGTCTGTCCGTATGGCCGTCTGTCCGAGTTCTAACTCTCGTAAATATACTCAGATTGTCATGAAATTTTTGGACGTTAATGACTATTATCCAAGCACGAACCCTACTGAAAATGAGGCTTCTGCCATGAATAGTTTCTTTACAGGGACAGTCAAAATTTTTCCATTACATTACGGCCTATGGGGAAAAATCGTTTAAAATGAATTTTGAAAATGTTACACCCTGTAAAACATATTCAAATTTATATGCATCTACAAAGTGTATTAAAATATGTATTTTCTAAAGTATGCAGCGAAAATAATAGTTGTTATTCATTTACAGGGCCACATAAAATAAAGAATTTCAATACATAATAATAAAGAAAAGGGGAATTGTTTGCGACATATTTTAATTATGGTAAACCTTTTTATATATAATCGAATTGATATACGTTGGTGAGGATTAATATGAGATATTTCATGCATTATACATAGTGCATAGTAATTACAGAGACACACAAAAGATTTCTAATTGTATATTCTATCCAAAGTCCTGTATATTATGGAATATAGCTGTTAGATGGATGTAATGCAATTTTAATTATGATATACGCTTTAAGTTTCTTTAGATGCATGCATATTATATGTTTTATATAAATGTTAATTGTTACACACTTAACCTATACAGGATTACACAAAAGATCTCGGAAAGGTTATTGAATATGAGAGTAATTTACTTAAAGGTGGTTTTTAAATATGTTATGCCCTTTTAGGATGAACTGCTTTCAGTTTACTAAGAAATGTTTGTACAATATAGATAAAACGATACGCAGGGTTACGCAAAGAACTGGATATTTGGATGATAACTTCTGGAAATTTGATTTAAGTAGTTTAAAGATAATTTACTTTTAAACTAAACTTTAGTAAAATACTTTCATGTATTAAAGGTACTATGTATTTCACAGGGCTAAACAAATTATTCAAGTATGTTTTCATCTATTAGTATAAATTGCTGAAAGAAAGATTTCAACCAGTTAGGCGTTTTCTTGCAAAACTAAATTTTACCATTATATAGGTTATACATTAACCGACAGATCAAATAAAGGGCTTTTCAAAAGTATTGGAATACATATTTGTATATAGACAATAGGGTGCATCGATTTTTAACTTTTTTTTTTTGTTTCCAAATTCCAAGTTAATAAAAAGTTGCTACTAGACGCCACAACTTACCACAAAAAATTTTGGATTTTTAAAAAAATGTTTAGGTCTCCCGCACAAGGCCTAAAGTTTAGAAATTATACTTAAAAAGTAAATTTTTACAATTTTTTTAAAAAACCTAAAAGACTTTTTTTTTAAATTGCAAGTTAATATTCCACTAACAATAAGCATGAAAAACGACAGAAAATGTATTTCAAAAACTTACCACAACATTTAGGTCTCCCGCACAAGACCTAAATTTTGTTAATTTTGACCAAACCTTAGTGTAAATGAACCATTTTTTTTCGTTAAAAACACTAGACTTAAGTGTATTTTTGTTACAGGAGGCATAAAATGACATAATATATATATATATGTATATATATATACATATATATATATATGTATATATATATATATATACACATATATATACACATATATATATGTATACATACATATATATATATATACTTACATACTACATAAATAATATATAAATGTTTTATACCTTAAAAAAATAGTTTAACGATGTAAATTGTTTGAAAAGGTGTTGAAATAACTTCTATCGTTATTTGTGGTTACTATTGTTTATTACAAATGTATAAAATATTATAACGTAGAATAAAATGTAGTATATAACTAAAAAAGGTTGCTCATGTATTTTCATAAAACATGAGCAAATTTGGCCCATCAAAATCAGCCATAGTTGTTCTAAATGGTAATTCATTCAAATGTAGTAGACACACAACTGCCTGCAGTGACCGTTGTATTTTATTTTCAAATAAGGTGTAACTCCATTTGAAGTATCCATGTTTTCTGCCGTTCCCTCACAACTAATAGCTTTTAGTTTTTTAAGATCGAAAGTTTTTTTCTTCACAATACTTTACAAGTGATGTAACTATTTCCTCTCCTATTCCATTTATTTGAGTTTTATGGCCGAAATACTTGGATCCAGGTTCTTCAACAATAGATATATGTTCTTTCATTAAAGATTTTCGGACACTTTTACCAGCTACAATTTTTTTTGTTATGGTTTTATCTTTACGACCATCAAAGTAAATGCCCAACACATCGGAGGTTCGAGTTGAGCTTACTTTTTACGAGACTTAAGTCTTTCACGTGCTACCTTTGATTTGCCAATTTCTGTTTCATGTTTCTCCACAGTAACGACAGTTAAGTCTCGCAAAAGTGCAGTAGCTAACTGAGCTTCAGCTCTACTAGAAATGTCTCTGCGGTCACAAGCTGGTGAAAACAAAGACAAGCGTTGTGGCAGTTCTTGTTTTACTTCTACACTTGAAACGCATTTTTGACTCGTATCAAATACATTTATTTCAAAATCACTATCTTGACATGATGTGTGAGACATTGAATCATCTGTACCATCACCAGAATCAATTTTATCAACCGACTTTAAGTTTTCATCTTCAGTTTTTTTTACAACTACCCGCATTAAAGCTTGTGACCTAGATTTTCTTTCTAATCACTTTTTAAGCTTTTTAGTCTCGTTTTTGTCACACTCTGAAATTGACATCATCTAGGACCACGTTGGTCGAGCAAAAACTGGTGTTCTAGTGCCGGGGCTTTTTTGTCAACAGAGTAAATACAGTTGCTGAGGTCACATTTGGAAGTACATATATCAAAAAATGCAGTTTTAGTTTTTGACTGAAAGCTAGTTACTGCATCTTTGTAGGAGTTAGGATACTTCATTTTAGGTCCTGAATACTTTTTAATTTTCTCAAGCTGCTCCTGCAGTTTTAAAACCATAAATGTTGTGTTTTGGTACCACAAACAGGAATTGAAGCTACTTTCCATATTTCCTCAAGTTTTAAAGCAACTATAATGCAATTACCTTCTTTGCAGGCTGATGTGTTCCCTCTTGTTTCATTTCAATGTGTACCCACTCAAAATACTTCAAAACATCCATCTTGGTTGGCAGAACATTAAACTCACTCACATCAATAGGTTGCCCGAAAACCGGCCTGTCGGTAGTTTGTCTAGTTCGATGCGGTTTTTTTACTCAAAATGAACAACAACAACATTCACTCAATTGATTCTTACAACAAGACCATCGCACTAAAACACAACCGTAATTCTCGCTCGAGGGCAGACGACTACTGACAAGTCTGCGCGGTGATGCATAAGTGTCGCGTCACCGCGGCTCGACAGCGTGGCCTTCCCCCACCCCATCGCTTCAAGTTGACGATTGACGTATTGAAATGTGATTTATTATTTCACTTATTTCAACAATTCCAATCAAGCTTAAAAAGACTTTAGTTACATTTAATTTTTAAACCAGCAACAACACAAATATCAAAGCACTGAAAAATGTTCAAAAATTGGCTGAAATTTACGACTTTTAGGCCTTATGCGGGAGACCTAAATGAATTGCTAAGTTTTTGAAATACATTTTCTATCATTTTTTGTGCTTATTGTTAGTGGAATTTTGACTTGCAATTTGGAAAAAAAAAGTCTTTTAGGTTTTTTTTTGAAATTTTGTAAAAACTTACTTTTTAAGTATAATTTCTAAACTTTAGGCCTTGTGCGGGAGACCTAAACATTTTTTTAAAAATCCAAAATTTTTTGTGGTAAGTTGTGGTGTCTAGTAGCACTTTTTTATTTGTCTAGTAGTACTTTTTTTAGACTTGGAATTTGGAAATTAAAAAAAAAGTTAAAAATCGATGCACCCTAATGGACAATAATACGTTATTTACCTGGATAACGAAGTTTGTTAAACATTTCAAGAAGTGTTGGAAAATACTTCATAATCTATGCTTAACGCATGATTTTTCTTACTTGTTGCAATTAAAACCATTCAAAAATTGTGATTTATCAATCTTTGAATATGTGTATCATTCATAATATAGTGGTCTTTAAAGGAATTATATCACTAAAAGGCACATTGTATTTATTAATTTTTTGTAGTTACTTAGGTTGAATATTTTTTTTTGGTTTTATAGCAATATTTTTCAGTATTTTGTAATATAATATTGTTCTGTAATAATAACCTGTAAAAAATATGCATATAAAAATCTTCATTTATTAGATTTCATTTTATCAGCTGCTGAAGCGCTGGATTTCAGAAACCGAACTACGAATTCCTTTAAACGTGATCGTCCAGTAATTCACCAACCATTGAGCTTTCAATCTAAAAAACTGGTAGACGGCAGGTGCCGGGTTCGAACACAATCGCGGCCGTCGGCCTAACCGTTCGGAGTTTTCGTGGTTTTCTTCGAACCTTGCGTAAATACGGGTTAGGATCCCTTAGAAAGACCCCCACGAAGGGCACTCCCCCCCAGGGCCTATATCCCTAGAGTAGATAATCGGCCGACAAAAATAAACCAAATAAACCAATCAATCTAAAAAAAGTTTAAATTATCACTTCGCCTAGTTGAGAATATAAGATACTAGAATACTGGCCATATGACACGGAGAAGCAAGGTTCAACAAAGTTGTCAGTTAGGAAGGTGTAACTTTAGAACAGCATCTTTTTGTGAAAAATGCAATGTCTACTTAAACTTCCATTGCGACAGGAATTGCTTCAAAATTTTTCATACCAAATAAGAGAAGTCATAGCATACCAACAAATAACAATTTTATTTTTATATTTTTGCAATTTTGACACGGTTTTTCCTCTTTAGAAGTGTAAATTGAGTGTCAAATATTTCGAATTATATAATGCTAACAGCATACTTTTAAATATATCTTTTAAATTTTTTATATATCTTTCAGAGCAATATTTTTTCATTTTTAAATAATAAAAAAAAAATTAGAAAATTAAAATTCAGACCCCGAAAGTGTTAACATCTTTTCTACAGAGTAATAAAGCAGTATTATTTATTATTATTATTATTACCGATTTATTTCTTCTTTCATTTTATTTTAGAGGACGATTTTTTATTTTTTTACATTTCTTCGAATGTTAAAGTGCTATTTTATGAAGAGTCAAAATCACTTCAAATTCCTATTGTCTTTTCCATCTTATCCTATGGCTCTAGGGGTGTCTCGGAGTATTTGTGTCGGAGCGTCTTTGGCTCCTGAAAGGAAGCGAGTCACCAGTAACTGCCAATCAAACTCTTGGAAATCGGGACGGTTGTAATACCTTTTCTCCAAAAGGTTAGAGACCTAAACGAACTTAGAAAACAAAAAATGCAGGCGATTTTTTTCGCTTGAAATTCTTATGTGTAATAGCACTTTTAGATTTCAAAACGTAATATTTTGATATCGAAATTGTAATAATGTTCTAGTACCATTAATAAAAGGAGACAAAATGGAGGTCCCCATCTGGAATTCCATGTACCGAAGAGGTTAACATGTTTCAGAATTTTGCCTCTCATGTTGTAAAGTATTTATGATTTCGATTTGTCTATTCGTCTGTCCGTCTGTCCGCACTCTGACTCGCGTAAATAAAATCGAATTGCAGGGGAAAATTTTGGACGATATTGTCGTTTACTTCAGCACAAATACTATTTCAAATGAAGTTTCTAGCATGATTAATTTATTTACAGGGACAGTCAAAAATTTACCGTTACATTTCTACTTATGGGAAAGAATAGTTTCAAATGAATTTTAAAGATGATGCAACCTGTCAAACATATTAAAATTTATACGCATTTACGAAGAACACTAAAATTTGCATTTTTTAAAAATATGCGGTAAAAAATAGCTATTATTCATTTACAGGGTCACACAAAAGAATTCCATTGCATAAAAGTAAAGGAAGGAATTGTTTGCGACATATTTCCTTTTTATTAAACTGTTTCATGTATAACAAAATTGATATATGTCACTGAGGCTTAATATAAGTTATTCAATGTAGTAATGCATAATATGATGCTTATAGCATATACAGCAACATCCAAAAGATTTCAAATAGTACATTGTTTCAAAAGAACTGTATGTGTATCCGACGGTGGCTGACTTATGAATCAAATGCATATTATTTATGATATGTGTTTTGAAATTCCACTTAATCTATGCATATTGTATGGTGCACATAAATACCATAGTTGATATATAGGGCTACACAAAAGAGCGCACAAATATTACTGAATATGAGCGTAAATTACTTAATGGTGCTTTTAAATCAAGTTATGAATTTTTAACATGAACAGCAAATAATTAACCAAGAATTGTTAATATAATATAGATAAAATATATACAGGGATAAAATGATATATATAATTAAATTAAGTCCAAAACTATCTGGTTTAGGTTTCCACAGTAATCCCAAAGTTTTCATCTCATTTGAAAAATAATACTCCATTTTTACACTATCACATAGAAGAGAGACATTATTTATGGCTCATTTATGGAGATTAATGCCTCCTCTATTTAACAAACATATCAGCTGTTGTTGAATTTCTTTAGCTGTGTCAAGATCATCAAGCCCTGTTAATATATCATCCATATAAACATTTTGCAACAACACATTTGCAGCTAAAGGAAACTCCTTCGTGTCTTGCTAATTGCATCAAAGTTCTGGTAGCTAAAAAGGATCACTAGTTGTGCCGTAAGTCACTCTGCAAAACTTATACACTTTTACTGGCTCATTCACATAATATTTAAATCAAATTCGTAATAAGTATATTTGACACGGATGTATTAGTGTCATACGATGCATTTTTTAAATGTCCGCTACAAAAACGAACTGGTGCTTTCGGAATCGCAACATTATAGAAAATACCTCATCTTGGATGGTTTATACTGAAAACTATTTTATGATTTCGCTGAAGACGTTAGGGAAGTCGCGTTAAAGTGTGCTACTTGACTCTGCTCGAAACACACAATGAGGGGGATATATAATAAGTGATTTCTGGCTCTTCAGATTCTATTACTTTCTCCATATGGCCCAAACTCAAATATTCTGTCATAAAGACTTTATGAAAATCATTATATCTCGGTTCTCTAACTAAGCGATTCCATAATGAATTTAAAATGGCTTTTTGCTTTGATTCGCCAAAACAAGACGGATTTTCTTTTAGTGGCACTTGTCCATTTTCAGTTCTAGAATAATTTTCCGAAAATGCTCTTCACAAATTTCTGACTGTTTAGTTTTAGAAATCTCAGCCTCTGTCTACACATTTCTATTTACCAAAACTCTTTATTTACCCTTTCTAACTCCAGATTATCTATTACCAGCCCACAATGTATACTACTTTCTCTTCTAGCGGGAAATCTTCCACTAACAACATAACCGAAAACACTGTTTTGTAACACAATTTTAATATTTAATGTTTTCAGTATTTAATGTTTGTGGATAAATTTGACTTGGTCTTAAAAATTCATAGAAATTTTCTGCACCTAAAAAGAATGAACTAAGCCTGGGAAATTAAATTTTTCATTAGCTAATTTGACGTTATTTAACAATGGAATACAAGTCTCAAGCGGGCAAGACAGCGTAAATTCTGTAATTTTCGGAATGACTAAAAAATCTAATTTCAAATTAAAATCCTTATCTCTATTTGAAATAGTTATGCTAACCCTAGATTTAGCATTTTGCGATAAATTATTTATGCTTGAAATAGAAATGTAGTCTTTTCTCTTTTTAAAATTAAGTTTATCTACTAATCCTTTACGCATATAATTAGAATTTGCATCTATACCTAATAAACCTCATACTCAGGGCTCGAAATGTACCGGAGCAAACCAGAACGATGTTCCGATTCGTGAAATTATGCTAATTATCGTTCCGGTTTGAGAAATGTTGCTAAATATCGTTTCGGTTCGTGAAATTATTAAAATACACTGTTACAGTTTCCGAAAAAACAATATTTACATTCCGTTTCAGTTTCATCCCGAAAAAATGATAGTTAAAAAGTGCTGGTATGCACTTAACAACCCTGTAGCAAGCCACACCCTACTCCCCGCTAAGCATGCGCAGTGCCAAGCCGGCAGTGGCAGAGGTGAAGCAATTGTGATATTTCCTACTTTAAATGAACGACTCATAAGGGAGATATCTGAACTATCCCCTCTCTGAAACTCACCCCTCGTATGAAAAACGTGCGTTAGCGAGTTTTAGCCGTTGATTTGATTGTCGCGTAATGTTATTTTTCTTGTGATCTGATATTCTTTTGATATTCTTTTTGTATTTAATAATCAGATTTAATGGATTTAATAGACCAGTATAACTGAGCATTAATCAGTACGGTTGTTTTTCATCTTTTTTATAATTTAATTATGCGCTTCATTAAAAATAAATGTGACTTATTAGAGTGCTGTCGCAAGCAAATTGACTTAAAAAAAATGTCACCAACATTGGTCACAAACTGCTATATCCCAGGCGTTTTTCAAGGTAAAGACAAGGCAAAAAATATTCCGGAATTCATTATTAAGATAAATAGTTTAGAAAGAACCTTTTTTCGATTTCTAATTTTTTGTTTATACATCATTATACATTTAAAAGATTTTTGACAAACATAAATGGCCGCCATTTTGAAACAAGATGGCGGATAAAGTTGGCCTGTGAACTCGGTCAAGACATTGGTATGTACCATGAACACTCGGAGTTTCGCGTATTAACGCATGACAAATTTCAGACCGTTTCAAAATGTCAATCTCACTGAAAATTGAAAGTACTAAAACTCAGCCATTTTTTAAGATGGCTGAACCTGGAACTTTTTAAGTAGTTATTACCGGATTTAAAGAATAAAATTTAGTAATATTACTGTAATTTTAGTAGATTCTTTTGAAAAACTAATTTTGTAGACTTAAATTTTTTTCTGTATAAGGTACTGAGAAAATATAAGTAAGCTAATAGAATTCTCTAACCCTATATTTGTAGAATTACAGATTTTTTGTTAAATTGTTGAATTTCTAGGATGGTATTTTTTTTCAATAAGATTTATGAATACAAATTTTTCAGTTTCTTACCAGGCTTTAATATTAATCCACGGATCTCGCCCGTGCATTCATCTTATCTTTTGATGACTCAGATTATGTGATCTAAAATATTGTGTTTGTAAATGTTCTTTGTAATATATAATTGTATTTTAAATTACCTAATATTTTTTTTGGCAATGACAAATAAAATTGCACAAAAAAGTAATAAATTTATACTAATAATAATTGACTCTTCACAGATTTTCGCTTTTTTTTCTTACGCAAGATTTGTTTCAGACATACTCACTTTTTCTGCATGGTATATAATTATATATTTCTCTGATTTTTATATTCTTTATTGTACTCTGTTGCGCTTGTTTTTTTTTTTTTTTTTTTTTTTTTTTTTTTTTTTTTTAATACTTATGTGCTTAATTCAAACACATAAATATTTCCAAAATAAAATTATCCAAATAAGTAATAATAAGTCTCAGAGATGTATATCAATTTTTTTATAAATGAAATTGATTAACATAATTAAAATATGTCGCAAACAGTTCTCCATTTACAATTATATTATTTCGTGTGGTCCTGAAAATGAATATTAATTGTTCTTTTTCACCGCATATTTTACAGAATGCATATTTTAATGCACTTTGTAAATGCTTAAAATTTTTAATATGTTTGACAAGATGTAACATCTTAAAAATTCATCTGAAACGATTTTTCCCATAGGCCATAATGTAATGGAAAATTTTGTCTGTTCCTGTAAACAAACTAATTTAATTCCTTTATTTATCATAAGTTGCTTTAATAACTTGACATTTCCGAAAATAATATTTTAATAGTATTCCTTGCAATCATAAATAACTACAGATTCAAAGTCTCTAAAGAGGATAAAAAATGAGTACTTCAAAGTTATCCAGAAAAGTGTATATTTATAACATATGAATATTTTATTCACGCATCTTTTGGACTATGTATAAAATTCATATTTTTCACAGAAAAAAGATAGGCTGATTTTCAAAAAAAGACGTTTTTCACGCAAAATGCCATTAATAATCCCAACAGCTTGCACTATTTACTTGAAAATTCAGTAAGTTTTGATCACTGAATATAGTGCATATATAAAGATACGAAAGTTACTAAAATGTATCGAAACATTTTCAAATACACAATAATATTTTACTATTATTAATTTAGTTACATAATAATATTGTTGAATGATTATTTAATAAAAATCCATTTTACCTTTCAGAGAAAATTTGATAGTTTAACAGTAAATAATTTACATTAATGGAAAAAAATGTAGATATTGAATGTCATAACACACATAAATAAATAAAAGAAAATGATGCCCAGTTAAATTGATGGCATAGAGCTCACATGCTATGCAGACTAATAGTATATTACAACTTTATATAATAATGCCTTTCGAAAAAAAATAAGGAAGGAAGTACCCCCCCCCCATTTGTTTTCTTTATACTTAATCATCGAAGCCACAAAACTAAACAGGGATACGCTTTATCATATAATAAAAATGTATCCAAAATTCGAAGCAAGTCGAATAATTATGCATAAAAACCCATTTATGTAATTTAAGAAACGTTGTGTCCCGTTCCCTCCTTTATAATTACCATTAAACCCACAACTGTCCAGAAATTCAACTTATCAGAAAGCAGTGGCGTAGCTAAGGGAGAGCAAGGGGGGCGTCCGCCCCGGGCGCCGAGGCCTAGGGGCGCCAAATTGAGAGAAATTGTTATATATCTATATCAGGTGGGGGCGCAAAATTTCTTGCTGGCCCCGGGCGCCAAAAAACATAGCTACGCTACTGTCAGAAAGAATGTACATCCAAAATTTAAAGAAAATCGGATAACATTTCATAAAACTATATTTAGCTAACTTAAGGGGGGGGGGTAATCGCCCGCATCCCCCTTTTTAATTAACAAAAGAACACCACAACAAATTAGCGAAATTTCTTATCACTATGAACCTGTATCCAAAAATTTGAAAAAAATCAGTTAATTCTGCATGAAAAACCATTTAAATGAATTATGAGGGGTAGTTTCCCCTATCCTCCTTTTTTACGTATCCAGTGAATTCCAAAAAGAAATCATGGAAGCGCCTTTTCAAAATAAACTTATATACAAAATTTGAAGCAAATCGGTAAATTTTGCGTGAAAAACCTAAATTAAGACAGGGGAATTACCCCACACACACCGCATTCCCCCTCTTTAAACTTATCCAATGAACACCCAATAGTGATCACGAAGGCACCTCATTAGAAAGATCCTACGTCTAAGATTTGAACGAAATCTAATATTTCTGCATGAAAAACCCATTTATATAAATTAAGGGGAGGGGAAACTGCTCCCGTTCCCCTTCTTAAACTTATCGAATGAACTCTCAAAACTAATCAGGGAAGCCTCTTATCATAATAAGCCTATATCCAAAATTTTATGTAAATCGGATAATTTTATCATGAGTTATCGCGTTACGTACGCACGTACATAAATACATACAGAACGGGCGGGCACATAAGCTCTCAGGCTTTGACAGCCAGTGAGCTAAAAAATGAACAACTTCAAACTAAGTACTATTATTTATAAAAGAAAGCGCATCTTAACGCTTTCAAAATATTGGGACATTTTTAATTTCAGCTTTAATAATAATAATTATTTCGCCTTTAATCAGATATTGTGGGTCGTAACGGAAAAAAACATCCTCCATTTTTAGGTGCGTTCGTAATTATGTAAATACGTAGCATCTATTGTTGTCGTTCATTCCGTCCGTCTGTCTGTCTGTCCGCATATAACAACGCAAAAACTATCCAACTGAATCGTTTGAAATTTAAAATACATAATTATTACATAATTTTGTAAAGTCATTTCAAATTTTATGAAAATCGGATGCATATATCAATTACAGGGACAATTAAAAGGATTCCGTTACATTACGGTCAATGGGGAAAAAAGTTTCAAATGCATTTTAGTCTTTGGAAATTTTAAATACATAACTATTATACAATTTTGTCGAGTTATTTAAAATTGTATCAAAATCGGATGCATAGATCAATTACAGGGACAATCAAAAGTATTCCGTTACATTACGGTTAATGGGGGAAAATGTTTCAAATGCATTTTAATGGTGTTACACTCATTCGAACGTAATAAAATTGATATGCATCTATAAAGTACATATTATAATATGCATTTTGCATAATCTGCGGTGCAAAGAATATTTGTTATTTATTTACAAGGCCACACAAAAGTATTCCATTGCATAACGGTATCGGAAGAACATTGTTTGGTGCGCATTTTAATTGTAATTATTTACAATTTTATGAGATTGATACATGAGAGTGATCTTTTTAAAATTTCGTAATCGTAAGAACGCACCTCATTTGCTACGCTTCACGTGCAATTTCCAACTTGTTTTCCATTGCTTTTGGAGTGAAGAAAATTTTCGCTACATCTCGTAACGTTACATGGCGTAGCTCGCGAAGTAACCACGGCGCAGCAGCATTTGATTGAAAAAATTGACTATTTGTGGTGTGTGATCTTGAATGGAGCTATTATTAGCTGGCTCTTAACATATTTCAGACCCGCGTTTTATGCTTTGAGAAAAAAATAAAATACCGTTAGAAAATATAAATAAATAAACATGTACTGTAATAAACATGTTAAAGAAAAAAAATTAACGGAAATGTAATTATTTTAAGAAAATGGAAAAATGTCCACTGGAATGGTCAACGGGTCTATGAGGTTACAAAAGTCAAATATTTAGCGCTTGAACTTCTCTTGTAATTTTTCTTACAAACATAGATTTTTTTACATAACTATCCTGGATAGAGATGCTATAGCACTAAATAAATTTCAAAAACATAATATTTTAACATTTTTTATAAACTGGACCCCACAGCAATAATAATCAAGAATAATATTAAGTTCACTTTAGATAGAAAATAATATTTGAAATCTTTTGTGTCTCACTGTAAATGCCATGCAGTTCGTATTATGCCTGAAATAACTAATAATAAGTCTCAGAGATGTATATCATTTTTTTATACATGAAATTGATTAACATAATTAAAATATGTCGCAAACAATTCTCCATTTACAATTATATTATTTTGTGTGGTCCTGTAAATGAATAATAATTGTTCTTTTCACCGCATATTTTACAGAATGCATATTTTAGTGTACTTCCTAAATGCTTAAAGTTTTTAATATGTTTGACAAGGTGCAACATCTTTAAAATTCATCTGAAACGATTTTTCCCATAGGCCGTAATGTAATGGTAATTTCTGTCTGTTCCTGTAAACAAACTAATTTAATTCCTTTATTTATCATAAGTTGCTTTAATAACTTGACATTTCCGAAAATAATATTTTAATAGTATTTCTTGCAATCATAAATAACTATAGATTCAAAGTCTCTAAAGAGGATAAAAAATGAGTACTTCAAAGTTATCCAGAAAAGTGTATATTTATAACATATGAATATTTTATTCACGTATCTTTTGGACTATGTATAAAATTCATATTTTTCACAGAAAAAAGATAGGCTGATTTTCAAAAAAAGACGTTTTTCACGCAAAATGCCATTAATAATCCCAACAGCTTGCACTATTTGCTTGAAAATTCAGTAAGTTTTGATCACTGAATATAGTGCATATATAAAGATACGAAAGTTACTAAAATGTATCGAAACATTTTCAAATACGCAATAATATTTTACTATTATTAATTTAGTTATATTATAATATTGTTGAATGATTATTTAATAAAAATCCATTTTACCTTTCAGAGAAAATTTGATAGTTTAACAGTAAATAATTTACATTAATGGAAAAAAATGTAGATATTGAAAGTCATAACACACATAAATAAATAAAAGAAAATGATGCCCAGTTAAATTGATGGCATAGAGCTCACATGCTATGCAGACTAATAGTATATTACAGCTTTATATAATAATGCCTTTCGAAAAAAAAATAAGGAAGGAAGTACCCCCCCCCCCCATTTGTTTTCTTTATACTTAATCATCGAAGCCACGAAACTAAACAGGGATACGCTTTATCATATAATAAAATTGTATCCAAAATTCGAAGCAAGTCGAATAATTATGCATAAAAACCCATTTATGTAATTTAAGACACGTTGGGTCCCGTTCCCTTCTTTATAATTACCATTAAACCAACAACTGTCCAGAAATTCAACTTATCAGAAAGAACCTACATCCAAAATTTAAAGCAAATCGGATAACATTTCATAAAACTGTATTTAGCTAACTTAAGGGGGGGATAATCGCCCGTATCCCCCTTTATAATTAACAAAAGAACACCACAACAAATGAGCGAAACTTCTTATCACTATGAACCTGTGTGACGGTATACCCCTGCTGGGTGTCATTTGTCACGTTATATGCAGACATACTCATTAATTTAGGTTAAAACAACACAGTTTATTAAAATGATAAGGGCTAAAGGAAAGTGGAGCCAGTCTATAATTTCACTCACTGAGAACACTATGAACAGCTAAAATCATACTCACAAGTTTCCGTCTAGCTCAGTCGGGGCACCGTCTAGCACTTGACACTATTTCCTGGCTGATCTACTAAACAAATCTTAATTTCACAGCCCGTGGCTGTGGATATTTCTTTATTTCTCAAATAATCAAAACTAAACTTTCTTACCAAGGCAGAATCTTTAATCCACTATCTGAACTCCTTTTCGCTTTACTGGAGGCCGTAGCTATTCTCTAATCGTCAGCACCTTACTAAACAATCATCAACTTCGTTGTCCAATGGCGGAACACACACAGAGGCTGCTGGCTGCTGGCTACTGCCAGGAACACACAGACGCTGGCTGCTGGCCAAGGCCAGAAACACACACACCACAAACTCACACTCAAGCTTTTATACGCGACAAACTGAGATACTTCTCATTAACATAATACTAATAACCGCGAGCTAACTGCGGAATTCGAAAGAGCACACACACTCTAGAAAGTTAAAGTAAAAGAGAGGATAGATGTCACTTTTACGCCTACAAAATGTTAAATTATTGACGTCACGATCTCAGAAACACTAGAGTGCCTTTATGACAAAAAGTCACTCCCTCACAACCCCCCCTCGAACTCCGCAGAGAAAAAGGGCTGGGCTAAATGCATGCCCAGAACTTTTTCTTGTTATAAATTTAGAGCCGTAATAAAACACAGTGATGGGCGAAATTTAACGCCGAAACATAACTTTTAAAATATTAACTTTAACCCATCACAACCAAAAAAAACTCAGATTGCCTCAAATATTCACATATTCAATCCAATCATTCTTCTATCTTACAAATAGCCTCCGTAAAACTTCCAAAAATTCGTAAAACTTTCAAAACTAATTACTTCTTCTCTCAAAACAACCCACTCCACTGGGAGTGCTAAAATTTCTCAAAACACTAACCTTCCGAAATTTTCCTCAATATTGCAATGCAACTATAACATTACCCAAAAATTTCTCCATAACTTTTAATATACTAGAATTCGCACCAAGTCCAAAAAACCCAATGCGCAAAAACTTTCCTCATCCAAATTCCGACTTCATCTAAAATTACATTTACTTCATACTAAACTAACTCTGCTACTACGTAATACCTACATCCCCATTAGCCAATGAACTAACTCCCAAACTTCTTCAGACTTAACTCCACTTGAACAATAATTGGGGCACATACGTACAGCGGCATATCGCTGTGCTTATGCAACAATCAAAAAATATCAAAAATTTACAAAATGACGTCATCAATCTCTTCATCTGTATTAACTAAAAGAAAAATAGCAGAATCAATACATAACAAGAAGTATACTTCCCTGCAAGAAAATCACATTAACATTCAATTTTAATACAATACAATTTCAAATTCAAATGCAGCTTAAAACTTCGCAACTTGCGGAAACCATTTCCAACTAAAGTACAAAACGCAACTCATAAAACACGAACGATAAGAAGAAAGTTAATTCATTAAATGTTAGTATCAGAGATAGAAACGCGTGTCAAGGACTTCTTGACCGCAAAACACGTGCGCGCCTGAACCGCGGCGCGTGTACAAAATAACCCAAATTACTATCTGTACTTTCTGAAAATTTAAACATACATTAACATACATTTTATAACACATGAACAATATAACAATATAATAACATTTTAACAAATAACATAACAATTTAACAATAGATCCAGAATTTTTAAAAGCAGTTAAGACCAAAATTTTCAACATACATAAAACTAACAATTTTGCAAACAAATTTTGAACACAATTAAGCACTAAACGTGAGTCCGTCAAAAAATTCCAAAAATGGCCAAAAGTACAAAACAGTCTCTCTGCTTTCTATTCCTTCACATTGCTACCACATATATGCACTCTAATAGAAATTTAATAAAGAACAGTATCACCCAATCATAGAGATGATTCACTGCTAGCAGGCTTCATACTGCAAGATGGCTTTCTCCTCCTGTCCCAAAAGGCTTGCACGAAGGATCTCTCGTCATCAGAACTGTACGGTGACGCCACAGTTGACTGTCGTGCCTGGAGCCTGGTTCTGAATGGATGCCGTGGAATACTCGTAGGTTCCACTCGACGACTCTGCTCTGGCCGGTTCGCTGGGTTCACTCCATGGCGAGGTTCACACTGTTGTTGCCGGTAATCTGAGAGTTGCCTCCTCTTTCTAGACGCACCCGAAGTTACCGAAGATCCTAGGCCACGTTTCTTTCCGGACCTATGTAGTTTCTTGTTAGGCAAAGATTCGGCATTTAAAGTTCGCTTAACAGTTTTACGAGTGTCCAAACGAAATCTTTTCTGGGGATTAATCACTGAAGATAGTGAACTATTAGTTAATTTATGCTTGTGAGGTTGTTGTCTAATAGATGGAGGAACTGGACAATTTATAATTTTTTGTCTTTTATGACACACAGAGTCCGATGTATTTGACACAGTTCTCTTATTTTTATTATACTTTGCTCTCGGATTGCTAGGCTTTCGACTTTCAATAACAGTCTTTGGAGCTGTTTGACCAAATTTTCTTCTTGAATATTGATGAAAAGAATTAGACGAAGAAGTGCTGGACTCGGGACACTCATTGGATCGGGAATTTCGCGAAACACCACTCGACATATGAGAACCTTCACTACCATTTTCTCTAAACTTATACACTCTAACCTGATCCAGATTAACAGTCATTCTTTCACCATTGACATCAACAACCAAATTATTATTTCGAACTTCCAAAACCTCGAACGGACCTACAAACTTCGGACCAAACTTAGCTACTCTCTTTTGACGACTTGAACTTAACCAATGCTTTTCTACTAACACAAAATCTCCAACTTTCACTTCTAACTCCCTTCTACGCATATTATAATACTGAGCTTGCTTTTCTTGCGCTTTTCCCATTTGAACCTGAGCTTCCTTAACCAACCTCTCAATATCCTGACACATGTACTGACTTTCCGCATCTGACACCATAACTAACCTTTGGAATGGAGTAATAACTTTTCTACCCAAAAACAATTCAGCAGGCGTTTTCCCCGTTGACTCGTGAACTGCCGTACGAAGTGCGTACGCAAAATGCTGAAGAAACTGGTCCCAATTTGCATGATGAGAACCAACATAAGAAGAAATCATTTGAATTAATGTACGATTTACTCGTTCAGCCATATTAGACTGAGTAAGTTCCCTACCGTCCTCAGTCTGCAACTTTTCACACAAAGACTTAAAAATATTGAATATAAAATCATAACGAAATGGTTTACTAGCAACTAGTGCGTCAAAACCAATATAAATTTCATTAGTTAAACTCGGTTTATCTGAAAAAACTTTACCACAATCGACTAAAGACTTATTAACCTCCATTTTCTTAACCACACTTAAACCCGATTCCTCCAAATTAACTGACACTGAAACAGGCTCTTTCTTACTCACATTCTCATCATTATTCACGATTAACGACTTTTTAAAGAAATCCAAACTAATTCCTCTATCCTTCATATAATCCACACCAACTATACAATGCACTGTTAATCCATCCAACACACAAAACTCCCAACATGTCTTAACCGAACGAATTTCAACTTCCAATTCTACTGAACCTTTATTATCGCAAGCTACTCCCTGTGCTGACTGAACCACAAGACTTGACCGTTTCAACTTCTTATACGAAAAATATTTCCGATAACAATCAAAAGAAATGAACGACTTATCTGCCCCTGTATCGAAGACACTTTTAACGACAATACCATCTAACACAATTAACACTTCAGGTAACTCAACCGGATTAATAGTAATTTTATTCAAATTCACCGAAGACTTTTCCGACCTCTGAACACATCTCTTTTGCGTTGACCTATTTTCAACATTCTCATCCGAAGTTAATCTCCGTACTTGCGAAGAAACATTCCTGTCCCGTACTCCCCCACTACGATCATAACCACTATTCTGTCTATTTCCATGCATATTTCTCTCACCACTTCTAAAATTATTAGCACCACCACCATTCCTATTACCATTACTCGTATTCGACATATTACGACCAAATCCATCACTTCTATTACGCACATTACTATCCGGAAATCGCTGTCCCCCTCTCACAAAATTACGTTCCCCCTCATTTCTCAAATTACTATCCGTGACAGGTCTCTGCCGAGGGTTACGCAAATCCCGTTGATCCGAGCTATGCCGAGACTCATACTTCGATAATATCTGGTGCATTTCTGCAAAATTCTTCGGTGCTCTAACTTCAATAAAGTCCTGTATATTTGGATTAAAAAGAGGAAAAACAATGTCCAACAATTCCTCAAATGTAATATCCAAATCTAATTTATTTTTTAGTTCCAGCTTACGAAGATAAAATTTTGACGCCGACTCATAAATATTCTGCTTATTACAATAGAACTCTTTTCTCAAAATACTTTTATCTTTAACGGGAGGAAATGCCTTCTTTAACTCAATTACAGTTTGTTCAAATCTTTTCGCTTCCTCAGTAATCAAAAACTTTCCTATATTTTCTAACCACAAAAGTGCTTCGCCCTTTAACGAGCATTTAAGCACTACGTACCTGTTTTTCTCAGGTATATTATTGAACAAAATATAATCATCTAATTTCACTAAAAATTCACTAATATCACCCTCACCGGTGAAATACACTCGTGGCACAATCTCAAAATGTCCGACATTTCGTTGGGCGCCATTTGTGACGGTATACCCCTGCTGGGTGTCATTTGTCACGTTATATGCAGACATACTCATTAATTTAGGTTAAAACAACACAGTTTATTAAAATGATAAGGGCTAAAGGAAAGTGGAGCCAGTCTATAATTTCACTCACTGAGAACACTATGAACAGCTAAAATCATACTCACAAGTTTCCGTCTAGCTCAGTCGGGGCACCGTCTAGCACTTGACACTATTTCCTGGCTGATCTACTAAACAAATCTTAATTTCACAGCCCGTGGCTGTGGATATTTCTTTATTTCTCAAATAATCAAAACTAAACTTTCTTACCAAGGCAGAATCTTTAATCCACTATCTGAACTCCTTTTCGCTTTACTGGAGGCCGTAGCTATTCTCTAATCGTCAGCACCTTACTAAACAATCATCAACTTCGTTGTCCAATGGCGGAACACACACAGAGGCTGCTGGCTGCTGGCTACTGCCAGGAACACACAGACGCTGGCTGCTGGCCAAGGCCAGAAACACACACACCACAAACTCACACTCAAGCTTTTATACGCGACAAACTGAGATACTTCTCATTAACATAATACTAATAACCGCGAGCTAACTGCGGAATTCGAAAGAGCACACACACTCTAGAAAGTTAAAGTAAAAGAGAGGATAGATGTCACTTTTACGCCTACAAAATGTTAAATTATTGACGTCACGATCTCAGAAACACTAGAGTGCCTTTATGACAAAAGGTCACTCCCTCACACCTGTATCAAAAATTTTGAAAAAAATCGGTTAATTCTGCATGAAAAACCATTTAAATGAATTATGAGGGGTAGTTTCCCCTATCCTCCTTTTATATGTATCCAGTGAATTCCAAAAACAAATCATGGAAGCGCCTTTTCAAAATAAACCTATATACAAAGTTTGAAGCAAATCGGTAAATTTTGCGTGAAAAACCTAAATTAAGACAGGGGAACTACCCCACACACACCGCATTCCCCCTCTTTAAACTTATCCAATGAACACCCAATACTAATCACGAAGGCACCTCATTAGAAAGATCCTACGTCTAAGATTTGAACAAAATCTAATATTTCTGCATGAAAAACCCATTTATATAAATTAAGGGGAGGGGAAACAGCTCCCGTTCCCCTTCTTAAACTTATCGAATGAACTCTCAAAACTAATCAGGGAAGCCTCTTATCATAATAAGCCTATATCCAAAATTTTATGTAAATCGGATAATTTTATCATGAGTTATCGCGTTACGTACGCACGTACATAAATACATACAGAACGGGCGGGCACATAAGCTCTCAGGCTTTGACAGCCAGTGAGCTAAAAAATGAACAACTTCAAACTAAGTACTATTATTTATAAAAGAAAGCGCATCTTAACGCTTTCAAAATATTGGGACATCTTTAATTTCAGCTTTAATAATAATTATTATTTCGCCTTTAATCAGATATTGTGGGCCGTAACGGAAAAAAAACATCCTCCATTTTTAGGTGCGTTCGTAATTATGTAAATACGTAGCACCTATTGTTGTCGTTCAGTCCGTCCGTCTGTCCGTCTGTCTGTCCGCATATAACAACGCAAAAACTACCCAACTGAATCGTTTGAAATTTAAAATACATAATTATTACATAATTTTGTCGAGTCATTTCAAATTTTATGAAAATCGGATGCATATATCAATTACAGGGACAATTAAAAGGATTCCGTTACATTACGGTCAATGGGGAAAAAAGTTTCAAATGCATTTCAATCTTTGGAAATTTTAAATACATAATTATTATACAATTTTGTCGAGTTATTTAAAATTGTATCAAAATCGGATGCATAGATCAATTACAGGGACAATCAAAAGTATTCCGTTACATTACGGTTAATGGGGGAAAATGTTTCAAATGCATTTTAATGGTGTTACACTCATTCGAACGTAATAAAATTGATATGCATCTATAAAGTACATATTATAATATGCATTTTGCATAATCTGCGGTGCAAAGAATATTTGTTATTGATTTACAAGGCCACACAAAAGTATGCCATTGCATAACAGTATCGGAAGAACATTGTTTGTTGCGCATTTTAATTGTAATTATTTACAATTTTATGAGATTGATACATGAGAGTGATCTTTTTAAAACTTCGTAATCGTACGAACGCACCTCATTTGCTACGCTTCACGTGCAATTTCCAACTTGTTTTCCATTGCTTTTGGAGTGAAGAAAATTTTCGCTACATCTCGGAACGTTACATGGCGTAGCTCGCGAGGTAACCACCGCGCAGCAGCATTTGATTGAAGAATTGACCATTTGTGGTGTGTGATCTTGAATGGAGCTATTATTAGCTGGCTCTTAACATATTTCAGACCCGCGTTTTATGCTTTGAGAAAAAAATAAAATACCGTTAGAAAATATAAATAAATAAACATGTACTGTAATAAACATGTTAAAAAAAAATTAAGGGAAATGTAATTATTTTAAGAAAATAGAAAAATGTCCACTGGAATGGTCAACGGGTCTATGAGGTTGCAAAAGTCAAATATTTAGCGCTTGAACTTCTCTTGTAATTTTTCTTACAAACATAGATTTTTTCATGATTAACAATCCTGGATAGAGATGCTATAGCACTAAATAAATTTCAAAAACATAATATTTTAACATCTTTTATAAACTGGACCCCACAGCAATAATAATCAAGAATAATATTAAGTTCACTTTAGATAGAAAATAATATTTGAAATCTTTTGTGTCTCACTGTAAATGCCATGCAGTTCGTATTATGCCTGAAATAACTAATAATAAGTCTCAAAGATGTATATCAATTTTTTTATACATGAAATTGATTAACATAATTAAAATATGTCGCAAACAATTCTCCATTTACAATTATATTATTTTGTGTGGTCCTGTAAATGAATAATAATTGTTCTTTTCACCGCATTTTTTAAAGAATGCTTATTTTAGTGCACTTCCTAAATGCTTAAAATTTTTAATATGTTTGACAAGGTGCAACATCTTTAAAATGCATCTGAAACGATTTTTCCCTTAGGCCGTAATGTAATGGTAATTTTTGATTGTTCCTGTAAATAAACTAATCATACTAAAAACTTCATTTAAAAAAGGGTTCGCACTAACTTATGGAACTATTAATTTTAATAACCTCCATATTTTTCAGGGGAACCCGAGTCTATTTATGAGAGTTAGAGTGCGGACATACGGATAGAGAAACCGAAATAATAAACTCTTTTCAACTTTGTCGGAAATTGTTAAAAATTAATAATTTATGTTCCTGATAACTTTTTACTGTTTTAAAAAAAATTCAAATACCTAAAAAATATTCCAGTATGAAAATACTATATTTCAGAGAGAAGAATATCTAAATATCCAATCTATCTATGGCAATATCTAAAGAATCACAACCACCTGTACCGTATGTCTATTGTAATGGACATGTAATTCGATTTTCATTTTTATCTAAACTATAAACAGTAATCAAATAAAATTATTTGCAATGCTAAGAGTAACTTATAAACATTATATAAAAAAACCACTGACACTTTAGAAGGAAATTTTCTTAAAAATGAAAGCAAAAAGTATACTCGTTTTTTTGCATATTTAAGCCTGACGCCATTTTCAAACAACTCAAGTTGTAATCTTCTGTTGATTGTTGCCAATTTAAAAAACGCAAAGATGTCAAAAAGATTAGTTATTCAACTCGTCAAAAAACAAGTTTTAACTCTCTGCGGTGACAGGATTAAAAGAAATAAGTTTTAAAGTTGTATGATATTTTATATTAAAAACTCTGCAAATTCTAAGCAAAAAACTTGGAAATTTTTGGGACTGTTTTTTTTTTAAACTTAATTTCTCTACAAATATACATGCTATCCGCATAAAAATAAACATAGTTTATTACAATGAGCAAATTAATCATAATCTATCATTTGTACATTTTTGCTGCATTAGTTTTGACAGTGTTATCCAAAAGATATTCGGTATTTTTCAATTTGTTGGCGGTCCCCTGTAGAGTATCAGGAAAATAATCTTCACGGAAATATATGACATATACTATTATGTTTACTCACTTGCAGTTTTCGGGTAATTCCTTAAGTATTTTTCTACCCCAGCTAAAAATGAACTCTAGTGAAACTGCAAAGAAAATGCAGTTGCGAAACTGTGGTGATTTGGCACAAATCACTGCAGTTTTTTCGAAGTCAAGAACTACAAAATCACTACAGTAAATGTGTAGTTCATAACTACACATTTTCTGCAGTGAATTTGAAGTTAAATGCCCCTCCCACCCCAAAAAAAATTGGCTCTGCTGGCGCCATCTATTGACCATACTGGTAAGCTTCCTTTTTAACATTTCAAAGGCAGATTTTGACTGTGGAAACAGTTGTACTCGAACTGACGATCCCAGGTACAGGAGAGACACGCTTTGACCACTTGCCCGTTGAGACTTGTGTGGTTAGTGTTGTGCAAGGTATAAAGGGGAGGCATTTCAATTAAAGGTTATTTGTTGCAAAAGCTGAATGGCAGGCAGAAAAATTGGATGTTTTAAAGTGCTTTTATTTTATTATTTATTTATTTATTGTAATTCGTTTATGTGGGCGTGTATTTTAAAAATAATTTAATATTAAATGAATTAAACAAATACTTTAGCGAATTAGCTAAAGCAAATGAATTGGTTTTTTTTTCTGAATTTAAAAATCAGGAAATATTTAATAAAATAATTTTATTTTTAGGCTAATTGCGAAAATAATAATTTTTTTATTATGAATTATAATGTAATTACATGCGTTGTGTTAATTTTATAAAATATATATTTTTGACATAGAAGTACTTACTTTAATAAATTATGGGTCGGTAATTAATATTTTTTACTTAGAATTAAAATTCATTTTATGTCGTTTAATGATACGGTAAAACATATTTTTTATTATTGTGTTAGAATAATAATTTGTTATTTATAAACATTTTTTAATTTAAAAATTATATATTATTATTATTATTATTATTATTATTATTATTATTATTTTGTAGTGAGTTTTTTTAAATAGGGAATATTTCTGAATCTTTCTTGCAAATTAAAAAAAATAATAATAAACGAATTTTAGAGGATTTTCTGACAATATAATTTTTTTAGGAATTATAATGTAATTAAATGTGTTAATTTAAGAAATATATATTTGTAAAAAGGAAAAATTAATTTTATAAAATAAGAATATAATATTGTGTTAGAATAATAATTTGTTATTTATAAACATTTTTTAATTTAAAAATTAAATAAAAATAATATGTATATATATATATTTTTTTTTGGTAGTGAGTTTTTTTAAATAGGGAATATTTCTGAATCTTTCTTGCAAATAAAAAAAAAATAAACGAATTTTAGAGGATTTTCTGACAATATAATTTTTTTAGGAATTATAATGTAATTAAATGTGTTAATTTAAAAATATATATATTTGTAAAAAGGAAAAATTAATTTCATAAAATAAGAATATAATATTGTGTTAGAATAATAATTTGTTATTTATAAACATTTTTTACTTTAAAAATTAAATAAAAATAATATGTATATATATATATATATATATATTTTTTTTTTTTTGGTAGTGAGTTTTTTAAAATATTTTTTATAATATTGTGTTAGAATAATAATTTGTTATTTATAAACATTTTTTAATTTAAAAATGAAATAAAAATAATATATATATATATATATATATATTGTAGTGAGTTTTTTAAATCGGGAATATTTCTGAATCTTTCTTGCAAATTAAAAAAATAATAATAAACGAATTTTAGAGGTTTTTCTGATAATATAATTTTTTTAGGAATTATAATGTAATTAAATGTGTTAATTCAAGAAATATATATCTGTAAAAAGGAAAAATTAATTTTATAAAATAAGAAGGTCATAATTAATAACTTTGAATTAGAATAAGGACTCATTTTATGTCATTTATATTTTTTAATGTAGCATATGTTTTTAATGATTATATAGATATATTTGATTGTTAACTTATCTACATTTTTACATAAAAATAAAATAGGAACATTAATTTAATTTTCTTCTTTTTTTTTTTTTTTTTTTTTTTTGGTAAATAATTTTTTACAAAAGGAAATTTCTGATTTTTTTTTTAATTTTAATATAAAAAATGACTAGATTTTTCAATATATTTATGACTTGTAAAATAATTTTAAACACTTTTAATAATTTAATATTTGCATGAAATAAGAAACTTTGATGTGCTTTTAAAATGAATACATAATTAGAAAATACACTTCAATTAACTGATGAAGTATTTTTTTTTTCTTTCTACGATTCATTAAGTTTAGATCGAATAATAATTTTAAAAAGCGATTTAAAAAATTATTTGATGATTCAAATATTTGTATGTCGATTTCAAAATGAAGTAATAGTAAATTAATTGCAAGTAATTTTCAGTTATGAAGATGGAGATGTATGGGGGCAGGAAGCAGAGGAGCTCGTTGGATTTTAAAATTTAATTGAATAAAATTTCCTCTTTTTTTTTTCAAAAACCTAATGTAAATTTTTCCAGTAACTTAGAAAGAAAGAAAAAGAAATTTTCAATTAAGGAGGGTGTTGTAGACTCATTGCCCCTCCTTGGATTTTGAAATTTAATTAGCAATTTTTCTTCCAATTTAGAAAAGCATAATAAAATTTATTCTTTTAGTGTGATTTAAATAAAGAAAAGAAGAATTTTCCGTGAGGGGTGGGGGAATAGATGAGCCATTTTCCCTCACTCGATTTTGAAATTTAACAAATTTTTTTCTCCAATTTTTGAAAAAATAATAAAATTCAATTTTTTTTCTTTAGTTTAAAATATAAGAACTAAGAATTTTCTGTTAGGGGGAGGAAGGTAGAGGAAAGTATTCGCCCCTTCCTAAATTAAAAAATATATATATATACAATAACAAAATTTTTCTTTTCTGATATTTTCAAAAGCATAGTAAAATGTATAATTTTCAAGAAATGTACAATAAAAAGTAAGAAGAAAATTCGCATTAAGGGGCTGGTGAGTGAAAGGCCCATTGTCCGTCATAACTTTTGAAACTTAATATATTTTTTCTCTGATTTTGATAAACCTCGCAAAAGTTATTCCTTTAGAGTAACTTAAAATAAAGGAACTAAGAAATTTCCGTTGTATGCAGGGGGCACAGGTAGTCGCTACACCTCACTGGATTTCGAAATGTAATTTAGTGAAATTATTTTTTTTTCTCTTAGCTTAAAATAATAAAGGAATTAAGAATTTTAAGTTAGGGGGAAGGAAGCATAGATAGGGACGCCCATGTATGAATTCAAAAAAAAAAATGGATTTTAATGTATTAAAATTTGTAATTTCCAAGTAACCAAACAAAGTAGGAATTAATAAATTTTTTACTACGGAAGTGGTTCGATGGGATAAGAAATCCTTAGTTCGATTTTGAAGCATATTTGAAACTATTTTTCTCCGATTAAATTCTGTGAATTTATCGGACAATAACTACAGTTATACGAGAGATGCATCGGAAATGTACTGCTAAATTAACGGTTGGATAATAACTTCAAATTCACTGCAGTGATTCTACAGTTATAGAGTCTTATATATTTTTTAATTTTTGATTATAAAATGACTTTATAAAAACTACAGTGTTTTCAAAGTTAATAGCGCAGAGAATGTTTAAAATAAATTACTGCAAAATCACCTTTAATTAACTACAAAATAACTGAAGTGATTTTATAGTTGATATTGCACTACAGAAAGACCAGAGAAATTTTAGAAAAACCTCAAAAACACTTCACTTCTACAAAAAAACTGCAGTTCATTTTTAGCTGGGACATATTTAACAAAGTATTTAAATTCGCAAGTGGCTGGTCACTTTTGGCCATATAGTGTAGACGCATATGAATATATATATGAATTATATTAGTTATATATAAATATAACTTCAAATTAATTACCTTCCATCATTTTTTTTTCAGATTTTTTTTACATATTCGTAAAGGAAGGGGGCGTAAATTTGCTGCCGTGTCGTTGCTGAAATTTAGTTTAGTTTAGTCGTTGCAAATTCTTAATTTGTGAGCAAATTTAATAGAACTTTCGTTAAAAGATGGCGAATATCTTCAATGGAATGCGCGTTTTTAAAATTCAGTAATAAATAAGCTATCACATCTACTGAATTCATTTTCGAGATAGAGTCGAGAAGTTGAGAAATAATCTGATAAGCTTCTTTGCTTTCGTTCCTGATATCAATGATTGATGATATAGCACTGTATGAAACCGTTCGGCTCAAAATATTCTTTAGATTTCTAAATTGCAATAGAATAAAAATTGAAATCAAAATAACTTTTATGTTTCTTATAGTTAATTTCAGACATTAAACCAGTTGAGAGTGAGCAGCGCCATTTATCAATACTAGTTTTTATTTTAGTGATATGATCACACCTTGATCAGTAAAAAGCAAATTAAAAGATTATACAAGCTTAGATCCACATTATAATCAGTATTGTGCAATCTTAGAGTAACTGTCTTGATTTTTTGCTCGACGTTAATCTTCTCGCTGATGAGATTCATTGTTTAAATGCTTTCGGCGTCTCTCTTCTCATTGATGACTCAGTCAAACACATAAATTCAACAAAATTCAAAAACAATTTTTCCATCTCATAAGTTACAGATGGTTGTACTAAAAAATCATCCTTTGCACTTAAAGCTTGTGAAACTCTCACAGAACAAAGTCTGTCATCCCACATATCACACAGTACGATAGCATCATTCAAAAGTGCATATCGCTCGTTAAACCTCCGCAATATGTCTATCTAACTGGAGATTGGGCTTGTAGCGATCTCACCCCACTTGATCAGTATAAAAATAGCTACTAGCATAGATTAACTGATTTGGCCTTTTACGTTAGATTAAAATCCTCGCCTGCTGATCATGAAATCCATGGTTCAAATCCAGCCGATGCCTATCAAATTTCCCATTCTGAAATGAACACATAGCAAAAAAAAAGTATTGTTTTAATACATTATACTCCTCCAATAAAAAATTAATCTTCGGCCTCAGTTATAGTTTATTGATTTCAAAATTTATTCAGACCATTTTAGAACGGATTGCATTTCCGGCATTGTTTCTTTTAAATACATTTATATTCTAAGTATCTCTTCTTTTTACATTAAAAATATGGAAGAATTCATATTCTTCATTAATTAGTTTTAATTCTCTATATCCTCTGTACATATTTTAATATACACCGAAAATGAAAGCGGAATGCATTTAAAGAATTGCTATGCAATATTTCCGAAACATTTCACAGCCAAAAAACTTCAGCAAAAATAGTTTCAGTATTTTACGTTACGCTGCAAAGACTTTAATGTTTCAATAATTTTTATAAACAAATATGAAACAATTTGAATGGCTTGTTGTTCAATTATCCAAGAAATAATTTCTAACTTTAAAATGTAATTGCAAATTAAAATACTGTTTCTCAGGAGAAATATAAGAATATCACGTCGATGTTCAGTAAAGTGAAAAATGGTTTTTTAAAATGAATAAATACTAGAAGTAAATTTCATAATAGTACTATTAATATAACTATTTAGAAGATAAATATGTATAATATGTCAAATTATCAAATAGTATATCAAATAATATGTTTGATTTTCAAATTTTACATGCTTACTGTAATTAAGAAATAAAAAAAATGCCTATTATGTACTATATATATATATAAATTTTAAATTAATCCTAATACATTTGATTAGCTATCATAAGACGCTGATTTAAATCAAACGCAAAATTTATGTTGTGAATTATCGAGTATCATTATTGATAAACAGACAGTGTATTTTTTTAACAGTATTAATTAACTGCAAACAGTAATTGAGTAGAGAAAAATCATTATTGTGTACGCATTTTTTTAAAGATAAATATTCTTAATACAATTGACAGGAAATTATAAGATTCTCATTTAAATCATATAAATAATTTATGTTGAAAATTACAGAGTGTTATTATTGATGAATAGGCAATGTATATTTTAAAGGATTATAGTATTATACAGTACCAGTGTTCTCGCTGTCGCTCGTCAACGAGCCAAATTGCGACTAAATTCTTCATTTGGCGAGTAAACAAGCGATTAGATTCGCCAAATTGCTAGTGCTCCATTTTTGCTTTTTTTCTTACTTTTCTTCTTCGTTGTCATACATATGCATATATATATACATATTTAATATATACATTTTTTTTTAGGTTCATAGTGGATAGTTGAAATTAGAATAACAATCGCTCTCACAATTGTAAAAACTTCGGTTATTTTAGATCATATTGAAAATAAGGTGGTATATTAAAGAATTAAAGAATTTTTGTGTGTGTGTGTGCTACATTACGAATCTATTTTGCTAATACTTTTTTCATTTGGCGAATGTTTTTTATTTTTAATTAGCCAAATTACTAACGTTGGTCAATTGTCAGCGAGAACACTGTACAGTACCTATGGATTACAGTAAATATTTATTTATTCGAAAATGAATCCTAGAACGTTTAACTCGCTATAATAAGACACATATTTAAATCATACATATAACATATTTTCTGAATTAGAGAGTGTCATTATCGATAAACAGGCAATATAGTTTTTAAACAATATTAATTGATATTCTACTATAATGTAATAAATAAAAAATTCTTACAATAACTAAAACTAGGCAAAATTAAATTTAAAATTATTGTGCTAGAACATCAGTTATAAAGAGGTAAAGTGATTACACACATGAGATATACAAAAATTATTAAACTTTCAGCTTTTAATTATGAGTTTACAATATTTCTCCACAGAATGAGTCAAGACATTCAGTTCTGAAACTGTTACAATGTGATTTAAAGATTCAGTCATTATTCTAATAATTGATTTATTGTTATAGCCAAAAAGCATTGCTGTAGCAATTTATTTCAGTAACATTGCAATAGCATTTTATTTCTAGAGAAATAAAGCATCCTATAGGATGCTTCTACTCAACACTGTCAAACAATCTGTTAAATTTACAGAAAAACTGCTGGCAGGAAAGTTGCCAGCAGCTTTTGCCGTATAAATTGCAGTAAAATTAGATGTAATAAAAAAATTAACGTATAATTTTACTGCAGTTTTATGGGTAAAAACTGCTGGCAACTTTGCTGCCAGTAGTTTTTTCCTTAAATTTAACGAATATTTTTTTACAGTGAAGGAATTTCTTTATTCTGTTTCATAGATTTTTAACTGTGTTATGTTCGAGGCTATTTCTGTATTCAAACAATTAAGTGCATTTCATTTGGTTGAAAATGACCGGTCGTTTGTGGTTGTAAAATTTCAAATGATAAATTTCTAAAGAAATGCAGGAAATATTATCCTGAAGAGCCAAATGTGTAAATAGAATGTACATATTGTATATTTCCGCGAGGATTCTTTTTCCGAAACCCCATAGGGGACCTTCAGAAAAAGAGAAAGTTTTTTGGATAACACTGTAAAAGCTAATGTAGCAAACCCATTCGAATTGTACATTCGGATAAAGTGACTTATTACTATAAAATGTAATTACTTTTATGAGATTAGCATATATATGCGTAAAGAAATTATGGTTTTTATGAAAACACTCTCAAATTATGGAAGTTTTTTTTACATATAATTTACCGAGTTCTTAATATAAAAAAAATTTCTTTTAAGAAAAATGTTAAAAGACATTGTGCAAAGTACACTCTAATCAGAATTAATTTTTTTTAAAAATTGTATGAAAAATGAGCAGATTTACTAAAAAGCCCTCCCGGCATTACTTATTTATTTATTTTAAATTCAGTTATATAAATCAAATATACGAAGCTCAAAATAGTGGAACACGATTATGTAAGATTGAATATTAGTTTTTGTCAATGCTGAATATTAATAGGAATTTTTAGAAATTAGTCATCTTTTATTCAACCTGGTTTTATTTTAAGCGATTTATAGGGTCGCCAAATTCCACGATATCCATTTTAAAGCATCCTGATGGATAAGAAAAGCCCAATGAGCTTGATCAAAATCTTATTTCATGTGAAAATGCACACTCACATCGAAATCTATTAGTATATACGAGTGCTGTCGCGGGCAAATTGACTTTAAAAAAAATGTCACCGACATTAGAAATTCAAACTGCTATACCCAAGCATTTTTCAAGGTAAAGACAAAGCAAAAAATACTCCGGAATTCATTATTAAGATAAATAGGTTAGAAAGAACCTTTTATCAATTTCTAATTTTTTGTTTAGACATCATTATACATTTAAAAGATTTTTGACAAATTTAAATGGCCGCCATATTGAAACAAGATGGCGGATAAAGTTGGCTCGTGAACTCGGTCAAGACATTGGTATGTATCATGAACACACAGAGTTATATTGAAATCAGTCTATAAATATGCGTATTAACGCGTGACAAATTTCAGACCGTTTCAAAATGTCAATCTCACTGAAAATTGAAAGTACTAAAACTCAGCCATTTTTTAAGATGGCTGAACCTGGAACTTTTTTTTTGACAAATTTAAATGGCCGCCATTTTGAAACAAGATGGCGGATAAAGTTGGCTCGTGAACTCGGTCAAGACATTGGTATGTATCATGAACACACAGAGTTATATTGAAATCAGTCTATAAATATGCGTATTAACGCGTGACAAATTTCAGACCGTTTCAAAATGTCAATCTCACTGGAAATTGAAAAAGCTAAAACTCATCCTTTTTCAAGATATAGATGAAACAAAAAATGCTCGGGAATCTTTGTATCAAGGTCAAAACACAAAAGAAAAATCTTTTTCCATTTCTTACTTTTTTGCACCTAATTTTAAAATTTAAATTAAAAAAAAATAATATTCCGCGATTTCGAAACAAGACGGCGGTTGGAACTGGCCACCATACTCGGTCCAGGCATCAGTACGTCCTACCTACGCACCAAGTTTCATCCAAATCAGTGTATAAATACGCGTGTTATCACGTGACGAAAACCAGAATATTTAAAAATGTGAGCAACACTAGAAATTAAAAGTAGTATAACTCAGACATTTTTTTAAAATACAAACGAAACAAAAAGTGTTTGGAATCTTCGTATCAAGGCAAATGCATAAAAGAAAAATCTTTTTCAATTTCTCATTTTTTTGTACCTAATTTCAAATTTCAATTTTTTTTAAATTTAAATGGCCGCAATTTTTAAACAAGATGGCGGATGAAACTTTTTAACGAACCCGGTCCAGGACTTATTAACACACCAAATTACATCCAAATCGATTTATAAATACGAGTGTTATCACGTGACAAAATCAGATCGTTTCAAAATGTCAGTCATAAGAAAAATTCAAAGTTCTATAACTCAATAATTTTTTAAGATATATACAAAGTAAAAAGTGTTCTAGAATCGGTGTTTTAGCATCTAACACATAAAAAAAAATATTTTTCAACTTTTAATTTTTTCGCATTAATTTTTAAATTTTAAATTTTTAAATTTTTTTTAAAGGTTGCCATTTTGAAACAAGATGGCGGATGATGTTGGGCAACGAACTCGGTCGAGATATTTGTATGTACTATGTCCATACTAAGTTTCATTCAAATCGGTTCATAAATACGTTAGTTAAGCATGACTAAAATCATATCGTTTCAAAATGTCAGCCATAAGAAAAATTCAAAGTGCTATAGCTCAATCATTTTTAAAGATATAGACAAAGTAAAAAGTGTTCTAGAATCGTTGTTCTAATTTCTAACACATAAAATAAAAATATGTTTCAACTTTTATTTTTTTTCGCAGTTAATTTTAAATTTTAAATAAAAAAAATTAAATGTCTGCTATTTTGAAACAAGATGGCGGATGATGGCCAACGAACTCGGTCGGGATATTTGTATCTATTATGTACATACCAAGTTTCATCCAAATCGGTTCATAAATACGTTAGTTATCGCATGACAAATATCAGATATATATATATATATATATATATAAATGTAAACATTTGAACGGAGGGTGGTTTTGGTGTCTGGGGGTCATGATCGGTGAAAATATACCAAAATTTTCTGGAAGTGCTTTCCTCCGGACGATTGCAATAGGTAGCTTTTTACTTTTTTAATGAAAGCTACCTAAATAAGTCCTTCCGGTAATGCCGGGAGAAAGAGGTAGCTTTCATTTACTTATTTATTTATTTTAAATATAGTTATATAAATCAAATATACGAAACTCAAAATAGTGGAACACGATTATGTAAGATTGAATGCTAGTTTTTGTCAATACTGAATATTAATAGGAGTTTTTAGAAATTAGTCATCTTTTATTCAACCTTGTTTTATTTTAAGCGATTTATAGGGTCGCCAAATTTCACGATATCCATTTTAAAGCAGCATGATGGATAAAAAAAACCAATGAGCTTGATTAAAATCTTAATTCATGTGACATTCACACTCACATCGAAATCTATTAATATATACGAGTGCTGTCGCGGGCAAATTGACTTTAATAAAAAAATGTCACCCACATTAGAAATTCAAACAGCTATACACAAGCGTTTTTCAAGGTAAAGACAAATCAAAAAATACTCCGGAATTAATTATTAAGATAAATAGTTTAGAAATAACCTCTTTTCAATTTTCAATTTTTTCTTTATACATCATTATACATTTTAAAGATTTTTCATAGATTTAATGGCCGCCATTTTCAAACAAGATGGCGGATAAAGTTGGCCCATGAACTCGGTCAAGACATTGGTATGTACCATGAACACACGGAGTTACGCGTATTAATGCAAGACAAATTTCAGACCGTTTCAAAATGTCAATCTCACTGAAAATTGAAAGTACTAAAACTCAGCCATTTTTTAAGATGGCTGAACCTGGAACTTTTTTTTTGACAAATTTAAATGGCCGCCATTTTGAAACAAGATGGCGGATAAAGTTGGCTCGTGAACTCGGTCAAGACATTGGTATGTATCATGAACACACAGAGTTATATTGAAATCAGTCTATAAATATGCGTATTAACGCGTGACAAATTTCAGACCGTTTCAAAATGTCAATCTCACTGGAATTTGAAAATGGTAAAGCTCAGCCTTTTTCAAGATATAGATGAAACAAAAAAAGCTCTGGAATCTTTGTATCAAGGTCAAAACACAAAAGAAGAATCTTTTTCCATTTCTTACTTTTTTGCACCTAGTTTTAAAATTTAAATTAAAAAAATAATATTTTGCCATTTCGAAACAAGACGGCGGTTGGAACTGGCCACCATATTCGGTCCAGGCATCAGCATGTCCTATCTACGCACCAAGTTTCATCCAAACCAGTGTATAAATACGCGTGTTATCACGTGACGAAAACCAGAATATTTCAAAATGTGAGCAACACTAGAAATTAAAAGTAGTATAACTCAGACATTTTTTTAAGATACAAACGAAACAAAAAGTGTTTGGAATCTTTGTATCAAGGCAAATGCATAAAAGAAAAATCTTTTTCAATTTCTCACTTTTTTGTACCTAATTTCAAATTTTAATTTTTTTAAAATTTAAATGGCCGCAATTTTGAAACAAAATGGCGGATGAAACTGGTTAACGAACTCGGTCCAGGCCTTATTAAGTGCTATGTACACACCAAATTACATCCCAATCGATTTATAAATACGAGTGTTATCACGTGACAAAATCAGATCGTTTCAAAATGTCAGTCATAAGAAAAATTCAAAGTGCTATAACTCAATCATTTTTTAAGATATAGACAAAGTAAAAAGTGTTCTAGAATCGGTGTTTTAGCATCTAACACATAAAATAAAAATATTTTTCAACTTTTAATTTTTTATCATTAATTTTTAAATTTTAAATTTTAACTTTTTTTAATGGTTGCCCAAACAAGATGGCGGATGATGCTGGGCAACGAACTTGGTCGAGATATTTGTATGTACTACATACTAAGTTTCATTCAAATCGGTTCATAAACACGTAAGTTATAGCATGACAAAAATCAGATTGTTTCAAAATGTCAGCCATAAGAAAAATTCAAAGTGCTATAACTCCATCATTTTTTAAGATATAGACAAAGTAAAAAGTGTTCTGAATATGATGTTTTAAGATCTAACACATTAAATAAAAATACTTTTCAACTTTTAATTTTTTCGCATTTAATTTCAAATTTTAAATAAAAAAAATTAAATGGCCGCCATTTTGACACAAGATGGCGGATAATGCTGGCTAACGAACTCGGTCGAGATATTTGTATGTACTATGTACATACCAAGTTTCATTCAAATCGATTCATAAATACGTTAGTTATCGCAAGACAATTATCAGATATATAAATATATATATGGTTATATATATATATATATATATATATATATATATATATATATATATATATATATATATATATATATATATATATATATGTAAACATTTGAACGCAGGGTGGTTTTGGGGTCTGGGGGTCATGATCGGTGAAATTATACCAAAATTTTCTGGAAGTGCTTTCCTCCAGACGGCTTCAATAGGTAGCTTTTTACTTTTTGTAATGAAAGCTACCTAATAATCTTTTACTACGCATACGCGAATGCAATCAAAACATAATACACATATTGTGTTAGCTAAATGTACAGCGGATTTTTTGCAAATTACTCAAAAACATAACTTAAAAATTAAAAAAAAGTTATCGTCTATAGAATAAGCTTAAATTCCGTTGATACATAAAATGATGCATAAATCTTTATGCATCATTTTAGGTTTTTGCATATATGGAGCCACTCATCTAAGTGGCTCCATATATGCATTCATTGGTTTCAATATAGTATACACACTATTACACGTACTATTAGGTAGCTTTCATTACAAAAAGTAAAAAGCTACCGATTGGATGCTACCGTCCGGAGGAAAGCACTTTCCGAAAATTTTGGTGTACATTCACCAATCATGATTTCCAAGCCTTAAAACCACACTCCGTTCAAATGTTGATATATACTATATATATATATATATAACCATATATATGTGACGATTTAAGGAGAAACTCGAATTATTTCCACTGGTTAAACAAAACACACAGTCATGGCAAGAGAGGGAAAAAACAAAATAAATAAGTAAATGTAGAAGATCCAATAATTACTCATTTGTAGCTGTAAGTTTATTTATTCAACTGTAGTCATTATAGAGGGAAAAGCTCCTTTTTGCAAACATTCTCTAACCGAAATATCCAAAAAAAGTATTCCATCATTTACTTAAACCAGCCGTACTCAGCCAAGAAAGAACCAAGAAGCTTTTTTCTCAACTCGAAGCTTCCACCTTTTAAACTAAAAAGAAAGTTTTGGAACATTCTGTAACCTCAAACCATCATTCTTTTATGTAAACAGAATTCTTGTCCAGCTACGAGATTATTCTCCACAGACGATAAATTTATTTTAAAAAAAATATTATTTAACCAATTTATAATAGACTCGGAATTTCTTAGGCAGACGATTGTTATAAATGATTAATTTTAAGAGAAAAATAAAAGAAATGAATTTATTAATATGCACACATCAAAGGTTGACGGAAGGAAAAATAAATAAACAGATAAAATAAAATAATGATATTTTTTGAAAGGTATGGTTTTGGAATAAATTTAATAAGACTTTCTTAAAAAGGGTTGATAAAAACATAGAAGAAATCAGTTTTATTTGGAATATTAAGAAATAAAGTTTTAATTAAGAATATTTTTAATTTAGAGCCATCTTTTTAAATTTACGCATACTGGAATAATGTTTTTTAGGGCAAATTAAGAATTTGTATCGTCTGCATAAAGACTAACGGATTAGATTTAGAAACAAGATTTTAATTTAATAATTTGAAGTAAGTACGGAACATTATTATAAGAAAATTAAGATAGTATAACGGTTAGTTTTGGCGAAAAATTTTTAAATTTGTAATATTATCCCCCCTCCCCGAAAATTTGTATGAAATTGATAGTTAAATAAAACTACAAGTTCAGACAACAGAAATATAATAATTTAGAAAAGTTGAATTTTGGAATAAAACTGTCAAACTCCGGAAGCCAAGAGATGGAAGAAAAGAAAATTAACGCAATATAAAAAATATTAGCGATTAAAATAAAATAATAAGAGAAAATAAATCTGAATTAAATTTAGGTAGGAGAATTTCCCTGAAAGAAATACAATAATGTTACAATATCACTTACTATTTGTAAGTGCATAGGAGATAATACATACAATAACAGTAAATAAGTCATAAATATTAATAAGCAAGAGATAAAAAAATGTAATAAAAACAATAAAAATTAGTTCTCATGGAAAGTTAAATAATTACAATAACTTAATGCATAGTTTATTTTAAATAAAGTCCTTTAAATGAAGAAAGTCTTTCAATTCTATATATAAAAAGAGTCATTTCCAATGTTCTCTGAATACAGTCTCTTTAATTAAAAATCTTCAAACCTAGTTTAATCTTTGGTTTTAATGTTAAGTTGGATCCAACATCTTTTAACAATCAATCAAATTTTTCTTTCAATAATATATCAATTTTTTTATAATAAATAGCATCACTCTCAATATCAATAATAAATAATATAGAAAAATTTAAATAATATTAACAACAACAATAATAAGTACTATAATAAGACTCCATATCCTAATATTTTTCAATAAGAGTATAATTAATACTAAACTTCATTATAGAAATCATAATAATAATAATAATAATAGTAATACAAGAGTATAATCAAAAGAAAATATCACTATTTGTTTATTATTGATAGGGAAAATATTGGTTGAGGATAAAAATAATTACATAGCAACTAAATAATTTTCTTATCTTCTAATAGCATAAGAAAGTATTTTTTGTTAGCCGAAAGTATAAATAAAAAAAAATCATAATAATTCCAAAATCCAAATAAAATTAAATCTAACTATTTAGAAAATGGACTCTCAAGCAGTATTTTCTTACAATAATTCCTCTCTGATACTCTTTTACAAAATTGTCAAATTTGGTTATAAGTTTTCAAATGCCAAATGTAGAATAATGTTTTATCTATACATGGTTTATAAACTTTAATAATAAAATACAAATAGGAATAAAAGGTGTCATTCTTAATTGAGAAATGGAAATAAAAATAGTGTGCTTTTTTGAAAAACTCTTAATATCTGTAGTTTTCACAATCACTGAAAATCACATATTAAGTTATAGGTTTGAGTAGTGTCATCAAATTTTATAACTGTTATCACATAATATCTGCTGAATAAATAGAGTAATACTAATGTCAAATAAATGAGTAAAGACAGTTAGACTTATATACACTTAAAATTAATTTATCAACATCAATTTGAAAGCTTTTACAATCAAAGTGTACACCTTATGCCTGCATAAGGAGCCCAATTTAACCCCAAAAACTCCCAAAAACAAGTAATATTCTTGTTAGCCACCAAGAACCTACCGAACCTACCTGCTAATGTTGAAAATTATGGTGATAAAATATTTAAAGAATAAGAATTAAAATTTAATCTACTGTCTTGACTTCAGTTTTATCTAGTTGATTGTGATTGTATCTGAGGATTTGTTTATTTTTTGGGTTGCTCATGAAACAGTTTAAAATCTTCTGGTGAAAAATAGGGTCTTAATTTAGAAACATGCACAATAACGGAATCCTGTCCTGTCTCATAATTAAGTTTATCTATTTCATAAGTTACATCAGAAAGTTTATTTATAATTTTGTATGGTCCAGAGAAAGTAGGTTCTAATTTTCGAGTGTTAGGGTATTTAAATTCTTCATAAATTACAGAGTCTTGTATTTTTAATGGGCATTCGACAAAATTTCGATCATAGAGTCTTTTACTTTTAAGGTGAAATTCATGAGTTCGCGCTTTCGCAATTTTGAGGGCTTTGTCGACTGGTGGGTAATAGTTCTATTTTAAAGGAGATTCTTAAGGCAATTGACCATAAAATAAATAGGCAGGTGGGAATTTGGTGATAGAATGGGGCGTATTGTTGTATTCTTCGATGACTTGGTTTAATAATCTAGTCCAAGGTATTTTAGAAGAAGTGGAATTAACTTTACATTTAAGCCTGGTAACTATAGTCTGATTAACGCGCTCTACTTTTCCATTGGTCTGTGGATGATGTGCGGATGTAAAACGCTGTTGAATATGATGATTTCTAAGGAATTTCTTAAATCTTGGAGATCTGAAAGATTTATGCCTGTCACTAAGTATTTTTTGAGGTGCTTTGATATTGAAAATTTGTTTTAAACAGTTAGTGTATGTTTCAGTGGTAACATTTTTGGAGGGAAAAGCCCAAACAAACCTAGTTGCATGATCTATTATTATGTGTAAGAATTTTTTTGTTAAGTTGTAATAGTTAAATCCACCAACAGTATCAATAGAAAGACATTCAAAAGGTTGATCTGTGGCTGGCATAGCTTGCAATAAGCCGAATCTTTTCTGTTTTGGTTTTTTATTTTTCTGACAGGTATCGCAATGTTTAACAAATTCTGTAATGTCTATTGTCATATTAGGACAATAATAGTTGGGAGATATTAAATCAAGCATTTTTTGAATATTTTTAAATGTCCAAAATTATCATGAGCAATATGGAGTAATTTTTTTCTTAATGACATTGGTACAACAATTTTTTTGAATCCCTTTTTCTGAACTATAATAATTCCATTCTCTTTTTTATATTTTTTGTCACAAACATTGTCTTTATCTTGCATCTCTATAATTTCTTTCCTATCTAGCAATAAACTAATATGTTGATTAAAATGACAAACAGGATTTCGTGACAACATGTCTGCTTCGACATTTGTTGAACCCTTTTCATATTTTATCTCATAATCAAACATTCTAAGTTTGAGTGACCATCTAAAAAGCCTACCTCTTAAGTTTTTAACACTCTTTAACCATACTAGAGATGCGTGGTCCGTATGAATTCTAAACTTGACACCATGAAAGTAATGATAGAATTTGTCAAGAGTATCTATAATAGCTAAACATTCTAATTCAGTTATGAAATAATTTTGTTCATAACTCTTCAAAATTCTAGAATGATATGCAATAGGATGTAAGAAATTATCTTTATCAGGTTGTTTTAGAACGGCACCTACTGCTATCTGAAAGGCATCTACAAACATATATAAAGGTAATTTAGGATCATAAATTTTGAGGATGGGTTTTGCAATTAAAGAATTTTTTAATTTTTCAAAAGAGTCCTGGCACTCTGAGTTCCATTCCCATATTGTGTCTTTTTTAAGTAATCGATTTAGAGGATATATAATTTCAGCATATTTATTTATGAATTTATGGTAAACATTAATGGAACTTAGAAATCGTTGTAACTCTTTCACATTGGAAGGAGGTTTTAAATTTTTGATGGTTTCAATGTTGGCATTTGCTGGTGTTATAGTTCCAAAAGAGATTTCATAACCAAAGAAATTGATTTTATTTTGGCCTAATTTACATTTAGAAAGTTTAAGTTTAATGTTTTCTTGTTTGCAAATGTCAAAAATTTGAGCTAAATGGTTTAAATGTTCTTCTAAAGAGGAAGAGAAAATTATAATATCATCAAAATAGTGGCACGCAAAGTCGATTTTATATTTATTAAGGATCCTTCGAATTGTTCTATTGAATATGGGAGGGCCAGTTTTTATGCCAAAAGGGAGCACGAGCCACTCAAAAAGTCCAAAATTGGTTGCAAATGCTAATTTTTCTGTATCGGATGGATGTATTGGTATGTGCCAGTAGCCAGAAGCTAAATCCAAAGTTGAAAAATACTGAGCACTACTCAATTTATCTAAAATTCCATCGATACGGGGCAAGGGTTCTGCATGGTTTTTAATTATTGCGTTTAATTTTCTATAGTCTATACATAATCGCGTTTTTTTACCTTCCTCTCTTTTCATAACTAGTGTAACAGGGGCAGAATAGAAGCTATTAATTTCCTTTATCAGTCCGGCTGCTAACATTGAATATGGTTTTTTATTTCTATTTCTTCTAGGGGAGATGTTCGGTAGGGCCTCAAAGATACAGGTAGGTCACATTTTAGTATAACGCGTTGTGGTTCAATATTTATCCTACCCACATCATATTTATGCTTTGCAAAAATATCAATATAAATATGAACCAATTCCCTTAAATTTACATCTTGAATTAAATTTATTTCCCCAGTTAAATCTGAATCCGAATTATCGCGAAAATTTTGAAGAGTCATGGAACCTCTATAATCAGGATGCACATTAATTTCGTGATCATATTCAACACAGTCTTCATTTTTCATAATATTTCCACAAGCAGATTGTAACTCTATATCATGATTACTTACATTCAGTGTTTCATTATCATAATTATCTACTGCTACAGTATTACCAGTATTTAATTTCACATTTTTTTTTTATATTCTGAGGTTACAAATGCATTAGATTGATCCCTGTTTTGTTGTACTTGGTCCATATTTACTGTATTGAAATGAAGGGATCTCTCATTATGTATGGATATACTGTTAGTTATAATTTTCCTTCCCTGCCTTACAATAAAATTTTTACATTCTATGGTTAATTTAAATTTAGAACATTCTTTTAACCCCAAAATAGCATAATCCAAATTTGTATTGCATACTAAAAAGTTAACATATTTTTTAATTTTACCCACTTTTAGAAGAACACTACATTTTTTATTTATATGTAAAAATCCTTTTGCTTGACCAATGGTAACTGAGGGTATAGTCTCAATTTTAGCATTAAGTTTTTTAACAAATTTAAGTGGCAATATTTCAATAGTTGAACCAGTATCTACAACACATGGCAAATTATAATTATTTGTACATCCATACACAATTAATTGCCAAACATTATGAGAATTATTTTGTGAGATATTTGGCAGAATATAAGAGGATGGTACCTCATTCCTAAAAATACATTCTCTTTCCCAATGAAAAGCATTACTCACCCCCCTATTTGTGCATATCCTACAAGGTCTTGAAGGATATGAATTCTCAATATAATTATTTTGACAAATTCTAGGTCTTTTCAACTGAGATTGCCTTTAGGGAATCCAATTCCTAGGTGTATTATTGGGCCTAACTGGCTAAATCCAGGGCCTAGTTGGTTGAAAAGGTTGAAAATTTTGTCTAGCTAATGGTTGATTTATTACTTGGTTTGAAACTAGTGGGGTGGAAACTTCCACGAATTGTTTGACAACCCGGTACCATTCTGTGGTACTACTAGGAGGATTTATAATAATACTGTTTTTGAATTCTGGTTTTAAACCATCAGTTAAACCTTGTAATAGTATATTTTCACTAAGATGTAATTTCCTACCAATTTCCACTTTTTACGAAAATAAGTTTCTAAATTGTCTAAATTATCTAATTTCAGACTTGAAAAATCAGAAAAACTCGGGAAGTCTAATTCAATGAGTCTTTCTATCAAAATTTTCTTAATTTGTTCATAATCCGTACAATTTAAGCAGTCATTGATATAAATTTTTTGCGCTTCCCCTTTCAAATATTGCGCAATAAAATTAAATTTCCATTCTAGATTTTTCTTCTCCTTTTCACATGTTGTATCAAAATAAGTTAACCACGACAAAATGTTCATTCCAGAACTCGGATCAAACGATACGAATTTAGGATCTTCCATAATTTTTTTATTCTTACTCATTAGAATAAATGAAGCACTTCTAGTTTTTTTATTAAATCCTGATCGTAAAATCATTTGCAATAAATTTCAAAGTTAATAATTTCTATCAATTACATATTTTTTCAAAATTACTGTATCAGATCCATAACATACAGTAAATAATAAATAAATAAATTAGTAAATTAATAAATTAACTTCAAATTACTCTCATCAATAAAATAATAAATAAATACGTAATAAATATTTCATCTATCATAAAAAGAATAAAAATAATAATCAAGACATTTAATATAATAACTTACAGTTTTTTGAAAAATCTTCAATAAAATTCAATCGTCTTTAAATTCCTCATCAAATACTTCTTGCATACTCACCACTTTGGAGTCATTAATTTTCAAAAATTTTCACTATGACCATGAATACTGAATAAAAATTTATGCGCACAGATCAACATCAAGCGTCAGGAAATCCACATCAGACTCGAAGCAAGTACTAATTCTTTCCAAGCATAGCTGTAAAGTTCTTTAGAAAGAGCATTTCTTTTACTTTAATTAAGTAAGAAATTACGGCGATTTAGGCACAAGAACATTCACGAGAAGTCGATTATCGGCGATTCACAAAGCTATCATCATTTCGTTCAACAGCCGATTTCATTAGCAAGCCGAAAATACCATATAGAATGTCCTTCAATCGAACTTTGGCGATAGCATGCTTTTCTTCGTTCCATCGCAATTTTCTTTAAATATCCAAAAAAGGCAGCACAAATAAGTAATCCTGTCGACTTTTCGATTAGTTGTGACGATTTAAGGAGAAACTCGAATTATTTCCACTGGTTAAACAAAACACACAGTCATGGCAAGCGAGGGAAAAAACAAAACAAATAAATAAATGTAGAAGATCCAATAATTACTCATTTGTAGCTGTAAGTTTATTTATTCAACTGTAGTCATTATACAGGGAAAAGCTCCTTTTTGTAAACATTCTCTAACCGAAATATCCAAAAAAAATATTCCATCATTTACTTAAACCAGCCGTACTCAGCCAAGAAAGAACCAAGAAGCTTTTTTCTCAACTCGAAGCTTCCACCTTTTAAACTAAAAAGAAAGTTCTGGAACATTCTGTAACCTCAAACCATCATTCTTTTATGTAAACAGAATTCTTGTCCAGCTACGAGATTATTCTCCACAGACGATAAATTTATTTTAAAAAAAATATTATTTAACCAATTTATAATAGACTCGGAATTTATTAGGTAGACGATTGTTATAAATGATTAATTTTAAGAGAAAAATAAAAGAAATGAATTTATTAATATGCACACATCAAAGGTTGACGGAAGGAAAAATAAATAAACAGATAAAATAAAATAATGATATTTTTTGAAAGGTATGGTTTTGGAATAAATTTAATAAGACTTTCTTAAAAAGGGTTGATAAAAACATAGAAGAAATCAGTTTTATTTGGAATATTAAGAAATAAAGTTTTAATTAAGAATATTTTTAATTTAGAGCCATCTTTTTAAATTTACGCATACTGGAATAATGTTTTTCAGGGCAAATTAAGAATTTATATCGTCTGCATAAAGACTAACAGATTAGATTTAGAAACAAGATTTTAATTTAATAATTTGAAGTAAGTACGAAACATTATTAAATGAAAATTAAGATAGTATAACGGTTAGTTTTGGCGAAAATATTTTAAATTTGTAATATATATATATATATGATTTTTGTCATGCTGCAACTATTATATTTATGAATAGATTTGAATGAAATTTGGTATGTAAAGTACAATCCAAATATCTCGACCGAGTTCGTTAGCCAGGATCAACCGCCATCTTGTTTCGAAATGGCGGTCATTTAAAATAAAAAAAGATTTAAAATTAAATGCGAAAAAAATAAAAGTTGAAACATATTTTTATTTTATGTGTTAGAAATTAAAACAACGATTCTAGAACACTTTTTATTTTGTCTATATCTTAAAAAATAATTGAGTTATAGCACTTTGAATTTTACTTAGGGCTGACATTTTAAAACTATCTGATATTTGTCATGCAATAACTAACGAATTTATGAACCTATTTGAGTGAAACTTAGTATGTGAATAATCCATACAAATATCTCGACCGAGTTCGTTAGCCAGCATCATCCGCCATCTTGTTTCAAAATGGCAACCATTTAAAAAATTAAAAAAAAAAAATAAAATTTAAAAATAAATGTGAAAAAATTCAAAGTTGAAAAATATTTTTATTTTTTGTGTTAGATCCTAAAACACCAATTCTAGAATACTTTTTACTTTGTCTATATCTTAAAAAATGTTTAAGTTATAGCACTTTAAAATTTTCTTATGGCTGACATTTTGAAACGATCTGATTTTTGTCACCTGATGATACTGGTATTTATAAATCGACTTGGATGTAATTTGGGGCGTACATAGTACATAATACAGCCTGGACCGAGTTCGTTAACCAGTTCCATCCGCCACCTTGTTTAAAAATGGTTGCCATCTTAATTTTTAAAAAAGAATTAAAATTTGAAATTAGGTACAAAAAAGTGTGAAATTGAAAAAGATTTTTCTTTTATGCAGTTGACCTTGATACAAAGATTCCAAAGTACTTTTTGTTTCGTCTGTATCTTAAAAAATGTCTGAGTTGTAGCATTTTTAATTTCTAGTGTTGCTCACATTTTGAAATGATCTGGTTTTCGTCTCGTGATAACACGCGTATTTATATACCGATTTGGATTGAACTTGGTGCGTAGATAGGGCATACTGATGTCTGGATCGAGTTCGTTGACCAACCGCCGTCTTGTTTCAAAATGGCGGAATATTATGTTTTTAATTTAAATTTTAAAATTAGGTGCAAAAAAGTAAGAAATTGAAACACAAAAGAAAAAGATATTTCTTTTGCGTTTTGACCTTGATACAAAGATTCCAGAGCATTTTTTGTTTCATCTATATCTTAAAAAATGGCTGAGTTTTAGCACTTTCAAATTCCAATCAGGTTCACATTTTGAAACGGTCTGAACTTTGTCATGCGTTAATACGCGTAACTCCGTGTGTTCATGGTACATACCAATGTCTTGACCGAGTTCACGAGCCAACTTTATCCGCCATCTTGTTTCAAAATGGCGACCATTTAAATTTATGAAAAATCTTATAAATGTATAATAATGTATAAAAAAAATTAGAAATTGAAAAAAGGTTCTTTCTAAACTATTTATCTTAATAATGAATTCCGGAGTATTTTTTGATTTGTCTTTATCTTGAAAAACGGGATATAGCAGTTTGAATTTCTAATGTGGGTGACATTTTTTTAATGTCAATTTGCCCGCGGCAGCACTCGTATATATTAATCGATTTCGATGTGAGTGTGCATGTTCACATGAATGAAGATTTTGATCAAGCTCATTGGGGTTTTTTTTATCCATCATGCTGCTTTAAAATGGATATCGTGGAGTTTGGCGACACTATAAATCGCTTAAAATAAAACCAGGTTGAATAAAAGATGACTAATTTCTAAAAATTCCTATTAATATTCAGTATTGACAAAAACTAGTGTTCATTCTTACATAATCGTGTTCCACTATTTTGAGCTTCGTATATTTGATTTATATAACTTAGTTTAACATAAATAAATAAGTATATGAAAGCTACCTCTTCCTCCCGGCATTGCCGGAAGGACTTTTTATGAATCGATTTGAATGTAACTTGGTGTGTACATAGTACATAATGAGTCCTGGACCGAGTACGTTAGCCAGTTCCATCCGCCATCTTGTTTCAAAATGTCGGCCATTTAATTTTTTTTAATTTAAAATTTAAAATTAGCTACAAAAAAGAGTGAAATTGAAAAAGATTTTTTTTATGCATCTGACTTTGATACAAAGATTCCATAGCATTTTTTGTTTCGTCTGTTTCTTTTAAAATGGCTGAGTTATAGCACTTTTAAATTCTAGTGTAGCTCACAAAATTTTAAATGATCACGTCACGTCACGTCACATCATGTTTCGTCACGTGATAACACGCGTATTTACAAACCGATTTGGATGAAGCTTGGTGCGTACGTAGTACATACCGATGTCTAGACCGAGTTCGTTGGCCAGTTTCCTCGCCATCTTGTTTCAAAATGACGGAATATTAAATTTTTTTTAAAAAAATTTAATTTCTCAAATTAGGTGTAAAAAAGTAAGAAATTGGAAAATATTTTTCTTTTTTGTGTTTGACCTTGATACAAAGATTCCAGAGCAATTTTTGTTTCATTTGTATCTTGAAAAATGGTTGAGTTATAGCACTTTCAATTTCCAGCGTGGTTCACATTTTGAAACTGTCTGAAATTTGTCACGAGATTGCACTCGTATATGTTAATCGATTTCAATGTGAGTGTGCATCTGCAAATGAATTAAGATTTCGAACGGAATTCACATACCCTATTTTGTTAGACTCTTAGATTTTCAGAATAATTCCTTTTTTTTCTAGGTATTTCAAAAACATTTAAAATCGCAAATCATTCGTCAACTTTGGCGACTTTTTTATCTGTGGCTTCCGGTAATAACCAGGTAATGCACATTTTTAATATTTTGAGTACTTAACGTTTAAAGTTTTCAAATATATTTTTATAATTACTTTTATAGAATAGATAAGAACTTAATAATTTCACTACATTCAATTAGGATATAAGAACCTCTTTTTTGCGAAAATAGTTATATAAAAATGGTCTTTATGAATTGAGAACCAATTATTTTTTTTTTCAATTTTTAAATGAATATTTATAGTCGCCCTATGACGGGAAGCATTTAAATTTCCTTTTTCAGTACTATGGCAGATGAAAGTACTCTTTTAAAGTTATATTTTCCCAAATTATCTCAATTTTTTTTTCAGAAAATGTGCCTTACCTGGTCATTACCGGAAATCACAGATATAATATGTTTTCTCTTAAGTGGACTTTCTTCAAATTTAATATGCTAAAAGAATAAACCAAGCTGAATTATAAATACACTGAAAAAAATATCTGTGAGGGTACCAAACATTTTCTAGAAAACTGGGATTCCAAGAACTTTTCATGAAACGATAACAGGAAAAATTCATGTAATCGATTTTGAAACTTGAATTTTTGCTGTTACCGTTACAGGAAAAGTTCTTGGAATCCCAGTTTCCAAGAAAAAGTTTAGTACCTTTGCAGATTTTTTTTACAGTGTACGTCATTATTTTAGAAACAAACATATGCAGATAGCTTCAATTGGGATGAAAATATATCATTTAAGTATTTTTAGTGTTAGGTAATCTTATTAATCCGACGAATTTCCCAACACCTTTTGAGGAATTTTATAACACATACAGGATACTTAACAGTTTGTGTAATGCTATTAAGACGGTAAGCTTTTTCGAATCTTCTGTTTCTGTATTTTATAGGAATTCGACAAAATAAAGAGCTTTAACTGTCGTTACACCAAATAACACAGCACATTTTGCATCTATGCAGTTAGAAGAAATTTTAATCCGAGTTCAATATGTTCAATCTTCGCAAAGATATTTTAAACTTGATATTTTCGACATATTACCTTGTATCGTTTTATCTCATACTCATCCAAAGGATTTTCTTCTGTCGCCTGTACACAGTGTCATGCTCTTGTATCGTTCCTTGATGTTTTACATCTTTTTTTGCATTTATATCTTTTAGTTTGGTTTTTCAGTGACGTAACATTATTATACTGATTCAAAAATTAAGATTGCCTCATTTGATTACTTTTTCCTCAATTACACGTTGAATATTTTATATCTGTTACATTTCATAAATGATTATTTTTAATGAGTGCATTTTTATTTAAAAAATTTAAGAGTTCATTCGTGAAAAACACACAACCTTGCTCACTTTGTTCTCACCTGAGCTTCATACTAAGGGATTTATAATGTAGCATTTGTGTAATATAATCTTATTCAGGCTGAATTTATTTTAAATTAAATTGTTCTCTATCTTTAGACATAATCTCATTTGCGAACAATGTTTTTTTAGACTGTTTGCGAACAAAATTTTTAATTAAATATATTTTTATTTAGATATTTTTTTTAAAAATAAATTAAGGCAGATTTTATTCCACTTTTATAATCTGATTAAAATGACTAAATTTTTAAACCGAAGATAAATTCAACACGGTGCAAATATTTAAATTTTTATTTTTGCAGTAAATACTGTTGTGAACCTGCCTAGTAATTTACAAAGTGTAATATTTTATGAAAGCGAAAATTTATTCTTTATCAATTATTTTGCTTTTTCATTTGACTGAAATTTGAATATTTATTGCACAAGAAGGGAATTAAGCTTTAATATATGAGCTTTTTCTCAAGAATCTGATGCATAAAATTTATATGCAATTCTTCTTTTATTTTGAATTTAATATTGATGAGTAATTTCCATATTCATTCAGATGTAATAAAATATGTACACTGTCATAATTTCTAAACAGATTTATAAACAAAACCTTTTCTGAACATATATTTTGAAACAGAAATGTTAAGCCAGAATATATTAATTAAAATTTTGCCTACAGCAAAAAAAAAAAAAAAGTTTAATTAATGCGTAAAATAATATTTACATGTAAAACATTTTTCAGAGAAACTTAATTGTATTCTGTATGTTGTAAACCATCGAACTATATTTTTTTCGACGAATTTTGTAAAACTTTTAAAGCATTATTTGTAAGGAACTCGATGATATTACATAACTGCTACTTTCAAAATCAAACTTATGTACTATAAATATGTATATTTAAAGAGAATATAATCTGAATAGCAAACCTATTCTCTTTGATTTTTCTTATATACATATATGGATGATTCTCAAAATAGGGGACGATTTCAAAAATGAAATCTTAAAAAAATTACTGTTAGCAAAATTTCTGAAAAAAAAAATAGGTGTTGCTAATATAGTATTAGGTATACTTTCCATGTAGTCAGCAGAGCTAAATATTTAAAAATTAACTTAAAAAATAATTAGTATTTTTTGAGCCATGCTAATGACAAAACGAATTGCATGGAATAAATGTATTATGAAATTTTTATTTTTTCCTGTTTAAATAATTTTTTCTATATTTATTAGCCTTCCTTTTCAGCAAATGGTTTCCATTTTTACATATATACATATAAGGAGAATAAAAACATTACCAAAGAGCAAACTTTGTTTACATGAGCAACATTCTGACACTAACAATGTAAGAAGCTGTCTTAGTGATTTTCCTACAGATTTAATGCATATTTTAGGGATAATAAATGTAATACCTAAATTTATACGTAAAACTAAACTTTATAAAGGATACAATATAAGCACTGGTTACATTTATGTACATAGCAGTCCTTAGCATGGACAGAAAAACCATGCTAATGACACTGATATCTGTCCATGCTAATGACAAATTTTAATTTAAATAAGATTATGAGCCATAATATAATCACAATGCAATATTCCTTTCCTGGGCTTTTTAAAACACAAAAGTTCTATGCAAATAAATAAAATAAAAATTTTAACTATAAAATAAACATGAAAATTATTATCCATTCTAATGCCATACAATTGATGTACGCCCCTAATATTCAACTTATATTCTTAAAATACAATACATGCTTCTATTGTCTGGCTGGGATAAAATGGCTACTTGTTGCCATGGAGAAACTTTATATTTTCAAACTATTGTCATATGTGAAAATGAAATTTTGATTAATAACCAGCTGTTTTAGTACGACCTTGTTTTGAAAATCGAATATGGAGGACAAACTTTAATTCTTTTTTTATGTACTATAATTTTACTTTTAAAAAGAAATTTATTGGATAAATCCTCTCCTTGATTAATATAAAGAAAGAATAACATTTGTTTATTTTATAAACATCATATTAACTCTTGAAAAATGCTAGTATACACAAGGCACAGCTGCTGTGGACATCCATGCGAATGACATTTTGAATCTTTATTCTGTTCTTTTAAGGTGTTTTTAACTAAAAAGTGAGTAATTCTTGAGTGCAAATAATGAATAATGTTAAGAAAAACATATCTAAGTATAAAAACATGACAGAAAACCTCTCAATTTTTTTTGTATGCCGAAAGACATAAATTGTCCCCTATTTTGAGAATCACCCATATATATATAAAAGAGGACCGTGTTGTCAGGATTAAACGCAATGGTTTTTTTTATTTTAAACTGAGAAAGGGAGAAGCATTTGCAAAATTGCTTAACATTTATACAGATTTTTCATTTGTCGCTAATGTATGGGTAATTGTGTTGTTACATCAATTTATTTCTGTTAATATAATTTATTTGTTATAATAAATTTCTATGATTAACTTGTTTAACCATGATGAACTTTTAACAAATTGGATTCCTAAAATACTAACTTTAAGTGTATTAAATGCATACATTGTTTATCTACTTTTATTTCTTATTTCATCTTATATTAAGAATTACAGTTTAGGTTATCATAATCAAATTAAATTATTCTGTTTACATTTAATGTATGGTAACTGTAATTTCTGTTAACACATTGCAAATGCGGTTTTAAATATTTATTTATTTTATTATTTTTCTTTTTTTTTTCAATTAGTAATTTTGTTGTGCATTGTTTTTAATGTTATTTCTTCATTTAATTTTGGTTTTATGTGTGTTGGTAGCCCCAAATTCGTGTTATTTTGATTTTTCATTGCTAATACGAAGAAGAAACCACATACTTCATTTGTAGTTGCAAAGTATTTGCGGCTTAATAATTCTGCTTTTTTTTTCTATAACTTCCATTTTTATTCATTTTATTTATTTATATTTTCCCCCCTCGTTCCAATGCGGTAATTTTCTATTAAATTCAATGATTCATGTATTGTAATATAATTAATGATTATATATATATATATATATATACCCGTTGAATTGTCCAGATGGTATTTTTAAAACCACACTTTATGTATAGTTAAAAAAAATAACTTTGTAAAAAATCACTATTAAGAAAAAACTACACAGGGCAAGTTTAGAGCTAGAAAAAAAATTAACAGCTCGTAATCAGCTGAAGCAAACACGAGTCCGTAAGAAAAAAAAAGGGCAAAAATGATCTAAGAGAAATATGAAAAAGATTGACAAGAATTCGACAAAGGAAGCAAGCTGAAAGAAGATCTTGGAGAAGGTAAAAATATTTCTAAAATTCTATGAAGAGAAAATGATGGGGAAAAAAGAAATAAGCAAAATTAAAATGAGATAAAGGAGTAAATCTAAAGATAAAAAAATAAAACTATAAAGAAACATGAGAAGAGAGGCAAATTGCAAAATAAATTTTCATGCTGGAGAGAAGCAAGGAGATGATGAGAGATAATGGAAACTAAACTGAAAGAAAGAGATTGAAAAGAGTTCGACAAGGGCAGCTAGAGAAGACAGAGATGTTGCTAGAATGACACAAGGGAAATGATGGAAGAAAAAGGAAATTCAAGAAAATAAATGAAATTTAAAAGAAGTAAAAGGAGAAAATTATAAAGAGATAGAAGAAGAGGATAAAATTACCAAACAAATTCCGTATTGGACAGAGGAAGGATCATGATGAGATATTATCAAATTTTTGCAAAGAAAATATGCTTCATGGTAAATAAACTGAGAAAGAGAAGTAGGGTAAAAAAAATTCTAGCCATGGTGAAATATAAAGAAGGATAGAAAGCCCAGAGTGAGAAGCTATCGCGGATTTACAGATTTCTTGACTTTTAATACACTTTTGATTCTCGCTTAAACTGAATTTTAAAACTTTCTTTGATTGACCAATACAACTTAAATTAAAAAAGCAAAGAATAAAATGAACATCAGCTCGGTTCTTATTAGGAATAGTACCTTTAAAACAAGAGAATTTAATTTTGTTCACATATTTAAAGAGAAGTTTAACATTGAAAGGGAAAAGTATTTTTAAAATGTCAAAATCGTGAAAATACATAAAATTTGTCTAGGTACATCAAAAAATGCAATTTTTGAAAATAGATTGTGAGAAAACAACAAATTTTGTCAAAAGATGGGAAAAAAGGCACATTTGTCAAAAAATCGCAAACAAGGTAAATTTTGCAAGAAATAGTGAAAAAAAACGATAAATTTCTGAACAAAATAATGAAAGAACGAAAAATTTAGCAAAAAAATCACGAAAAAAGGATAAATTCGATAAAACGGCAAATTACATGGAAAGATCGCGAGTAAAAATGACAAAAAATAGTGAAAAAAAGATGAATAGTAATAAGAGAAAATAATGGATAAGCAACTTAAAGTAAAGTTTATTTTTCTAAGTACGGGGTCTTAAGAAAATACGATGTAAAGAATATAAGTAAGACAGAGTTTGCCAAATTTGTGTTACTACACCAGTTAATTCTTCGACTTCTGTTAAAAAATAGACTAAATGAAAAACAGTGCATCAGCTGGATATCTCTCAAAAAAAAAAAAAAAAAAAATAGTTGCAAAATTCAAAGAATTTGAAAAGATTATATTTCAGTATCTTCAATCCATTTTTCAGGGCAGAAATCATGTTCTCAAAATGAATTATCAAAGTCGTACCATTGTACTTACATCTACACCAAATGGATCATCGCGAAAAAAATCTGTCCTGCTCAACTTAAGGGGGCTCAGGGGTTGATCGATACGGAAAAACATGTAAACAGAGCTCCCGCTTCGAGTCCATTTTAAAAAAAAAATCCCTGTCGGCTTGGCCTATAGGCCCAGGTAGATTTCGAAGAGTGCTCATTTCAACAAAAAAAAAAAAAATAAATTTGACTACAGATAAACCCAGTTTAACAACTTTATTTGTCCTCTTTTGAAAAATTTTTAATTTCCTTTTTTTGTAAGGACTGGTTTTTATCAGAATCATCTTAAGCTAAATTTGGATCAAATGCCCATTTTGACAACATATTTTGAAATAATTCCGACTTTATTATAAAAAATTGACTAATATGGCACATTATATAATTCCTAAAAAACAAATGACTATCAATTGAATGCGTTTGAGAGAAAAATTGAATTCAAAAACGAGTGATAAAATAATCAATTTTGAATACTACCTCAATTCTAAATCATGATAGCTTCGGAAAATTTTGCGCTAAGTGCCCACTTTGACAGCATTTTTAAAAATATATTCAGCTTTTATCAAAACACTGACCAATACGGGACTTTATACAGCTCCTATATAAAAGAACCTGTCAATTGGATGCGTTTGAGAGCAAAACTGAATTTAAAAATGAGTCAGAAAAAACGCAATTTGTCATTTCAATGCTTCCTCAAAATTTCAATAACGGTAACTTCTCGAAATTCTGTTCAAAATACCCTTTTTGGCAGCCTTTTTTGAAATATATTCTGTCTTTATAAAAAAATTGACCAATGCGTCACATTATACAGTTCCAAAATAAGAGGACTTGTAAATTGGATGCGTTTGAGAGTAAAAATAGATTTAAGAATGAGTCATAAAAAACGCAATTTGTTATTTGATTACTTCCTCAAATTTCTTATCACGGTCACTTCGGGAAATTCTGTTCAAAATACCCTTTTTGGCAGCCTTTTTTGAAATATATTCTGTCTTTATCAAAAAACTGGCCAATGTTTCACATTATATAGTTCCTAAATAAGGGGATCTGCCATTTGGATGCGTTTAAAATAAAAAAAAATGAATTTAAAAAACAATTCAGAATGTAAGCAGTTTGGATTAGAGATTTTTTCTCCAATTTTTTTTTAATCGGTTTGTGCTATACGAATTGGTCCTATGAAAAACTTGTCAGCATAAAAGTTGTAGATATTATTGAGAAGGTGTAAAATAAATTTAATTGGATTTGATAGTTTCAGAATTGACAAAGATCAAAAATTTCCAAATATAAAAGTTTAGATAATTTTGAGAATATATATAAAAAATTTAGATGGTTTTGATATCTAAAGAATTGACAAAGTTATGATTTTTTCTCTAAAAAACCCTATTTTTTTCGCCCCTTGAGCCTATTTTTAACTTTATCAAAAATCTGTCATGCATAAATTTTCAGCGCATTTTTTAGAAGTAATAGAAACTTTTAACTGATTTGATATCTATTTTCATTAAGGAGTTATGGGGTTTTTTCTGTTTTCACAAAAACGTCCCATATTTCGTCCCCCTTGGTCCGATTTTGCCTATTAACGAACTTAGCCGAGATTTTATCCCCTTTGATTTTATGTACCAGTTTGGTGGAGAGTGGTGAAGAATTATAGAAGTTATCGTGTCCATAAAAAAGTGAGATATATATGCAGGGTGTTTCTAAATTCATGGTACAAACTTTAAGGGTTGATAGTACACATCAAGAACAAACAATATTAAATAGGAAACTAAGGGTCCCAAACGTCTACCGAAGGAGATACGCGCCATTAAAGTTTAGGGTCCAAAAATTCAAATGATTATAAAAAACAGAAAACTTGGTCGATTCGTTTGCGGTTTTCACTAAAATTATTCTTTATGTCAGTATTGTCTTGAAAATAAATTATAAAGATAAAATTTAAAAAATGCCGATAGAGGGCTCTTTAGACTTTGGAGTAACGTAGAACTATTTTATACCGTTATTTTATGCATTTCATAAAATTTTTTTAGAAGCTTATACATAAACTTGAATTTTCAGATGAAAATCTGAATCGTTGGGAGTGTTTAAGTAGCGCAAACTGAACGGTGGAGAGAGGTTCAAATTTCAAATGATTATAAAAAACGGAAAAATTGTTCAATTGATTTGCGATATTCGCTAAAATCATTCTTTATGTCAGTATTATCGTGAAAATAAATTATAAAGATAAGATTCAAAAAATGCCGATAGAGGGCGCTTTAGACTTTGGAAAAACGTACAATTATTTTTTACCGTTATTTTTTGCATCTCAGAAAATTTTTTTAGAAGCTGAAAATAAATTTTAAAGATTAATTTCAAAAAATATCGTTAGAGGGCGCCTTAAACTTTAGAGTAGCCAACAAATACTTTTAACCGTTATTTTTTGTATCTAATTAAATGCTTGTAAAAGTTCAAACTTACATTTTGAGCTCAAAATCAGCGTCGTTGTGAGTAATTAAGTAGCGGAAAATTGAAATGTGTTTGAGGGGTGGGAATAGGCTAACATTTTAACTCTTGAACACAGTTCTGTTTGCCCTTCTTAACCCCTCCCATAGATTTAGAATTTGAGCTCAAAATTTAAATCGAAGCATTTTCAAGCATTTAATTAGATACAAAAAATGAAGGTTAAAAAAAGTTGTTGGTTACTCTAAAGTTTAAGGCGCCCTCTAACGGTATTTTTTGAAATTAATCTTTAAAATTTATTTTCAAGGAAATATTGACATAAAGAATAGTTTTAGCGAAAACGGCAAACGAATCGGCCAATTTTTCCGTTTTTTATAATCATTTGCAATTTGAACCTCTCCACTCACATTGAACACAGTTCAGTTTGCGCTACTTAACCACTTCCAGCGATTCAGATTTTCATCTGAAAATTTAAGTTTATGTCTATGCTTCTAAAAAAATTTATGAGATGCAAAAAATAACGGTAAAAAATAATTGTACGTTATTCCAAAGTCTAAAGCGCCCTCTATCGGCATTTTTTTAATCTTATCTTTATAATTTATTTTCACGATAATACTGACATAAATAATAATTTTAGTGAAAATCGCAAATCAATTGACCAATTTTTCCGTCTTTTATAATCATTTGAAATTTGAACCTCTCCCCACCGTTCAGTTTGCGCTACTTAACCACTCCCAACGATTTAGATTTTGAGCTCAAAATTTAAGTTTATTTCTAAGCTTCTAAAAAAAATTAATGAGATGCAAAAAAAAAAAAAAAACCGTAAAAAATAGTTGTTCGTTACCCCAAAGTCTAAAGCGCCCTCTATTGGCATTTTTTGAAATTTATCTTTATAATTTATTTTCAAGATAATACTCACATAAAGAATAGTTTTAATGAAAACCGCAAACGAATCGACCAATTTTTCTGTTTTTTATAATCATTTGAATTTTTGGACCCTAAACTTTAATGGCGCCTATCTCCTTCGGAAGACGTTTGGGACCCTTAGTTTCCTATTTAATATTGTTTGTCTTGATGTGTACTATCACCCCTTAAAGTTTATACCATGAATTTAGAAACACCCTGTATAGATGGATAGATACATATATATATATAAACTGGTGCGAATGCAATAGGTAGTATTTCATACGAAATCTTCCTAACAGAAGTATTCAATGTAACTAATTTAAACTTTCTGATATTTTAAAGGTATATTTGTAGTCTTACAAAATTATACAATGAAGTACTTCAATATTAAAAGAAGTATAGCAAAATTTATGTAACATAATTTTCGAAAAAAAATTATGTGTAAAAATGATCCAGGAACTTTACTCTATAGAATGAATTAAGGATATAACTATCACTCAAAAACAACATTATTAAAAAAACTCCTAAAACATACACCTTTTTTTCATTAAAAATACTCAAAATATTAAACTATCAAAACTATATTAATTCATTCTATAAATAATGATGTTATACGCATGCAAAAAAAAAAAAAAAAAAAAAAAAAAAAAAAAAAAAATAAGCCATTCCATCAAATATTTTTTTAAATCTTGGTGATAGTCTTCAAAAATCAAGTTTAGAGAAAACGCGACTTAAAGTTAAAATTATATGTGTGCGACTATGGGAGTGTTGATATATAAATGCTTATAACTCCATTAAAAATGCAAATACTTTTATGCGGTTTTTTGCATTGATTTCAGGATTAATTGAATAATAAAACTAGATCATAAAAAAATCGATGTTTTGAAAAGTTTTCAGCCTCTGAGCCCCCTTAAGCCTGGTAATTTCTTATACTCCATGCATTTTTTGAGACCAAGGAAGATGTAATATCAATCGCAATCGAGGACTGCTCCTGTAAAGCCTTTGACGTTCACTGCACTTTGCAAAATATCATAGAAGAGGAGTAGTATCAATTAAAATGGAAAGACTGAGACACCTATTCGTCAAAATTGACAGTAAGATTGTAACAAATGAAGTTCGTTTTGTCGCTGATATAATCGTAGACATCAAATGATGGTCCCGATGAATCGAGGCTTTTCATTTCTTCGGATGAAAAAACGAATGTACCAGCCATGCCATCATTCGCATGTGGTGTAATGAGCTCGTTTAAATTACTTCGATTATAGGCTACTTCGAAGTGGCGTCTTCAACGGCGGAACCAGACCAGTATCCACTGATGAATGGATACTGGTCCCGTCGTCGAAAATTATTTTTAACGCATCAACAAAGCAGAAAACTTCGAGATAAAATCTCTTCCTACGTTGCATCAAACCAAGGTAAACAAAGTACGACTTGGACGAAGTGGACTTTTCTTAACATACTAAAACTACTTCACGTACTTTTAATTTCGACAATGCATCAAATAATTATTGTCCCTTGCGTACATTTAATTTGTCGTCCTAAAATTAATTACGATTTTCTTTCCTTTTCAAGTATGTAATATATTTTTCTTTGTTTTCTAAAGATTAACAAAAATTTCATTTTATCTTTTTGTAATTTGGCAGAGAATACTGCATAAATGCGCATTTTAATTTTTTTATTATACAAACAATGATTCAATAAACCTTTGATAATAAAAATAAAAATAAACTTATTCTTTATTTCAAAATCTTCAACTCAAATTGTCTAGAATATCTAGAAATTTTTAGAAACGGTTAAAATGATAGTTATAAATGACTAAAATGCGTTACTAATAATGTGCGCTGGCTTTATATGCATTATTACTCGAAAATTTGTGAAATTCGGATAAAATACGATCCCGCTTAAGATACGAAATACTCTCGGTTCCTTGATTCGTATCTTAAATGAGTTTCACTGTATCGTCATGTTTTAAGTTTTTAAATCGCGAATATAACCCTAAAATATGAATCGTATGCAAATAGCATAAAGCACAATAATTAGATACACAGTTCACTTTTATTTTTTGAATATACATAAAAGATAATTCTCTAAATATAAAGGAAATGCAGTTTTCTGAATATATAGTAATGCAATAAACATAATATATGTTACGTATTGTAAAACGACATTTCATTTCACTCTAACTTATATTGGCCTTTGTTAATAAAATTAGGCATTATCTTTCGTAATTTAATTTTTGTTCATATGTATCCGTTTCTTGCTTACACTACTAAAGCCACCAATGATGCTTCAGTATATAATTTTAGACATCTTTCAGATGCTTGAATATGACAGAGAAACTTAGGCAAATGAAAAGATGGGATTTTTAAACTTTTCTGAGAACGTCCGGCTCCTTTTTCACACTCTATTAAGAATATAGGGTGAGGTGATTTAATATTCTTGCCAGTCAATAATGTTTATATAGTCTGTAACACAGAAATTCACTAATCGAATACGAAACTGTCTCACTGTTGAACACAACATTTATTTTGGCTTTAGTATTCTTCAGAATTCAAATTCATCGTTCCTGTAATTTTTTTTCCGCAATCATAGAAATATGCGTTTTGTTGAATAACGGGATTGACAATATTTCTTTAAATCTTTCCTCAAATAATAATACAATTTAATTGTTTAAAAGAAGAAAAAAACATTTTGAGCTCTATTTTCAAGAAGAATATTTCTTGAAGTGAAACAACATAGATGAATGTTATAAATTACAAATCCAGCAATAATCTTCAGATTTTGGAATGGATTTTGACTTTGAATCTGCAAACTAATTAGTCAATTGGCAGTTTTGAACCATTTAGAAAGAGACATTTTTGATGGATTACGATTTATCAGATTTGAGAAGCATTGGCCAGATGAAAATGTTTCACACATGTCATAAAAATAATTTTGGTCTGTACTTAACTCTCCTCAGTTCATTTCTCAGGGAGAGGAGCAGATATTTTTAATTCCACAACTGTCTATTGCTCACATTGATTGTACGATTTTCTAATTGGAGCAGAAAACGCTCATGAGCTTGCTCTTTTTCCACCAAGTTCTGTGACGTAATGGCAATTCGTTTGCGTAAAGCTGGAATATGAATCACTACAAGGGAATCACTACAACTAAATCTTAGATTCAAAGTTCTAATAGCTTCATTTTTTATCCAACTGTTTACAGATGTTTCGTCATAATCTACTGCCATAAATTTATCAAAGTTTAATATGTTTTCAAAGCAATATTTTAATACTTTTTGCAATGATCTTTCCTATAACAAAACACGGTGAAATGCGTTCCAAATACAGTGAATTTAATTCTTCAATAAGTGGTATATGTTTTTCACTTATAGGTCTTCGATGTAATATAACTCCAATTTTCTTGAATTACTTTTGGATTTGGGGTATTATAAGCTTCTGATAGTCAGAAATTTTTTTAACTATCATTTGATCAATACGGCTCTGGGAAACTACAATAATTGATGCCTTCTCCGATGTTTCCTCCGAGGCTTTTATTTATCTCTGATTTTGATGGATCTTTACGAATTCTGCTGTGTTTTAGTTATTGTTTTGTATAAAAAAATATTTTATATCTGTGTCTTCTGGTAAGAACCAGGTAAGGCAAATTTTTAATATTTTGAGTAATTAACATTTAAAGTTTTCAAAAATGTCTTTTTATCATTACTTTTATAAAATTAGATAAAACTTAATAATTTTCACTACATTCAATTAGGATATAATAACCTCTTTTTGTGCCAAAATAGTTATATAAAAATGTTTTTTATTATTTGAGAACCAATTAAAAATGTAACTTTTATCTGATTATTACCGTTTTGCATTTATTTTTAATAAATGTAAATAATTTTTTTATTTACATTTATTAAAATAATGTACACTTATTAAAATAAATGTTAATAAAATTGCATTTTATTAACATTTATCAAAATATTAGAAAGGTGCTTTACCAGGTTATTACTGGAAGACTCAGAATTATAGACGATTTAAAGAAATAAATAGAAATTTTATTTTACCGTTTCTTTATGCTCTTACCATATTATTACTGTTTTTTCAATTTTTAAATAAAAATTTGCAGTCGCCTCATGACGGGAAGTATTCGATTTTCATTTTTCAGTACTGTGGTAGATGAAAGTACTCTTTTAATGCTACATTTTCTCAAATTATCTCAATTTTTTCAAAAATGTGCCTTACCTGGTTATTACCGGAAGCCACAGATATCATTCTGCTGCTGTCGGCAAAACAGCTTTATTTAGTCTTGAAAAAGCACGAAATATAGGAAATTCCATTGCACTTCTATTAATAGTAAATATCGATTTGCTTTCACGCACTCATTTTGACTATATAAATTGCAACATACAATATCTAAAACTCAATAAACCTTTTCAAATATTTTAAAATAAAGACTTAAAGTTTGAAAACGATAAAAGTAATTACACTAAGCATTTAAATTATAAAAATGTCAAACGAATTTTCCAAAAAAAATCCTGTTAACATATAATGTATCGTAAAAATCTATTGTGTGAATCGATGAAAATATAAATGTCCTGGTAGGGCAATGAAGGAGTTTCAAAATTCATGACATTTTGCACGTGTATTAGAGGTAGTAAAAGGCAACTTTTTACTGCTATCCAAAATCAAAATTCCAACTTTCGTTTTTTTGCTCCACCCTACTGGACGTATCATATTATCGTGGCCAGTGAATTTTTACATTATTTGTTGCATTTTTGCATTATTACTACTTATTTTTGTAGTATTATGCAAGAATATTCTTCTGACTTATAACAGTTAAAAATATTTTAGTCCTACATTTAGTATTAAGTTTAACAGTACCAAATAACCTAATTTTTCTCAAAATGGCTATGTACACCATATTGAGATAATTTCTGTAGTCCAGTAATCATTCTATTAAAATAAGTACTACAGCATGAAAGGTTGTCTTGCATAGTAATATTTAAAAGTTATTAATACACTATTGTTTATAAATATATATTGAATGAAAGAAAACAATTTTATAGCATATGATTCTTTTTAAAGAGCACAATCTCTCTGGATAATATTTCGATATTTGTGAAATCTTGAATTTTATCAAACTAATTAGATTCAAAACTTTTTTACAAATATAGTAAATTTTGAGTTTCGTTATTTTTGAAATTTTTGCCATTTTTAACGCAATGTTTACTTTTGTTCGTTGCGATTTTTTAGACGCTTAATTTTTGACCGTGTGTAGTAATTTCGGCCCTCTTTTCATCAAAGTTTATTTGGATTTCGAAACACAATTTTCGAATTTTCTTTTATATTCTTATGTGATTTTTAATGTTTTCGCGATTTTGTAAGATTTTTCCACATTAGTAAAAATAATCCAGTTTCAATTTTCTAGCCCTGCTCTTTTCGATGAAGTTTAGAGGAAATTTCTGGGGCAATTTTTAAATTTTTGCGAGTTTTCTTAATATAATTTTCAAAGTTTTTTGCAATTCTTACTGTTTTTTGACGAATCCGGGCAACGCCGGGCAGGTCAGCTATTTTTAAATCACTTTTCATTTTGTTGGCCTGTGCCATTCCAATGGGGGTTTATGATCATGTACGTGGCATACGTGAACAAGGCAAAGAAAGCGTAATATTTTTCATTAATAACAATACATTACTTCTATCTCGATACACAATACCGTAAAATGTTGTGAATAGGAACAGCGGGGTGAATAGGAACAAAACTTCCCGATCATACAAATAAATTCATTACAAATATATGTGATGATATTTTTAGTAGCCAATTTTTTTATAAGAAGGTAATAACATTAAGAGTTGGGAAATTCAGTTTCGACATGTTTGCACGACTGATGTGGTATATAAAAAAACTTTAAGAGGATCCTCAAAACACTCATTTTGTCAACGTCTTCAAAACTTTGTCTGTAACTACAGTATTTTTCGTATTCTAAACCTAAGAGAGGAGTTATTTAATTAATGATAGTCCTGTAAACGATATGCTGTATTAAATTCGACTTATTTCTAAATTACATAATGAAAAAATGAAAAATGGCTAGTAACATCAGAGGTTTAAGATTTATGGGGTGAATCGGAATATATATTCTCTCTTTTTCTATATTGTAATAGTTTCATGTAATATATGAAAATATATGTGTGAATATGTATTGTAACAATATTTTGTTCGTTCTAATTACTTGAAGAGTTTAAAGGGTCCAAGAAATTGCTTGGTTAAAGAAAAAAGTCAACGCCTAATCCAACAGACATGGAACACTCAATAAAAGAAATTAAAAATAGCAAATTAGTTAGAAAAACTTCACAAAATTATTCTCTGACATCCACAACATTACACAAACATCTCAAAATGAAAAAACAATTATAAAAGAGAGGGATGCAAACAGTACTAAGGGCTGGGGATGAGGGCATATTAGTAGATCGTATTAATACATGCAGCGATTGGGGCTATTCAATATTTTCACTTACCCAATGACTACAAGTAAAGGATAAACCAGATTAGGGTTGAATTTGTATTAAATTCTACTTCTGCAATTCGAATATAATTTCTTAAAATAAATTTTAATTTCTCTTGATTTCAAAGTTGTTTTCTAATTTTTAAAAAATCATATCTTTACTTGTATGTAAAATAAAGGCTTGATTCACAATAGCTATGCGTTCCTATTCCTCCCTTATCATTATTACCTGTTTTTATTAACCCTATTAAAGTCTGAATCGGAAAAATTAAAGATTATAACATTTGTTCCGATTCACCCCTATCTGCGGGGTGAATCGGAACACCATAAAAAAATTATATAATATGTATATAAACAGTAAAAATGTTTCGTTTTTGCTTAAAAAGTAAAGAACAAAACAAGTAGAAAAAAAATTAAAAATCAGTTGTTGCTTTTTTTTAACGTCAAAGTTGAAATTGTTCCGATTCACCCCATTTTACGGTACTGAAAAAAATAATTTGATCAAGTATATATATCTGAATGCAACTTTACATCTAAAACACAATAACATTTTTAAATACTCTAAAAGCTAAATAAAGATCACTTTCCAAGATGGATATAAAAAGAATGGGTTTTCTCAAAGTAGGGGGAACTGGGGCACATTGATACAACCTCTTTACTGCTGACAGGGTCCTTATAGGAAGTTTCACAATAGCTCCAAAAGATGATGCTAGTGGACACAACTACATACAGAAAGTCTTGGCATGATTCAATATTTTGATGAAATGGGATGCGTGGTTTGTTGTTTTTGTAGATCAAAAGTAAATTTGAGTTGTACAATTGAAATGGCATTATACCACTGTTCTAGTATTTTCAACCCAAAAGAATACGCTCCCTGACAAGTAAAGCTACTCTTTATCAGTTCCTCATTCTTTATTGTTAGGTGAATTATGAAGTATTGGATTTGAGACTCATTTTATTCAAAATGACTGTATGGGACATATTGATACAGCCTATGTCGGGGCTCATTGATACACTCGTCAATCCTATTATTCTTCGCCAAAAATTTCTAATTTTAGTTCGTATTGAAGTAAAATAACTCTAATTTTTTACCTTAGACCATTTTGTAGTATTTTTGCAAACAGAATACGTACAAATTTACCCAACATCTAGTACTAATCGAACTAACAAAAGAAAGAGAACGGCAGCCTGGCAAATCTCGAATTTATATCGATTTTACAGAGAAAAAGGTATTTTCGAGGTGAGAAATGTTAAGTAAGAAAAACAAGCTGCAGAACAGCAAAGGATAATTACATTGTAACAGAATTTTTAGTATAATTATCCTTTATTTTCCGTTTATAAAACGATTTATAAACGGAAGATTTGATAATTTTTACATCTTTCCTAAGAAAGAAGATAATGCTGGAGCTGAAGTGCCAGATATGACAAAGTTACCACAGCCGACAATCAGACAAGAAACAGTCAGAACATCAAGTCATTATTCATTTGATTGCGTTAATACTTACAAATAAATTGTAGGTGATTTGAATTTCTATAAATAAAGAATAGTTTGCTAATTAATTTTCTATGAAAAATACGTATTGGTGTTATTTTGTCTCCATTTTTCCCAAACGTATCAAAGTGCCCCATGAGGTGTATCAATCTGCCCCGGGGATGGGTCACATTCATACAAAAAAAACTTTTTTTATTTATTTTTAAGTACATGCAAAAATATTATATATAACAGCGATTATACATTTTTACAACACACTACACAAGTTTTGCTGACACCACATGGAAAAATAATTTGAAATTTCTTCTTTCTGGACACCAAAAAATTCTTAGTAAAAAACTGTATCAATGTGCCCCAGTTCCCCTACTTCTTTTAGAAAGACATTTTTTTTTTAAATTTATCTTTGTTAAGAAAAAGAAAATGTACAGATGTACTTTGGATATTTTTTCAAAAATATTTTCTAATTTTCCCGATGCATTTCTTACATGTATAAACAAAAGATTACAAGTATCAAAACACCATTTTTTGTTTGAATTTCAAAATAATGGAACTTAAGTAACAAAGCTCGAATATGGGAATATTTTGGAAATCTGATGTCATAACTGGCATTATAAATTTTTGAAAATGTACAACTTGGTAAAATAGTAAATTTCTGCCTATTTTTCTTAAGTTATCCGCTTATGGTTCTCTGTGAAAAATGATCGCGGAAAAGTTACTCCATAGCATGTTTTTTATCATTGAAATGTTATTAAAAATATGTCTTAAAATAAGTGAAGCTGATTCGTGAATATGCAGCAATGATATTTGAAACGTAATAGAATGTTCTGTTTCATATTAGGTCAGTCTGCTGCAACAATGCAAGTAATTTTCAAAAATGTAACCGCATCATGAGAGTGCATTTAAAAAGAAAATGAACCCTATTGCTCTAAATCAATGATTCTTAATCTTTTTTGGTCATTCTCAAACTCTGACCCAAGCTGTTGTTTTTTAATTTTAAAGCTTGTAATTTAAACATTAAATATAATAGTTAGATAAAGCCTAAAACACGCTACAGCATCAGTTTCAATATGCTTTTTAACCTATGAAACAAGAGTATTTTTTTTTGTCACAAATATATATTTGGCAAAACGTGTTTACGAAATGGAATTATATCTTCATCTTTGTCCTAAGAAGAGTTTGCTCGTTCCTTGTTCAATTTAATGGGAATCAATATTGACATGTTCAATCGTTTTGTCTCCTTAAATTCGATTGAAATTTTATTCATATTGGGCAGCAATTATGATATTATTTATACATTATCTGTTTGATTTCAGCACCTCATTTAAACAAGTGATATATGTTTATCAATAAAGCTATTTATAATTATAAAAGAAATTTCATGAAGTTCTTTCAGATTATAATTTTTATGAATTTTCAAATAATCATCTTTAGTGCATATCATAATGTTCTTAACATTTAGAAAGCTCTGATCGGTCCCTTATAGGCTGTTGATGGTTGTTTTAATTCCAATTTTAAATATTAAAATGTTGCAATATACAAGAATAAATCAAATGTAATTTTTTAAACATTTATTTTAAAATATTATAATTGTGTTCAAATTAGGTAAGAATTAAAATTATACGGATGGAATAATTCTCCAATTCATTTTCATTAAGAGAAAATGCGTAAATTACCCTCACTTGTGCGCTATACGCTATAATTAGAAACTTTGTTTGTGCTTTGGAAATTACAACAATGGATATGTCAGTCAACTACGGTTAAATATTACTAAGTTATGAAACTTCGAATATTATGAATTTTTGTAAATTTCAGGCACCAAAAATGCGTTGCTGAAACTTGTTTCTGAAAATTTTTACATTTAAAGTATCATAACGACGTTGATTTTTGCCACAGAATAATATTTCTTTTACTTGTGTACTTTTTCAGAAAATAGATTTGCTTTTTTTTAACTATAAATTACAGCACAAACATGCGAAAGACTTTCTGTTTGAAAATATTTGGCAGGATAATTTCATCAACACAATGTTATACTCTTTCTGATTTTGAACATGTTTTCAGTTTATACGGCTCACGTACATATAGATATATGTATGTATGCATTTATTAAAATTGTATGATGCTTTTAAAAATTCTTTTATAAAGTTTACAGATATGTGAAGACTGCAGTATTTAAAGAAATTATTAGAAACTCATGCATTCATTTTGTCAACTTCAAACATAGAAGCATAATGAGTTTTTTTTAGTTGTTATTTATTTACATATTTGCTTTTTACTCTTTCTGGAATTTTAATTTTTATTTACAGTAAAAGATAACGTATACGTAACTTTGAATGCAAGATTCAGCAAAAACCCTTTCCTTTCTTGCTTATCAGTGCTTCCAATATTCACATTTAATACGCAATTTTTTTAAAAGTAATACGCTTTTAGCATATAAAATAGTATTACAAGAAGAAGCGGCGTAGTGTTGCTCGAAATCATTTGTTCATGGAAATTGGATTTAGAAGATCTTGCTTCATTGTCGATTTTTTTTCATCTACATCTGATATGTCTTTCTAACATTCAAAAAAGAAAAAAAAAATACTCATACTTCTTTTGATGTGCAAATATGTAGTCTTCTTTATTGTATTACCCTCAAAAAGAATGATTTTTCTACAACAAATCTTTTATTAGACTATGAAGTCTTCTTTTATTTATTTATATTTACATTGCTCATGATGGCACAAAGGAATATTTAAATTTGCTTTCAAAGTCAGAGTGCTTTCAATCAACTTTTACATTTCAAAGTAACAGATTTACGTACAGAATTTAACAGAATTCGGATTTTGTTAAACTTGAAAATCTTTCTGTATCAGTAGTAAAGTAAAACACTTTATATAAAATAAAAAATTTTCATTATCAGGATATGCTTCTGCTTTAAAGTAGCAAATCGTATTCAATTGGTAAATTTTAACGTAATCATTTATTTTGCATCACATAATTCATATCGCTGTATTATAACAGACCTGATTGTTCATAAAAGTACCGTAGACAGAATTTGGCTCTACACATTGGACAGAGACTAATAAGATTAGGTGGTATGCTTAAAAATGTGCACCGCATGCATTACACTGTTACAAATTTTGCTCTACTTAGAACAATATTTTGGTTCTGAGTAGCTGCCACCATAAAATGATGAAATTTCGTACGAACATTTGGAGCTTTCTCTTTCAACCTCGTTCCAACTTTAGTAGCTGGAACGAGGTTCACTATGCTTCACCAGGTCACTATGTCTATGCCTAACGATGTTCACTAGGTCACTATGTCTGATTATGTTCACTATGTCACTAGTTCACAATGTCTAACTATGTTTCACCAGGAGCTCTAAATATTGATTTAAGATTTCACCATCTTACAGTGGCAGCTATTGAAATTTGGAAATTTGTTTTAAATTATTTTAATTTATAATAAAAACTTGGTTCAAACTAGGACACGATTTTTAACATTGTAGAGGTCTAAAAGATATAAATCATTTATTTTCACGTGTGATGTTTTTCAACTACTGTATCTGGTCATTATAATGCGAATCGACTAAATCAATAATCCGACATAGTGAGCTCATTCCAAACACTCCTAATTATGGTTCCAAACTTGCAAATCGCACTAAAATATTTTAAGATTTTTTTTTTTTTTTTTTTTTTTTTTTTGTATAATGAAAGTTTAAATTAAAGAGTTCTTGATTTCTAAAAAAGCCGTTTGTAAATTTCGGTATCAGTCAATAATTTCTCATTTTACTAACAGATTTTGTCTGTGACGAAAAGTGTTATTAAAAGTCACGATTATAACACCACATCCATTCTCATTAATTTTACTCTAACATTTTATACTTATTTTATATATGAGGAGCTCATAATCCAAGGGTGATAAGTGACAAAATTGGAAAAATAAACAAAGTTCCCTGGCAACCTGAAAATAGGCAATTTATTATTCCTGTTAAGGATTGTAATTCATTTTCTAATTATGTTCTGTGTTCGAGAGATGAACCACTTTTACCGAATAATAATCAATACTGATTAATTATCAATTTAAAAAATTCTCTCTACTTTTTTTTTATAGGTATTGAAATAAGAGTTCAAAGACCACAATGAAACAAGATACATATTCATATTTCAATTCAACATATTCAGAGATTATTGATGTCCAAATTCAACATAAATTATCTTTTTAAATCAATTAACTCCTAATTGAACTTTGTCACTTGTACCCCTCGGCTTCTGTAGTCTGCGGTCGTCATATGTAACTAAATTTTATCTAAGAATTTATATGTACTTTAATTCATGTGCTTGATGTGCAAAAACGTCATACAAGTTGGAACACCACATCCATTAAGATTTAAGCAGATTAAGTTTTTTAGCTCATCAAAAAATTGTACTTTTTAGCTAATAACCGCATTAACTTCTAAAATACTCAAGTGATTTCAATATGAAATTTTCAGTAGTGAAATATAAATATAAGATTACATTTGGCAGACAGATAATAAATATAGTTAATTTCAGAAAATAAAAACATGTATAAAAATATAAAGTTTTCGAAAGGAAAAGTTTCAGTCGCAGAAAGAGAACTTATCAGTCATAAGTCTTGTGCATAATCCTGTGAATATGGATTCTAAATGTCATAAAATCCGTCTGGCGGTTTCTGACGAAAAGGATATTAAAGCTCACAAATTTTCATACAGCATATTTTTATTGAATTAACTGATATGCATCTAACAAACTATTTTGTGATCAACAGTGGGCAGTATGCTATACACATTCCGGAAAACTTCATTTTTAAAGCTTCTTTCGTGTAGATTGACAATTGTAAGAAAAACTATATTTGTAACATACGATCGATTCAAACTTTCATTGGAACGCCTCGTACAACCATTGAAGAACATTCATGTGCCAGATTCAGTCACTGGAGCAGATTTTCTAGGTCCCCCACCTTTTTAGACACATATCACTAATATATGCATCTATAATTAATCTTTAAAAAAAAACTAACCACTTACTGACTACTTTTTAAGTAAGAGGTAGATATCGAACTCACCAAGCAAACTATATGCAACAGGACGGAATTACAGACAAAAAATAAGCTCTGAAATCTATCCCTTTTATTTTTTTTAGTTCACTTTAAAATCAGGGCCGTTACATATTCACTCAAATAGGAATACTTAATTTTCTTCATCAGTTTTGTCAGAAATAAGTTTTCTTCGAGAACAGTAACTTACTGAAAAAATGATCAAATAAAGAACGAAAGTCCGGAGAAAAGCTTTCGACATTGTTTGAGTGAATAATTCGTTCTTTTGAATTAAGAAAGTAATTTCTTTATAGTCTTTACATTGCACAATAACAACTATTCAACGATATAAAAACTTTTATAATGTTTTTAATCTTTTTCTGAATTAATTTTTTTAGTTTGCAACATATTACAAGCTTTTCAACAAAATATATTAGAATCTCCTCCTGATAACAAATGAAACAAAAACAGATTTTATAATCTTAAATGCATGTTATTATGCTGAATAACATATAATATATTACCAAAAACCATTAGAAATCTCCAATGTCCCCTTAAAAAAAGAAAACGAATGATCTAACTAATAAATTACAGTCTGCTTTTAAGCGTCAAAGATCACTTGTTCAGTACAACGAATCTACTACAATAATTCAATGTTTATGTTCGTTTTAGCTTCCATTATATATATAGTATGTTAACTTTTACACACTGATTTTAATATCGTGGAATACTGCATAAAAATTTATCTGAAACTGCTTTTTTGTTTAAAGGGTTTTTATTTTTGAAATTTTATGATTAATTTTTTAATGTTGTTTAACTTCTTCAGGGGTTGTGGGATATATTTTATCCCACCTATATTAAACGAGATTCTTACCAGAAACTTATACCACAATTTTATATGTTTAGTGTTGGCGGCAAAATGTTGAAAAATGCCTTTAAATATTTATTTATTTTTAATTTTTCCGGTGAGAATTCAATATTTCAGACATTATTGCTTTACCCTCAAAGGTTTAAATTATATTTCATGTTGTTGCTTACTGTTGCTACTGCTTTTAAAGATGCTGTTCACTCCCATTCCTAAATTAGCTGTAATAATATTGAATTTTTTTTAAAATATATTCATGTAACACATACATATAAAGAACGATTTTATTCAGATATTAAACGTAGTTAATACTTTAAGCTTTAGGTTACATCAATTCGGAGCTTCTCAACACGTATTCCATATGTGAATGCTGCGCAAGGAAATGGCTCAAAACCTAAGGCACGTCAACAGCTCTCGAGATTTTTGAAGGACTCTCCTCTACTATGCGAAACTCTGCTTCTTCGATGGTAAAAACTCGCCGAAATCTTCCAGTGCCCGTATTGCGCCTCGAAGCATAAAATGATCCTGATGCCCACAACTCCCGACAATAAAATGTTTGGCGATACGGTAGATTCCTATTCAGGAATCATTCCAAATATAAACTTTCATCAACCGCTCCACTTCCTTGTACAATCCTATGCATGAAGTACATTTTAACAAAGTCTGCATTGTTCTAACGAAGAATGTTGCTTGAAATCTGTGTTGAGAACGGCTATTCAAGACAGCAAAATGATTTTATCCACTGAACTGAACATCGTCCTCTACTGCCTCAACACTGCATTTTTGAAACTATATTCTTAGCAAAATCTGCTTACTTTTGACCCTTCTGACTATCTATACATTTCTGCCATATAGTTTTATATATGTGTAAGTTTAATGAATAAAAAAATTCGGAAATATATTACGAGTGTTATGAAACAAAACGATCTATCAGATGGAAAACCGACATTCGTCCAAAATATACATCTTTTTCATGAGGATCTTTATCTCAAGTTACCAGAAATATCTACCAAGATTAATTAGGTATATTAAATGAATGAATTTAAATATGAACACCATTAGAGGATTGTTCTAAACTTACAATTTAGCAACGAAAATAGATTTGTTTTAATTCCATTAAGAATTCCAGTAGGGGTTATTTAATAGATCCATTAACAATTATAATAGTTCAGTGGAAACAAAATTATTAAAATTGAATATGATGCTGAAAATTTAATGTGAAAGAATAATAAAAAAAGATTGTTTAAAAAATCGTGATTGCTTTAAAATTGGAATATTTAAAGACTTATATTTCAAAATGATTAATTACTACTGTCAACCGATAATAGGATTATCATTATGAAAGAAAACTCCAAAGTATAATTATTCGAATAGATTCCTTTTCATATTTTAAAAGATACATTAATATTCGGATATGATTTATCATTTAAATTTCAAATGTATTTCAATAAAAAAACTATGGTAATTTTCATATTCATTTTTATTATCTGATTAAATTTTACATTAAAATAGTACAAACGAAATTCTTAAATGAGTATAAGGAATTATTTTGTTTTTGAATGATGATTAAATCACAAGTCTGAAAGTAAAAAGTTTTTTTATTAAAAACTATGCATAAATTAGTTTAAATCTATTAGAATTATGTAAATAACACAGGTCCATCATCAGTATTTATTTATTTATTTTATTTTTTTACTGCTATTTTACATTTCTGATTATTTTTATTTATCATAAAATAAATTTTCCGCTACCAACATCGTAAAAAACATATAGCAAAGTGTCTAGTCATTTAACCGTTTCTATGGATGTCTGTTTTTAGGTATAATTTTAACTTTATTCTTAACTATAAGAATTTTACAAAAAATTAACTGGTCATTTCGTCGTTTTTAAAAATAATGCTTACTTTTCCGTAATTTCAATTAAATTCTTAACCTACATTGTTAAAAATTTGCATCAAACTTCCAGTTATTTTACCGTTTCTTGAAAAAGATGATTATTAGGATGAGCGAAGTGAATCCTCTACTACTCTACTCAAATTACATTTTGTCGTACACTTTGCACACACACACACACACAAAAATTATTTAGTATTTTGACTTGAAATTAAACACAAAAATAAATTACAGTTTGTAGATTTGCACAATATTATTTTTTCCCAGGAATCCATGTTTTAAAGGAAAATTTCAAAAAATAGAAACTTTTTTCCCATTATATTATCAGGAATCAACTCCTTTTAAAAATAAAAGATCATTTGTTATCTTGGCATAATTTCCATTGACATCAAAAAAAAAATCTATTTTTATTGGGGGAAAAAATGGAGCGGGATTCTTGGATTTTTTATTGTTGTCACAGTGAAATTGAAAAGTGAAATTATTAAAAACAGAAGAAAATTTTCAAAATAAGAATTGTTAAAAATACGAAAACTTTAAAACAATAAAATTATTGCATGCGATACAAATTTAAATGTTATAATGGACAATATTCCTGTGACTTCACAATTGGTAAAATAGCGATTTTTATAGCCTCGAACCGAACGGAAGAATAGAGTCTATTTTTCATGGATTATTAGCTGAAAATAAATGCTGAACTATCGATGTTCCTTTAAATACAAAGGAAACTTTGTGTAATCCTTTGCATTCGGTAAATACAATAAATAGCATTCGTATGACGTCACAATGTCATATACGCACCACGTTGGCGATTTTTTTTCTGACGCCAATGTCATATGCGCATTGGAGTATTTAACTGAATCCAGAGTGTCGTTATTTTGTTTGATATGGCAACCCGGATGTTGTTCTTTACTTATTAGGATGAGCGAAGCGAATCCTCTACTAGGCCTCTCAAATTATATTTTGTCGTACGCTTTACAAAAAAAACTATTCAATATTTTGACTTGAAATTAAACACAAAAATAAATTATGATCTGTAGGTTTCTACAATATAATTTTTTTAAAGAATAACCTTTAAAAAATTATTATTTTATTTAATTTATTTTACATGTTTTCTATTACGGACGCATTTTTAGAAATAAGAACTGAAACATGTATATTTTCAGAAGAATATATAAACAATGGGGTCAACAACTATAGATAGAATCATAATTAATTAAATAAATAAAATGTATTTTCTTTACATTCCAACTTTTTTTATTCCGACAAAACCATTTACGCTGTTCACACTTAAATATATTACAAGATTTTTTTTTTTTTTTTTTTTTTTTTTTTTTTTTTCCGTAAAGCGGCAACAAAAAAATGTAAAAAAATAAAATTAATTGTTAAATTTATTACATAAAAAACAATTTGAATTCGAAGGTTAAAAATTAAACCAAATGAAACATTTATATTATTATCTTGGTATATGTAGTATTATTTTTTAATAGTTTGCCGTTTAAAAACAATTTATAGAATGTATTAGTTCTATTATACAAAATGTGAAGAAAACATATACTTACTGGTTGAAAAGAACGCGAATATGATATGGATTTAAGGCAAGAAGCTAGATATCAGCGCAATAAACGATGGCACAGATGTCATATACAAACCACATTGGCGTGATTTTTTCGGACGTCAATTTGGTAAAAACCTCGTTTTCAAATCCAGTTACCATACATGTATATATATATATTTTTTTTAAATGGAATAATAATAAAATTTAAAAAGTTTGACACTGATGTCATATACGCACCACATTGGCCGGATTGCAAAAAAAAAGGATCAATTTATGCCTCACATGATAACCCGGCTATTAACCCTGTTATTAAAATAAACTGTCTCTTTAGTTTTAACACCTTTTTTTAAAAATGATATAAATTGTTTTGCTCTATAATTACTAGCTAAGCTTTTTTACTTTCTTCTATCTTCAATAGAAGAAAATATTGTGATCGAAATTTTTTTCGACCTCCGGTTTTCGACGGATTTACACGTTTTAGGGGTCAGAGATTCCAAAAAACATGTTTTTACAAAATGTCTGTCTGTCCGTGTTTCTGTGTGTCTGTATGTCGCCATTCTACCATCAAAAAGTGTATGAAGTTATGCATAGAATTGAACCAAATTTTTTGTGAATGCTTTTGGCTGTGGCAAGCAGCTCCTCCTACAGTTTTGAAATATTCCGCCGGAAGAGGGCGCTGCTATCGCGATTTTTGTGCCATTTTCAATATTGTACCGACCAAAAGTATATGAAGTTATGCATCGAATTGAACCAAATTTTTTCTGTATGCGTATGACTATGGCTAGTTGGTCCTCCCTGAATTTGAAAAAAATCCGCCGAAAGGGAGCGCTGCAATCGCCATTTTTGTGCCATTTTCAATATTGCACCGACCAAAAGTATATGAAGTTATGCATCGAATTGAACCAAATTTTTTGTGCATATGTATGATTATAGCTAATTGGTCCTCCCTGAATTTGAATAAAATCCGCCGGAAGGGGGCGCTGTAATCGCAATTTTTGTGCCATTTTCAATATTGTACCGAGCAAAAGTATATGAAGTTATGCATCGAATTGAACGAGATTTTTTGTGTATGTGTATGACTATGGCTAGTTGGTCTCCCCTGAATTTGAAAATAATCCGGAAAGAAGGAGGCGCTGCAATCGCGAATTTTGTGCCATTTTCAATATTGTACCGACCAAAAGTACATGAAGTTATGCATCGAATTGAACGAAATTTTTTGTTAAGTGTATGGCTATGGCTAGTTGGATCGCCCTGAATCTGAAAAAATCCGCCGGAAGGGGGCGCTGCAATACCGAATTTTATGCTATTTTCAATATTGCACTACATAAAAGTGTATGAAGTTAGTTCTAGAACTGAACTAAACATTTTGTATATGATTATTTTTTGGTAAGGCAAGTAGATCCTCCCTGAATTCATTGTATTGTCCATCGGCTCGTGCAGAGACGGAAATTCGTTTTAACTCCGATTAATTGATTGAAGCAGAAATTTAAGATGAAAATCAAAGTTGGCATGGTATTGAATTAAAATTATTAAAGCATTAAAATGAGTAAATATTTTTTTATATTAAAATGTATGTATGAGATAGAAGAAAGTTTTGGGATTGGCACATCCAACTAGTTTTAGTTATTATTATTTCTTTTTTAAAATAATAGATCATAATTAAAAAAAAAATATGTTACTGGTATTTGAAAACGAAGTTTTCGCCAAAATATCGTAAAAAAAATTCTCAATAATGTGGTGCATATAATGACTGCCATCTGTGCCAAAAGTTTAATTAATATCTATAGTACAAAACAGTTTTTATAATTTCAAAAAAAAATAATAATAATAATAATAATAAATATAAATAAAAAATACGTGTGGCACTCGGGGACTGCCACGGTAAAGCTAGTGCATAGCATTTTTTATCAACTTATGCAATTATAATTATTTATTTATTCTTTATTTATACAGTTTTTTTTGTCTTTGATATTAATTCAAGTTACACGTTTTCAGCGTGATGACCGATAACAAAAAATAGTTTAAAATATTTTTATTATCTGACAATACATGTATGTTAATCAGGAATTTTTATCATTAAAACTATACGTTTATGGTAGCTGAAATAAAAAACATAAGTTTGAGACTTGATATTCTCAAAATATCTGAAAAATACCGCGTCAATGTCTGTCGAAATCTAACGAAGGATACCGTGCCGAAGTCTGCCAAACTGAAGCGACGTTACCCGGAGTGTTAGGTTTTTCTCTCGTTACGGAATTTCTAGATTCTTTCGCCGCGCTCAAAGCCCGCGATAAAAGCTATACAGTACCTTAATAAATTACCAATCAAAATTTGGCCGCGCTACGAAAATTAGATCGCTACTTATAAGCATTTTAAATTTTCCGAACCTCACCGAGGGGGTCTCGTGTCACCAAAAATTAACACTGTCTCATAATAAATTACCAAACAAAATTTGTCCGCATTACGAAAATTAGATCGCGAGTTATAAACATTTTTTCGACCCTCAACGTGGGGGGGGGTCACCTGTCACAAAAAGTAACACTGTCTCATAATAAATCACCAAACAAAATTTAGCCGCACTACGAAAATTAGATCGCGAGTTATAAGCATTTTAAATTTTTCGACCCTCACCATGGGGGATCTCCTGTCACCAAAAGTGACACTGTCTCATAATAAATTTCCAAACAAAATTTGGCTGCGCTACGAAAATTAGATCGCGAGTTATAAGCATTTTAAATTTTTCGACCCTCCCCATGGGGGATCTCCTGTCACTAAAAATGAACACTGTCTCATAATAAATTACCAAACAAAATTTGGCCGCGCTACGAAAACTGATCGCGAGTTATAAGCATTTTAAATTTTTCGACCCTCACCGGAGGGGGTCTCCTGTCACCAGCAATTAACACTCTCTCATAATAAATTACCAAACAAAATTTCGCCGCGATACGAAAATTAGATCGCGAGTTATAAGCATTTTAAATTTTTCGGCCCTCAACGTGGGGGGGAGGGGTCACCTGTCACCAAAAGTAACACTGTCTCATAATAAATTACCAAACAAAATTTGGCCGCACTTCAAAAATTGATAGCGAGTTATACGCATTTTAAATTTTTCGACCCTCCCCATGGGGGATCTCCTGTCACTAAAAATGAACGCTGTCTCATAATAAATTACCAAACAAAATTTGGCCGCGCTACGAAAACTGATCGCGAGTTATAAGCATTTTAAATTTTTCGACCCTCACCGTGGGGGGTCTCCTGTCACCAGAAATTAACACTCTCTCATAATAAATTACCAAACAAAATTTCGCCGCGATACGAAAATTAGATCGCGAGTTATAAGCTTTTAAATTTTTCGGCCCTCAACGTGGGGGGGAGGGGTCACCTGTCACCAAAAGTAACACTGTCTCATAATAAATTACCAAACAAAATTTGGCCGCGCTTCAAAAATTGATAGCGAGTTATAAGCATTTTAAATTTTTCGATCCTCAACGTGGGGGGGGTCTCCTGTCACCAAAAATTAACACTGTCTCATAATAAATTACCAAACAAAATTTGGCCGCGATACGAAAATTACATCGCGAGTTATAAGCATTTTAAATTTTTCGACCCTCACAATGGGGGATCTCCTGTCACCAAAAGTAACACTGTCTCATAATAAATTACCAAACAAAATTTAGCCGCACTACAAAAATTAGATCGTGAGTTATAAGCATTTTAAATTTTTCGACCCTCACCATGGGGGATCTTCTGTCACCAAAAGTAACACTGTCTCATAATAAATTTCCAAACAAAATTTGGCCGCGCTACGAAAATTAGATCGCGAGTTATAAGCATTTTAAATTTTTCGGCCCTTCCCATGGGGGAATCTCGTGTCGCCAAAAATTAACACTGTCTCATAATAAATTACCAAACAAAATTTGGCCGCGCTACGAAAACTGATCGCGAGTTATAAGCATTTTAAATTTTTCGACCCTCACCGTGGGGGGTCTCCTGTCACCAAAAATTAACACTCTCTCATAATAAATTACCAAACAAAATTTGGCCGCGATACGAAAAGCAGGTCGCCAGTTATAAGGATTTTACCCTCACCGTCGGGGGTCTCTTGTCATCAAAAATTAACACTGTCTCATAATAAATCATCAAACAAATTTTGGCCGCCCTACGAAAATTAGATCGCAAGTTATAAGCATTTTAAATTTTTCGACCCTCAACGTGGAGGTTCACCTGCCACCAAAAGTAACACTATCTCATAATAAATTACCAAATAAAATGTGGCCGCGCTACGAAAATTAGATCGCGAGTTATAAGCACTTTAAATTTTTCAACCCTCACCATGGGGGATTTCCTGTCACCAAAAATTATCACTGTCTCATAATAAATTACCAAACAAAATTTGGCCGCGCTACGAAAATTAGATCGCGAGTTATAAGCATTTAAGTTTTTCGACCCTCACCATGGGGGGGGGGGATCTCCTGTCACCAGAAATTAACACTGTCTCATAATAAATTACCAAACAAAATTTGGCCGCGCTACGAAAATTAGATCGCGAGTTATAAGCATTTTAAATTTTTCGATCCTCACCATTGGGCGGGTCTCGAATCATCAAAAGCTACATTATCCTACCTTGTTTTATCTTAAGACGATTCTTTTCTATACACATTCTATCAAGAATTTTTATTATTGAAACTATAGATTTATAGTAACTGAAATAAGAAATATAAGTTTGAGACTTGATAGCCTCTAAATATCTGAAAAATACCGCGTCAATGTCTGCCGAAGTCTACCGAATGACACCATGCCGAAGTCTGCCGAGATGAAACGACGATAGCCGAGTGTTAGGTTTTTTTCGTTACGCATGTGTTAGGATTTTTCGCGTTACGGAATTTTTGGATTCGGTCGCCGCGATCAAAGCCCGTGATAAAAGCTATGCAATAGCTTAATAACATCAGGATTACCATGTCAATCAAAATATAGCTACATTTTGTGGCCAGTCAAGAACCTGGGTGCGTATGATGATATTGGTGTCTGAAACAAAATAGTGCCAATGTGGTGCGTATATGACATATGTGCCAAAACGACGACATGGCGAATCTCTTCTGACAGAAAATGCATGTGTTTGGAAAATTGCTTTAAATTTCGAAGATGCACAAAAAAAAAATTAAAATCATATGTTTGTAAAATTTGTCATTGTCGTTGATTTGGCATGCATATTCAATCTGACAGATCTTGTAAGACTTACCATAAATGCATAGTAAATAATGAGCTTGATATTTCTTCTGTAGCTAATAATATGGATCCTGGTTCACATCCCTAAATATTGAAGAACTTAACTTGAGGAATTAACTGTCCAAGTTCATTCAGTAATTACTGTTTATCGCAATAAAGGGGGTCAGCTTGAATACAGTGGGGAAATTATTAATTCTCATCAATATATTACAAATTTTTGTGCTTCATTACCTCATTACTATTACAATATATCAAAGTACATTTTTGGGTACCACTAAGTTATCCGGTCGACCAAAAATCTAACGCCAAATTTCAGGATTAAATACCAATAATGGATTATTGTAAATGTCATATTACTTGACATTAAACGCAAAACACGTTTTTGTTATGTCATCAAGTGATTTTTAATTCGAATTTTTATTTGTATTTTTATTAATGTTTCATTAATTTATTTGTTTTTCGTTATTTTAAAAAACTTGCTTAAGTTTGTACAATTTGGCTAATAGTTTGGCGATTTGTATTATCTGACGAAATCGGTCGACGGGATAACCAAGTAGTACCCATTTTTGTTAGAAAATAAGATGAAAAATACAAGTTGAATGTAGATTCTGTCATTGGAGAATTCAGTTTCGCCTCCGATTAAAAAAAAAAAATCGATAGAGGTTTTTTAGAAGGGCGACCCCGTTTAGATTGCGATGAACTAACTTAATTTTTCTTGTGATTATCAATATAATAGCAAACAGAACGGCGTAAAATACCCAATTGAACAGCAATTTTTCTCTGAGACATTGGAATTGCGGAATAATAAAGAGATACAATTTGACGTGCTACTTTTTCATTGACTAGATTCATCAAAAAAGAATTTTTTATTTAGTGTAAACGCTTTTTTATAGACTCTGATACAAAGGAAATGCATTTTAACAGTAATACGAGTGGAATCCCGTCGAATTCGACGAATGAAGTGTTTAAAAGACACGATCGATTTGGTTTTAAAAAAAGCAAAAGTAATTACATTACTGAATCAATATATAATAAACTAGCAGGGGTGACCGAGCTAAGCTCGGTCAGAATTAACTTTATATTCAACTCGATATAGTAGTTTCACTGTATCATTCACTGTGTATTATTACTGTAAAACATGTTATTATAAAAACTATCAATAAGAAAACTATGTTTGTACGCACATGTTCATAAATTTTACTTTATTTTAAAATTTACAACGAAAGGGACATTTACATTAAGGGACATTTTAAAATTTACAAACCAAATCATTTTTTTTAGCTCGACTCACATTCTTTCATTTGGCACCAAATACGTGTTGTGGCTTTCGTAATCTTAATGATCAATTTTTCGGCCAAATGTCGCCAATATTTTGTCAAATATCGCCAACTTATTGACTGTTGTCATTTTCTCGTGACCCTGACCCGTATTACCCAAAATGACCCACGAATCAAATTTGATCAAACATGTGACTTATCTCAATGGTCTTCAGATAATTAAAAACAATAGAATGAAAAACTGAATCAAAATCGTTTAACCCATTAATGCCCAAATTATTTTCTTCATTAAAAATGAAATTTTGGGTTTCCCACCACTTTTAAAAGACGAATAACTTCTATTATAATTTATTGAGGAAATTGTCTCGTGTAAAATAGTGCTTATTTATCTTTCTATTTACTGGTTTGAAAAGTGCTTTATTGTCTTTTTTGTAATCGATCCTAAAGAGGGACGCTGGGCACTAACGGGTTAAGCCATTTCTTATGTAAAATTAGCTTGACAGCATTCAGCAATAAAGCGAAATGATCCATTAATATAATTTTGTTTAACGTGCGACTCAGCCCAATAGTCTTCTCGTGACAAAGAAAAACGTTTCGTTACAAAATTTAGGTAAAATTGATTAAGTCGTTATTATATTATATACACTGTTAAAAATAAATCTGTGAATTCCAGGTGAAATTACCGGCAGCAATGTAGCCGAACTGTTACCGTTCCGTAAGTAGATTTTCCGTTGTGGGACATACAAGAAAGGAAAACTCCGTTTGAAGAAGCGGTAACTTTCTGTTACAAAGTCTGATTTTTAATGATAATAATTTAATATAATTTTTAAAATTAATAAATCGATTAATCGTCAAAGAATTCGAAATTACCGAGTGATTTTAAGCTACTATGTTATTTTACTTATTATTATCATTGCACAATTTAGTTCACGCCGTCCTCGGGATCGAATTCGGGACCTTTTGATAGCGGAATAAATCCTTACTAACCGAGCCAAAGCTGCTGATGCCGGGTTGTACAAAATATGTATTTTATGAGTTAGTGGGAAAATCTGTTGTGCTTTTTAAAGATTTCTTTTCAAATACATTCTTTATAATATTTGTAAACGGTTTATTTTATTTTATTTTAGACTGATGCATAATGCTTATTATTTTTTAAATAGTTTAAAAAAATAAAAAAAATCACTGTTTAAAACCACTGTTTTTTTTTTTGTATGATTGAATGAATGAATGAATGAATGAATGAATGAATGAATGAAAAAACTTTTTATTAACAACTTTTTTTTAGAAAAATAATGTTATAGACAATTTTTTGAAATTGTCGTACACTATTTATTTATTTATTTATTTATTGGCTAATTAATTAAAGATTTTTTAATAAGAAATAAGAGAAAAATAAACAGAAGAAATGTAATTTAAAAGGGACTTTTTATGTTTTCATTATTTCTTGTCGCCAGTGGGATACGAACCCACAATCTGCGCTCGCAGGTAATTAACGGTATGGTGCCTTGACCACTCGTCCACGAGCCCCTTACACAACGGAGTGTCTCCGTTTTTTGTTTTTATTTCCACCCGTTTCGTTATTTTCAGGAAATATGGTGGGATTTGCTTATTTGTAACGGACAATGCCCTTTTGTTGTAAAAAGGGACTTTTTCTGTGAAATTCAGGAAAAAAATATTCGTGAATTTCAGAATTTTTTTAACAGTGTAATTAGAATGACCCTAACCCATTATGACCCAAAATGACCCACTAATCGAATTTTCGCGAGCATGTGTCGTAGCCCAATGGTTTTCTCTTTCCCGAATATGATGTAATACAAAGTATAGTCAAAATGGTACGAGCCATTTTCTACATAAAATTAGCATGACCCATCATGACCACAAATTACCCTTATAATCGAAATCTCTCGAACATGTGACTTAGCCCATTAGTTTTCTCGTGTCTAAAAATTGTTACATACAAAATTTCGTTAAAATATATCCAGCCGTTCTTTAAATATAAATAGCTTGACCCAGACCCTTTATGACCCATTAATCGAAATTTCTGGGACGTGTGACATAGCCCAATGATTTTCTCTTGCCAAAAAAAATGTTATATACAAAATTTCATTATAATCGATCCACCTGTTCTTTAGATATAGCTTGACATGATCCATTATGACCCATCATGACTCACAAATGACCCTTATAGCCGCAATCTCTCAAACATGTGAGCCCATTAGTTTTCTCATGTCAAAAAACTGTTAAATACAAAATTTCGTTAAAATCGATCACGCCGTTCTTTAAATATAAATAGTTTGACCCAGACCCTTAGTGCCCCAATATGACCCATTAAATTTTTTTCTGGAACATGTAACCTAGCCCATGTTAGCCCATTAGTTTTCTCGTGCCAAAAAATGTTATATACAAAATTTCGTTAAAATCGATCCACCTGTTCTTTAGATATAGCTTGACATGATCCATTATGACCCATCATGACCCACAAATGACCCTTATAGTCGAAATCTCTCAAACATGTGATTTAGCCTATAAGATTTCTCATGTCAAAAAACTGTTACATACAAAATTTCGTTATAATCGATCACGCCGTTCTTTAAACATAAATAGCTTGACCCAGACCCTTAATGACGCAATATGACCCATTAAAATTTTTTTTCGAGCATGTAACCTAGCCCAATGTTTTTCTCGTGCCCGAAAACCATAGCACGCAATTTTTAGTCAAAATTGCGTGAGAAAATCTCTAGATAAAAATAGCATGACCCACAATGACCCCAAAAATGACCCACTAACCGAATTTTCTCGAACATCTTACCTAACCCAATGGTCTTCTTGTAATCCAAAATGATAAAATATAAAATTTGGTCACAATCGTTAGAGCCGTTTTTTAGATAAAAATGGTTTGACCCTTAATGACCCAAAAATGACCCACTAATCGAAATTTTTCGAACATGTGACCCAGTCCAATTGTTTTCTCGTGCCAAAAAACGACTGGATACAAAATTTCCTTAAAATCGATCCAGCCGTTCTCTATATAAAAATAGCTTGATCCTGACCCATTATGACCCAAAATGACCCAATCATCGAATTTTCTCGAACATGTGACCTAGCCCAATGTTCTTCTCGTGCCCGAAAATGGTAAAATCCAAATTTTTGCGAAAATCGTTAGAGCCGTTTTTGAGATAAAATTTACCCCCCCCCCCCCCCACACACACACAATTTTTGCTCGCATTATAGTATAAGACTAGCAGGGGAGACCGAGCTTAGCTCGGTCAAAATTTACTTTGTGTTCAACTCGATATAGTATTTTCACTGTATCATTAACTCTGTATTATTACTGTAAAACATGTTTATAATAGTATTATTTAGAAAAACAATCAATAAGAAAACTATGTTTTTATGCGCATATTTATAAATTTTATTTTATTTTAAATTTTACAACGAAAGGACATCGATCTAAATCACTTTATTAGCTCGACTCTGATTGGTTTAACCATGCATCTCGAACTTTCTTAAGAATGTATAAAAAAATTCTTTACATTCTGAAAGACAATATTTTTTGCTAGATATAGCCAAATTTGGAGGCATTATTTCATTTGGCTCCAAATACGTGTTTTGGTTTTCGTAATTTTTATAGTCAATTTTTTGGCCATATGTCGCCAATATTTTGTCAAATATCACCAAGTTATTGGCTTTTGCCATATTCTCGTGACCCTGACCCGTATTAAACAAAATGAGCCACTAATCAAATTTGATCAAGCATGTGACATAGCTCAATCGTCTACAAGTAATGAAAAACAGTAGAATATAAAATTGAATCAAAATCGTTTAAGCCATTTTTTAGGTAAAATTAGCTTGGCAGCATTCAGCAATGACCATCAATTACATCAAATACATTATTGGATCAATATATAATAAATATATTTCCAAACTTAATGTCAAGTTTGCCAGTTACAATTTTGCATGCATATCTTCAGTTAAAATTGTAATCTGAGTGCCGGCGAAATACAGAAATTTTATTTTATATGCCCTAACAGAAAAATAATTTTATAAAAAAAAAAAAAAAAAAAAAAAAAAAAAAAAAAAAACTAATTTTATTTTTATTGTGACATTATTTTCACAAACTGAAGTCATCTGAAAGTAAAATCTCAATCTCAGTGTCCATAATGAAAAGAAATATTGAAATGTAATATCGGGTACTACTAGGTTATCTCGTCGACCAGAAAATTATCGCCAAACTATAATAATAAATGCCAATAATGGATGATCGTGAATGTCACATTCAATGACATTAAATGCGATTCATGTTTTTAAAATGTCATTATATGATTTTTATTTCGACTTTTTATTTGTATTTTTATTAATATTCTATTAATTATTTGTTTTTTCAATATTTAAAATAAAAATTATGTCAATATGTATAATTTGGCTATTAGTTTGGCGATTTGTATAATTTGGCGAAATTGGTCATCGGTATAATAGAGTAGTACCTAATATCGTTATGAGTAAAAATGCGGTGTTTTAAATAGTGACGTCATTTTCTCTCCAAATGTTTTTTAAAACTTACTGTTATTAGTAATATGAAAAAGGCATCTGTAATAATATTGTAATTCCCATTTATCTGATTGCTGATTGACATTTTCCTCATTAGAAGTTTCTCTTATTTTGATTTAGACATTAATTTTTATCATAAATTATTTTCTGTTATTTTATTTACATTATTAATATTATTTCTCAGTAAATATATTTTTTTTACCACAATTAGTGCATAATTATACGCAATCATTTTGGAAAATATTTTTTTATTATCGAGAGGAAAGCTAAACTGTTGCCACCATTTTGAAGAAATGTCATCAAAAAGTTTTTAAAATTAAAATTATATGTAAAAATGGAAATAAATTAAAAAATAACTAAAATGGGCACAACTACAAATAAATAACTTTCATTTAAAAAAATAATTATCAAAATCGGTTGAATAGAAAATTCAGGGATGATGACACGACATTTTTAGCTTGTCTGAAAGAAATAGCATCGGAGGCTTTAAAAATATATATATATATATATATATATATATTTTTTTTTACTATGACATTATTTTTACTAACTGAAGTCATCTGAAAGTAAAATCTCAATCTCACTGTCCATAATAAAAAGAAATATTGAAATGTAATATCGTTATGAGTAAAAATGCGATGTTTTAAATAGTGACGTCATTTTCTCTACAAATGTTTTTTAAAAGTTACTGTTATTAGTAATATGAAAAAGGCGTCCGTAATAATACTGTAAATTCATTTTATCTGGTTGCTGAATGCCATCATTTTCCTCATTTGAAATATTTCTTACTTTGCTTTAGACATTAATTTTTATCATAAATTATTTTCTGTTTATTTATTTACATTATGCTTTATACTTGTTATTATAATTATATGTTAGTGTTGTAGCGTACCGTTGAAGGCTTCCAAGATGAATACAGCGAAATACTTGCATGTAGTTTATTCACACATATATTATTATAGACAGGTTACACATAACAGAGACGCGACACAACATTTATATAAAACTCGTTTGAGCCCCTGTTCTAGGTTAATTTTGGTTACAGTTAAAGTTCTTGACCAGGTCACGTTACAGTTAATGTCATTATACCACATCTCCCTTTCTTTAAAGATTCATTTTCTGCGGAGGACGAACGACTCGTCCACTTCTGGTGGTATACAGATTCTGGTTCCTTTTTGGAGATATAGAGTTATTTTTACCATTGTTACAGGATGGATGAGGATTCTGACAGCTTCGCTTGGTTGAGCTTGGAACACTCTGTGATATTGGTAACTCATTACGGGAATCGTCTGGTTCAAGGTCATCCACATCATCAGCCTCTGGTTGGAAGTTAGTTGATGGGATAAGATGCATTCTGTTTCGTCGATATAGCCTTTTCCCAGATTTGACTATATACGATCGCGGAGAATCTAATCTCTTCTGAACTGTACCAGTAGCTCTCTTGTCAGTGATCCACACTTCATCTCCAACATCAAGATGTTTGAGGTCTCGTACTCCGTGACTTTTGTTATAGTTGTCTCTTTGCCGTTCTATTCTCTTCTCTTCCTTTCTTTGAAGTTCATCCCTGTTATCAATTTTTGGCTCTAGTTGAGATCTTGCAATTGGCAGAGTTGTCCTTATACGACGATTCATAAGAAGTTCTGCAGGACTGAGGCTATTCTCTAATGGTGTTGCTCTATATGCCATTAATGCAAGGTAAGGATCTTCAGCTTTTTTGAGTCGCAATTTGATGGTTTTTACAGAAGATTCAATGAAACCATTGCTTTGTGGGTACCTAGGACTTGATGTGATATGATGAAATCCGTAAGACTTTGAGAATTTTGAAAATTCAGATGAGTTAATTGGCTCAAATTGAGGACCATTATCAGATCTGACAACATTAGGAATCCCATGTCTGGCAAAGATTGATTTGCAGTGGAGAATTACTTCCTCAGAAGTTAATCTTTCCAGTTTTGCGATTTCTGGATATCGTGAGAAATAATCGGTCACGATCAAGTACCAAAATCCATTAAGTTTAAAAAGATCCATTCCGACTGTTTCCCATGGTCTTTCAGGAAATTCGGTAGGGATAAGAGATTCATGGCGATTAGTGGTCTCCTTGATGCATGATGTGCAATTCTTTATCATTTCTTCAATTTCTTTATTAATTCCAAGCCAATATACCGATGATCTTGCTCTCGCACGACATTTCGTAATTCCTAAATGTCCCTCATGAATTTGTTGAAGAACCTTTCTTCGATCATTTGCAGGAATGATGATTCGACAGCCCTTCATTATCAGCCCATCTTGGATCGATATTTCATATCGATGATTCCAATAAGGTAAACAACTTGGCTCTAAATGTTTTCTTGATGGCCAACCGTTGAGGATTAAATTTTTTAACTCTTTGCATGTTGCATCAGACTGTTGTGATTGGCGCAATTCTTCTAATCTGTTGCATGAAGCGGGTAATGTGGATATTATCATACGAATATATGCATCAATTTCTTCTTCCAACTCTTCATCCTTTTCTCTTGTTTCTTGAGGTTGTCTTGATAAGGCATCAGCTGCATAAAGTTTCTTTCCTGGTATGTGGAATATGGAATAAGAATATCGCATCATCCTCATCTTCAACCTTTGTAACCGTGGAGATAAGTCTTCAAGGTTTTTCTTTGAGAATATTGGAATTAGAGGTTTATGGTCTGTTTCTAATCTAAAGTGAGTTCCAGTGAGATAATCTCGAAATTTCTCGCAACTCCATGCTACAACAAGTGCCTCTTTTTCTATTTGAGCATATCTCTTTTCAGTAGGAGTAAGAGTTCTGGATGCATATGCAACGACAGAGATTTCTCCGTTCTCTTGTTCTTGCCTCAAGGTGGCTCCAATTCCATACGAAGAAGCGTCTGTAGTGACAATTGAAGTTTTCTGTGGATTATAAACTTTTAAAACTGGTTGAGATGTTAAGACATTCTTCCACTTTTGAAATGCTTGTTAACCATTTGAAAAATGGTTGTTGTTTTCGGGAGAATGGACCCGATGATGTTACCACTTTTGAATGATGTTACCACTTTTGAATGATGTGGTCACTTTTGAATTTAAATTAATTTCTTTACTTTTAGAAGAGTTTTTTTTTAATTTAAATTAAATTCTTTACTTTTAGAAGAATTTTTATTTGAATAGTAAATTAAAATGGTTAAAATCATTGTAATAAAGGAGAAAACTAACAAATTTAAAAATGGGTAGACGGAAATTAACAGATACGGAAAAAGCCGAAGCCAAAGAAATGAATGAACGTGAATATCGCATTCAATGATATTAAACACAGTCAACATGTATAAGTTGCTTATTAGTTTGGCGATTCGTATCATTTGGCGAAATTGGTCGACGGGATAACTGAGTAATACTGTATTTGGTTTGGCGCAAAAACGTCTTTCAATGCAGAAAATGATAAAATCAAAAGATTATTGAGCCGCTGAAAACCAATTACGTGTTGAAAGGCGATCACGAAAAAGGAAGCAATTTAATGCCGAACCGATTAATTGTAAAACATCATGTCGCCAGGGCGACCAATCCACTAGCCATGGCGTTTTACTATCGGTCGGTTCTAACCAGGAAAATTTGAGTGCCAATAGTGATTCTAACAAGCCGGAAAATGTTATAGCTATTACTCTTGATTTTCCACCACCTAAAAAGAAAACTAAAAAGCAATCGGCTTGGGAAAAACTGGGAAAAAACTTTTTTGATTCGATGTCTGATGGACCCATTCACAGATGCATGTGCTGCGATCGATTTTGGTTTAAAACCTCCATCACCAAAATTCTGCTCTGTAAAATCAAACAATATATGCCAAAGTCTTACAAGTATAACAGTATATGCCAAAGCTGTATTTTAATAATGATTACTTTTGCACCAACAATGTTAAATAGTTTGAAATGTTTCTTTCGTCGCCAACTTTTATGCTTGGCGACAATAGAGTGATATAACTTAAACGAACCGTACCTTCAAATTGCAGCATGTATAAAGTCATTTATAGCAGTGGCACGGATAATACACAATAAAACAACTGGTATTTAGCTTAAAATGATAGATGAATGTATCGAGTGAAACATTTTTCAAATGGTTGGGGTAATTTCTTAAATTACAATTTTTTTTTTTTTTTGAGGTTCGTCCCAGACAAACTCATTCTTTTGACTTAACATAGATGTTAACGGTGCAAAAATTTCTGCAAAATTTGGAACAAATCTGGCGAGAAAATTTGTCATGCCTAGCATCTGTTTTAATTCCTTTTTATTCTTTGGTGGTGGATATTCTTTTACTGCTCTAACTTTATCTTCGTCAGGATGAATCCCCTTGTCATCAATAATATGCCCCAAGAATTTAATTATCTTGACTGAAAATTTACATTTCTTGTCATTTAGAGTAATGCCAGCTTTCTTAAGTTTATTTAGAACAATTTTCAAGGTTTGGTCATGTTCAAATTGATCTTTTCCCCACACTAAGATGTCGTCCATGTGACAAATACTACCTGGAATATTTTCTAGCAGCTGTGACATTCTGCGTTGAAAATGTTCTGGAGCAGATGAGATTCCAAAAGGCAATCTTAAGAATCGGTATCTTCCAAAGGGAGTGATGAAAGTCGTGAGATATGACGAAGATTCATCAAGCGGAATTTGCCAAAAGCCAGAATTAGCATCTAACTTCGAAAAAATTGTAGCACCTGTTAGAAGATTTAATGAATATTCCACTGAAGGCAATGGATGAAATTCCCTTTCCACACATTTGTTTAGTTGGACAAGATCAACACATAAGCGAACACTTCCATCACTTTTAGGAACGATAACGACTGGTGAACACCATTCCGTTGGTTTCGTCACAGGAACTATAACTTTTTGGGCAATCATCTTCTTAATTTCCATTTCAGTTTTCTTCAGCAACGGAATAGGTATCCTTCGTGGAGTTGAAATAGCAAACGGGACAGAATTCGGCTTAAGCTTAATAGTGTAACAACCTTTCAGTAGTCCCAGGCCATTGAATAATTCAGGGTAATCTTGCTTTGGATTTACTGCATTAATTTCTAAAATGTTTGATCCTAAACCAAAAGCTAGTATTGCAGGTTTTCCCAACAAATAATTCTGTAATCCTTCAATTACATGGATTTCTTCAGTTATTTTCTTTTCCCTGTATTGGATTTCTTCAACCAGTTTTCCCTTGTGTTTTAGTATTTTTCCATCAGGACCGCAAAGCTTTTTGTCTGGTTTCAAAATTTTTGAACCCTTTAAGATTGGTGATGTAGCTGGAATAACAGTGTGATCTGCTCCACTATCTATTTTGAAACGAATAGTTTTACCTCTTATTTGAATAGGAACTGACCATAATGAATCATTATTATTATTCGAGCGGGTTTCTCTAATTGTTCCTAAGAAAGAAATTTCAGATTTACTTTCATTTTTCCTACAAACACGAGCAAAATGCCCTAATTTGGAACATTTCAAACATTTGGCGTCTTTTGCTGGACACACTTTTCTATTATGCATAGATTTACCGCACCATTTGCAAAGGTCAAAAGATTTTGTATATTCTTTTTTCCCATTATTCTTTTTATCAGTTTCTTTAAACTGTGGATTTTGACTGGTAATCCCTTTCTTAAAATTTAGCTTTGTTTTTCTTATACTCGAAACTCTATGTACAGAAGCATTATTAGAAGTAAGAATCTCTTGTTGCTTTTTAATTGATTCCGATAACCTAACTTTTTCTATAGCTTTACTCAAAGAAAGGTCTGGATCCAATTGTAATTTCTCACTTAATGATTTATCTCTAATACCAACAACTATTCTATCGCGTATTAGTTCATCATGAAGAACTCCGTAATCGCAATGCTCAGCCAACGAATAAAGTGAAGTTATAAAATCATTTACACTTTCCCCTTCGTTTTGAATGCGTTGATTAAACTGTGCGCGTTCAAAAATTGTGTTTTTCTTTACGATAAAATGGTCGTCAAAATGCTTCATAACAACATCATATTTCTGTTGGTCATCTTCTGACAAGTTAAAGAACATAAAAATATCTTCTGCTTTATCACCCATGAGATAAATAAGAGAATTTACTTGTTCTATCTCTGATTGATTTTTTTAAACCCGAAGCGAATCGATATCTTTCAAAACGTTGCTTCCATTTTAGCCAAAGTGCCGGCCGTGAAAAACTAAATGATTCTGGCGGTGTAACCTGATAACAATTTCTAAATTCTAACTCTTTTTCTTTTTCTTTTTCTTTAGACATTTTACATAATAATAAAATAAATAAAAATGTGTCGTATAACTATGCAAGAAAAAGGAAACTTCTTACTTTAAGCTTGGATCCGTTTTCAAAATATCACTGTATTAAACATCTTTTTTTTCCAGCTGCCACCATGCTTTATACTTGTTATTATAATTATATGTTAGTGTTGTAGCGTACCGTTGAAGGCTTCCAAGATGAATACAGCGAAATACTTGCATGTAGTTTATTCACACATATATTATTATAGACAGGTTACACATAACAGAGACGCGACACAACATTTATATAAAACTCGTTTGAGCCCCTGTTCTAGGTTAATTTTGGTTACAGTTAAAGTTCTTGACCAGGTCACGTTACAGTTAATGTCATTATACCACACATTATTAATATTATTTCTCAGTAAATATATTTTTTTACCTCAATTAGTGCATAATTATACGCAATCATTTTGGAAAATATTTTTTTATTATCGAGAGGAAAGCTAAACTGTTGCCACCATTTTGAAGAAATGTCATGAAAAAGCTTTTAAAATTAAAATTAAATATAAAAATGGAAATAAATTAAAAAATAACTAAAATGGGCACAACTACAAATAAATAACTTTCATTTAAAAAAATAATTATCAAAATCGGTTGAATAGAAAATTCAGGGGTGATGACACGACATTTTTAGCTTGTCTGAAAGAAATAGCATCGGAGGCTTAAAAAAAAAACTAATTTTATTTTTACTATGACATTATTTTCACTAACTGAAGTCATCTGAAAGTAAAATCTCAATCTCAGTGTCCATAATAAAAAGAAATATTGAAATGTAATATCGTTATGAGTAAAAATGCGATGTTTTAAATAGTGACGTCATTTTCTCTACAAATGTTTTTTAAAAGTTACTGTTATTAGTAATATGAAAAAGGCGTCCGTAATAATACTGTAAATTCATTTTATCTGGTTGCTGAATGCCATCATTTTCCTCATTTGAAATATTTCTTACTTTGCTTTAGACATTAATTTTTATCATAAATTATTTTCTGTTTATTTATTTACATTATTAATATTATTTCTCAGTAAATATATTTTTTTACCTCAATTAGTGCATAATTATATGCAATCATTTTATTGTGGTTAAATTTTACGAAAACAATTAACTATTTTCTTTTAAATGCGAGGACATGTTCACTGATGAAATAAAGTTTCTGACTTGTGGAAGGTAATAATGGAAAATAAATTTTTATTATCAAGAGAAAAGCTAAACTAAGTTGCCACCATTTTCAAGAAATATCGTAAAAAAGCATTTAAAATTAAAAATAAAATATAAAAATGGAAATAAATTAAAAAATAGCTAAAATGGGCACAACTACAAATAAATAGCTTTCATTTAAAAAAATAATTATCAAAATCGGTTCAGTAGAAAATTCAGGGCTGATGACACGACATTTTTAGCTTGTCAGAAAAAAATAGCATCGGAGGCTAATAAATATAGCCGGGTTAACCATCTCAGGTAAAATAATGCCATTCGCCAATTATGTACCCGGGTGCATATGTGACCACTTTTCCCATATTTCATCCATTTCCTGTTGGCATACAACTTTGAAACAAGGCCCCCTTATCATAATCATATGATATTATGATTATATTATGTTTATATTATGATATCATATGATATATGATATTATGATAAGTTAGCCTTGCTTTGAAATTTGGAATATGTATGCATACCTGGGAGCAATACTGGAATTAGAAGTTGATTTTTTTTAATTCGATCCAAAAAGGGGCATCGGGGGCTATTTTTTAAAGATTTATACAATTTATACTGCATAAAGGAGCCACTTACCTATTTTTATATACAAGAAGAAGTAAGTGGTATATAAAAACAATTATAGTATACATAAATAAAATACTTGAGATAATATACTAGAGATATAAGCATCAGGTTTGGCGACATTTTTATGCCAATTAGGCGAAAACGTCATTTTGATTACCAGATACATATACAGTAAAACCTCCATAACGGACACTCCCGAATAGCGGACACCTCTATTTAACGGACAGTTTTCAAATCCCCACTCCCAAAACTTAAATTTTTGTATGTTTAACCTCTGAATAACGGACATTCCGAATAGCGGACAGTAATTTTGGCAAAAAAGAATGAAAAATTATTTTTTAACGAGGAAAAAAATCCTCTAAATTTATCAGAGCAATGTGTAAAAAATTTTGTGATCAAAGATAAATGTGGGGATGAACTGGAGAAAGCCACCTCTCCCCTACATCTATCTGTGATCATAACCCCCCCTCCCCCTCCTCCCTCGGATAATTTGAGATTGTATGCTTTCAAGAAGCAAAAAAATACAATAAACAGTTGTACATTTATTTATTATTATTATTTTTTTTTTTTTTAGAAAAGGGTGATTTAAAAGGATTAAAACTACTGACAGAATTAAAACTTCACATTGTAAAACAAATTACATGTAATCGCAAGTAGAAGCAAACTTTTGTAAAAACAATTTTTGTAAGAATGTAATAAACAAAGGATAGAGGTATGCACAATTTTATTTCAGTTTTATTGCTTTAAAAAATATTTTAATTTCTGGTTAATCATATAATAGAGGTTTTAGGACATATTAAAATCGACTAAAGAAACATTAAGCATTCATTAGCAATTTTTCTATCCCTGAGGTTTTCCCAATAGCGGACACCTCCGAATAGCGGACAATTTCTGCGCTCCCAAGGTGTCCGTTATTTAGAGGTTTTACTGTAGCATGCTATAATAGCACGTTATTTATGTATTTCAAAATGAAACAAGTTGGAAATTGCACGTGAAGCGTAGCAAATGAGGTGCGTTCGTACGATAACGAAGTTTTAAAAATATTACTCTCATATTCAGTCTCATAAAATTGTAAATAGTGAATTAGAATTAAAACGCTCATCAAGCAATGTTCTCCCTGTACCATTATGTAATGGAATACTTTTGTGTTGCTTTTTAAATCAATAACAAATGTTCTTTGTTAAAGAAAAATTATGTAAAATAATTATGTAAAATGTATATTATATTATGTACTTCATAGTTGCATATAAATTTTTTTAAGTTCGAATGAGTGTAACGCTATTAAAATGCATTTGAAACATTTTTTCCCATTGACCGTAATGTAATGGATTACTTTTGATTGTCCCTGTAATTGATCTATGCATCCTATTTTGATAAAATTTGAAAAAACTCGGCAGAATTATGTAATAATTATGTATTTTACATTTCACACGTATAAAATACATTTGAAACTTTTTCCCTATTGACCACTATGTAATTGAATACTTTTGATTGCCCTTGTAATTGATCTATGCACCCGATTACCAAAAAATTTTAAATAACTCGACAAAATTACATAATAATTATGTATTTTAAATTTCAAACGATTAAAATATATTTGAAACTTTTTTCCCCATTGACCGTAATGTAACGGAATCCTTTTGATAGTCCCTGTAATTGATCTATCCATCCGATTTTCATAAAATTTGAAATGACTCGACAAAATTATGTAATAATTATGTATTTTAAATTTCAAACGATTCGGTTGGGTAGTTTTTGCTTTGTTATATGCGGACAGACGGACAGACAGACAGACGGACGGACTGCGCGACAACAATAGGTGCTACGTATTTACATAATTACGAATGCACATAAAAAGGAATAAAAGAAACATTTTCTGTTATTAAAAAAAAAGAAATAACAATCAATAAATGATAACATTTTTAGAACAAACAATTTATTATAACATTTATATGATAACCAGCATGTTAGTCAACTGAACTCCATTTTGGCACAAATTAGGTACCTTGGTCTGTATAGGGCATATATGTGCCATATTGATTTGTAAAACTGAGCATGAACGTTTACCAAGTGTGTTTTCATAGTCGCTTATATCTTTTTGCAACATAGCGCACCTTTCAAGCCACAACTGCACAAAAGAAAAAAAAACAATATTTGCAGTTTTTTTTCCCATGTAATACACATTTCGTAATCAGTAGGTTCGATAGTCAGACCTCGTTTTTTTTTTGCTTTAAAAGATGATATTTCATACGATGTCTATTTTGGATTCGTCGTTTTTCCATATTTGATAGTATACGTCTACTCGTTTTGTAACTTTTTTTTGTAACTTTCTTCTTTATTAACAGCGACATTTGGATTTCCTATTTTAATAAAAATTCTTCTAAATTCAAAGAATTTTGTTCAAATAAATAAATAAATGAAATACGGTCATCTATTGCCCAAAGCACAAAATTTTTCCTATTGAGTTATTAAAAATCAGTAAAAACATAATTTTTATGATAATAAAAAGATGACTTATGTAATAACAGTGTCATATATTATGTACGTTATGGATTAAGTATGAATATTTCTCCACCATTTATAAATAATTATAATAATAAAATAAAATGCGGACAGACTAAAGTCTATATTTGACTGAAAACAACAACCATTTTCTAAATGCTTTAAAAAAATGGCCAATGAAAAGTGTTATTTCTAAAGTATTATGAAATTAGTTAAAAACCATTTATTTTAAACTAAATGAATAAAAGATTTATATTTTTAATGAAATAAATGGGATTTGAAAAATTATTGGAAATTTATCACCATAGATGTATCAATATTACAATCGGTACCTTGTATGCAAAAAGGAACAATTAGTAAATACTTTTTGTACCCGAAAAATGGTCGTTGCTTTCTTTAAGGTTAAAAAGTAGATTACGAAATATTCCTATACAGAGATGCCAAGCCCCCGCTTATTGCACAGCAGAATTTTCTTATAGGAAAAGTTATTTTTTAAATCCGCAGAATGTTCCAATTTAATAAAACATTTTCTGTATTAAAATACCGGTATCCAAAATGCCGGAGACTTGGCAGTTCTGCCTATAACATTTTAATTAATCACAGTACTTTTTTTTAATCGAATTCAAATTTAGTGAAGACAACGTTTTTTGGCCAAAAGCAGCTTTTTTCCACATGTGTAACTACGATACAATTCCTTGATGCTGAAATAAAATGTTTTGACTTACGCTATTATTGCTTCCTCTTATTTATTTATTTGAATTTTAAATAAGATGACTCTAAATCGTGTTTTTTAAATGTACGGAATAAATGCATTTCGAGAGAGGGTGAAAAGAACAATATTTGGCGATTTATTACCTGCGTTTGACTAAGTGTCTTACTACCTTGTATTTAATACTCTTCCCAATACTTCGCTGTTATATGGACTTAGGCACTTTTATAAAAAGTTTAATGTAATTCGAACTTAAGAAAGTGAGTTTTTTACTGAATAATACAAATTAATGAAAAATGAATACTAAGAAATACTAATAAAAGAAAAATGAAGCGTGATATTGATCTGTGTATATTTAAAAATGCATCTGCTAGCACTAATTAGATAATTTATGTGTATATAATAGGAGATAAATAGCTTTTGATTCTGTATTTCTATGCTATAAAGCATTGACGTTTGTGTGTTTTTCGTTATCATTGGGAGTACCTAGCCGATTTAAAAAATAATGTGGGCAAAAAATGTTAGTAACCACCTTTGCTGCAAAATATACTATATTTTGCGTAGAAACAATTATCACCATCAATGCACGAGTAAAAAAAGTTCTAAAATTGAGAATTCTTTTATGTTGATATGACTAAAAATTTTAAATTTTTTTTTTTTTTTTTTTTTTTTTGTGGCAACTTTTAAGATATAATATTCTCGTTATGAACGATTTCTAAAACATTCGACAGTTTAATTTCACAAATTAAACATTTTTTTTTTCTAGAAAAAGTTTTAAACCCAATTTATTGAGAATATTGTAATTTCTAGGATTCTGTTGGGGACAGAAACTATAACTTTGGCATCACAGTAACTTATAAGATGTAAGTGCTCGTTTAGGACAATTTAAAAAAAAAAGGATTGCTTAACTCTTATCGACAACCTCATTGCATCCGTGGCAAACAGATATTCAACATTATAAACTATTCGGACGGATTTCACACCTTATAAAATACACTCCATTCTCTTCAAACATAATAGTTTATGTTATTTATAGTTTCTCAAATCGGTGCGAAGCTTCTGTTTATGCGCATGACATCATTTCAAAGAGTTATATTTCCAATATTGGAAAATTTGGTGTTTTATTTTCTGTATTACTTTTAACATTTTGCATATTTCCAATTTTATATCCATACATGGTTTGCTTTTCTTTTATAAAAATAGTATATGCAACTTTATGTATAAGATTTTGTAATTCTATGATTCAATATGCTTATTTTCATCATATTTTATCACAATGAATGACCAATTAAAGGTAACATCTCATTTTCTTTACTTATCACAAGTTATTAAATGTGTATTCTCCAGCAATATCGCTCAAGCTAATCCCTCTGAGGGAAGTCCTAGTTAAAAATATTATTTGGTAGTACTTGATTATCCCGTCGATATAAAAGGTACCGCCAAACTAAAAGATTAAATGCTAATGATGATGATAAAACATGTCACATTCACGTAACATTAAACTGGTATCACATGTTTATCACGCCATCAATTTTTTTATATGAAGTTTTATATGTTTTCTTATTAATGTTTATTATTTCTTTATTCTTTCATTATTAAAAATAAAAATTACGTCAATTTGTTTAATTTGGCCAATAGTTTGGCGATTTGTATAATTTGGCGAAATTAACGGTTGACGGATATAACCACGTAGTACCTAAAATTATTGTCTGAGCGTAGCGAAGAGTATACTCAGAGTACGTAACGATATTAAAAATCAAAAAAATTCTTTCGTCAAGCAAATCTCAAAAAATACTTGTCGGATTTCGATTCTGTTTGTACCTGAAGGTACTTATGAAGGTAACCTCGTGAATGCACCCACTTTCAAAAATTATTTCCAAATATTTTAAAAATTATGTTTAAAAAACTGATAAAAAAGCATAATTTATTTGCATACGTCACAGGAATTTGGTGTGCGTCACTTTTCACTGGCTGGATGTTTTCGTTAAACTCCCAAATTTCAGCACATGGAGCAAGAAAAGTACGCAAACAATTTTTAAGTACAATAAATTATACTTAAATTTAAGAAACAAACTATAAAATAATTTTGTTTTTGTTGTTAATTCTAAAAAAAAAGCCTTAATTCTTAGTAACTTAGTACTTGAGAGTTAATGATATTCTTTATAATAGCACTTTATAACCGCCATTAGCATTTTTTATGTTTCGTACATGCGAATTAGAAACAATTCTGCCGTGTTTAAATAAAATGAGTGTTTAAATAAAATATTGGTACAACTTGGTTAGCTCGTTGATCAATTTCGCCAAATTATACATATTGGCAAATTTTTTATTTTAAGTAACGAAAGAAGAAATAAATTAGTGAAATATTGATAAAAATACATAAAAGTGGGATAAAAAATCATTTGATGATGTTTTAAACACATGTATCGGATTGAATGTGACATTCACGATCATAATTACATGTATCGTATTTAATGCGATTGAATACGACATTCACGATTATTCATTATTGGCATTTTATCTTATTGTTTGGCGATACTTTTTCGGTCCACAGAATAATCAAGTAATATAATAAATAAATAAATAAAAGAAAGAAAGAGAGGAAAAAGAAACAATAGTTGAAGCGATAAATAAACAGTTTTAAATAATAAACATAATAAAAAATATAAATATCACAATAAATCGTAAATCGTAAAATACTTATAGCGATATTCAAAACAACATTTTCACGTCAATTTGGCGGAGAAAAAATCGCGTTAACGTGAGCTTATATTTTTACACATAAATGTGACATCTGTGCCATATTTATGAGTAAAAATAAACATAAACGATCATCATGTCTGAAATCTCAATTTCTGAAACCCAAACTTGACCATGATGTATAAAAACGCCAAGGTGAAGGTGTTGGAAAAGTACCATGAAATTCGGGCAGAGATATCATATACGCATCGGTTTTGGCGCAAATTATTTTTAAATTAATTTCTATTATTTTAAAAAGAAAGTAACAATTAAAAAACACGATTAAATCTAGATTAAATTAATATAAAATAAGTATAAAAAAATTTAATAAAAAAACTACAGCCGGGTTACCAGGCAATGTAAATAACGATATTTTGGCGCTAATTATATAAAAAAAGTGTACCATATCCTGTTCTAATTTTTTTGGCTAGCTTCTTTTTCTTTATGGCATTAAATGAATTGATGTGGTTGCAAGGTAACCATATTTAGGGTCCCTTAGTCATGTTTGGTATTGTAGATGAAGTATGTGGGATTAATAGTTTATCTACTGGGACACCCAAAAGAATTTCATTAAATTATGGTCTATTGGGTAAAATCTTTTGAAGAGTATTTTAATGAAATTACGCTATTGCAAATGTGTGAAACTTGTATAAATCACTGAATTTCATTACGATTACGTTTTAACATAATATTAATAGCATTTTTATTCCAATTACAGAGAAACGCAAAAGAAATCGGTTACAATACTCTCTTTAAGCAATAATTTCTGGAAATGCGTTTTCAATTTCTGCATGCGCTTTTAAATTTAACTGTTTTTTTAGGTGTTCTAATTAATGTAAATGTTTAGTTCCTATAGCCATGGTTTGATCCGTCCGTCTGTCTATCCGCATATAACAGCACAAAAGTTAGCTTAACGAATCGTTTGAAATTTTAAATATCTATTTGTTGCCGAATTTTGTTGAGTCATTGCAAATTTTAATAAAATTGGATAAATATTTCGAATATAGGGACAGTCAAAAGTATTCCGTTAAATTACGGCCGATGGGATGAAATAGTTCCAATTATTTTTTAATGATGTTAGAAACATAATGAACCGTAGAAACTTAATGAAAGTGATATCCATTTATTAAGAGCACTAGAATATATATTTTGTAGAACATGCCGCGCAAAAAAAATATTTATTTTCATTTACACGTCACCACAAAAGAATTCCATTACAAATTAGTATGGGGAGGGGTTGATATTAACTTTTCAGATTTACTATTCTAGTCATTTTCTCAATTTCACTAGCAGGTGTTTTAAATAATAACTTTTTCGGGTAAAACTGCACAATCGAGTTCACATTGGCGTATTTGAGCCAGCATGTTATACTGAAAAAATATGTTCAGATTTGTAAATCACTTATGATGACACTTGACAGCTCAAAACTTATGCAGACGAGGTATTCAGATCTCGTTAGTACCTTATACTATAGACATTTCCAACGGTGGCATAGTCATAAAAAAACAGAATATGCATAATTTATACAGAAATATACATATTTTTATACATAATTTTTTAAAGAGAGAATACAATAAGTTTTTATTGAAAACTTCATCGCATGCCGAGAAAACAGATGTAGACATTATATTATTATGTGTATTAACTATTTTGTTCTAATTATTTAAAGGCACCACACACCACATAAAATATTTCCTCATTCTACTCAACCATCATGATTTGCGCCACTTTTAGGTACTAAAATTGGTGTGTATATTCTTGACGTCATTTCAAAGAGTTAAAATTCCGATACAAGATATTTTAATGCTTCATTTTCAATGTTACTTTTAATGCATTGCGTATTTCGAATTTTATACCCATGCTTGGCTGTTTTGTATAGTTTGATTTCTCATTTTTTCAATCGCGTATAGGAATTTTTATGTAATATTTTGCAATTGTACCATTCACTTTGCTATTTTTTGTCATTTCGATTTGTGACAGTATATAATCAATTAAAAATAGCATCTTTTTTTTTTTTTTTTTTTTTTTTTTTTTTTTTTTTTTTTTTAACTTTCAGCATGCTATTATTAAAACTGTATTAAGCAATATCGCTCAGACTAATCCCCCTGAGGGAAGTCCTAGTAAAAACATATATAAGTATATAATTGTCTGAGCGAAGCGAAGTCTTATACACAGAGTACGTAACGATATTAAAAGTAAAAAAAATTCTTTCGTCAAGCAAATCTTAAAAAATACTTGTCGGATTTCGATTCTGTTTGTTATTCCAGGTTACCTATGAAGGTAACTGGTGAATGCATCTACTTTCAAAAATTAGTTCCAAATAGTTTAAAAGTTACATTAAAAAACTGATAAAAAGTACGATTTATTTCCATACGTCACAGATATTTGATGTGCGTCTCTTTTCACCGACTGGATGTTTTGTTAAATTCCAGAATTCGAGCACATGGAGCAAAGAAAATGCGCAAGTAATTTTTATTAAGTACAATAAAATATATTTAAACTTAAGAAACAATTTGGAAAATAAACCTGTTTTATTATTATTATTATTATTATTATTATTATTATTATTATTATTAATGTACATTTATTTATTTATTTAAAAGAAAAAAGGCGTAATACTTAGTAACATAGTATTTCAGGTTTTGAGGTATAATCTGTATAATAGCGTTTTGTAATAGCTATTAGCATCTTGTATATTTAACGCGTGCAAATTGGAAACAATTATTTCGTATTTAAATAAAATACGCGTTTGACATTAGATATTACTTTTAATCGTAGATTATATTCTGTTTTTTTGTTTACATAATATACTTAATATTATTTCTCAGTAAGCAATCTGTGTTCTCCGTCGAATTTGCACGCATTTTGTTACAGTTAAATTTTATGAAAACATATATATGACACAGATGTAATATACGCGCTAACAAGGAAGGTCTCCATACGGGCATACTCCAAAAAATCTGAAAAAATTACAGAATGTTCTTCTCATGATGATATATACGTTTGTAAAAAAAATTTCGGCAGAATCTCCGTATCCTGTCCGTAGAAAAATAATGAAAATTTCGTTATTTGGCGATTTATCATCGGTTGGCGATGAAAAACAATTTAAAAAAATATTTTTTTATGTCGAATACATTTTAAAGGAAAAAAGTTTCATGTTCAACTTGTTTAGATAAATTAAATATCTTTGGTTTTGCCAGTTTTAGTTTGTTTTAAGTAAACTTTCGTTATATCGATATTTATATGTATTTGTATTCAAATTTCACCATCAAAACTCAAGATTTAACACATTCGTAGCCGATCACGCGCCAGCGAGTGATGTGGGTGATGTCCAATAGCCAGTCACGCGCTGGCGCGGGAAAATATTTCACTGATTTTTGGTCATAAAAAGTAATTCGGCTTCTGGGAAAAACCCACTTCTACAGCGCAGCATTAACTATCTTCATCTACATCTTCACGTAAGAGGCAGCGAGCTTGTTAAAACAAAAATTCAAATTTAAATTAATTAAAATTGTTTCAAGTTCAAAGTCATTGAGCATTGTCAATTCTATTTTGTTGCTATGGAAACATCTAGCTTTTATTTTTGAATATGATTAAGTGCATGAAAATAATTTTATCGAATAAGAATTTTTTATATATGTAAATTTTTTTTCTAGAAGCAAATTAAATGACTACAGCGACAAATAATTTATATATGTAATACAATCATAGCAAACGCGGTAGCGTTTGGTATAACATGTTTAAGAAATAGAAAGTGCAAACAACTTTCTAAAATTTCTGGCGAACCAGTTGACATACGGCAGTGAAATTTTTTTAAAAGTAGAACTCGACGAGACGAATAAAATGATAGCATTCAAAAAATTACTGCATCTTAGAATAGTTTTTTATTTAATTTTAAAGAAAAAATGAAGGCAAAAATTTCAACTAAGTCTAGCTAACGTTTTCGTGGATGGATTAACTTCGTTTTTGGTTTATTTTAATCCTCATGGTTAAACTTAAAACAGATTTTTTTTTTCATCTTTGTATGACGGTCGCTGAGAAAACCGAATTTTTGTCTGAAATTTCCAGCTGAACATAGTCTTTTTCTTATATTTTTTACTTCTTGTAATTGTTGCACGTAAGTTTAAATGAACATAAAAATTGCTATGTATGTAACATAAATAAAGAGATTAGATAAATCACGTGAAAAAATACTTATTTGTTGTTATTTTCTTGTATCATATTCACTATATCTATTTTGACGAGCGAAGTGAAATATTTTTTTTATTTATTAAATTCTCATTTATTTAAGTTAAAAGCCGCCTCTGGCAAAAAGTTTAGTCTCTCTTAAATTTATGCTAGCCATTGTACTATGATACTTTTTTTCATAATTTTATTTACTTGCTTATCTGAAGGTCCATATGATGAAATCAACAAATTTAGGCGATCAGGGCAAGATTTTGCGGAAAATTTCATTATCCTGTTCTGGTTGGTATGTTTGGCGAATAAATCAAAAATGGCGCCGAAAGACCGAATAGCAAATTTTTTTAACCGATAAAGCGGCGTAACCGTGTTTTTCCATCACATAATATTTTATTTCAAAGACTGGTTTAACACAAGATTGACATTAATATAATTTTTTTAATTGTACAAGACAAAAAGATATGTAAAGTTATTAAGTACAAGCGTTCATACCAATACTTTTCACAGTTATTATTTTATGAATAATTAGACATGAATGGAAAAATCTACAGGACATTTAAAAGATAAGCGTAAAAATATGGTTTTAAATATTTATAAACATTTATTTGAGCCTTTGAGACGTAAGGTAAGGGCATACCGGTAAGAAATCAGGTTTGGCGCAACACAAGAGCGGTGAGTCGGGCGCTCCATGATGATTCAGACGTGAGAATGTGTCAGCTTTTTTTGAAGGTACTTTGAAAGATTCTAGATCAATTAAATTATTACTTATTTTATGAATGTCTGATTAATATACATCTGTTTGCCAAAGCTTGGTGCTATTGTGGCTTCAAAAAGGGAGGGTATGATGCCAAAATCTATAAATAGCTCTGAAAACAAACTTGATGAACTTTAACTTTTGTTTTCGTACGAATTATTTCTGTTTCTATATTAAAATGCGGCACAAATGTCATATGCGAGTCACATTAATCGCGTTAATGTTTTTCTAAAGCCAATTTAGCGAAAATCTCGTTTTGGAATACTAGTTACATATATATTTTTTGAAAGGTAATAACAATAAATAAAAAAAGGTTTGTTTAATAACTATAGAACAAAACAATTTATATATTTAAAAAAAATAAAAGTAAATTATTTATTAACTAGCAAAAGCCACGCTTTGTTTGGATTCGCGAACTATTATTTCATTAGATAATTATTTGAAAGTAACAATATTTTTCTTATATTATTTGGTACTACTTGATTATTCTGTCGATTAAAACATATCGCCAAACTAAAAGAATAAGTGTCAATGATGATGATAAAAAATGTCACATTCACGTAAAATTAAACTCGTTACGCCATCAAGTAGTTTTTAATATGAAGTTTTATTTGTATTCTTATTAATGTTTTACTAATTTATTTGTTCTTTCGTTAGTAAAAAAATTACGTCAATTTGTTTAATTAGGCCAATAGTTTGACGATTTGTATAATTTAGCGAAATTGGTTGACGAGATAACCAAATAGTACCTATTATTTTGCATCTTATTTAAGTAAAAATGCTATTTTATGTTTTGGCGCATTTTAATTTTAGAAATATAAATTTAGCCAAATACCATATTTACTCGTGTATAGGGCGCACGCATGTAAAAGCTGCACCCCTACTTTACAAGTAAAAATGGCGATTTCTAAAAATCTCGTATATAACGCGCACCATAAATTTGATACGCTAATGAAGAATGTCCATTTGAATTTCAGTAAAAAAAGTCGAAACAAATATTACACCAGACCAGAAAACAAAACAAAAATGCATTTTTAGACTTCGGGTTGTAAGAGAATGGCGGGAAATAGGAACGAGTGACGGTAAGAGAATTGCTAATTAGTGTTTAGATAATGTCATTAGCTCTGTTGTATGAAAAACTGCAAAGAATGAAAACATATGCAGTAATACTTCAAGTAAGTAACATTTTCCAAGTTTTAATATCTTCTTTGAATAACTTCTTGTTTCATATGTATATCATTTGACTGCATCCAACAGTAAAAAATTATTCCATGTATAAGGCGCACCTAGGTGTTTTGCCCTAAATTTTTGGAAAAAAGTGCGCCTTATACACGAGTAAATACGAAGTAAAATACAAAGTAACATTATACAACTAAATACAAAGTAAAAATAAATTCAAACTAAAAATAATTTCAAATCAAAATTTGACATTTAAAAAAAAAAAAAAATTCTACTAAAAGCTCTTTTTTAAAGATGTTTTTATTAGCCTCCGATGCTATTTTTTTCAGACAAGCTAAAAAATGTCGTGTCATCAGCTCTGAATTTTCTACTCAACCGATTTTGATAATTATTTTCTTTTAATGAAAGCTATATATTTGTAGTTGTGCCCATTTTAGCTATTTTTTAATTTATTTCCATTTTTATATTTTAATTTTAAATGCTTTTTACGATATTTCTTCAAAATGATGACAACTCGGTTTAGCTTTTCTCTCGATAATAAAAATTTATTTTCCAAAATGATTGCGTATAATTATGCACTAATTTAGATAATAAAAATATATATTTACTGAGAAATAATATTAATAATGTGAATAAAATAACAGAAAATAATTTATGATAAAAATTAATGTCTAAAACAAAATAAGAAAATTTTCAAATGGTGAAAATGATGTCATTCGAAGTGCCGAAATGAAACGTTAAATTAAAATTTTTATTTATAAAGTTAATTATACATTAAAATTCACTCCAAAATATTTGATTAATACTTAATTTCTAAAAATCATAAGTCTGTTTCTTTGCGATATTGAACTAACTTACAACAGTCATTTTAATCCGCGATATTCTATGTTTTTAAATTGCCTGCCCTTTGATTTTTGTCAGAATGATCTCGTATTTTAAAGGGTTTAAAAACGAAAATGAAGCGCCCATCACCTATAAAAAATATGTATGTTACGAAGAAAACTACAATTAACCAGATTTTCATTTCTACAACCTTCTAAAAATTCAGATTTTTCGTAATTTTTTTTTTTAAATGACGACTTTTTCAATTGAAAAGTATTGCAGAAGCATCGATCAACAGCCTGCATGCAGCGGTGTCGCCTCCTTTCGTCAAAAAATCCGTATGGCAAAATTTTAACACTACTTTCCCCTCCTTTTTCTTACTCCGTGGATTTTACTTTCAGATGACTTCAGTTAGTGAAAATAATGTCATAGTAAAAATGAAATTAATCTTTTTTTTTTTTTAATAAAACTATTTTTTTGTGAGTGCATATAAAATAAAATTTCTGGATTTCGCCGGCACTCAGATTACAATTTTAACTGAAGATGAGCGAATATTTGCATGCAAAATTGTAACTGGCAAACTTGACATTAAGTTTGGAAATATATCTTATACTATAATGCGAGCAAAAATTGTGTGTGTGTGTGTGGGTAAATTTTATCTCAAAAACGGCTCTAACGATTTTCGCAAAAATTTGGATTTTAACATTTTCGGGCACGAGAAGACCATTGGGCTAGGTCACATGTTCGAGAAAATTCGATTATTGGGTCGTTTTGGGTCATAATGGGTCAAGATCAAGCTATTTATATTTAGAGAACGGCTGGATCGATTTTAAGGAAATTTTCTATCCAATCGTTTTTTGGCACAACAAAACTATTGGGCTGGGTCACATGTTCGAAAAATTTCGATTAGTGGGTCAATTTTGGGTCATTATAGGTCAAGCCATTTTTATCTAAAAAACGGCTCTAACGATTTTGACCAAATTTTATATTGTATCGTTTTAGATTACAAGAAGACCATTGGGTTAGGTAACATGTTCGAGAAAATTCGGTAAGTGGGTCATTTTTGGGGTCATTGTGGGTCATGCTATTTATATCTATCGATTTTCTCACGCAATTTTAACTAAAAATTGCATTCTATGGTTTTCGGGCACGAGGAAAACATTGGGCTAGGTTACATGTTCGAGAAAAAATTTCAATGGGTCATATTGGGTCATTAAGAGTCTGGGTCAAGCTATTTATATTTAAAGAACGGCGAGATGGATTATAACGAAATTTTGTATGTAACAGTTTTTTGACATGAGAAAACTAATGGGCTAAATCACATGTTTGAGAGATTTCGACTTTGAGGGTCATTTGTGGGTCATGATGGGTCATAATGGGTCATGGTCTACCTATATCTAAAGAACAGATGGATCGATTTTAACGAAATTTTGTATGCAACATTTTTTTTGGCACGATAAAATCATTGGACTAGGTTACATGTTCTTAAAATTTCGATTAATGGGTCATTTTGGGTCATTAAGAGTCTGGGTCAAGCTATTTATATTTAAAGAACGGCGTGATGGATTATAACGAAATTTTGTATGTGACAGTTTTTTGACATGAGAAAACTAATGGGCTAAATCACATGTTTGAGAGATTTTGACTATGAGGGTCATTTGTGGGTCATGATGGATCATAATGGGTCATGGTCAAACTATATCTAAAGAACAGGTGGATCGATTTTAATGAAATTTTGTATGCAACATTTTTTTGGCACGATAAAATCACTGGACTAGGTTACATGTTCGAAAAATTTCGATTAATGGGCCATTTTGGATCATAAAGGGTCTGGGTCAAGCTATGTATAATTAAAGAACGGCAGGATCAATTTTAACGAAATTCTGTATGTAATAATTTTCAGAAACGAGAAAACTAATGGACTAAGTCACATATTCGAGAGCTTTCGATTATAAGGGTCATTTGTGGGTCTTAATGGATCAAGGTCAAGCTATATCTAAAGAATGGGTGGGTCGATTTTAACGAAATTTTGTATACAACATATTTTTGGCATGAGAAAATCATTGGGGTAGATCACATGTTCGAGAAATTTCGATTAGTGGGCCACTTTTGGGTCATTCTAATTTTATCTAGACAACATTTCGCACAATTTTGATTAAATTTTGTATTTTATCGTTTTCGGTCACAAGAAAATCATTGGGTTAGGACAGATTTTTGGGAAAATTCGATCAATGGGTCATTTTGGATTATAAGGGGTCAGGGTCAAACTAACTATATCTAAAAAACGGCTCAATCGATTTTATCTAAATTTTGAATCTAATGTTTTTCGGCATGCTAAAACTAAAGAGCTAGGCCACACGTTCGAGAGATTTCGATTATAAGGGTCATTTGTTGGTCATGATGGGTCATGCTAATTTTATATAGAAAATGGTACTCACCATTTTTACTATACTTTGTATTATATCGTTTTTGAGCAAGAGAAAACCTTATGGCTTGGACACATGCTCGCGAAAATTCTATTAGTGGGTCATTTGGGTCTTAATGAGCTAGGATCATTCTAATTATGTAACAACGACTCAATCAATTTTACCTAAATTTTGAAACAAAATGTTTTTTGTCATGAGAAGACTATTGGGCTGAGTCGCATGTTAAACAAAATTATATTAGTGGGTCATTTCGCTTCATTGCTGAATGCTGCCAAGCTAATTTTACCTAAAAAATGGCTTAAACGATTTTGATTCAATTTTATATTCTACTGTTTTTCATTACTTGTAGACGATTGAGCTATGTCACATGCTTGATCAAATTTGATTAGTGGCTCATTTTGTTTAATACGGGTCAGGGTCACGAGAATATGGCAAAAGCCAATAACTTGGTGATATTTGACAAAATATTGGCGACATATGGCCAAAAAATTGACTATAAAAATTACGAAAACCAAAACACGTATTTGGAGCCAAATGAAATAATGCCTCCAAATTTGGCTATATCTAGCAAAAAATATTGTCTTTCAGAATGTAAAGAATTTTTTTATACATTCTTAAGAGGGTTCGAGATGCATGGTTAAACCAATCAGAGTCGAGCTAATAAAGTGATTTAGATCGATGTCCTTTCGTTGTAAAATTTAAAATAAAATAAAATTTATAAATATGCGCATAAAAACATAGTTTTCTTATTGATTGTTTTTCTAAATAATACTATTATAAACATGTTTTACAGTAATAATACAGAGTTAATGATACAGTGAAAATACTATATCGAGTTGAACACAAAGTAAATTTTGACCGAGCTAAGCTCGGTCTCCCCTGCTAGTCTTATACTATAATGCGAGCAAAAATTGTGTGTGTGTGTGGGGGGGGGGGGTAAATTTTATCTCAAAAACGGCTCTAACGATTTTCGCAAAAATTTGGATTTTACCATTTTCGGGCACGAGAAGAACATTGGGCTAGGTCACATGTTCGAGAAAATTCGATGATTGGGTCATTTTGGGTCATAATGGGTCAGGATCAAGCTATTTTTATATAGAGAACGGCTGGATCGATTTTAAGGAAATTTTGTATCCAGTCGTTTTTTGGCACGAGAAAACAATTGGACTGGGTCACATGTTCGAAAAATTTCGATTAGTGGGTCATTTTTGGGTCATTAAGGGTCAAACCATTTTTATCTAAAAACGGCTCTAACGATTGTGACCAAATTTTATATTTTATCATTTTGGATTACAAGAAGACCATTGGGTTAGGTAAGATGTTCGAGAAAATTCGGTTAGTGGGTCATTTTTGGGGTCATTGTGGGTCATGCTATTTTTATCTAGAGATTTTCTCACGCAATTTTGACTAAAAATTGCGTGCTATGGTTTTCGGGCACGAGAAAAACATTGGGCTAGGTTACATGCTCGAAAAAAAATTTTAATGGGTCATATTGCGTCATTAAGGGTCTGGGTCAAGCTATTTATGTTTAAAGAACGGCGTGATCGATTATAACGAAATTTTGTATGTAACAGTTTTTTTGACATGAGAAATCTTATAGGCTAAATCACATGTTTGAGAGATTTCGACTATAAGGGTCATTTGTGGGTCATGATGGGTCATAATGGATCATGTCAAGCTATATCTAAAGAACAGGTGGATCGATTTTAACGAAATTTTGTATATAACATTTTTTGGCACGAGAAAACTAATGGGCTAACATGGGCTAGGTTACATGTTCCAGAAAAAAATTTAATGGGTCATATTGGGGCACTAAGGGTCTGGGTCAAACTATTTATATTTAAAGAACGGCGTGATCGATTTTAACGAAATTTTGTATTTAACAGTTTTTTGACATGAGAAAACTAATGGGCTCACATGTTTGAGAGATTGCGGCTATAAGGGTCATTTGTGAGTCATGATGGGTCATAATGGATCATGTCAAGCTATATCTAAAGAACAGGTGGATCGATTATAATGAAATTTTGTATATAACATTTTTTTTGGCAAGAGAAAATCATTGGGCTATGTCACACGTTCCAGAAATTTCGATTAATGGGTCATAAAGGGTCTGGGTCAAGCTATTTATATTTAAAGAACGGCTGGATATATTTTAACGAAATTTTGTATGTAACAATTTTTAGACACGAGAAAACTAATGGGCTAAGTCACATGTTCGAGAGATTTCGATTATAAGGGTAATTTGTGGTCATGATGGGTCATGCTAATTTTATGTAGAAAATGGCTCGTACCATTTTGACTATACTTTGTATTACATCATATTCGGGAAAGAGAAAACCATTGGGCTACGACACATGCTCGCGAAAATTCGATTAGTGGGTCATTTTGGGTCATAATGGGTTAGGGTCATTCTAATTACACTGTTAAAAAAATTCTGAAATTCACGAATATTTTTTTCCTGAATTTCACAGAAAAAGTCCCTTTTTACAACAAAAGGGCATTGTCCGTTACAAATAAGCAAATCCCACCATATTTCCTGAAAATAACGAAACGGGTGGAAATAAAAACAAAAAACGGAGACACTCCGTTGTGTAAGGGGCTCGTGGACGAGTGGTCAAGGCACCATACCGTTAATTACCTGCGAGCGCAGATTGTGGGTTCGTATCCCACTGGCGACAAGAAATAATGAAAACATAAAAAGTCCCTTTTAAATTACATTTCTTCTGTTTATTTTTCTCTTATTTCTTATTAAAAAATCTTTAATTAATTAGCCAATAAATAAATAAATAAATAAATAGTGTACGACAATTTCAAAAAATTGTCTATAACATTATTTTTCTAAAAAAAAGTTGTTAATAAAAAGTTTTTTCATTCATTCATTCATTCATTCATTCATTCATTCATTCAATCATACAAAAAAAAAAACAGTGGTTTTAAACAGTGATTTTTTTTATTTTTTTAAACTATTTAAAAAATAATAAGCATTATGCATCAGTCTAAAATAAAATAAAATAAACCGTTTACAAATATTATAAAGAATGTATTTGAAAAGAAATCTTTAAAAAGCACAACAGATTTTCCCACTAACTCATAAAATACATATTTTGTACAACCCGGCATCAGCAGCTTTGGCTCGGTTAGTAAGGATTTATTCCGCTATCAAAAGGTCCCGAATTCGATCCCGAGGACGGCGTGAACTAAATTGTGCAATGATAATAATAAGTAAAATAACATAGTAGCTTAAAATCACTCGGTAATTTCGAATTCTTTGACGATTAATCGATTTATTAATTTTAAAAATTATATTAAATTATTATCATTAAAAATCAGACTTTGTAACAGAAAGTTACCGCTTCTTCAAACGGAGTTTTCCTTTCTTGTATGTCCCACAACGGAAAATCTACTTACGGAACGGTAACAGTTCGGCTACATTGCTGCCGGTAATTTCACCTGGAATTCACAGATTTATTTTTAACAGTGTATATAATATAATAACGACTTAATCAATTTTACCTAAATTTTGTAACGAAACGTTTTTCTTTGTCACGAGAAGACTATTGGGCTGAGTCGCACGTTAAACAAAATTATATTAATGGATCATTTCGCTTTATTGCTGAATGCTGTCAAGCTAATTTTACATAAGAAATGGCTTAACCCGTTAGTGCCCAGCGTCCCTCTTTAGGATCGATTACAAAAAAGACAATAAAGCACTTTTCAAACCAGTAAATAGAAAGATAAATAAGCACTATTTTACACGAGACAATTTCCTCAATAAATTATAATAGAAGTTATTCGTCTTTTAAAAGTGGTGGGAAACCCAAAATTTCATTTTTAATGAAGAAAATAATTTGGGCATTAATGGGTTAAACGATTTTGATTCAGTTTTTCATTCTATTGTTTTTAATTATCTGAAGACCATTGAGCTAAGTCACATGTTTGATCAAATTTGATTCGTGGGTCATTTTGGGTAATACGGGTCAGGGTCACGAGAAAATGACAACAGTCAATAAGTTGGCGATATTTGACAAAATATTGGCGACATTTGGCCGAAAAATTGATCATTAAGATTACGAAAGCCACAACACGTATTTGGTGCCAAATGAAAGAATGTGAGGAATTTTTTTGTACATTCTTAATAGGATTCGAGATGCATGGTTAAATTAACCAGAGTCGAGCTAAAAAAAATGATTTGGTTTGTAAATTTTAAAATGTCCCTTAATGTAAATGTCCCTTTCGTTGTAAATTTTAAAATAAAGTAAAATTTATGAACATGTGCGTACAAACATAGTTTTCTTATTGATAGTTTTTATAATAACATGTTTTACAGTAATAATACACAGTGAATGATACAGTGAAACTACTATATCGAGTTGAATATAAAGTTAATTCTGACCGAGCTTAGCTCGGTCACCCCTGCTAGTTTATTATATATTGATTCAGTAATGTAATTACTTTTGCTTTTTTTAAAACCAAATCGATCGTGTCTTTTAAACACTTCATTCGTCGAATTCGACGGGATTCCACTCGTATTACTGTTAAAATGCATTTCCTTTGTATCAGAGTCTATAAAAAAGCGTTTAAACTAAAGAAAAAATCCGTTTTTGATGAATCTAGTCAATGAAGAAGTAGCACGTGAAATTGTATCTCTTTATTATTCCGCAATTCCAATGTCTCAGAGAGAAATTGCTATTCAATGGGTAATTCACGCCGTTCTGTTTACTATTTTATTGATAAACACAAGAAAAATGAAGTTAGTTCATTGCAATCTAAACGGGGTCGCCCTTCTAAAAAACCTCTATCGATCCCCCCCCCCCCCTAATCGGAGGCGAAACTGTATTCTGCAATGGCAGAATCTACATTCAACTTGTTTATTATGTGTTTATTTACTCATAAAATGTTTATTTACTTTAATTTCCTTTTTAGGTGCGTTCGTAATTATGTAAATACGTAGCACCTATTATTGTCGTTCAGTCCGTTCTTCTGTCCGTCTGTCCGCATATAAGAACGCAAAAACTACCCAACCGAATCGTTTGAAATTTAAAATACATAATTATAACATAATTTTGTCGAGTCATTTCAAATTTTATGAAAATCGGATGGACAGATCAATTACAGGGACATTCAAAAGGATTCAGTTACATTACAGTCAATAGGGAAAAAAGTTTTAAATGCATTTTAATCGTTTGAAATTTAAAACATAAAATTATTGCGTAATTGTGTCGAGTCATTTCAAATGTTATGAAAATCGGATGCATAGATCAATTACAGGGACAATCAAAAAGATTCCGTTACATTACGGTCAATGGGGAAAAAGTTTCAAATGCATTTTAATGATGTTACACTCATTCGAACATAATTGAATTGGCATGAATCTATGAAATATATACTAAAATATGCATTCTGTACAATCTGTGATGCAAAGAATTTTTATTATTAAATTACAGGGCCACACAAAAGTATATATAATGTATATAAAACTATATAATGCTATACGGGGAAACATGGTTTGGTACGTGTTTTAATTATATTCAACTATTTCACATTTTATGAATAAGATATACGTTGCTGAGGTGTAATAAAAATTACTTCCTGCATATTTACAGAAACGTAAAGATTTCGACTACTGTACTGTATCCGGAGTACGCTCTACTATATCAGCAATATCTGAATATTTTTAAAACTTCGTTATCGTACGAACGCACCTCATTTGCTATGTTCACGTGCAATTTCCAACTTATTTTTATTATATAAGATATTTCTTTTTATAGTTATTAATTGTTATTATTATTTTATTTACTGTAAGTTCTTTTTGAAAATAGAAAATAATTTAAAAATGTGCATGTAAGCATTATTTGAAAACGGAGTTTTCGCCAAATGGGCTTTGAAAAAAAATGCGCCAAATCTGATGCGCTTGTGGTATCCGTGCCGAAAAATTAGTGACCAGAATTGACTTCAACACACAAACAAAATATAAGTTAAAAAAAACATGCAATAAAAATAAATATAAGGAAAAATGATGTCATAAAAGAAACTTTTTATTTAAAAACGTAATTGTTTCTAATTTTCACACGCGAAATGTATAAAACATTCTTTTAGCGATCAAAAAATGCTATTAAGAAATTATCACGAAATCTCAAAATCAAAGTTTTTATGACATTTTTTTTATATAAAAAATAAGTTTTATTTTCCTGCATGATTAAATTTTAAAATGTTTTATTGCATTCAATATTTCTGAGTGCGTAAATGATTACTATTTACTCCATGTACTGATTCGGTTATCTACGAAAATATTCAGCTGGTGAAAATCACGTACACCAAATTTCTGTGACGTATGCAAATAAATTGTGCTTTTTTATCAGTTTTTTAATATAACTTTTGAACTATTTGGAATTAATTTTGGAAAGTAGGTGCATTCACCAGATTACCTTCATAGGTACCTATTGGTACAAACAGAATCAAAATCCGACAAGTACTTTTTGAGATTTGCTTGATGAAAGAATTTTTTTGACTTTTAATATCGTTACGTATCTCTGAGTATAAAGACTTCGCTTCGCTCAGACAAAAATACATTATTACTTTCAAGTAGTTATCTTATAAAATAATGCTTCGCGAATCGAAACAAATCATGGCTTTTTCTAGTATAACCGTAATTTAACCATATTCTGACCACAAAATAGGCAATAATATGACCAAACATGTTCATACAAAATATATGTCTGTCCGTCTGTATATCCATGTCTCCGTATGTCTATGTTTTTGTTGTGTATGGCCGTTTTATATAATCAAAAAGTGTAAAAAGGTATGCATAGAATTCAACCAAATTTTTAGTGTATTTTTTTTTTACTATGGGTAGCATGTTTTTCTTAAATTTAGAGATATTTGGCCAGTAAGGGGAGTTGTAGTAGCGATTTTCTGCCTTTTTCTTGAAGTATCACCAAAAAAGATATATAATTATACTCGGGACTGATTGTCTATCTTTTGGCTATAGTTAGCAAATCCTCCTTGAATTTGGAAACATTCCACCAGGACGAAATGAGGTAATAGCAATTTTTGTGCCATCTTCATCATTGAATCATTTAAAAATCTATTAAGTTATGCAGAGAATTGAACCAGATTTCATGCATGTGTCTTTGGCCAGCAGGCCTCACTTGAATTTAGATATACAATCTGCTGGGAAGAATTGCTAAAACAGCAATTTTTTTTAGATTTGCCATCTCGATTTTTCATCTGTAATTCTGGATTAGTATTAATGCATAATAATGTTTTATAAATAGCATGTGTGAAACAGAAAGAAAATTTAGGTTTGAGCATCTGACTAGTTTTTATCTATATTTTCTGACAGTTACAGAAATAAATGTTTTGGCAAAGAATTGAAATCAGGCTTTTCTGTTTAGCTGCAATTCCACACACACACATCCCAAACGCAAGGTTATGTTTTTTTAAACTTTTTGGAAAATAGTTGTTGTCCTTGGTAGAGAAATGGAAAATCTGAAGCATATCTGAATCTTATTACTGTTTGAATTCCGTAACTTATTTTGTCTTATTCGTTTTTTGATTGATCCATATTAAATGTCCAAAAATGGAATACTTCTATTTCCACAATGATAAAAAGGAATAAAAACATTAAAAATAATAATAATTTGAAAAAGATTGCGATAAAGTTTTCAAGCAAATTTCATTTAAAAGTGCAGTTTTTCTCTCTACGCAACTGTTCAAAATGTGCAATGTTTAGAAGTTTAAAAATGCGCAGTTCGGAAAATTGTAAGGCTGAAATTTCATTTGAAATTTCTTTATATTGGGTCCAGGAATATTAACGTTTAATCCATGTCGCACGTAATATGAGGCGATCAGAAGTCAGTCTGATTAACTCCGTCAAATAAAAATGCATATTTTAAACAGTTAAAGTTGTATATCTATAAATTACTGTTTTTTTATCATTGGCCTAGGAATATTAATGTTTAATGCATAGTGTACATAATACACATATGACTCGTTATAATCATCCTAAAAATGTTTATTATTATTATTATTATTAATGATGTTTATTATTATTATTAATTTAAACATAGAATTAATTTATAAATCTTTAAAATATTAATCTTTGAATATATCACTTTCCAAAAAGTCGTTGTAATTTGTTAAATTACCTTTTGTTATTTACTGTTTTTTTTCGTGTATAGACCTGAAGGAATTCCCACGGATTATTGCGTCATCGAGTTGGAGTCTGAAATTTCAGAATTCCAGGATTAAAACTGCCCCGGTGATTCCTGCATTAAAGAGTGCTGTTCAAAACGCAAAATTATTTTATGTTCTTCTACAAACGAATGATCAATTACATGCACACTAAATTTTAAAGAAAGTGTCTCATAGCAAACCTCAGTGGAAACTTCGATATTCTCAAAGTATTGTAGTATCAATAAAATACACTGTAGACGATTTCTCTCATAGGCCGTATTGTAGCGGAATTCGATTAAGTTTCCCTAAAAATGAGCAATTCGTGAAGTGATACAAACCACATTACGAACATCGAAAATGCAATAGCAAAACTAAACAACAGATGTTGCATGACAATCTGACAATCTTTACTTGAATTAGCGCAAGGTCAATAAGCAGACTACGGAGGTAGATGGCAGGAAGGAAAGCAGAAGTCATGAATACTTTTCAATTCTATTTTGAAACTTTCGGTGCATTATATGCTTAAAAAATTGATGCCTTTTATGCATTTGAAGGAAAATGCTGTTTGGAAAATTGTGATTTAGACTCAAAACTACATTTGACCTTTTTTTTTTACATTTTAAACCTGTTTAAATGGGTTTCTTTTTCATTTGTGAATTACAACACGATGAAAATCTTCATATAACTTTTCTACAAAATTTAAAAACTGATTTTTTTTATTAACAGGAACCACAAATTAAGTAAAATGTATAGGGTGATTCATAATGAATGGGACAAAAAGAAAACATGATTGTGAACGTTGTAATTAATATATTTAGAAAATTCAAATTTACCTTAAAACTACATTTATTCAAGTTTCTACAGGTGTTCAATATGTGCTCCTCCGGTAACACGACAAATATCTACACGGTAATCAAGCTAATCAAACTCCTACCATACTAATGATAGCATATCCCCTGTGATGAAGGTGAACACTGCAGTTATCCACTACTTCAGTTCCTCTAATTCCTGAGGAAGTGGAGGCACAAACACCTTGTCTTTAACGAAACACCAGAGAAAAAAATCACAGTACGTTAGATCTGGTAATCTCGGCGGCCAAGACATGTCAAATCCTGTGGTCTAGTACGACCAATCCAGCGATGCGGTGGTTCTTTACGAAATTTCGAGCGAAAATGTCTTTGCACACCAGTTACCGAGGAGATTTTGGCATATTTGAAAACACAGTTCACTTTCTCCTGCATGGACGATATTTTGTTTAACAGCGCCGCTAGCGGCGAGTTCGTGATTCAATTATTTTCCCCTGTTGCCAAATAAAACTTGCATAATGGCAGAATAAATTTGTTTCGACTGAATAAATCCATCACGGCAGTCACACTGCCCTATTCTTTTTGACCCATTCATTATGAATCACCCGGTATATGCGCATGAACTCTGATTATCAAAAATTATTTTTTATAAAATAAAACTGATTTCAATTTTTGACTTAATGCTTTATTTATATCAAACTGAAGTTTACTTACAGCACATCAGTTGGCGTATTTTTGTGAAAGTTGTTCGAAAGAAGTAACAAAGCAAACAAAGTAAGTTTGACGCAATCCTTGATCATTATATGCATTCACGTTAAAGCATTTTAATGCGTAGAAACCTGTCGCATGTTGAAAGTTGTGACATGTCCCTTAAATAACAAGTCCCTTTAATGCATAAACCTTATGAAAACAAATTTCTAAATATGTTTGAAACAGATTTAAAATTTGTTTTTAAATAATAGTTATAGCTATGCTGCAATTGCATTGTGATTGCGCAAACTTATGGGGAAAAGATTGTATATTTCAAAATGAAAACACATATAAAGATAGTGGTATCTGTCAATCCCCAAACCTATTCTATTAATTTTAAACCTATTCATTCACGATAACAATTAAAAATTAACCTATTACGAAAATCGAAAATCCAGCAAATCAGCGTTATTTATAAGGCGATTAACACGGAAACCTTATAAGCACTAATATTTTCAAAGTATAACTGAATATGACAGTCATACTATAATAAGAATCAGAAATTTGAGGAAAATTTCGAATAATCGTAAAAAAGCGCAAAATAGCAGAACCCCTGTTTGGCGATATGCGTTATAACCGAATCAGCACACCATTGTATGTGAGAAGCTAACTGAATATAAAAGTTCATCAAATTACGTTAATTCTTGAGATAGAGTGCTCCCACTCTTAAAACGTATAAATCCGTCGAAAACAGGAAATCAGAAATTTTTGCAAATCTGCAATATTTTCTTCTTACAAAAAGAAAAAAAAAGTAGGAATAAAGTGCAGCTTTTTCTTCTCTCTCTCTCTCTCTCTCTCTTTTTTATTCCTTTCTTCTATCTTTAATAGAAAAAAGTATCGTAATCGAAATTTTACCATTAGAAAGTGTTTGATGTTATGCATAGAACTGAAGTAAAATTTTTGTGTATGATTTTTTTTTTTTTGAGTATGGCGTATCCTTCCTGAATTTGAAAAAAATTTGACTGTCGTTCTACTGTACATCGGCTCGTGCAGATACGGAAACTCGTTTTTATTTCGATTAATTGACAGAAGCAGAAATTTAAGATACAAATCATAGTTGGTATAGTATTGAATTAATAACATTAACGAATTAAAATGTAATTTTGAAATATTAAAATGTACGTATGAGATAGAAGAAAGTTTTGGAATTGGCATATCAACTAGTTTTTTTTTTTTTTTTTTTTTTTTTTTTTTTTTTTTTATAAAAGCAACACAAAAACGTTTCTTTTTCAAAAAAGAAAAGAAAATCGAAGGAATTGTTTGAAAACATTCCATTGCAGATTTATTATATCGAATTTTCATAATTTTGATTGTAGGAAATCGATTAAAAAACAATATAAAAAAATATATATTGTACCTTTATCAATTTAGGATGAATAAGTATTCAAATATCCTAAATTCCTAGTAAAGCATGAACGCTTAGCTAAATACGCAGGCATTTTATTATGCAAAAAGAAAAGTTAACTATATTTCTAACTAAATTTAAATATTCAAAATTTTAACCATACATTAATTTTAATCATCATGGAAAGTTTTTCCAACCGGAACTAATTGTAATATTGAAGATAGTTTGTGAAACTTTAATGAGAAAGACAAATTATAATTTTTAGAAGAATCACATGTTAGCACAACTTTGTCTAGACATTTTAAGAAAAGGTTTATCTTTTCGAAATAGTAATTAGTATTTTTAAATGGATTCTTAAAATTAATTTCTTAAAACGTTAAAATGATTTTTTTTTAAACTAATGCATCTTAATCACAAAAAACATGTCTTAGGATAAAAAGAAATTGCTATAATTGAAACAAATAATTAAATTACGGTATCAATACTTTAATCAGTTAAAATCTTTTAAAATTCATGTTTTAGCGAAAATTGCGTTACAGAAAATGCTTTTAAATTATTTTTTACAAAACGCTGTTTGAAACATAAAACTTGCATGGCTTCCACAGAAAGAGGACCATATATTTATACTTAAAGCTTTATAATTGATTAAAAAGTCCCAAATTCAGCAATTCTAAAAAGAAATCCGTTAAATGCAAAACTTTTTTATAAAAACAAATTCCTGTTAAAAACAATCGTTTGGGCCTCCAATTGGACAATTTCACCAGATTGGCATGTACGATAAGTCAGTCCTTGATACGCCTGTTAATATTGAAACACTTTTAAGATAATTATGCATTCAGGATGGTGTCCATTCAGTATTTCATGTTAATTCTGCATTAAATTCGCAAGGCTTTGAAAGTTTTATTGTTTACCTTATTAACTTAGACGGGTTAATCAAATATAAACAGGAATTTTCATTTTTTTATTTTTTGGCAGAACTTACAAAACACAAAGTTACGCAATATTTTTGTTGATTCAATCTCTTGATTTCAAAATTCCCACGAATGGATTGGAATTTTTTTATGCTGTCGTTATCAAAAGAAAAAAGGCGTGTCTGCAGCCAATTACGGACGAAGGCTTCAACTGTAGTGTCACCACCGAATGTTTACCTCTTAATGCTTCTTGCGAATCTCCAAATTATAATCAGTGGAGGTGACACATCGGGACTATCAGAAGAGTGTTCCAGTGTTGCCAAAACATTTCCTTCAATTTTTCGCATGTCGGAATGGCTGTATCAGAAAGGGATTATCATAATACGTAATCACTTCTCTGGTTGTAAATTCACGTCTTTTCCACCAATATGTATGCTTTGTTTCGTCTAAAAACTGGTAGTAGTAGGAAACTCTTGTAGGAAACTCCCTAATGGCGCCAATGTTTTCCTCAGTCATACTTGTTTGAGGACGGCAGACGTTTAGTATAATCTAGTTATATCTATTAGAAAATAAATATTACAATTTGTAACAATTCAACAAATTTTGAAAATTTTCCAGACAAGGATTTGAAACAGGAAACTCTTTCTTTATTCTGCCGACGTTCTTCCAAGTGAGCTATTCGTGACAAACTTGGCAGAAAAACATATGCCATTCATTTTTGCCTGGAAAATATTTCATTCATGGAAAATTACAACGCTTATGATTTAATTACCAATTAAAATAGTTGTGTGAAATTAATGAATCGTTTTTCGTTAAAGGCTTCTTAATCCAAGTCAAGACGGAAGTAAAACTATGGGAAATATTCAAGGTCTAAAACCCGTTTTCTCGGAAACTCTCTGGTCAATTTTGATGAAATTTGAGTTTCATATTCACTGGAATATGTTCAAGACTTATGACAGACAGTATTTTAGAGAAACTGAAACTTTTTATTTTAGATAACAAAAAATATTAAAATGATGTTATTAAATGGCAATTTTTCAGCAATTTTATTTTTTTTAATTATTTTTTAAAACCAATTATTTTTGTTTTAACTGCTTGCAACGTTTTGTTTTTTTTTGTTTTAACTTATCTTCGAACTTTGGTACCAATTTTTTGTTATTGAAAACGCTCGAGCATTATAAGAGTTAATGGAGTTTTAAGCTTAAAAGTGCAATTTTTCAGAGAGGTAAAAAAGCATAGACATTTCTAGTGGAACTCTGTCTACAGTTTTATCAAACACATGAATTTCACCCTTAACCGGAATCGTTAAATTGTTCCACATTACTGGAATCTTGGGTCCAAATGGACCCTTTAATTAAAATCCAAGCTTTTTTCTAATGTGTATGAAATTAATTGACAGAAACAGAAATTTAATATACAAATCATAGTTGGTATAGTATTGAATTAATAACATTAACGAATCAAAATGTAATTTTGAAATATTAAAATGTACGTATGAGATAGAAGAAAGTTTTGGAATTGGCACATCAACTAGTTTTTTTTTTTTTTTTTTTTTTTTTTTTTTTTTTTTTTTTTTTGATAAAAGCAACACAAAAACGTTTCTTTTTCAAAAAAGAAAAGAAAATCGAAAGAATTGTTTGAAAACATTCCATTGCAGATTTATTATATCGAATTTTTATAATTTTGATTGTAGGCGCCAAACGATCACTTAGGTACCACTTAGATCGTTTATAAGTGCATTGAAAAAAGGTTCATGTACTATATAAATCTTTTATTCAACTTTTATTCAACTTTTATCAACTTTTGTCCGGTCAAACTGGACCTAAGATTTCGGTTAAGGGTTAAGTATCTATAAACGCTTGGATAATACTTTGTTATATATATAATAAATGAGAATAAAATGGTATACTAAAATTAATCTGAGTAGGCAAAGTGTCTCAGTCTCATCTTCTCTTAAATTTGCGTTAGTTATGATTTATTTTTTGTCTATTCCATCATATTTATGCTTTACATTATTGGTAATTTTTTTATCGTCTGCGTTTGTTTATACGAATCGATAGAATGTTTTGCTATAAAAACGTAGGAATGAGCCGCTTAATTGCTGATTTTATTAAAATAACTAACAGTTCAGAGGAGTAATTCTATTCTATGTTAATCGAGTACTAGTAAGTGTTTTAATATGAGTTATCAATTTCGAATTATTTCGGATAACAGAACGTCATTATCTAAAGAATGCCTAAGTAAACAGTATTTGCTAGATTTTTTAAGATAGCTCAATTGATAAAGCGTTAGTAGTTCAAGAGAAATTGTCACTAATTAAAAACTTGGACTGTAATTTTTTTCATTAAATTGGACAATTAGAATTCTTTTTTATTTACATTCTTTATCCTTATTATTTTTTGTTTTAAATATAAATTGAGCGCATTTGTATGTTTAAAAACATTGAAATGTTTTAATATATAACGTGTTATTAATGCGCCTATTATAAATAAGAAATTTATTTTATTATTCATAATGATAAAATTATAAAAAAAGATCTATGAAATACAGCTTAACAAGAACAATTTGTTTTTAAAATGTTTCCTGCTGCTAGAAATCCCATATAGTAGCACTGACATAAAATAAAACTTTTTCCAGCATGCACTTAAACTATCAATTAGCATCCATTTTTTAAAATATGGATTTGGTATTATGTAGAAATAATAATTTAGAATGATTTTAGAACACTTTTTGAGTATATACACTCGTTTTAAATTACGAATTTTTTAGAAACTGCACTTAACTACCATTTATATTTTATTAGTAATTACGATTTTATGTGCCCAAAATTAGATAAACAACTTTTGCAAGATCATGTTTTAAATCTATTTCCACATTATACTTTTTATAAGAAAATTAAATTTTTTTTTTTTATGAAATAAAATTAAAAAATAATAATAATTACCGTAGAATTTCTCAACCACGCATACCTCGAAAATGCTGAATTTCTCTGTTCATCTATACAGAGTTATCGGCGAGACAAAATAATATTGTATCAACAAAATGATGAAATTTTGGTCGTCCGAAAATATTGGCCAACTAATTAATTGCAGTATGTGCCAATCAGTTTGATTTGATACATGAATTTGACATCCTGCTGATGTTTGCATTTGATTATAGCTAGATGAATCGTCCGTTATTGTACAAACAATATCGCGTTAAACTCTCTACAAGTCTGACATTTATTTACCGATAATTCTTATAATAGGCCGAAATTTAGCCGATATCTCTTGCTGCTGGGGTATGTTCAATTTAAAAAGTTAAGTGTTCGCAAAAAAGAGTTGTCCGTATGAAGGTTTTGCAGTAAAATCTTCATAACGGACTCTCCTAAACAAAGATTTAATTTAAAAAACACACATTTTATTCGCGAGATATTTTTATGTACTTTTTATTTAAGAAAAGCAGACACCTCGATTTCCAAGGTTCCGAGGAGCCTTCTATTATGATAATTTACTGTATTAAGACAAATATTTTTTTCATTTTTAAGGTTATTCTGCTCTAAAAATCCAAAATATTGATTAAAATCAATATAATGTCGAAAAAGATTTATTTATCAACCTTACAAAAAAAGCAAACTAAATTTTGGTGCACCTAAAATCAGAATTGATGAAAGGACTAAAGCCACATATTTCTCATGAACTCTACGTGGTTAAACATGGATACACATAATGCTTGCAAAAATAAATAAATAAGTAATAACAACAATAATAATAAAAAGATGCGATTTAAATCTTTTAAGTGTCTGAAATACAGACGCAAAAAAGTCTTTAAAAATTTAGGCGTTTTATAATTTCTGAAAATCGATAACTCCTTTTCAGTCACTTACGTGTCTGAATGTCAGACATTTCTATTTACAGTGCATCCCAAATGAATTGGTACAACATTGTTAAAATTCTGCAGAATGACTTTGTCCCTTCTATTGATGTATGATTTCTTGCTAATATGGCCATTCCAGTCACTTGATATATTTCGACTATTGCCAGCACGAATAATATAAATAAGTTTATTTAAAGGAATAAAACATATTTGTTTTCAAATTATGTTTTTCTGCATATCATAGAACTCTAATCCATCATTTTGTTGTATTTTAATCATAATTCAAAATTACTTGGATTAAATTTTTGAAACTAAGAACTGGCATGAAGCAAGGTATAATATGCATAAATATATAGAAAAAATTTAGGTTTTATTTCATAAATTTTTCGAATAATAATTTCATAATTCGCAATGTAATTTTTTAATTACAAAATTAAGCTATTTATATTATTATTTTAACACAATCAAACAAATTGATAAATTTATCATGCTAATTCAGTATTTCCAACTGAATGAAAAACTGCCCCATCAAACTCCGTCAAGTTGGAATCAAACTCAAACCCTTGGCTTACAAGGAAAATGCTTTACTGTTTAAGTTAACTGGTCGACAACCGGTGGACGTTATTCGCTCAGATAACTTATTGGTCATAACATCTGATCTGTAATTTAAATAGCTCCAAAGGAACTTTTACAGTCTAACAATGGCTTTGTAAGCCAAGGATCTGGACTCGATTTGCGGCCTGGGCAATTTTTTGCTGAGTTGGAAATATTCAATTCGTAAAGTATTAATGATTTAATTTTCAATATTATAACATAAAAATATTTAACAATAGTTTACAATTTCAAGATAAAAATATGACAATGAAGTTTAGCATTAGATGCTCTAAATTTTGAATGCTAATAATTAAAAAGCTTATACAAATGACTTGAAACTTGATTTCTAGGCACAATTTCAACCGAAGATCCATAGCACCGAGTCAAAAATGAATGACTCTATTGAAAGAAAAAATCAAAGTTTTGTCTCATTTTGATTTGCAGATGGTCCCTTAAGCAAGTTTTATTTGCATCATTTAAAAATACACTTCATTTCCAATTTTCGGTACCAGTAACCTTATAAAGACTTTTCCCTTTACATATTATTTAATAATGGTTTCCGCCCCCCCCCCCTTAGTAAAAATTACAATATTCCCTAAATTTGTAACTTTATTTAATAAGCTTGATTTTTAATCCCTTTAATTCTATTCAGTTGCTAATGGCCATTTTTTCCTTTAAAATATGATTTCAGTTATCTCTAATTCTTTCGTTAAAACCACAAGTATATACTTTTCTTTCATGTAACTTTATGTATTTTCCCACTTTGCAACAATCTTTCATAATCCCCTATTACTAGGCAGAATTTATTCATATGTAATAACTTGGCCTTTTATTGATTAAAAGCTAAGTGGTTGGTAGCGTATGTGCCGCTCGGCAAATAATCCAGGCAATGGTATTTAATGGAGAATCTATTATTTATTTGTAGAACAATAAAAAAAATTCTTTGGATTAAATATATGTACAGCAAAAAATCATTTAAGAACACGTAGGATCTTAACCAACCAGCTCCAAAACTAAAGTTCTGATTCAGTCCACAGAATGTTCAGTTCATAAACGACGTAAAGTTTCTCCAAATCAGCAACACGGCGTTATCCAAACACCGAAGACGAGACTTATCACCGGCACTCTCCTAGCGATAGTCCTCTTCCTCCGACTCACTGGTGTGATTTCACTCTCTACAGCTCCCGATCCCAGCTGATCCACTTTTCTCAGAGAACAATCCGAGCTCCGAGCTCTGTTCTCTGCTCTTTTCGCTCCGAGACCAAAATCCTCTCTGCAAAACCTTGGCTTCCTCTTTTTCTTCTCAGCCAGGACCTCCCCTAAAGGTCACGAACCAATCATCAACCTTAATGATCTTTTCTCATTAAGAGATTCGTAACATCGTCTTATCATTCGTACCTGAAAATACACGCCCTTAGCGTCAGTATGTCGGGTCTCTGATCATCTTCCTACTTTCATTTTTGCGTCGGCGTGCTATCAAAAGCGCGACCCGTGTGGTCTCCTAATCACCTTAGTGTCGCCTGCCTGTCTTTTCCGCTGATCGATGATGATTTAGCGACCCTTTTATATCGCCAATCTTTTCATCTTGAGAATGAAAGCCATTTTGTGTTTTCAGTTCCATAGTGAAATCTCTTTTCAGAAAAAATGTCTTTAAAAGCCTGTGATAAATCTGAATTATCATACATAGTTAAATGCTACTCGCTTAAGAAGCAGATGTACTAAGTTTGTCTTTTATTTTATTTCATTAGAATTCATTTCCCTTCTCAGTCCGTGGGACTCTCGTTAACCCTATGTAAAGAATTCAATCCATGTGGTTTTCCGGGCCATATGCTATCTTTTATCGTTTGGCGTTAATTATTTCAAATCATGCACTTTGGTTTCTGTCATTGAAAGTCTATGCAACAGAAACTCTCCACGTGCCTTCTCTCATATCAATTTGTGCGTATGAGTCGATCTTGGCTATTTTTATGTACATGTATCGCGACAACACTTGACAATGTAAAAAATGTATTTGTGACCACTCCTTCTCTGTAACTCAAAGCAATCGGACCTATTTTTGATATGGTCCCTCTCTGGCACGGCATGAATTCTTGGAACTGTGAATAAATAAAAAACTTGTCTTCAGAAAATATAGTTTTCATGGTGTCGCCCTTTTTCAATATTCTAGGATTTGCTTACGAACTTGGGATTGCAACTACAACTTAACAGCGCAGATGTTCCTATACGATGATGTGAAATCGACGTCATAAACCTTTGTACATAACTTTTATATTGTTGGGTGCAGAGTTAGAAAGGCATGTTTATTTTTTTCCACGATAATACCTAGGTAAAATTTCTAATTCAAAAATATAGCACTTTTGCATATAAATGACATTTTGAAATTACTATTGACAAAACACAGAAAAACATGTTTGTTGTTGTCGTGACATTTCTTACTTTTCACTGACATTCAACAAACTGAAAAGTTATAGAAATCTGTCAGAGCTAGATAGTACATGTGTTTGTTATTTGACATTTTTATTTAAATATAATTGTCATATTATATAAAATTGAGAGCATTGATTAAAAAGGTCAATTTTTGTTACAGATTTCACAATTTAAAAAAAAAAAGTTTCAAATAACACTTAAATCAAGCTTTACAATTCTTTTTTTCTCATACGCAATTGTGAGTCAATTTTGATAGACGGTGTTATTAAAAGTATTTGAAATTCTGCGTGAGATAATTTCATTTAATTATGTCTATTTAATTAACTTATTTTAGATTAAAAAATATCATTTCAATATTATTCTATAAATAGATAAAAGAAATATCGCTCTTATTAGAATATTTATAATCTACGATCTTGAAATTTAAATAACTTGTGAGGGAGTGTCCTTTTGTAATAAAGACACTCTGGTATTTTGAGTGAGATCGTGACGTCAATGTTCTAACATGTGTGGCTCAAAAGCGACATATATCCTTTATGCAACTCTAATTTTCCTAAGTGTGTATGGCGCCCTCGATCTACAGTTAACTACGATTTTTTTAGTTTTTATGCAAATTTCAAGCTCCGTCTTCAGTTTGCAAAGTACAAAAGCTGTAAGTTGTGAGTTGGAGTGTGTGTAGTGTGGTGACTTGGTAGAGCCTCGAGCGACGAATAGTAGAGCTGACGTGTGGAAATATAGAGCCTCAGTACTGGAGTTCGGTAAGAGATACTTCAGAGTAATTTCGCACTGTGGTTGTTTAAAATAAAGATATTTGCGCAGCCCCGGGCTGTTTATTTACAGTTTAGTAAAAGTAGTTCGCGGCCTGAAGAGAACATGCGAGTTAGTGGTTTGATCCGGATTTCGTTGTAATGTGACTAAAGCTAAAAAGTTTATTCTCATAGTAGTGTGTTCAATTGTCAAAAGATCTTATCAATAAAGATATCAAAAAAGATCATATAAAGTCTTCCGCAAAACTGAAGCTTATCTTTAAGGAAATGAAAATGATTGATTATAAGAATTATGATAGTTTTTCAAGAACCAGAAATACACTTCACAGCAAATGATTTTTAAGAACTTATTTATTGGCAACGAGTTGGACATTTTTAACCATCTCTTATAATGAGCTGCTTTGCAAAGATATACACCATGGCAAATGTAGGAAAAACGATGTAACAGTAAAAAAATCTATGTTGTACCAAACTGTTGAAAGATACATTCATCTAGTGTTTGAAAGTGTATCTAGAAAAAAAGAAACATTATTTCATCGCGAATGTAATAAAATAAAGAAGACATATACTACATTTTATACACCCCCCCCCCCCAAAAAAAAAGGATATAAAACTTTAGAAATATCTAAATCTTCAAAATAAAAGCTTGAAATATAAACGCTAATACATGAATAAAATTTCTTGAACAATGTTACAAACATATAAAGGTAGAAGTTAAAAAAAAAAAGTTCAGAGAACTTTCAAATACAATCGCTCATTTTAAAATAGAAAGTATGAATCTAAGCATTCTTCAGACATTGATGATTATTTGGATGCATTCATTAAAAGGCTCTAAATATTATATTATTCTGAACCAATGCATATTAAAAAAAATCTCTATCGCCTCAGCCTAGGAACGGTAGATTTCGAAACTAACTGCTTATTTCAATAACAAGAAATAAAATATGCTTAGAGATAAGCCCATTTTAACAGCTCTGTTCGACCGCTTTTGAAGATTTTTAATTTCATTTTTCTGTAAGATCTTGTTTTATCAGAATCATCTCAAGTGAAATTCGGATCCAATTGCGCATTTTGACAGTATTATTTAAAATATATCCTGACTTAAGAAAACTTCGACTAATACAGCACACTATATAATTCTTAAATAAGAGAAACTGCCAACTGAATGTGTTTTAAAGAAAAATGAGTTTAAAAATGAGTCAGAATATAAGAAAGTTGGGTTTGATTGCACCCTTAGTACGTTTTTTTCCTTTAATATCTATTTTTGTTTAATTAGTTTTTGCTTTAAATATTGGTACCTACTGTCAAAAAATTGTCAATATTAAAGTTGTAGATATTATTGAGATGATGTTTAATAAATTTAACCCGATTTGATATCTTAAGAATTGACAAAGTTATAAACTTTTTCCTTCTTCCATTTCCATTTTATTTTCGCTTTTATTAATTGATTTTATTTTGTTTATCTATTATCTTTTTGCGATAAGAATTGCACCTATCAAAAACTTTTAAGTACAAATGTTTTAGATAATATTAAGAAAATTTATAATAAACTTAATTGGATTTGATATAATATTTTACATCTCTTGAGTTTATATATCAGATTGGAATTGTAATAAGATATGTTTATTTGTCTGCCCTTCTGATCGCGGATAACGCTGAAATTATAACACCCAAGTCTTTGAAATTTTTGTCTAACACTCGATGCTAACACCGGAAAGTGCACTTCTCAGCCGGATTTTTAAATTTCAATTTAGGCTTTTTTTTAATTAAAAGTTACTGGGTATGAGGATATTTTCAGCTTTCCACCAATCCACGGCAAGAAAGCAGCCATGTTATAAGCTATTTGTAGCTCGCCAGCATACCAAAGCAACAAAGCAAGCCGCCAATGAAAAAACCACTTTTATAGAAACCGATTACTTCACTCATTTTTGGAGAATTATCTTCGGGTAAAAATAAAGATATTCTATAACAGCGGTGGAGTGACAATTCAGCAAAAGTTTCAAATTTTTAACAGTATAACCCATTGTTAATCATATCATATAATACATATCAAACGATTGTCAATCATATAATACATAGCAAACGGCTTACGGATTGGAGATGTACATTATTCGGCATCAACGTTATAGGTATTACACAAAACAGCATACTACATATTACATCGTATATACATATCTTACCCAAACAGCTAAATGGACAAACGTCTAAAGGTTTTACATTCAAGGCATGAAAATTGATGTTTTAATGTTTGTTTTTTTGGGGTTAGAGACATTGAGAAATATCCTCTAGAATCCTATAATGTCGCAATTTCATGGGGTCATCGCAATTCTTTTTCAGAGAATCAAGAAAAATGTTAATATGCTCTTCAGTTTAGATTTGGATTATTTCTCTAAAAACTAAACTACTAATTCTGAAATGTTAAAGCATTAGTAGTGGATAGCTTCAAAGCTATTTTTCAGAGACCTACAGCACAGCTTCAAGCTTCTGTTGTACTTCATAGGCACTTCGCATTGAACTTCATTTTTACATGCTGTAACCGAACAGACTCAAATTTACTTTCAAATTTACTTCAAATTTACTTTTATAGCGAAATTGATCAATTCAACTTTAAGTTTTGGAATCATACTTTTATTATATTTAGTAATGTTGCTTTCTAAATTTAAAATATGTAGTTGCGAATGCGAGTCTTGATACAAGAAATTTTACGAAGCTCTTGCCTCCCAAATTACTCAATCATCTACCGATCTATCATCAATCAATAATCTATCGATTTGATGCGACCAATTTAGCTGACTTTTAAAAATTCATTGACTAAAAATTTAGAATACCAATTTCTGCTACATTTAATGCCCGGAATTCCGTGATTACATAAAACATTTGTAACTATTCGAAAATCCGGGTAGATATTTCAAATTAAAAAATATAACTAAATTGGTCGCAAGAAATCATGAATAGAAAAGCTTACATGACATACTGAGTTTCGCAACAGGAAAAAAAAATTGAGGTTTTTTTTTTCCCGTGGGGAAGGGGGACATAGGAGGAGAGTAATATATTTTAAATGAGATTTATACAGATTCAGGACAATTTCCTTTAAAAAAAATTGTTGGTCATTAGACCGGAGCTACACATTATTTTTTCAAATATAGTGATATTGCCCATATAAAAAGAGAGAGCATCCCTAGACTTTTTCGTTGCCAAATCGCTGCTTAGGGATGATAAAATTTAGAGTAGTAAATGGTAATTACATTTACTTTTTAAATTGGAATTATTAAAACATTTAGAAATAGAATTTCTTTTCAAAAGAGCCAATTCACATATTAAAAACTGCACCTACATTTATGTTCTTAATAATAACACCTACATATGGCACAACTTTAATTCATTTTGTGAAGGTAGTACTAATGCATAGATTTTCACCAAACTTGAGATTCCGTTAATTCCTGATAAAAAATTATCATGATAAGTTTCTGGTGGTCATCTAACAGGTGACGCTATCATGCAGCCTTTTGAAAGATTTTCAAAATAGCTCTATCTCAGAAACTAGTTCACTGTTCAGCATTAAGTTTCAGATTTCGTTAGAAGTTTACATAAGTTGTTGCTGACTAAATTTTGGTGGAAATCACTTAACCGTGGCGCTGCTATTCTGAATTTTTCTGGAAATATTAACATGTGTGAGATAGAAGAATGTTTTGGAATTGCCGCATCTAACTAGTTTAGAAATGTGAAGAAAAAATTAGCAATAAAAATTACATGTCTTATATTTCTTCATTTATTTTCTACTTACAACGTTTTGTCATAGAGTTATGCTGCAGATATAAATAAAAGACCAACATTTATTGAAAAGTTTTGCCCATTCTGCGCAGAGTTTCGTATAAAAAGGGAAAATTCATTATTTATCTATTGTTGCTCTCTTCTGTGTAATATTTGTAATAATACTTGCAATTAGTAAGCATAATTCCATATTTACGTTTATTTTTAGGTGATGTGGACATGAGCTTCAACCGTGTGAGAGTCATTAAACTATTTATTTCTATCATTAAAAGCACAAACTGTGAACTAAGGGGAGCTATTTTCAACAGCTGATGTGATTTTATTGCTAGAGAATACGGAACTTGCAAAAATGTGTACGATGGACTTATAAACCTTTTGACATATATGCAGAATATTAACGGAATCTTTCATAATTATTCGAAGGGTGTCAACCACAGATCTCTTTTTAAATACAGCTGAATCCGTACCTTTTTGTGTTTGAAAAATGTAATACATATATTATGTGAAAAATAAATTTTCAGAAAGTTTCTGTTATGCATTATTTATCCACTTTAAAAAAATCTTTTTAGTTCAAAAACATCCAAAAGAATATTCAGCCTTACATTTCATTTTGTGTGATTTATCGACGTACACTGTTAAAAATAAAGGAGACAAACAAGTTGCATTTGGCGCCCAGGGGTTAAAAGGTGTTACCATTTGACACCCGCTGGCTTGAAAATGTGTTTGGGGTGCCGTTTGATTCATCATTGGGTGATTCACACTAACTAGGGTGCCGAGTAATGCATACCGTTGGATGATTTTCACCCCTTAGTCATTTTCGCATCCTCTGTGACGTGTATCCTTCCTCTTCAACTCGCCGTCACTGGTGAATCAAAACAGCAATTTCTCCCTACGATGACTATCCCTGCGTATCCTCAAATCCCAATTTCGTTTAGAACTTCAGATGGCTAACTTTTGGCGAGCTTTTTTACATAAAGCAACTTTTGAATTTCAGGACATTTGAACATTTCAGGGAGACTATGCAGGTGAGCTCGATGGCCGAGTGGTTAGAGCGTTGAACTTGCAATCAGACGTTGTGGGTTCGAATCTTTCGCGGGCAAAAAGTCATTTTAAAAACTTTTTTATTATTATTGTGCTCTCTGCATTAACCCTTTGACGGTTAAAGCACTTCTATTCATAAAATACTAAAATGATTGAATGACACCGGAATTTAAAAACAAATTTATTTCATACTATATAAATGGGTTTTTTTACGTTCTTTGTAAAATTAAAATTTTCATTTAAAAATTCCGGTGTCAGTATGGCATTTCGCAATTCAAATTAAGTGGTATTCTGGGCGCGTATACGCGCTTATAACCACGAAAGGGTTAAGGGTCCATCTTTTCTCCCTAAATAAGGGTGTCATACTGGCTCCCGTAGGGGTGTCACCAGTGAGACAACCCTTTCACACCTAAAAGATGCAATGTGTCACAGTGTTACAGAGTTTTAATAATGTAAATAAAATCTAGATATTTATTCATGTATAGTCGTGTAATTTTGCAACAAATTACAGTAGAAGAAAGTTACTGGTACCAAACGACTGAAATGAAGTCTATTTTTATATGACCTACAAAAAAATTGCTTAAGGAAGTTCCACATATTAAAACCTAGCACAAACATTTTGTATCGAAACACACAATTTTGACAATGTATTTTAAGTCTTCCATTCAAAATATGTTTAGATGCCAAAATTCAAGTTATTTGGATAGTGAGTATGGGAATTATAAACGCTGAAACTTTAATACTTTTTTATGTTAAATTACATTTCCATGTTGTGGTCATTCGATAAAAAATGAGCAATGAATAAAAAAAGTTTGGATTCAATAGTAATTAATTTTAATAAAATTTAATACTTATATTTAGCTATTATTGAAATACACCATCGCAAGATACCTTTACAAAAAGAATAATATTTTAGCAATTCTGGGCACTTAAAAAACTTGTGATATAAAGTGGCGTGTGTTCAAAGTTCAAAGTTTCATGTTTGAAGTTCCATATCTTGAAAACAATTTGACATAAAATACATTATTATTATTATTCCTATTATTATTATTATTATTATTATTATTATTTTGCAATAGTCTCACCTCAGAAAATAAACTTCAAATTTATTTAGTAAAAATAATTTGGTAATATTATGTTTAATTTTAAATTGATTGTAAAATTGAAATTTCGTCAAATTTGAAAAAAATTAAACAGTTTTAATTTTTAAAAGGACTTAAAAACATCCTTGAAATTGGTTCCTAGTATAGTATCACACGTCAGAATCACATTTTTAAGGTTTGGAAGTTGACATTTATTTGTCTTCAAAATAACATAGAAATTAAAAGAAAAATAAATCATTAAATTATTTTATATTGGAATTTTAACTTTTTGAACGTATGTGAAGAGCATTAACCGACGCACAGTGGGGCAAAAAGCCTTCAAAACTGGCAAAAAATCGAAAAAATGAAATTTTATTTTGAACTACCGACATACGTCACTTTAATAGAGCAGATGTCAGTACACATCTTCCTAGTATTAAAATTTGCACAAAGTTATTTTGATCGTCACTAGAGAAAGAAGTTAAACTGCATATTGTGCTTTGATAATAAGTGATAAAAAAAATCAATAATTTTGTTTCAACATTCGTTTGTTAATTTCGCTATAATAATTAAAAAATAATTTTTTTTTTACTATGGAACCTTTAACTACAAGTATGTAACAATAATTCATTAACTTTCAATTTGTTTTAATACGATTTTTATAGATATACAGACGCTTAGAATATATAGTGGTGAAATTTATTAAAAAAATTAACACTGTCTACAAACATTCTAGGTTTTAGTTATGAGTTAAGGCGAGTTAAGTGTTAATTATAATTTTTTCTACTAAGTATGAGTTTTAAAAGGACAAATATGCCAGAAAATCTTGCTCCTTTTTGCCACATTTTTAATTGTATGGTCATTTTTATAGCTAATCATCCTTAAATTTTTGTTAGTGTACGGGTGTGCCAAACATGATTATAAATATTTTCTTTGTTAAATACGAATTTTAATGCATTGTTTATCGCAAAACAATGTATTTAAATGAAACTGACTATCAGGGAACGTTTTAACAAAAAACTTTTGAAAAGTAGTGTGATTTTATGGTATAAGAGCTCCATAATCGGAGAAACTACGAACAAGTAGTTTAAATGAAAAGAAGATTAAATGTTTTAAAGTTTAATATAAATTCCGATGAGCAAAAGCCTGGCGAAACAAGGGAAATGTTTTAGAATTAACAAAGAGTGGCTTGGCTAATCGCTTTCATTTCCTCGATTTGAAAAACAAACAGAAGCGTCAATGAAAGGCAAACGTGCCCATCTTCATATTCCGTCTGAATTTGTTCTGGACGATCAAAAATATCAAGAGTAAAACGGTTATACAAATCTAGTTCTACATATTCGTTAGTGTACGTGACATGTATGAGTTTAAGATCTGAAAAACAGGAAAACAAAAAGTGTGTGTTAGCACTAAAACAACAGAAGCAGTTTTTCTTCTGCTGTCTTGATAGTAATGCGTACATTTTGCCTGAGAAAGGTTGATCCAATCCTTCAAAACGAGTCACTAATATTCATTATAAGGTTTGCTTGAGAATAATTAAAATTACTAATTATGTTTACATTTTTTAATGCGATATTATGGATGATTTATTAATGTCTAATTAGTATAAAACTATCTTAAATTCTTGTTTTTAACTCTTTTTTCTACAAAAAAATATTGATTTTTCAATATTTTTGGCTTGTAAATTAATTAATAAATTACTATTTAGCTTATGTAAAAGTTTAAAATTTTACTACTTATCTTGTACAAAAGAATCCGTGATGTGCTTTTTTTGTTCAAAGTAAATTTGATTTTTTGCCAACTTTGGAGGCTTCCTGCCCCACTGTGCGACGCCTCGCTACCATTTGAGTAATTCTAAAAAAATTTAATTTAACAAATAACAACGACTATTTGGAAAATTTTATTTTCAAAGAATAAAATTTTAGACTTATAAATAAATTCTATATTTATAATAATAATAATAAACATATTTTTTATGATGACCAAAACGTTTGGTTTACGTAATAACAGAGTGCTATATTACGTACGCCATGGATTAAAAATTAGTACTCCTGTGCCAATCATTTACAAACTTAAAATGAAAGTTTTGTTTTATAATTTTAGTTATTGCAAATTCTTAAAATTCTAATCATCACACATTTTCAATTTTTACACCGTCGTAATGAGAAAAAAAAATGTACATTTAAATGCAATTTGTTTGAAAGCTGTATCACAATTTGTTTTTAAGTTTTTTTTTTTTTTTTTGTAGTTTTTAATACCTTTTTTGTCATTATGGCAAAAGAAGTATTTCATTTTTGGACATTAAGCATGAACCAATCAAAAAACAAATAAAATAAAAAACAAAAGTGTTCTATTTTTGGAAAAAATTTAAATGAAAGTTTTGTGTTATAATTTTCGTTACTGCAAATTTTTAAACTTCTAAACATCACACATTTTCAATTTTTACACCGTCGTATAGAGAAAAAAATGCATGGACCAATCAGAAAACGTTTAAAATGAAAAAAATAAGCTGCGGAATTCAACCAATAAAAAGATTCATATATGCTTCAGATTCCCCAATTCTCTACCAAGGACGATAACTGTTTTCCCAAATACTTAAAAACAATGAAACTAATGGTTTTTGCCGTTGAAAAAATCAGATGGAGGAAATATCAGACACACAATGTTGCACAGGCGTAATGATCAGTAAGCCCATGATTTGCTTTAAAAAAAGCAAGTTTGTATTTTAATTCCTAACATAACAAAATTAAGTTCGAAAAAATACCATAAATTACATTCTATGAGCCATTGCGTTTCAAAATTTATAGGATTTTTACATTTTTCGATTGGATTTCAGGAAAAAAAAGAATAGTGCTGACATCTATACCGAGTTAGGATTACAATTTAATTATGTTTTGATTTTTGCATTGTTTTAAAATATTTCTACTCAATAGAATTTCAATGAAGATAGGCAGAAATATATTGAATGCAAGAATTAAAGTTTCTTAAAAGTTATTTAAAACGTACAGCTTTACCTGTAATGTCAAAAAAAATTTTTTTTTCTTTATACCAAATTAGTAATAGAAATGTTGTATTTTCGCCTCTAAGTTTTTCATTATTTATTTTTTTTTCTAATTAAGCAATAAAAAGTCAAAAATGAAAGTTTCTGTGTTTAAAAGTTACTTTTCTTAGCTATAGCGTCAAGAATTTCGAAGTTTTAAGTCCTTCACGTTCAAACATAAAATAAAAAATTTCCATTTTTCTTTCAATTTTTTTTTTTTTTTTTTTTTTTTTTTTTTTTTTTTTTTTTTATATAGGGTTAACATCCCCAATAATTGACACATTAAGGATTTGTCCTTAAACTTACTTCTTTTTTCATTACCAAGAAATAAAATATTTACTTGCAAATATTTTAAAATCAAAGAGTGCATATCTGTGCATCTATTTTGCCCACTAAAAGCAAAAATATTTAAAAAGTATTTTTATAAAAAAATATTTATAAAAAGTTGCTGTAATCACCAGTAATTGGCACTTAGACTTTTACACAATTAAAGTAACCCTTTTCAACTAAACAAAACTTTTGTCAATTAAAATTTAAAATGTACTATAAATCAGATAATAGTAAATTGAAATGCATGCCTTTCTTACGCCAGAGAAGAAGCATTTGCAACGAAAATGGCTGATTTGATACAAGCCATAATTGATTCTCTTTCATAGAAATTATTGTCATTTAGTAACTTAAAACAAAGTTATAATCTGTAAAGTAAATGATCATATAACTGGTATATGGTCTTGCATTTTTAAAAGACTGGATATAAATCTTATTTTAGGACATTTTGCAGGATGTGCCAATTACTGGTGCATGCCAATTACTGGAGATGTTACCCTATATATCTTTTTAAAACTGGGGACTATAAAGACAAATACCAAATTACACTAAACTGTTACTTTTTATTCATTGTTAATCATAAATATATTTTTATTCACTCTTTATATCGCTAAGGCTAATAATAAAAATTGAAACTTCAATCATGTATGCAGAAGCTCAATTTTATGTTAACTTTGATTGTAAGTTTTGATATTTAAATATACAGTCGTGATATCTATTATTTTTGCCTGCAAAATTATAGATGAAATAGATGTGATTAAATAAACATGCAGAATAAAATATGCAGTCCAACAAATAAGTAGATCAAATGAATATGATCTACGTATATGCTGATTTTCATTAAAATACGTGAGTGTCAGCCATAGCCGTTTTTCTTATTTTGCATGGAATGGCCCATTCATATACATATTTTAGGAAATTATAATCCTAATATGCAAATTGTTTCTGGTTTAAATATAAAAAGACCGAAATGTACAAAATTATATTATTAATATTCGAAAAAATAATGAATTGCAACTGACTATTTTTGATGGATTTATACTAGTGGTACTCATGTCCATAATTTGAGGATAATGCCAGTTCCAGCAAATAAATGTACGGAAACAAAACAAACATTACTTATTCGTCAATCCCATTTATTGAACAAAAGAAAAAAAAACAAAATCGATGGTATATGTATCATAACATTCATAAAATCTACAATTGTTTCTCCCTGGAGCAATTACAAAAAGAACCCCTCTTTAAAAAAAAACTTTAAAAACATTATATGGTTTGTTAATAGATGGTTAATAAATTGTAAGTCTCCGAGATGATGAAAGACAGTCCCCAAAATGTCTAGGCATGCTGAGTATAAAATTATAAAGCTGATCTCAGAAAAAAGATTACTCCACTCAGCAAACAATGCTCTCCGAAATTCCTGCACACTTGTAGGAGGTGGTTGACGGGATCCAAACCGTCGACCAAGCATATCCCATGTAGTGAGCAAAAAAAGTATTTGCACACCAGGTAAATTTGTTGTAGCATATGTATAAATAAATAAAACGCAACTAAGAATTAAAAATTTTACAAAACAAATAAACTTATTTAATATCTGACTTAATAATTATATTTAAAATATGAAAACATAAAAAAAAGTAGCATTTGTACTGCCAAAAAAATATTTGCACACTAGCAATAGAAATAGAGCTAGAGGAATTATTTATAATTAAAAACAGTGCTAATATTTAGTATGCATGCGTTTTGCTTCAATTACAGCTTGTAAATCGTCTGGGCATTGATTCTATTAATTTGTGACACGTTTTACTGCTGATTTGTTGTAATTCTTCCCTAATAGCTTGCTTACGTTCTGATTTGTTAGAAATTTTCTTTTTCATTTTTCTCACATCAAAAATTGCCATAAATTGTCAATCGGATTGAGGTCTGGTGATTGTGGTGGTGTTTTCAATTGTTTTTTTACATTTTAAAGCAACCTTAACCACGTAAAATATGCAGTGTGTTTCGGATCGTTATCCTGTTGGAAATAATATGAATTAGGAATTCCTAATTTCAGAGCACTGGTAGATAAATGATCTCGCAATATATTAGTATATTGTTTAGCATTCATATTGTTAAATGAATGCACCGTTAAAAGACATGCATCCCCAAATCATTACATGACCAATGCCATGTTTTACAGTTGGCTTCAAGTTTTTAATTTGAAGAGAAGTGTTTAGCTTTCGCCGTACAGTTTTCGTACTGTTTTGGCCAAAATATTGAACTTGCTTTCATCGGTAAAAAACAGTTTTTCAAAACTCTAGTGGTTTGCTGACGTAAGCTTTTGCAAATTCGTCTTTTCACAATATTTGTTTCACTAATAAATGTTTTTTTAGAGAAGTTCTTCTTCGAATATTTGCATCATAAAGAATTTTTCTAAATAATTGCGGTATAGCTATTGTTCCCGACGTTGAAGCGACATGAACAGACAATTCTCGAGCACTTAGAAGAGGGTTTTTTGAAGATTCCTTTATTATGTCTCTCCTGGGTTATTCCATGTCAGTTCAACCAGACCTTGTAACCCGACCCACAGGGATTTTGATGAAACTTTGTGTACACACTAATTCTATCATGAAATGATTCCATCAGATTTTTTTCCCTTCCTAGACCTCATAGTTTGTGAAATATTGGGGGGTCTAATTCTTGGGGCTTTCTCAAATCGCACATTTCTGAGTCTATATTTTGAGATTGCAGTTCCATCTGCAAAAAAATGTTTCTCTGGATCTAAAACATGAACCATCTTTAAAATATCACTGTAAAAATATAAAAATATGCAGATTTTAATAAAAAATATTTAAAGAATTTACTTGTAATATTTAGGATAAAAAAAATTAGCCAAATTTGTGAGTTATGGCTTTTTTCCAAATTTTTGTGACTTCATCAAAAAGGCTGTACACAAAAAAGCAAATAAAATTTCCAATTTCTTTTTGTTTTAAATAAAAGTTTACACTTTGGGTTTTCTACCTATGAAATAAAAATGATGTTTTTCGTATGGCTTATGCAAAAATTTTGGGTACTTTCCAATTAGCCGGATGCATGTTTTATTTTTACATATTACATATGCACACAAAAAGGCGAATGAAATTTCCAATTTCTTTTTGTTTTAAATAAAAGTTTATACTTTGGGCATTCTATCTATAAAATAAAAATAATGTCTTTCGCATGGCTTATGCAAAAATTCTGGGTACTTTCCAATTAGCCGGATGCGTGTTTTATTTTTACATATACACATATGTATAGATTTATATAAATACAAATGTATTATACATGTAGATATGTATGTATATATAAAGTATATTGATATATATATGTACAACACTGGTGCCCGTCTAACCGAAAAGTACCAAATTTTGCCTTGTTTTGAGAATCTGCACCAATTAAGAGGAAAAAAATCTGATTAAGTTTACCTGTGGTACTTAAATATTTACTGGAATTTCTATGATTTAATGTTATTTGTTTAATGTTATTTTAATGTTATTTGATACATGTTTTTTTATTTGCAAAGTAAAGTTAAGGCTTTGTTTTTTCTGATAAAAAAATCTGACTGTAATATGTTTCCCCTTTAAATTTAGGGAATGGTCCATATATTTCATTTCGTTATTTTATAATGGGCATTTTGTGCGAATCTAAAGAATCTCTTATTTTCAAAAATTAAACTCAAAACAGATTTTTTTTTGTACAGTATAAAATAAATAATTTTTTCTCCTCACATTTCCATTCTTTCTTTTGAATGCTTATATAATATTATTTGTATTTAAAAAATATTCAAAACCTTGTATTTCCTTTCCTTGGGTAATTTTAATCAGTTTAATATTTATATTGGCAAGTTTAAATACACAAATGTTTAACAGAACTTAAATTTGCTTCTATAGTCTGAAAGATTTAATTGCACCTGCCTTGTATAAACACCTTCTGATAAAGACAAGTTAATGTTCGTTAGTGAAAGCAGATGTTTTGAAATCAATTTAATCAAATTATTGCCATTCTGTTGTTTCTTATCGTAGAAGAATGATCTAACTTTTACTATGCTACTAAAAATATATTCTGATTTTTTCATATTTTATAGTTTGTGATATGTATAAATATTTTTTTCTTTATTGTTTTAATATGGAGCTTGGTATTAAACCTTCGACTAGTCTTCAGGCTTGCAGTATTGTAATATTAATTGATTTAGAATGTTACAAAACTAGCTATACAGATAACAGAGAAATAGACTACATTGATAATATCTGTGATTTAGAAAAAAACCTTTATTACTTAGTACTATTGCATTTATAAAACAAAAATTAAGTGAAAACTGTTTGATTAATATATGTGAGAATCACAGAATTTGGCTCTTAATGAAATATGAATTTTATCAACATAAATGTGGAGATCCATTTAAACGGCATAAAAAAACAAGTGAAAAAAGCAATTAGTTCAGTTAATAGATATTTATATATGGCCGAAAAAGTAAACCAAAGTTGAAAGTTATGATTATTTTTCCGAAATTTTGTGACTTTATGAAAAAGTCTCTACACAAAAAGGCAAATGAAATTTCCAATTTGTTTTTGTATCAAATAACATTAAATTCAATAACTCATACAAACTCCAGTAATTATTTGATTTCCATGAGATTCTGAATTATCCTTAACTTATGGATATGAGTGTACAATACGAAATTTGGTTTCCAACGAAAATTCTTTTTTTTAAAGGCACGTTGAAAACACATGTAAAAAATAAAGTAGTTTTTGTAAAATATTTAACATAATTTATTTTATTTGAAATGAGACATAGAAATGATTATTTTTTGTGGAAAATATTCGCAGCCCATATGTAAACTAAAGGAAATTAATTTTATGCAACAGTTATTTTCAAAGATTTAATCAACTTTTTATGTATTCCTTGAATAATATTGTTCAATACACTTTCGTAAAAAAAGTGCTAAATACATCATTTTCAAATACATTGTGGCCTCAGAAATCCTGCTATTTGAGAGTAATAAAAAGAAAATTTTCAATTGGACTTGAAAGCAATAAGTTGAAAAATATTTTATAATAAAAAATCCTGAAAATTTTAAGAGCATATCTTTCAGTAAAAAAAACCCCCACACATTTAAAAGCCTTAATCTAACACACGTTTAATGTTAGCTACTAAGAAAAAAAATAGTTTAAAAATTTTAAAAAGTTTCAATTGTTTACCTAAAATAGAATTTTAGGAAAGTTAGTAAAGCATAAAAAACAGGTTTCAAGAAAAAGTTAAAAAAAAAACTATATGCACTCCAAAATGCTTCAAACATGTTATTTTAAAACTTTCCAACATCGTAAACCTTCAAACATGTTATTTTAAAACTTTCCAACATCGTAAACCTTCAAATCTATAATTATTTAACACCCTAATATCTTAGTTTTATTTTTTAGTTCAATAAGTGAAAAAAAATACTAACCATGTTAAGTTTAATATGCCCTTAAGTATATAAAAAGAAATATTGACATTTAGCAGCAGACAACACTATACTTCCAAGGTTATAAAAAACATAAAAACAAGAACAAATCATTATTAACCATCTGCTTTCGTATTCAAACATCTGGAATGAAATCTTCATCTTTTTGATTCTGGTTTAAAGAAAAATAAAGCACTCGTTGAAATACAAATATCAGACAATAGGAAATATATTTTTCAACGCCTTAATATTGGATTTTTGATAGTTTTCGAATTTATTAAATAACAGTGCGCGTTATGAGAAGCTCTTAATTTCATCATGTAAACTCTCTAGCTTTTATCATGTGAGTCATTGTATATCAAATCGATCATTGTGCTCTTATCGCTTTGCTTAATTTTTGTTTAAATTTAAAATAAGTCCAAAATAACGTAACTTTTATATTGAGTTATTTCATTTAAAAAGAATAAAAGTGGAGTTCTACTTAAAACTGAAAACTTAATTTTATAAAGTAGCAGTATAAAGATGTGCAATAATTAACACTGTATATCCAATTATAAAATGAATTCCTTTATGTAAAAAAAAAAAACAGTTGGATATGGCAATCCCAAAATTTCTGCTATATCATACATTTAATACTTTAAAATATAGAAAATCTGCGACACTGGTCAGGTTAATACCAAAAGAAAAAAAAACAGTAAACTATGTCATCTTATAGCGGAATCTGATGAATACCCGTGCATTAGTTTTTGAAACACAGCTAATGTGGAAATCGTAAGAAATTAAACATAGCAGAGCCATTTGTCAGAAGATGTACTTCAAAAATTAACCAGGACCAATTTATTCTAGGATTTATCTCATACTCGTTAATACTACAAATACTACTCGATTTACGCCATAATATAATCAGGAACAATTTATATTAATGTCTAATTGAATCTGAAGTTGATGAAAAAATATGCATTCTTTTTTATATCAGCTAATGCGGAAATCATGAAAAATGCAGCATAGGAAAATCACCTGTTGAGAAATTAAATTCGAAAACTAAATAGGACCAATTTATATCAAGAACTAACTGAATTTTAAGTTTGATGAAAATATTTCAAATATTTTTTTGAGATAGAGCTGTTTCAAAAATCGCGTAAAATGCAACATAGCAGCGTCACTAGTTGGAAAATTTACAGTAAAATCTCATCAGCAGTGATTTTACACAGCGGAACCTACAATTTTATTACATTTCATGCATTGGTTCTCGAGTCAGAGCTGACGTAAAATGTTTTACACGGACAGATGTTTCCTAAAAACTATAAAATCATGTTTAAGAACTTCTAAAACATATAAATATGTTAAAAACATAAAATAAAAAAAATCACGAAATCGAGTATTTCCTTGTCATTAAGAGCACAATTTAAATATATATTAATTATAATGTGCTTAAATTTTAAAAATCTCAAAAAATAATTTTATTTAGGTCGCACATACGTAAACTAGTGGAATATTAGCCAATAAACTAGCCAATTTCAAAACTTTCTTCTAGAATGGATGACAAAAGTTTCCGGTCACTTAGTTTCTTTGATTTTTTTGCCACACTGTAAAAAAAAATTCAAGAGGTTACTAAAATTTTTTTAGTAAATTTGTATTCCACAGAATTTTTTAGTAACCATTACAAACTTTTTTTTTGCAAGTGAAACAAGCATTTCTTTTGTAAACCGAACAAAAGAATTTTTTGTATAACTAACTTAAAAATTTTTAGTATGAGCCACCAAGCAAATTTTAGTAATAGCTCCAAAATTATTTTTAGTAACCATTACGTGCGCCCGAAGGGCAGGAGGTTCCTTCGAGCTGCATCCAGACTTCTCAAGCGGAAAATTTTTGCAAAACTGCAATAGATGGCAGCACCAAACATTGCTAATTGCTCCGACAGGATTTTCATAAACCCTTTACTAACGAGTACTTACACTACATACATCGAGGCGTATTTGGCGGTGGCCAGTATCGATCCCGGGACATTTTGGTCTGGAGTCCGTTACTATAACCACTATGCTATCATGGCCACACCAAGTGAGTTTTAGTAATAGTTATTAAAAATATAAAACTATTAACTCTTCGTTGCTAACTTTTTTCTAGTAATTCTCACAGATATTCTTGTAACCGACTAAGATTACAAAAAATTTTTTAGTAATTACAAGGATCACTAAAGTTTGTTTAGTAGATCGACCCTTTTTTTTTACAGTGCAGAACTTACATTTCAGCGAAGAAGAAGTGCAATTATTACAAAAGTATAGCAGACTTCTTTTGTAGAAGACTTCTGACACGTGATTTCTCTGGGTGGTTACAGAAGAAAATTGATGCAAAATGGAGGAAATCGAAATTCGAGTATGCAAAAGATTCTGGCCGTCAATCAAAAGTTTTTGCTGTCAGGATTGCGTTTTTTTACCCGTGTTTCAATGACGTTATTCAACTCGTATAACGTCACTGAAATTAAAAAATGAAAAATTCACCATTTTTTATTCATAAACGAGTGATTTCTTTGTCGCTAAAGAACCAATCTCCTTGTTTAATTGCAGCAAAGTAATCGAACAGAAAATATAGAATGAACTACATATAAAAAATATTTAAAGATGGACATGACCACCAGAACTTGGTATGATCCGGAAGACCCTGGAAAACGATTTTTCTTGTGGCTAGAATTAAATGGAGAAAATAAGTTGATGACACGCATGAAAATGCCGTTGCAATATTCCGCAATTTACGAAGTTAACATGTTGCTGGAATAAGTCTTTCTACCGTGTAAAAACGCTTTCGTGATGTATAAACTTGTGGAAGAGTCGGTGTTAAACAAACTTTCATAAGTTAAAAAAAATCAACATGCTTGACTAAGATTTGCGAATTATCCGAAAGACTGCTCATGTGAAAACTAGAAAAAAGTACTATTTTCCGATGCATTGAAGTTCAGCCTTTTTTGGAATGATGACACTTTAGCAGATACTACGCCTTACGACTGAGAAACAAAATACAGTGAAATCTGTCTAAGGCGGAATCACTTGGGACTGAAATAAAATTCCGCCTTAGACAGATTTCCGGCTTAGAGAGAAAAACTTTATAGACATCCCGTTCACAGAGTATTAAACATTTCTTTGGCTAAAAGTTAAAACTAACGTATCTTTAAAATCTTTTTTAATTAATTAGACATGAAAACTTTACATATTTTTATATATTTATAGTAATAATAACTTACACTACAAACAGATAGTACACATACACACTAGTACACCCGTTGTTCAACAGTACCCAGTTACATACAATAATAAAATCATCCGCAAACTACTGCCAGCAATCAGTGACGGCTTTCCTTAACCTCTGGGAATGCGACTAGACAGTACATTTTAATATGAAAAGGAAAAAATTATTTCCCATTATATTTCGCACGAAAATTTTCTTCCGTTTTAAACAGTAAATTTGCTACCTGAAACCCAAAATGAATGTCCGGTTCCGCGTTACACGGATTCTTTCCGTCTTAGACAGATTTCTCGTAAACATCTATGTTTATAAATCTGGGACTCTGAAATGTTTCCGCCTTAGACAGATTTCCGCCTTAGGCAGATTCCGATTTAGACAGATTTCACTGTATATGATTCGAGATGTGTTACTCTTATAATAAAGCACGATGCATAACACAATATTATATGGGAAGCATTTTCTGCATGAGGTGTTGGTCCGTTAGTTGAATACCACCACAAGAAGAATGATGCAATGTATAAGCATATCTTGAAAGATTATTTGCTGCCTTGTTGGTTAAAAGTTGAGTTCGCAACTATTTGTTTCAGCATGATAACGAACCAAAGCAAATGTGCAAGCCTGGCAAACAGAGGCTTTCGCAAAAAATATCCCTTTATTGAAATGGTCAGTCCACTCACTAGTGCTCTCGATTATACGTTTATACGCGTATACGTATAATACGTATTATACGAAATACGGATCAACTATACGTATAATACGGCATCGGCGGTTATACGTATTGCGCAAAACAACATATACGGTACATCGTATATACGGATCTTATCCAAGCGGTTAAACGTATAAACGTTTAAACGTTTTTCATTCAAGATATGAAATTTGATGTTTCAATGCTTTTCTGCGGATTACAGACATTGAGAAATATCCGGTAGAGTATCCCCATCGCGATTCTCTGTTTAAAAAACTACGATGCGTTTACTTAACTACTACTTGTTATGCAGGTACCTAAAAAATCTGAATACGTTTCTCAGTTTAAATTTTAGTTTCTTTCCCAAAAAACTAAGTTATTTATTATAAATTGTCTTACATTAGTTGTGGATAGAATCAAACTAATCTTTAGAAGAGCTGTGGCTCAGTACTTAGTTTTTTTATATTTTCTTGTATCTTAACAAGAAGAAAGTAATGGATTCGAGAAATCTTTCGACTGGTTTACACTTTTTAAGGGTAAGATAGTCCGAAAAATATGTTTTTACAAAATATCTGTCTGTGACTTTGTCTATATGTGGCATGAATTTTGTTCCACTAGTTGCACAGAGTGAGTTTTCAGCAATATCATCATCACATAGCAGGCAGTAGGCTCTGACATTCTTTTTCTCAGCGTACCGCCACACCCAGCTTTTTCTATTCATTTTTAATTGTAATCTAAGCAGAACTGCGTCTATAAATGCTCGTTCTTCTACACTACGAGATACTTATACTAAGTGTCTGCGTCACGTGACACAATGGTTTTATTTTTCACCATATGTAAATTGTCTTACCGCGGAGGAATTTTAAAATAATTTACATATTTGGTAATTTTTATTAGTTTCTTTTTTAAATAATTTAATTATTTTGTCCTCCCAGAATATTTTATGACTTATTTAATGAAAATCAGAAGAAACATAATTAAACATTGAGTATGTTTAGAGTAACTTACCGGTCACTTACCGAAGTGACCAATGTTACCAACCGATTGTAGGGTAGTGTGAAATGAAAATCAAGGCGAATTGTGACGTCAGCTACAGTTCAACAGGATAGTTTTCATTGGTGCCACATTTCGGTTTCGTACTGCCCTACAATCGATAGGTAACATGGGTCACTTCGGTAAATTGCACTGAACATGTACGTTGATTAAAATATTTATAAAGGGAAATACCAAGATCTTGGTTGGAATCCAGATAGTAGATATTTCACTGTTAGTGAAGCGAGATTAGCCAATCAGGAGTCTGATCTTTTGTGAACTTTTTGTAAACTGTTTTAAAAAATATACGCTTTTCATTGCTTGATCTCGTATGTATAAGACATACTATCAGGGCCGTAGCTAGAAGTGAACCATAGGGAGGGGGGGGGGGGCTCGAGAGAATGTAGGGGGGGGGCTCATAATTTTTTTTCTCTTTCTGACGCAGAAAGATAAATTAATAACTATTCACATTGTAGGTATTATGTTTCAAATTAAACTGTTGTACTAACTTCATTTTATGCTAAGAAAAGTATAGGATGATGAAAATTTTGATTGTATAACTGGTGCAAAATGAAACATCATGTTAACTTCATATGTACATATAAGATGAGGGAGTGTTGAAACACTTATTTTAGATACAATTTAGTAACTCTGCAAAACTGTGAAAAGGTCTCAAAACTAAATTAGATTTTTGAACAGAATTTCATTTGAATTTTTGGAACAGAAATTAATTGAGTGACCTTGGAATCTTTTCCAGGGGGGGGGGCTCAAAATATTCTAGGGGGGGGCTGAGCCGCCCATAGCGCCCCCTTAGCTACGGGCCTGCATACTATGCGGATTTCTGTCGTAACGCTACCGATTTCCAAATTATTCTCCATTCAGCGACATAAGACTGGTGATGTCCGCTATTTAAATTAGATACGATACGGCGAATATACGTATACATTAAATATACGTATTCTTAAATATACGTTTAGTTGATACGCCTTATACGTATCCGGATACGTTTAAACGTATATTCGAAAGTATCCGTATAGCAGAAAAACGTATTATACGGATATACGTATATCGTTTAATCGTATACCTGCTATACGTATCCTATCGCGAGCACTACCACTCACCCAATCTGAATCTACGAGAAAATTTTTGGAACAAGCTTGAAAAACGCCTGTGTTGGAGTTATCAATATGACAATTCAGCAAAAATTTTCCCGTAAATTGCAAGAAGATTTAAAAAAAACATACCATGGACGACCCTCAACCAATCAATGAAATGGTGGTGTCATTTTGCTGCACTGCAGTATTTAATGCTAAAAATATAACGCAAAATACTAATCATAAATGTTATTGATCACTGTTATTTTCTAAAATAACATCAATTTTTCTTAAGTTATAGGTTTTTAAATTTTGAGCATTTAAAAATGAAATGTGAGCATTGCAATTTTCATATAGAATTTCAACACCCATCCTCTTAGGTGACTGCAAAAGAAATTTCTACGCATTGCGTATAAAAGGGACAATTTTTGAAAAGTACACACCCAAACCTAATAGGGTTTTTTTAGGTGAAAGTGTAACATAATTTGAAATTTGATTAATTTCGTTACATTAATTTTTTTAGATACAGATATTATGGGAAATGTAGCGTTGTATCGTTGTACCATCTATATGAAATACTAATCAGCAACAACTTATGTCAAGTTTTATATCAATATGAGTTTCGATGAAAATTCGTGAATTGGTTCTTAAAATAGAATCATTTCTGAAATCCCGAAAGATGCAACATAGCAGCGAAACCTGTTGGGAGATTTATTCAACTCAATCCTCAACAACTCTTGTCTACGTCTAACTAAATCTAAAGATTTATAAATAATCCGTGCTTTAGTTCTTGGGATAAATATATTACGGGAAATGTTGAAAATGCAGTGTGATGGTGCCTTCTGTTAGGCCGTTTACATCAAATGTTATTTAGCACCAATACATAGCAATATCTAAATCTAAAATTTTATCGCATTCCCAGCATTTTTTATTCAGATAGATCCACCACTAAACTCCACATAGAGACAGAAAAAGTCATACGTAGCTATTTTTTAAAAACTGTCAAATCATCTAAAAATTATAAGTCCATCGGAAACAGACCCAAACGCGGACATCGGCCTAACAGTTCGGAGTTTTCGGTGGTTTTCTTCGAACCTTGTATTTCCTTGCCTAAACACGAGTTAGGTTCCCTTAGAAAGACCCCCGTGTACAGAAGATTTTGGTGTGTCGTTTTAGTGGCAGCTAGCATGAACACCTTTTTTAGAAGAAAGAATGTAGGTTATACCATAAATCCAAAGATGTATAGCAATAAGACAGGTTCGCAGAAGTAATGAGAAACACCAGAAATATCTCTTTTTGGTTTTTTATTGAGAGATGCAGGAATATAAGCACAGAAATACAATTCCTCAGGGAGTGACCCTTGGAAACACAGTTTTTTGAGCTAAATGATGAAATAGGTCTTTTCGGACAACAGATAAAATCCAAGTGGCGTTACAATCAGTGCAGATGTTGAATAGGCATTTGGCTTGCGGTTTTCGCCAAAACTCTTTGTATAATTCCCGACCTTGGCGATAATTATGCAGAGAGAGACAGAACGGCGTTGTTAAGTAACAAAGCCAATTGATATTATGTATATTATGGGAACAGGCACAAAAGGGTTAACAGAGTAGATTCATGAAAATCGAAAAATCTCTCAACGGAACGATGAAAACATCTGCTTACAGTCACATTTTATACCCTAAAATAGATGAATCGTTGAGACGCACCAATGAAATAATTTGCAGGACTAAAAGTTTTTGAAGAGAAAGAATATCGTCGGCATCTGTACAAAGATTAGATTTTATTTTAGTTGTTGAAATCGCAGAGATAGCTCTCAACGGAACTTGGAGAGGCGCAGAGTGAAAGGAATTGTTTTTCTTTATTTTATTTCAGTTAGTCATTACATCAGAAAATTTCGTGTAAGAGAAAAGAATTAATGAAAGCTTTTCCATACCTAATAGAATATTATACTGTGGGAAAAGGGCACAATGAATACCTAATTCTTAAATTATAAAGATTAACTGAAATGCAATTTTTATAAAAGGATTGAATTTTGACCAAAATAAACTACACTGCTCAAAACAATTAAAGGATATTGAAGTTTTACTTGGATTTTGTATCTGGGAAACTTTCTAGCTGATTGATACATGGTCGACAGACATAGTAGGTTATATGAGAATAAATTACACATGTTTGGCAGAAAAAAATGCATTTTATTGCGCATTTGTGTACAAAAGGAAAAAAACACAATTTGTGCATATGAGAAAAAAAGAATATGAAAAGGTGTTTTCTTCAAAGAAAATCATTTTCAGTAGGGGGTATGGTTTTCACGGGCGGCCAGCAACGTTGAACACCTTTGAGGCATGGACTCAATGAGGCTATTAATGACGAGTTGGGGTATTCTGCCCCACTCTTCCAGAAAAGCTCTTTCCAGTTCTTGGAGAGTTTGTGGGGGTTGTTGGCGGTCAGAACCTCGTCTTCCTAGAGCGTCCCAAACGTGCTCGATTGGATTCAGGTCTAGAGAACACGCTGGCCATTCCATTCGAACGATTCCTTCCTCGAAAAGGAAATCCTCCACCAGGTTTGCACGATGTGGCCGGCAGTTATCGTCCATTAAAATGAAGTTATCTCCGATTGTTGCAGCGTAAGGGACTACAATAGGTCTGAGGATCTCATCCCTATATCGGCGACCAATCAGAGATCCATCTCGAATGATGTAGAGGTCAGTGCGCCCGTCAATGGAGATGCCACCATACACCAACACTCCTCCACCGCCAAATCTGACACCTTCTTGCACGAACGCAGGATTATTCCTACTGCCACGGTCCCTCCAGATGAAAATACGCCTATTATCCGAATGCACAGAAAAACGGGACTCGTCAGAAAACAGAATATTGCTCCATTCATTTCTCCTCCAGTTGACATGCTCGGTTGCCCACTCCCTGAGGTCGCGACGATGCCTTTATGTTAATCTAACACATACCATCGGTCGGAGAGCATACAAACCTACAGCATGGAGCCAGTTTCGGACAGTCTGAGTTGAAATCGTGGTGCCTGTAGCCGAGCGAAGGTGTTGTTGGAGAAGAGTAGCGTTCATGTTTCGGTGTCTCCGAGCTGTTAACGCTAAATACCGATCTTCATTGGGCGTTGTTGCCCGTCTACGACCTTGCCCTGGTCTTCGGCCTGCACATCCACTCTCCAAAAAACGGTTCCAGATCCTGGAAATGACACTTTGTGACACTTCAATGGCTTGCGCTACTTCGGCTTGAATTTGGCCCCCTTCTAACCTACCAAAAATTCTCCAAGCTTCTGAATCTGTCAAATGACTTCGCTGAGGCATCGTACTCATCGAAACAAAGCAATCACTGAATGCCGATCATCCTAGTCTTCATTCTCTTTTATCCAGTTGAAAGTCAAATTTCATTCGCTGCCGCCGAAGCGACGTTTTTGACGTCGAACTCAAAATTTGCGTACTCCACAGTTTTTTGCATTTGTGATTCTCTTCTTCTATTTTCGGCAAAAAAAATTTCGTTTATATCTTTATTTTATATCAAACTTCAAATATCCTTTAATTGTTTTGAGCAGTGCATATATAATGGAATCCCCATTATACCCAACGGAGGGCAACCCCCCTTTAGGACCTATATCCCAAGTGTAGAAAATCGGCCGACGTAAAATAATCCAAACCAAACTATTTTTAACGAATTATATGCCTTTTTCTTGTAAAGACAGAAGAAAGTAAGAAATTATTTTAAAGATATGTAATATAGAGGTGTATTATATTGAAAATATTTACAATATCAGTTATATGAAAAAGATTTGTAGTTGAATCTTAATTGAATTTTAACACATGCTAATCGGTTGTGTATAGAGTATGGGAATAATCAAATACATGTAATTATTAAACTCTCAAATCTAGCAATCAAATTTTAAAAATTAGGTATCAAGAACGATATATATTGTTAAGATTAAGTATGTGAACTTAGAGTTTAAAATTACAACTGATTATTAAAAAATATTATTACAATACAAAGTTAATTGCCGAAACGTCAGTGAAGGCTTACTTTGGAGACACGAAATTTTTTTGTGTCTGTCAGTCAGTCTGTCTGTTTCGCGATAACTGACGTAAAAAGCATTCGATTGACTTGAAATTAAGTGGGCATATTAGTGAGGCACTGGGATTAAGCTGTATAGTTTTTTGTTAGATTTGATTCATTCGTTCGGAAAATATAGAATATTTTATTTTCCGCAATAATGCTTTTTTATGGCAAATCTAATGATTTTCAATTTTTTTTCTTGAGAGAAAATGACACATTTGACTAATGGAATTCAATGATAAATAGATACTGAAATTTTTGCCGAAACGTCAGTGAAGGCTTACTTTGGAGACACGAAATTTTTTTTGTGTCTGTCTGTCAGTCAGTCTGTCTGTTCCGCGATAACTGACGTAAAAAGCATTCGATTGACTTGAAATTAAGTGGGTACGTTAGTGAGGCACTGGGATTAAGCTGTATAGTTTTTTGTTAGATTTGATTCATTCTTTCAGAAAATATAGAATATTTTATTTTCCGCAATAATGCTTTTTTATGGCAAATCATTGATTTTCAATTTTTTTTTTTTCTTGAGAGAAAATGACACATTTGATTAATGGAATTCAATAATAAATTGATACTGAAATTTACCGGTTAATTTATTCGTATTGTTTTGAAAATTTGTCTACGCATTTGCCAGACTTTTTAAATGTTTACTGTAAATTTTGGAGATTTTTTATAAATGTGTTCCTATATTATAGACTATTTTGTTTTAGAGATTTATTTATTTTAAATGTATATTATTTTATTTTCTTTATTTTCTCATATTGGTTGCTAAGCAACCATTCATCCTAATTCTTATCCATAATTTAAAAGCGTATACGAAAATTTAAATGAAGTAAACATCAAAACTGATGAAGTAATTAATGTCTTTGTATCTTTGCGTAGAAATATAACATAGCCCAGAAAAGAACATAGGTTATGTTTTATTAATTTTATTCAAATATTTTCCTTAATAATTCAAAATTTCATTCTTTTTCATACACAATCAATAGAGACATTTTAGATACAATTCAACCAATTTCCTTTATTGTTGCCAAAAAAAATTAAAATCTGGAACAATTATTTTTCATCGGCAATAAGTTTCAATTGAGCAATCTCTATTCGAGAAATTAAACTAAATAAATAAATAAATAAATAAATAAATATGACGCCAGAATTAAAATAAAAATAGATATAGTACTCTTTATTAAATATTAAACACGGATATTTGTTTCGTTAATAAGAATTGTTCTGACAAAAATGGAGACATAATTAGAAGTAAAAGAAATAAAAAAGAATTATATTTTTAACAAACAATTCACTTGGTAAAATATGATGTCATAATTGAAATAAAACAGGTATTTTATAGTAGTTGTTAGAAATACAAGAAACATGGATATCAACAACTCATGAATAATGACGTCATTGCCGAAACTTCAGTGAAGGCTTACTTTGGTGACTCGAAATTTATTGTTCATGAAATTATTCGAAATTTATTGTTTATTCCGTCTGTCTGTTCTGCGATAACTGCTGCAAAATGCAATGAAATTTTTGTTTTCGGAAAAAAATTCTAAAACTCTACATTACTAATTTTACACTTTAAAAAGTTCCTTATACATCAGATTTAGGTGTTTATGGTTGGCAGGCATGTAGAAGTATGAGGTTAATGAAAAATGCTTGTCCAAACTGTTACTTATCCTTATAAATCAAAATGTATAAAGAAATGCAAGATATACGATAAACATTAGCACATTTAATAAAAAGTTGAAAATTAAAATTTAATGAGACTAGGGGGGGTTCAGGGGGGCGGAGCCCCCCTGAAGAGATCTACTATGTTATAATAAAAAAACAAAAATAATAGCTCATGAAAATTTCAGAATTTCCTAACATAACTAAAATTCTATTTTAACGGAGTTGATGGCTGAAAACTTCTTATTCTTATTTTATTCTTATAAATAATCACGTAATTTCAATATTTTAAATTACAGTTTCCAGAAAGTTGAATTTTGCCCAAAGTGTGTTTAAAAAAATGATGTGCAAAGCTGACGTTGAGGCTCTTGATCTACAGATTTACTAGTTTATAGGTTTTTTACTTATCTCTACCTCTTATGACATACAATTTATGCTTCAAAAACTTTTTAAATATGCATTATAGCATATTTTACAAATTTTATGATTTGTTCCGGTACAGCTGCGTTTCTTCTGATAGAAACTCTAAATTTTTAATACAACTTCAGAAAAAAGTTCATCAAATTAAAGGTCACTTTACTCCCAACATAATAATGTATCCAGGTAAAATCGCTTATTTTCTTTTACGTATAAATCACATTTCGAATTACCTAGTAACAAATGAATGATGACAAATGACAGATCATTGATTTGATATAGTGGTATCTATTTTTATTTTCTAATGATAGCAGTTTGATTGAAAAGTTTTGAAATACGTTTTTATGAGAGATGGAACAGTACATCTGCTTGTTACTTGAAATTTAATACAAATGTAATAAATGTCACATTATATAAAATTCAGGGTATGACGTTTTTGTTACAGATGTTTCAGAATAAAAATGTTACTTAAATTATATTTAAAAGAGTGCTTCTGAGTTTATTTGGCACTTTGACAATTTGAAGTAGTAAAGATTTATGTAGAAGCTATTTTTACAGGTATTTTAAATTATATTCAACAAGTCCATGGCTCGCGTAATTTTAATGATACATGTCATTCACCAAGTATTACTTTATTTTAACAATGTATTTTATTATATCCTACATGTAATAATGGTTGTATGCGTCTATGCATTTTTTGATAAGACGCTTCATTTATGCTTCGAATTTAGTAATAATACTAATAATAATGAAATTTTGATATATATTGACTATATTTTTAACCCTTTAAGTGGCCTAACTAGGATTTTCCGTCGCATAGCTTTTGGATTCAAAGGCTTATTTAACTCAAAATTTATATTAATGTTAATTTTTTGATACATAACATAACGATATAATATAAATATCTAATATATATATAAATATCTAACATATTGTCTAATATACATAACATAAATAAATGTCTAATGTTATAAAATACAAATTGCATATCAATACATTCCGTAGATTTTATTTTATGAATCGTTAAACTTACATGCAAAATTCTGCAGGACGCTTAAAGGGTTAATTTAAACACACATGCAATACCACATATAAACACCCTATAAATTAAGGATATTAGCTTACTTTTCTAAATGTATAATAATATGTGATAAAACGCAAAAAAATATTGAAAAGTTGTAATATCTGTTAACCATTCACTGCACCGTGCTTATCATTGTACACACTGTATATCACACTGTAATTATCATTATCAACTATGAATTTTATCAATAGAATTGCTCTAACTGATCACATACAGTCCAAAAAATGAAACAAGACTTATTCTGTTCAATTCAGATGGCTGCATTTGATAAAAAGTTAGAATTTTTTCTTCGGAAACAAAAGAAATATTTCGATGAAGCTATTAAGGCAAAGTTTACTTTTATTATGTTTACTGAATACTTAAAAATACTATTATAAAAAAGATGCGGAGTGTTAAGTAGATGAAATTAAGTAATTTGATCTCATTTAATTTACAAAATATAACTATACAATATTTAAAATCCCAATTGTATATATATAGTACGCGCCAATATGCCAAACATTATTTGAAAATTTGAAATTATTTTTCTTTTGCAATTTGTCTCATTATTAGACCGATAGAAAATTTCAAATAATTTATTTCTTAAAAATAGAAAATAATTGTGCAGTGAAGAGTCAAATCCTGTTGCAATACGATATTCTCCAAACGTTATTAAAAGAGACCCGTACCCCATTTTCTGCCTAAAATCATCAAAAGTTCAAAAAAAAAAATTATCTCAGAAACCGATAAAATACATATTTGCGAATATCCATGCAAAATTTCAGAACTCGGGGACACTTGGAACAGGTAGAAAATGAGCTTTTTTAATTGTACTCACTATAGAGTTTAAAGGACTAGCGGCCATTTAAAACGTGTCGTCCTGAAAATGACTTTTTTTCATATTTTGCCTAAGTTCAAAGTACTAAGGCTCAGTGGTAAAAGGATTTAGAAACAAAGTGCTTATGTTTTTAGAATCTTAAAAAAATTTGCAACAAAAGTAAGGAGAGATATTTTTTTCTAACTATTTCTGAAAATTTTACATAAATTGGTAAACATGAAAATTATAACAAATTGAAGAAAATTTACCATACGTATTTTTTTTTTTATTTTTTTTTTTTAGCCGATTAAAATAGAAAATTAAAAATATCTCTCCTTAGTTCTTTTCTATATACTATAACACTATTTAAGATATTTTAGTAATACCAAAATATTGAAAATTGAATGAAGAGTAGTAATTTTAAAAAATTTATTTTTCGACAAAAAAATCATAAAAATCCCCATAAAAAATATACTTTTTAATAAAAAATGAACTTTTTTGCTAATTATTCCTTACAAAAAGATTCTTAAGTAGAACACCAAAATTCATTACTTTAAAATCAATAATAAAAATTTTGGGTTTTTTCTTACGGGTCTCCCTTAAAAACTCTTCCTTAGGCAATTTAAATAAAACAAAAAATAACCATTTTCTGTAATATTCTGACAATGACAAATATTCTGACAAACTCCAAGAAATCTATTTGGGTAATTTCTTTTATCATTATTAAAGTAAAAGTAAATAATATCACAAAATTCTAAACAAAATCGGGCGCGAAAGGTTTATGAAAATATCATTACGTTATTATGTATGCATTTAATGAACTTTTTTTCATGTTAAATATATTTTACTAGATTTGTATCTTTCTGCTTCTGTCTCATTTATCCATGTAATATGCATATATTTGTATGTATTTCAAAATACAATCGAGTCTCTATATAACGAAATCCATCATTCCAGTAAAAAATTCGTTATATAGAGAAATTCGATGTATAGAGAATGATGTTAAAAATCGTATTTAATGTGTAAATTTTGTACAAATATTATTTTTGATCTTTTTAATTAAGAATTTGAAATGTTTTAAAATAAATATTAACCTAACATTTTATTTCTTAATTATTTAAGCAGTTTCAAAAAAGTGAACAGACATTTATATGAAAGCTTAATGAAAATCGAATAAGGAAGACTTGCATTAATTTCAGACAAAGAAATCTGTAATTTTTTGTTGTTTTGATTTTAAAATTGTTAAGCTCTCAAAAAAAAAGGCTCAAATTTTAGCAAGGATTGAAAAAATGTAGTTAACATTTTCCTCCATTTGAAGCCTCTCATTGATTCCTCTCTTACATGTGTAACAATCCAATTGATTCTGTTTTGAGAAGGATGTTGAAAGGTGTGTAGGAGGTGGGATGAACTCTTTGGATTTAAAGAACAAGAAGAGAAGTAATATTAAAAAAAAAACTCAGCATTGAACGATAAATCAAAAATAGGTGTTGGAAAATTGATTCCAAATGATTTCGAAGCTTTTTTAAAACTGAATAAATTAAGACCAATTTACGAAAAAATTTGTATTATGGAGATAGATATTTCGCTATACAGAGACTGATTTTAATGTAATCATGCGAAAAGGGGACCGTTCCTATTAAAAATTAGTTATATAGAGAAATTCTATGCATGGAGTTTCGATATAAAGAGTTCTAACGTTATTAATATTTTAGTGGGGAAATTTTTTTTCATTCAATCTGCGTCACTGTAACACTTTATTACTCTCAATAGCAAAAATTTTTAAAGATTTCTGGGAGTGTTCGAAAGTGTTTCATAATCCATGCTTAACTCATGGTTTTTCTTACTTGATAACAGTTAAAATGCATATATTTAATGCATAAAAAAGCAAATGGCTTTGTATGTATGTCGTTGGTCGTGCTTCTGCTATATAGACGTTAACGGACACAACTGCACTTATACCCCTCGGCCTCGAATCGTTTCACAGTTTTGGGAAAGAGGTTAAGTGACTGACCCCTATAACTCAGTAAATAATGAAAAAATCACTCTTAACTCTTTACCTATAAATAAATAGACATATTTCCAGATAGCCTGTGCACTTAACTCATTTTTTTCAATTTTGTCACTTATACCCCTTGGCTTATGGGCTCCTCATTTGTTTTCTAAATTGTCTTTGTCTATGGTTGTGACTCTTTAACTTATAAGGATGATATTTAAATTTATGATATGCAAATTTGTCTGTCTTTCAAATAAATTCAAACTATATAATGGGTTTGAAACCATTCAGTACATAACATGAAAATATAAAAACATGATATGCTGATTAATAAAGCCAGGAAACCAGGACATTATTCCATATATTAAAAAAATAGTTCTGCACTGTTAACTTTTTTCATTAAATTACAGATATTCTAAGGCGAATCCATTATTTTAAGACTTATGTAAAGTAACAGAGATTAGAAAAACAGAGATTTTACTAAATAACAGATGGATTAATCGTTAAATTTAAAATAGATTTTGTAAATCAACTTCGTTAAAAATATACAAGACTAAGTATTTTTTAATGACAATAATTTAATTTAGTTTTTTTAATTAGCGAAAAACTAAATCTCCAATGAGTATCAAAGAATTTGAACTGCTGTATCATTAAATTTTAACACAATATTTCTATCCGCCATGGAGTTTGAACCGAAACTCTTTGACAACGAAAGAAAGCTTTACAGACTGAGCTATATAATCTGAGTTTATTGCTTAAGAAGTTTTTCTTTTATGATTCAGCAGAAATGAATTTCCATTAAATCTTTCGAGATGATTTTTCCTTTTCTAAATTATTCTAAGATTAGAAAAAAAAGTTTGTAAATTAAATATTCTTTTTAAGAAATTCTAATAAAATTACAAAAAAATTTAAAAATGGATATTTTTAATTACAAAATTTAACAAAGACAAAAATTTATTTGAATAAAGTCATGAAAATCCCTACACGGAAGAAGATGTCAGATAATGGATATGTGTATAAAATGGTGACTGAGAAACTCAATCAAATGCATTTAATTAAGAACAAGTGTTAATGTACTGAGAGTTTCGCTTTTTTTTCTGTGTTTTTACAGAAATTTTAACTGTGTATTTTCTTCAGAAATGTGATTTTTCCTCAGTACTTCATTTTGCTTTTAAGTAAAAATTATTGAATATAAATAAGGTAATTTGAATAAAAAACTAATTTTCTGTTTAATATATGTATTCAAAGATAGATTGTGTACTTCCGGAATCAAAAATATCCGTATTTTTAACATATAAGTATGTTATATAACATTATGCTCATAAAATTACATTATTCTAAATTAACATGGATAACTGTTTAACACAACGATGTTTAAACTTCCAAATTCTTCGGGCTACTGTTGCAAGGAAAAATTTACCAAAACAATGCCTTAAAAGAAATAAAAAGAAAAAACTCATATTAGGTCGCACATAACTTGTACTAATATGAAAAATAGTTCTTAAGAAAAAGATCTTGCAATCTTTAACTTCATTTGTCACAGACTTTTTTTCTTATTTATTGAGGACATGATTTCAGAACATTATAGCTAGGTCTAAAGTCTTCTATTATTGTGTTGATTTAACATAAACATTCAAAACATTTGAATTTTCTCTTAAATATATATTAAAAATCCTTAACAAGTACTTAAAAAGACTTTGGATTAAAAGCTTAAATTTAGGTCAATAAATTTGATAGTAGGTAGCTTGTGAATACTAATCTCAAATATTTTTAAAAAATTAAGTCCTGTGTAAATGGACTATTACGAAATGGCCGTAAATAGAATACAATAAAACACAAAATTTTCTATTCGATTAAAATTGATACGTCAAAATTGTAACTTTATTATTAAGAACTCTCTTAAAAGATTTTTCCGTTTTTAACATAGAAATAGAAGTACATGTATATTTTACGCTGAGAAATTTCGATACACATGGATTTTCATAGCCATTTTTCTGACTTGGGAAATGCATGAGATGCATTAAGTACAATCTTTCAACAGTGATTGTATATTTCGATCATATTAAACAACTGTCTTGATAAATGTTTTAGTTAAAAACGCAAACTTATGAAACTAAGTTATGAATATACTTCAAAGAAATATTTTATTAAGTTCCAGGCCACATTCATTAGAACACTTATAACTAGGTTTTATAACCATTTAATGATTATTTTTTTTTAAGTAAAGAAAGATAAATACGCTCTTATCTAAATTAATTATCTGCAGAAGAACATTTCAAAAATTTAAATGTATAAACCGCAAATATTGCTGTTAAATTTGTCAAACCGTAAGTTATGTCATGATACATTTTATCTAGTGTACAGTGCTTAGCATAACATATTCATTTTATTTTCAGAAATTTCCAAAGAATCAACATGATTTCGAAAATGTACTTGCTTTACTTTATTGTAACTATCCACACCCTAACTGTAACTGGATCATCATGTAAGTTATTGCTTTTTGTTTCAGTAAACATATTTTTTTACAAGAAAGCTGAATAGTTGGAATTGCAAATAGTTACAACTCAAATTCAAAGTAAAATTTATGAATAATAATTTTATAATTAAATTTATAAATATGAAATTTAATTAAGAATTAAATAATTTTTAATTAAATTTATAAATATGAATTTAAGTAAAATAATTACACTTATTTGTTAATTTCATTTGAAGAATATTGTGCTTTCATTTACTTTTATACTTCAATTTGTAAACTGGCTGACTCACTTGGCACCTGATTTGAAACAAAGACCTAAAATATAAAGAAAATTAATTGAAGTAATATTAATCAATAAAAAGCATAAAAAAACTTCTTAAAATCTTCGTAAATAATTCTTAAATGCGCTAAGCTTTTCAAAATATCTGAGTCTTTCTTCATCAGGCGCAATGAAGGCATGCATCTACTATGAAAGCAGCACCATGACTCTTAACGTCGTGCTATAGAACCAATTTTTAGGGTACAGAGAACTGATTGATGCATTGTATAAGCTACCATGAAAAGTTTTCTAAAATGACGGGCAACTAATAAAATGCATTTTTGTAAATGCTTCTTCAACCTTCCCACTGCTGCGTCCGGCAATCATGAGTATGAAATGACATACTCGCTCTGAATGCATGGTTTATATGCCGGCAATCGCGACCGGATATATCCTTTCACTAGGCTGCAGATTTTACTGCAGTTGAAGATTTATTTAAATTAATATTATTCTATAAATATAATCCAGTTTTAAGAAATTAATTTATGATTGATATTTTCAAGGTTTATATAAGCATATATGTATAAAAAAAATTATACCTTGAGAGAAAATTCCTCTTTCATTAACATTTCAAATAAATTGCAGAGAAAAAAAACATTACAATTTGGCCCTTTTGCTCGGCGGTCAGGGGATTAAACTTCGAAAAAAAAAATTTGAGGTTTCTAAACATAAAGCGACACTTTTTGGATTTTTTGTGATTTGTAACAAGTTATTATATATTTACTTTCGTGATTATTATATTTTTTGTACATTAAAAGATATCTGTCATTTTTTACAGTGTAGATCATAAATTTTAAATAAGTTTTCCTTATATTACGAACGGAAGTATGACAAATTTGTTAATTTAGTAATTTTTTAGGCTAAAAAACAAAAGTCCAACGTTATTTTGTAAAATAGCTAATTTTACAGAAGATTTCTGGTGGTTGAATTATACTACTTCCGATTCTGACAGTTTTCCCATGTTCACCTTAGATTTACATGAAAATACTTTCTATATTACACCACTACTGAAAGGCATCAAGTTTGAATCAAATTCCAACTCAGACAATTTGGAAAAATCCTGCATTTCACCAGATTTTAGTTGTTGATCGTTAGGTTTATCATTGTGTTTTTCTTCACTAAAAGAATGGAAACATCAAGGACATAGAGTAAAATAAAAACCCAATGTTACCAATCAATTACTAAAATCGGGTTTGCTGGTATTTTCCTCCAAGGTATTACTTAGCAGACCATTTTCATGTTAATATTCGAATCAACTTTCATATTATTCTATGCTGCAGATCTGCAACCCGGTTATAAAGAGTATAAGGCACATACTATAAATGAAATTGCACTCCCAGCAATAATCTCTAATAGAGAGTGTTTTAAATGCAGTACTATATCTGAATCTTTTGTGGTTCTCTTTAAAAGAATGCTAATCAAATCATGCTGTACCTCAAATGACTTGCAGTAAGCCTCATTATGTAATACAAAGGAGAGTTTCAAAATGGTTTCCCTAGCGATTGTGAAAAGATGTGTGTATGAAAGACAAAACATATAATGGAACATTAAAAACAATCCCTGTCAGCTTGGTCTATACCAGGAGGTAGATTTTAAAGTGCTCATTTAACAACAAAAAATAAAATGCAATTAGAGGAAAAACCAGTTTAACAATTTTATTTTGCCAGCTTTGAAAAACTTTGAATTTCATTTTTCCGTAAAGGCCGGTTTTATCAAATCATCTTAAGATAAATTTGGCTCAAATGCCCGCTTTGACAGCATTTTTTAAAAAAATATATTCTGACTTTATGAAAAAATTGACCAATATGGTAAATTATATAGTTTCTAAATAAGAAACACTGCCAACTAAATGCATTTGAGAGCAAAAAGTGATTTTAAAAATGAGTTTTAAAATAAGCAATTTGTTATTTGAATACATCCTCAAAACTTTAATCACGATCGATTTGGAAATTTTTTTTCAAAATGGCTACTTTGGCAGCATTTTTTGAAATATATTCTGCCTTTATCGAGAAACTGGCCAATACGACACATTATATAGTTTCTAAGTAAGAGGACATCCCTTTTGGATGGGTTTTAAATCAAAAATGAATTTAAAAATGAGTCATGATTTAAGCAGTTTGGATTTACGGTTCTTTCGTCAACTCCTACTTTTCTTTCATATATTTTTGCTATAAGAATTGGTCCTGTAAAAAACTTTTAATATAAAAGTTGTAGATATTATTGAGTTGATGTAAAATAAATTTAATCGAATTTGATAGCTTAAGAATTCACGAAGTTATGGATATTTTCTTTTTACATCCCCCTTTTTCTTTTCGTTTTTATTTTTTTCATCGCTAAAAGTTGGTCCAATCAAAAACTTGTAAATACGAAAGTTTTAGATAATTTTTTAGATTATTTATAAAAAATTCAGATGGATTTGATATCTTGAGTATTGACGAAGTTATGAATTTTTTTCATCATAAAAACCCAATTTTTTCACCTCTTAAGCCCATTTTTAATTTTATAACATATTTGTCATGCATAAACTTTTGGCCTATTTCTTAGAAGTAGAACAAACTCTAAATGGATTCAATATCTATTTTATTTAAGAAGTTATGGCGTTTTATCGGTTTTCACCAAAACCCTCCCTATTTCCACCCCCCTTGGTCCGAATCTGCCCATTAACGAACTTGACCGAGATTTTGTGCCCCTTTATTTTATGTATCAGTTTAAAAGAGATTTGAGCAGAATTGGCATAGTTATCGTGTCCATAAAAAAGTGATATAGACCGATAGATAGATAGATAGATAAACTTTTTTACTGACAGTAGTTTTGGGGTCTGAGGGTCATGATCGGTGTAGATCTGCAAAAATGTTTCAGAAATTCCAACTTAGGAGCGACTGCAATAGATAATATTTCATACGAAATCTACCTAATAAGACGCAACTTTACTTTTCTACATAAGTGGCAAATAAATTGAGATATTTGCCATACCCTTTTATAAACTTCAAAAAGGCCTTCCAGGATAAATCAGGGTTCTGCATACAAAGTAAGTTTTAAACCTAATGTGGGATTTCGGAATTGCTTCGAAAGCTATAGTCAAGCATTGTTTTCATCTGTAGTGACCGTGTACATCCTTTCAAGTCTCGGTCTGTCCAATACTTGATGATTCCCCAAATTGAATTGGACGCAAATCTAAGCACATTTTGTTTCGACATCACATCTAACCCCTAGACTTCCACAGAAGGAGGAACTCAGCAAGTGTTGCACACGCCAAGACCTGGACGAGCGTGCACGGCCACAATAGACGAAAGTAATGTTTGACTACAGTTTTGGAAGCAATGCCTAATTCACACTAGCACTACAACGCTTCTTCCGTATGCAGAACCCATTTTTTCATGGAAGGGCTTTTTGAAGGTTATAAAACAGTATGGCAAATCTCTCAACCCACTTGGCCCATAAGTAGAAAAATAAAGCTACACCTTATATTTAATGTTTCATTAAATATTTTGCTTTTTATACACACTTCTGTCCATAGTTACAAAAGAAAACTTTTTTCAGACTCTTTCTGGTATGTTATTTTCATTGTATTTCAAATCATGTGACAGAACTAAAGAACACTGCAAACGGTTTTCTCCAGAGACCATTATGACTTTTTTTTATATAGTTTTGTAGATGAATAATAAATGCTTGTTCAATATATTCTACATAATGCATGTTTTAATGCATTTTATACATGTATATAAATTTATATATGTTTTAAACGGTTCATTATTCTGGTATCCATAAAAGTGAACTGGAAACAGTATTTTCCCATTAACTGTAAAGCATGGTGCAATATAATGCAATATAAAAAGTAGCTAACGTTAATAGGCTCCAAATATATTAAATGAGCAGCAGACATTTTTCTTCAGCACACAGCATACAGTCGTCAGAGCCAAGAGAAGTAGAAATTTGCTCATATATATAGGAGAGACAGTGGTTAGAAGGTGTCCTATGGGATGGCATAGGACTTCAAGTAATGGCCAATCGGAGAACGCACGTTGAAAAAAGCCAAAGAAGTGTGGAGTAGGTCAAAGAGAGTTTAAAAAAGGTAATAAAGAAAAAGAGTTTTTAATGTAATATTTCCAGAAATTCAATAGTGGAGGGATGGCGAATTCACAATTGACAATATTGTCATTTTTTTTTTTTTATAAAAGTGAAATGCTTCAAGGAAGTTAAGTTTGTGAATGGAAGTAGGTTAAAATTATTTTAACTAAATTGAAATCGAAAAGATGTTTCATCTCCCAGCAATGTTTTGAAATGGCGGGTTTATTGATTTCTTGTGTCCTAATGTAATTTTTATGTTCTTTAATACTTTTTTTTTAACGCGTTTAGTTTGTCCAATGTGGGAATGACCACACTGGCAATAAACACCGTAGATTCCCAATGAATTAAATAAATCTATAGAATTTTTGATCTTGGAGAGCGTTGGTTTATTGGTAGAAACAAAAATTACTTTAAAGTCATGTTGTCTGAGAATTTTAGCAATAGTGAAGCTTGCTTTAGGAAAGAAGGGTAACAGAATGCTGATATTAGAAAGAGTAGAAACATGTGGTAAGTTAGAAGCGCCGTAGTTTAAGTAGAACAGCATCATTTATAGAAGGATTGTAATCTCTATCTATCACTATGGCTTTATCGTATTGAAGTTCCCCTATTAAGTGACTTATAAATACGTATACGACATAACAAATACGTATTGCACGATTTATAAAGGTATGAACATTTTACTGTGGTCTCCTTTGATGTGGTGCCCTCTGTTGTCAAGAACAGAGACTTCGTGAATTTCATTATTCAAGTTTTGAGATTCAAGAGCTCATGTCCCTCACTCGTATTTGTCTATCTCAAACCACTTTTTCATTCCAAGGTCATTTTTACAGGCAATCTAACAGTTTGGCCATGGACGCTTTCTTGTCACCAATCTTCGATGATATTTGTATGCATTACTTTGAAAGCTCCCTTTTCGGTAATTTCTCTCTTATTTTTTGGATTCGCTATTTTGACGACATTTTCACATTTATTGACACCTCTATACACAATATGACAATATTCTGAACATTATGAATTCTATTGAGAATATTTTTCAATTTACTTATGAAACTGAAAATTATGGTTCTCTCTCATTTCTTGATACTTTTGTAACTCGCATTGTAACAGGTTTCTCTACATCCGTTTGTCGTAAAAGTTTTGCCGTTTTTTTGTCAACCCATGCTTGTTCTTGTCATCCTCCGAGCCAAACAATGGCAGATTTTTATACTTTATAAATCGAGCAATACATATTTGTTCTGATTCTGAGTCATTAAATAGGCAAATTCAATACTTTAAAGCCATAGCGATAGAGAGAGATTACAATCCTTCTATTATTCATGCTGCCTTATTTAAATTACAGCGCGCTCGTGCCTCAAACTCACCGCAGTCTTTCCAATTTCAGCATTGTGTTACCCTTCTTTCCTAAAGCAAGCTTTACTACTGCTTAAATTCTCAGGCATCATGACTTGAAAATAATTTTTGTTCTTACCAATAAACTCACCCTCTCCAAGCTCAAGGATCCTATAGATTTATTTAATTCATGGGAAATCTACATTATTAATTGCCAGTGTGGTCTTTCCTACATTGGACAAACTAAACATTTAAAAAATGTATTAAAGAACATAAAAATTATACTAGGAAACAAGAAATCAACAAATCCTCCACTGCAAAACCTTTTGGGAGATGAACCATATTTTCGATTTCGGTTCAGTTAAAATAATTTCAAAACCTATTTCATGAACTTGACCTCATTGAAGCATTCCGCATTTATAAAAATTTTGACAATATTGTCATTTAGAATTTGCCATCCCCCCATTATCAAATTGCTGGAAATATTACATTAAAACCTATTTTTCTTAATTACTTTTTTCACTTTCCTTTCACCTAGATCTCTCTTCATCGGTTTCTTTCCACGTGCGTTCTCCTATTTGCCATTACATGCCATCCTATTGGTCACCTTCAATCTCCCGTCTCTCCTATATGTATGAGTAATTTCTACCTCCCTCACCTCTGACGACGGTGCGCTATATGCTATCGAAACCGGTCTGTAATGTAATATATTTGATGCCTTTTAACGTTGCTCATTTTTTATATTGCATATAAACTATGTTATATAATGTTAAAAATACATTACAAATATTGAGAAGCAGAAGAGAAACTTTAAAATACCGTCCGATAGGTTTAATATTTTATTGAGAGTATTTTAAAGCTCTTAAAATCAAGAAATTGTACTTAGAAATTTCTCCACGTGTCCTAACAAGTAAAAAGTATTTCTATTAACAAGTAAACGTATATATATTATATAAGTAAATTTATATTTAGAAAAAGAAAGAAAAAATGCCAAAATTTCCAATATTCTAAAAGTTTAACCTCAATATTCTAAATCAGATTGCTTTTGTGGAAGTCGATAGAAATTTGGATTATTTCATATGTTAAAAGAGCGAGAAAGATTTTCTGAAATGAAAATTATAAAATCCAGGTACTATATTAAATGTTTTAATTTCGTATACCACATATTTATTTGATTAAATACTTTAATGATTTTTTTGTATGCTGAAAAACATCATTTGAAGTTTTCTTGCTAATGTAAATATACCTCTACAACAAACTGTTAAGTAATTAGCAAAGAACGATAGACAAACAGTGACATCACTTATTATTTATTTATTGTAGACTACCCAAATGTATTCATTGCCGTTAGTAAATGTTATTTCATGCTTTTATCCTCATACTTTTTACATTTAATACTTTTTTATCCATTCCGTCATCTGCGTTTTAAAAGTATTTTAAATTATGATTCAATATAACTACTATCGTGATTTAACTTTCAATGCTACTATTTCAGTTTTTGAAAAATGTATCGATGAGCTGGGATGCTTTGATTATGGTTCTCCATTTTACGATTTTTTCCAAAGGCCGTACAGTTTTCCACCTGCTGACAGAGATGTAATAAATACTAGTTTCCTCCTCTATACTCCAGCAAATCCGGATACTCCACAAATGTTTAGTAATATTAACAAAGAATCAGGAGATATCTCGACATCCAGCTTCAATCCAAAAGTTACCACAAAATTTGTGGTCGGAGGTTTTATGAGTGGAGCAGCTTCAGAATGGAAGAAAGTAAGTTATCTAAAGAAATAAATCATAGTTTTATAACACTTATTATAACTGCCCTGTTAAAAATATTTCTGTGAAATTACAGAGAGTGAAAGGAAAATTTATTATCTTAAATATAATGTCAAATTATAGAGATTAGAAAAGCAGATTTTATTTTTAAGAAGCAACTCGACTCATTGAAAAAGACCCGGATTATAATATTAAGTGTAAGGGAGTGCTATTTTCAAACGTCTCGCTAAATTTCTAATATTTTTACTTGATAGTTTTTGCAAAGGATAACTGAAGACAATCTACAACCGGGCCAGTTTTTACCTTTTTTGAATACTTTGGGACGTTTTTTTAATATTAAGATAGTTTCATTTTCAGAACCGGTTTCAAACGGTTAAAGTATTTTTAGTATAAGTTAAAGTATTTTTTTTAATCCGAAGCCAATCTCGAAAAAGTTAAAACTAGCCTGGTTCTAGATTGTACTCAGTTATACTTACAAAAAAAAAGTCATGTGAAAATAATAAAATTTGAGCAAGAGATTTGAAAATAACACCTACATAGACTTAACAGTATCACCGGAGTCTTTTGTATCCAGTCGAGTGGCCTCTTCAATAACAAAGTAATTATTAGGTAAGTTTACACCACACTTTGTAAATTAACATCGATAAAAATACACAAGACTCTGTAAAATTAGTTTTAACGATAACAATTTAATTTCATTTTTAAAAACGGTAAATCACTCAATCTTTATTGAGCTTGAAAATTTTAATTTTTCGAGCAATTTTGGATTACGGTATGCTATATGCAGAAATTGTTTCGAGTCGTATTGGGGGCTGAAATCGAAACCTCTTCACAAAAAAAGAACAATCAACTGGAACTGTTGGTATTTTGTTCAAACTGTGTCTTTTCTGATTCAGTGGTGAAAAATTGATAAACTACTAACACAGAGGTGAAAATTTTCCCTCTCTCAATTATTTTAATTTAAAAAAAAACAACTTTTAAACTAAATTATCTTTTTTAATACTTCAAATAAAATTGTAAAATAGTTGTTTTAGCTTGTATTTTGAATCATAAGTTTTAACAAAGATAAAAATATATTTAAATAAAGACAAAATCATTACGGGGAATCAGATATAATATAAGTGAAATGTTGATAAAATAAGGACGAAAAATCTTGATTGAATGCATTTAAGCAACAATTAGTGTAAATTTACAGAGGGTGTCAGTTTGTGTGTGTGTATTTTAACAGTGTGCATGATAGCAAATAGCAATATCAATAACTAGAAGGAATATTTTTCCAACAGAACGTTAAGGGGACTCAGAGGTTGAAAACTTTTCAAAAAATCGATATTTTTATAATCTAATTTGATTATTCATTTAATTCTTAACTCAATGCAAAAAGCCTCATAAAAATATTTGCAATTTTAACGGAGTTATAAGCATTTGTGTATCAACACTTTCATATCCGCATCCATATAATTTTAACTTTAAGTCGCGTTTTCTCAAAACTTGATTTTTGACGACTAACACCAAAATGGAAAAAAATCTATTTGATGGAATGGCTTAATTTTTTTTGCATCTATATAACATCATTATCTAGGTTATGAATTAATATATTTTAGATAATTTAATATTTTGAGTACTTTTAATGAAAAAAAAGTTGTATTTTTTAGGTGGTTTTAAATTTTCAAATTTAAGAGTTTTTTTAATAATGTTTTTTTAAGGGATTTTTATATTCTTAATTCTTTCTCTAGAGTAAAGTTTCCTGATCATTTTAAAGCAAAAATTAGGTTCTTAAGTCAATTCAACGTTAGGATATTTTGGTGTTGGTGATATAGCATATATTTTTTTTCGAAAATTGTGTTACATACATTTCACTATATTTTTTATTATATTACATTGAAATACTTCATTTTGTAATTTTATAAGACTACAAACATACCTTTAAAATATCAGAAAGTTTAAATTAATTACATTCAATACTTCTGTTTTTATATGGGCTCGAAGCGAGAGCTCTGTTTACATGTTTTTCCGTATTGATCAACCCCTGAGCCCCCTTAACTATTGTCACTCACAAATAGGTGACATTGTCCACTACAAATTTTAAAAGTTAGTCATGTACAAAATTTTCTAAAAAAAAACTAGCTGTTTTTGAAATTTTCTAATTTGCAACCAGTGACAGCTGTAAAAAAAATTCTTACAGGAAGATTTTGTAAGGTGCCAGAATTTTCTTTTAGTATATACTCACTAGTTTTAGTCCCATGTAGCAACAATGCGTGTCATTATAAAATTCGTCTCATTGCAAGCAAGTGACATTCAATCGGGTTCAAAACCGAAATCCCCAGCTGTTGATATGAAAAACAAACAATTAATAGCTAGAATGGATCCCTAAGGGGGCCCAATACCTTTGAATCCATCTCTATTGACGCAATAATTGATACTAAAATTTAGAAATATATATGAGGGCCCCAGAAGCCAAGGGGTACAAGTGACAAAATTTCGATTTGGAGTAAATTGAGTTTAAAGAAAATTGATGTTAAATTGGAACATCAATAACAATTGACTAAATTGAAATAGGAAACATGTGCTTGTTGCATTCTAATCTTTGAACTCTCATTTCAATAACTGTTAAAAAATAAAGTGCAATTTTCTTTAAATGTATAATTAATCAATATTATTTGTTTTTCGAAAAAAGTGGTTTGCCTCTATAACTCAGCAAATAAGAAAATCACTTATATTTCTTTACCTGAAATGAAAAAAGCATATTTTTAGGTCGTCTGTGGATTTAGTTTATTTTTTTCAATTTTGTCACTTGCACCCCTTGGCTTCTGGGCTCCTCATATATATTTGTAAAACAACATATCTTAGTAAAATTATTTTTTTTTCTAAATTTATTTTTTTTATAAACCTGTTCTTTTTTTTATAAATATAATATTTTTGCTTCGATTTTTCTACCGCATTTATTATATTATACTACATCAAACTGTGTATGGAATTTTAGATGTATGAGACTTTTGATTCAATGTGAATTTTTATCGCTAGTGTCTATAAAAAATTAAGGAAATTCAACAGACTCGCAATTTAATCCTTTCTTCTTTTAAATAACTAGAAATTTGAGTGTTAAAGCCATGCACAAAAATGTTAAATATTCCAAGGAGGACAAATTTAAAAAAAAAATGAAAATTCAATATAAATTACCAAAAAGCCTTAGAATCTATCGAAGAAGAAAATTAGCAGAAATCTAAAAATACGCAAACGACGAAATACACGAAATACGCAACAAATTTATGTAAAAACACAATGCATCTCCTAATAAATATATTTTCTTTACATCACAAAACATACCAAAAAAATTTTAGATAGGATATTGATACATACGTGTTTTTTTTCTGCCATTAACGTCTATAAATGTAAAAAATTAACTTTTTTGCGATTGCTTGTAAATCAGATAAGACAGATCCTTTCTGTGCAGAATACATAGTGCCCATCTCCCGCTTTTTAATATAACCACCCGTAATATTAGCACTCCGCATTTGTAGCACTTCTTGTGCTTACTTAATTTCAGAGAAATGCCTTAATTTCAAGGGGATGCTATTTACGGTAGTTAACATGTAAGACACACAGACGAAAAAAAAAAATCGTGTCTCCAAATTAAGTTTTCACTGACTTTTGCCTAAGTATATAAAATTTCATGTACATGAGAACCATACATATATATTTATTTACTACTTACAATAATGCGTTACAGACAGACAAATAGTAAATTTTTCATGATGTTTTATTTCATTTTTGCATATTAATGAACAAAAACATTTAAATAATCTCTACTAATGTAATTTAAGGACATTTTATTGTATAAATAATTTATTACACAAGTATTAAATTAAATTTAAAATCGCTGACAAATTGTAAATTTTTAGAATATTCGTCATTTTTAGGCTTGTACAAAATTTGCCTCCGAAAAATACAAGCTCAACAAGAAATAAGTTGTTCAGTTCAGAGGGCTCTGAATGTGTTGTGTTGATACAAATGAGATGGAATTTGAACCGAAGGTAATTCAAATAGTGTTTTTAAACTTTATTTTGAAAAAAAAATCAACACAAAATTAAAAATACAAAAATCCACCATTAGATAGCGATTCAAAACACCAACATTTAATTTGCTTTATAAAAAATAAATAAGATTAAAATCTTAAACTGGTCAATTAAAATACAAAATATGCTGGCTTCAAGGACAGCGGTAGCCACATTTTGTTAATGCTAAACCACCGGACTTACTTTCTTTTGCTGTTTCTTGAAGATTGTTAAGTTATTCAGTCATTTCGAATTTCTTTATCAATATGCTCGTTCATTATTCATTTTCATTTTAATTAAAGAGAAATACGCCGTAAGAAATGTTGTGCAACACAAATAATGTTACACAAATTCAATATATGCAAATAAAAATCATTTGTGTTAATGCGCCACCTATTGGTGAATATTCGTTATAATTTTTTTTTTATTTAATAAATGTCAAATGTATCATTTGAATTGTCTGTATTTTAAACTTGATGTTATTTTGACCAATAGATCAGATCTTCGAGTTTTCTTATTAATATTAATCATTCCTTATTCCTTTTAAGATTATTTATTATCTATAAAGTGAATTAAATACTTATGGGTATTGAAGTGCCCCTTATTGGCGGATTTTAGTGTTTTTAATTTATTTTAATATTTGTCAAAGACATCATTTGAATTATCTGTACTTCAAATTTGATCGGATTTGTTCCAATACAAGTCATTCTAAAGACCTCTGAATTGGACAACTTATTTCTTGCTAACCTTGTACTTAATTACTATATGTGATTTTAAAAATTTCAGTTAAGAGCAAGATTTTCTAACTGTAAAATTTAAATATAATGGGGGGGGGAGAGGATTAAATTGTTAGTTTTAAAACTATATCCAGGGTGTTCCCGAATACATAGTCCAAACTAAAATGAAAGTAAAATGAACATATACAGAACTTGAAATGTATATGCTGGAACGCTTTATGCGCATTTTTATTTTTAAGAAGTTTTTGTTTTATTTTGTTTTATTTTTATATTAAATGGTATTTCATTTTCAGCAAAGAGATTACTAGGAATTAGTAATTTTAATTGATATATATGCCGTCCAATTCCGTACAGTGAGCAGCGTTGGGTGTTTTCGTAGCACAAGATGTCTTATGAGCCATGCAGGGATCATGCACCGTAAAAAAGTTTTCCCTTAAATAACGGAAATAGTACTAGTAATCTAAACGCCAGTACTATATCCGTTTTTTAACGGAAAAAAATTCCGTTTTTTTCAGAAATATTTCTGTTTTTTTTTTTTTTTTTTTTTTTTACAAAATATTTCCGTTTTTTTTTTCATGTTTTTTTTTTTACATAAAAAATTTCGCTTGAAAGCTAAAAAATAATTTTCAAGGACAAACTGGCACTTCTTTACACAAAGACACATCAGGTTAGAGCACATACATTTAATTTAAACAACAGTGAAGAAAAGTCACTTACCCTCGATGGGGATCGAATCAGTGACCTGTCCTATGGCAACTTGCAGTAGTGAAGTACTATTACGCCATAGTCTCGCACGCAGAGCTTGCAAATATCTTTATTTATTTCAAATGATTTTATAAAGAAAAGGCCTTATGTTGATCGCGGCATTAATTTTTGTAGAGAATTATTTTCTATTGCGTGTACAATTCTAAAGTTTTAACAGATTTTATTTCCATAATTTCGAATATATAGTTTTTAATTTCAGTTCTATAAAAAATAAATTTTAGACTTTAAAATATTACATGTATTAAGAGTTGAATGCATTAAAAAGTTTTGTTTCCTTAATTTTAAGGAGATTATAAAAAGTTTATTGTAATATTATTCATGTTTACTTATTTATATTTACTTATTTATTTTTGAAAGAATACTAACATACTTTAAAAAAATCTATTTTAACAAAGTATATGTATGACGATTAATTTTAATCTCAATAAAGATAGTTATTACGGGTTATTAAAATAAATTTTCTTTATTGGATTTTATATAGATAATCGTCAACTTTATAATAATTTCTTTAATATAATTCAGATGTTTTAAATTTTATGTGCAAATTTCTTAAAGTGAAAAGATTAAAAATTATATTAAAATTAAAAGTAACTTTTTTTTTCATTTTAAAATATCCTACGCACTTTTTAAAAAATCTGCTATAAATGAGTTAAACATTATTTAAAAATCATAATGGAAATAATCTAACTGAAAATAAAGTAATTACCTAATCTCAAACTTAAAAAGGATAATTAAATTTTATAATTTTTATTATTTTTTCAATATTCTAAAAATATGTTAGCTTTGTAGTGTTAAAACAGAAAGAAATAAAGCAAATTATTACAGAAAGTTGTTCATTAAAACACTCTATAATGTTTTTCTATCCCAGACACAGATGGAGCCACTAGAGTTATTTATGGAACTTATGCTGTTTTAATACGGAACTTCTCTGTTTCCAGATAAATTTACAGAAAAATTACTGTATTTATAATCTCAAAATGTCAATAATGGAAGTTCTACTGTTTTTTCGGAAAAATGAAACTATTTCGTAGAATTTTACGGAAACATTTGTGTATAATAACAGATATTTTTTACAGTGTAGGTGACTAAGAAAATATTTTTCATTTATCAGTTAGGTCGCCAAAATATTTTATAACCTACCCTGCAAAATCAAATTATTCATTTCTAAATAGAAATAAAAAATTTAACTTACTAAAAATATAATAAATTAAAATTAATACCATGCAAAATTTTATTTACATTTTACTATCCGTCCTTGGAGCATCACAAACCATCTTTTTTTTTCTTTTTTATTTATTTATTTATTTATTTTACGGTCATTCCCTGTTGAAAGCAGAAACAAATCTAAATCTATTTTTTTCTCTCCATCAAAGCGAAAAAAAAATTTCTCTCATTGGTTGGCCAGCATCTATCCCCATCTCCCGTCTGCAGTATCTCTCCTTTTTCCCCTTGACCTATGCCACACCTATTGAGGATATTTTATGGCTTCCTGTAGTGAGTTTCCATGGGATATTTCAGTTCCTCTTTTAGACTGAAACCCATCTTTTTTAGTTAAGATGACGCTGTACAGTTTGTTATATTCAATGTTTTAGTTAATTTGATTGCAATAAAAACAAAAGATGGGAATTCTATTATGTACTTTCTAAAAGTATCTGAGAAAACAAAAACGGTGTTCCGGTTCGTGAAATTTTAATTAATATTGTTCCGATTCATGAAATTTTGCTAAATGTCTTCTCTGTTCGTGAAATAATTAAAACGCATTTCTACGATTCCGTAAAACATTAATATTTCTCGTCCGATTTAAGATATTGAAATATATATTCGTAAATCTTTTCGTGAAATTAATAAAACGCATTTTTACGATTCCAAAAGTCATTAATATTTCTCGTCCGGTTGGCGATAGTTAAAAAATATTTATTTATTTATTTATTTATATATTTACTTATTTATTTATTCTTATTTAGAATACTGAATGAGCTTAAATTGCTTTTATACAGTCGAAAATAAAATTGGCTGTACTTTTCAAAAAAAAAAAAAAAAAAAAAAATCACAACCATAATTTTGAAATAGCGTTCCAGTTTGTGAATTTTTTAATTTCGAGCACAAGTATATACGGTAATTGTAGTAAGTTTGTAGTAAGTGTTCAAACATGCACTAGCAGTATACATAAATTGTCTGGAGCACCATATCGTAGGGAACCTGTAGATAACCGTAAATAAATTGATAGAAAAAGATCATTTTCTAGTTTACCCGGTAAAAACAAGAGCATTGAAAGAGCACTTACACTGTAGCTTGGATTTGGAGACTTCTTGTTATAAATTGTGTACACTTTTATCAGGATAGCACGTATACCCATGGAGAAATAATGGTTTTTATTCCTCACTGCGATGTAGAGTAAATCATAATACCAAGCCTATGAAAATAATAAGTATTAACAAGTTAAGTGACAAGTCAGCCACCAATCACTCAATATTCCATTTAAGTTGCCTCTTTTTTAATGATATAATCATCTAATAGATAAAAGTTCAGTAAATTTTTAATAATTTTTCAATAATTACTTAAAACAATATATATATTGTTTTATACCGTATACCGTATATATGTTACAGGCCAAACCCGATTTTAGGCCAAACTAGATTGGCCTAGGCCAAACTAGTTTATCCTAACGCCCATCAGATAAACTAGTTTTTCCTAGGCCAAACCGGTCTATTCTGACGCCCATCGGATAAACTAGTTTTTTCTAGGCCAAACCGGTTTATCCTAACCTCCATCGGATAAACTAGTTTTTCCTAGGCCAAACTAGTCTATCCTAAGGCCCGTAGGACAAACTAGTTTTTCCTAGGCCAAACTAGTCTATCCTAAGGCCCGTAGGACAAACTAGTTTTTCCTAGGCCAAACTAGTTTGGCCTAATTTTTATAGGATAAATTAGTTTAGCCTGCTATTTATTACTCTGAACTAGTTTATCCTAGGCAAATTCGATTTGGCGTGATTTTATTGAATTCAATGACCAAATCATCGCCAACATTCTAGTTTGTCCCAGGCTGATCTAGTTTATCCTAGGCCAATGTAATTTTATGTGTTTTTGGCTCACAGGCGTCAAAACCTGAGAAATAATAGGCTCGCAGATTCTGTATGTATCCATAAATCTATGCATGTGCGTACGTACGTATGTACGTAATGCGATAACTCTTGATAGAAGTAATGTAATTTGACGTGTTTGTATCTCAGGCTACTAAAGTCTGAGAACTTATGTGCCCGTGGGTTCTGTATCTATGTATGTACGAAAGTACGTAATGAAATATTTCTTCATAGAGATACCCGATTTGCATCAAACATTCAATGTAGGTTTATTCTTATGAGGAACTTTTATGATTAACTTTGGGAGGTCATGGGAGGAGAATAAGAGCGAGGAAGAACGAGAGGCTTATTCGCCCTTCCCTTAATTCAAGTAAATGGGTTTTTATGCATTATTAGCATATTTTTTCAAATTTTAAATATAGAATTCTGATGGGGTGCCTCCATGATTAGTTTTGGGTATCCATTGTTTAAGTATAAAGAGGGGGGGAATAAGGGTAACGACCCATAATTTATCTAATTGCTTTTTTCACGCAGAATGTACTGATTTGTTTCAAATTTTAGAAATTGATTCATTGTTCTAAGGCGCTTCCCTAGTTAATTTTGTGAGTTAATTGATTAAGAACAAAGGGAAGAACGGGGGGCTCCCATCTAATTTTAACAAATGAGATTTTCATGCAGAATTAACCGATTTGCTGCAAATCTTGGATTTGTTCATTCTTATGAAGCGCTTATTGATAAATTTTGGTAGTTCTTTGCTTATATATAAAGGAGAAACGTACATTTTATTTCCTGCCTTAAATGAAATAAATTAGTTATAATACAGACATATCCAATGTGCTTAAAATTCGGGACATGAAGTTATTTTGATCAGGCGCTTCTTTAATTAATTTAGGTTTTTTAAATGTTTAAGCATATAATGGGGTAGTGGATTAGTTATTGCCTTCCCTAAATTAGATAAAAATATCTGTCATTTCTTAAAGCTTTTCTCAAATCCAAAAGAGTTACATCCTAACACATTTATGAACTAATTCCTTTTCATAAATGTATAAGATTAACAAGCATTCTCACGTAGAAAATATGTAATCGAATACGTTAATCATTTTTTCATAAAAGCGATGTACCTTTGAGAAAATACTATTAAAGCTACGTTTTGAATTGAATTTCCGGATACGACTCCACAGAAAAGAAAAACTTGACGCTGTGACAAGAATAGCTAATATGTCGATAGGTAATTAATTTCTCAAAAATTGAAAACGCTGTTCGATTCCAAATTACGTTCAGCTCCGATCTGGCTCGAATACGCAAAATAATAATAATAATAATAATAATAATAATAATAATAATAATAATAATAATAATAATAATAATAATAATAATAATAATGATTATAATAATAATAATAACAATAATAATAATAATAAATGTAAGTCTGATTTCAGCACCGCACGAGTCTGCAGAAAAAATAAAAAATAAAATAAGCAAACGCCATGTCCAATGCGTCATGTTTCTAAGATGACATTTTAAATGTCTGTATTGATGTTATAAGGAATGATTCTTGACACACATTTATACTTATTCTAATGAAAGTAATGTTTTTTACCGGCCAAACACGATTTGGAGCCATATTAGATTAACCTAGGCCAAACTATTTTATCCTAGCGCCAAATGGACAAACTAGTTTTTCCTATGTCAAACTTGCTTATCTAAATGCCCATAGGATAAACTAGTTTTCCTAGGTAAGAGGGTAATCCTTCATTTTCCCTTCATAGTTAACCATTAAATCCCTAAAGCTATTCAGGGAATCGCCTTATCAGAAAGAACCTATATCCAAAATTTAATGCAAATCCGTAAATTCTGCATCAAAAACCATTTATATAAATTATAGGAGGTTACCTACATTGCCCTTTCTTTTAAACTTAAACAATAAACATCCACAGTTAATCACGGAGGCATCTTGTAAGAATGATCTTATATCTAAATATTTAAATGAAAACTGATAAGGCTGCATGAAAAATCCATTTCTCAAAATTAACGGTGGGGAATTAGCCTTCCATTCGCCCAATCCTCTTATTCTTATCCAATGAATTTCCAAAACTATTCAGAAAAGTACCTCAACAGAATGAACCTACATCCAAAATTTGAAGCAAATCGAATATTTCTATCGGGGTTATCGCGTTTCGTACATACGTACATACATGTGTACATACATGCGTACATACATACATATAGAGCCTGCGAGCCCATTATTTCTCAGGCTTCGACTCCTGTGAGCTAACAACACGTAAAATTACATTGGCCTAGGATAACCTAGATCAGCCTAGGACAAACTAGAATGCTGGTGCTGAATGTTGGCATTGAATTCAACAAAATCACGCCAAATTGAATTGGCCTAGGATAAACTAGATCGGCCTAGGATAAACTAGATTGGCCTAGGATAAACTAGTTCATACCAATAAACAGCAGGCTAAACTAATTTATCCTATAAGAGTAGGCCAAACTGGTTTGGCCTAGGAAATACTAGTTTGTCCTACGGGCCTTAGGATGGACTAGTTTGTCCGACGGGTGTTAGGATAAACCGGTTTGGCCTAGGAAAAACTAGTATATCTGATGGGCATTAGGATAGACCGGTTTGGCCTAGGAAACACTAGTTTATCCTATGGGCGTTAGGATAAACCAGTTTGGCCTAAAATCGGGTTTGGCCTGTAACATAGATATATTTATGACGATTTAAGGGAGAAACTCGAAAAATCTTCACTAGTTCCCCTTTTTTTAAAAAACACACAGTCGTGACAAGCGAGGGAAAAAACAAAATAAATAAATGTAGAAGTTTCATTAAATTACACATTGGCTGCTGCAAGTTAATTTATTAAATTGTAGTCATGAGAGACGGAAAGGCTGCCTTTGCAAGCTGTCTTTAACCGAAACTTAAAAAAGAATATTCCATCATCGCTTCAGCAAGCCGTACTCATCGAAGAAAAAAAAAACAAGAATTTATCTCACTACCTCCAGATTTCCCTTTTAGATCTAAAAACAAAATTCTAGAAAATTCTCTACTCTCTAACCATCATTTTTCCATGTAAGCATAATTCATGTCCAGTGTCGAGATTTTTATTCCACAGACGATTATTTTATTTTTAAAAAATATTATTTAACTGATTTATAATCGACTCAAAATTTCGAATATATTAGGCAGACGATAATTTTACAAACGGTTAATTTTGAGAGAAAAAGAAAAGAAATGAATTTATTGTTTTGCACAAATATCAAATGTTGACGGAGGGAAAATAAATAAATAAATAAAAATAATGATATTTTTTGAAAGGTATGGTTTTGGAACAAATTTAATAAGACTTTCTTAAAAAGGGTTGATAAAAACATAGAAAAAATGAGTTTTATTTGAAATATTAAGAAATAAGTTTAATTAAGAATATTTTTTTATTTAGAGCCATCTGTTTAAATTTACGCATATTGGAATAAATATTTTTTAAGGCGAATTAAGAATCTATATCGTTTCCATTAAGATTAAACGATTAGATCTAGAAACAAGATTTTAATTTGATAAGTTGAACTAAGTACGGAATATTGTTATAAGGAAATTAGTATAAAGGTTAATCTTGGCGCTAAAAATTTTAAGTTTTGTAATTTATATATATATAGTTTTATATCATATTTTACATTGTCAGACACCGGTGACTGACAGTGCCTAAACAGAAAGTTTAGTCGTTGTCAACGGTGTCTGGCATAGCATTAAATGAATTAAAGGGATACAGTACCTTTTTAACTATCTCTTCTGTTTTGAATAATACTGCAATAGATGCGCAATGTTTAATATTAAAAATTAAATAAAATAAAATAAAAACTTGTATAACAATCTACTTTACTAAAATTTAAATAAAAAAAAATTAATTCCCTATTACTTTTTAAAATATGAATACTTTTCCTTCAATATTTTCTAAATATGCATTAGAATGTACTACCAAAAATTTTATATGATTTTTTTGCATATATGAGACATTTCTTTTAATATGACTTTTTTTTTCTCTCATGTATAGTAAAAAATAAAAAATATTCAACAAACTCTCAATTTATATGTTTTTCAAAATATAAATAAAAACCTTAAAGCATTATTTTCCAAACAAGCATGTTTTGATAATATGAAAAGGAGAAAAAACAGTTTAAAGTTTTTATTTGTATGGATAATTGCACTGTATCTAATGACAATATCTTGCTATACAATAATCGTATATGTAAAATTTGATTCTGCTTCTTCAGAGATATTAAAATACACTATATGACTAAAGATGACCGTCCACTTTCGGTTTTAGAAATTTTATTAAACATCCAGGAAACTGCATGAGGACCCACATAGCATGCATGTTCACAGTGACGTCACAGTGACGTCACTGTGAGTCACTGTGGTCACGTCACATCTGTGACCAAAAGGCCACTCCTCAGTGACGTCACATTGTGACTGAAATGTGACGTCACATCTGTGACCAAAATGCCACCCCTCAGTGACGTCACATTGTGACTGAAATGTGACGTCACATCTGTGACCAAAATGCCACCTCTCAGTGACGTCACATTGTGACTCAGATGTGACTTTCTTAGAAAACTTTAGAAAATTACAAAAATTATCCAAACCATGTTATTTACTGGTAAAAAAACGTGTTTTCTGGCATTGCAGAAGAATATTGTGCAATCGCTCTTATGTCACACATTACATGCACTGCATGTAACATGTACGTCATATCACATATATGAGATAAACCTCCCATCATATGAAACTAAGCACCCAGCAATGAACCTATCAGTGAAACTTCCATTTAAGGAAATTTCTCGTTACACTTAAATGCTTCGTTATGAAAAAAATATCGTTGAATAGAAATCCACGAAAATTCATGAAATTTTTATAGTAAACTACAAATAAAAATGGAAATATTATAAAACTGTGTTTTAATTTGGATAGTACTTTTTGTTATGCAATATAGCCACATAAAAAAAAATCATTAGTATAATATCTAAAAAACCGCGTAATAAAGGAAGGGAAACAAAAACTGAATCGCAGCGTTCTAATTCTCGTTTTCTCTTGTATTTCAAATCGAAAAATTAAAAAAAAAATTCGAATATTACTTTGTGTGCGATCTCTTATGAAAGATACACTCATAAAAACTTTCGCATCTTTTTTAAGTATTCAGAGAATGGACCTATAATATTTTCGCGGAACTAGAATCCCTTTCTTAGCATATCGAAAAATTTTCGCATTTTTTCCTTTTTATTTAAAAGATAAAATAAATACATAATTTCAATTCGTACAATCCGCTGAAATATATTCACCAATCAATCTTAACAGCAATCTATCCTTTTGAATATTGTGCATGCACGGAAGTGCAACAAATTTTGCTAAGAAGAATTTTTTTTTAATATGAATATTAATTTAAATGTTAATTGCGTTCTAAAAGAAGGTTCAACAGAAAATTAAAAAAGTAGATAATTTCATTAAATATGCGCTTCGTTAAATGAAAGTTCCACTGTATTTTGAAACTAATTGAAAGTAAAATAGAAATGCGTGAAAAAAAAATTTAACTCAAAATTTTAATTAGGGATACCCTCATAAAACTAATGCGCATGCGCATTCAACTTATAAATCTTCGAAGCTCAAACAACCAATAATAACAAAAAATCACCTGCTTAAAATATATCGTTTGGCAACAACCAGAATAGTTGACACTAGTGTATTTATTCTTTAGAATATTAGGCCAGCTGCTCTAGTAACTTTGTTATGATGTTATGCGTGTATATTTAGTACGTAAGTTGAAAATTTTTAAAAAGTTATGCAGAAATGCGATCAGTTGACATTTTATATAAAATGCCGGTCCGAAAAAATACATTGTCAGTGGCGTTTCGTTAATATGAGCGCGCCAATGTCAATGTACTTCATTTGGACATTCCGACTTCGAAATTATCTTCGCTATTTGGATTATGAAACTTGAATTAGAGGATAATGCCGTTAAGAAAGAGGTAAGAAAATGTTATTTTTCCTGCTTTTTTTATAATGATTTCTGTGAATTTCGTAAAAAACATGTTATAAAAGGAATAAGTATCATATTAATTTAACTTTTTTGAATCCACTTACCTTAGTAAATTCAATAAATTTAACATTTATTTTGTTGAAATACGGAACAGCATGTCAACGATTTGAAAATAGTTAATAACATTATTTTTAAAATGCACTTTAATCACATTTTTTTAATTACATGGTTAAAATCAAACATTAATAAATTTAAAAATGTATGCATAATCAAAAGTTAACGTTATAATTAATATATAAAGGAGTTTGGGGTTGTTTAACTGTTGAAAATAGTGATAAATATATTAATTTATGCACTAATATTGCAAAAACAAATTTTTTAAAACTTTTTTATTGCCTTTCTGAATTTCTCATAATCCCAAAAATTTGATAACTGTAATTCCATGACATTTATTATTTTAAACCATGTATCTAAAATAATTAAGATATTGATTTTGTGATAATAACAATTATTGATTTTAAAAAATGAGTAATTATCGCATTATTTTATTAATTTTTGATATCTTAATTGTTAAATGGTGCTGAAAATAACAATTTTGTTCCATTAGTATGTGTTCATTAAATCCTGGTTCTAAATAGTCATAAAAACAATTACATGTACTTTTTTGTGGGATGTACATTACTGAAATTTTTAGTGTTTGATGTATTTCTATTATTTTCAATAAAATTTTGTCTAATATTGGGAAGTGAGACTGAGAATACTTAAATACTATTAATAGATTCATCTAATACGGAAAAAAATGAAATCTAATAATTATAACTATTAATAAGGAAACTTTTTAAAAATAAATTCCATAAGGATGACCTTTACCGGCACATCTACACTATATGACATATACAATATATATATATGAATTTAACTACGAATTTAAACCTTGGTGTAATCATACATGCGCACAGGCCACTACAGTAAGGAAATAACTAAGCGTAATACTAGAACTAATTGCCTCATCTTCATTAGTACTCGATTTTTAAATAAAATCTGTATATTACAAATATTGCGCATAAACTTCACGTAGTTTTATCAAAAGATAATTCTATATTATATTTAACAGAATGATTTTAATTGGTAAATTAATCAAACGAATATTAATTTTCCAAAATGAGTAAAAAAATGTTTAGATTAGGATTCGAACTAGAGACCCTCGATGTATGCTGCCAATGCTCTTCCAACAGAGCAACTTAGCACGCACAATTCACCCGGAGAAATATCATTATATACTCATACGAATAGTATGCATTTATCATACGAGTAGTTTGAAAAAAAATTAAAGTATTATTACATAGGGTTATATATAATAATGATAAGTATGCGTTCGTATTCACTGTGTGAATTGTGTGCGTCAGATTCTTCCAGGATAGTTCAGTCGACAAAGTATTGACAATTTGCGCGAAAGACTGCTTAGTTCGAATCCTGACCTGGACACTTTTTCAATCAGTGGGAAAATTACAACAAAAGATAATTAAAAGATATAGGGTGGATGCTCCAGTTTTGGCAACTGCACAAGTTTTGGCCACATTGGAATGATTTACCCTCTATTTAGGCTGTAAATTGATTTTAACAAATTATATGCATTCTTACTCCTTAATCTAACACTCTTTTATTATTTTCAATCCCATTTGTTTATTTTTTGATAAAAAATGACTTGCAAAAAAAAAAAAAGAAAAGAAAAAAGTGTAAAACTATAGTGTGCACTCACATATATTAAGGTTTTTGCTTAGGTAACAAGTTTTCACAATCTTTCAATATTAGGGATTTATCGAACTTTATTTGTTCTGAAACAGATTGCTATGAAGCTTTATGAAGTAGGCTTTCTCTCTGTTGCAATTTCATATTTAAATTAATTATTTTTACAGCTTAAAGTAGGGGTGGCCAAAACTACTTGCTTTACGTACTAGTACGTGCTTTAAATTTGCTATGTGTACCAGTTATGGCCATTGTGTGGCCAAAAATGGCACAACAATATGCTCCACTTTTGGCCACAAGACTAATTATAGTGAAAATTTCAGCAATATATTTAGAAATGTTTTATGACTTATAAATTTAAAAGTTCAATAAAATTACAGCATGATTTAGTGGTTTCTTGTATTTTTTCAAAACAAAATGAGGAAGTTGCATAACTTTTGCAAAATTTCAAGCACATGAATTTAGAAATAACAAATAATGTGAAAATCTTTATACTATAAATAGGATTCATTTTAACAAGTTTAAAAAAGACAATTCTGTACTCTTAAAAATGGTCTAGATTAAACACTGTTATAAGATAGGAAGTAAAATTATGGCTTTTCAAAATTCATTGTCAGCTTTTCAAGATGGTTAAGTTTTGTAGTATCTCGTTCTACCTTGCAACACAAGTTTACAGAATGGAGACCAGTTTTTACTATTTTTGAATCTCAAGTAATAGGGTTGTGCTATTTATGATGGCCAATTATCTATATGAGAGATATGGGCCAAAAAAGAAGGGAGATGCCCTCTGTGAAGGTCTTTCTAAGATCCTAGCCAATATTTACACAAGGAAATCTAAGGTTTGAAGAAAACTAACTCCAAATGATTAGGCTGACAGGCAGCTAAGTACGAGGAATTAAAGTTTAAAATCAGTTGAAAAAAATGGATTTTAGAGATTGTCAAAATACTATTTCATGTAAAAATGGAATAATTTCAAGATTCTAGTCATATAACTGTAAATATTGGTATAGTATAACATATGATATATATAAATGAAAATATGCAAAATGTTAAAATAAGCTTTTTATGTCCTATAAGTCTTTTTTATGAATTAAATATATTTTTTGTTTTTAAATTTAAATGTTCAGTTAAAATCAGCTTAAGTATATTTTATTCGATGTTTTTATGATTTCATTTAAAAAATGCAAATCTTTTTTATACAGCAAACAAATATCTGTGTGGTAAAACAGATTTTGCACAAAAATGCTTTATTTTTACTTATTATCAGTTAAAATGTTTGCAAAATTACAAGATATTAGGGCGGCCAAAACTGGTGCAGGGGTGGCCAAAACTGGTGCAAATTGAAAAAAATTACTTAACGAGTTATTACTCACAATCTAAAATATTTAATAGAAAGTTATTATAATTAACAGAAAGACAACTAAATTTACTAAAGAATACTGTTATTGCGATTTAATATGCTTTATTCAGTCTAAAACTATAAAATTTCCATTTCAACTTTTCTCTTAATGTGGCCAACACTGGAGCATCCACCCTATATATTTATAGACATCAGGATTATTGGTCAGAAATATTGGCAAGCTGTACAGTTTTAGATATGTGCTGAAATTTGTGGATATTAAAGCGAGTAAAAGTTTTTTTTTAAAAAGTTCAAAAAGATTAAACAGTTTGAACAGCATATTACAAAATGTGTGTCAGTTATAAATAAAATTGAAGCTATGCAATTTTCAGCATGTGGGGAAAATATATAAATATTTTTGAAAGGCAATATTTTTCAAATTTTAAAAACAACACCAGAGTTGTAAGGCATGTGAGGTAAATCGAATTTTTAACTTTAATTTAGAAGAAAGTCTCCTTACTGCAGGTAACTATTTTATATATTATACAGTATTTGTTCATAAATTGTCAATATATGATTTTAGGACTCAAACCCTATTTTAGCAGAACATGGCGTGGAGTTATAGCTTCAGCAGATCCTGTTTCTTTTAAATTGTTAGAGAATCGTTAAGAAAAGTTAAATCGTCACAGAATCATCACAGTGTTAACGAAAGTTTTGTCACAAACGATCTGCATCGTGAGTCTAAAATAATGGGACAAACTTTAAGGGAGGTGGTAGAGCTCACTATAATAAATAATTATGGCATAGAAATGTATGACTGGAAGTGACGCGTTAAAACGCCACACTAGTCACTGTAAAAGACACGGATTATAATGTTAAGTGTATGGGAGCGCTATTTTCAAATATCTCGCTAAAATTTTAATATTTTCGCATATTTTTTTTCCATAGGATAGCTGAGGACGACCTGCAACTGGGCTGGTTTTTACTTTTTTGATTTTGGTTACAGATTAAGAGCCCACAATAATTCAGAACCAGTTTAAACCGGTTCTAAAACTGAAACTATTGTAATATAAAAAAAATATAACCAAAATCGAAAAAGTAAAAATTAGCCTAGTTGTGGATCGTCCTCAGCTATCCTATGGAAAAAATATCATGTAAAATATTGAAATTTGAGCAAGATATTTGAAAACAACACCCCCCCCCCATAGACATAACATTACCATCCGGGTCTTTTTTGGTGACTAGTGTAGCGTCTTGACGGGTCACTTCCGGTCATATATTTCTGTGCCATCATTATTTGCTATAGTGAGTCCTACCGCCCCCTCAAAGTTTGTTCCATGATTTTGGACTCACCCTGTATTTCACAATTTGGTCACAATGTGACTTGAAAGCATTGTCACTTTCGTCACAATTACGTCACAATGTTAATGACAAAATCGTCACAAATGACACACTTTTCACAAATTGGTCACATTGCGACGTCACAATGTGGTCACAATGTGACGTCACAAACAAGCTCTAAAACGGCCATAACGACTTCACATTTTAGTCACAGTGACTTCACATCGACGTCACGTGACGTCACATCGACGGTCACAAAGTCACAATGTGACTTCACAACGACGTCACCGTGACGTCACCATGTCTTACGGGGAATTATTCTGAAACTCTATGTCTGTAAATATAACAGTGCAGGTTACACATTTCCGTGAAGATTTTTTCACGAAACTCCATAAGAGACAGTCAACAAATTAAAAAAGAATGAATATCTTTTAAATATCCCTGTCAAAACTAACCGTAAGACATGATGACGTCATGGTGACGTCCTTGTGAAGTCACACTGTGACATTGTGACCGTCGATGTGACGTCACGTGACGTCGATGTGAAGTCACAGTGACTAAAATGTGAAGTCGTTATGGCCGTTTTAGAGCTTGTTTGTGACGTCACATTGTGACCACTTTGTGACGTCACAATGTGACCAATTTGTGAAAAGTGTGTCATTTGTGACGATTTTGTCATTAAAATTGTGACGAAACTGTGACGAAAGTGACAATGCTTTCAAGTCACATTGTGACCAAATTGTGAAATACAGGGTGAGTCCAAAATCATGGAACAAACTTTGAGGGGGTGGTAGGACTCACTATAACAAATAATGATGGCACAGAAATATATGACCGGAAGTAACTCGTCAAGACGCTACACTAGACACTAAAAAAGACCCGGATGATAATGTTAAGTCTATGGGGGGGGGGGGGTTGTTTTCAAATATCTTGCTCAAATTTCAATATTTTACATGATATTTTTTCCTTAGGATAACTGAGGACGATCCACAACCAGACTAATTTTTACTTTTTCGATTTTGGTTATATTTTTTTATATTAAGATAGTTTCAGTTTTAGAACCGGTTTAAACTGGTTCTGAAAGTTAAAGTATTTTTCTTTTAATCTGTAACCAAAATCAAAAGAGTAAAAACCATCCCAGTTGCAGATCGTCTTCAGCTATCCTATGGAAAAAAAATTATGCGAAAATATTAAAATTTTACCGAGATAGTTGAAAATAGCACTCCCATACACTTAACATTATAATCCGTGTCTTTTGCAGTGACTAGTGTGGCGTTTCAACGCGTCACTTCCAGTCATATATTTCTATGCCATAATTATTTATTATAATGAGCTCTACCACCTCCCTTAAAGTTTGTCCCATTATTTTAGATTCACGCTGTAGATCATTTGTGACAAAATTTTCGTTAACACTTTGATGGTTCTGTGACGATTTAACTTTTCTTAACGATTCTCTAACAATTTAAAAGAAACAGGATCTGCTGAAACTATAACTCCATGCCAAGTTCCTGTTAAAATAGGGTTTGAGTCCTAAAATGATATATTGACAATTTATGAACAAATACTGTATAATATATAAAAATAGTTACCTGAAGTAAGGAGACTTTCTTCTAAATTAAAGTTAAAAATTTGATTTACCTCACATGCCTTACAACTCTGGTGTTATTTTCAAAATTTGAAAAATATTACCTTTCAAAAATATTTATATATTTTCCAGCCACATGCTGAAAATTGCATAGCTTCAATTTTATTTATAACTGACACACATTTAGTAGTATGTTGTTCAAACTGTTTAATCTTTTTGGTCTTTTTTTTAAACTTATACTCGCTTTAACATCCACAAATCTCAGCACATATCTAAAACTATGCAGGTTGCAAATATTTCTGATCAATAATCCTGATGTTTATAAATATATATATCTTTTAATTATCTTTTGTTGTAATTTTCCAACTGATTGAAAAAGTGTCCGGGTCAGGATTCGAACTAAGCAGTCTTTCGCGCAAATTGTCAATACTTTGTCGACTGAACTATCCTGGAAGAATCTGGCGCACACAACTCACACAGTGAATACGAACGCATACTTATCATTGTTATATGTAACCCTATGTAATAATACTTTTTTTTTTTCAAACTACCCGTATGATAAATGCATACTATTCGTATGAGTATACAGGGTGTCCCAAAAGATCGTTTACAAAATTATCATGCTGGTCTGTCATATCATGATGAACAATATTAAATAGGAAACTAAGGGTCCCAAACGTCTTCCAAAGGAGATATGCGCCATTAAAGTTTAGGGTCCAAAAATTCAAATGATTATAAAAAACAGAAAAATTGGTCTATTCGTTTGCGGTTTTCACTAAAACTATTCTTTATGTCAGTATTTTCTTGAAAATAAAATTTAAAGATAAATTTCAAAAAATGTCGATAGAGGGCGCTTTAGACTTTGGAGTAACCATAAACTAGTTTTTACCATTATTTTTTAAATCTCAAAAACTTTTTAGAAGCTTAGACATAAACTTAAATTTTGAGCTCAAAATCTAAATCGTTGGAAGTGGTTAAGTAGCTCAAACTGAATTGCGGGGGGAGGTTCAAATTTCAAATGATTATAAAAAATAGAAAAATTGGTCAATTGATTTGCGATTTTCACTAAAATTATTCTTTATGTCAGTATTATCTTGAAAATAATTTATAAAGATAAAATTCAAAAATTGCCGATAGAGGGCGCTTTAGACTTCGGAGTAACGTGCAACTATTTTTTGCCGTTATTTCTTGCATCTCATATTTTTTTTTTTAGAAATTTAGACATAAACTTAAATTTTTAGATAAAAATCTGAATCGTTGGGAGTGGTTAAATAGCGCAAACTGAACTGTGTTCAATGGGGTTGGGGAGGTTCAAATTTCAAATGATTATAAAAAACGGAAAAATCGGTCGGTTTTCGCTAAAACTATTCTTTATATCAATATTTTCTTGAAAATAAATTTTACAGATATCTTTCAAAAAATTCCGTCAGAGGGCGCCTTAAACTTTATAGTAACCAACAACTATTTTTAACTGTTATTTTTTGTACCTAATAAAATGCTTGTAAAGGTTCAAACTTAAATTTTGTGCTCAAAATCTGCATTGTTGTGAGTAATTAAGCGGCCAAAAATTGAACTGCGTTCGAGGGGTGGGGAAGGTAACATTTCAACTACTGAACACAGTTCAGTCTGCGCTTCTTAACCTCTCCTATCGATTTAGATTTTCAGCACAAAATTTAAGTCTAAACTTTTGCAAGCATTTAATTAAATTAAAAAAAAGGTTAAAAATAATTGTTGGTTATTCTAAAGTTTAAGGCGCCCTCTAACGGATTTTTTAAAATTTATCTTTAAAATTTATTTTCAAGGAAATATTGACATAAAGAATATTTTTAGCGAAAACCGACCAATTTTTCCGTTTTTTATAATCATTTGAAATTTGAACCTCCCAACCCCCATTGAACACAGTTCAGTTTGCGCTACTTTACCACTCCCAACGATTCAGATTTTCATCTGAAAATTCAAGTTTATGTATAAGCTTCTAAAAAAATTTTTATGAAATGCATAAAATAACGGTATAAAATAGTTCTACGTTACTCCAAAGTCTAAAGAGCCCTCTATCGGCATTTTTTAAATTTTATCTTTATAATTTATTTTCAAGACAATACTGACATAAAGAATAATTTTAGTGAAAATCGCAAACGAATCGACCAAGTTTTCTGTTTTTTATAATCATTTGAATTTTTGGACCCTAAACTTTAATGGCGCCTATTTCCTTCGGTAGATGTTTGGGACCCTTAGTTTCCTATTTAATATTGTTTGTTCTTGATGTGTACTATCAACACTTAAAGTTTGTACCATAAATTTAGAAACACCCTGCATATATATCTCACTTTTTTATGGACACGATAACTTCTATAATTCTTCACCACTCTCCACCAAACTGGTACATAAAATCAAAGGGGATAAAATCTCGGCTAAGTTCGTTAATAGGCAAAATCGGACCAAGGGGGACGAAATATGGGACGTTTTTGTGAAAACAGAAAAAACCCCAAAACTCCTTAATGAAAATAGATATCAAATAAGTTAAAAGTTTCTATTACTTCTAAAAAATGCGCTGAAAATTTATGCATGACAGATTTTTGATAAAGTTAAAAATAGGCTCAAGGGGCGAAAAAAATAGGGTTTTTTAGAGAAAAAATCATAACTTTGTCAATTCTCTAGACATCAAAACCATCTAAATTTTTTATATATATTCTCAAAATTATCTAAACTTTTATATTTGGAAATTTTTGATAGGACTAATTCTTACCGGTAAAAAAAATTTAAAACGAAAATAAAAAGGAGTTTGGAAAAAGAAAAAAATCCATAACTTTGTCAATTCTGAAACTATCAAATCCAATTAAATTTATTTTACACCTTCTCAATAATATCTACAACTTTTATGCTGACAAGTTTTTCATAGGACCAATTCGTATAGCACAAACCGATTAAAAAAAAATTCGAGTTGGAGAAAAAATCTCTAATCCAAACTGCTTACATTCTGAATTGTTTTTTAAATTCATTTTTTTTATTTTAAACGCATCCAAATGGCAGATCCCCTTATTTAGGAACTATATAATGTGAAACATTGGCCAGTTTTTTGATAAAGACAGAATATTTTTCAAAAAAGGCTGCCAAAAAGGGTATTTTGAACAGAATTTCCCGAAGTGACCGTGATAAGAAATTTGAGGAAGTAATCAAATAACAAATTGCGTTTTTTATGACTCATTCTTAAATCTATTTTTACTCTCAAAATTTTTCTGAGATGCAAAAAATAACGGAAAAAATAGTTGTACGTTACTCCAAAGTCTAAAGAGCCCTCTATCGGCATTTTTTGAATTTTATCTTTATAAATTATTTTTAAGATAATACTGACATAAAGAATAATTTTAGTGAAAATCGCAAATCAATTGATGAATTTTTCCGTTTTTTATAATCTTTTGGAATTTGAACCTCCCCCCGCAATTCAGTTTACGCTACTTAACCACTTCCAACGATTTAGATTTTGAGCTCAAAATTTAAGTTTATGTCTAAGCTTCTAAAAAAGTTTAATGAGATGCAAAAAATAATGGTAAAAACTAGTTTATGGTTACTCCAAAGTCTAAAGCGCCCTCTATCGACATTTTTTGAAATTTATCTTTATAATTTATTTTCAATAAAATACTGACATAAAGAATATTTTTAGTAAAAACCGCAAACGAATCGACCAATTTTTCTGTTTTTTATAATCATTTGAATTTTTGGACCCTAAACTTTAATGCAGCATATCTCCTTTGGAAGACGTTTGGGACCCTTAGTTTCCTATTTAATATTGTTCATCATGATATGACAGACCAGCATGTTAAGTTTGTAAACGACCTTTTGGGACACCCTGTATAATGATATTTCTCCGGGTGAATTGTGCGTGCTAAGTTAAAGTTGCTCTGTTTGAAGAGCATTGGCAGCATACATCGAGGGTCTCTAGTTCAAATCCTAACCTAAACACTTTTTTTACTCATTTTGGAAAATTAATATTCGTTTGATTAATTTATCATTCTGTTAAATATAATATAGAATTATCTTTTGATAAAACTACGTGAACTTTATGCGCAATATTCGTAATATACAGATTTTATTTGAAAATCGAGTACAAATGAAGATGAGGCAATTAGTTCTAGTATTACGCTTAGTTATTTCCTTACTATAGTGGCCTGTGCGCATCTATGATTACGCCAAGGTTTAAATTCGTAGTTAAACTCATATAAATGTATACATTTTTTAATTTATTAATATGTGATTTTAACCATGTAATTAAAAAAGTGTGATTAAAGTGCATTTTAAAAATAATATTATTAACTATTTTCATATCGTTGACATTCTGTTCCGTATTTCAACAAAATAAATGTTAAATTTATTGAATTTACTAAGGTAAGTGAATTCAAAAAAGTTAAATTAATATGATACTTATTCCTTTTATAACATGTTTTTTTACGAAATTAACAGAAATCATTATAAAAAAAGCAGGAAAAATAAAATTTTCTTACCTCTTTCTTATCGGCATTATCCTCTAATTCCAGTGTGATAATCCAAACAGGGAAGATAATTTCGAAGTCGGAATGTTTGAATGAAGTACAATGACATTGGCGCGCTCATATTAACTAAACGCCACTGACATTGTATTTTTTCGGACAGACATTTTATATAAAATGTCACCTGATCGCATTTCTGTATAACTTTTTAAAAATTTTCAACTTACGTACTAAATAAACACACATAACATCATAACAAAGCTACTAGAGCAGCTGCCTAATATTCTAAAGAATAAATACACTAGTGTCAACTATTCTGGTCGTTGCCAAACGATATTTTTTAAGCAGGTGATTTTTTGTTATTATTGGTTGTTTGAGTTTCGAAGATTTGAAAGTTGAATGCGCATGCGCATTAGTTTTATGAGAGTATCCCTAATTAAAATTTTGAGTTTAATTTTTTTTTCACGCATTTCTATTTTACTTTCAATTAGTTTCGAAATACAGTGGAACTTTCATTTAACGAAGCCCATATTTAATGAAATTATCTACTTTTTAAATTTTCTGTTGAACCTTCATTTAGAACGCAATTAACATTTAAATTAATATTCATATTAAAAAAAAATTCTACTTAGGAAAATTTGTTGCACTTCCGTGCGTGCACAATATTCAAAAGGATAGATTGCTGTTAAGATTGATTGGTGAATATATTTCAGCGGATTGTATGAATTGAAATTATGTATTTATTTTATCTTTTAAATAAAAAGGAAAAAATGCGAACATTTTTCGATATGCTAAGAAAGGGATTCCAGTTCCACGAAAATATTATAGGTCCATTCTTTGAATACTTAAAAAAGATGCGAAAGTTTTTATGAGTGTATCTTTCATAAGAGATCACCACAAAACAATATTCCGATTTTTTTTAATTTTCGATTTGAAATACAAGAGAAAACGAGAAATAGAACGCTGCGATTCAGTTTTTGTTTCCCTTCCTTTATTACATGGTTTTTTAGATATTATACTAATTAATTTTTTCTTATGTGGTTATATTGCGTAATAAAAATTACTATCCAAATTAAAACACAATTTTATAATATTTCCATTTTTATTTGTAGTTTACTATACAAATTTCATGAATTTTCGTGGATTTCTATTCAACGATATTTTTTTCATAACGAAGCATTTAAGTTTAACGAGAAATTTCCTTAAATGGAAGTTTCACTGATAAGTTCATTACTGGGTGCTTAGTTTCATATGATGGGAGGTTTATCTCACATATTTGATATGACGAACACGTTACATGCAGTGCATGTAACGTGTGACATAACAGCGATTGCACAATATTCTTCTGAAATGCCAGAAAACACGTTTTTTTACCAGTAAATAACATGGTTTGAAGAATTTTTGTAATTTTCTAAAGTTTTCTAAGAAATTCACATCTAAGTCACAATGTGACGTCACTGAGTGGTGGTAATTTGGTCACAGGTGTGATGTGACCACAGTGACTCGCAGTGACGTCATTGTGACGTCACTGTGACCATGCATGCTAATCTGTAGCAAAAGCGCTCAAACTATAGATTATGATTAACAGGCTTATCGTAATGAACTGCGTTCATTTTTATGTGGATAGCAGGTATACTCGCAGAAAAATTAAGGTTTTTATAAAAACAGTTGAAATTATTTTCAAGTTTTTTGCTTATAATTTTCAGAATTCTTAATATAAAATCCTGTTCTATTGTGAAAATATGACAAAAAATAAAATCCTGTAATCAGAATTAAATAATAATAAAAGCTATATGAAAAATGAGCAGATTTACTAAATAATTTTTCACTGCGCGTGCGTCAAAGATATCAAAATTTCTTTTACATATTATGTTAGCAAAATGTATAGAGCAATTTTTGTAAAATTTAAAATCATAGCTTGTAAATTCTGAAAATAATCATTGCTTGAATAAGCTGAAAATCCGTTATTCTTAAAATGAATAAAAAAGATGAGGGATTGTATCCATGCATCCATTGATTAGTGTCAATATAAAATACACATTCTATATTGACACGTTCTATTATATTTCTATAAAACTCCTCATTTTTTGCTTCATTTTGAGAACAATGGATTTTACACTTTTTCTATACACGATCACTTTCAGAATTATTAGGTTTTGATTTTGAGACTTTTACAAAAGTTGCTCTATACATTTAGTTAACTTAACATGCAAATGAAATTTTGATATCGTTAATGCATGCGCAGTGATAATCTATTTAGTAAACTTACTCATTTTTCATACAGTTTTTATTATTTTTTAATTCTGATTACAGGGTATTATGTGTAATGTTGTTTGTCATATTTTCAGAAAAGAACATGATTTTATATTGAGAATTCTTTAAATTATATGCAAAAAAAATTGGAAAATATTGGGACTGTGTTTTTATAACAATCTTAATTTCTCGCCGAGTATACATGCTAGCCTCTTGAAATTGAACACACTTCATTACAATAAGTCACTTAATCATAATCTATAGTTTGAGCGCTTTTGCTACATTAGTTTGGACAGGGTTGTCCAAAAGATATTCATTCTTTTTTAATTTGTTGACGGTCCCTTATGGACTTTCGGAAAAAAATCTTCACGGAAATGTATGACCTATACATATGACCTGTACCGTCATATTTGCGCACATAGAGTTTTAGAAAAATTCCTCATGTATTTTTCTAAATATTTAACAAAATGTCTAAAATCGTAAGTGGACGGTCATCTTTGCTCATATAGTGTATTTAAAATTAAAGAAACTTTCAGTTAATGTTAACCTTTTCCGGCGCAGCGTGTCCGGCCTGGACACACCTAATTTTAATCTCAAACTTACAATTGGCACCAATAATATTTTAATAAAATCTTGCCTTTACAATAAAAGCTTAAATTAAGGAGTTCTTGATTTTTTAGAATGTCCTTTGTAAATTCCGGTGTCAGTCAAAAATATTTTATTTTACTAACAGAATTTATCCATGCCGAAAATGGTTAAAGAAAGAAAATTGATATTTTGACCAATTTCAAGGTAGTGTTTTCTTAATGGAACAACAAAAACAAAGAAAGAAAATTCGGAAATATTCTTGCATTTAAAGCATTTTTTTTTTAATTTATATATACTGAAGAAAAAGAATTGCAGTTAGATGGCGCTACGCGCTATGCAATTTCTTTACACTCACTTCCACTTTTAGAACTCTCTGATTTTTTTGTAAACAGAGTGCAGCCGATTTTTTTTTTTTTTTTTTTTTTTTGATTAGAATGTTTTGATTTCGATAAAACATGTGACAATTAATTTGAGAATAGATATGAAATGGAGCATTGCGTCTCCAGATGATAAAAAGTTGTGTAAGTATGTAAAAAGAATTGTAAATACTTATTTCTTTAACTCATTAAAAGTTTTAGTTGAAGAAAAGTTCTTCGAAGAATTTACTGAGTTTCAATTTGATTCTGCTACACACTTTTCTTTTGTGTATTTATTTAGAAGACATCACAGTTGAAATTGGAATGCTTTTATAGATTTTATGATTACATATTTACATACGATTTGCTCGACCTTGATACATTCGAATGCTAAACCTTGATTTGAAGTCATGATATATTATTTTTTTACAATGGTGTATAGAGGCTGAAAATGAAATTGAAATATGATAAATATGGAAGATTATTATTCATTTAGTGTTTACGAAGATTTTTAAAAGTGAGAGTTTTAAAATTTTATTTTGTTGTTTTAATTATGGCTGATCTAGAAAAGTTAAAAAAAAAACAGAACAATTTTAAGAAATTCTGTTACGAAATTAATAAATAATATAGAGACTATATTAAAAAATGATACCGTTGATATTGATTCTCTTGAAGAAACTGTTAACCAATTAAAGATTAAATCGTGTAATTTAGATGAAATAAATAAAAAAATAGAATCACTTTTGAATTTAGACGAATATGAGAATGAAATGAATACAGTACATGACTATGCAGATACTTAACGAATTTTCGCGCCGAAAAGAAACTTAAAGAAAATAAAAATATTATTCCTTTGAACAATAGTTCGGTTAATGATTCTACCCCCAATAATGAAAATAAATTGTGAAACTTCCGAAACTGAATATACAGAAATTTTATGGCGATTGCACGCAATTCACCAACTTTTGGAATACTTTTAAAGTATCGATAAATGATAATAATTCACAGACAAAAATTGAAAAATACAATTATTTGCGAAGTTACTTAGGTTCATCTGGTTTAAACGCCATAGAAGGCTTAGAAGTTTCGGAATCAAATTATGATGTAGAACTTAAAATTCTTGAAAGTAAGTTTGGGAATAAAGAGATGATAATCAATCATCATTTAACACTAGAACGCCCGGATGGAGTCGATTCGACTCCAATCATGTAACTAGATTTCAATTCGAACCAGAAAAATTTTCTTGAAATAATTTAAATCTAATCCACGCAAATTTACGTTAAATAAATCAATTAAATAATTTTGAATAAAAATTCTGGTGAGAAATATTATTTTCAAACTTGAGTAGAATTTCCGGGCGTTCTAGTGTTAAATAAATTGTTAAATTTATCTCCGGTTTATAAATCTAGTGATACTTCAAAATTACAGAAACTTCATGATGATATTGATATTAATGTAAGATCGTTGACCACATTGGGACTCGAACCACAGGCTTACAGCTCTATGCTTTCAGCCGTAGTTTTGAAATTGCTACCATCAGATTTAAATTTGGAATTTAATAAGCAAAACATTAAATCTTCATGCAACCCTGATATAAACAAATTTCTAAATTTCTTGCAAACCCAAATAAAAAGTCGCGAATTGGCTTTTTCATTTTCAAAATCATATAGATTAGAAGTGAACAAACAAAAATTTACGAAATCTCCTAAAAGAGAATTAAACTTTTTATCCACAATGAATTAATGACTACAGTTTCAGACAAAAATAATACAGAGAAACAAAGTTGCATCTTTTGTAAGAGTAATCATTTGTCAGAAATATTTAATGTTTTTGATCTTGAAAAAAAGAAAAATATTTTGAAATCACAAGGTAGATGTTGCCTTTACCTTTTGCCAAAACACCGGATTAAAGACTGTGTTTCTAAGATACGATGTACGACATGTCAGGGTAGACATAACAAAACTATTTGTAAACAATCTAATTCACCAAATAATAAAAGTTGTACAGATAAAAATTTGGAAACCGCGAATGCACAAAATGAAACAAATAATGAAATTATTTCAGCTATTTCCTGTATTGGAAAAAATCGAATTTTCTTGCAAACTTGCTGTGCGAAAGTAAAAAATAAAAATAAAGAAATTCCTGTTCGATTATTATTAGATACTGCTGCAATGTGAACCTTTTTAACTCGAGAAATGGCTGATAAATTACAACTTAAAATATTGAGAAAGGAAAAATTATCGGTATTCATATTCGGAAGTAAAATCCCAATTGAGAAAAATTATGATGTTGTTAAACTTAAATTGGAAAATAAATATTTTTCGAAGTCTAATTTACAAATAGAAGCATTGGTAACAGACGAAATATCTGGATCTGATATCCCTCCCCCAGAAGTAAATGAATTTGGTGAGATGAGTATTTTACAGAATTTAACCCTTGCTGACTCACCACAATGTCAAGACCCCATTTCTCTTCTAATAGGAGTCGATTATTCCTATGATATATTACTAGGTAATATAAAGCATTTAAACAAAAATCTTGTTGCTGTTGAAACCATCTTTGGCTGGTGCCTCCAAGGTAGAAAATGCGAAAACCAATCTTCATTGATTTTAAACGTAATTATTGAAGAACACTTAATTTCTGATCAAGTAAAAAAAAATTTGGGATCTTGAAACTTCAGGACCTATTAATATTAAACAAGATTCTGACCCTTTTGAAAATGAAATAATGAAAAATTTTGAACGCGATATTAAATATGGAAAAAAAAATATAAAGTAAAATTGCCGTGGAAACTGGAGAACGAGCGTCTGGAGGATACAGAAAAATTGAAGAATCTCGATTAGTTAAATTAAATAGAAGATTTGTTAGAAATCCCCAGTTGTTTTTTGAATATAAAGATGTATTAAATGATTACTTAAAACAGGGAATTGTAGAATTAGTTCCTAATTCAGAAGATAAGGGGCATGTTGAATTTTATTTAACCTCACAGAGAAGTGATAAGAAAAGACCGCGTAACAAGTAAATTGAGGATTGTGTTTGATGCATCTGCTCATGATTTAAATTCACAATCTCTCAATAACTGTCATCATCCAGGTCCTAATTTGTACCCAGAAATTTTTGATATTTTGTTACGATTTCGATTAAATCCAATTGCCTTTACAATCGATATAAAACAGGCATTTTTACAAATATTAGTAGATGAAGAAGACAGAGACGTATCTCGATTTTTGTTTTCAGAAGACCTTTTTGATGAATCTAACTTTCCTCAAATATATAGATTTACTAGTGTTTTATTTGGGGTAAATTGTAGTCCATTCTTCTTTGCAGCCACAATAAAACACCAATATCCTAAAAAATATCCAGAAACTGTCGAGTTTTTAAATTAAAATATTTATGTAGATGATGTCATTGGAAGTCAATCTTCTGTCGAGCAAGCTTTATCCACTACATTAGAGTCTATAGCTATTTTTAAAGAATCTAGTATGACATCACATAAGGGGCACACTAATTAAGTCCTTAAAAGAATTATAGATAAATAATGATGTAATTTCCAGTGATAATTTGGAAACATCTGAAACAGAAAATGTTCCTTACAAAGTTTTAGGAATAGCATGGAAGAATCTAAATGATTTTTTGTATTTTGACACTCGTGAATTAGCAGCGTTTGATTCTAAAAGAATTGACACAAAGAGGTATATTTTGGAAGTTTTGAGTCGAGTGTTTGATCCTATTGGATTTTTAGGACCCTTCACATTAAGAACAAAATGTTTGCTGCAAAAAATTTGATCATTAGGCATAGATTGGGGTGATGCCATCCCAAAAGATTTAATCTCTCTTCGGAAAGACTGGTGTAGTGAAATTTCTCAAATATCTGAATTTTCTGCTCCTCGACATTATTTTTTCGAAATTCCAAACGAGAAAATTGCCAATTTGCAGTTGCATTTATTTTCCGATGCAAGTACAATAGCCTTTGGCACAATTGCCTATTTACGTGTATATACCTGTGAAAAGGACATTCGAACAGTTTTCGTAGCTTCTAAAAACAGAGTAGCTCCTTTAAAAACTCTCACTTTACCCAGACTGGGATTGATGGCTGCATTATGTTCAGCTAAATTAAGCTGCAGCATTTTGAAGGCGCTACATCTAAAAATTCTATACATTTATTGGACGGACTCAAAAATTACATACTTTTGGAATAAAGGATTACCTGAAAAATTTAAACCATTTGTGCGGAATCGTGTTAAAGAAATTCGTAAGCTTACATTTCCTTCTGATTGGCATCATTGCCTAGGGGCAGACAATCCCGCAGACCTTGTCTCAAGAGGAGCAAAAGGCTCCAAATTCATCAATAATCTTACTTGGTTACTTGGGCCAAAATGGCTTAGTTTACCCCCTGAATTTTGGCCAAAATATGAAGATAAAAAAATAATTGATGAAGATGAATTAGAATATAGGAAAAAACCAAATGACATATTGCAGTGCGAGTGCATAACTGAAGAAATTAAAAATCCTATTTGTATAGAAAAATTTAGCAATTTGGAGAAAGTAATAAGAACAACTGCTTGGGTAAAAAGATTTGTAATAAAGCGGAAAAAATCTTCTGAAGTTAGCAATCCACTAACAACTGAAGAATTACTAGAAGCTTAAAAATACTTAATAGAAAGTGAACAGAAGCAATTTTTTAAAGAAGAATTTGAGTCTCTTAGAAATAATAATTCAGTAGAAAAGAATTCACCCCTATTCAACTTTGTTCCATTTATAGATGAATCAGAAATCATACGTTTAGGAGGAAGACTAGAATTTGGTGATCTTCCAATAGAAGAAAAACATCCATTCATTTTACCTAGACATTCCTGGTTAACGACACTGATTGTACGTCAAGATCATAAAAAGATGATGCATCCAGGAATTACCCACACTTTGACAAAAATTAGATCTCGATATTGGATTCCGAAAAAAAGACAGTTAGTGAAAAGCCTCTTTAAAAAGTGCCTCGTTTATCAAAAATATCTTTGTAAACCTGCAGACCAAATCACAGCCCCTCCACCTAAAGATAGAGTGAATGAAGCTCCCCATTTTCAATTTGTAGTTTAGATTTTGCGGGAGCTATTTACGTGAAAAATTTCGGTGAAATTAAAAAATATTACATTGTTTTATTCACTTGCGGAGTTACCAGAGCTTTGCATCTAGAACTTGTTACCGACATGACTACAGATTCTTTCCTCCCTGCTTTTAGACGATTCTTAGCTCGAAGAGGAAATTTTAAAGTCATTTATTCAGATAACGCGAAGACATATAAAAAAGCTAAACAAGAAATCGATAATTTATACGACGTCATTTCCAACAATCCCTTTTGAATATTTCTTGCAAGAGAAAGAATCGTTTGGAAAAATATTATTGAAAGAGCTGCATGGTGGGGAGGCTTCTATGAAAGACTTGTGAAATCAGTCAAGGAGTGTCTACGAAAGGTTATTGGAAAAGCTCTATTGAACTATGAAGAAATGTCGACACTACTGGTTGAAGTGGTAGCTATCCTTAACTTGCGTCCTTTGACGTATGTGTATAACGAATATGCTGAACCTCTACCTCTCACTCCAATGGATTTTTTAAATTTTGTAAAGAACTTTCACTTCCTATTAACTTTTTCGATGTAATTAAGAATGGTTCAAAAAGATCTGCACTTCTGAAAAGAAAAAGATATCAATCATTACTACTAAAACAACTTTGGTGGAAGTGGAAAAAACAGTATCTTCTAGATATATGAACATTCCATTCATCGAAAAATCCCAATTCACATACACCACTAAAAGTGGATGATGTTGTCTTAATCGAAGGCCATATAAAAAATAAACTTCTCTGGAAATTTGGCAGAATTCAGAGAACGATTCCAGGTAGAGACAACAACATTCGCTCATATGAAATAAAAACAGCCAACGGAGTGCTGAAAAGATCTGTCCAACATTTATATCTCTTAGATATTATAGACTGATGAGCATTAATAGACTTTCTTTCTTTTTTATCTCTTTTGGAACACTAAAAGTTTTCTTTCTTTTTAATTATTCTGTTTAAATGCAGTATTATTTGAAACTTGGTATAAGTAAGTATATTTAAGTGTTTGAAGAAGAAGATTAAAAAAAAGTCATTTTTATCGTGCTTATTGCAGGTAATATTTTTCATTTACTACATCACGCACTTTTCTTCAATACTACTTATCAAATGGAGATGTGTTTGGTTGTAAACACAACGAATTTTGAGAGCTCTGTTAAAATAAATTGTAGATAAAACACGAACTTGCAGGTTTTTAAAATTTTCGTTATGAATTAAGACTAAAACGAAAAATGTAACTGAGAAAATATCAATTAAGCTGGTTAAATCTCCATCTATGGCTTCTGCAAAGAAGGAAAAAAAATATCTTTGTTTATTTATTTTTATTTATTTATTTATTTATTTATTTATTTATATTTTTTTAATGAAATTCATGATAATTGAAGGTTATTTTTATGAGAATTAATGTAGTTAATAATTAATAAGGTTTTAAAAATATTTTTATGTGATTCAAAATCATAACATCGTTCTTAATTTTTCATCATTAATTCAATTTGCAGGATATGGTGGACGCTTTGATAAAACATACAAAAAGCAACGTGTTTTTAGTGGATTGGGATGGAGGAGATGGTCCTGTTTACCCAGTAGCAGTGGCTAATACAAGAGTGGTAGGAGCCGAGATAGCTCTTTTCATTGAACGTTTACAGGTAAACCACATATACGTACATACAGAGATACATACAGATATACATACGTATAAATAGATGTAATACATATAATGTATATGTTGCGGCCAATACCCGGAGCCTGGCCAATTCTAGAACTGGCCGGCCAATACCCGAACTGGCCAAGCTTCCTGGCCAAAACCCGAAATACATGAAATAAATAGCGTATTTCGGGTTTTGGCCGGCCAATTTGCGAACTGGCCGAGAAGCCTTGGCCAACATCCGAACTATGATGCATAGTTACCAATTTTTTTATAATTAAGATAATGTAACATTAAAATGTACAGTAAAAATGATTCCCATTGATTATATTGAAACGAAATATTTTTGTGTACACAACTAAATTAACCAAAAATAGTACACAATTCCCTTTCAATATCGAAATTAATTGATGAACCAAATACGATGACAATTACAAGTTAACCGGAAACTTTACTCGAGTTAGATCACGGACAGGCTGACGTCTAGACTATTTGAATTCATAGACACTTTCAACTATGTTAGAAAGAATTAAGCCGAGTACTTATATCTATTTCGCGAATTGGCCAATCACTACTGGCCAGTTCGCGAATTGGTCAATTGCATCTGGCCAGTTCGCAAATTGGCCAGTCATTTTTTAATGTTGCTGGCCAATTTGGGAATTGGCCGGCCAGTTCTAGAATTGGCCAATTTCGGGTATTGGCTGCAACATATATAATATATCTATTTCGGTGTGTATGTATACAATATACATATACAGAGTATTTCATTATCAGACTGACAAACTTGCAGGAGATATACGTGGCACGAATTTGACTCGGAATCACATAGCAATGTAGGGTCTAACATGCCGTTGCTCTGTATTATGGCAGCAATGTTGCTAATGGGTTTAATTAAAATTTTTTGGCACAACTTTTTCAAAATAGTAAAATTCCCCTTAATTAATAAAATATTAATTAAGGTTAAAAAGAGGAATTCTGCCATTATAGAAAAGTGGTGCAAATCAAGAAACCTGAGTTTAAGAAAAAGTAGCTGATCGTTAGCATTGGTACAAAGAAGCAGAGAAAAAGAACAGAAACAACATGATCTTAATGAGATAAAAGATATTTTAGTGAAAGTTGTTACTAGAGAATGTGGTCGAAGTTACGATCAGAAGTTTTCAGACAGGCCTGAAAGGTGAACTCGCTGTTTCTTCAGTTGAATACCTTGTTGGCTATCGTCAGTTGAATACCTCGAATATCTGTAACTTACAAGGAAATACCGTAAAATGGGGTGAATCGGAACACTTTTCAACTTTAACGTTAAAAAAAGCAACAATTGATTTTTTAATTCTTTTATTTTTCTACTAGAAACTTTGGCCTTGTTTTGTTCTTTCCTTTTAAGCAAAAACGAAACATTTTTACTGTTTATATATGTGTTATTTTTTTAATGGTGTTCTGATTCACCACGCAGATAGGGGCGAATCGGAACAAATGTTATAATTTTTATTTATTCAGATTCAAACTTTAATAGGGTTAGTAAAAACACGTAATAATGATAAGGGAGGAATAGGAACACATAGTTACTGTGAAACCAAGCCTTTATTTTATATATAAGTAAAGATATGCCTTTTTAAAAATTAGAAAAAACTTTGAAATCAAGAAAAATTAAAATTTATTTTAAGAAATTATATTCGAATAGCAAATGTAGAATTTAATACAAATTCATCCCTGTTCTATGTTATCCTTTACTAGTAGTCATTGGGTAAGTGAATCTATTGAGTAGCCGCAATCGCTGCATGTATTAATACGATCTACTAATACGCCCTCATCCCCAGCCCTTAGCAGTATTTGCACACCTCTCTTTTTTAATTGGTTTTTCATTTTGAGATGTTGGTTTAATGTTGTGGATCTCACAGAATAATTCTGTGCAGTTTGTCTAACTAATTTGTTGTTTTTAAATTCTTATCATGTGTGTTCCATGTCTGTTGGATTAGGCGTTGATTTTTTTGTTTAACCAAGTAATTTCTTGGCACCTTTAATCTCTTCAAGTAATTAGAACAAAAAAAATATTGTTACAATACATATTATTACACATGTTTTCATATATTACATGAAACTATTATTGTATAAAAAATAAACCATGAGAGAAAGCGTGCTCCGATTCACCCCGTAAATCTTAAACCTCTGATGTTACAAGCCTTTTTTCATTTTTTCATTATGTAGTTTAGAAATAAGTAGAATTTAATACAGCATATCGTTTACAGGTCTATCATTAATTAAAAGTCCCCCCTCTTAGGTTTAGAATACGAAAAATTCTGTACTTACATACAAAGTTTTGAAGACGTTGAAAAAATGAGGTTTTTGAGGATACTCTTGAAGTTTTTTTTATGTACCCCATTAGTGATAGTTGTGCAAACATGTCAAAACTGAAATTCACTACCCTTAATGTTATTACCTTCTTATGAAAAAATTGACAACTAAAAATATCATATATTTATAATGTATTTATTTGTATGACCAGGAAGTTTTGTTCCTATTCACCCCATTTTACGGTACACAGTTCTTCAGAAATCATTCAGAACACAAAGAATTCTCTGTAATGTCACTGTCATTACTATCTGACGACATATGGTCGAAAATTTGACTATTTCCCTTAATATGAACTTTCAATAAAATATTTTCTAACCCCTTAATATCTTGATTTTTATCTTCTTTTCGTCTGCTTCTTTGTACCGTGTTGCCAATCGGCTACTTTTTTAATCAAGATTTCTTGAGGGTATACTTGGGTAATTGGGATCAAGTTTTTGAAGCCGAGAAGATTTTAACAGCATGTTAGCAATTTATTTTATTTTAATATTGTAAATAGCTTTTTTAAATTGTAAAATTTCCTTTATTTTCCCCTTAATTAATATGTTATTTAATAATGGGAATGTTATCATTTAGTGTTCAAAAAGGCCTTTTTGTTAGGTCGTATTTCAAAGAAAATTCGTTTACTGGGTATATATGTATCACTATGGGTGCGGATCCAACTAATTTAATCTAACAAATGTCTAAAATGATAGTGACAAAATTTTGTATCGTATGTTTTTGGGCAGGATACGATCACTGAGTTAGATCACATGTTCGAGAAAATCCGATTGGCGGAATATTCTTGGGACACCAAGGGTCAAGCTAATTTTATCTAGAATATGTCTTTCAGTATTTTTAATTTAATTTAGGGTTTTATCATTTTCAACATTGTAAAAATCACTTGGCTTCGTCCCATGTTCGAGAAACTTATATTAATGGATCATTTTACGATTCACTGAGGGTCAAGATAATTTGATGTAAGAAACGATTTAAATGATTTTGGCAAAATTTTATATTCCATCGATATTGATTGCCAAAAAACTATTGAGCTAAGTCATACGTTTGACTGGATTAGATTAGTGGGTCATTTTGGGTAATAGGGATCAGGTACATGAAGCCAGGTAGATTTTAACAGCATGTTTGGAGTACTTCACAAAATACTGGTGATATTAGACCGAAAAATTGATTTTCAACACTGAAATTCCAAAACACGTACTTAGTGCAAATGAAAAAAAAATTTCGTCAAATATAGCTATTTTTGGGAAGGAAAGTGTTTTTCAGAATGTGAACTTTTTTTTTTTTTAGATATTCTTAAAAGGAATCGAAATGCATGGTTAAATTAATCAGAGTTGGGCTAAAAATATGATTCGGGTTGATGTTCTTTTGTTTTAAACGTGTAAATAATGTAAAATTTATAAGCATGTACGTTAGGGTGGAGCGAAAAAAAATTTTTTTTGAAAATCAAAAACGGGTAGGTGCCAAAAGTTGCCTTTATACTAGTACATCAACTGCGTGAAATTTTACCGCTGAAAAAAAATGGCTTGAGTCTGCGCTTTTGCTCCAAAAATCGAAATTTTGGGTAAAATTTGTCATTTTTTGACATTTTTTCAAAAAAATTAAAAAATTTCTACAGAGCTGGTTAGTATTTAAAAGTGTTGCTTAGACCTTTATATTTATCTGTTTAACATATTTAAACTATAAAACAATATGTTTATTCCCTATAGCTGGAGCAAAACAGACAACTTTTAGGAAGAAAACAGCATTACCACTCTATTGGGTCATATAACGAATTGTTGTTTTTAATACAGCTCTTGTTTTCAAAACTACCTTGGGCATGCGTCGTGGAGGTGGCTATATTTCCTATACCATCCGGCCAAACTATTCGATCATCTTAGTACAGTGTTTTATTTATACATTGATTTGTGATTTTCTTTATAAAAATTTGGCATGTTTTCGATGCTTCCACCTTGTTCATCAGTTCTTTGCATCCACATGCTGTTGTAACTATCTTCATGTATATTTTTACAGTTTATAAAAAAAAAATGACAAGCAGAGTAATGCACGGGAATATTATCAAAGGGATCTATTCGGCCATCTATTATATTTATCAAACTTACATTCAGTTGGTGAATAATGATTGGAAGTTCTGTTACCACAACAGTTTTTCAGTCAATTGTATTTTTTCTACGCAATGATTTGTTTCAAAGATGATTTCAGATATTTCAACTATACGTATGCCATCATTTATTCTACTTTTGCACTTTTAGGTAGATTTCGTATGAAATATTAGGTAGATTTCGTATGAAATACTACCTATTGCATTGTCTCCCATGTTGGAATTTCTGAAAAATTTTTGCGGATCTACACGAATCATGACTCCTAGACCCCAAAACCACCATCAGTAAAAAAGTTTATATATATATATATATATATATATATATATATATATATATATATATATATATATATATATCGGTGTATATCACTTTCTTCTAGACACGATAACTTCCATAATTATGCTCAGATCTTCTTCAAACTTTTACATAAAATCAAGGAGCCTAAAATCTCGGTCGAGTTTGTTAATGGGCAAAATCGGACCAAGGGGGTGGAAATAGGGAGGGTTTTTGTGAAAACAGAAAAAACGCGATAACTTCTTAATTAAAATAGATATCGAATTAGTTTAAAGTTTATATTACTTCTAAGAAATGGGCAAAAAGTTTATGCATGACAGATTTTTGATAAAGTTAAAAATGGGCTCAAGGGGCGAAAAAAACTTGGTTTTTGGGAGAAAAAAATTCATAACTTCGTCAATTCTCAAGATATTAAATCCAACTAAATTTTATATAAATGTACTCAATATTATCTAAAACTTTTGTATTTACAAGTTTTTGATAGGACCAATTTTTACCGAGGAAAAAAATTAAAAACGAAAAGAAAAAGGGGGGAGGAAAAAGAAAAAAAACCCATAACTTACTCAATTCTTAAGCAATCAAATCTAATTAAATTTATTTTACATCTTCACAATAAGATCTACAACTTTTATATTGACAAGTTTTTCATAGAACTCATTCTTATAGCAAAAATAAATTAAACAAAAAGTAGGAGTTGGAGTAAAAACCTTAAATCCAAACTGCTTATATTCTGACTCATTTTAAAATTCATTTTTGATTTTAAACGCATCCAAATGACTGATCCTCTTATTTAGGAACTATATAATGCGACGTTTTGGCCAATTTTTTGATAAAGGCAGAATATATTTTTAAAAAGGCTGCCAAAAAAGGTATTTTGAACAGATTTCCCGAAATTATCGTCATTAAAAATTGATTAAGTATAACAAATTGCGTTTTTTCTGAGTTATTTTTAAATTCATTTTTGTTCTCAAGCCCATCCAATTTACAGGTCCTATTATTTAGGAACTATATAATGCGACGTATTGGCCAGTTTTTTGATAAAGGCAGAATATATTTTTTAAAAGCCTGCCAAATAGGGTATTTTGAACAGAATTTCACGAAATTATCATGATTGAAATTTGAGGAAATTAAAAAAATTGCGTTTTTACCGAGTCATTTTTAAATCTTTTTTTGTTCTCAAACGCATCCAATTTACAGGTTCTCTTACTTAGGAACTATATTATGTGACGGAGTGGCCAGTTTTTTGATAAAGGCAGAATATATTTCAAAAAAAGGCTGCCAAAATGGGCACTTCGCACAAAATTTCCCAAAGCGACCATGATTAATGAACTGTGGGTATTCAAATAACAAATTGTTTATTTTATGACTCATTTTTAAATCCAATTTTGCTCTGAAACGCATTCAAATGACAGTTTTTTGTTACTTAGGAACTATATAATGTGCGTATTCTTTGATTTTTTGATAAAGGGTGAATATACATATTTTTAAAAGCTGTCAAAGTAAGCACTTCGCAAAAAAATTTCCCAAAGCGATCATGATAAAAAAATTGAGGTTGTATTCAAATAACAATTTTTTTTTTTATGACTCATTTTTAAATTCAATTTTGCTCTCAAACGCATTCAATTGACAGTTTTTCGTTATTTAGGAACTGTGTAATGTGCCGTATTGGTCAGATTTTTGATAAAGGCTAAATATATATTTAAAAAAATCTGTCAAAGTGGGCACTTCGTACAAAATTTCTCAAAGCAATCTTGATTAAAGAATTGTGGATGTATTAAAATAATAAATTGGTTATTTTATTACTCATTTTTAAATTCAATTTTGCTGTCAAACGAATTTAATTAACAGTTTTTTGTTATTTAGGAACTATATAATGAGCATATTGGTCAATTTTTTTAATAAAGTAAGAATATAATTCAAAATATGTTGCCAAAATGGGCATTTGAGTAGAATTTCGTTTAAGAGGATTTCGATAAAACCAGTTCTTACAGAAAAATGAAATTAAAAAATTTTTAAAAGCGGTTGAATAAAGTAGTTAAACTGGGTTTATCTCTAATCATTTAATTTTTTTTTTTTTTTTTTTTTTTTTTTTTTTTTTTTTTTTTGAGATGAAAACTTTTCGAAATCTACCTCCGCCTATAGGCCATGCCGAAAGGGATTTTTATATGTTGAGAAGCGAGCTGTTTAATGTGATGGTGATCGTCAGCGAGAATTGCAATGAAAATTTGTTCTCCATGTGTAAAGCAACCGCTATTGTAAATAACTTTTTTTTTCCATTAGTTTTATGCCGTTTTCTAAGTGTTTTCGTATCCAGTTAATTTCCTATTAACTTTTAGATCCCTTTTTTATGAGTGGACAACATTTGATGGTGAAATGTCCTGGGCATAAACTTATAATGCATTGTGCTTTATGAGGGAATGGACGGATATCGACTATAAGTGCTCATTTAAAATTAGGAGAATTTTATTTGTCACTGTGACCATTTTGCATGGGGTAAGCTTAGAATTGTCTATATGATATTGAATCATTCGCTACTTCAACTCCAGTGAATTTCCTCTGCGTCAATTATTAGAGAAGTCGATATAAAACGTTCTAAGCTAGATGGATTCACTCGATCAATAAGAAAAATCTTTGTCTACGTAATATTCACTTCCTATTGCAATTTTTTTTTTATAAAATAGAGAAATTATTTTCTAAAATTGAGAAAAAGATACTCAGAACAGACTAGAAATTTCTGTCGGAGATTGCAAAGCTAATTCATAAGGAAAGCTGTTTCTCAAAGAATGGGGAATAAAAATTTAGAAAACATCTCACAGAAAAGACAGCTCATAAAGTTAATAAAGTTTTCCGCTTTATATAAGCACAGATTGGCAATCAGCGTCTATATGTTCACTCCCCAAATCTATAATCCAAGTTTATACCGCGGGATGTTTTATACCAAATGTACTACACACCTAAATAATAGATCTAAAATCTTATTAGAAATTACTAGACTACGGAACAACACAGGAAACGACATAAAGCATACTAAAACTTCTTTAGAAATATTGTTGTTTTACACGCAATTTTTGTTTGCAATCCTCTGTGACGATCGTCATAATATGAAACAGCTAACTTCTCAGCATATATTCAATATAATAGGTTCAATAAATGATGGCATACTAGAAACTGAATTCATACAATCAATTTTTAGGCAAATCATTGCATATAAAATGTAATTGATTGAAAGAATGCTGTGATAACAGAACTTCCAATCATAATGTACTAATTGCATGAAATTTTAATGAAGACAATAGACTGCTGACTAGGTTCAATTAAGAACATACGCAATACATTACTCAGCTTCTCTTCTGTTATACATGGTATAAAAATATACGTGCAGCAGGTCGCACCAGCTTGATTCAAATCATCCAAATTCTATGAATACAAAGAAGAGATAAATTACTTTGATATATAGGAAACTTATACTCGTCTTCGGGAAAAAAATAACAATTCAATACATAAATAAAACCCTGGGCCTAGATGATTGGGTGGTTGAGACGGGTGGGATAATGCAACCACCTCTATGAGTTATATACACAGTAGTTTTGAAAGCAGCTAGGTAAGAAATGCAGTCAAAACAACATTTCGTTGTATGCTCCAATAGAGAGGTTAACGCTGATTTTTCACAAAAAGTTGTCAGAATTGGTCCAATTATACAGACTACAGATATTGTTTTATAGTTTAAATATGTTAAGCAGATAAATATAAAGGTCTAAGCAACACTTTTAAATACTAACCAGCTCTGTAGGAATTTTTTAATTTTTTTGAAAACATGTCAAAAAATGACAAATTTTACCCAAAATTTCGACTTTTGGAGCAAAAGCGCAGACTCAAGCCATTTTTTTTCAGCGGTAAAATTTCACGCAGTTGATGTACTAGTATAAAGGCAACTTTTGGCACCTACCCGTTTTTGATTTTCAAAAAAAAATTTTTTTTCGCTCCACCCTAATGTACGTATATACAAATTTTTCTTATTTAAATGCTTTGTAAATAAAACTCTTATGAATAACATTCTTTATAGCAACAATATAGTGAGAATTATGTAGTGAGAATATTATATCGAATTGAACACAAAGTTAGTTTTGGCCGAACTTATCTCTGTCACCTTTGCTAGTAATGCATTAATGGCTATAAGCTATTGAAATAAAAGTAACTGGTATATAAAACCCACTACAAAAGCTCAAATTATTGGCCATGTTGAGTTTTAATGCATAAATTGTACCAAATGAAATCAATATAAAAAAATAATCATAAATGGAATAAAATATTGTAGAAAATGATAATGCAGGAAAATAAAAATGATAAACATAGCAACAAATAGTATGTAATTATCAAACAGAAGAAATATCACGTTTTGTTCAAACTGCTTTATTTCATTTGACAACCTTCCAAAAAATCATTAAGGTGCTACTTAGCATAGTATAATATTAATTTTAAAAAATGTTAAAAATGCCAGAATATGTATATATTGAGTAAATAAGTTATGTAGCATTTAGCGGACACTTTTAAAATTTTTCTGTGAAATTAGAGCGATTTCATGGGTAATCCATTATCTTCAGTTTTATATAAAATAACAAAGATTACAAAAACCAAGATAGCATTAAATAATAGTCATTTGGCAACTTTACAATAGATTCTGTATATACCGTAAAATTGGGTGAATATGAACAGCGGAATGAATATGAACGAAACTTTCCGATTATACAAATAAATTCAATATAAATATATGCAATGATATTTTTAGTTGTTAATTTTTTTATAAGAAGGTAATAACATTAAGAGTTGTTAAATTCTATTTTACCATGTTGGCACCACTACTGGGGTGTATAAAAAAATTACAAGTGGATCCTCAAACACCTCATTTTTTCACCTTCTTCAAAACTTTGTCTGTAACTACCAAATTTTTTATATTCTAAACCTAAGAGTAAAGATTTTTAATTAATGATAGACCTGTAAACGATATGCAGTATTAAATTCTACTTATTTCTGAGCTATATAATGAAAAAATGATAAATGGCTTGCAACATTAAAGATTTAAGATTTAAGGGATGAATCGGAATACGTTTTCTCTCATGGTTTATTTTAATGTACAGTAATAGTTTCACGTAATATCTGAAAATATATGTATGAGTATGTATTGTAAAAATATTGTGTTTGTTCTAATTACTTGAAGAGTTCAAAGGTGCCAAGAAAATACTTAGTTAAATAAAAAAGTCAACGCCCAATCCAACAGATGTGGAACACGCAATAAAAGAATTTAAAAAATGGCAAATTACTAAGAAAAATTGCACAGAATTATTCTCTGACATCCAAAACATTACACAAACATCTCAAAATGGAAAACTAGTGAAAAATGAGAGGGATGCAAACAGTACTGACGGTTGGAGATGCGGGCGTACGAATAGATCGTATTAATACATGCAGCGATTGGGACTACTCAATAGATTCCCTTACCCAATGATTACTAGTAAAGGATACCACAAAACACGGCTGAATTTCCATTAAATTTCAACTTCTACAATTCAAATACAACTTCTTAGAAAAAATTCTAAATTTTCTTGAGCTCAAAGTTGTTTTCTAATTTTAAAAAAGGCATATGTTTACTTGTATATAAAATAAAGGATTGGTTTGATAGTAACTACGTATTCCTATTCTTTCTTTATCATTATTACTTATTTTAATTAACTCTATTAAAGTTCTAATCAAAAATAAATAAAGACTATAATATTTATTCCGATTCACCTTTATCTGCGGGGTTAATCGGAACATCATTAAAAAAATAAAATATATATTTATAAACAGTAACAAATGTTATGTTTCTGTTTGAAAAGTAAAGAACAAAACAAGACAAAACTTTCTAGTAAAAAAATGTGTTATTGCTTTTTTTAATATTAAAGTTGAAAAGTGTTCCGATTTACCCCATTTTACGGTACACATCATAAAAAATTCACAAGGTTCTTTAAATTTATTTTCAATCATATTAATTTAATTTAGTTTTCGAAATTAGTGACTAAATCTATAGTAACATCAAAGAATTTTAATTTTTCGAGTAAATTACAATTATTTTATCATTTCGTTTTTGCACAATTTGCACTTAGAGTTTTTAAACAAAAAAATATAGTTCGGAATATAAAATTTAAGACATATCCACGAAGTCTGCAATTATGCGTACATACACTGTAAAAGAAAAAAAAACCGAGAAATTTATGACAAAATTTGATGGCAATGATTTTATAAGCAGTTTTTGACGTAAAAATTGCAGTAAAATTAGATGTAACAAAAAAATTACATCCAATTTTACTGAATTTTTTACAGCAAAAACTGCTAACAACATTGCTGCCAGCAATTTCTGCCATAAATTTAACGTTTATTTATTTATTTATTTATTTTTAATTTTTACGGTGTACCTACAAAAAGATTCTAAACTATTTTGAACATTCAAATCAAACATGTAAAGAACCACTTTCATTTTTCTAATAGAGACCATCGTTATCCCTTGATTGTTATGAAAATCTAGTAACCCCCCTCCTCCTTAGCACATACTTCGTAAATTGCAGTGATTGAAAATTTATTCATAAGCATTGGAAGACATTTTTCGTGAAGAATAGCTGTCGTTTCTATGTTCACAATCTTGGTGATTCCGGTCCAACGATTCGCAAAGGCATATTAAAGAAAATTAACTTCAATTTAAAATTATTTCTGAATATTAAAAGTACAGTAAACTGTTATTTATATCATTCATGCTCTTAAAGTGTCATGCTTTTATTTACAGAATGAAACCGGACTTAAAACAAAAGATGTGCATATTATTGGCCATAGTCTTGGATCCCACATCGCTGGCTATGCTGGGAAAAGGCTAAAGAATTTAGGAAGAATAACAGGCATTATTTCTTATTTATCTTTTATTTATATAATCTCCTTTCTGTTGATTATATTTAAAAATTATATTGGTAAAAATAGCTCTTTTACTAAATTTTCTTACGCTAAATTCATAAATTGTATTTTTCGTATATTTATACATTAGTTTTCCATACGTCAAACATAAACAGTTTGAAAAAAGCTTAATTATAATGTGTTCCGCTCATTTCACATCTGAAAAATTCCAATTTTATTTCAGGCGTTTTTATCTTGCATTTTTATATTGAAAGTAAACAGGGTGTGACATTTAACATTTCTAATAAGAATAAATACAATTAAGTCGTAATTTAGTACATTTTTAGAACATTTACCGCTCATATGAACCTTTGAATTTCGAGTTTTTCTTTAAACCAACTAAATCTTAAAAGTGATCACCATAGCACATTCTACGTTTTTTTACCAGCTATATCATATAAATTCCGATCAATTAGGTCTCTAAGGTAGCTAGCTGCCTTGCCAAATTTTTATTTGCTAAGCATAATAATTTCTAATAAACTACAATTTATAGCATTTCTAAAAGATTTTGCACATAGTTCATCCTTTTAACTGTGTATTTATATCTCTAACGCAACAGCAATGTCAAATTTAAAGTGTCTTTTAAGAACAGTTTCATATAAGTTATAGTTTAGATGATTTTTAAAATGTTTCCAGCACATTTCAATCCTTTTTAATTTTGAATTTTTTTAGAAAAACATTTTAGCAAACACGTAAACACGTTGGAGCGATAACCTGAGACGAAATATGGAAATTTATTGACTGAGTGAGGAAGAAACGGTTGACAAAAGTGAATTGCGAAAAAAATTACGTATAGCTTTTTGTTGAAGAAAACCTCATTTGTAGGGAAAATCCTGAAGAAGAAGATATACTTTTTTAAATAACCAGCCTGACAAATTTCAACATTCTAGACGCGACAACATTACGGAAAATTCAGCTTTAAAATGGTTTTGCTTTTGCAACATTTTAAATTTCGAATTTTGTAAAAACAATTCTGTGAGAGAAAATCGTCAGTTTAAAATCGGACAATTAATAAATTTTAAATTTATGGTATTGGCGCTTTTAAATAAACCGTAATTTACAGCATCTTTCGAATGTTTCACGACCTCAAATTTCCAATTTTTAATAAACAGTTTATACCATGCATACATATGACAGAATATTTGTCTTAAAATTCGGACAATTATAAAATTAAGTTTATGCTATTGGCGCTTTAAAAAAAACCGTAATTTACAACGTCTTTCGAATATTTCACAACCTCAAATTTTTAAATTTTAATGAACAGTTTATACCATGCATACATATGACGGAATATTTCCCTTAAAAATTGGACAGTTATAAAATTTTAAGTTTATGCTATTGGCGCTTTTAAATAAATCGTAATTTACAACCTCTTCCGAATGTTTCACAACCTCAAATTTCCAATTTTTAATTTACAGTTCATATCATGTGGAGAATAGAATTATGAATAGGCTAAAAAAATTGCGAATAAGAATAAATTTCTAAAGTTACGAATTTCGAATTTAAAACATGAATGAAAAAATGAAAAAGAAATCGAATAGGATAAATAGAATATTAAAATGGTTTAAATTTACTTACCCAAACTCCCAATAAAAACAACAAACTGGAAGGAAAGGGCTTGATATCTTATAAAAAACACAATTATTTATTTTCGTTAACATGTATCAACATAGCTGAGAAAACATGGATGAATCAAGAATTTCCATTCCAAGCAATTTAACTAATATATTTCTTATTTTACTTTCTGGCAGGCTCATAAGAATACGACTTCGTTCTGTTAATATCAGGAATGAGATTTTGACCAAATAACTTCACTTTTCAAAACCATAATAAAGTTCTTTCACGAATAAAACTTCGGATTTTGTCAGTAGAATGGAATAAGTTTTGAAGCTTACTAGAATAGAATAATCAACAGAATTAGCTATGCATCACCGTAGAATAGAATTAATTCATCAACAGAATCACGGATCCCTCTGATGCCAAAAAAAATTTTTCGAATAAGAAACTTTGCTCGGCAAAACGAAAATAAAATCACTCTTGTCAAGGCGGTTAGCCGTTGCCATGGAGATCGAACGCAATTGAGTCTCGTCTTCCTTTTTCGTCCACCATGCATACATATGAGAAAATATTTGCCTTAAAAATCAGATATTTATCAAATTTTAAGTTTCCGCTACTGACGCTTCTAGATAAACAGTAATTTTCAACGTGTTCCATTCATTTCACATCTCTGAATTTCCTACTTTCATCAACATTTTATTTTATACACTCTCATATTAAAAATAAACACCATATAAAATTTATTTTTTTTTAAATCCGAGCAAATACAATTAAGTCGTAATTTAGAGCTATTTTAGAACATTTACTACTCATTTGAACATTTTAAGTTCTGATTTTTTGTAAACCGATTACATCTTAAAAGTGACGATTATGCCACATTCCATGCTTTTTTAGCAGCTGTATTAGTAAATCTAAAGCAATTAGGTCTCTAAAGCAACTGCCATGACAAATTTTAATTTGCTAAGCTTAATAATTCTTAATAAACTAGAAATTAGTAATTTTTATAATGCTTTACACATATTTCATCCTTTTAACCTCCTTACAGCCGCAAACTGATTTTTCCGTTCACTAAGCTGCAGATTTCACTGCAACATAAGCAATATTCAAATTAATATACTTCAACAAATATAAGCCAATTTTGAAAAATTAAGTTATAATTATTACTCTCAAAGCTTATATACCTATACATAATAAAATATGTTGTATCAGATTGGAAAAAAACTCTTTTTTTATATTGTAAATAAATTAGGCATTAAACAACATTACAATTTTGTCGTTTTGCTCGGCAGTCAGGGGGTTAACCTCTTCAGACCTGAACATAAAATATTTTTACAAATATATATTTATTGCTTTTGCATAATCGAAATGACACCATAAATTTCAGAAAGAGTCATTTTTATGAAATCAGTACTTTAGGGGACTGGAAATTTAGGTTTACAAATAGGGATATAAAACTACTAATCACCTTAAAACATCAGTTTAACTATCAGTAATATAAATTTACGCCATAACAGAATTAAGCTCTTTAAACAACTAAATGATTAGCAAATCCTCAAAATTTTTTATTGTAAAGCATTCAAGTTAAATAATCATGAATATTTCTTACTTTCTTGGCCACAATGTCTTGAAGGTATTTTCGAAACTTGGATGAAAATAATATTTATTTTATGAAGTAATATTCATCAGTACTGGCATTTATTGGTTTTGTTTTAAAGTTAAACACATTCAGCTGTATAGAAGTAAAGTAAAAATGCAAAAAAATTCAAACGGTTTAGTTTTTATGAGGAAAAGAATGGAGGTACACATTTGTATACCTCAGGTCTGAAGAGGTTATAACGAAACTGTGTCATGGATCTTTCTAGCCTGGTTAGGCGGGACCGCAAATTTATTATAACCATTTTTTTAACTGATATTTTAAACTATTGTGCTTTATCATGACCAATATTTTTAACTTTTAGACAAAGATAAGATTATAAATGTTGCATATTGACCCAATAAAACTGTTTAAAATATAGGAATGGATCCAGCTGGACCTTACTTCACATCTGTGGATCCAATTGTGCGGTTGGACAGAAATGATGCTCTGTTTGTTGATGCCATCCACACAAATATGGCACCCCTGAGAGTATTAGGTAAGGCACAAAGTGAAATATTTTTGATAGAAAGTGTGAAAACATTACAAATCTTAGAATACCACAATTTGAGATACAGATATCATTTAATATTAGTGAAGTATTTTATTACAAACATTAAATGTTCAAATAATCAGTAAGCTATAGCAGTACCTACTGACATCTGTAATAATGTAATAGCTCTTCTGTTTTCTTTATTATGTTTTTTTTTCTATCGCCTCATTCCATTCATATTTCTATCAGTAAAATATAATATTACTTCATTATGCTTTGAGTAATGCCCGCTTTTTTAAAATACTGATCATTTATTTGTTTTGTTAAAACTTAAATTCTTGGATATGGATAATCGAATGAAAAGAATACCCTGTTTATCAGAATATATATATATATATATATATATATATATATATATATATATATATATATTACAAATTTAAAATTTTTTCGCCAAAACTAACATTTATACTATCTTAATTTTCTTATAATAATATTTCGTACTTACTTCAAATTATTAAATTAAAATCTTGTTTCTAAATCTAATCTGTTAATCCTTATGCAGACGATATAAATTCTTAATTTGCCTTAAAAAACATTATTCCAGTATGCGTAAATTTAAAAAGATGGCTCTAAATTAAAAATATTCTTAATTAAAACTTTATTTCTAAATATTCCAAATAAAACTGATTTCTTCTATGTTTTTATCAACCCTTTTTAAGAAAGTCTTATTAAATTTATTCCAAAACCATACCTTTCAAAAAATATCATTATTTTATTTTATCTATTTATTTATTTTTCCTACGTCAACCTTTGATGTGTGCATATTAATAAATTCATTTCTTTTCTTTTTCTCTTAAAATTAATAATTTATAAAAATCGTCTGCCTAAGATATTTAAAATTCTGAGTCAATTATAATTGGTTAAATAATATATTTTTTAAAATAAATTTATCGTTTGTGGAAAATAATCTCGTAGCTGGACAATAATTCTGTTTACATAAAAGAATGATGGTTTGAGGTTACAGAATGTTCCAGAACTTTTTCTTTTTAGTTTAAAAAGGTGGAAGTCTCGAGATGAAAAAGAAGATTTCTTGGGTTGCTTCTTCGATGAGGACAGCTCGCTGAAATAATGATGGAATTTTTGCAAAAGGAGCTTTTCCTTCCTCATTATTACGAATTTAATAAATGAATTTACAGCAGCCCATGACTAATTATTGGATCTTCTACATTTATTTATTTATTTTGTTTTTTCCCTCGCTTGCCATGACTGTGTGTTTCTTTTTAACCAGTGGAAATAATTCGAGTTCTCCTTAAATCGTCACAACTAATCGAAAAGTCCGACAGGATAATTTATCTGTGCTGCCTTTTTCGAATATTTAAAGAAAATTTTCGGCTTGCTAATGAAATCGGCTGTGGAACGAAATGATGATAGGTTTGTGAATCGCCGATAATTGACTTCTCGTGAATTCCTGAAGCTTGATATTTTTCGTCATAATGATAAATTTTTGAGACCTGGTGATTTCGAAGTGGATTTAATAAGGAATAGAAGCGCCACGACGAACTGCCATTCATCTTGTTGCGGCCCAAATATGCGATCATTGACTTTAAGTATTACTGGTAGTGATGACAAGAAAAAGAAAAAAAAAAACTTACAGGGACAGCTGAACGTCGGTTGCTAATTACCTGGATAATTTTCGGGGTTCTTGTCTCCCCTAGGATCCTCTTCAGAATTTCTTCTTATTAGTGAGTTATTTTTAGATGTATTTAATTATTTTGTGTATCTTTTATTGTATTTGTGTAGATTATTTATTCTCTGTTTGTCAGGTTTATTTATTTGATTATTTATCTGTGAATCTTACTTACTTACCTATTTATGAGTATTTTTATTATCATTATTATGTGTTGAAGATTGAAATATTTTTATTCTTAAGGATTTAATTGAGGAGTATGATGTTCTTAAGATATTTACTGTTACTTATTAAGATTATTATGATATTTTTATGCACGTTTAAAGATAAGTTCGTAATAATAATGAAGTATAAAAGAACTTAGAAGCTCAAGTTATTTTTTAAAAGGTACATTTTCTAATTTATTGATATTGTTTGTTATCAAGAACTATTCTCAGAATACAGTATTTTCATGGTAATGTTCCTACAAGAATATTACTTGTTTTTGGGAGTTTTTGAGGTTAAATTGGGCTCCTTATGCAGGCATAAGGTGTACACTTTGATTGTAAAAGCTTTCAAATTGATGTTGATAAATTAATTTTAAGGGTGTTTAAGTCTAACTATATTTACTCATGTATTTGACATTAGTATTAATCTATTTATTCAGCAGATATTTATGTTATAACAGTTATAAAATCTAATGATTCTACTCAAACCTATAACATAATATGTGATTTTCAGTGATTGTGAAAACTACAGATATTAAGAGTTTTTCAGAAAAGCACACTATTTTTATTTCCATTTCTCAATTAAGAATGACACCTTTTATTCCTATTTTATTTTATTATTAAAGTTTATAAACCATGTGTAGATAAAACATTATTCTACATTTGGCATTTGAAAACTTATAACCAAATTTGACAATTTTGTAAAAGAGTATCAGAGAGGAATTATTGTAAGGAAATTCTGGTTGAGAGTCCATTTTCTAAATAGTTAGATTTCATTTTATTTGGATTTTGGAATTATTATGATTTTTTTTATTTATACTTTCGGCTAGCAAAAAATACTTTCTTATGCTATTAGAAGATAAGAAAATTATTTACTTGCTATGTAATTATTTTTATCCTCAACCAATATTTTCCAATATTTTCCCTATCAATAATAAACAAATAGTGATATTTTCTTTTGATTATACTCTTGTTTTACTATTATTATTATTATTATGATTTCTATAATGAAGTTTAGTATTAATTATACTCTTATTGAAAAATATTAGGATATGGAGTTTTATTATACTATTACTTATTATTGTTGTTATTGTTATTATTTAAATTTTTCTATATTATTTATTATTGATATTGAGAGTGATGCTATTTATTATTGAAAAATTGATATATTACTGAAAGATGTTGGATCCAACATAACATTAAAACCAAAGATTAAACTAGGTTTGAAGATTTTTAATTAAAGAGACTGTATTCAGAGAACATTGGAAAAGACTCTTTTATATATACTATTGAAAGACTTGTTTCATTTAAAAGACTTATTTAAAATAAACTATGCATTAAGTCATTGTAATTATTTAAACTTCCATGAGAACGAATTTTTATTGTTTTTATTATATTTTTATCTCTTGCTTATTAATATTCATAACTTATTTACTGTTATTATATGTATTATCTCCTATGCACTTACAAATGGTAAGTGATGTTGTAACATTATTGTATTTCTTTCAGGGAAATGAGCCTACCTAAATTTAATTCAGAATTATTTTCTCTTAACTATTTTATTTTAATCGCTAATATTTTTTATATTGCGTTAATTTTCTTTTCTTCCATCTCTTGGCTTCCTGAGTTTGACAGTTTTATTCCAAAATTTAACTTTTCTAAATTATTATATTTCTGTTGTCTGAACTTGTAGTTTTATTTAACTATCAATTTCATACAAAGTCTTGGGGAGGGGGGATAATATTACAAATTTAAAATTTTTTCGCCAAAACTAACCTTTATACTATCTTTATTTTCTTATAATAATATTCCGTACTTACTTCAAATTATTAAATTAAAATCTTGTTTCTAAATCTAATCTATTAATCCTTATGCAGACGATATAAATTCTTAATTTGCCTTAAAAAACATTATTCCAGTATGCGTAAATTTAAAAAGATGGCTCTAAATTAAAAATATTCTTAATTAAAACTTTATTTCTCAATATTCCAAATAAAACACATTTCTTCTATGTTTTTATCAACCCTTTTTAAGAAAGTCTTATTAAATTTATTCCAAAACCATACCTTTCAAAAAATTCATTATTTTATTTTATCTATTTATTTATTTTTCCGCCGTCAACCTTCGATAGTGTGCTGTGCATATTAATAAATTCATTTCTTTTCTTTTTCTCTTAAAATTAATCATTTATAAAAATCGTCTGCCTAATCCCGATTCGATTATAAATTGGTTAAATAATATTTTTTTAAAAATAAATTTATCGTCTGTGGAAAATAATCTCTTAGCTGGACAAGAATTCTGTTTACATAAAAGGATGATGGTTTGAGGTTACAGAATGTTCCAGAATTTTCTTTTTAGTTTAAAAGGTGAAAGTCTCGAAATGAAAAAAAAAAGATTCTTGAGTTGCTTCTTCGATAAGGACGGCTCGCTGAAATAATGATGGAATTTTTGCAAAAGAAGCTTTTCCTTCCTCATTATTACGAATTTAATAAATGAATTTACAGCAGCCCATGACTAATTATTGGATCTTCTACATTTATTTATTTATTTTGTTTTTTCCCTCGCTTGCCATGACTGTGTGTTTTTTTTTAACCAGTGGAAATAATTCGAGTTCTCCTTAAATCGTCACATATATATATATATATATAATTGATTTCACTCATCATTTATTATTTATATAAAGATATTTAAATCTAATAAGTAACTATGAATAAATGTTTGACATAATATTGTTATGTGATATTTTTTTTTATTGAACTGATGATTTTTATGAAAAGTTTAGTGAGTTTTACTTGTATTCTTTTTTGTTTGTAGAAAAGACAACATGTCTCTTGAAAAAAAGATATTTTTTAGATTGTGTTCTAAAAAATCGAAGAATGTTTCTATGAAAAACATTAGTAATGCATTAACTTATTTTTAATCATAATACTTTTTTATTTATTTCCACCAAGAAATTACTGCAGCTTTAAATATTTACATCATATTTTTTTATTTAATTTAATGTTCTGGATTGTAGTTTTTTAAGTAATAGTTCGTGTATAGTTTGTTTAAAATGTCATTTATGTATTTATTTATTCTTGAAATTTGCTTTCATTCTAGAAAATTTTAAAAAAAGTGTTTAATTTTTTTAAACATCAAATGGGTTAATCTTAGCTAATAAGGATGCACAGTATTGTAACAGAATTTCTGTGATAGTTGCTTTTATTTGGTAGAGATAGATAAACTAAATCAGCTTTTTTGAAGGAGGATATTTTAGAAACCACTTGTCTTATCTTTAGCTTCTTTAGGTGGTTGATATGGTTGATTTGAAATGCCCCTCCCCTCCTTTGCAATTGACTGGAAAAAAAATTTAAAAATCAATTCAATGATTCTAATATTATCTTTCCTAATATTACGTGTAGTAATGATATTAATGATGCCATTGTGAACTTCAAAAATACTATGAACAATGCTATTAAAACTGCTATTTATCATATAAATTCAAAAATAACTATTTATATTTTCTCTCTAATCACATTCGTAACTATTGAAATTAGCTTAATAACCTCCAGCGGCTTTACCAGTCCGCCGTAACCCCTCACTTAAAACTTCCATCAATAAATTAAACAATAAAGTTAAGCCCCTTATTCAAAAAGATAAAAATAAAAATTTATCTAAATTCTTTGAAAGCCTTACTGGCAAAGACAAATATCTTTGGCGCATGAAAAAGAAACTTTACAATAACTTCACCCCTAACCAGGGTTCTCGCTGTCGCTCGCCAGGGCCCAAATTGCGACTAAATTTTTCATTTGGGGAGTTAGATTAGATTCGCCAAATTGCTAGTGCTCAATTTTTGTTCTTTCTTTCTTTTCTTTTTCATTCATGTGCATATATACATATTTTTGATATATTTGTAGCGAATAGTTGAAATTAGATTAACAATCGTTGTCGCAGTTATGAAAACTTAGTTTATTCTAAAACATATTGAAAAAAATATTGAGCTGTACCCATTTAAAAGTTAGAAATTTTTTTTCACGCAGCGAATCTTTTTTGCTAATACTTTTTTCATTTGGCAAATGTTTTTTATTTTTAATTAGCCAAATTAATAATGAAGGTCAAATGTCAGCGAGAACAGTACCCCTAACCCCCTTTCACTATCAATAATGTTACTGCTTAAACTGAGGAGGATAAAGCTGAATATCTCGCCAATTTCTATGAGAGTCAGTTCTCTCCTAATCCTTTCCTCTTAAGTCAAGCACATCTTAACCTGGTCAATGATACTGATAATCAATATCTCTCTACCCCGCCCACCCCACTTCCCGGTATCTAGCCTATTGTTATAGATAATATTATCCAGAAGTTTAAAAATAAAAAATCCTCGGGGTACGATGGCATCTCTAACTATGCACTGAAACTAATTCCTCTCAATTGTATTATGTATATTACTGATCTTACTAGTTATATTATTAAAAATTGCTATTTTCCTAAACCTTTGAAAACATCCATTACAGTACCTATTCCTAAACCTTGTTCTAACTTCAATGATCCTACTAAATTTCTTCCTATCAGTCTCCTATTTTTTCTAAGTAAAAATATTTAGTGCGTGATTAGATTGCAACGCCATGGCTTTACGCAATCCAACAATATCTTAATACCGGAGCAATTCGGCTTCAGAGCCAAGCACTCCACACAAAACAACACATTTTTACCTGATTTCTGTAGAATGTCTTCTCTTTGAATAAGCCCTATATAAAAAAAAAAATCTAACGGGATAAATATAACGGATCTTGATGGCCAGAGGCATGTTGAAATTAAGCGACCTTGAAATCCCATACGCATAAAATCAGTAAAAAAAAAAAAAACTTTAAAATGGTGAAAGAAGAATGCGGTTTATTTAAACCATTTGTACATAATTTATCCAGAGATAAGCATTAGATAACCCATAAGATAACCATTTGTACAATCAATGTATAAAATTGAAACTGGTGTTATACACAATTGAAATGAAAAAAACTTCTTTAAACACCATAAAATAAGTTAACTGCGCAAGGCCTTTCGAAAGAACTTAGTCTTTCTTCGTCAGGCGCAAAAAAGACGTGCGTCCACAATGAATGTAGCGGCACGACTGAAGGGGAATGCGGGAGGGAGAGGGAGCAAGCAGAAGGAACAGCCAATAGGAAAGAAGAAGGCAACAGCCAATCACGGAAGAGCATAAACAAAACTAGATAGACAATGAAGGAGAGGAAAGGAAGAAGGGGGGAAGGGAAATGGGAAAAAAGCGGGGTAAATTAAAAAATTAACTAAAAGGAGAGATTAAAATGAAATAAAATGTACGCAAAAAATATATAAATTAGTAGTAATAAAAAAAAAAAAATAACAATAAAAATAAAAATAAAAATAAAATAAAAAAAAAAAAATAAATAAATAAAAAAAAAAAAAAATAAAAAAAAAAAAAAATAAAATAAAAAAATAGAATAAAATAAAATAAAATACATAAAAATAAAAAATAGTTTACAATTATAAACACACATGAATATACCTGAAAAATAGTATACATAATATATATATATATAAAAAAAATAATAATAATAATTAAATAATAAACTTAATTATGAAGCAGTGCTGAAAAGATTCTTCCAGGCAACGGAGAGGGTTTTAGAATCAGATTTATCATTAACAATAATATCACGATTAATATAAATAGCTAAGTTTTCAAGAAAGTCTAACTCAGAGGAACTATTGGCATTAAAAATAATTTTAGCAGTTTGAAAATTGAAACTATGGCCGGAATCCCAAGAGTGTTTAGCAACAGAAGATTTAGAAATTTCTTGATTAATGACATACCGAGAGTGTTCTTTTAGGCGTTTTTCGAGATTTCTTTTAGTTTGACCAATATATGATAAATCACAGCCATTACAAGGAATATTATAAATACCCCATTTTTGGAGGTCAGGGACAGGACATTTCATGGAAGGAAATTTTAATTTATTGACTGGTTTAAAGATAACATTAAAATTGAAACGTCTTAAAACTTTAGCTAATTTAAAACATAAAGGAGGATAAAAAGGGAGGACGACCAAATTATCAGGTTTACTTTTATCAATATTAGAAAGAGTGGAATTGTTAGGGGGTCTATTGAATTTGCTCACAGCAGTATTAATGATAGAAGGATTGAATCCACGTTTTACAGCAACAGATTTTAAGTAATTGAGTTCATTCTTAAGAGATGCAAAATCGGAACAAATTTTGAGAGCACGATAAACATAAGTATAAAAAACACCGATCTTTTGATTGACAGGATGATTTGAGAGAGCATGGGGTGGATTAGAGACAGAAAAAGGTTTTCTATAAACACAAGTTTTGAAAGAAGAATCACATTTGGTAACTAAAACATCAAGGAAAGGGAGTTTATTACAATTCTCTAACTCAAAAGTAAACTGAATATGAGGATCAATAGAATTGACAGTTTGAAGAATTGTAGAAATATCAAATGGATTATCCAATAGGACGAAAGTATCATCAACATAACGAATCCAACATTTAAAATTGATCAGATTTAATAATTTATCTTCAAAGTAATGCATATAAATATCACAAAGAATGGGAGATAAAGGATTACCCATACTTAAGCCTTCTAGCTGTTTGAAAAATTTATTATCGAATTGAAAAGTAGTAAGAGTTAAGCAAATTTTAGTTAAATTAACATAATCTTTGACCTCAATATCCGAGAAATGAAATTCACGTAATCTTTTTTCCAAGCAAGAAAGAGCGCCTTCAATCGGGACATTAGTAAATAAAGATTTGACATCAAGAGAAAGCATAGAACAATTCGATGGATTAATACTTTTTAATTTACTAACGAAATCATAAGAATTTTTTACAGTATGAGAATTAGCAATGCATAAAGGCGAGAATATGGAAGCTAAAAATTTGGCAAGAGGATAAGTAACAGTACCAATATTAGAGACAATAGGTCTTAAGGGAATATTGGTTTTGTGAACTTTGGGTAAAGCATAAAAACGAGCACAAATGGGTGCAGAAGGAATAACACAATGTTTAGTGTTGTCATTTAGAACAACAGAATTCTTAACAGCTTTAGTGAGAGTGGCAAGATGCGAATTAGTGGGATCTTTTTTAACTTCAATATAAGGACCTTCAGATAAGAGAGCATGAACTTTATCAGAATAGTCATTTTTATCCATAAGAACAGTTTGACCCCCCTTATCAGCTTTAGTAATAATAAGATTATCATTGGACTTAAGCTCATTCAGAGCAATATGCTGAGGACGTGAGAGATTAGGTTTATATTTAGAAACATTAGAAGAAATAGTATCAGCAAGAATGTGACGAAGGGTTTCTTTTTGAAAAGGAGAAACTTTACTATGTTTAAAGGAAGACTCAATAGGAGCAATCAATTTGGTGAGAGAAGGTTTGCAAGATTGAGAAAAATTTAAACCAAGATCTAAAATGCTTTTTTGCTCAGGAGTTAATGTATGAGAAGATAAATTTACAATATTGTTTTCATTAGAAAGATCCTTATTCAAAAATTGATACTTGGAATTCTTATTACATAATAAAGAAAACTTTTTATCAAGTTTATTTTGATGAGCAGATTTGAAAGAAAGCAGAGAAGGCCAAAATTTGTTTTCAATATTACAAAAATTATCAAGATTTTTACTGAGAAACAAATGCAGATCATAAAGTTCTTCTTCAATTTTGGAGAGAGTATGCCGAACATCCTGAATGCAAGCTCTTAAAACTATAAGGTGTGAACGAAACATAGCTTTAGAAATTCTAAAAGAACTATTGACAGAACACTTAAGTTGAATAAAATTGGGGATAACATTATTTTTCTTACAATTTTGAAGAAAATTTAAGTGATTGAGAAATTTAATACGTTTGCGTCTAAGTTTAGTAAACCGGTTTAATTGAGCAGTATACATAATAACGACAAGAAAATAAACAATATACAAGTACAGAAAAATAAAATATGAATAACACAAAAAAGTGAAAAATAAAAGGATAGATAAAAAATATATAAATAAGATCATAAATGAAAATATAAAATGAAAACAAATAAATAAGACACTAAGATAAAGAATAAAGATAAAAATTACTTACGACAAAAGTGGGGGCAAAGGTGGGCAGTTGAAATGCCAGAATCAGCACAAATCAATGTATAAAATTGAAACTGGTGTTATACACAATTGAAATGAAAAAAACTTCTTTAAACACCATAAAATAAGTTAACTGCGCAAGGCCTTTCGAAAGAACTTAGTCTTTCTTCGTCAGGCGCAAAAAAGACGTGCGTCCACAATGAATGTAGCGGCACGACTGAAGGGGAATGCGGGAGGGAGAGGGAGCAAGCAGAAGGAACAGCCAATAGGAAAGAAGAAGGCAACAGCCAATCACGGAAGAGCATAAACAAAACTAGATAGACAATGAAGGAGAGGAAAGGAAGAAGGGGGGAAGGGAAATGGGAAAAAAGCGGGGTAAATTAAAAAATTAACTAAAAGGAGAGATTAAAATGAAATAAAATGTACGCAAAAAATATATAAATTAGTAGTAATAAAAAAAAAAAAATAAAAATAAAAATAAAAATAAAAATAAAATAAAAAAAAAAATAAATAAAAAAAAAAATAAAATAAAAAAATAGAATAAAATAAAATAAAATACATAAAAATAAAAAATAGTTTACAATTATAAACACACATGAATATACCTGAAAAATAGTATACATAATATATATATATATAAAAAAAAAATAATAATAATAATTAAATAATAAACTTAATTATGAAGCAGTGCTGAAAAGATTCTTCCAGGCAACGGAGAGGGTTTTAGAATCAGATTTATCATTAACAATAATATCACGATTAATATAAATAGCTAAGTTTTCAAGAAAGTCTAACTCAGAGGAACTATTGGCATTAAAAATAATTTTAGCAGTTTGAAAATTGAAACTATGGCCGGAATCCCAAGAGTGTTTAGCAACAGAAGATTTAGAAATTTCTTGATTAATGACATACCGAGAGTGTTCTTTTAGGCGTTTTTCGAGATTTCTTTTAGTTTGACCAATATATGATAAATCACAGCCATTACAAGGAATATTATAAATACCCCATTTTTGGAGGTCAGGGACAGGACATTTCATGGAAGGAAATTTTAATTTATTGACTGGTTTAAAGATAACATTAAAATTGAACGTCTTAAAACTTTAGCTAATTTAAAACATAAAGGAGGATAAAAAGGGAGGACGACCAAATTATCAGGTTTACTTTTATCAATATTAGAAAGAGTGGAATTGTTAGGGGGTCTATTGAATTTGCTCACAGCAGTATTAATGATAGAAGGATTGAATCCACGTTTTACAGCAACAGATTTTAAGTAATTGAGTTCATTCTTAAGAGATGCAAAATCGGAACAAATTTTGAGAGCACGATAAACATAAGTATAAAAAACACCGATCTTTTGATTGACAGGATGATTTGAGAGAGCATGGGGTGGATTAGAGACAGAAAAAGGTTTTCTATAAACACAAGTTTTGAAAGAAGAATCACATTTGGTAACTAAAACATCAAGGAAAGGGAGTTTATTACAATTCTCTAACTCAAAAGTAAACTGAATATGAGGATCAATAGAATTGACAGTTTGAAGAATTGTAGAAATATCAAATGGATTATCCAATAGGACGAAAGTATCATCAACATAACGAATCCAACATTTAAAATTGATCAGATTTAATAATTTATCTTCAAAGTAATGCATATAAATATCACAAAGAATGGGAGATAAAGGATTACCCATACTTAAGCCTTCTAGCTGTTTGAAAAATTTATTATCGAATTGAAAAGTAGTAAGAGTTAAGCAAATTTTAGTTAAATTAACATAATCTTTGACCTCAATATCCGAGAAATGAAATTCACGTAATCTTTTTTCCAAGCAAGAAAGAGCGCCTTCAATCGGGACATTAGTAAATAAAGATTTGACATCAAGAGAAAGCATAGAACAATTCGATGGATTAATACTTTTTAATTTACTAACGAAATCATAAGAATTTTTTACAGTATGAGAATTAGCAATGCATAAAGGCGAGAATATGGAAGCTAAAAATTTGGCAAGAGGATAAGTAACAGTACCAATATTAGAGACAATAGGTCTTAAGGGAATATTGGTTTTGTGAACTTTGGGTAAAGCATAAAAACGAGCACAAATGGGTGCAGAAGGAATAACACAATGTTTAGTGTTGTCATTTAGAACAACAGAATTCTTAACAGCTTTAGTGAGAGTGGCAAGATGCGAATTAGTGGGATCTTTTTTAACTTCAATATAAGGACCTTCAGATAAGAGAGCATGAACTTTATCAGAATAGTCATTTTTATCCATAAGAACAGTTTGACCCCCCTTATCAGCTTTAGTAATAATAAGATTATCATTGGACTTAAGCTCATTCAGAGCAATATGCTGAGGACGTGAGAGATTAGGTTTATATTTAGAAACATTAGAAGAAATAGTATCAGCAAGAATGTGACGAAGGGTTTCTTTTTGAAAAGGAGAAACTTTACTATGTTTAAAGGAAGACTCAATAGGAGCAATCAATTTGGTGAGAGAAGGTTTGCAAGATTGAGAAAAATTTAAACCAAGATCTAAAATGCTTTTTTGCTCAGGAGTTAATGTATGAGAAGATAAATTTACAATATTGTTTTCATTAGAAAGATCCTTATTCAAAAATTGATACTTGGAATTCTTATTACATAATAAAGAAAACTTTTTATCAAGTTTATTTTGATGAGCAGATTTGAAAGAAAGCAGAGAAGGCCAAAATTTGTTTTCAATATTACAAAAATTATCAAGATTTTTACTGAGAAACAAATGCAGATCATAAAGTTCTTCTTCAATTTTGGAGAGAGTATGCCGAACATCCTGAATGCAAGCTCTTAAAACTATAAGGTGTGAACGAAACATAGCTTTAGAAATTCTAAAAGAACTATTGACAGAACACTTAAGTTGAATAAAATTGGGGATAACATTATTTTTCTTACAATTTTGAAGAAAATTTAAGTGATTGAGAAATTTAATACGTTTGCGTCTAAGTTTAGTAAACCGGTTTAATTGAGCAGTATACATAATAACGACAAGAAAATAAACAATATACAAGTACAGAAAAATAAAATATGAATAACACAAAAAAGTGAAAAATAAAAGGATAGATAAAAAATATATAAATAAGATCATAAATGAAAATATAAAATGAAAACAAATAAATAAGACACTAAGATAAAGAATAAAGATAAAAATTACTTACGACAAAAGTGGGGGCAAAGGTGGGCAGTTGAAATGCCAGAATCAGCACAAATCAATGTATAAAATTGAAACTGGTGTTATACACAATTGAAATGAAAAAAACTTCTTTAAACACCATAAAATAAGTTAACTGCGCAAGGCCTTTCGAAAGAACTTAGTCTTTCTTCGTCAGGCGCAAAAAAGACGTGCGTCCACAATGAATGTAGCGGCACGACTGAAGGGGAATGCGGGAGGGAGAGGGAGCAAGCAGAAGGAACAGCCAATAGGAAAGAAGAAGGCAACAGCCAATCACGGAAGAGCATAAACAAAACTAGATAGACAATGAAGGAGAGGAAAGGAAGAAGGGGGGAAGGGAAATGGGAAAAAAGCGGGGTAAATTAAAAAATTAACTAAAAGGAGAGATTAAAATGAAATAAAATGTACGCAAAAAATATATAAATTAGTAGTAATAAAAAAAAATAAAAATAAAAATAAAAATAAAAATAAAATAAAAAAAAATAAATAAAAAAAAAAAAAAATAAAATAAAAAAATAGAATAAAATAAAATAAAATACATAAAAATAAAAAATAGTTTACAATTATAAACACACATGAATATACCTGAAAAATAGTATACATAATATATATATATATAAAAAAAAATAATAATAATAATTAAATAATAAACTTAATTATGAAGCAGTGCTGAAAAGATTCTTCCAGGCAACGGAGAGGGTTTTAGAATCAGATTTATCATTAACAATAATATCACGATTAATATAAATAGCTAAGTTTTCAAGAAAGTCTAACTCAGAGGAACTATTGGCATTAAAAATAATTTTAGCAGTTTGAAAATTGAAACTATGGCCGGAATCCCAAGAGTGTTTAGCAACAGAAGATTTAGAAATTTCTTGATTAATGACATACCGAGAGTGTTCTTTTAGGCGTTTTTCGAGATTTCTTTTAGTTTGACCAATATATGATAAATCACAGCCATTACAAGGAATATTATAAATACCCCATTTTTGGAGGTCAGGGACAGGACATTTCATGGAAGGAAATTTTAATTTATTGACTGGTTTAAAGATAACATTAAAATTGAAACGTCTTAAAACTTTAGCTAATTTAAAACATAAAGGAGGATAAAAAGGGAGGACGACCAAATTATCAGGTTTACTTTTATCAATATTAGAAAGAGTGGAATTGTTAGTGGAATTCTGTTGTTCTAAATGACAACACTAAACATTGTGTTATTCCTTCTGCACCCATTTGTGCTCGTTTTTATGCTTTACCCAAAGTTCACAAAACCAATATTCCCTTAAGACCTATTGTCTCTAATATTGGTACTGTTACTTATCCTCTTGCCAAATTTTTAGCTTCCATATTCTCGCCTTTATGCATTGCTAATTCTCATACTGTAAAAAATTCTTATGATTTCGTTAGTAAATTAAAAAGTATTAATCCATCGAATTGTTCTATGCTTTCTCTTGATGTCAAATCTTTATTTACTAATGTCCCGATTGAAGGCGCTCTTTCTTGCTTGGAAAAAAGATTACGTGAATTTCATTTCTCGGATATTGAGGTCAAAGATTATGTTAATTTAACTAAAATTTGCTTAACTCTTACTACTTTTCAATTCGATAATAAATTTTTCAAACAGCTAGAAGGCTTAAGTATGGGTAATCCTTTATCTCCCATTCTTTGTGATATTTATATGCATTACTTTGAAGATAAATTATTAAATCTGATCAATTTTAAATGTTGGATTCGTTATGTTGATGATACTTTCGTCCTATTGGATAATCCATTTGATATTTCTACAATTCTTCAAACTGTCAATTCTATTGATCCTCATATTCAGTTTACTTTTGAGTTAGAGAATTGTAATAAACTCCCTTTCCTTGATGTTTTAGTTACCAAATGTGATTCTTCTTTCAAAACTTGTGTTTATAGAAAACCTTTTTCTGTCTCTAATCCACCCCATGCTCTCTCAAATCATCCTGTCAATCAAAAGATCGGTGTTTTTTATACTTATGTTTATCGTGCTCTCAAAATTTGTTCCGATTTTGCATCTCTTAAGAATGAACTCAATTACTTAAAATCTGTTGCTGTAAAACGTGGATTCAATCCTTCTATCATTAATACTGCTGTGAGCAAATTCAATAGACCCCCTAACAATTCCACTCTTTCTAATATTGATAAAAGTAAACCTGATAATTTGGTCGTCCTCCCTTTTTATCCTCCTTTATGTTTTAAATTAGCTAAAGTTTTAAGACGTTTCAATTTTAATGTTATCTTTAAACCAGTCAATAAATTAAAATTTCCTTCCATGAAATGTCCTGTCCCTGACCTCCAAAAATGGGGTATTTATAATATTCCTTGTAATGGCTGTGATTTATCATATATTGGTCAAACTAAAAGAAATCTCGAAAAACGCCTAAAAGAACACTCTCGGTATGTCATTAATCAAGAAATTTCTAAATCTTCTGTTGCTAAACACTCTTGGGATTCCGGCCATAGTTTCAATTTTCAAACTGCTAAAATTATTTTTAATGCCAATAGTTCCTCTGAGTTAGACTTTCTTGAAAACTTAGCTATTTATATTAATCGTGATATTATTGTTAATGATAAATCTGATTCTAAAACCCTCTCCGTTGCCTGGAAGAATCTTTTCAGCACTGCTTCATAATTAAGTTTATTATTTAATTATTATTATTATTTTTTTTATATATATATATATTATGTATACTATTTTTCAGGTATATTCATGTGTGTTTATAATTGTAAACTATTTTTTATTTTTATGTATTTTATTTTATTTTATTCTATTTTTTTATTTTATTTTATTTTTTTTTTTTTTTATTTATTTTTTTTTTTTTATTTTATTTTTATTTTTATTTTTATTTTTATTTTTTTTTTATTACTACTAATTTATATATTTTTTGCGTACATTTTATTTCATTTTAATCTCTCCTTTTAGTTAATTTTTTAATTTACCCCGCTTTTTTCCCATTTCCCTTCCCCCCTTCTTCCTTTCCTCTCCTTCATTGTCTATCTAGTTTTGTTTATGCTCTTCCGTGATTGGCTGTTGCCTTCTTCTTTCCTATTGGCTGTTCCTTCTGCTTGCTCCCTCTCCCTCCCGCATTCCCCTTCAGTCGTGCCGCTACATTCATTGTGGACGCACGTCTTTTTTGCGCCTGACGAAGAAAGACTAAGTTCTTTCGAAAGGCCTTGCGCAGTTAACTTATTTTATGGTGTTTAAAGAAGTTTTTTTCATTTCAATTGTGTATAACACCAGTTTCAATTTTATACATTGATTTGTGCTGATTCTGGCATTTCAACTGCCCACCTTTGCCCCCACTTTTGTCGTAAGTAATTTTTATCTTTATTCTTTATCTTAGTGTCTTATTTATTTGTTTTCATTTTATATTTTCATTTATGATCTTATTTATATATTTTTTATCTATCCTTTTATTTTTCACTTTTTTGTGTTATTCATATTTTATTTTTCTGTACTTGTATATTGTTTATTTTCTTGTCGTTATTATGTATACTGCTCAATTAAACCGGTTTACTAAACTTAGACGCAAACGTATTAAATTTCTCAATCACTTAAATTTTCTTCAAAATTGTAAGAAAAATAATGTTATCCCCAATTTTATTCAACTTAAGTGTTCTGTCAATAGTTCTTTTAGAATTTCTAAAGCTATGTTTCGTTCACACCTTATAGTTTTAAGAGCTTGCATTCAGGATGTTCGGCATACTCTCTCCAAAATTGAAGAAGAACTTTATGATCTGCATTTGTTTCTCAGTAAAAATCTTGATAATTTTTGTAATATTGAAAACAAATTTTGGCCTTCTCTGCTTTCTTTCAAATCTGCTCATCAAAATAAACTTGATAAAAAGTTTTCTTTATTATGTAATAAGAATTCCAAGTATCAATTTTTGAATAAGGATCTTTCTAATGAAAACAATATTGTAAATTTATCTTCTCATACATTAACTCCTGAGCAAAAAAGCATTTTAGATCTTGGTTTAAATTTTTCTCAATCTTGCAAACCTTCTCTCACCAAATTGATTGCTCCTATTGAGTCTTCCTTTAAACATAGTAAAGTTTCTCCTTTTCAAAAAGAAACCCTTCGTCACATTCTTGCTGATACTATTTCTTCTAATGTTTCTAAATATAAACCTAATCTCTCACGTCCTCAGCATATTGCTCTGAATGAGCTTAAGTCCAATGATAATCTTATTATTACTAAAGCTGATAAGGGGGGTCAAACTGTTCTTATGGATAAAAATGACTATTCTGATAAAGTTCATGCTCTCTTATCTGAAGGTCCTTATATTGAAGTTAAAAAAGATCCCACTAATTCGCATCTTGCCACTCTCACTAAAGCTGTTAAGAATTCTGTTGTTCTAAATGACAACACTAAACATTGTGTTATTCCTTCTGCACCCATTTGTGCTCGTTTTTATGCTTTACCCAAAGTTCACAAAACCAATATTCCCTTAAGACCTATTGTCTCTAATATTGGTACTGTTACTTATCCTCTTGCCAAATTTTTAGCTTCCATATTCTCGCCTTTATGCATTGCTAATTCTCATACTGTAAAAAATTCTTATGATTTCGTTAGTAAATTAAAAAGTATTAATCCATCGAATTGTTCTATGCTTTCTCTTGATGTCAAATCTTTATTTACTAATGTCCCGATTGAAGGCGCTCTTTCTTGCTTGGAAAAAAGATTACGTGAATTTCATTTCTCGGATATTGAGGTCAAAGATTATGTTAATTTAACTAAAATTTGCTTAACTCTTACTACTTTTCAATTCGATAATAAATTTTTCAAACAGCTAGAAGGCTTAAGTATGGGTAATCCTTTATCTCCCATTCTTTGTGATATTTATATGCATTACTTTGAAGATAAATTATTAAATCTGATCAATTTTAAATGTTGGATTCGTTATGTTGATGATACTTTCGTCCTATTGGATAATCCATTTGATATTTCTACAATTCTTCAAACTGTCAATTCTATTGATCCTCATATTCAGTTTACTTTTGAGTTAGAGAATTGTAATAAACTCCCTTTCCTTGATGTTTTAGTTACCAAATGTGATTCTTCTTTCAAAACTTGTGTTTATAGAAAACCTTTTTCTGTCTCTAATCCACCCCATGCTCTCTCAAATCATCCTGTCAATCAAAAGATCGGTGTTTTTTATACTTATGTTTATCGTGCTCTCAAAATTTGTTCCGATTTTGCATCTCTTAAGAATGAACTCAATTACTTAAAATCTGTTGCTGTAAAACGTGGATTCAATCCTTCTATCATTAATACTGCTGTGAGCAAATTCAATAGACCCCCTAACAATTCCACTCTTTCTAATATTGATAAAAGTAAACCTGATAATTTGGTCGTCCTCCCTTTTTATCCTCCTTTATGTTTTAAATTAGCTAAAGTTTTAAGACGTTTCAATTTTAATGTTATCTTTAAACCAGTCAATAAATTAAAATTTCCTTCCATGAAATGTCCTGTCCCTGACCTCCAAAAATGGGGTATTTATAATATTCCTTGTAATGGCTGTGATTTATCATATATTGGTCAAACTAAAAGAAATCTCGAAAAACGCCTAAAAGAACACTCTCGGTATGTCATTAATCAAGAAATTTCTAAATCTTCTGTTGCTAAACACTCTTGGGATTCCGGCCATAGTTTCAATTTTCAAACTGCTAAAATTATTTTTAATGCCAATAGTTCCTCTGAGTTAGACTTTCTTGAAAACTTAGCTATTTATATTAATCGTGATATTATTGTTAATGATAAATCTGATTCTAAAACCCTCTCCGTTGCCTGGAAGAATCTTTTCAGCACTGCTTCATAATTAAGTTTATTATTTAATTATTATTATTATTTTTTTTATATATATATATATTATGTATACTATTTTTCAGGTATATTCATGTGTGTTTATAATTGTAAACTATTTTTTATTTTTATGTATTTTATTTTATTTTATTCTATTTTTTTATTTTATTTTTTTTTTTTTTTATTTATTTTTTTTATTTTATTTTTATTTTTATTTTTATTTTTTTTTATTACTACTAATTTATATATTTTTTGCGTACATTTTATTTCATTTTAATCTCTCCTTTTAGTTAATTTTTTAATTTACCCCGCTTTTTTCCCATTTCCCTTCCCCCCTTCTTCCTTTCCTCTCCTTCATTGTCTATCTAGTTTTGTTTATGCTCTTCCGTGATTGGCTGTTGCCTTCTTCTTTCCTATTGGCTGTTCCTTCTGCTTGCTCCCTCTCCCTCCCGCATTCCCCTTCAGTCGTGCCGCTACATTCATTGTGGACGCACGTCTTTTTTGCGCCTGACGAAGAAAGACTAAGTTCTTTCGAAAGGCCTTGCGCAGTTAACTTATTTTATGGTGTTTAAAGAAGTTTTTTTCATTTCAATCATTTGTACAATACCCAAATTAAAAATTACTAATGATGTTCACGAGAAATTACCTTTAAAATATAAGTTTTAACATTTAGAAAGTGGAAAAAAACTTCGCGTTATGGAATTCTTAACCGAAAACTTCAAAGCGTAGAAACCCACTGCCGCTGTTTTATTAGACATCGCCAAGGCATTTGATAAAGTCTGGCACGAGGGTCTCATATATAAATTAATTCTGTTTAACCTCCCGTCCGGACTTACACAATTGATACAGTCATACCTGGCAATCGTAATTTCTACGTCTACATTAACAACACACCATCTAAACTACATATTATACTTTGCAGGATAATCCAAGGCTCGATCTTTGGTCCCTCTTTGTTTAACATTTATTTCAATGACATTCCACGCATACTTCTCACATTCCTAGCACTTTATGTGGAAAACACTGCGATTCGCTGCACTGCATCGCGCATTCTTTTACGAAAGCTTTTAAGAACGCCTTAATCTATTCATGGAATGGTGTAATCTTTGGCGCATGAAAATTAATGAATCTAAAACTAATGTCATTTACTTCTCTCGTTCCTATCAATATCCCAATAGACTAACTATTAACAACACTACCCTTGAATGGAAAAATGATGCCAAGTCCCTTGGTGTTATCATTGACTAACGACTCGCCCTTCGTAAACACATGCTTAATACCTGCGGTAATATCGCTGATATCTCTAAGTCCCTCACCCCCTCCGCCGCACAGTGGATCGATCCTTAAGAAAATGCAAACATAGGGCTAAAACATAATCATTAAATAATTAATTTTTTGCAATGAAATATTTCTAAAGAATGTCTACAAAATACGAATATACGTACCTTCATTTTTTAAATTATACAAAATTACATCTTATTTGTATAGCTTGGAATATACACTTTTCAGCAGAGGAGTTTTTCTGCGAATTTCAGTGATTTTTAAATGTGTTCAGAAATTAAACCAATTAAACTAATGATAACTCGTTTAAAATATCATTATTAATTTCCTAAAACACATTTTAAAACTCTACTGATTACATTTTGATAGAATTTTATATATCATTTTACATTATGAGCAGCCTATATAACATTAACTGTATAATAAACGTAAAGATTGCTTTTTTAAAATTGCCTGAAGTTGTCTGAAATTTCAAGAACATGTTTGTGTTCCTAAAAGTCTGTATTTTAATGGGGTATACGGCAATTTTTGCACAAACCTGAGCATTTTTGAAATAAATAGATTTGAAACACTTTTAGTGGCTATCACATAATTTTCCGTTTCCGAAAAGCATAGTAAATTGTCTGTAGACAAAAATATTATTTAATACATATTATACTGTAAGAATTTTCTAAGGTGGGATATATAAAAAAGTAATTTAAAATTAAACTATAAAATTAAATTCAATATATAAGTATCTTGGATTTATAAATATTTACATGAAAATTCTGAAAAGCGAAAATGCTTTCAGAGGATTAAATCTACTCTAATAAATGGATACATGATGTGTGAATCCTAAAGTATTATTTAAAGTGAAAGTTTTAATGCCTTTGGAAATTTTCTTTTCCTTTGAACTTTGTTACTTTATGCCTAATACTGGAAGTCAACGTGTCAGATGTTATAAACGAACAGTGCTACAAGTCTTCGTTACATGCTCTTCGACTTATTTTTCTCGTTTGGGAATCCTGGTACCTTCAAAAGTCTTTACTACGGCCTTAGCTAAGCTTCTTCCAATAATTCCCAAATTGGAAAATCAAAACGCTTAATTACATATTTTCTATAAATCATTATTTTATATAGCAAGCATATAATATCACCCGTATTTTGAGGTACATTGTTTAGCTGTTTCCACAGCAAAATTGTACTTCTTTTTAACAGTTTTATGAATGTTATTCATTTCTAAGATTTTGTAACTCAAACGGAACATGTTGAACATGGTAATGTATTTAAAATTACAATAATAACTTTTCCATAAATCATCGTTAAATACATCTTGTGATCAATGGTCATACTTGTATATTAGGCTTTGCATTTTTTTCCAGTCGTTGATACAATTTTAAAATATTCAGAATAAAATAAGAAATTCAGATCTAACAGGTTAACAAGATCTGGTGGATAATAGTATTAGGCTTTGACAACTATTTTGTCTACTAGCTTACTTTGGAATTGTATTTGCACAAAACAAACTTGAAAGATCTATTGAATATTATTCCTAAATTGCTGAGGCTACTACCAAACTTGTCAATGACACTATATCTGTTAAATAAAAGCACTATTTAAATTCTTTACAAACAGAAACAGATTTCTATTTGTTATAAAATTTCAAACGAAAAAAGTTAAGAAAATAATAATAATAATAATAATAATAATAATAATAATAATAATAATAATAATAATAATTTTTAAAAAATGAAACAAAAATAAACAAACAAACAAACAAATTAATAATAATAAGTAAAGATAAGTTTAAAGAACTAAATCACGTCTACGATAAATCAGCTTTGAAACGAGTTGTAATATTTTTTGTAAAATGTTGTTATTTTGTAAAACAATTTTAAAGAGATATGTGAACATAACACATGTTGTCAATTAAAAACAAAATAAATATGGAATATTCCACAAAAATAATTTGGACATAAATAAAAACTGGATAGATAATAAAACCATTGTCTGTTAAGTTTTTTCAATCTTACTCTTTTTTTTTTCAAAGTCTAGTTTAATTATCCCAACATATCTCTAAATTTCTATTTGAAACCAAAAAGTATGGAACTGTTTGTAAAAGCGATTAAGATACTTTTGCTATTATTTATTATGCTCATCTAAACCTAAATCTAACAAAAAACTTCATATATAGAACCTTATACTACCATGATAATCCTATGTTCGCCACTGCCTATACTTTGATCCACTGTGCGCCGCAGCATTCCATTTAAATTCATAACAAAGTAGTTATTTATAATGCCTGTATTCTTTCTATCCTAACTTATGCCTGTCCCATCTGGAGCTTCCTGTGTAAACCATTATGAATTCCCTTGCTAGCTGCCATAATAGAGAGCTTCGCTATATCTGTAATGGTGCCGATACCTCAGTAATCACACTATCCATAGAGACTTAAATACCTTCTTCTCTAAAAAAGCGTATCAATTATTTATCTAATAATTTTTTTTTAGTAATATTAATCTCATACATAACGAAATTATAGACGAACTCCCGGACAACGATGCTTGCAGCTTCAATAAAAGAAAGAGACCGTGATATTCCAAAGTTGTTGATGACTCATACAAATTGCTAAGATTCTTTCTTTAATAATTTTTCTCTTCTTTTCCGTTATTTTTAATTGTTTTGCCCATTAACTTAATAATTAATTTAACTTAAATTATAAAAAAAACTGTAAAATTTAATTTTTTGTAGCCACTAACTGATATTTACTGTTACTATGCTATACAAAAAAAAAAAAAAAAAAAAAAAAAAAAAAAAAACACTGTATCGTTTATATTGATCGCTTATCTTAAATATTTTATTTTTACTATACTTGACTATGCTTGTGAAAAAATATGTGTGGCATTGAATTGGGCCTTTTTTTGGGGGGGGGGGGGGAGTTTGCCTGTACTGCTTTACTTCGTGGCATGCGATCTATTCTGAACTTGAGCAACTATCATTATATTTAATGAAATTTGTTTGACTTAATTAATTCTTAATCTCTGATTGTACTTTCCCTAAACTATTGGACTTCTCATCTGAAGCTCATCTTGTCTAGTACCACATTGGCTGTCCGCGTAGTCGACTGGTACATATAGACCATACTTTCCTATCTTCTCATTTTGTTCTCGTATGCTCTGGTGCACAGAACAGCTCCGTGTTCAGCGGTGTGTGCCGGCCTTTGTCAGGGCCTGACAATTTACGATGGTCGCCACCGGCACTCAGCTACTAAGGGTCACTAGGCCAATCCAAAGATTTATTAAACCTGTACTTGTCCATCCAGTTTATTTTTAGGTGCGTTCGTAATTATGTAAATACGTAGCACCTATTGTTGTCGTTCAGTCCGTCCGTCTGTCTATCCGTCCACATATAACAACGCAAAAACTACCCAACTGAATCGTTTGAGATTTAAAATACATAATTATTACATAATTTTGTCGAGTCATTTCAAAATTTATGATAATCGGATGGATAGGTCAATTACACGGACAATCAAAAGGATTCCGTTACATTACCGTCAAAAAAGGTTCAAATGCATTTTAATCATTTGAAATTTTAAATACATAATTATTACATAATTTTGTCGAGTTATTTTAAATTTTATCAAAATCGGATGCATAATTCAATTATAGGGACAATCAAAAGTATTCCGTTACATTACGGTTAATGGGGAAAAAAGTTTCAAATGCATTTTAATGGCGTTATACTCATTCGAACGTAATAAAATTTATATACACCTATAAAGTATGTATTATAATATACATTTTGCATAATTTGTGGTGCAAAGAATATTTGTTATTGATTTACAAGGCCACACAAAAGTATTCTATTCCATAATGGTATAGGGAGAACATTGTTTGGTGCTCATTTTAATTGTAATTATTTACAATTTTACGAGATTGATATATGAGAGTAATATTTTTAAAACTTCGTTATCGTACGAACGCACCTCATTTTCTACGCTTCACGTGCAATTTCCAACTTGTTTTTCTCTTATAGTAGAACTCGTGCTACAGCTATTCTTATATAGGCTTATCTAAAATGTGCTGTATATTTAGTCATCGACAAGGCATGGAGTGCTTCGCAACTAGAAAAGTCCCAGTAATGCCTCTTCATGCTCATGTTCATGTGTGATTTAAAATAGGTATAGATAATATGAAGATGCACAGAGTTATCACTTTAAAAGAATACTCTTAGATTTTCTTGTTACCCTTAAATCTGCCTGGTAGAACAAGTATTCTAACACTGAAATCTAATTTATTGATTCTTGTTTAATCCTTTAACGTTCATTGGTTTCGCCACGAAACCACAAAATTTTAATTCCGATACGCAACACTGACACCGGTATTTTTATCTAAAAATATCCCTTTTATTTTGTATGTGAAAAACCACGTTTTCTTATTTAGAAATATATTTGTTTTTAATTACCGGTGTCATTCATTTATTTCGACATCTTAGCAATGAAAATGCTATGATCGTTAAAGGGTTAAGTATAGGAGATAATTTCAAACATTGCTGGACTGTTAAAATTTTTCTGTGTTGTAAAACAGAAATGGTCCTGTTCTGTGAAAATTTTATTTAAAAAAAATTTATTTAATTTTAATTTTCCTCTATAATCAAAAGAAGAAAGTATTGTAATCGAAATTTTTTTCAACTTCCGTTTTTCAATGGATTTACAAAATTCAGGGGTCAGAGATTCCAAAAATCATGTTTTTATAAAATGTCTCTTTGTGTATGTGTCCGTATGTCGCCATTCTACCATCAAACACTGTATGAAGATGTGCATAGAATTGGACCAAATTTTTTGTGAATGTTTTTGGCTGTGACAAGCAGGTCCACCTTCAATTTTGAAATATTTTGCCAGAAGGGGGCGCTGCAATAACTATTTTTGTACCATTTTCAACATTTTACCAACTAAAAGTGCAGGAAGTTATGCATCGAATTGAACTAAATTTTATTTTAAGAGTATGGGTATGGCTAGTTGAATCTCCCTGAATTTGAAAAAAATCCAACGAAAGGGGGCGCTGCAAAAGCGATTTTTGTGTCATTTTCAATATTGTACAACCTTTAAGTGTATGAAGTTATGCACAGAATTGAACCTTTTTTTGTGTAAGTGTTTGGTTATGTCTAGTTGGTCCTCCCTGAATTTGAAAAGCATCCGCCGGAAGGGGGCGCTGAAATAGCGATTTTTGTGCCATTTTCCAATTTTGTTGTGTAAGTATTTGGTTATAGCTAGTTGGTCCTCCCTGAATTGGAAAAACATCCACTGGAAGGGGGCGCTGCAATAGCGATTTTGTGCCATTTTCAATATTGTACCACCTAAAAGTGCATGAAGTTATACTTAGCATTCAGCGAATTTTTTTTAGTGTAAGTGTTTGGGTATGGTTAGTAAGTCCGCCTTGAATTAAAAAAAATCCTTTGACAGGGGGCTTTATAATCACGATGTCTGCGCCATTTTCATTATTTTGTAATCAAAAAGTGTATAAGTTATGCATAGAACTAAACTAAAATTTTTGGGTAAGATTAATTTTGGTATGAAAAATACATCGTCCCTGAATTCGAAAGAAAATATGCCTATCATTATACTGTTCATCGGCTCGTGCAGATACGAAACTCGTTTCTACTCCTTTTAATTGACTGAAGCAGAAATTTAATATAAAAATTAAAGTTGGTACAGTGTTAAATTGTTATTAACATGTGACACTAATTTTTGAAATATTAAAATGTACGTATGAGATACAAGAAAGTTTTGGAACTGGCAGATCCAACTAGTTTTACATTATCTTCAATCAATATTGATTCAGTCTTCGTAGCAAATGTTATAAAATTTCACCATAATTTTAAATGCAAAATTGAACATTTCAAATCAAGAGTTTTGACAAAATCCGGTACATTGTTGGTGTTATTGACGAGATTTTTTCAGTTATGATTTGCTTTAATTAATCGATTTTTGCCAGATTTCTGTGGAATTTGTTACCTTTGAAAAAACCCTATGAAAAATTCTAACGGAATAAATTCAGGAGATCTTGATGGCCAGAGGCATGTTGAAATTAAACGAACAAGAAATCCCACACATACAAAATCACTTAAAAAAATAATTTAAAAAAACTTTAAAATGGTGAAAGAAGAATGCAATTTACTTAAACTATTTGCATATAAATAGATTAAAAATTACTAATAATGTTCTCGAGAAATTATGTTTAAAAAATGAGTTTTAACATTTAGAAATTGGGAAAAAATCTCCACATTAAATATAAGCTAATAAAATAATGAATGATGCTGAAAGTCTTTCTACATGCATTATACACGCAGGTAATACAATAAAAAACAAGCCGGTAATCTTTAAAATTGTTAACCCAGTACTAGTGTGTTTTTTGAAAACACGTTACCTATTATGTAAGTATAATATATTTTTATTCAAATAGCAATTTGAATACAATAATTAACTGAACGTTGAAATCTAAAAGTAATAAACTGTAATATATTATATTACATGTACAAGAAATCTAATAATGTTTCTGATAGAAACTACTGCAACTCACAGTTGTAAGAAATAATTCTCAATTATTCTATATAATCCGCGAAGAATATTATCGAATATAATATTATATAATAACAGAAAATATTAATATACATCTATATATTTTTTTATTATTTTTCCAATTCATGACAACAATGAGGATTTTCGCCAACTCTATCTTAGCGTGATAAGCTATACTTATTATCTTCTTTAGCCCTCAAGTAAAATAGCATCACCAATACACATGCATTTATTTTGCACAAACAAAAATCCACACTAGGTGACAGAGGGGTTCCTTTTTCTGAAATTATTATTTTAGGAGGCTGATAATTTAGATTTGCAAATGTGGATCCAAAATTTCTAACAATCTTAAAACATCAATAAAAAGCTCTTAAGTTAATTGATTATGAGCGTTTCTTAATTTATTTGACGCATGGCCTGAAATGCATTTTGCAAACACAAATGAAAATGACAGTTATTTTATGTGAAGATAAGCAGCAATGCTGTAATTTACTTTAGCTAAACATAAATAAAATAAAGTGTGAACAAGTCAAATATTTGAATTTATATCATCCTCTGTTTGAAGTTCCATATATAGTATATTTTCCGCAAGGAGATTAAATATAAGTAAGACATATATAGTATAATTACTTTAAAAATTAAATTATGTTGCCCTTATTTATTTGTATTCTTTAAACTAGCACTGCATAATAAATGGATATTATAAAATAATAAAGTGCATATACCTAAAAATCATTCAACGTAGGGATTTGAACGAAAAGTGATTCTTTTGATACATAAAAATCTAAAAAACTCTCGAATAGTATTCCATACTCATAGAAAAAAATTCAACTTTTTCTTTTTATTGTAATATATGTTTTTTTAAGAGAAAAAGTTAAAAGTTCGTTAGAAAAATTCATTAGAAGAAATTTTATTTAGAAGCAATTCTTGCAGGTATTTTTCTGCTTCTAGATTTCTTCTTAGCAAAAAGAATTTCAAATTAAAATATTTTGAAAAATTAAAAAAAAAGTTTATATTTTTTCAATAAAATCAGAATATTAATAATACAATATTGTTCATCATACTGGGAAATTTAAGATTTATATTGGTTATATGTTGACCTTACATAAGAAATATTTGTTTTGAAATATTACACTAACTAATATAATAGCAGTATTTCAAAGTATTTAAAGTAACTGCAATATTCCATGAATAATGGAATTATACGGGAAAATCTGAAGCCTAATAGACAAACATTTCAGCCAATATAGTTTAAGATGTCGTCAGAATACAAAAATTTAGTTAATACTGATTATGATATAACCAATAAAAACCATATTTGTCAGATGTGATTCAAAATTAATTATTGAATTTTAAAATAAATATAAATGACAAAACTAATATCGGGTGAGAAATAATATATACCGGGTGAGTCATAAATATCGAAACAATAGGCCATCTCCTTAACTATTGCCCTTAGACCCATACTTCCAGTTGCAAAAATTCATAAAAAAATGTGAAATTTTTGATACGATAAATTGCGACTTCATGGGGGGGGGGTCTAGTTGAAAAGTTACGAATACGGCCCCCGTAAGACAAAAATTCCAATTAGGAAAACTTTCCTTATTCAGTCCTGAATAAGACACAAAAAGTTGAATCTTCATATCTCCGAAATTCGCAAAGTTATAGCCGGTTAAAAAATTCCCCAGGTTTTAAGGGGATTAGACACAAATTGAAATGCGCGCAATTCAAAAACAGTGTTACTTTAACGGTTCTAGAAAATGCATAAAAATTCTATTTCTTGAGTTAGATTTTTTATTTTGTTCTTTTTTGTGATGGTTAGCCTTATAATATGCTAAGAAAATTACATTTTAAAATTTCTCATACAATTTATAAAAGATTCATGTGGTTAGTACTGGTTTAAATGGGACAATCAAAAGTCAGTATTACTCGTAACATTATTTATCGGATTTCAATTTCTTTCCATTTAATTAAAGATGAAAATCTGATTTTAATTTTGTTCCAATTTTTTTGTATTAATTTTAAAACTATTAAAATGTTTAAAAACTATTTAAAATGCAAAATAATATACTTTTAAAAAATATTATTTTCAAAAGTAAACATTTTTTCAAATTTGCCTAAACAGAACTAATGTAAAAAAATCAAAAATGACGTGTTTCAAGTTCTTTTTTATTTTAAAAATTCTTAACATTTAATAATTTAAAGACAAGAAATAGAGGATAAAAAATTCATTATGGAGTAAAATGAAGTGTATTGTTTAAATGTCCTTCAGTTATTTAAAAAATGCTTTTTCTAAGATGCAGATTAAGTCTTTTTTTTTCTTCTTAAATTTACCTCTGACAACTTCGGCTTTTTATCGTCCTCCAGAGGATGTTAAAAAATCTGTATTTTGGGCCCAGGTAGAACCAGGACCGAGATGTTACTTTTTTCTGAAGACCCGCCCAGCCGAGCCTAACGTACTTTTCATAAAGGAGGGGACTACTTCCTTCAACTTAGCTGCACTCTGGATGAAATTTTCAATCCGGTCTCGACAATGCCCGTATTAAAATCACTGTCTCTGACTGACTTAATACGTACATAAAATAAATAAAATTCGGCTCAATCGAACTTTTTTACGAAAAACATATAAGGTACCCTGGGGTAATAACGCCACGTTAAGGTTCTACCAATTTTCACGGCTTAGTTTTAGATTGTATTTTTCAAACAAATATAGGATATGATACAGCAACTCATTGACTATCTATATAAAATAAAATAATTTAACAAATATGTATTCATAAAATGTAATGGCGTTTTTTCTTGACCAATGCTATTTGGCGTTATTACCCACCTATATGGGTAATAACGCCATGCAAACAAAACTATGAAATAAGATGGAATAATTGCATGTAGATAGCCCAATTCTAAAAATACAAATTCTACAAACTTAGAAATTGACAAATTGCATTCTAAGCTATTGAAAATGCTCAATTTTTTGTGAAAGTGTAAGAAAAATAAAGGTGTGGTGTGGGAGGAGGGGGGGGATGAGGCAAAAGAATATCAGACCGTGAGCTTCTTTTTGCTTAAAAAGGACCGCTTAAATAGAAATATGAGAAACGTTGCACAGTTTTAACTGTGTTTATTTGAATCAGTATTTAGGATGTAGCTCGGCCACTGTAGGGAATCAACCGGGGTATTGATGTCAAGGATTGGCGTTATTACCCCGGTATAATTATTGCGCAGTACATTTTAAATTACAAATTATCTCGAGAAGATATCCAAAATCTTTAACAACATTTTAAAAGTACATGAAATGCACTACAAATTTATGTAATTAACAAAGTGCTTCCGGATAAAAAGATAGTCTTCACATCACAAAACGTATCTCGCAAATTTTAGATCAAGTGTTAATTTTAGTTGTTTGTAAAAACAATAAGACCTAAAAATGAAACAAATTAACTTGAAGCTGCTTTTTGCGATTTATATGACTCAAAACTCTTCTGCGCAGAGCACATGGGTGTCATTTACCTGATTATTTCATAATTATGCAAAATATAAGCACTTGGTGTTATTACCCCGCCTGGCGTTATTACCCCAGGGTACCTTATTTTAAAATCTTTATTTTACCAAAAAAAAAAAAACTTTTAAAATTCATTTTTTTTAAATAGATTATTTAAAGGCTAAAAAAATTAAATACAATAAAACCAGTGAAAAAAAATCTGCCTATGACGGAATTCTGTCTTAAACGGAAAATATATTGACCCATGCAAAATCAATGAAATAGTACCTGAAGAGAAAATAAGCTCCAATTACATCTTCTGGGGAAAGCATCTGTCTATAACGTATTTTTTCTTTCCTATGTGATTCCGTCTTAAAAAGTTTTAGTGTATAACATTTTTCAGCGTCTCCAACGCATGGGATATGGATTAACGATATTAAAATATAAGTGAAACATTTACATATAAATAGAGATTCATTGATAAAATAAATATATTGCAGCCTTTGGAGCTTCTTTAATAATAAAAAGTATAAATATAAAAAACGAAAAGCTATAAAAAAATTTTTGGTCAAAACTCCTCCATATGAAACATTTTTTCCCACGTCAAATTAAAAAACTATGTATAAATTTGCGACTGAACCCGGCTATGATTTAAACTATTTTTCAGACCGGTCCGGGTTATGATGTTGAAATTTTTTCAGGCCACGCCGAACTTTTCCCCTATGGGTCGGTTTGGGACCTGACCTAGATATTTTGACCCAGGCAGATGTTTGATATAAAAATTTAGTGTAAAAACTATACGCTGCTATTTTATGTCCAAAGAAAAAGCTCTATCTTAAACCGATTTTTATTAGATTGCAATTTGTGAATGTTCCCTAACAAGCGTTGAAATTGAGTCAAGAAATCACAGTTTAGAGGAAGAGAAAAGTAGTGTAAGTTAGGAATTTTTGAGGATTTTGGGATTTAATATCTCTGTGGGATTTTTAGATACGGAGATGAAACTTGTTTTGTTCAATTGAGGAATGGATAAGGAATAATTTCCTAATTGGTTATTTTGCCCTACGAGGGCCGTATAAAAATTTAATTTTCGTATCTTTTCAAATAGACCCCCCATGGAGTTGCAACTTATCTTATCAGAAATTTCACCTTTTTTATGAATTTTTGCAATTGGAATTATGGGTCTAGCGGCAATATTTGAGGAGATAGCCTATTGTTTCGATACTTACGACTTACTCTGTATAGATAGCCTTCTACCTAGTAATATACAATTGCACAAATAATTTATAACAGTTTTATAGAATTAAATATAATTTTCTGCATAATATAGATAGTGCGTGATTATTTTCAGGAAAAAACACAATTCCTATTCATCATCCTTAGGAAGGCTGTTTTTACACTAGTATTTATATACAGGGTGTCCGAAAAGTTTGGAAACGGTCGAATAACTCGAGAAATACATATGAGATTGAAAAATGAAAATATACGTGTTAAATATTTTTAAATAAGCTACTCAGTGATTCCAAATTTGACCTTCGCAACCGACCCCCTGGGGGTCAGAGGGGGTCCAACTTCGAAATCTTAAATAATAACCCCCATTTTTTATTGCAGATTCTGATTCTACGCATAAAAATACGCAACTTTTGTATTTCGTGCTTATTTCGAATCCTCGTTTATCACGGTGTATTTGAGCATATTAAATCGATACATATTTCGGTTTTCCCAACCAGGTTTTGGCTGATTGGCCAGAATTTTGACGTCAAATTCCTCGTCTTTTGCAGGAATAGCGTTTCTTGAAAATCACACGTGGCGATTATTTCGATAATGCTACGCTGTTAAAAATTTGATCCATTTGCTGTAACGTCACTCTACAGCTTTTAGAGAATATCTCTTTCATGACCAATGAGAATGCTCCATAACACAGTAAAGTAACCGTTTTCTATAAAAGCGGTGGAGTGACGCTACAGCATGTAATTAAAAAAAAAAACATACACCCACATCAGCCATATTTCGAAACCATTTACTGGATAAAATAAAAATCCAAATAGAAAACTAAATTTATATATTTCAATGAATTTTTGTAGAGAAAAACATAAAAAAATCCTATACACTGTAAAAAATTTAACTCATTTGCTACAGCGTCACTCCACCGCTTTTATAGAAAACGGTTACTTTACTGTGTTATGGAGCATTCTCATTGGTCATAAAAGAGATATTCTATAAAAGCTGTGGAGTGACGCTACATCAAATGGGTCAAATTTTTAACAGTGTAGCATTATCAAAATAATCGCCACGGGTGATTTTCAAGAAACCACTACTCCTGCAAAAGACGAGGAATTTGACGTCAAAATTCTGGCCAATCAGGCAAAACCTGGTTGGGAAAACCGAAATATGTATCGATTTAATATGCTCAATTACACCGTGATAAACGAGGATTCGAAATAAACATCAAATACAAAAGTTACGTATTTTTATGCGTAGAATCCGATGCACTATGCATATAGTATGCAATACAAAATAGGTGTTATTATTTAAGATTTCGAAGTTGGACCCCCTCTGACCCCCAGGGGATCGGTTGCGAAGGTCAATTTTGGTATCACTGAGTAGCTTATTTAAAAATATTTAACACGTATATTTTCGTTTTTCAATCTCTTATGTATTTCTCGAGTTATTCGACCGTTTCCAGACTTTTCGGACACCCTGTATATAAATACATAGTATTTATAAATATATATTAGTACATATATATATATATATATATATGTGTGTAAAAAAAATCGCCATTTTCCCGTTTTGAGTTCGTTCTAAAGTTTTATAAGAACATAATACTTTCATTCTTAGTTTCTGTAATATATTAATATTTTTAACGGCTTAAGTTCCTTTTATTTTTATTTCTTTAACTCAGCATAATCTATTTAATTATTTTCCTAAAACGAACTAGAATGTATTACTCAAATGTCAATATCTTTTTGCGAAATCTTTATTTAATTCCACAAATCTATTTCCCTTTTTAGAATAAAACATTTATCGAAAATTTTAATTTTGTTTTATTTATTTAATAATCGTCTGCGCTGGTTGGACTCATTCGCATTTAGGGACTGAATACTTCATATTCTAGTGCGGGATATGAAAGAATTCTTACATCTAGCCCCACCCATGAACCAATGGAAGGGCTCGAAATAAATTACAATTACATTCGAATAAATATGAGTGAGTTTTGAAAATCAAGGCGAAAATCAGAGAGGGAAGGGACAATTCATTTGAGAATTCTTGAGAGTGTCAGTTGGTTTTTACGGAGCGATCAGAAATGATTGACATTTCAAACGCTAAGTACGCACGTTTTGCCGTAGTGTAGTATTCTCCCGAAAATGTCTTTCCACAAAACCTTTTTTTTTTTGTTCTTTTCTTATTTTTCGAGACATTGGCTTGGACGGACAGTCTAGTTTTGATGATGGAGTAACATTGCAATTGGACTATAATAAAATATGATATTCATTGCTGTTTCATAGAATTTTAATTATTGAAGTGACCACACCATTCATCGAAATCCATCTGTTATCCTGCTTCGGCCGCGAAAGTACTGGAAGTGATGTGATTATCACAGATCGACCATCGACTTTGTTTGTGCCACCATTTTCACTTCGTCGGATCGTTTTGTTGTGGCGGGAATACCCCTAAATATCATCGCATGTATTACTAAATATCAAGCACACATTTTAAATTTCTTGTAGTTCGAATTTCTTCTTATTCGAAACAATCAAACACATTCTACAGCCCTCGAAAGTAAGCATGTTATTTCTTGCTAACCTTGTACTATTATATTTTATATGTTAATGTTTCACTGAATAAGCATAATTGTAAGGTTCGTTCATTTATTTTAAATGTCTTTATTTAATAGGGTTTGGGTTGGAAGAAAGTATAGGGCATTTTGATTATTTCCCAAATGGAGGTCGTCAGCAACCTGGTTGTAACTACACAGCAGAAGCTCTCCTTGGACTTTTCCGATCCCCAAGTTTGGAATCAAGTGAGTAACACGTCAGAAAGAGCATTTTAGCCTATTTATTCATTTTTTAGAAAATTATATATATTTTATACTTCAGATATATATATATAATATGGTCATAGGTGACCGGCTTACTTGCGATTTTAGACGTCTTGTTAGATATTTTTAAAAAAATACAATAAGAACTATCCTGACATTCCAGGTGTGTAAACAGAATTGTACACATCATACATTTCCGTGAAGAGTATTTCCCATGAAATCTTATACACTGTAAAAAAATTCTGTAGAGGTACTAAACTTTTTCTAGGAAACTGGGATTCCAAGAGCTTTTCCTGTAACGGCAACAGCAAAAATTCTAGTTTTAGAATCAGTTACATGGATTTTTGCTGTTGCCTTTACATGAAAAGTTCTTGGAATCCCAGTTTCCTAGAAAAAGTTTGGTACCTCTACAGAATTTTTTTTACAGTGTAGGAGATGGTCAATGTATTGTAAAAGAACGAATATATTTTGGATCACCTTGTCAAAAGGAATCAAAGTGCAGATTATGATTAAGAGGCGTATTGTGATAAACTGTGTTCACTTTTATGAGGATAGCATGTATACTCGCAGATGAACTAAAGTTTCTAAAAAAATAATCCATTATTTTATCAAGTTTATTGCTTATAATTGGCAAGTTTACAGCGTAATGTGTCACTGCGCATACGTGAACGAGATCAAAAGTGTAATTTGCATGATATGTTATCAAAATATATAGTTTATATATATATCAAAATATATATATTTGTGAAACTTTCAAACACATAGCATGGAAAATTCTGAAAATTATTGTCGATAGAATAAGCTCAAAATCCTTTATTTCAAAAGTGAATAATAAAGATGAGAAGCTGTATGCATCAATCGATTGATTAGTATCAATACAGAATACACAATATTGCATGTACTTTGGCTATTTGCAATTATCGACAAGAAATTAGCAATATCAGTGTTTCTGGTGAGTTTGAAAATGATCCGTACATTATTGGACTTTTATCATGCGGACAAAGTACGCACATGCATACTATGTTCATTTACATTTATTACTTATATAAACATTCTAGATGGAAATGTTTTAGGGTTCCTGGGATTATATAATGAAAAATTATAAAAGAATTTTTTAAATGCCTTAAAATTGCAATGATTTCAATTGTTAGTATTTCTTACGAAATCAAAATAAAAGAATGTTTTAAAAATTTTCGTTATTTAAACAGTTTTTAAAATGAAAAAATTACGCAAAAACTGAATCCAAAGAGTTAAATAACCGGCTTTTTGGTTTTTATATAAATGAGAATTAACTTCCACTAATTTAATGTATAAAAAAATCAACAGGTTAGCTCTATTTTTAAAGATCAACATTTTGTACTGGAGTTATGAATAAAGAGAGAAAGCATATAGAGATTTGTCTATACAGTGCGTCTCGCAGCTACAGTTGTGTGTACACTGTAAAAAAAAAGGGTCAATCTTCTAAAAAAAATTTAATAATCCTTGTAATTACTAAAAAAAATTTAGTAATCTGACTTCACAAGTAATACACGTAAAACACGTACAAGTAAATAATAGTAGTCTACGGTTACAAGTAATCTGTAAGAATTACTAGAAAAAAGCTAGCAATAAACAGAGTTAATGGTTTTACATTTTTAATAGCTATTACTAAAACTCACTTGATGTGGACGTGATAGCTTAGTGGTCATAGCACCGAACTACAGGCTGAAAGTACCTCGGTTCGATGCTGGCCGCCGACAAATATGCACCGAATGTAAATAAATGGATTATGAAAGTCCTGTCGTAGCAGTTACCATGGGTAATGATCTTTGAAATTTGCCTCCCCTTTCGAAACATGTCAAAACAGAGTAGGTAGCAATGTTTGGTGCTGCCATCTATTGCGGCTTTACCGAAAATCTTCCGTTTCAGAAGTCAGTCTTTTTTACCCACTGGATGCAGCTCGTAGGAAGCTCCTGCCCTTGGGCACATGTAATGGTTACTAAAAATAATTTTGGAGCTATTACTAAAATTTGCTTGGTGGCTCATACTAAAAAGATTTAAGTTAATTATACAAAAAATTCTTCTGTTCAGTTTACAAAAGAAATGTTTGTTTCACTTGCAAAAAATAAAATTGTAATGGATACTAAAAAATTCTGTGGAATGCAAATTTACTAAGAAATTTTTAGTAACCTCTTGAATTTTTTTTTACAGTGTAAAGTAACTGAGGTGGTTATCCCAAAGGTGGTTGCTTCTTTTTTAAATAAATCTGCGTTTCTGATCGCCATGAAAACTTACACCAATAAACTCGAAAAGAAAATTTCCTCTTGTTTAATCTTCTTATTAATGAAAAAATTCTCTCGCATATGTAATAAAAAAATTCTAATTCTCTTTGATTGTGTCCGTTTTCCCAGTAATAAATTTTTAATTGACACAGTCAAGAAGATGTCTTGGTTGGTAAATTACAATAATTTGGTAATAGTAAATGTATACAGTATAGTCCATATATAAATCAAAAGAAATTAATTTCATTTAAAAGTCAGTTTTCAAAAACTATTTTTTTTTTTTTTTTTACATATTTGTATGAAATGCTTTCAAGAATATGTTTGTTCCGTACACTTTTCTAAAAAACTGCTTAATGTATCAACTAAAAAATATTTCTAGAAAACATACTATCTAAGAATAAAAAGAAGCAATTTTCATTTTGTCTTAAAACAAATAAATTTACGGATATTTTACTAAAAAACTAAAAAAAATTAAGAACATATTTTTTTGTTCACTCAGACCTGTAATACCAGATATTTTTAACGAAACAAGTTAGGTATACAAATTTAGAATTTTTCATCTATTTATCTACAAAAAAGTTTCAGAAAACAATACGAAATACACTTAAAACTTAAAACTACACTGTAAAAAAAAATTCAAGAGGTTACTAAAAATTTTTTGGTAAATTTGTATTCCACAGAATTTTTTAGTAACCATTACAAACTTTTTTTGCAAGTGAAACAAGCATTTCTCTTGTAAACTGAACAAAAGATTTTTTTGTATAACTAACTTAAAAATTTTTAGGATGAACCACCAAGCAAAATTTAGTAATAGCTGCAAAATGATTTTTAATAACCTTTACGTGCGCCCAAAGGGCTGGAGCTTCCTTTGAGTTACATCCAGACTTCTGAAGGGATAGATTTTCGGCAAAACCGCAATAGATGGCAGCACCAAACATTGTTACCTGCTCCGACAGGATTTTCATAATCTCTTTATTGACGAGTACTTACACTACATACATTCGGGGCGTATTTGCCCTTGTCCAGTATCGAACCCGGCACCTTTTAGCCTAGAGACCAATACTATAACCACTATGCTATCAAGGCCACACCAAGTGACTTTTAGTAATAGCTGTTAAAAATATATTAATTATTAACTCTATTCATTGCTAACTTTTTTCTAGTAATTCTTACAGATTTTCTAGTAACCGACTAAGATTACTAAACATTTTTTAGTAATTACAAGGATCACTAAAGTTTTTTAGTAGATCGACCCTTTTTTTTTACAGTGTATAGCACAAAAACATGTAACAGGAAAAGAATTGCAAAGAAAAAAAGTATATACACACCCACACTGGTCAAAATATATTATGTATAATTTTTTTAGCACAGTAATATATTTTTCCGTAATCATCTAGCACTACAATATTTTAAATATATTTTCAAGCCGATAGTTTAAAACTAAAAATAAATAAATAACTAAATAAATATTTTGTGCTCTTTTTGGCCTTAAAACTTATTAATTTTATAAACAATGGAATCAAAATAATTTCACTTCAACCCTGTATTTAAATAGCATCAACGATAGTAGAGGACTTGTTTTTTAGACTGAAAAGGTGTAAAAATTAAGAATTATTTTATAATCTGCGTATTTTCCCTCGCTGAAACATTTCAAGTGCCCGATATTTTATATTTGCAAATTAAAATAAAATTTTCTAACTGAGCAAGAAACATTTAACTAATTTTTTTATTAACCCCCCCCCCCCCCCCCCCAACCATCCTTCGCTCAAGAATAAAAAACTTGGACTTTATACTTGGAACACTCACAGTTTCATGAACTTATAATTTGTCATAAATTTAAGTTTAGAGAATAACTAATTTAATGTATTGTGTTTCATGATGATTATGTTGTAATTACATTCTATGTATTACATTGAGTATCTGTTTTACTTACAAAATCTATCTTACATTGAAGAACAAACCTTTGAAAAACAATATTTTCAAATAAAGTTGTTTTAATTTATTCATTTACGATTGCTATGTTAAACAGATTATATACATTTATTTACCAGTTGCTGAAGCATCTTTTGAAAAAAAAAAAAAAAAAAAAAAAATACGATGAAATAAAATGAATTATTTATTTTTTCAAATAAACATTCCAAAATGTATAGAAACATTGTATTTTTTTTTTTTAATTTTTAAAATCATAACTTTGATTGAAGACAGTCATTAAATACTGAAAAAAAATGAAAAACGCCTGTAAATTTACGATCCATTAAGTATCAGAGCTATAACTCCAATTTTGGTTTCGTGAAATTGTCCCGAAGGGGTGCCGTATATCGCATGTCCCGGTGTGGTGGTCAGTCTAATCACAATGCAATTCCCAAAGAAGGTGGGTACTAATTTTATTGAACTTAAAGGATGAAATGTTGTGCTACTAAATTTTGTATATTTTTGTTTCATGCAAAGGTTCTTTTATGCTTCAGTTATAAATAAAAGTTCAATACTTATTGAAAATGCACAGTTAAAATTTTAAAAAGCTGTGTGTGTAAAAATAAAATTTTTAATTTAAGCAAACCAAACTCTCTTTTAAGAACACGAGGTGGAACCCGTCGAAATTCGACGAAAGAAAATCTTTAAGATAGAACTGTTTCATTGATTTATAATAAATTTACATAATTAGTTACAGTAAAAAATACATCATATATTGTTCAGTCTAACTCTCAAACAAATATTATTTTAAGCTAAAATTAACAAAACACTATAAAACCCAATTATCCAAATTATTAAACAAAATAAAACCGAAATCCACCGGATTTTATAACAGACGATACTTTTGAAATAATATACGCATTTTATTTTTATTTTTTTTTCTTTTGGTACTAAAATTTATAAAAAATATTAATATCTCAAAAATAAAGTGAGATACAGCTTTGAAACAAATTTCATTTAAAAGTATATTTTTTTCTTTCCACGACGATGTAAAAATTTAAAATGTACGATATTTAGAAGTACAAAAATTGCTGTACCGGAAATTGCATAAGGCAGTGTTGCGCATCTTAATTTCTATTTTTTTTTTTTTTTCAATTTTAAGGGAAAATGGAGTGGTTCTGTTGCCACAGCGACAAAATTGGTACTAAAAACTATACAGAAATTAATATCTCAAAAATAAATTGAGATACAGCTTTGAAACAAATTACATTTAAAAGTACATTTCTTTCTCGATACGACGGTGTAAAAATTTAAAATGTTGCAGGGGTAAAAATCGCAGGGGAAAGTGTTGCCATTCGCAAAATGACGCATGCGTTACGCACAGATACGTTTGGCCTTTATAATATAGATAACATTCTTTCGTAAAATATATAAAATAGAAATATGTAGCTTTTATGTTATCCTAATTCGTGAATTTTATTTATTTCTAGTTGATAACGGCGTTGAGGACGTCAGCTGTAATCACGTAAGAGCCATCGAATTATTTATCTCCAGCATCGAAAACACAAGTTGTAAATTATGGGGAACCGCTTGCAACGACTGGGACGATTATGTGAACGGAAAATGCGGCACTTGCACAGACGGACAAAGTGGATTTTGCATACCTCTTGGCATAGACGCAGATCAGTATGCTTCAAAGATTAAAAAAGATCAATCCATAAATCTCTTTTTGTACACTTCTGAATCCGAACCTTTTTGTTTCTAAAAAGATATTATTTATATTATTTCTTAAATAAATGCTCATATAGTATCTGAATAGCAGCATTTATGTTATAATTTTTTTTCAATTTACAGTTGTTTAACACATGCTGTATGTAGTTCACCAGAGAAGTACACTGTTTCATTTAAATATCTTATTAATGTAAATATGGAACAAAATGCACTTTGACTAAATGCATGGTACATATAGAAATAAATACACTGCAAATTCAAAAATCACGAAAGTAAAAACATTTTAGCCTCCAAATTTACAGCACATTAATGCATTAGGGCATTTCCATGCGAACTTGTTTGTCTGTTACGTACTACCATTTTTAGCTACCAGTATTTGAAAACGAAAAAATATGACTTAGTTTATCGAAGATACATCATCAACTGAATAAGGCGAAGCAAACTTTTCGAAAATAACGGTGGCCAACAAGCATAGAGATTTTCAGTTGTGTAACAGACTAACACATTCGCATGGAAATGCTCTTTATGAATTATAAAACTTCATATACAAAACTTTTTTTGTGTGTGTGCTGTGATTGTATTCTTAATACGTTGCAAAAGTGTTGCAATCTAAAAATATGCTTTGTGCTGAATTAGTGTTGTAAATAATGTTGATAAAATATTTAGTTACAATAGTGTTGTGCTGCACAAGACTTTATCATCTAATTATCAACAAATTGCAAACACCACACTATTTAGACCACTATAAATCAATACATGTAAAGCGCTTTCGAAACCTCTCTTAACGAGTTGCCTTTTTAAATTGCACAATTTAATAAAAAAGAATATTGCCCAGTTATACTGATGGCATTGAGCTCACAGGGTACGCATACTAATTGTACATTACAGCCTTATATTTCCAAGGGTTAATTCCGTTGGAAAAAAATTAAGAAAGGGAAACAGCTCTCTCCTTTCCTCTTTTTATACTTAATCATTAAACCTCCTAAACTATCAAGAACATGCTTTATCATATAAAAAATCTATATCCAAAATTCAGAGCAAATCGGATAATTCTTAGTAAAAACCCATTTAAAATTTGTATAATTTAAGAGGAGATATCCCCCTCTTTTATACTTAACCATTAAACTTCCAAAACTATTCAGAGATTTGAACGAAATATTATAATTTTGCTTGAAAAACTCTTTTATATCAATTAAGGGGAGGGGCATTAGAACCCCCGTTCCTCCTGTTTATACTTATTCAATGAACACCTAATAATAGTCGCGAAATTGCCTCATAAAAATGATACTATATCTAAATTTTTGAACGAAAACTGTTAATTCTGCATGAAAAACCCATTAAATCAATTAAGGGGGGGGGGCATGAGCCCCCGTTCCCCCTCTTATACATTTCGAATGAACACCAAAAACTAATCAGGGAAGCGCCTTATCAGGATATACCTATATACAAAATTTCAAGTGGATCCGATATTTTTATCATGAGTTATCGCGTTACGCACGAACGTACATACAGAACGGGCGAGCACATAAGCTCTCAGGCTATGATAGCCTGTGAGCTAAAAAAGAAATTGAGGTAATTCATTTTATAGAACTAAATTTCATGAGATTACTAGGTTAACTGACAAGTTAATAACTGAAAAACAATTATTAACGTTCTGTTAACTGTTTTATAAATATATAAGCATACAGAAATGTTTTAACCCATCGTTGCGTTTTATGTAATGCACGATACTCTTCAAATTGCGTGGAAAACTTTTGCAACATTAATTTAACATAAGAGTTAACATTTCTATCTAAAATAGCTTTTGATTATCGTATGAATGCATTGTGCCAAGAAAAAGATTTTTGTAAAAGTATTGTTAAAAATTACACCATTTTTCCAGATATCCAATTATCGATGGATACCCCACTAAAAATAATCTTAAGATTATCTGAAATAATCGCCATTTTCTACAGAAATTCTACAGAAATTTGAAAAAAAAATTGCAGACTTAGCTTTACCTTTAACATATCTGCAGAGTTTTTTAAGATATTCTTAAAAATATCTCCATAATGGGCCAAAAACCTTTGGATTTCCCACAGATTTTGGGACAAAAAGCTATAGATTTTTTACAGATTTTTTTTAGTGGGTATATTTGTTAAAATTAGACTACTCAGTAATCTCCTGGATTTTTTTTTTTTTATAAAGCAACCTGCTTTTTATTGAATTTTGAAAACTGCAATTTTAAAGGCATCATATAGGAAATCTGTCGAAAGCATTTTACATGTGTTGTTTTATAGAATTCTAAATTACGTGATGCTTATAATGTGTGGTTCATTTTGGTGACAAAATAATGCAGAGCGCAACACTATTGTAAGAAAATATTTTTATCAACATTACTTACTACAATACTTCAACTCAATTATCAACAATACTTTTTAAACACAATTTTAGATATTAACACCTATACAACTTATTAAGAACATATTCCTAGATAGTAACACTTTTGCAATATACTAAGAACACAATCACAACAAAAAAAATATTTTCAACATGAAGTTTTCTAATTTACAACAGATAACTATGTTGTAAATTTGGAGACAGAAAGTGTTTATTTTTGTATGTTGAGAATTTGAAGTTGTACATATGTTTACTACACTGAAAATTCGCAAAACGCTTTTACAATACTAACTAAAAAAAAAACAATTGTGTTGAGAATATAATGTGCCAATAAAAAGATTGCGTAAAAATGTTCGTTAAAAATTACATATACATTTTTTTCTGAAATGCAATTATTAATATTTATTGGTGAAAAATAGTCAACTCACTCAGTAATTTACTGCAAATTTTTTTCGCTAAAGCAAATTAACTCAATTCTTTTTTTTTAAAATTGTGTAATTTTAAAGTCAATACGTAGAGATGTTTTGAAAGTGCTTTGCATATGTTGTTTTATGGTGTTTTAAATGTGTTTCTTAAATGAGTGACAAATTGTGCAGCATAAAATATTGTAATAAAAAATTTATCAAAAAAATTTTTAACTCTATTTCAACATCATTAACAGCACTATTTTTGCAACACATTTTTAGATACCAACATTGTTGCACCATTTTAAGAACATAATCACTATGCAAAAAATATTTTGTTTATGCGGTTTTATAATGCATAACATATTATTGTGTTGTAAATAAAAGACTAAAAGTTGTCCATATTACATTTAAAAAATTCCTGTTCACGAGGAAAAATGTAGACCACTTATATTATGCAGCATACACTGTAAAAAAAATCTGTAAAGGTACTAAACATTTTCTAGGAAACTGGGATTCCAAGAACTTTTCATGTAACGATAACAGGAAAAATTCATGTAACCGATTCTAAAACTTGAATTTTTGTGTTACCGTTACAGGAAAAGTTCCTGGAATCCCAGTTTCCTAGGTAAAGTGCAGTAATGTACTTTACAGATTTTTTTTACAGCATAGAATTAGCAATGAAAAAATTTCATAAAACTATATTGTCCATTCTGATTAACTTTCAATGATCTACAAATTATTATACTTAAACAGAAAAACAGCCTTTATGTTTATCGCATTTTTATTCTTTGAAGGAGCAAATCATATCTATTCTAAATTGTTAAGATGACTGGTTAAAAGCTGAATTTTCAGACATTTTTTAACTAAATATTTTGACTACTTCGTTTACCTTATAAATTAAAAATTTTTATTCTACAATTCTGGTGTCAATATGATTTTAAGGAATAAAATCAATCGGTACATGTACATATAAAAAAAATTAACCGTCCTTCATGGTTTTCATGCAGCAATTTCATACAGATAAAAAGCTCCAGATAAAATTTCTTTAAAATATTTTAGCATTATCTGTGTATTTTTGTTCATAGTGTAACAATTGAAATAAGTCAAGTATCATAGTACATTAATGAAATAGTTTATTTAAATTAGATACATTTTAAAATCATAAAATATTTACATATCATAAATATTAAATTGAAAATATTTGGAGGCGTAAAGACGTTATATGAATTACGTAATTTCTACTCAATATAATAATGACGCTATATTTGAGAAATTTAGGTCACTAACAAAATATGTTAACCGCTAGAAAATGTAGAATCTAATTACATAAAATATGCATTTTTTAAATTCATAGGTTACTTTTCTTCTTTGACTTATACAATAAAACGTCCTCTAATAGCGATTGTACGTCTGAAAGTTTTGTCACATCCAACATTCATCATCGAACTTTAATTCTATATCTTTATATATAAAAATCTTCTGTGCGTGTGTATATAATTGAACTCCTCCTAAACGACTGGACCGATTTTAATGAAATTTTGTATGTGTGTTCCAGTGGATTCGAGAATGGTTTAGATTCACATTTCATCGAAATTGATTCAGTACTTTTTTAGTAATTAGGCAAAAACTAATAGTTAGTGATTTTTTGCTAATTAAAAGTGCTATATATATAAAAGAAAGTCTGGGTTTCGTATTAATCACAGCACAAAAAAATCTACCGAACCAAAAATCTTGAAAATTGGGGTAAAAATACTTCTTATAACATCGAGTGCCGCTAAGAAGGGATTTTCGAAAATCCCCCCCCCCCCGGAGGTTAAAAAAACAACGAACTTTTAAAAAAATCCTTTAAAATCGGCGTTTGTAGATATTTTTCAACTGATAACATATTTTAGTGCATTTTTTCATTCCGAATCGAATGGTACTAAGCAAAATTGTTTAAATCCAGTAGTTCGTGAGATAATTCACATTTTCCTAATTTGGCGATGTCTTTGGCGCAAAAACCTGAAATTTTCAATCCTTATCTAAATATATAAAAGATAGTCCGGATTTCGTATTAATCACAGCACAAAAAAAAAAAAAAAAAAAAAAAAAAAAAAAAAAAAAAAAAATCTACCGAACTAAAAATTTTGAAAATTGGGGTAAAAATACTTCTTATAACATTGAATGCGGCTAAAAATGGATTTTCGAAAATTCCACCCCTACGATGAGTAGAAAAAAGAACGAACTTTAAAAAAATTCCTTAATATCGACTTTCGTAGTTATTTTTCATCTGATAACATATTTTAGTGCATTTTTTCATGCTGAATCGAACGGTACTAAGCAAATTCGTTTAAAAATCCAGTACTTCGTGAGATAATTCACATTTTCCTAATTTGGCGATGTCTTCGGCGCAAAAATCTGAAATTTTCAATGCTTATCTTTATATATAAAAATCTGAGTATGTAACTGAACTCCTCCTGATAACATCGCCAAATTAGGAAAATGTGAATTATCTCACGAACTACTGGATTTAAACGAATTTGCTTAGTACCATTCGATTCAGAATGAAAAAAATGCACTAAAATATGTTATCAGTTGAAAAATAACTACAAAAGCCGATTTTTGTGAAATTTTTTAAAAGGTGCAAAATCCTGAAATTTTCAATGCTCATCTTTATATATAAAAATCTTCTGTGCGTGTGTACGTAATTGAACTCCTCCTAAACGACTGGACCGATTTTGATGAAATATTGTGTGTGCGTTCCTGTAGATTCGAGAATAATTTAGATTTACATTTCGTCGAAATTGATTCAGTACTTTTTTAGTAATTAGGCAAAAACTAATAGTTAGTGATTTTTCGCTAATTAAAAGTGCCATATATATTAAAGAAAGTCAGGATTTCGTACTAATCATAGCACAAAAAAAATCTACCATACCAAAAATCTTGAAAATTGGGGTGAAAATACTTCTTATAACATCGAGTGCCGTTAAAAATGGATTTTCGAAACTTCCATCCCTACGATGAGTAGAAAAAAGAACGAACTTTTAAAAAATTCCTTAAAAATCGGCTTTTGTAGTTATTTTTCATCTGATAACATATTTTAGTGCGTTTTTCCATGCTGAATCGAACAGTACTAAGCAAATTTGTTTAAATACAGTAGTTCGTGAGATAATTCACATTTTCCTAATTTGGCGATGTCTTCGGGGCAAAAACCTGAAATTTTCAATGCTTATCTTTATATATAAAAATCTGGGCGTGTGTATGTAACTGAACTCCTCCTGATAACATCGCCAAATTAGGAAAATGTGAATTATCTCACGAACTACTGGATTTAAACGAATTTGCTTAGTACCATTCGATTCAGAATGAAAAAATGCACTAAAATATGTTAGCAGTTGAAAAATAACTACAAAAGCCGATTTTTGTGGAATTTTTTAAAAGGCGGAAAAACCTGAAATTTTCAGTGCTCATCTTTATTAAAAGTGTTGAATAATTTCGATGAGTAGAGTACGGACGGAATGTCCGAGCGGTCTAAGGCGCCAGATTTAAGCTCAGCTTCTTGAAGAAAGAGATCACGTGTTCGAACCCCACTCCTGACAAACGTGTATGCTTTACAATGATATTTTCTGTATTATAATTTTGATTAACCGACTTCAGAAAATCGTTAACTTTTAACTAAAAAGAGAAAAATAAACTTTTCTATCAAAAATTGAGCCGACTTCAAAATATACTGAAGAGTGAAAAATAATTTCCTTAGATAATTGTAATAAGAAATTAAATTAAGAGCTTAGTGTATATCGTGCGTATTACCATATTTACGTACATTTATTTGATTTTCTGGAGTCGGTGCCAAGAAGGACAACGACTGTCGGTGACAGGACAACGTCTGTCGGGTCCACTAGTCTACACATATTTTTTTTAATCAAAAATTTCAAAAGATTTTAATCTCCTTCTTTGGAAGATTTCAGTGCCATATTTTCTGACTAGTTTTGCAGGGGCAAAGAAGAGATGAATAAATTTTCAGAATACCCCTAAAAAGTGCCAAGTCTGGCTGTTTTTATGATACCCAAAATTAATCTCCCCTTTTACTGCACAATTTTTTCATTTTTTTTTTCTTTTTTGAAATCTATATATTTGGCTAGCTATAGAAAAACGGCTAGAAGAATAAAATTTCAAATTTTCATACCCGAAATTTTTCTCCCATTTTACTGCACAATATTTTAAAAATCTATGTATCCGTTTAGTAATAGAAAAGATAAAAAAATAATAATTTTGAAAATTTCAGCTAAAATTTGATATTTGATGATACCTTATATACACATTTAGGTTTTTTTTAATGTTGTATTGCAGTGTTTAAGGATTAAATGGGATTAGATGAATTTTATTTGCTTAATACTCTACAAATTTCTTCAGATTAATGCTTTGAAGTGTTCAGTATAAATAAATAAATTAAATTTTGGTGTAATAAGCTAATCGATTTTTTCTTCTGGCGGACAAGTTTTTTTTATTTTTTTTATTTTAATTTATTTATTTACTTATTTACTTATTTATTTATTTATTTATTTATTTTGACAAATGCAACCATTTGACAAAAAAAAATGTTTTTTTGTCATTTTTTGGATTGCTTTGATCAGTGTTTTTAACGTATATGCCAGATGTGGCACAAGATTCAGGGAAGTTTTGAATGACCTACCATAAAAACAATCGGACTTACAATATGAAAATTCAAATCATCTGCCATAAGAAAATCTTTATTTTTCCTTTTAAAAATATCACCTTTTCAATGAAATGATATTGTATACATCGATTTTCTCTATTTTTCGAAAGTAAAAAAGAGACTTTTAACTATAGTACACATTCTAAATTTCAAGTTGCTGCTTGAAGTAGATTTTAAAATTGAACTTTAAAATTCCACGAATGTTTTTTATTTTATTTTCAAAATGAAAACAGGCATTTTTCAAAGCAGACATATAAGGTTCTTGTTTTCTTTCTACTAAATACTGGTATGGGTTTAAAGAGGATCGTTTTAGAAGGACAATTCTGCACCATATGGTCCAAATCAAAAAAGCGTGTTTTTGAAAAAAAAGAAAAAAAAATTAAAAATACCTTAGAACTGGTATTTATCAATCAACCTGTTATAAAAACTTATTAAAAACGCCATAAATTATATTAAAATGCGCGAGGTCTTTCGAAAGAAATGAATCTTACTTCGTCATGCACAAAGAAGACGTCCATTTACTATAAAAGCGGCGCTACGACATTAGCTTTTACAGTCGACGGACGTCTTCTTTGCGCTTGGCGAAGAAAGATTCAGTTCTTTCGAAAGGTCTCGCACAGTTTAGTATAATTTATGGTGTTTCTATGACATTTTTATAAAATTCGAACTTTTTTCTTAATTGGACCGTTTGATGATTTTTTTTAATAATATCCCAGCTAGTTATTAGAAATATAAAAGCCTCGAGTGCCTTGGTAGACACTTTGGACTACTCTCACTAAAATCACAGCCTCGTATATAGATTCAGTCATTATTTAAAACCTATTTCTGAAAGCAAAGAAATTGTTTTTTAAAACAAACCGGTTATAAAAAAAAAACGAAAGAAAAAAAGATGAAAATCGCTTGGAAGAAAAAAATCACAAACAAATAAAGCTTCGTAAGCGTGTAATATATTTTTATATAAAAATTATATTCTTATGAGTTTAAAATATTAAATTTAAATTAATGCCTTTCAATATATTTTTTGAATATATTTTTAAATTATTTCAAACATTTTTCCATTAACAAAAATCTCTTGATTTTTTACTGAATTTTTAAGAAACAGTGCAGTGAAAAAAAGAAAATATCAAAAAAGAAATGAAAATTTGAAAGGATAAATGCGCAAGGCTTTGCATTTTTCAAAGCTAAGTTATTAAAATAAATAATCAATATCTTTTTAAATGAATTTGTTGATTAAAGGACTTAGAATCATTTTCAAAAAACAAAATGTTATTTCATAAGGAATATTTATCGGTTAAATATTCATCTCAGAAATTCCGTGGGCATACGTTTCCATGGTAACTTTTCTTTTCCAATTATTGGTACTATTTCATTCTAGGACCGTATCAACTACAAAGATAAGTTTCTAGCAAAAGGTTTTAATAGGGTTTGAATACAAAATCAAATAATCTGTTAATGTTGTTTATATATAAACATTTCATTCATCTTAAATATCGAAATTTATTAAAGATCATATTAATAAAAAATTAATCAACATTTAAAGAAAAAAACACTTTCAGATATTTAAGCTATCTTTGAAAGCGAAGAACAATTACATAAGATGTGAGGGAGATAAGGTACCCTGGGGTAATAACGCCACGTTAAGGTTCTACCAATTTTCATGGCTCAGTTTTAGATTGTATTTTTCAAACAGATATATGATTTGATATACTCTTGCAACGCATTGACTATCTATGTAAAAAAAATAATTTAACAGATATGTATTCATAAAATGTAATGGCGTAATTTCTTGACCAATGCCATTTAGCATTATTACCCACCTATGTGGGTATTAACGCCATGCAAACAAAACTATGAAATAAGATGGAATAATTGCATGCAGATTGTCCAATTCTAAAAATACAAACTCTTCAAACTTAGAAAGTGACACATTGCATTCTAAGCTATTGAAAATGTTCAATTTTTTGTGAAAGTTTAAGAAAAATAAAGGTGTGGTGTGGGGGGGAGGATTAGGCAAAAGAATATCAGACCGTGAGATTCTTTTTGCTTAAAAAGGACCGCTTAAATAAAATTATTAGAAACATTGCACAGTTTTAACTGTGTTTAGTTGAATCAGTATTTAGGATGTAGCACGGCAACTATAGGGAATCAACTGGGGTAATAATGCCAAGGATTGGCGTTATTACCCCGTTATAGTTATTGCGCTGTACATTATAAATTACAAATTATCTCGAGAAGATATCCAAAATCTTCAACAAAATTTTGAAAGTCCATGAAATGTACTACAAATTTATGTAATTAACAAAGTATTTACGGATACAAAAAATAGCCTTCACATCACAAAACGTATCTCGCAAATTTTAGATAAAGCGTTAATTTTAGTTGCTTGCAAAAAAAATAAGACCTAAAAATGAAACAAATTAACTTGAAGCTGTTTTTTGCGATTTATATGACTCAAAACCCTTCGGCGCAGAGCACATAGGTGTCATTTACCAGATTATTTTATAATTATGCTTAATACGAGCACTTGGCGTTATTACCCCGCCTGGCGTTACTACCCCAGGGTACCTTATTAAAAAAAAGAAATACCAAAAAACATATGAAAAAGAGAAGACAGTAAAGCAAAGAGAAAAAAAGAACAATATTATTTATTTGCATATTATATAGTACGTTATAAAAAATATATAAAATATTTTCTAAAGTAATTTATTGATCAAAGCACTGAATAATATTTCCAATGAAACAAATGTAGTTAAACTCTACGCAGTTTTTCTCATCAATACTTATTGATTAAGCATTCATCTGAAAAATTCCATGAATTCATGTTTCCATGGTAGATTTTTTCTTTCCAATTATTTATTTTTGAAAATTGAATCGACTAAAAATGTTACTTTCTATCGAAAAACTTTAAAAGGACTTAAACACCAAATCCATCTATCGATTTTACTCATATTTTAACAATAAATTCTTTTTAAATAGCGAAAACTTTTAAGATTTTAAAAAGAAATATTTTTAATAAACCGTTTAATGGCTTAGTAAAATTTGAAAATTGGATGTGTATTTGCAATTCGATGCCTCGTGTATTTCATTTGACCTTGTGTTTCATAAAATTTGTGCCATAGAATTTTTTTTTAAATCATATATATTATAAAGCAGAAGTTCTGAAACTTTCAAACGAGTGTTTTCAAAAACTACCCGATGGATTTTTTTGCCGATTGTATCATTCGATAGGAAATATTTTTCCGAAGGTTTATGATTCAAATTTACAGGGATAACTCTGATTCTTCGTAGTAAATTTCGTATATTTCGGTTATTGTTGACAAAAGGGTTGCCAGTAGCTGATTTGGCGAAAATTATAACTGCTAAAAAAATTAAAATGGCTATATCTATTAGAAATATTACAAATATCTTGCAAATAATAGCAGAAAATAACTACTGATAATATTATTAATAATAAAGAAAGACTGCTTAAATGAGGCGTAATATTATAAAAATATATTTATCTTGAAAATGAAAAAAATATTTGTAATGCTTAAAAAATAAATTAACGCGAAGTATAACAATTGGTTCAACTTTTGGCGATTTATCCCTGGTGTTGGAATAAAAACATGAATTTCAGAAATTGATTAAATGAGTTTTGAATGATAGTTATTTCCCTTTTCATTATTTTCTTTCTCTTTTTTTATTGAATTTCCGTATAATATAACTTACAGCAGAAAAAAGTAGATCTGATTGTAAAAGACATTGTAAGTTGTGAGTTACACATTCGATTTTGTGCCATTTTCATTTTGCTTTTGTCGCCAAAGAATGTGTTTTTAAGCCGAAAATCACTACTGACTTAATGCCTGGCTTAGGTTCTTAATGGTCGCAATAATGTTGTTTTTTTTTTCAAGTGAAGATAATTTTTAGAGTATATTTTAATATTCAATCGTAAATTATATAGATATGAGTATAACTCTTTTATTTCTTTTTGCAAATGTTTTCATTGTTAATTTAATTTTTCTTGCGCCATTTCGTCAATTTCACTTACAGGAAAAATTTCAGTTTTAAAATTTAAAAACTGAAGAAGGAAAGCTTACCCCATTGATTAAAAATCTAACCCCAAATTCTAAGATTAAATGTCAATAATGGATGATCGTAAATGTCATATTCACTTGACATTAAGCATAATATAAATACTAATTATGTCATCAAGTGATTTTTAATTCGACATTTTGTATCTACTTTTATTTATGTTCTGCTAATTTGTTTTTTTGTTTTTCATTATTTAAATGAAAATTTATGCTAATCTATATAATCTGGCTAATAGTTTGGCGATTTGTATAATTTGGCGATATTGGTCGACGGTATAACCAAGTAGTACTGAAGGGAAAATTTTGCAATTCAAAGTAAATTTATGCAATTATGCGTTATTACTATTGATAAATTCAACATTTTGAAATAAAAAATTCCTATTGAATAAAATTTACAAGTCTTTTTTTATTAACCATTTCCCCTTCAATATTTCTTCAATCAATATTACGCTATTTATCTCTTTCGCGCCAGGCTAAAAAAAATATTTTAAATATTTTGTTAGATAAAACGTAAATAACATTTTTTCTATTTTTTAAAAATTATTTTTAAAATCTAATTCTACCATTATGTGTCTTACAGGACAAAATAGCAGAATTACTTTTAAAAATGGTTTTATCTGTTAATTGTATGTTATAGTCCAGTCATTATAGTAAGTTCACCTCGGAATTCGAGATACCAAGCTGTAAGTCTGTAAATACTTGCATCTTGACAGCCTAAAAGTTGTCTCAAAACCTACATATGGTAGGGTGTACGCAACTATTAAATTCCAAGGTCAAAGGTCACAAAAATCGGTTTTTTGCGCTTTTTTTGTAAATATCTCGTTTCCTATATGTTTTTTTGCTATTTGTATATATTATCAATGTTGTAGAATACAAAATTCTCTACAAATTTTGTTTGAAAACATTTTTCCTACGTCGAACCGTTTTCGAGATAGACGGCGGAGAGCGCGCGGTCACTGCATCGCTTCAGGTCAAACGGTGCCTCCGGTCGAAAACGCGCCATCTATCATATTTTTCCTAACCTATCCACTTTTTATTCAGTATTAATTTATTTAACAACACTTACCTGTCCATGTAATTGCAGAATTGTTAATGAAAATATAGGAATTATATTTGAATTTTAACCTAATTAATATAATATTAATAACCTCTTACATGATGAAAAAAAAACAAATAAATTATGAATTAATCGTTTTATTAAAAAATACTATTCAATACATTTATTTTTATTAAAAGTAAAAAAATGGAATAAAGGGTACAAAAACTATAATTTATGTTTTTAATCATCTTCTTCCTCTTCATCGTCGTCTTTCGGCTGCTGGTAAATTTCAAACTGGTCTTCATTATCGTCTTCAACGACATTTGTCTCAAGTTGTTCCATGATTTCGGGGTCAAAGGTTTCATCTTCGTTAATGTCACTCTGATATGGTTCTGCATTGAGACAAGCTTGCCCATTACATTGGCCACAAGCTAAAGAGCATTGCAAGCCCACTTTCCTGCATCCGCATCGCGAACCACAACCACTCTTGCAGTTGCAGAAAATTGTATTCAGCAAATCTTCTGGAGCAGGTGGTAAAATTGTCATGATAGGCTCCAGAAAATCGTTTTGCATTGCCCAACCCCATACCTGGGGTTCCAAATCATGCCCTAACCAAGTTTGAACTTGATAATATACACGTTTGAAATGTTGATGAGAAGCTGCACTTGTTGGTGGAAGAATTGAAAGCTGCACAGGTTTATTAAGTTTTGTAGACTTGACGTAATGCATATAACGAAGATGATCGAGACTTTTCACAGATTTCGGAGCATTATAGACTGCCAATAAGATTTGAGTTCCACTCTCTAATAATTTCTGGGCCGAACTATTTTCTTCCTCGAATGTAGCAGCTAGTTCATCCAAATTCGTCAGTTTCTCAAAAACTTTTAAAAATGATTTTTTTCCCTTTTTAAAAAGCGCAGAAGTTGTGTCACAGCCACTTAATGCATGCAGAAATAATATATGTGTTTTGGAATGAAGATAATTATCAAAACTTTTAGTCGAGTATATCTCCGTTTTTACATTTCCTCTCCCAACTTTTTTAAAGAAAATTTCTTGTTCGTAAGACAGTGTACGCCCAATTAAAATGACAAGTAAATCAATATCTTGTCCTATTATAACTGCAGTTTTTTCAGACTTTGATTCTTCAATTGCAGTTTCTACAATAAGAACATCCGCATCATCTCTGGCTTGTTTAGTAGTAATATTTGCAGCTTGTAATTTTTCAGTTAAGGTATTAATGAGCATATCTTTGTTATTTCGATTTGATAAGAATTTTTCTTGAGTAACTGGTACAACCATTGTTTCATCTAAACAGACTTTATACGTTTTTGAAAGTGCAGCAGTTCTTCTCTGTTGCTCCATAGCTTTTACGTTCTTACTGTAGTCTGAATATCCGTCAAATACAACAATTATTTTGGAACTGTAATGCCTTTTTAAATAATTAATGTATTTATCAAAAATAATAGATAAAGTATCTTCTCTGCTCCATACAACATGATGAAGAAGAAATCCGCCATCAATAATGAACGTCACATTATTTTCATTGAGAAAAAAATCAATTGGGCTCATGTTGTCATACAATGACGATTTTGTTGTTTTTCTCATGCCATCATTATCAAATAGAGCTGTTGGATACGGACTCAATTCATATTGAAGATATTCCTCAAGATTACTTTCATATTGTTTGCTGACAGTAATTCTTTGGAAGAGTAATAATGGAGCCACTGCAACTTTACAATCATTTATTTTTACAGATTTGTTAACACAGGAAAGCGGCATTACTTTTTCGGAACGTTTCAACTTTATTTCATTAAATGATAAGCCGGTGATCTTCTTCATAGACTCTAATCCAATTTCGTAAGCTCTGTGGCAGTTAATTTGCTCATTTCCAACAATTCCAGAAGCTATCGATATTAACTGCGTAGTATTTGGAAAAGGATCATGGAGTTTAAACCAATCAAATAGTATGTTTACGTCAACACTGTCTTTTTTCACTCTTGAGTCTCTGGAATCTACGTTTTGCTCGGTCGACTCCAAGGAGATATTACAGAACTTCTCCATTTCCTCACAAATAGTATTTGTGGCGTACATAGCATATACCCATTTGCACAAAACACTTTCTTTCGTACTTCGACCACGAGATACTCCTCCTTCGGTTTTCATGGATTTCATGAGACTTTGTTCGATGACCATATCTGTCCATGTACCTGAATTATATTTTTCTGTTCGTCTCACCGTGAAGAATCCATTTCTGAAATTTTCATAAGTTTGCTCATCCATAGTTTCTTCCAGCTTGAGCATATCTTGCAGATACAGGTGGGCTGATTTTGCATATAAGAAGTGACCACTGGCGTGAAAATATGGCAGCATTCTGCGCACTGCATCAAGGTGTTCTTGGAAAAGCCCAAGTCTTTCAGCGCGAACAAAATCAAGTACTATTGTAACCATTTCTAAATATTGCACCCATAATTGTGCTGTTGGACCTCGAGCTTTTAAATCATCCAGTTTGTCCAGAAATGTTGAAAGAAAATTGTTTGAGTTATCCATATATCCTTCTAGGTTTGAGTAGGATACATCTCGAGAAGTGATTTGCTGTATTAACTCATCCAACGTACCATCTTCAATCTTCATGTCTTCAAAAATGATCTTTGATAATGCAAGTCGTACCAATATATGGCCTCTGATGCTTCTTGCGTAAGCGTGACCGCTCAGCATCTTGTCAACAGAATTCGGTGCGTATATTTTATTACCAAGAGCTTCTTTAAGGCCACTTCCGTCCATTATGTATCCTATGCTTCCAAGAAAAGACATGAGCATATGGAATCCTCCTAATTTCATAACGACTTTACATAAGTTTGAGCTAGAATCTGACGCAGCTGCCATTTCACGTGCTTTAGAGTAGAGGGGTTGATCAAAAGTAATTACACACGTATTTTGTCCGTGTGACTTGGCAATATCGAGAGCGTATAGTAAAGTTGTGTAAATTGTGTCTACATTACTGGCAGGATGATCGATAAAAGGAAGAAACATAACCTGAGATGTTGAAAAATTCATTTCATTTTTAGTGAGCTGCTCAAGATAACCGTTCCACCCTGGCAACGATGCAATATCTCTCCATTTTCCGTATAACCACAAAAAATCTGTTCCGTTGATTGTTTTTTCTGTTAGTGCTCGACCGTCATGCAGATTTTCAACTTGAACTTTACTGTATCCAGGTACGACTGGTTTATCGTAAACTTGTAAAGATACATGTGATATGGCTGCCAACTCTTTCGCTTTTGGTTTGGCTGTACATTTTTGTATCCGTTCATCGTAGAGAACAGCATTTTTTGGAGTTACTATCTTAATAATCCCCATAACATGAAGAGTATTGTTACCATCAAGAGTCTGGACATTTATATCGGCATTATCTCCAACATATTGTACAAGTGCACCTGACTCAGACGATAAAATACGAGGCTGTGGGTGATAAACTGCTGAAACTTCATACTGTACTGTATTACTATAAGAAGCTGCAAATCCCAAACTAGATAAAATATCCAATAGTCTTTTCGATCCATATCTTCTGTGAAGAAATACAGAAAGGCTCAAAAGTAACTGTGATGAAAAAGAACGTTCCCGTATGGCAGCCATGATTGCATGGCTTATTGAAGTACATTTTGCTTTTAAATGATCAATTTGTCCTTTCCTGTTTTTGACGATGACTTCTTCTAAGAAATGTAATAAAGTTTTTGGAATTTCTTGATTAACATTATCCAAAATTTTATTAGGAGGTGGATAAGATTTAGTTTCAACTATAGATGTTCGGATATCTTCTCTAATAATTGCTGCTGCAGCTTCTACAATTCTTAGCCTTTCTGCTTCAGGATCTATTTTTTTACTTTCGTACCAAGCTTTTGATAGAATATCAGCTTGTGCATCACGGAAAGAAATGATTGTGAAAGCTCCAACTTTCTTCGTAATTACGATATCGGTTAAATACTTCTGTTGTAGTCTTGTAATGATAGTTTTATCATCTGGCACATACCCTGTCAAGACATCTTTAAGCTCTTTTAGTGTGAATTGAGAATCATTATTATTTTCGATGTAATTGAAAATCTCTAACATAGCTTCTGTAACTTGATTATCTTGACGAGGTTTCTCAAGAGGCGATGATGATGATGATTTATTTGAAAAATTTGTAAAGCAAGCAGCATGGTACTTTGCTTCAGCAACGACCAAATCATACTGTAAAATTATACGACTTTTCACCAATTCTCCGAAATCATCCGCACGTTCTTCTGCTTTTTTGATAACATTATCTTTGAACTCAAGAGTACTCACATTTTTTATCTTCTGCCTGTACTTTTCTCTTTTCTTTTTCTCTGCAGCTTCATCAGCAACTTCGCCACAAAATAAACATTGATTCTTAAAATCAAACACTGCACCTCGTTTTTTACGGAGTACTAATGAAGAAGTTATAGTTTCTCCTTCTTCTTGTTTCCGTTTTGCTGCTTGGATGCAGTTTTTACTAATGTAAACACTTCGGCAATTTTCATGCACTTTAACAGAGGTTACTGATTTTAAATAATCATTTTTTCCGTCGTTTCGTTCGACACTTGCAGTTCGTAGAGTTTTCATACCGCGCACTACTTCAATAAGCGATTCACCTCCCGAATCTGACTTATTACATAGAAAACACAAATCAGCCATATTTCTTGAAATTGTACGTCCGTAGTTACCGAGAACAGTTACTTGAAATAAAGAGAAGACGGTCGTAACTATACTATACAATGCATGTTCGTAATACCAAAAATAGTCTTAGCGGATTTTACACTAATTAAAATAACACACGCTGGTTCTTAAACACAACAAATGTAGACTGTAGATGCGTTTTATTTCACACTGAAATATGCGAGCCATTGGTCGGCTATCAACATTCCATCATCTTTTTACATTCGAATAAACGCACAACTTAAAAACAAAACATAGAATGCTGCCAAAAAACATAAAATAAAAAGAATAAATTACCATGGTAACGAATAATACAATTTCTTACTGGAGCTTTTTCACATAAATGAAAGCAGACGATTTTTACCAAAACAATGCATAAATAAAAAGATAAAATATAATATAAAAATTGATAAATATTTATAATCATTGATTTATCGATAGTTCATCAACTATATATGGCGCGTTTTCGACCGGAGGCACCGTTTGACCTGAAGTGATGCTGTGACCGCGCGCTCTCCGCCCTCTATCTCGAAAACAGTTCGACGTATGAAAAATGTTTTCAACCCAAATTTGTAGAGAATTTTGTATTCTACAATATTGATAATATATACAAATAGCAAAAAACCTATAGGAAATGAGATATTTACAAAAAAAGCGCAAAAAACCGATTTTTGTGACCTTTGACCTTGAAATTTAATAGTTGCGTACACCCTACCATATGTAGGTTTTGAGACAACTTTTAGGCTGTCAAGATGCAAGTATTTACAGACTTACAGCTGGGTATCTCGAATTCCGAGATTCTTGCCTAATTTAAGCTTAAATGACTGGACTATTATTTGTTCATTAGGGTGTTTGAATTTACTTTTGTCATCAAACAATGCGATTTTATATCAAGAAGGCATAAGCCGGAGCAATGTTCACAATTACTAAATTCTCCCACTCTCTTTTAAATGTGTGAGAGCATTTTTAGGATATCTTTTTATGTTTAATTGTAAATGTATAAATAGTTATAGCAAAAAAAAAAAAAAAAAATGCGTATAATGTTTAAATTTTAGTATAAATGTCTTCCTCATCCAAACTGTAAAATAATTTAATTGCAACTTTTTAAAGTTTTGGCGCAGATGTCATATACGCACCACATTCGCACGATTGCAACAAAATGGCGATTTTATGCCACACATGGTAAACCGACTATGGTTGTTTATTTATTAATAAACTATTTATTAACTTTCATTTTGTTTTTAAAAATAATATAAATCATTTTGTTCTATAGCTATTAATTAAAATTTTTTATTTATTATTTTTTTCAAATGATACAAAATAATTTAAAAATATTTATGAAATTGGTAATTAAAAACCAAGTTCTCCAAATTGGCGCCAGAAAAAAATTGCGCCAATGTGGTGCATACATGACATCTGTGTCAAAGTTTTTTCTTATACATAAGTAGAGAAAATGCAGTATAAATACCAATTAAAGTTTTTCCCAAATGGAAATTTTGTCACGGATTTGGTCATATACTCATCGAGGTATCTCACTGGCGCCAAAATGGCATTATTTGCCTCATATGGTAACCCAGCTATAGTTGTTTATCTGATGATAAGTTGTTTATTTACTTTCATTTTTTTCTTTTTTGAAATGATATTTGTTGTTTTGTTCTACAGTTACTTTTTATTTATTGTTAATTGCTGTTTAAAATGATAGAAAATAATAAAATATACATAAATTTCTTTGGTATTCTAAAACGAGGATTTTGCCACATTGTAGTTGCAAGATAATCGTGCTAAACCTATTGCGTATATGATGTCTGTGTAGGAATCTTTCGTGAAATATGAAAAGTGTAAATTGGCTACTACTTGATTATCACGTCAACCAACTTCGCCAAATCGTTCGCCAAATTTTACAAATTTATATAATTTTATCTTAAATAACTAAAGAGAAAATGCTTAAATACGAAAGAGCAAATAATTTTCTTTTCATTTTTCAGGAGGAAATTTTGCAATAATAAAGTAATTGTTAAAGTGATAATTTTAATGTGTTTTTTTTTATCGTTGGCAACTTGCTGTAACGAAAAATGTTTATTTTTTTTCCTGCTAATTATTTTGTAAGAGCTATTTTGTGAAAGCCATGTTAAGATGGTATTCAAATTTTTGAACCCTTCCCAATTACCACCCCCTTGGGCCGATTTTGCTCATTTGCAATTCCCACTGAGATATTAACCATCTCAATGTACTTGAAGAGTTTGAAGATGATTCTTGCATAATTGTGCCTTTTATCGCACAGACAAAATTTAATATATATATATATATATGTATAAACTTTTTAGGTGGGAGTAGCTTTGGGTTCCTGGCTTCACATAATGAAAAGTTGTGAAGAAATTTTTCAGAAGTTGTACCATGGTAACGACTGTAATAATTAATATTTCTTCAGATAAGGGAAAATTTTAAATCCTGTTGCCAGAATGGTCTCATTTCGCTTCCAAATGTCCACTGTTAGTAACAAACTAAAATAGTTACTTCTAAATAGCTGGTTTTTGCGCAACGTTTAAGATAATTTAATATCACAATGGTGTCTTTTTCGTTTTCAGCAATGAGCAAGGTGCTGCTGGAGGTCCAAATTATTTAAAATTCAAATTTAAATTCACCAGTTCGTTTCATCCACGGTTGATTTTGAAATATTGACCAGCGCAGCGGGCATAGCCTGCTAGTAAATGAATAAGACAAAAACCTGATTTACGTCACTTCGCATTTACGTCATCAAAGCTGGAATAAAAATTTCTTTACCTAACCCTTTATCTACCGACGGTACTTCTAAGTACCATTAAAATTACTTATTATATAATCTTTTAATGCGTCGATTAGTTGTAATACTGTTAGAATGTGTAATAGATACATTGTTTTACTTTGTTCCAAAAGTGTTATTGGTTACACAAAACAAAAATATTTTTAAAAGGATCATTTCTTTTGCCTTTGTATCTTTTTAAACTTTCTTTTCTATAAGGCAAGGGGATGGAGATTTTTCAATTCGGAAATATTTCTATATTTATATTGTAAGAACATCAAATTTGTATATTTTATAATTCGACAAAATCTAAGAAAACAATGTAAAATAAATGATTTGAGTGAATTATAAATATTACACAAAATACCTGTAAATTCAAATGTAATTAATCCTTCTAAATCCTCCAATCCTTCTAAAATCCTTCAATAATTTAATAAATGATTATGTAAATCTTATAATTTAGTTTAAACAATTTACGCAAATGCTTTAAAACATAAAATTTTCATGAATTCATAATTCGGTTGATAAAGGGTTAAGACACACTTTTTACTTTTTTTGGAGACATTTAGTTCAATGATGGGAAAATTTCTCGCGGCAGTTAAGTCATAGAGACAAACAAGTGGGGTATAACTAATGGGTAAATGTAATCACAGTTAGCACAGGGGGTCCGTTTAATATTTTTTTCAAAGGAACTTATCCTTTAATTAATAAATCCAATTGTTAACTTATAATTATTAAATTCTTACATTGATGGTAATAGCAATAAATTTAATTTGGAAATCGTTATAAAAGAATATTATTCATTTTAATCAAATTATTTTTAAAAAATACAAAATTCAAATTTTTTTGAAAATTTAAAACTAAAAAAAATTAACAGAGGTATAAAAAAATTACATTTCTAAAAGCGAAGAAAATTGTTTTCATTATATTTAAAATGATGTATCTATATATATAAAAGTAATCATGCATATTGCATTAACCATTGCATTAACCATGCATTTTGTAAATGCACAGCCCAAACAACTGAATCTAAAATTATAAAATTTGGATTTAAAATACTTGTTTGGAAGGAGAGTGCCGCTAAAGAAGGATTTTTTTCAAAATTCCACACTTAACAAGGGTAAAAAAAGGACGAATTATTTAAAATTTCGTTAAAAAGCTTATTTTACAGTTATTATTTGACTGATAACGTATTTTAGTGTATTTTTACATGTTGAATCGAATGATACAAACAGATTAATTTAAATCAAATCATTTAAAAGCTACTTTACATTTTTCTAATTTGGCGTATTTGATGTGGGTTGATGTATTTGGCGCCAAAACCTCAAGTTTTCAGGTGATAATTTTTAAATTACACATCAATTTATCCAAGAACGGAAGAAATTCAAATTGAGTAATATTAAATCACGTACTTTGGTTAAATAATTGAAACAGCTATGTAAGTTAGGGGGGAAAAAACTGCACTTAAAATAAAATAAAATAAAAAAATATGTAAAAAAAAAATTACTTCGCGTGTCAAAATAGATGATAAATATGATGTAGTATGATGAAATAAAAAGAAACGTGCATGATTTTTGCGTGGTTGTTTAATCCATTAATTTATATTATATTTACGTAACAATTTGTGTATCCATTTAAATTTGCGTGCAACAATTTGAAGAAAAAACCAAATCAAATAAACCGATGATGTTAAAACAAAATTCATTAAAATAATAGTCATTTTTTAAATTTTATGATTTGTTGAGTGACAAAATGTATTCAGGTGTAAGTACACAAAATTTAAACTTTCTGATTTATAAAGTTTTTGTATACGGACTCTGTGAAAGACAGAGGACGGAGACGAATAGGGTGAACGAAACTCTAAAATGTCACAAGAAAAAGCTTATAAAACACATTGTTCCAAAAGAAACTAGTCGTTGAGGTAGAGGGGGCACCATAATACTTATCCACCATGGATAAGCATAGTATAATATACGAAAATAAAACATGTATTAATTTGTATAAAATGCATCGCAATTCCAAAATAAAATTGAAACGCATATTCAAATATTTTCAACGTGTAGTAATACTCTATTAATGAATTGCTGATAAACAAATTTCAACAAATTTTATAAATCGCCAAATTACTCAAATAGTACCGAATTGCGTAAAAGAAACATCCTCATAACTCCAAAAGTAATAATCGTATTAATTTAAAATTAACTGCGTCGGATAAAGATCGGATCATATCCAATTAAAATATATCTATAAATTGAAACTTGAATGAAATACAGATAATGGAAAATAAGATTACAATTACTAATTATCTGATCGACTTCGTTTTTAATGCAAAATATTGTTTTATATTATTGTATTTTACATCTATTCCTTTAAAAAAAATCGAAATTTTTTATATACCTTTCATCAGTTTTTATATACCTTTCAGCAAAACTTCGAAAAATAAAAAGTAGTTTCGGATAATCGAGGTTACTGATATTCAATAGGCTTCCTTCTATTATTACATACTAAATAAACACCGAACTTCAAGTTTCTATATCAATTTGTTGGGGAAATAGAGCGCTGACAGACATACAGACAGACATACGGACGGTAATTTTTTATCTGAAAATATGTTTTTCGGAATGTCTAGTGTCTGAAACGTAAATTCGTATGTCTTTCTATTTTTGTTAATTTTTAATTCATGCAACATAAGCCAATAGAATGTGCCAATACAATAGAATGTGTTCATTAGATTTTGATTATGTGTTTTTTCATCAGATATTTTACGTATTCTTTTTTTTCTGACTTAAGTCTCGAGTTTTAGAGCAAATTGCATAGGTCGAGGTATTACTGTATGCGAAAAAAATAAATAAAAAAGATAAACCTGACTTATTACAGACTTAACATTTTTAAAGAATAATAAATTAGGTCAACATTTTTAAACAATTTTCGCATATTTTTTGGTTCGTTTTACTATTCCGTATGTGCCAAAATTAAACTACAGATTACTGAAACTATGTGCTTGATGTTTGCTATTAAAAAACCACAAAGTTCCGTCGGCAGATAACACTGTAAAATTAAAATACACTATATAGCCGTTAAAGACCTGTCACATTCGATTTTTGAAATTTATTTGAATATTTACAAAATTTCTCGTCGGATTTCTCTTGAACTACAGGATTATTAAGAATATGTTTGACCTTATATTTATCAATGCCGATTTGATAATGAGGACAATTAATGAGCCGAAAAAAATCAAAGGAAAATAAACATATTTTGTATCACCCTGTATATTAAAATGCACGAAATGCTCTATCGTACAAAATACAAAAATGTTGATACTATACAACATCTCCACTGATGTTTCTAAAAATAGCGTGTATATTCATGGAAATATAGCTATTTTTTTAAAGCATAAAAAAATCTTGTATAGTTTTAGCATCTTTCATACAGAATTTTCGACCAAATTTAATGCCGGTTTCAATAAAATTGATAAGATGTAGTGAAAACAACATGTTACAATCGGAATATAAATGTACTGAACATTTTATGACATATGAATAATTGTATGAAATAATTTTTATCTCTGCGTGCGCGAAATATAACAACGATCTTTTTACATAATTTAATACTCAAATCTATGGTGCAACTCTTAAAATAATCTCAGGTAAATATCGTGAAAATTTAGAAACATATCTTATCAATGAAGTGAGCTGTTTTTAGTTGCTTTCTAAAAGCAGCTGAATGATAAAGCATTTTTAACAATAATTTTTTGTTGACTGAGTTATAGCAAACATTTAAGATTTAATGTCTATCATTGAGAACATTGGAAAAAATACTTCGATTTTGATATTTGTTTTTCTCTTAGCCTGTATCAATACAGGTCTAATACATAATTATACTGCTATAAGCAGAAACACTATAGCAACGCTGTGTGAAGACACTTGGAATAAAATGTGTGTGTTGAATCAGAGAGACATAAAAAGAGACAGGTTTTGGATGACGACAGTTCTTTATTTAAACTTCAATCAATCATGTAAACTTGTTTTAAAATACCTTCATAACAGCATTCAGTTGATTACTATTCAGGGCAAACTTTGTTTAAAAATGATTAAGAGAAACATAAAAAATATTTCTTTAAAAGCAGTATTGAACTTCATTACACCGGGAGCTTTAAAAAAAAAAAAAAAAAAAAAAAAAAAAACCTTAAATTTAAATCATACATGAAATCATTCATTTAAAACATCATAAACGAAAAACTAAATATCTTATTCGAACTGTAATAACTTAAATCATAACGAAAACTTCACGGAAATGAAAAAAGAGAGCAAAGAAGTCGATCAGGGAATGGCATTTATACTATCTCAGAAACTGAACGGGACGATTCTACTTCTGAAAAAGGGAAGATCTATGACTAGCCAATTACGGAACACCTAATGCCATCTATCGAAGACTCATGTCGAAACTTTAGTTAATTTATGTTTTAAGCTCAAAATAGCCATAAGTGACAAGTAAAACTAACTGATTAGCCAACAGTTTTTATCATTATTTAAGTACACTACATTATTTCTATTACAGTATTCTAATTTTTTTTCAAACTGGTTTTAAATTTGGTTGAAAACACTGCACGATGTAAGCTAAAAATGTGCAAGAATTTTTTTAACCTCGCATAAATTTACTATATTTCTTAAAATGTGCTTGGTATGCTTATACAAAATCATCAAACATGATCTTTAGCATCAACAAGCTTTTATTCTGCAGCAATAGCTCACTTCGTGCACTTTAATTTACAGGGTGATCACAGTCATTATTATTATTATTTGATTTTTTGGCGGCTCCATAATTTTCCTCCTTATCACATCAACGTTGATAAATATGTCGTCGAACATATTCTTTATGATCCTGAATTTAAAAAACAATTTGATAAGAATTTGTTTTTAAATATTCGACAAATGTCTAAAATTAAAAGTGTATGATGATCAATCTCCATATAGTGTTAATGCTCAGTTGACTTACACGTTAACGTTTTGTATGTCTTAACAACATTTGATGAATATGCATTGGATAACCAATCCACATGCTTGGATACGCAAGCTTTCATTCTTAACAAACCACCTCAAGAATCACAAATACCGTCGCGACCTCATGTAACACTGTGCTCGCTTTCATTGTCAACAGCATGTTATAAATAAAGAAGTGGGTAAGTAGGATCGATGATTGCAAAGAGGGTATCGTTTAATATGTCCTTGAAAACACTTTATCATTAAATCTACAAATGAAAATTGTCAATAGAAAATTAATCATTCCTTACACAACTGGTAGCACAATTGTATTTAGGAATGCGCCTCCTGGAAATTATCCACTATACTACTTCAAGTTTTTATATTTAATTAATAATATTCATAGCAGGACTTCGTCAAAAACCGTATTTAAAACAGTAAAAACCACTACAGGTTTTTAGCTCACAGGCTATCATAGCCTGTAATGACTCATGATAAATCTATCCGATCCACTTAAAATTTTGTATGTAGGTATATCCTGACAAGGCGCTTCCCTGATTAGTTTTTGGAGTTCATTCGATATGCATAAGAGGGGGAACGGGGGGCTCATGCCCCTCCCCTTAGTTGATATAAATGGGATTTTCATGCAGAATTAAGATTTCGTTCAAAATTTAGATTAGGATCATTCTGATGAGGCGATTCCGTGACTGTTATTAGGTGTTCATTGAATAAGTATAAATAGGGGGAACAGGGGTTCTAATGCCCCTCCCCTTAATTTATATAAATGGGTTTTTCAAGCAGAATTTTCAGATTTCGTTCAAATCTCTGAATAGTTTTGGAAGTTTAATGGTTAAGTATAAAAGAGGGGGATAACTCCTTTTAAATTATATAAATGCTAAATGGGTTTTTATTAAGAATTATCCCATTTGCTCTGAATTTTGGATATAGATTTTTTATATGATAAAGCATGTCTTTGATAGTACAGGAGGTTCAATGATTAAGTATAAAAAAAGAGGAAAGGGGAGAGCTGTTTCCCCTTCTGAATTTTTTTTCGAACGGAATTAACCCTTGAAAATATAAGGCTTTAATGTATAATTAGTATTTGTAGCCTGTGAGCTCAATGCCATCAGTTTAACTGGGCAGTATTTTTTATTAAAAACATTTGCGATCCTACGAATCGAACAAAACCCTTTGATAGACAATCAACTTCACTATGCATCTGCTTTATAAGAAAAATAAATAGTGAATAAACGTTAAATGTTGCAAAACTTAGCAAAAATTTAAGGGAGACCAAATTGGTTATCAGACACGACTAGTTCAAAGAGGATCATTGATATAGTTGTTGTTAAGTGGCAAACTATAAATTCAGTCTCATTTTTCTGCGAAGTAAGTGAAGTATACAGGTTGGGTTATAAATATCGAAACAATAGGCTATCCCCTTAAATATTGCCCCTAGACCCATACTTCCAATTGCAAAAATTCACAAAAAAATGTAAACTTTTTGATAAGATAAGTTGCAACACCATGGGAGGGGGTCTATTTCAAAAAGTACGAAAATTAACTTTTTATACGGCCCCCGTAGGATAAAAATTCCAATTAGGAAAACTTTCCTTATCCCGTCCTGAATAATACACGAAGAGTTGCATCTTCATATTTTCAAAATTCGCTGATTTATAGTCGTTTGAATAATTCACCAGGTTTTAAGGAATTAGACACAAATTGAAAGGCGCGCAATTCAAAAGACAATGTTAACAGTTCTAGGAAACGTGTAAAAAATCTATCTTTTGAGTTAGAATTTTGATTTTTTGTGGTGTTTAGCCACATAACTTGCTAAGAAAATCACACCTTAAAATTTATCAAAAAATGTATAAAAATTTCAAATGATTAGTACTGGTTTAAATGGGATAAATGAAAATCTTTATAACTCGAAATATTATTTATCGGATTTAAATTTCTTTCCATTTAATTAAAGATGAAAATCTTATTTTAGTTTTGTTTCGGGGTTTTTGTTTTCCAATATTAATTTTCGAACTATTAAAAATATTTATTGAAAAAATAATATAACTTTTAAAAAAATCATATTTTTAAAAGTAAATAACTTTTCAATTTTGCCTGAAACAAAACTAATGTAATATAATTTAATGCACGATTTTTCTTTTATGTATGAAAAAATATTTTGATATTTCTTTAATATGGACTTTTGTGGTATGTTCCATACGTGTCCACAAGCACGCAATGAGATATTTTAATTTTTGTGCTAAATGTGGCATGAAGTTCACAATAGTGGTGTATTATATGAACAAAAATATTATAATATGCATCAAAATTTTATTGTAGGTATTTAACCCTTTGAGAAATAAATAATTGTTTTTTTTAAATGTTGAATTCAAGCCGGAATATTCAAAAAAAGATTTAAATAAAGAAATCAATTTTGAAACTTTTTTTTCCGAAGTTAGAAACATAAAAATTAATTAAAAGCTTCTGCTCCGAATCTTGATTCAAATTAGGTGGTATATAATAAATCCCACTGCCCTGATATACTCTATCAGAGATCTTTATTTCAAAAAGTATATCACGGCCCTTCATGCCTTCAGGAATTTCATTAGTATTACCATTAAAATGTAAAAATTGTAGGTTTTTTTCAAATTCATTGACAGACATTGTCTCTTTAATTATTTGGTTACCTAAAACATCACTCCAGTAATATCTGTAATGGAAACTTGTAAAGGTTGAGAAGAGTCCTTTCTTATGTTGTATCTATGTCTCTCTTCTGAAGTAAGATTCAAAAGTTTGGGGTTTAAAAAAAAGGCAAAAACTGATAGGGAGTCTCTAGAGCCATAATTTCAGCACTTAAAGAATTGCTTCCTCTATCTTTTATTTGCGCTTCAGGTATTTGTCTTCCCTTTGTGACTTTTTAATATCAACACTGGATCCAGCAGGGATGTATGCAACATGAGAAAGAATAAACAATCTTTCTCTAAATTGATGTCTCTCATTATATACATTCAGTGTTTAATTCAGAGTTTCAGGCAGGAGGGAGCATTCATCGAGAACATTAACATATAACTACCCTGATAATTTGAAAATTTGTTTAGTTTAGAAATTCAATTCCTTCCCCCCCCCCACACACACACATACACTCCCGGCACATAATAATCTCCCGTCAGAGGAAAAATTTCTGACTTCAATATTGTTGAATTTCACTTGTTTATTTTAACTTTTATGTAATACAGGGTGGTTAGTTATTAAAGTCAGGTGTTCAGAGTCCTCTAGCGAGTAAAGTTTTGGTCAAAACATAACCAAATTTGATCAGCATACATAGTAGACCATGGGATTTCGAATTCTTAACAAAAAAGTTTTAAATAAAAAGTTTTAAAAATCGCCACTAGGGGCAATTTTAGGGTTGTTTACCGACAGAAATGCATTGATTTGCATAAAATCAGTTGTGTATAGCAATCATGTGTATAAAAGGAAAGTCTGGGAGAGTTCTTATCATTATCAACTCTTACCATACTTTACAAATCAAGCTGTGTTATCAGCAGAACGAGAATTGCAATGATGCTCGTCCTGAATTTCACCGATTACAGAATTTGCCAAAAGAACGATGAGCATAACAAATTTACAAAAGATGATTCATCGATTTGAAACTATGCGGCAAAAAGGCCTAGGACGCAAAGTGATTGGTCAATAAGAAGTTGATGAAGTTGTAACTGCTATTGTCGAACAAGATATGAAAAAATGTGCAGGTACCATCAGCGCTCGGGCAGTATTCAGGTAGTGTAAAATTGATCTGTACTGTATTTTCTGCCATTTAATCATTCAACATTTACACTAATATACTTTTGGTGCGCCAAAATTGCTCTTGGTGACGATTTTGTTTTGACTAGCAAAGCATGATCCCGTAAGGTGAGAGTTATCACAAAACAGTTGGTCTGAGAACTCTCCCAGCCTTTCCTTTTATACTCATTATCGCTACATAGAACTGATTTTATGCAAATTAATGCATTTTAGTCGCATTTTAGCTAAAATTGCCCCTAGTGGCAATTTTTAAAACTTTTTATTTAAAACATTTTTTTTAAGAATTCGAAATCCCATGGTCTACTATGTATGCTGATCAAATTTGGTTATGTTTCGCCCAAAACTAGAGGGCTCTCAACACCTGACGTTAATAACTAACCACCCTGTACTTTTAATGAAATTTGAAATTACTTTAATATTACTTACGAAAATATATCTACTGTGGCAGTTGAATCAATTTCTTGGATCACATCTGTTGCAGTCAATGTCTGATTCATATGAAGAAATAACATTTTCAGTTATTTTTAGCTGGAATGTATGTTAAAACCTCCCAGCTGTCATCAGAAACACCCAAAGACAGATCATCATTATCAGATGCAAATAATATTGCATTGATTTAACCTTGCGTTAGCTCTTTGCGCGCCGTTTTTCATTGGAATATTTTATGAGCTTTATGCTTTATGTTCCATATCTGGCACAAACACCAAAACAAGATTTCAAGCTGATGTACTGAAATATTTTAGTTTCAAGCAACCTTAATTACAAATATGTGATATATTCGAATGTCTAAAATTTTATCTTGCAATACTTTCAATATTTTGGGAGTAAAAAAAAATTGAAGCAAATTCTACTGTTGTGTACGATGCAAACTGGAATTTTTTTTAAGATAAAAACTTAATAACTAGTGAAGTATTGCCATCAAGTGAGAAAAACTGATATCAAACTCTTTGTTTGAATTTATTACATATGCTACAAAGCTCAGATAACCTAAATTTAAGATCCTTGGGAAAATAGAAGGGTTTTATCGGTATGTTCCATATATAGAACACCGTGCAGTGAAGGTTTAAAATGTTTCAAATTTATACTTTTTTCTTTAACAATTCTTAACTTTTAATAAGGTCTGGACTGGACGAAATGTTCAATCCCGGTCTCGAACAATCCGTATTAAAATCACTGTCTCTGACTGACGTAATACAGCTCATATTCAAAATATTAGAATAATTGAGAAAAAGTAATAATAAAAAATTATTTGTCATTTATTTATTTTTCATACTAAGTAAATGCAATTAAATTTCTTATAAATTAAATCTGGAATGTTTAGATAAGATTTTAACATTTATAAAATATAAAATACAGCACAATAAATTAGGTATACAGCTTCCTTAAACACACCAGAATATTAGAATAAAATTTAGATTGGTTCAAAATATTAGAATATTTTATTTTACGCAACAATATTACCTTATGAATATGAAGTAAATGGTAGTTAATATTTTGTAGCATCCCCTTTAGCTTTCATAACAGCGTACAATCGATCTTGCATACTATATACAAGGTGTTTACAAACATTTCTATCAATATTAGCCCAAATAGACTTTATACGTGCCACTAACTCAGTTTTACTTGAAGGAGGATTTTCTTGAAGTTTTTTCTTCATTATATACCATAAGTTTTCGATGGGATTAAGATCTGGTGAATTTGGTGGCCAAGAAAGTACCTTAATGTTGCGTTGGCGGAACCAATTTTTAGTTGACACCGAGGTATGCGGGGACGCTAAATCTTGTTGAAAGATGAAATCATCTTCAAATAAATCTTCTGATGATGGAATCATGTAATATTCTAAAATTTCTTGATATATCAGAGAGTTAACCTTTTCGTAGACGATGCATAACTTTCCAGGTCCTTCTGCACTCATACAACCCCAAACCATGACACTAGCAGCAAATTTTACGGAACGTTTAAGGCATTCTTTATCAAATGCTTCTTGCTTCATTCTCCAAACTCGAATACCTTGATTACCATATGAAACACAAAACATACTTTCATCACTAAATAATATATTTTTCCAATCTTCATTGCTCCATAAACGTCTTGATTTACACCAATTCAATCTTATACGCTTTTGTCTTGCAGTCATGAGAGGTTTTGTTTTCGGTACACGAGATTCAAATTTAAATTTATGGAGACGTCTTAATGTTGTCGATGTAGAAACTTCAACTCCTTCTTCTTTCTATTTTCGGTGCAAGAATCGCACACTTTTAAAACGGTTTTTCTTAACTATACGCTTCAGTTTCCTGTCATCTCTAGCAGATGTTTTTGGTTTTCGGCAACCATTTCGGCGATTATTTTGAAATTTTCCAATTTTTGAATATTGTGTTAGTATTTTACTAACGCTCGATTGCGAACAATGTAAATAATTCGCTATAAAACATTGTTTTTTGCCGTGCCGATACAAATCAACCATACGAAGTTTAGTAGATTCAGGAATATCACTCACACGGTGATGCATATCACATCATAATATCATCAGATTGCAGGCTAAAGTCGAAAAGTTCGTATCAATGTGTCAGTTCAAATATTAAATTCTAAAACGCAGTGACTCTTACTTAAAGCAATTAAATTAACTTCAGATTTTAAAAAAAAGACTATATACATATTTATTTACAAAAGCGAATATCAATTTTTACTCTCATTGAGAGTTCAATTTTTACCGAACAACTCGGTTCCAAAAACATTCTAGTCTGAGAATAAAAATCGTCTGACAAAAAAAACAAAAAAGGTTCGTTGCCAACAGCAACCAAGTAACAAAAATTGGTTTTCGAAACCAAGGAGGCATTCGCAACACACTGCCCCCGGCTGAACATTTAGTTCAGCATCTAAATTAAACATTTTAATAAACATAAGAATATACTTACATACTTTACATAAGTTTCGTATAACATTCGTAAATACAGGTACAATGTAAGATAATAAGAAATCTTCTATATAAGAAAAGAAAATAAAACATGTAAAATAAATGCAAATTAAACAATAATAAAAGGTAAATAATAGCAAAAAGAAATGTAACAGTTTTAGAGTTTTAGAGTCTTTTAGTCTATCAAGTTCATCAAGTCCAATTCTAAGTTATAAAAAAATTTGCACTGGTCTTTTAAGATCGCCGTTTTCAGTCTTTAATACATATGATCTTATTCTTGAGTAGCGGCCATATATAAGTTCTTTAACACGAACATACTTCCACATGTGGTGGGGGAGCCTTTCATCATGAATTAACACTATAGCACGAACTTTGAACTGAGGTGACGAATTTATGTTTTTAGCTTGAAAAACAGATCTAAGTTCTAAGAGATATTTGTCTCTTCGCCTTTTCCAAAAGTGGTCAGTAATTTGTTCCTTGTATTTATATTTTTTCGTGAACAGAATCTTGTTAGATTTTTCTTGAGTACAAATTGGAAATCTAGAGGAAGGTAAAGATTTTAATCGTTTAGCAATCAAAAAATGACAGTCAGTTAACTTCTTCATTTGTTTTTCATTATTCTTGATGAGTTCATCAACAGACGTAATTAGTCTATTCTTTAAAGTCTTATTTTGTTCAGTTAGTATCTCAATATCAGCATTATTAAAACTTGTGTTTCTTGCTTCTGAAGATTCATACTTCTTATTTAAAGTCTGCAAATTATATTCTAATGATCTAATTTCCTTTTCTTTCTTGATTATTGTTTCTTTTAAATTTGTAACGTTAGTTTCAGTATCTTCACGGGACTGGGTGTATTCGGAAACTTTAGTTTCAACATATTCTTTCGATAACTTCACATTTCTAAGTTCTACTTCATACTCTGAAATAGTCATCTTCATTTCATCAATTTTTCTGTCTTCTTTATTAGTGACAGCTGACATACTGAATTCCAAATTCCTTTCTACTTCGGTCAGTCTTCTCTTTCTTCCCTCAAGTGATTTGATCTTTTCTTCATGTTGATGTATGCCTGTAATTTTTGCAGTTATATATTTATCAACATTTTTCTTATCTTCTGATTCTGTCTTTAACTGATAAATTTTGGAAATAGATCTACTATGCTCACTTCTTAATTCTTTTTCTTTTTTCTGCATTCGTGATAAAGAATTCTTCAAATCATCGCTTTCCTTCTCAGTAGAACTTAATTTCTCAACCAGTTCCACTAATGTTGATTTCAATAAGTCAGTATCATTATCTGTAACTTTAATTTGAGTATAAGATGCATTTTTCGAGGTTTTCAATTTATGTGGACTTCCACTAAATGATGTCTTAACACTATTAACAGATCTTTGAGAAGGAGTTCTGTAGAATGGGAGATTAATAGACATAAATCCATTATCTGATTCTAGACCAATAGATGATCGAAGAAAACAACATACGGAATAGAGCTTGATTTCTACAATTCGATTAGCTCCATCAAATTTTATGACTCGTGTTTTCAAAACCAAAATATTGTCTTCTTCAAAATTTAGATTAGATCTCAGACTTTGAATTTCTTTCGTTGCATACATCATTGATCTTTCTAAACTCAAACGATATTCAAAAAGCGTCTGTTCATTGGATAAGGATTCTTGAAGTAAAGACTGATCATGTTCTAGCTGTAATTTTAATTTATGTTCCTCAGGTAATTTTTGCTTGGTAGGCATCAGTTCTTTTCTCAAAGTTTCAGTAGATACACCAGATTCTATAAGTTTTTTCTTTAATAACACAGTTTCATATCTCAATTCATTTTCTTCATCTTCATTGCGAAATGCTGTCATTTCTGTAATTTCTTGTTCTTTTATTTTCATTTCACTTTCCATAAAGTTTAATTTCTTCTTCAAATCGTATACTTCTCTTTTCAATTCTTGACAACTCTTTTCAGTTTCTTTTGAATAATTTTTAAATTCCAGAATTGAAGATTGATTTTTATTATTCAAGTTTTCAAGAGCATTCATCTTATGAATTGCTTCATCAATCAGAGTTTTCAGCGTAACATTTTCTTCTTGAGTAACTTTCAAATTTTCAATATTCAATGTACTAATTTCATCTTTAAGTTTTCTTACATTCATCCCAACATCTTCGAGAATTTCAGAAGCTGTTGCTGATAAATAATAAACTTCATTATCTAGATCTAATCTTGAAATTAGATCGTCAACATATAGGGAATTGTCTAGCGTATTTACAACACTTAGATGTTGATCGCGATATTCTTTAATATGGTATTTAATTGGGGCAGCCAAAATAAATGGTGAGCATGAAACGCCAAGTGGTACACGAGTAAATCTTAAAATTTTGAAAAAGTTGTTAGGATCATTATTTAACCAAGGAAATTTAAGGAAATCGCGGTTTTCTTCTGATACGGAAATTTGGAGAAAAGCCTTTTCGATATCTGCATAAAATGCAGTATTAAATTTTCTGAAATTAAGAATAATTTCTAATAAATTTGGATTCAACTTAGGGCCACTGTACAGATAATCATTTAATGATTTGTTGTTTTCTATTGAAGAAGCGTCGAATACTATTCTAACTTTAGTTATGGATTTATCATTTCGCAAGACAGGGCGGTGCGGCATGAAATATCCGCTGTTTATAATTTTATTGGGGGATTCTTCTACTATGTTATTTAATTCCTGTTCAATTACAATTTCTTTATATTTCTGCAATAATTCTTTAGTTTTGTGTAATTTTCTATTCAAGTTAAAAAATCTATGTCTAGCATTATTATAATTGCTACCAAAATCGCTTTTATCACCTTTCCATAACAATTTAGTTTCATAACGGTGTTCAAGAAAATGTAAATTGTCTTCAAATTTTTTAATTAATTCTTTATCTAATTCTGACATGTTTTCTTCTGTATTAATTCCTAAAGCTTCTAACTCCCACAATGATTTTAAATCATTTTCAATAGGTTTCATAACCTGAGTCGATAAGACACCAGCTTGATTACTATCGCTATTTTTGTTTGAGTCAATTGTCCCACAAAGTGAATGTCCAAATAAATTTTCACACACGAATAAGGATTTATTTATTGGATATATTCTACCATTAATTTGATATATATAATCTGCTCCTAATAAAATTTCAACATTACGATTATCAAAATCTTCCCATCTGTCAAGACGAAATTTAGAAAGTTTTCTCTTTATATTGATTGGAAGGGGAGGAATTTGTATCAAAGAATTAGTTATGATTGGAGTGACTAAAGCTTCCACAACTATACTACGTTTTTTGTCTTTCAAGTGAGTTAGTTTCAACTGAACGACATCATAACATCGTTCTTCAGACTTTTTCGAACCAAAAGTATATACAGTTAAATTTTCATTTCTAATTATTTCAAGTTTTAGTTTAGAAACTAAATTTTCTGTAACGAAGGTACGATGACTAGCAGAGTCAAACAAACAAAGTGCGATTTCGGAATTTTCACCTGCTTCTAACTTTACATGAATAGTTTGCAATATAACTTCCTTATTTAAATTATTTATATTACTATTACAGTGGGATACTGAGGATACAATGCTACTTTTCTGCTCTGATATTTCTGGTTTTTTATTTTGAGAATTGCAAAGTATTGTATTATGAAATGTTTTGCCACAAATTTTACAATTTTCATTTGAAAACTTACAAAAGCTGGAAATGTGAAATTTTCTAAAGCACTTAAAACATCTTCCCTCCCTTTTCAACTTTTCTCGCATTTCTGGAACGGTCAGCGACTTGCAATTTTCGGTATTATGTTCACTTTTATTGCAAAAAATGCAGTTATTCTTAACATTTGTTGTTAATGCTGAGGTTGTTGGAACGCTTCTTTTATAAGTGTTAAAATTTTTCTTATTAGGCTCATATTTATTTTCATGAATTGTTTTTTCAAAACCATTCAATTGTATAGTGGCTTCACGGGATTCGATTTCTACTTTTAAAAAATTTATTAATTCTGTTACATCCCAGTCGGTACATTTAGTGCGCGTTCTATTAAATTCCAGAGCAATATCAGATGGAATAATTTTAAGAATAATAGGACATAATAAATGTCCATATGAACCTGATGCTACACCTAATGAATTCAGATTTCTTATTTGAATTTCGCACTCGTCATATAATTCTCTAAGAGATTTAATGTTAGTTGAATTTCTCACAGGTTTTAAATTAAGTAATTTAGTCATGTGACTGTTAATTACAAGGTCGTTACGACCAAAACGACTTGTCAATATCTCTATAGCATGAGAATAATTTTCTTCAGTCAGCGAAAATCCTGCAATAGAATTCGCAGCACTTCCGCCTAAAAGTGACTTTAAATAGGAAAATTTATCAATTGGAGTTAAATGCTCATTATTATCAATTGAGTTCGAAAATTGACTCCAAAATTCAAGCCATAAAGATGGATCACCATAAAACTTAGATATGTTAAGTTTTGGTAGTTTAACTATATTTTGATTCAAAGTTTTTTGACTTTTTAGTAGAGAACTATTCTTACTACTACTATCACTTTCATTATCTGAAGCATCTTGCTTAGTTTCAGAAGTAACTGTATTATCATTTATAAATTTGGAAATTTTAAATTTCCATTCAATTATATTTTCATTATATGTTTCGGACTTTTCAATTTCCTTTTCAAATTCAGCATCAGGAACCAATGGTTCTATCTCAGAGTTTAACGATTTTAACGTTTTCAATTTATCATTTAACTGCTGCATTAAAATATTTAACTGCGTTTTCTTATTTTCGATTTCTAAAGTTTGTGTATCATCTAATAAATCTTTAACCTTATCAAATATTTTCGTAACTTGAGTACGAATAACTGCTCTCTTTTTCTTTAGCAGTTCAAGATCCATAGTAAATTCAATCGATTTTATTCAATTAATAAATAATTCAATTTATTTCAAATAATTAAATTTGAGGTACTTACCTCATTCTTTCGTTTTCAGATCATTCAGACATCAAGTGTTTCATCATACATCCTGTCGCGTTGACGCCAAAAATGATGCATATCACATCATAATATCATCAGATTGCAGGCTAAAGTCGAAAAGTTCGTATCAATGTGTCAGTTCAAATATTAAATTCTAAAACGCAGTGACTCTTACTTAAAGCAATTAAATTAACTTCAGATTTTAAAAAAAAGACTATATACATATTTATTTACAAAAGCGAATATCAATTTTTACTCTCATTCAGAGTTCAATTTTTACCGAACAACTCGGTTCCAAAAACATTCTAGTCTGAGAATAAAAATCGTCTGACAAAAAAAACAAAAAAGGTTCGTTGCCAACAGCAACCAAGTAACAAAAATTGGTTTTCGAAACCAAGGAGGCATTCGCAACACACGGCCCATTTTAAGACGAAAAAGAAACAAACTGCAAAAAAGAATACTGATTTTAAATAAAATAGTCTGAATTTAATCAATGATGCCACCAGTTAAGAATTGGTAATAATTAAAGGAGAATTAATGTGAAATATTCTAATATTTTGAACCACTTGAATAAATATTCTAATATTTTGACTTTTCAAAATAATTTTTTTTGCAATTAATCTTTTCAAAAATGATATTAAATTTAAGATAACAAGTAAGTTTAATCAACAATAAGTTCTTAATAAAAATATCGTTTGCATATTTTCATTAAAAGACGTTAAATTACCAAACGATATTTTCAATTTCTAAAAAAAAGGTAATTATTCCAATATTTTGAATATGAGCTGTACGTGCATGAAATTTGGTTCAATCATTTTTTTTTTACGAAAACCACATTGGTTTTGAAATCGCTTTTATTTTACAAATGAAAAAAAAAATTTATTGTTTTAAGAATAGTACATTTAATTTCTAAAAATTTAAACAGAATAAAACACAATAAGTTGATCCATGCAAAATGAATACAATAATACCTGAGAAAAAAACTCCATTTAATCCTCCTAGGAAGGGCATTTGTCTATTACGTATTTTTTCTTTCCTATGTGATTCCGTCTTAAAAGGTTTTACTGTATAACATTTTTTAAAGTCTCCAACGCAATGGGATATGGATTAGCGATATTAAAATATAAGTGAAACATTTAGATATAAACAGAGATTCATTGATAAATTAAATGTATCACAGCTTTTCGTGCTTCTTTAATAAAAAAAGTATACATATAAAAAACGAAAAGCTATAATAAGTATTTTTGGTCAGAACACCTCCCCGTGAAACAATTTTTAACTACACTGAAGTAAAAAAGCTATGTAGAAATTCGTGGCTCAGCCGGGCTATGATTTAAACTCTTTTCCAGGCTGGTCCGGATTATGATTTTAACATTTTTCCATGCCGGGCAGAAATTTTTTCCCTATTTGTCGGTTTGGGACCGGAACTAGATATTTCTATCGATGCAGACCTCCAGTGCTAACGATCAACATATTTTGAAAACAAGTTTTGATTTAAATCAATATGCTGCTTTATTATGTCAAATAACAGGCATGGTCATAAATCGACATTTAATACTGATAATTTGTGAACGATTCCTCATTTGCTTTGAAAATCAGTAAAAAATTCTTGGTTTACAGGCATGGTAAAGTGGTGTAAGTCATGAATATTTTGGAGAATTTTGGATTTTAATTTCTCTGTCAGGTTTTCAGATACGGAGATGAAATTTTTTTGTTCAATTTAGGAATGGATAAGTAATAATTTCCTAATTGGAAATTTTGCTCTAAGGAGGCGGTATAAAAATTTAATTTTCGTATTTTTTCAAATAGCCCCCCCCCCCCCATGGAGTTGCAACTTATCTTATAAGAAAATTCACCTTTTGTATGAATTTTTGCAATTGGAAGTATGGGTCTAGAGGCAATATTTAAGGAGATAGCCTATTATTTCGATATTTATGACTCACCCTGTATATATTTTAATGAAATTAGTAATGGATATTGACAGATTTTTTCATGTCATGTGCACTTTATTGGTGTTGCATTTGTAAATGAAAAAGTATCAAATATTCTAATTTTATGACAGCATGTTTGAATGTAACGCTGCCAATTGCGGGTCATTTGCCTTAATGTAAAATGCAGGTTTTTATTTTACTTATTGAAATTTTTGCTGAAGATTAGTCGTTAAAAAATCCTTTAATAGCTAGAAAATACTTTTATTTTCTTTGGGGCCATCAAGTTTTGACGGGTTTTTATCTAGTAATGTAAATAATACGCGTAAACACATCCTTAAATGTCCTAACTTCCTTACTGAAATTTTTAAACATCAAACGTGTACATACTTAATCATATAATGAAATAAATATTTTTTTATGAACGAAGGAAATTTGAATGCCTAAACTTTTCAATTTGGAAATGACAAATTTTTCATTTGCATAGAATTATTTTGATAGGATCAGAGCTTCATCTTATAATGATGTGTATTTAAATATATTGTACCCACATTGTGTGTGTTATTTAATATATTTATTTTTTATTTTTTTCCGGTTTCAATTTTTCACATTTTTTACTTTCCATTTTGGCTTTTGCCAGAGTCTCGGAACTTGGGACGTAGGTCGGCACCTTTTTTACCTGGCTTCTGCTACATTGTCGGAATAAGAAAACAAGTTGGAAATTGCACGTGAAGCGTAGCAAATTAGGTGCGTTCGTACGATAACGAAGTTTTAAAAATATTACTTTCATGTATCAATCTCATAAAATTGTAAATAATGAATTACAATTAAAACGCTCATCAAACAATGTTCTCCCTATACCATTATGTAATGGAATACTTTTGTGTGGCCTTGTAAATCAATAACAAATGTTCTTTGCACCACAAATTATGTAAGATGTATATTATAATATGTACTTTATAGTTGCATATAAATTTTATTAAGTTCGCATGAGTATAACACGATTAAAATGCATTTGAAACATTTTTTTCCTATTGACCGTAATGTAACGGAATACTTTTGATTGTCCCTATAATTGATCTATGCATCCGATTTTCATAAAATTTGAAATAACTCTACAAAATTATGTATTTTAAATTTCAAACGTATAGAATATATTTGAAACTTTTTCCCCATTGACCATAATGTAATTGAATACTTTTGATTGCCCCTGTAATTGATCTATGCACACGATTATCAAAAAATTTGAAATAACTCGACAGAATTATGTAATAATTGCGTATTTTAAATTTCAAATGATTAAAATGCATTTGAAACTTTTTCCCCATTAACCGTAATGTAATGGAATACTTTTGATTGCCCCTGTAATTGATCTATGCATCCGATTTTCATAAAATTTGAAATGACTCGACAAAATTATGTAATAAATACGTATTTTAAATTTCAAACGATTCGGTTGGGTAGTTTTTGCGTTGTTATATGCGGACGGACAGACGGACGGACTGAACGACCACTATAGGTGCTACGTATTATATAATTACGAACGCACCTAAAAAGCGAAAGGAGAGTGTAGAGAACTCCGAGCTCTGCGATTTCTGTTAAAGTCGGCTCACACACTCTCTCCTTTCCAGCCCAAGACTATCATTAAGCTCGAATTCCTAAGTCGTCCGATGCCTTCAGAGCCCCGAGGCCATCTCTTCCTATTTTTAGATGTCTTTAATTTAATCGATTTTCCTTTTAAATTTGTCCAGTTTCATTTCATTTTATTTTATTTTCAATCTAACTTCAGTTAGAGTCTCGGCACTTTGAGACATGTTTCAATCTAACTTCCGTTAGAGTCTCGACACTTGAGACATGGGTTGGGACCTTCCTTCCCGGCTTCCGCTAGAGAGTCGGAATAAGAAAGATTAGCGGACAGAACACGTGAGGTACGCCCCATATTTCCATAAAATGCTCACAAAGATTTAGTCTAACGCAGTTAAATTAAAGGGGACAATATTGTCATAAACATTGTACAGTGCCCAGCAAAAGTTTAGACACTGGTGTTTTTTAACCTTTAAATAAAAAATACAAACAAGTGAGTTTTACAAATGACTATACTTATTTTTAAATGTTTTAAACAATTTAGGATAAAAGTAATGGTTATTATATAAAGTAATATTTAATTTAACCGAAAAAAGTAAAATTTGCACATTGTAAAAGTTTAAACACTACTTTGATTTTTTGCCAACTGCTCATGGAAAAATGCAAATTTCCAGGTTATGATATCATATGTCTGACGTATTTAATTATACCTCAAGATAGCATCAGTTACTGAAGATGCCGCGAGCTAAAAATATTCAGTTAGATGCGGTAATTGAAGTAGGAAAGCTGAAATGGAAAGGGAAGACTGTTGCAGAAATTTTAGCAGCATTCAATTGTCCAAAGTGGTCTGTCTATGAAGTATAGTCTAAGGATGACTCCTTCGTAACAAAACATAATCTGGAAGACCTTATGTGACGAGAAAATGAGATGACAAAAGGATCCAGAAACTGACATTTACAAAAATAATGATCGCTAATCACATTAAAAGTAAGTCAGGACTTTCTGTGTCGACGGACATGATTCCTGGATGAATTAAAGAAACAGGTAAATCAATTTTTATGAAAATGATAAAATAATCAGCTCTAAAATCTTGCTACAAATTGGCGAGAGTGCAATGAACTTGGAAACATACGTTATTTGGACCCATATGGTACACTACGATATTCATTAACGGAAAAAAAGTGGAATTTGAAAGGCCCAAACATGTGGGCATACTATTGGCACGACTTGCGTAAAGAGCCTGGAACTTTCTTGAGTCGACAACAAGAAGGTGACTTTTTAATGATTTGGTCCTCACTTTGCTTTAATGCTCGAGTATCTGTGGAGTTATTCATTGGTTGCCAAGCAACACAAGTCTACGTACATCATTGGAGATTAATTTTTAGTCATTTGCGGAATGTTTAGCTGATCTAAAGTATGGATTTTGCAAGGTAATGCGTCTAATCATGTTCCATACTAAAGAAGAACTTCGTTTAACTCTGAAAACACTGATCTCAACTGGCCGACGTGTAGTTCTGATCCGGAGCCAATCGAAAACATTTGTAACACATATGTTGCAATGTTTATGCAAATTTTTGCTATACTTTTCTTTTAATGAGCTTTGAGTTGCTGTTGAAAATGTTTGGTACAAAATAGACCCCCAAGTGACGCAGCATTTACTTTTTTCGATGAAAAGTCACATTCTTGGACTAACTGCAAAAAATGTGGGTGCAACTCGATTTTAATTTGTAGTTATTTTTCTGTAAATATACAAATTGTCTATACTTTTCCCACAATGCTAATTTCATTTTTTTGTTATTATATTTTATGTTAAAGGTAAAATTCAAAATTTGTTGTTTGTGAATAAAGGATAAGTCACAAGTAATGTATGACAGATGAATTACAAACATTCGGTACATACTTCTGAATATAGAAGCGTAATCGATCATTGTCTAAACTTTTACTGAGCATTGTATCTAAAATAAAGTGGTATGTATAATGAGACTGTTTAAAACACTACATATTGGGAAACAAAAGTTAAGAATCTTATATCGAAAACAGTATGAAATATTGAAAAACTTTTAGCAGCAAAGTTTTAGAGCAACGTCGGATTTGCATAAAATCAGATCTTACATGTAAAAGTAATACAGTAAAACCTCCATAACGGATACACCCGAATAGCGGACAGTTTTCCAATCCCCACTTCCAAAACCTACATTTTTGCAAAGAAAGTAGACTGGTACAAGAACCTCAGCTTCGAAAACACGTAACTACACCATCTGTTGGTACATTTGTAATCCTGCGCTACCATGCATAGCAGGAAAGCAAACATTACAGGATGAAGCATGAAGCAGTGCGCGCGCGCGCCAAGGACGAAAGATAGTTTTGTTGATATGCGCGCACAGACGCCTCGTTTTTCCTCCGATCAAGAACAACACTTGCTTGTTTTGGGTAGCGTGGGTCAGTCATTTTGCTTTATGCTGGTACTCGCCGGCTCGTAAAAGCAATGGATTTATTAAGCATTTACAGCTTTTTAAAACAGGGTAAGTGACAGATGCTTATGTATATGCTATTTATTTAAATGTTCCCATAAGTTTCCATTTTAATTTAAAGAACATTATCGCACTATTGTGTAGTTAAAATATAATCTATGCCATATATTATTAATACATTATTGTTACGTATTTTTATATTAGTATGCATTTATATTAGTGTGCTTTTATATTATTATCTTGATAGTATATTTATATTTTAATATTATGATTACATTGTATTTCACAAACTCCAGTCTCGCAAAAGTAGATACTACAAAATTTAAAACTTTTAATTCGACTTTTTTAATAAATTTAATAAGAAAGGGGAAATTTAAGTTTTAAGAATTGTGAAGAGTCCATTTTTCTGAGATTAGATCTGATCTTGTGAAAGATGTATCACAATATACACACACAGTATTACAATAATGTAATACTATAACAACGCAATAGTATTATTATTCTTTAATTATTATAGTAGTAATATATAGAATAGTATTATATATTATAGTATTATTTAGTATAGTAATATTGTATAGAATAGCATTATTATTATTATTATTCTGATTTTTCTGATCTTGTGACAGATCGCTGATAATGTGCAATAATTTATTATAATATAACAACGCAATAGTATTATTATTCTTTAATTATTATAATATTAATATATAGAATAGTATTATATAGTATTGTATTATACAGTATAATAGTATTGTATAGAATATCATTATATTCTTTTTTATTACAAATTAAAATAATGATTTTATCACAGTTTTTAAAAAAATGGAAACTTGTGTTAATATTTAAATTACATATAAATGCATAAAAATCTGTCGCTTACATTTTAAAATGAAGAGGATGAAAAATCATATATTATTAACGTCCTCATAATTTGAGTGAAAATGATTAATTGCAAAGAATTCATTACTATCACGAATAAAATTTAAAAGAAAACAATAGTTTTCAATTGTTAAATATTTTTCTTTCCTTTAAGAGAATAGCATCAGTTTTTTCATATCTATACATACATTTCCGCTTAATGAAACAAAAAATAATAGACGCTCATTAAATAATAATAATAATACAATATATACTATAAGATTGAAATGCGCGGGTCTCTCCCCTTCTTCCCCCCATCATGTGCTCCTCGTTGTGCTTCATCCCTGTAAAGTTTGTTTTCTAGCACTGCTCAAAGTAGCATAGGTTACGTAGCGGTAAAAGAAGTCTGCGTTTACATTGCGCCAATGAGAGCTTTCTATCTTTTTCCCTCTCTAAGATCTTTGATTTCTGTATGTTTAACCTCTGAATAACGGACATTCCAAATAAAAGACACTATTTTCGGCGATAAAGGATGAAAAAATATTTTTTAACAAGAAAAAAAATGAAAAAAAAAAGTAAAAAGGTCTCTAAATTTATCAGGGTAATAAGTCACAAATTTTGTGATCATAGATAAATGTAAAAGGTTGGGCTGAGGAAAATTTATCCTTAAGAGCCCACAATAATCACAGAAAAATTACTCAAAAAGACCCGGATGACCATGTAAATTCTATGGGAGCGTTCTTTTCTAATATCTCGCTCAAATTTTAATATTTTTGCATGATTTTTTTTGCACAAGATAGCTGAGGGCAATCCACAACCTGACTAGTTTTTACTTTTTCGATTTTGGTTATATATTTTTACTTTCTTCTATCTTTACAAGAAGAAAGTATTGGATTCATGAAAATTTTCGACTTCCGGTTTTCGACGGATTTATACGTTTTAGAAGGTCCTGAACACGTTTTGACTATTTTTAGAAAATGTCTGTCTGTGAGTCTGTCCGTCTGTCTGTGAGTCTGTGAGTCTGTCTGTGAGTCTGTCTGTCTGTATGTGACAAAAAATTTGTGGGCGCTCTATCTCAAGAACTAATGCTCGAAATTTAATAAAATTTTATATTCAGTTAGACCTTAATATAAATTAGTGCCTATTGGTTTTTGGTGAAAATTGGCTTGCAGGTGGCGCTGCTATACTACGTTTTTCATGATTTTCAAGATTGCTATATCTCAAAAACTAATGCACAGAATTTCACCAAACTTCAGATTCTGGGACCCCTTGATATACATAGACGCTGATTAAGTTTTGGTGTGAATTGGCCAGCAGGTGGCGCTGCTATGCCACGTTTTTCATGATTTTCATGATAGCTATATCTCAAGAACTAATGCACAGAATTTCACCAAACTTCAGATTCCGCGATACCTTAATATACATAGTCGCTGATAAAGTTTTGGTGTGAACTGCCCTATAGGTGGCGCTGCTATGCTACATTTTGCACGATTTTTGTGATAGCTATATCTCAAGAACTAATGCAGAGAACTTGATCAAATTTTAGATTCTGTTACACTAGAACATATAACATAATTAGACGCTGATTACATTTTGGTATTAACCTTGCAATAGGTGGTGCAGCTATGCTGCATTTTGCACGATTTTTCCGATAGCTATATCTCAACAACCAACGCACAGAATTTCATCAAACTTCAGATAATGTTACAAAAAGACATATAACATAATTACACGATGATTACGTTTTGTTATAAATCCTTCAACTGATGGTGCTGGTGTGCTATATTTTACACGTTTTTTTTAACTAGCTATATCTCAAGAACTAATGCACAGAATTTCATCAAACTTCAGATTCTTTTACACCATAACATAATTAGACGCTTTTTTACGTTTTGGCATAAATTGTCCAAGATATGGTGTTGCTGTGCTACGTTTTGCAATTTTTTTGTGATAACTATATCTCAAGAACTAATGGACCAAATTCCATCAAATTTCAGATTCTGTTAGGTCTTGACATAAATAGATGCTTATTAGGTTTTAGTATAAATTAACCAACATGAGGCACTACTAAGCTCATTTTCTCAAAATATTAATTAAATTTTGCGTTTTAGGCTTTTCGGATACCAGAATCTCATTAGGCTAGGTCAAATGTTCGAGGAAATTCGATAGTGGGTAACTTTGGGGTCACCACGTTTTTTTTAAAATATTAAAATGTACTTATGAGATAGAAGAAAGTTTTGGGATTGACACATCCAACTAGTTTATATTACGATAGTTTCAGTTTCAGAACCGGTTTAAACCGGTTTCGAAAGATAAAGTAATTTTTTAAAGAAAATTTGAAACAAAAATTGAAAAAGTAGAAACTAGACCGGTTGTGGATTGCTCTCAGCTATCTTGTGCAAAAAAATCATGCAAAAATATTAAAATTTGAGCGAGATATTAGAAAAGAACGCTCCCATAGACTTTACATGGTCATCCGGGTCTTTTTGAGTAATTTTTCTGTGACTATTGTGGGCTCTTAACGTTCATTGTTGAATTCAGGGAGTTGCCTGGGAGGGACAGCTCCCAGAGCATTCAAATGTCTATGTCCCCCCCGGAAGATTTTATGATTTTATTTTTTTAATTATCAAAAAGTGTAATCCCTATCCCCGCTCGGAACTCTACAATGACCAATAACATCACATTGAAAAACAAATTACACGTAATCGCAAGCAAAAGTAAACTTTTGTAACAGATATATATATATTTTAAATATGAATGTAATAAAAAAAGTTAAAGATGTGTACAATTTTATTTAAGTTTTATTACTTAAAAAATAATTTTAATTTATCATTAATTATATAATAGAGGTTTCAGAACATATAAATGTCAATTAATGAAATATTAAGCTTTTCTTAGCGATTTTTGTATCTCTGAGGTTTTCCCAATAGCGGACACCTCCGAATAGCGGACAATTTCTGCGTTCCCGAGGTGTCCGTTATTTAGAGGTTTTACTGTACTATTAGAAGGCATGAAATGTATTTTTATATCCTGTCAGTTGCTTAAATTATCCCTAAATTGCATGAAGATGCGTATTATTATAAAACAGATTTGCATTTACTAATAAAATTAGCACATGTAAGTAAGATGCAGTTTGTTTTAATAAGAAAATCTAGTAAATATTGCTATATTTATCAATGACTTAATTTACGTACAATGCATGAAGAATTTTGTTGTCGATAAAGGACACATTTAGCATATTTCATTTTCTTATTAAATTAAAATATAACTTGCTAATATTTGTTAGTTTTATTGCTAAATAAATCTTCTGCGTCCATATTATAATGTCACCCCTGGATTTTTATTATTAGAGTATTTAAATTGATAATTGACAATAAAATAAAACTAAATTCCAGAGTTTATAATTAAATTATTTTAGATGTAAGCCATGATTTCATACATAAGGTCTGTAATTTTGCAACTGACATTTTTTTCCAATTGTACTTAAGGGCATTAAATTCGCAGCTTGAGGTATCAAGTATCCTCATTACGCAGATCACAGTAACCTTATCACAGACAACACAGATCACAATAACATAGACACTACGTTTATTCCTGTCGTTATCGCTATTCTGGAGATAATGGTGATGGTCAGAAGTAATGCTCACCGTACATATAGTGTAACATTTATGCATTATGTATTATATCCAAATGTCTCTTCCAAGAAAGATCCTCATCTGCTTTGAATGATTAAGAAAGGTTTTTGTTTTCTAAACCTAAATTTCTATGTTCTACTTATGAACAAACCAAAGTAAATTGCATACCATAATATATGTGTAACATTTTCAGGTACTTTATTAGAGCATGTGAGTCAACATACATATTATATTTTCAAATACAGTTGTAAACAATGAAAAGCAACAGCTTCTTCCTACTACAATCTGTAATAATAAAGAGATAAGTTTGTGAGTGTATAAGCGCTGTTCTGAATAGGCCGATTCATGTAGAATTACAAAATTTTAGAGGAAGGTACCACTATATATAAAGTTTTGCACTTCGAAGCCCGATTTTCGATTTTGTGATTAGATTTTTTTATTTAAAATTTTAGACTATTTTTAGCGTTCTTTTAGGTTTTGAGGCAATTTTTCCACATTAGAGAAAGGAATTTTTTTTCGCATTTTGCGGTTAGTTTAGACATTGGTAAAAAAAGTGTTTCAAACAGCCTAATTTCCTAAATTTTGTGTGTTACGATTTTTGAATTTCGTCGAATTTCAATGCGATTTTCAGTTTAAATTTTTTTCGAAGTGATTTTTAACGTTTTTTCGTGTTTCTGTGCATTTAGCATCTATTTTTTTCCTTTTTTTTCAATATTATGGGATATTTTTAATGCTTCACGATCTTCTCTATTTTTAAATTGCATGTTAAAAAGGTCGAAAAATATGAAATTAAGGACTCAGCAATAAAGTAATTATTTAGAATATTCACTGTTATCTACAATTATAAAGAGAGAAGTTTGTAAATATGTCAGCGTTGTTCTGAAGAGACCACTGCACGTACAGTTTTAGAATTTGGAGGAAAGGTACCTCTATATATTCATACAAAACATATTCCGCCCTTAATTTATAAGTAGTTGTTATTGCCGAACAAGAATTTCACTAAATTTCTTAAATTCTAATTTCATTTTTCCACCCTCTGGACTAATATATCTACGAATAGGTTTGATAACGGAGTTTCTCTCGTTTATAGGTTTGTTAAGAAATGAGTGAGCTCCTATAGGTGAAAATTGGAATTAATATATTTTACAGATCATGCGCAGCTTGCCTTCTACTTGGCGTAGCATGCAGCAGCGATACGTGTAGGAAGTTCTAGATAAATTTTGGGCTCTTAATTGAGTGGAGATTATCATTATTTCCTAATTGAAATTCAGCAAATTTCTTAAATTGCTATTTGTATCCCCAACCCGCCGGGTAATATATTTACGGATAGATTGAAAACTTGAGTATCGTTCGGATGCATGTTTGTTTACGAAAGAACATTCAGCAAAGTATGCGTAGCAAGCCTGCTATACCCGACCACAGTTGCAGTTTCGAATGTTCGTGCAAAACATATTGCGCCCCGTGACGGTGGAAAGTAGAACTAAAGTATTTTGAGGCACATGCACTGTTAGGATAGTTAGTGTTAAGTAAGATTTTGATTACAGTTTGGTAACAGTTAGGCTACATTTAGGTTAAAAGTTAGGTTGTGATTAGGTCGCAATTATGTTACAGTTAGATTAGCCTTAGGTTATATTTAAATTCCGGTTAGGTTACAGTTTTGGATTATGATTAAGCTACAGTTAGGTTATGTTGTAGTTAGGTTACGGTTAGATTATGGATAGGTTACTAAAAGGTGACAGCTAGGTCGCATTTATGTTATATTTAAGTTATGGTCAGGTTACGTTTATCTGCATAACTGGTAAACGGCTAAATTGGGGTTCGAAAGAATCATGTGGCGGAACCGACAAGAGCACGATGTGACAGCCAGTAATGGCTGCAGACACCTGTCGAGAACGTCTTACAGACAGGTTGTGATTAACTTGCAATTAGATTACGGTTAGATAACAGTTAAGTTATAGTTAGGGTGCGATTAGGTTGTAATTACGCAACGGTTAAGAGTCTTAGATTATCTTTAAATTCCTATTAGGTTACAGTTAGGTTATGATTAAGATACAATTAGGTTAAGGTTAAGTTCTAATTAAGTTAAGGTTAGATTACGGATAGGTTATGATAAGGTGATGTCTAGTTTACATTTATTTTATATTTAAGGGACGGTTAGGTTACTGTTAAGTTGGAGTTAGATTAGAGACGGGTATAGTTACGTTGCAATTAAGTTGCAGTTAGGATTTTATCCACAGGGTGAATAATACGCAAGTTTTGATTAAAAAATATATACTTTGTTTTGTACAATCGCTCTGAAATTATAATACTACATACAAACTTTTTAGCTAATCACTGAGTATCGATTTCATTCATGGTTGATATAAATAATTTGAAATTAAAAGATTTTACTTAGAATTTTGATGTCTTAAAAAAAGTTTAATCAATTAACAATGATTTTTACGGCGAAATACCAACATTTTAACATGGAAATCACGAAATCGTTAGACAATATTCCCTCCTCTGTATTCCATTCCACTCATTTTTTATATTTTAACCGGTAAATATAAGTTATATATACAGGGTGATTCAAAAAAGATGGGAAAAATTTTAAGGGGTAATAGTATACATCAAAACAAACAATATTAAACAGAAAACCAAGGGTCCCAAGCGTTTTCCAAAGGAGATAGCCGCCATTAAGTTTAGGGTCCAAAATTTCAAATGAGCATAAAAAACAGAAAAATTGGTCGATTGATTTGCGGTTTTCACTAAAACTATTCTTTATGTCGGTATTTTCTTGAAAATAAATTATAAAGATAAATTCCGAAAAATGTCGATAGAGGGCGCTTTAGACTTTGGAGTAACGAACAACTGTTTTTTGCCGTTATTTTTTTGCATGTCATTAAATGGTTTCTCAAGCTTAGAGTTAAACTTAAATTTTGAGCTCAAAATCAGAATAGTTGGGAGTGGTGGTTAAGTAGCGCAAGCTGAACTGTGTTAAATGGGGGTAGAGAGTTTCAAATTTCAAATAATTATAAAAAAAATCGGAAAAATTGGTCGATTTGTTTCCGGTTTTCGCTAAAATTATTCTTTATGTTACAATTTCCTTGAAAATAAATTTTAAAGAAAAATTTTTAAAAATTTCGTTTGTGGGTGCCCTTAACTTCAAAGTAACCAACAACTATTTTTAAACGTTATTTTTTCTATCTAATTAAATGCTTGCAAATGCTTAGACTTAAATTTTGAGCTCAAATTCTGAATAGTTGGGAGGAGATAAAAACGACAAACTGAACTGTGTTCAAGAGTTAAAATGTTACTCTCCCCACCCCTCGAACACAGTTCAATTTTGCGCTACATAATTACTCACAACCATTCAAACTTTGAGATCAAAATTTAACTAGCTTATTTAATAAGCTTTTACATGCATTTATTAGATACAAAAAATACCAGTTAAAAATAGTTGTTGGTTACTCTAAAGTTTAAGGCGCTCTCTAATGGAATTTTTGAAATTTATCTTTAAAATTTATTTTCAAGGAAATACTGGCATAAAGAATAGTTTTGGCGAAAACCGTAAACGAAACTACCATTTTTTTCCGTTTTTTATGATAACTTGAAATTTGAACCTCCCCAACCCCATTGAACACGTCAGGTTGCTCTACTTAACCACTCCCAACGATTCAGATTTTTTGCGCAAAATTTAAGTTTATGTCTAAGCATCTAAAAAAATTTAACGAGTTGCAAATAATAACGGTTAAAAATAGTTTTCCCTTACTCCAAAGTCTAAAGCGACCTCTATCGTCATTTTTTGAAATTTAGCTTTATAATTTATTTTTTAAAAAATACCGACATAAAGAATAGATTTAGTGAAAACCGCAAATCAATCAACCAATTTTTCCGTTTTTTATAATCATTTGAAATTTGAACCTATGAACACAGTTCAATTTGTGCTACTTAACGACTCCCAACTATTCAGATTTTAAGCTCAAAATTTAAGTTTAAGTCTAAGCCTGCCAAACCATTTAATGAAATGCAAAAAATAACGGCAAAAAACAGTTGTTCATTACTCCAAAGTCTAAAGCGCCCTCTATTGACATTTTTTGGAGTTTATCTTTATAATTTATTTTCAAGAAAATATCAACATAAAGAATAGTTTTAGTGAAAACCGCAAATCAATCGACCAATTTTTCCGTTTTTTATGCTCATTTGAAATTTTGGACCCTAAACTTAAATGGCGGCTATCTCCTTTGGAAAACGCTTGGGTCCTTGGCCTCCTATTTAATATTGTTTGTCTTGATGTATACTATTGCCCCTTAAAATTTTTCCCATCTTTTTTAAATCACCCTATATATATATATATATATATATATATATATATATATATATACCTACTTTTTACAAAGGCATCGGCCACATGTTTCAGACAAAGTATTTCCACATATTTCAAGTTAAACATGAAATCATACAAATTTCAGGTTCGTTTAATATTATTATTATGGACCCGGGGAACGCCGGGCGGGTCAATTTTACTCTCAATTCTATTGTACTTTTAATTTTTTAGCAATACTTTCGGGGATTAAAAATCATGAACCTTTGTGTTTTAGCCAACTGTACAGAAGATGTGCCAAGCAAAATTTCCTTGCTGAATCGTTACCCTTGTAACTGGACCCGGGCAACGCCGGGCGGGTCAATTTTACTCTTAATTCTATTGTATTTTTAATTTTTTAGCAATACTTTCGGGGATTAAAAATCATGAATCTTTGTGTTTTAGCCCACTGTACAGAAGATGTGCCAAGCAAAATTTCCTTGCTGAATCGTTTCCCTTGTAACTAAAAACTTTTCTTCATAGATATATCTCTTAAAAATGTCTGCAGGAAGAATAAGAATATTCATCTTTTTATTAAATAATCTATGATTTCATAACAATATCTTCAAATTGTTTTCAATCTTATATTCAATTTTACGAAATTCGGTGAAGTATAAATAGATTTTGAACTCTGACTTCAGAAAAGGACAAGACAAACTTATACATATGGATGAATACAACGAAGTAATATGTTTTCAATTACAATTATAAAAATGCTTCATTTTGCAAACATATATACATTTTAATTGTTAATATTTCCGAAAATTGAAATATTAATTTTGCTTCCGTCAAACAATTAGCTGTTAAATGCAGTCGAAATTCAAATGCTAAGATAAAGAGTTTTGGAACATTTTCACCTATTAATAATTAAAATAATTTATGTTGATAATGCGTCCGTATGTCCCCAAGCTTTTCCAGATGAATAAACAATTCATAGTCTTTGTTTCAATAAAACTAATAATTAAATGCCTTTAAATTTATTCTGCTAAAGCTATGTAAAATTTGAAATTAATTTTCTACGCACATTTGAAAAACAAATGCTCTAAAAAGTCTAAGCTTTAGTTTGGACAAACATATTTATAATATGAATTTTAATTACAATATTCATCATTTATAGTAGTTTCGCATTAAAAGAATAAACAAACCTGTTGTGAAATGTATTCCGAATATCCATTCAAAAATAATTAAATACTTGTTAACTAATCATAGAAAAATTGCAAAAATTGCTCTTTAAAAATAATATGTAAATAATTAAGTGAGGTATGGTAAGCAGAATTTCGCATTTTTCAAATATTAGTAAAAGTTAATCTGTGAATAAGATATTAAATATGCTGGCCTGCTAAAATTAAGGTACAACCTGTTTTTTATGTCAAATTTGCAAATGAATAAACGTAGAAACACTAAATTTGGATGATATGTGCACTAAACAGTTGTTTATGGAATGCATCATAGAAATTTAAATAAAGGTAAACGCAAAAATGAAACAGTAACAAAAAAAAAACACTCCTTGCACAAAAGTCCATTCTTGGAGAAAACAGTACATGATACACTGCTCAAAACAATTAAAGGATATTGCAGTTTTAGGTAGATTTTGTATCTGGGAAACTTTTTTGCTGATTGATACATGGTCGACAGACAGAATAGGTTATATGAGAATAAATTACACATGTTTGGCAGAAAAAAATGCATTTTATTGCGCATTTGTGTACAAAAGGAAAAAAACACAATTTGTGCGTATGAGAAAAAAAGAATAAGAAAAGGTGTTTTCTTCAAAGAAAATCATTTTCAGTAGGGGGTATGGTTTCCACGTGCGGCCAGCAACGTTGAACACCTTTGAGGCATGGACTCAATGAGGCTATTAATGACGAGTTAGGGTATTCTGCCCCACTCTTCCAGAAGAGCTCTTTCCAGTTCTTGGAGAGTTTGTGGGGGTTGTTGGCGGCCAGAAACTCGTCTTCCTAGAGCGTCCCAAACGTGCTCGATTGGATTCATGTCTGGAGACCACGCTGGCCATTCCATTCGAACGATTCCTTCCTCGAAAAGGAAATCCTCCACCAAGTTTGCACGATGTGGCCTGCACTTATCGTTTATTAAAATGAAGTTATCTTCGATTGCTGCAGCGTAAGGGACTACAATAGGTCTGAGGATCTCATCCCTATATCGGCGACCAGTCAGAGCTCCATCTCGAATGATGCCCGTCAATGTCTTCATTCCTTGTCTTCGTTCTCTTTTATCCAGTTGAAAGTCAAATTTCATTCGCTGCCGCTGAAGCGACGTTTTTGACGACGAACTCAAAATTTGCATACTCCACAGTTTGAAAACCAGAAAAATTTGCATTTGTGATTCTTTTCTTCTATTTTCGGCAAAAAAAAAATTCGTTTATATCTTTATTTTATATAAAACTTCAAATATCCTTTAATTGTTTTGAGCAGTGTATAATAAAATTACATAGAAACATTTTAAAAATGGGTTGTAATAATGAATATGTCCCCTCCCCACACCTGACTTGAATGTGTTGGAAACGTCATCTTTACATGATGTCAAATAAGTTGCTGGACATCTTAGTAGGAAGCAAGAACCATACAAGGAATAAAAATTCTCCTGGCTCATCTAATGACCTTGAAGGAGGACTTGGAAGATATAATTCAAATATGTTCTGTCTGATTCAGGTCTGGATAGTGAATCGGCCATTATATTAGCTCCAAACCGTGACCCCCAAAGTGTCCTCCAGAACCACAGCTCGGCTAGATCGTATATTATCATTCATCACAATGAAATTGTTTCTAATAGTACTGGTATATGAGGGACATACGGATCAACGATCTTATCCCGATATTTCATGCCAGTCAGAGTTCATCCATTGAACACACATCTACGTCAGTGTGACTAATAAGTAAGATCCTTGTTCAAATCTTGACTGAAATTCTTCTGTACCTCTGTGTTTCAGCTGTGTTGGTTTAATGTTAAACTGCTGCATTACGTATTCCGATCTGCCTGTTTCATATTATAATTATTATGTTTTTTAATGTCCATACTGAACGTCGTCGTTATTAAGGGAATTCCACGTCAGCACATGAAAGAACCTCTTCAGGCTCATAAAAAAGAAAAACCGTTTTTTACACTTCTGAGTGGTGGTTGTCATTGATGATGAACAGTTATTCAAGAACCAATTCCCACTGACTCGTAACTAGAGTAATAAAATGCTTAATATAAAAAGCAAAAAGGAAATCAAAATACAACTAAAAAATAACTCAACCAGCTACTATCAACAACAACATCATGTGACAATAGCCATTATAAATATTAGGCAAACTAATAGCCATGGATCAAGGCCCACTACGGTAGTGATCAAGAATTTCAAATAACTTTCAACAGCGTTTCACAAACACAATGTGACAACACCCATTACAATTCAATGTACTGATTGCCAAGTGTGAATTCCTGTAATAAAGTTTTTAATTAAAGATAGACATTTTAAGGAGATCTAATTCAATTCAAAAGAATCTAAAAACCACGTAAAATGCAATGTCAAAAAATCATTATTCTTTATTTGATCATATTGTTGATAAAATTAAAAAACAATATTTTTATTATAATATTTAAATAGTAAATTTCAGAGTCCATTCATTTTTTACAGGTTTAAAGACGAAACTCTTTCTTATTAACTGCATATTAATGAACCAAAAGAGTCAGAGGATTAACGATATTAGTTTTAGAAAGATAAGTGTCAATAACAAATATTTGATAAATATTTTAAGAAAAAAGAATTCCAAAACTGATTTGAAAACTGAATTATTTTTCTTTTCAAGTAAAATTTTAAGAATAAATAAAGCAGAAATAGAAAAATATGATGAAATATAAAAATATAAACCTTAAATAGTACTTTGAAATAAATGGATTTCTAAATGGTAAATAATATACTTTTAATGAAACATTAATATCATTAAGAAGATAAATATCAGGTTGTAAAAGTAAACTTTATTCCGTTTTTAATAGAACACTGAAAACGGAATAAAGTTTTTGTATTTCGGTAATAAGTTAAGTTAATTGCCACCTAATAATGAAAAATGTTTGCTTTAGATACATCTGAAAAAAAAAATATGTCTTAAACCTAACAGTTTTTTTTTCAATTATCATCCATTATTTTCCGTTCATCTTTTTTAATAATTAGTAATTGGTATCGAAATCGTATTCTGATTAATTACATTAAAAAAATAAATAAATAACTATTCTTTTTCATATTCAACATTTTAACAGAATAAAACAAATACTTTTTGAAATATAAATACTAAACGACTACTTATTTTCTGTTATAAATTTGTCAATAACTTACACAAAAATTGAAGTTTCAAATAATTAAAAATCTTTTTCTTTTCTTTGAAAGTTATCTCAAATCATTTAATTTTTACAACTTTCTGTAAACTAATGTTTTTTAAATTAAAATTAACAGCATTATTCTTTGTAAATTTAGTCTTTATTATTTACTTATTTCAAACTTTTAGGAATATAAATAAATTATAATGTTCGTTTATTTTATTTACATTCCTAACTCTCCTTTGGGTAAAAAATTATTATCTTCTTCAATTTATTAAAAAAAATTAATTCAGTTAGTTCACATTTTTCCATTTTTAAAAGTATAAATTAATAAGCTACGTACGCCGCCGCTATCACAAATAAATTGATCGTTTTACTATCTTGGATCAAACTAAAAGGATACTGCGCATAAAAAGGTTAATTTTATAACTATTCACTCTTGAATACTTATTTTAAAATTCGAGAAAATATTAATAATATTTAAATTATTTAATACTAGCTGACCCGGCCGGCGTTGCCCGAGTCCGTGCTAACCATGCTGCATAATAAAGCAATTAATATTGACAAAAAAAGCGATTCTAAAACAGAACTGGAAATCTCGTTAAAAATTGCTTCAAAAATCCAACTGAAAGTCGCATTAAAAATCGATGAAATTCAAAAATCATAGCAGACAAAATTTAGTAAATTATGCTAAAAGTTTGAAATAATTTTCTTTTTATCAATGCCAAAAATAGCCATAAAATGCGAAAAAACACAAAAAATTGAATTAAAAAATTCGTAAAAAATTCAAAAATCACTGCATGATTTTACAATAAGCTTTATTGAAAAGAGAACTAAATTTATTATCTGAGGTTAAAAGATGAAGGCGTATTCCTTTCACGAATGGGAAAAATCAGCTCGAAACATAAGAACACTAAAAAATCGACAAAATAAATAAATAAATAAAATCTAATCTAAAATTGAAAATTCGGGTTTCGAGGTGCAAACATTTACATACAGAGGTACCTTCCCTCCAAATTTTGTAACTCTACTTCCAGCGGTCTCTCCAGAAAAACGCTGACACACTCACAAAATTCTCTATTTATTATTATAGACTAACATATAATCCCGTCAAAAATGACGGAATTTTCACCTGCATTTCAATTTATTATTACTTCATACAAACAGAATGCAGATTTTATTACTGAAGAGTTTGTATTGTAGAAAAGCACATTAAAAAAAAAGCAATAAATTTCTACAAATATAAATGAAGCTTTTATTTTACTTGATATTTAGTTTTTGAACGAATTTTAATTTCAAAACAAAGAACAGTATTTATTACAATTATAATAATAATTAGCAAAGTAAAACTCAATTTCTGAAGATTTCACAAAACATTATAATTAAATATTGATTTTTTTTTCGTTTAAAATACATTACTTTTATTAAAAGTATAATTCGGCAGCGGTATTAGTCAGCGGTATATGATAGATTCTTAGTTTTGTGCTTTTAGACATCGATTATGAAGCTTTCTGTTTTGTTTTTAAATTTCGATTAGGCTCCATCTATGCGCAGTTAATAAAAAAAAACTTTTTTTTAAAAATCGTAGTTTCTTATAGAAAATACTGCTATTTTCTATAGCAGGAGGCATTGATTTAAATCAAAATCAATTTTTAAAAACTTCAGCTATACAACTTTAAAAATGCAATCCGTAAATTATAAAAACCAAAATTACCATTATTATTTCTTTTTGTAAAATTTTAAATTAAATATACCAGTTTTTAAAAGAATAGATTATAACCAATCGAAATTTGCTTGCATTGTAAACGAAATTTACATTTTTTATCAAATGTCATTTAAATATAACGAATATATAATCTCATGCACCAAATTAAAATTATTAAATTTTGATTTAAGAGCAATTTTGATCTATTTGCATTCATCAAAGTAGATAAAATTTAAATTTAACAGCATCTGAAAAAAATTATTTTCACTTATACTAATTCAGTCATGATGATATACTATATATACATAAAAACTTGAAGAAAAAAAAACTTATTTTATTTAAAATATTAAACAAAATTAAAAAAAAATACGCGAATAAATGCTAGCATCTTAAAAAATTAATAAAACTAAATTTAAATTCATCTTAATCCTTTTTAATATTTCCAAAAAGACTTCTAAAATAATTCATATATGGCAGCACTAAAGTTGTATGAGACGCGCTGCGAATCGATGAAATACAATTGTATTCTTAGATGATAAAGAAAATTACCAGTTTACATTTTCGCTGTTATTTTTATGTATTATAATTGGGTATGGTATGTATATTTTATATGAAAATATGCTGAACAAACATTATTTCAAGTGCAAGAAATTATCATTTAACTGTCATTTTAGCGTCTTTTTTTAATTAAGCCTAGCATGGCGTTTAGCTATGTTCAATTCCTATATCAGAATGGTTCGGCCCGGAATCGTTCCTACACTTCCCTCCAGTCGCGTTTTATTATAAGTAGATTACTGCGAATATTCTAAATAATTCCTTTATTTTCTAAACATAAATTGTATGTTTTTCGCCCTTTTTAGATGCAATTTAAAATTAGATAACAGCATGATGCATAAGAAAACCAATAATATTGATAAAAATAAAAATAAAAAATTATAAATAGACAAAAACTTAAAAACTCGTTAAAAATGCTTCAAAAATTGCATTAAAAATCGCTGAAATTCAAAAATCGTATCACACAAAGATTAGTAAACTAGGCTAAAAGTTTGAAACATTTTTTTTTTATGAATGTCAAAAAAAAAAACCAAAATGCAAAAAATATTAAAAATCACATTAAAAAATTCGTTAAAAATTCAAAAATCGCTGCACAAATTCCTAATAAGTTTTATTGAACACAGAGCTAAATTTACTATGTCAGGTTAAAAGTATGAAACCGTAATCCTTTCAGTCATGTGGAAAAACCACCTCGAACCATAAAAAAAACCCACTAAAAATGGACTAAAAATTTAAATTGAAAAATCTAATCAAAAACTCAAAACTCGGGCTTCGAGGTGCAAAACTTCATATACAGAGGTACCTTCCCTCCAAATTTTGTAACTCTACGTCCAGCGGTCTTTTCAGAACAGCGCTGACACCCTCACAAACTTCTCTCATAATTATTATAGAAGATTACTGGAAGTATTCTAAATAATTCCTTTATTGCTGATACATTAATTGTATCTTTTTCGCATGTTACACGCAATTTAAAATTAGATAAGACCATGATGCATAAAAAAAACAATAATATTGACAAAAAATGAAAAAAAGACTCTAAATAGAAAAAAAAACTCGAAAACTCATTAAAAATTACTTCGAAAATCACATTGAAAATTGCATTAAAAATCAATGAATATCAAAAATCGTAGCAGACAAAGTTTAGTAAATTGGGCCAAAAGTTTGAAACAATTTTCCTTTTATCGATATCAAAACATAGTCCCAAAATGCGAAAAAATATTAAATATCGTATTAAAAAAAATCATTAAAAATTCAAGAATCGCTGCGCAAATTTTTAATAAGTTTTTTTGAGCAGAGAACTAAATTTACTATGTCGGTTTAAAAGTATGAAACCGCATTCCTTTCAGTCATGTGGGAAAATCTCCTCGAAACAAAAAAAAGGGTTAAAAATTGACTAAAAAATTAAATTTAAAAAATCATATCAAAAACTCGAAAATCGGGCTTCGAGGTGCAAAACTTCATATACAGAGGTACCTTCCTCCAAAGTTTGTAACTCTACGTCCAGCGGTCTTTTCAGAACAGCGCTGACACACTCACAAACTTCTCTTTTTATTATTATAGATTAAAATATTAAAGTTAATGAATAATACATAAAATCTTCATGAATAATTAAATTCTTGGTATTTTACATTCAACATGTGAAGAGAATTTCAAATAATGCCTTCATCGAAAACGTAAAATATATTTTGTGAAATTGTGACATAACATGTTCTTCCAATAAGTCAAAGCTTCTGAGCCTTTTTCCTTTCACGTAAAATTACTTTAAAATTTTCATTTTGAAGCATTCCAATTTCGCATCAGTACGCTCTTTCCCCCCACCCTTCTATTCAGTCAGATAATGAAAACATATGAAAGCATATTTACATACATTAAATAAGTAATATTTTTATCATAGGTATACGATTAGTCCAGGCATTTGGTGCTCAAAAAGGACAAATAAATGCAAGTTTTGGTGTAGTTTTGATTTTTGGCTCCCTTTATGTTTTTTGGGTCGCTGAACACGAATCTGGCTATCCAACAAAATCTCTCCCCGGAAACACGTTTTTTTGGCAAAAAACGAGGCTTTTTTTCGTTTTTTCTAAATAACTTCAAAATTGTGCATTTTACATAAAAGTCATCCGTACATAAATTAAAGAACACAAAATTTCCTACATTTTATGTATTGAAAGTTTTTTCCTCTGATCAATAGTTTAGCCGTGAGAAAGCCGCAAAAATGGGTGTGACATGCAAAAAATTCTGAAAAACGTGAATTACAGTACCGTACGTCGATGAAACATGAAAAACAACCATTTTACGCAATTTTTCCCCACTTAATAATACTAAATATATTACTATTGACTATATTTTATTAATTTGATGTTCATTGTTTTTTTCATGGCTAAAAAATAAATAAAAATGAGCATATCTATGATCAAAATCTTTGCTATTATAAAATAATAATAGTAATAAATTCTTAATTTGACTTTTAAATAATGTAAATAAAATAAGTAAAACAGGCTTTAACATATAAAAGCTGACACGGATTCCAGTTCTTAATGTTCTCCAAGTTCAAAATGTGGGTGTGAAAATAAAAAAAATAAAAATCTGGAAAATACGAATTATGGCACTGTACATTGATTTAACATGAAAACTGACAATTTTTCGCAAAGATTGACTTTAAATTATTCTGAATATATTATGATCTACTATATTTTACAATGAAGTTGCTAACAATAAAAACGACGAATCATTATGAATTATTATTTAATTATAAATAATTATGTGCATTAATAAGTACATTTACTTAAAAAACAAAGTACTATTTCCACTTTATTTTATTTGAGGGTCCCTGCTTTTCACCGACATCTACAAAATAGAAAATAGACGAATGGAATTAGTGGGTGTTTTTATAGCTATCAATATCATAAATATATATATTTTTTTAATAGTAATATTTGATACCTTGTGGCATGACTATTTCCACTTCCATTAGGTCCTCTGATTCATTGTGTGGGCAATCCATTCCCAGATCGGCTTCAAAGTCTAGCTCATCCTCTTCGTCTTGGCACACAACTGCGATGTTGTTGCAGTTTCCCGAAACAAATCTTCTATTTCATATCTTCGCAAATAATTTTTGCTGCTGCTTCAACCACTCGCAGCCTCTCATCTCGATCAGATTTACATGTTTGCTGATGCCATGCATTAGTCAGTACCTTCCCTCCTATATTTCTGAAACACACAATGGACTTTTTTTCTGATTCTTTGTGATCAGTATTCGTCTCCATATCTCTCAATGAGGTTAAATTTTTCAGTTCTCATATCAGGTTGATAACTCCCTGTAACCTGTTTCATTAGCTCTTCCATGGAGAATTGACACTCGTCATCATGATTTTAAGGTAATCGTATATACTTTGCATTGCTCTGTCGATTGCCTCGGCAAATGGACCATGTTTCTTCTGTTCTTAGACCTTCGGCCTCCCATGAATATATTTAAAATATTTGATGTGGTATTGAGCATCTGCTGCGATCAAATCATTCACTGGTTCGATGCGCTGAATTATAGCTTGCCCTTAATCATCATTGCCAGCATGCCAGCTCTTCCAATTTCAGAATTGTACTTCAGAATTGTACTTCAGAATTGAAGCCCATCTGTCGCACACTGTATACAGTATTGCGTTCGCTTGGTGGATTTTTCGCTTGTGTTTCAATAAACTCTTCCGAAATCCACAGTCCGCATATAAAACAATTAGTTCGAAAATTAAACTGAGGAGTTGATTATCTTAAAATTTGAGAAGTGCTAGCGCTTTGTTCCTCAATCTTCTTCACATAAGCAGTAATCATCCGTTCATTTACGTATACTTTTCTACACTTAACAGGCACATCTACCGAGGTTTTCCCCTTTAGGAAAACTGCCTTTCCATCCTTTGTTTCGGTACTTGCTTTGAATAACGCTGCAATACCTCGACTAAACTAACTTCCACTGACCACTCCTCTTCTAAAGGAGAGTCAAAAATAAAACACAGCGACATCGCGCAAAATCCTTTTAGATGTTCACTATATTCACAAAGACACAAACAGTGAATTACTAAATTATAAGTAAGCAGTTGCATATGGAAACTGAGAGGAATGTGCCCTCCTGATAAGTTAGTGTTCTGTGCGACGCATATTTCTAACAGAGGCGAGACTAGGGTAGGGGGGGGGATTAGTATTCCACTGAACGTGGACATGGGATGAAGAAGTGGGAGCTTGACTAAAGTTATTTCACACTTGCACCTCTTCGATCAAAGGGGAAAGTGCAGATGGGATCAGTTAAAGCCTGTTTTAGTTATTTTATTTACATTATTTAAAAGTCAAATGAAGAAATTATTATTATTAATATTTTGTAATAGCAAATGAAGATTTTGATCACAGATACGCTCATTTTTATTTATTTTTTAGTTATGAAAGAAACAATGAACATCAGATTAATAGAATATAGTCAATAATAATATATTTAGTATTATTAAGTGGGAAAAATTTGCGTAAAATGGTTGTTTTTCATGTTTTATCGACGTACGGCTCTGTGATACACGTTTTTCAGAATTTTGTGCTTTTCACACCCTTTTTTCGGCTCTTTCACGGCTAAACTATTGATCAAAGAAAAAAACTTTCAATATATAAAATGTAGGAAATTTTTGTGCTCTTTAATTTATGTATTGATGATTTTTATGTAAAGTGCATAATTTTGAAGTTATTTAGAAAAAACGAAAAAAAGACACGTTTTTTCCCCCCAAAAAACGTATTTCCGGGAAGAAATTTTGTTGGATAATGCCGGATTTGTGTTCAGCGACTCAAAAAACATAAAGGGAACCAAAAATCAAAACTACACCAAAACTTGAATTTATTTTTTACCAAATGCCTGGACTAGATAATTCAATATAAATTACTGTTTGACACATAAATGCTGTGACGTGAAAACATATGAAAGCATATTTACATACACTAAATATGTAATATTTTTATCATAGGTATACGATAATTCAATATAAATTACAGGGTGACGCATAAATGCTGTGACGTGATAAAATATAAAATTTTGTTTAAAGTTTCCTTTGCGTTTCATTCATTTTTCTCATGCTTATTTTTCTGATTGCTATTTTTGTTGATATTAATTCACAGTTTAGCAGAAAAACAGAGGGTGCAACAGGTAATCCTGTTTTACAGATATGTCATATATATATATATATATATATATGCATACATACATATATATTTAATTTTAAAAGTTAGTTGCAGAAACTAAATAAATGTTCCTTCTTTCTACAGTAGGTTTTATTTTTTACGTTGAATTAAAGACAACTTCGTTGTAAATCCTGTGGTACTTTTGATATTTTGACATAATTTTGGGGATTAATTTTTATTTTGTATGTTTTAGTTTTATCCAACTACACGCAGTACAGTAGATTTAACAAAACATAACTTCGTGGCTGAATTGATTTCCATTTCAACTTAAACCTTTTTTTCATAAACATATTTTTTAAAAATATCTTCAGAAAAATAAGATAATTCATCCTCTTTTTAAATAATCTATAATTTCATAGTAAAACCTTCATCAATGTTAAGAATTTTAGTGAAATGAAAATACATTTCAAACTCTAACTTTAGAATAAGAAAAATATATATATTGATGAAAACACCGAAATAATATACTTTAGATTACAATTTTGAAAATGTGTCATTTTGCAAACACATATTATTTTAATGTTAATATGTCCGAAAATTGAAATGTTGAATTTTTCCGTCAATCAGTTACTTATTTAAAAAAGTCTAAATTGAAATACTTAGGTTAAAGTGTTTTGAAAAATATTCAGAAAATAATAATTAAAATAAATTATGCTAATATTGCTTCCATATGTCCCAAAGCATTCCCACAGAAATAAACATTTTATCTTCTTTCCCACATTGCAAATTAATAACTAAATGTCTTTAAATTTATTCTGCCCAAGATAAAGAAAATTTGCAAATAATTTTCTACGAGCTTTTGAACGAAACAATGCTGTAATAGTATTTAAATTATTTTGGGTAAGAATTTTTGTTTAAGATGATATTTATATTACAATATTTATTGCTGGTAACAGTCTAGCTTTAAAAGAATAGGGAAATCGATTGGGAAATATATTTCAAATATCTTTTCAAAATTAATTGAATACTTTCCCAACTGTTCCTTGACAATTGGCGAAAATTGCACTTTAAAAATCATATGCAAATAAATATGTGAGGTCTGGTAAACATAATTTGGCACTTTTCAAATGTTAATAAAAGTTAATCTGTGAATAAAATAATCAATATAAATACACTGTTCCTCTAAATTTAAGGTACAACCGGCATTTAGCATGTAATTTGCAAATTATTGAATGCAGATAAATCAAATTTGGAGTAAATGTACACTAGCCAAATGTTTCTTGAATGCGACATAGAGGTTTACCTAAGGTAAATACATAAATAATTTAAAAAAAAAAAAAAACCTGCACAAAAGTCCATTTTCGGAGAAAGCAGTGCATCACAGTATTATGTGGTAAAATGACATAAAATATTTTGAAAATAAGGATTAACGTAACGAATAACGTTATAATAGGGAACGTGTCCACCCTTGACGTGAATGCATTAGCAGCCTTATTTTTACATGTTCTCAAATAAGTTGTTTGTTTGACTGATTGATTGATTGCTTTTCTGCCTGTCTGTCTTAATACGGACTGACGGATTAACTGTTTGATTGATTGAATGTGTGTTTGTTTACTTTTTGCTCGTTTGTTTGTTTGTTTCATTGATTAATTAATTGATTGATTGATTGTTCGATTGATTGATTGGTTGATTGATCTCTGGAACTACTGAACTGATTTAAAAAATAATGGTACCAAAATGATGGTGTTCGCCCGGATTCAAACATAGGCTACATCTTAAATCCAAAGGGAGTGCAAGAGCAAAAAAATTATAAAAATGCGATTTTTGTGTTACTAAAGTGACTACAAGCATGAAGTTTAGCATGGTAATTACTTATACGATATAAATATTTGCTATCATTTTCTTAAAAATTCAAAATTTGCGCGAAAAGGAGTCTTACTCAGTTAAAAATCTGCAGGATTTGCTTCATCATCAATCCAAGGCTTTGATAAAAATCTGTTACTTGAGTATATATTAAAGGATTATTCAGAATAAATAGTCTGGCATAATAAAAAGATAAGAGATAATCTGTAAAAGAGGTAGAGTTTCGATGAGGCAGATGCTGCAGATTTTTAATAAAGTAAAAAGTTTTTGAATGGCAATCTGTAAGCAATCTGATCATGTATCAAACCGATTTCAAAAGTAAATTGTCGGTGTAGAATCTGTTAAAACATAACAAACTTAGTACACATTCTTATGTTGGTGACACTATCAACAGAAGGTGCAGTATTAAATTAATAAAGAGTCTGGAAAGTTTAAATTTGGCATGGTAACTGCATAAAAAATATAATTGTTTTCTAAGAACTGTCGGTTGTAAATGTGAAATTAAAAGTTGTGAACCGTAGGGACGGTGTGAACAGCATTCTCAAATGTTCTAAATTACGAATTCTGTGCAACCTCGGGATTAAATCGATTATAAAAGTGATGGTTTCGAATTAATGTTAACAATTTCGGATTTTACATAGATGATTCTCATAATCCTACATTCTTATGATCCTATATGTACTATGCCAGTACCATTACCGCTTGATGTAAGCAGGAACAGCAAATAATCTAAAGTATAAAAACTTTCTAAATTATGTTTCTATGGAATATTAGGAAATATCAAACCGATTTCAAAATTAACATTTGCAAATTAATGGTGACCGTCCTTTTTGTATCAAAAGCATTTTATGATAATAGCACTATCACTCGAGAGAGGGTAGATTCTTAGAAAATATATTTGACATGATGATTAATTGGAACATTGATCCCTTTTGACATGATGATTAATTAAAAAACGTAAATGCATATGGAGATTCTTTTTTAAAATGAATAAATACTTTATCGAGAATACTTTAGGAATAAATATTTTACGAGAGCTAAAAAAAATACGAAAAAGAAAAGAATAAAACTTTTAAAATATTTTCTAAATTATCGTTTAATTAAAATTATCTTTAGTCCTTCGCCTTATTTTATGTCTCATTTCAGAATAATGCATGTAAGAATGAAATTTAGTCGAAGTGTCGCTTAAATGGAAGTTTTTGGATAATTCCTTAATATAGTATTACTTCTAATGAAAATCAGACATACGAGTATCACTTGGCATATTTCAACTATTACGAGAACAAAGCCGTGGGATTTACTAGTAATTTATAAAGCTCTTTTTCAAAAAAATTAAGACAAAGGGATGGATTAAACGAAAACTACATGTGCTTCGTATTTACTCTATTACGAAAGCACCTAAAAATTGCTGTAAAGATTATTCGTATTTGTTTATTCCTTCCATTCAAACGTAAAGTTATTTTTGAGAGAAACACTTTAATTGCCAGGGGGAATAAGTATCATACCGAAGGCTAAAAAGGCCAGCTTATGAGAACTACAATGTAAAAAAAAATTCAAGAGGTTACTAAAAATTTTTTAGTAAATTTGTATTCCACAGAATTTTTTAGTAACCATTACAAACTTTTTTTTTTTTTTTTTTTTTTTTTTTTTTTTTTTTTTTGCAAGCGAAACAAGCATTTCTTTTGTAAACTGAACAAAAGAATTTTTTATATAACTAACTTAAAAATTTTTAGTATGAGCCACCAAGCAAATTTTAGTAATAGCTCCAAAAGTAGTTTTAATAACCATTACGTGGGTTCGAAGGGCAGAAGCTTCCTTCGAGCTGCATCCAAACTTCTGGAGCGGAAGATTTTCGCCAAAACGGAAATAGATGGCAGCACCAAACATTGCTACTGCTCCGTCAGGATATCCAAAATCCCTTTATTAACGAGTACTTACACTGCATACATTTGGGGCGTATTTGCCAGTGGCCAGTATCGAACCCGGGACCTTTTAGCCTGGAGTCCGTTACTATAACCACTATGCTATCAATGCCTCACCAAGTGAGTTTTAGTAATAGCTATTAAAAATATAAAATTATTAACTCTATTCTTTGCTAACTTTTTTCTAGTAATTCTTACAGATTTTCTTGTAACAGACTAAGATGACTAAAAATTTTTTAGTAATTACAAGGATCGCTAAAGTTTTTTTAGTAGATCGACATTTTTTTAAGTGTATACTTGTTCCTGAAAATGTCTGAAACTCGATCAAAAAAAAGTAAGCTAAATGTGGTTTTGGAAACTATTTCCAAACAGACGCATTTTTAGCCGAGAACCTAAAAGAAGAAGAATGTGCATCGTGCCTTTATAAGATAAAAAGATAGTGATGATTTTAATTAAACCTTTTATTTGAACTGATTTTAAATTGTGTAAAGGTCAGTCCATTTAAAGTAGTCCAGCACTGGTCGCTCGACCATTTTTTAAAAATCTGAAGTTTTTTGTACAACAACCCTAACATGATGAAAGTTCAAAATGGCCGTTATTTTAATTTTACTATTTTTTGTTTGTGCATGGCGACCATCTTTGTTTCATCGTGTGCAGCGGTTTTCTCAGATACTAGGATACACAAAATTATAAATATCTAGTCTTTTACTTACCCATCATACGTAGTATAGGGTAAGTCATGCAATCGTTTTGAAAAGCGAAAATTTTTTTGACGGATTTACACGTTTTAGACTGCGGAGATTGTGAAAAACATATTTTTAGAAAATATTTTTTGCCGTCCGTCTGTCTGTCTGTCTGTAAACGCTCTATCTCCCGAACAAATTGAGATAGAGACTTAAAATTTTGTATGTAGTTAGTATGTAAGAATGGGACGAAGCCTATTTAATATCAGCAACCTCGATTATCCGGAACTATTTTTTTCGGACTCTCGAAAAATTCGTTTCGATGAAAGGTATATAAAATTTTTCGAATTTTTTTGTTCTAAGGAATGGAAGTAAAAGGCAATAAAATAACACACATTTTGCATATAGAACAAAGTCGATCGAATTATTAGTTGTTGAAATATTTGTAACCCTGTTTTCCACATTCTTCGATTTTTCATGACCCTGTATTTCATTCAAACTTCAATTCAGAGGTATATTTTAATTGGAAATGAGACGCTTAATCCGACGCAATTAATTGTTAGTTAATAGAATTATTATTTTTGGAGTTATAAGGATGTTTCTTTTACGCAGTTCGGTGCTACTTGAGTAGTTTGGTGTTTTATATAATTTGTCGAAATTGGTACATCAGCAGTTCTTTAATATAGCATTACTATCTATATTAACAATATTTAAATTTTGTTTATGAATTGCAATGCATTGTATAAATAGTTTTCACATGTTTTATTTTCATATACATATCCATGATGGGTAAGTATTACGGTGGCCCCCAACGACTAGTTTTTTTCCCAATTGAAATGAAGTTTGCAGCATTTTGTTCAGAATAAAATAGTCTAAATGTACGGTGGTAGAATAATTCTGAAAAAAAAAATTACAGGTGAAATTTTAGTACAAAATTTAAGATTTTTCCCATAATCTATCCGTTTGCAAGAGGAAATATTTCATGCAAAGAAAACTGTCAACCTTACACAATTTTTTCTACAAATAGGTCAAAAGTGCGTGTACTTCTACACCAAGTCTCAGATCTGGGAGTTGATTTCTGTTCGCGAAAAAAATTCCGAAATTCGTCAAAAAATTCAAAAATCGCACTTTTTAGGCTTTGATATCTCTGGTGGGGCACGAGATAAAAATCTGAAATTCTGGCCTTTGATAGTATTCTGTAGTAGTGTTATGTACAAAAAATTTCAAGAAGGAGATTTGACTACAAGCTGAGATATGACATGTACAATATGTGAAAACAATAATGCCAAACTATTGTAACCTACTATGCGATTGTTCATACCTCCAACATTTTAAATTAATGATTTATGGTACAAAGTTAAATGTTAATTACAAATATCTTCTTCAAATGCGTGTGTGTGATTTAAACAATTCAGAATGTATGCTAAGCACTATTTGTCCAGATGAACAAAACCTAGTAGAAAGGCTATTCGTCCATTTCAATGGCCCCGAAAATACTTGGTTGATTGACCGTTTTTATAAAATCTGAATTTTTTTGAACAACAACCCTAATTGAGGGAAGTTCAAAATGACTATTATTTTAATTTTAATATTTTTCGTTTGGACATGGTGGCCATCTTTTTTTAATCGTATGCAGCTATTTCCTCACATTGAAGTTTAATATCTCTTGTGTGGCGCGAAATAAAATTCTGGAATTCTGGCTTTTGATAGTATTTTATGGTAGTGTTATGCACAAAAAATTTCAAGAAGGATATTTGACTATAAGCTGAGATACGGTGATTAAAAAATGTTAAGAAATGCTGTTACGAGTACATTAGGAGAAATGATATTAGTCTCATTTATTACAGTATTTATACAGAAAATATCGTTTGTTGAAAACAGTTTAATAATAAATGTTTAATTTACAAAGATACTATATATGCTCAACAAAGAGCTTAACACTATTTACCAGAGATGTTATGAGTTCGACCAGTCACAGTTGTCAGCCCATGAGGCTGTTCTCAGAGTTGGGCAAATTCGTAATCTAATTACTTTGTAATTTAATTACAATGTAACGGCACGCAAGGGATTACAATTTTAGTTACATGTATTTATAATTTGAATTTGAAATTAAATTAAAATTGTAATTGTAACTATAAATACTATGATTATTTTCATATAATTGTAATTATAAGGGGAAAAAATCTAATTACGATTAAATACAATTATAATCTGAATTTGAAGTTAAATTAGAATTGTAATTGTAACTATAAATGCTATAATTATCTTTATATAATTGTAATTATAATGGAAAAAATTCTAATTACGATTAAATGCAATTATAATCTGAATTTTAAATTAAATTAGCATTGTAATCGTAACTATAAAAGCTATAATTACTAATATACAATTGTAATTATAATTGAGAAAATTATAATTACGATTATGCGTAATTGTATTCTGAATTTCAAATTCAATTATCATTGTATTCATAATTATAATTACAATTACGGATAATTCCAATGGTATTTTTTTTATTAAGATATGGTTGTAATTGTAATACAGGATTTTCATTGCGGTGCGGTAATGCTGTAACTGTGAAATTTTAATTACAAATACTTTTAATGCGAATGGTATTTTAGATTATATATTTGATTTTAGATGTATTTATGATTATTATTACCGTTAAGGTGTTGTAATGGTAACTAGCAATTTTAGTTACAATTAATGTGCAATGGAAACAGAAAATTTTCTAATCAGGTTTTATTCCATTTGTACTTGAGACTTATTTATGATTATATTCTTTTAGCGATAACTAAGAAATCTGGGTTGCAATGATATTATAATGAGGATGATATCTAGTGATAAATATTACAGTGACTATTTTAGTTTTATAACTGAGAATTTTAAACTGGATAACTCACTAATTTTTTACTGAAACTCTGCCCTCTCCGCCCTCTCGAATATTTTAGTGTATCGTAAATATAAAGAGCTGTTAACTTAAAAGCTTATAACTAAAACTTTATTTATCGTAAGACACTCATACTTTATATGATAAAGGCAAAATTTATGAAGAAGGGGGGTGTTACCGAAGAAAGGTAAATTTTATTATTGAGCAAATAAAAGGTTTTAATAACTCAAAAGTGAACTCGGATATAAATTTTCAAACTAGACAAATTTTGTATATAAACGCAATCGTTTCAAGGGAGAGGGGGTATCTCGATTTTCTATAGAAGTCCATCATATTTTAGTCTATACCTATATTATAAAGAGAAAAAGTTTGCTTGTTTGTTTATAAGGGATAATCTCCGGAACTACTGAATTGGTTTCAAAAGTAATGGTATCAAAATTATGGTGTCCGTTCGGAATCAAACATAGGCTTTATTTTATGTCGATATCACAAATTCAAAGGGGGTGCAGGAGCAAAAAGCGTTCTAAAAATACGATTTATTTGTAACTGAAGGGACTACAAGCATGAAATTTAGCATTCTAATTATAAAATGTCAATGAACTCTAGCATTTCGTTAAAAATTCGAAAATTTTAAAGGGGGTGGGGGGAATGCCTGCTTGCTTGGTTTTATTGTTTGTTGGTTTGTTGATTGGCTGGTTGGTTTATTTGTTTGTTTATTTGATTGTTGGTTCGTTGGTTTGGTGTTGGTTGGTTGGCTGGTTTGTACGGATAATTCCAATGTTTGTAAGGTATAATCTCCGGAACTACCGAGCCAATTTCAAAAGTAATGGTACCAAATTCATTGTGTTTGCTCAGAAACAAGCGTAGGCTGCATCTTATGTGGCTGGATCTTATGTGGATCAAAAGGGGGTGCAGGAGAAAATAGCGTTCTAAAAATGTGATTTTTGTGTTACTGAGGAGGCTAAAACATGAAATTTAGCATGGTAATTACTTATGAAATGTAAATGATCTCTAGCATTTCCTTAAAAATTCGAAATTTAAAGGGGGGGGAGAGAATGCGTTTGTTTGTTTATTTGTTGATTAGTTGGTTGGGTTTTTTTGTTGGCTTGTTGGTTGGTTGGTTTGTTGATTGGTTGGTTGATTGGTTTATTTGTTTGTTGGTCCTGTTTTTTTAAGCAAAACACTAAAAAAAAGTACTTGCGTTCTTTTTACTTATTTTTCAATTAAAATAGCAAACAAATAATAAAATTGTAAATAAAAATTTGCAAGTACATGTTTATGGCCTGGTCAGGAGACTGTAATAGATCTCCTTTTGTTATACATGTGTAAAATATCTCACAATTTAGAGTTTTAGGTTCGAAAAACAGTTTTTATCAAAAATAAGCAGACCTTAAAGTTAGAAAATTTTAAAGATTAGTAACTTTAAAATTGTTGATCAACTTGTTTAGAATTTTAAAGAAATATTTTTAATATTTATTACTTTTAAGGGAAAGAATACATTTTTTACAGTCGCAAAAAAAGGAAAATCCTGTGTAACATATTTTATTTTATTCAAGGGCAGATCTGGAGGGTCCTCAAGGGATATCAGAAATTTGGAGGTTCTAACCGGACCCGCGGCTCAGACATGGAATTTTTTTTTTCAATTTGGTCTGGGTCGAGGTTAATTTTTTTCGTTGTGAGTCAGGTTTGGGTCCAGTTCATTTCTACTCTGTTGCTGCGAATCGGTTTGGGTTTTGTTGATTTCTACTTTTTTGTTTTGGGTCGAGTTGACTACTATTTTATTACTGCTGGTTGGTTTTGAGTCAGGTTGACTTCTGTTTTTTTTTGCTACTGATCGAAATGATTTTTACAAATTTGTTGCGAGTCGAGTGGAGTTCTAGTTTTTAGCTACGCGTTGGTTTCGGGTCAAATTTATTTAAAGTATTTCGGGTTCTGATCGGTTTCAAATTATGTTTTCAGTTTTGCAAGAAATTAACCCGATTTTTTAAATGAAAGTCTAAATATTTTGCTGCATAAAAACTATATACAGTAAAAGGGCCATGGCAGACAGCTCCAAATGATAAATTATGAATATTTTTAAACTTTTACATTGAAAATTGCTATTCGTAAGATAAAGTATTTAGATTAAAATCTTCATTCGGATTCTCTCGAATCGTAGACACCTCTATTTAGCGAGCACTTTTCGACAATTTAGACACCCCATTCAGCTGCTTCCGTTGATTAGAAAATCTACAATTACTTTAATATTAAAGAGTTTACATTAGACTTTTACTTTTTCTATATAAAAGATAAAATTGCTGTTAAAGATATAAATGTCAACTATATTTTATGTAGTTCCATTAAAATGTAGATTAATTTTTCTTCATTTCAGTTTCGACGAAGGTCAACGAAAAATTTTTGAACGGGTTTTGGCTTAGCTTCCAATGAAATTTTAAGGTTCGGATTAGAACAATATTATACGCTTAGGGATCAAACCGAAATTTTTCGATGGATATTTGAAAAATGAAGTTTTTTTAAGTGCTGTTCTTAAAAACAGTAGTTAGACACTCTTAGCGGTTCTTTTCTCTGACACTATTTATATCAAGGGCTAATCTCGAGAAACCTCAAGGAAGATTGATGTAAAAATTTGGAGACTCGTAATGTTTTTCATTGCGGGTTCGGTTTATTTCTACTTTTTTAGTGTGGTTCGTGTCGTGTTGACTTTTTTTTCTGCTAGGTTTGTCTGGTTTGAATCAGGTTGACTTACATTATTTCAAGCTCGGATTTGGTTTCACATCAGAGACTTTACATTCGGGTTGAATAGAAATTTCGGATGGGGGGAGATTTCATTTACTGCGGACCGGGTTTATTTGAACTTTTTTCCTGTAGGTCGGATAGATTTATATTTTTGCTGCGGGCTGGGTTTGGGCCAGGTTAACTTACATTATCTCGAGTTCGGAATTGTTCCGGATTGGGTTTAACACTTGAGAGTTGGATTCAGGTTATTCAAGGACGTAATTACAGATATTTTTAGGGGGGGAGGAAGGAAGATCGAAAATTTTCCCAACTTGAAACAAATTATTTAATTTCCCATGTGAAATGCTATATGTAGTGAAATGTAGTGATTATAATGTAATCAGCAAAACAATAAAAATTTCATACTTTTTTACTATTTTTAAAGAGAAATTTTTTTACTGCGAATCGGGTTTATTTGAACTTTTTTGTTGTGGGTCGGACAGATGTCGTCGTTATACTGCGGGCTGGGTTTAAGCCAGGTTGACTTACTGGGCCGGGTGGGTTCCTAGTTCGGATTTGTTTCGGATTGGATTTAACATTTGAGAGTCGGATTCAGGTTAATCAAGGACGTAACTACAGATATATTTTCGGGTGGGGTGGGGAGGATTCCAAATTTTCCCAACTAGAAACAAATTACTCTATTTATCAAGTGAAAATATATATATAATGTGTGATATGTAGTGATTATAATGTAGTTAGCAAAACAATAAAAAACATACTTTTTTACTATTTTAAATATTTTTTTTTCAAAAATCTATAATTTCCTAATTTCAGATAAATTGGGAGGGGGAACTCCCCCCGCTAATCTCCCATCGGGACACCTCTGGGGTTGATTCACTTTTTCAGAAAAAAGTCTAAATATTTTTCCCATAAAAATATTAGTGAAATATCTATGACGGACGTCTGCAAATAGCGAAAACTTTTATTTGTACAATAGAACTCCTGAATACCGAACATGTCAAAAGCATGGAATTCGTTCGCTATTCAAAAGTAATAACACGTACTATAAACTCTTTATGCGAATACTCTTGAATAATGGAAACCTCTATTTAGTGAGTTCTTTTCAATCTGCATTCTTTTTCCTTTGAAAACCGAACGTTTCCAAAGAAGAGAAAATTTAGATGTCCCGAATAGACTGTTATTTAGAGGTTTTGCACTAAGGAGTATATACTAGATATTTATTTTTCTATATAATAGATAACATTGATTTAAAGATATATTTACAAACTACACTTTATAATTCCATTGAAATATATGAATTCATTTTCTTTCATTTCAACTTCTGGTCGACAAAAAATGTTTGTGCCGAGATCGGTAAGGTCTCGGTTTGACCTCAAATGTAATTTTGGGGTTCGAGTTGATGTTATTGGTTGTGGATCGAATTTACTTTAAACGTTTCAGATACGGGACTTTTTTATTTTTAGTTTTTACTCGTTCGGTTCAAATATGGACTGGTTGCTGACTAATTTTTTTAAAAGGTCAGACTATTTTTCATATGAAGTACTATATGTTTGAATATTGCCGAGTATACATTATATATGTGTTTTCTACTTAAACAAAAATGTAAAATATTTATATAATTACATGGGATACTTTTTGTAACTACCTTCAGATATGGATTGATTTTTTTTTCTTTTTTTTGGGGGGGGTGAGGTTGTTGATCTGTTTTGGTCAGGTTATCGGTATTGGATCAGATGATTTTTTCTCTTTTAGCGACTTTGGTTAAGATAAAAATTGGATTCCAGAGCCTGGGCCTGGACATTTTGGCCCATACAGACCTCTATATGAACGCCAGGCTACGTCAGCCACGACCCAGATTTTTTTCAAAAAAGTGTGATTTGGTCTAGCTTTTCAGAAAAAAGTAAAACTCTGACCGGTTTCTGAAAGTTTGAAGTCCTGACTCAGTCCTAGCGTCATGAGTAAGAGCGGGCGCGGCCTGGATCGGGCCGTGCTAGCTTGGGGGATTCGGGTCTGGTCGCGCTGGTCTCCATCTTAAGTACGACCCGTTTTCCGTGTGGACATCTAATATCGTTTTGCAAAAACTTTCTTGGGCTCAAGGAGGAGGCTTTCGCTCCATCGCCCCCTTCCCCTTTAATCAGCCACTGATTTTAATGTAACATAAAGATGCATTTGCAAAGATAGGGAATCGCGAAAATTTATCATTATTTATCATAATGTAAAAGTAAAAATATTGAAACTGTAAGGCAAAATATAGTATTTTTTAAAAATCTGTTATTCAGCAAATTTATTTTCTAATACGTTGCTATAATGAAATCTTGGTTTAAGCGGAAAATTTTCTTATTTCCTCTAAAACTATTTTGCAGTTGCATCTGGAAAGAGAAAAAACCCCATCTAAATTGTATTTTGCACCCATTGTTTAGGTTTCTGTCTTACCAAGTTTTATTATAGAAATTAGTCAAATTTAAACTGCTACCAGAAGCCGCTGTCTTTTTTCTTATAGCCTGTATATTTTCAATTTCTATCCCAAACAAAACTTTTGGACGGGTGTTCCGATATTTAAGACTTTCCAACATAGTTGAAAAATGCTTATGAATTGGGTTGACTGTCCATCTGTCCATGCTCTAACAAGCGTACTCGGAATGTTCTGTAACTGAAATATGTTGTTGAAACTTATTATGACATGTTTGGCATTGAAGATGATGCATGTAGTGATTTATACGTCACTCACATGGAAATTCAAATGTATTTTGTTATATTATTGCTTATATGGATAAAATCATCTGCAGTTTATTTTAATGATGTGAAACAATTTTAAACATAACAAAATTTATGCGCCTTCTTAAGGTGCATTAGATGATGATTTCTACTGAATGTTTTACACTTACAGTACATGTACAGGTAAATTTTAAATATTCCGTTATATTAATAACAACGTAAAAAAATCTTTTGCAGCATATTTTTAATGCTTTTTCTCTATTAAAAATATAGTGAAACTCATATGACTTTATGACATGCAATAAAACATTCTTTGTGAGGAGGATACAAAGAATTCATCATTCATTCACAGGATCATAGAAAGAAGCTCTATTTTATTATAGTCTTCGCGAAAAATTCCATGTACATTATATTTTAATTATGTTTCAATAATTCAAACAAGATGACATTCATATACATTACTGAGATTTACTACAAGATGCTTAAATTAGAATATGATGATCATTGCATTTTATTTCATCCCAGGACACATAAAAGATATTGAATAAGCATCTATGAATGAAGTATTGTCAATTAGAGATGATTGTTAAAATTAAATTGTCAGGCAAGGTATATGTTTATTAAATTTATCTATTTTATTTTTGGGTCCTACATTGAGTATAGAAATTCTATACACCATGTTCAAAGATCTCAAAAGAATTCAGACGAATAACTGAAAATGAGCGTGAGTTGTTTATTTTTAATGCATTAAATTCTGTATTTTTAAGTTCAAATATATTTAGGAAAACTTGTTCGTAAAACTTAAATATAAATATATAAAAGGATATTCATTTACTTAGGAAAATGCAGGCCTATGGATGATAATTTCTGCATGTACCGATGCAGTAGTTTTAAGAGTATTTTGCAGAAATTAATTTCATCTTAACATGTGGCATGTATAAAAACTTATTCATTTTGTACAGGGCTGTACCCCCCCCCCCCCAAAAAAAAAAAAAAAAAAAAAAAAAAAAAAAAAAAAAAAACGAAAAAAACGAAATATATTTGCATTCATTCTCAGAAATAAAGGTTCATTTTCAGCAGCATTATTTGTTTCTTGCTATATTAAATTTTAGCAGATTTTTCATGCCGTTAAAACAAGCATAAGAAAATCCATTGATTATTTCATCATTTTAATCTTTGATGAGTTTAAAGAATTTAAACTTACGGAAATAGTATTTTGATAGCTTCAGGTTAAACTAACATATTTGTTTTATGAACTAGACAAGCGAATGTACTTTAAATTTTATATTTTAATTAATTTTGTAGGCTTAGTATGAATCAATGAAACAGTTCCTTTGAAGACATTTTTTTTGTCGGAAATATACATGCTACATTACGGAAATCAATAGTATTCTTAATGCAGCAAAGTGCAACGAGTTAAAGTGGATCATTCGTACAACACAAACCTGTATAAAACGAAACCAATCACTCTTTATTTTAAAACGGAAAATGAGTATAATTAAGTATTTCATAAGGGTATCCTGATCATCTTGTTAAAGAGTATAGGCATGCACAGATCATACTCGGCTTGATGCTACCGAAGCAGTGTTTCTACCATAACTAAGGTTCCCGGCATAGTCATCGTTATATATGAACAGCTCACGGAAAAGGATACGGGCAATGCCCGAATCGGAACAAGTCTGATTTCAGTAGAGGCTAAAAAAAGGTGGAAAACATGTAATCAGATGTCGTGAAATCTGTATTTTTTTAGCTGTAAAATAAAGTTTTACATCGATACGAGGATGTTTAAAAAGCTTTACGGTTCGTCAAGGATTATATAAATTTTATACAATATTTCATTTTATTTTTCAAATTAGCTTCTTACAACTAGTAACATTCAAACCAAAGCGTTTTCAAATTTTTAGTTCCTAGGCTTGAGGACTCCTTTAGCTTGACGGGCAGTTTATTTTATTTTATTTTATTTTATTTTTTTTGGCAGATTTGAGAAAATTTATCGATTTTTTAGTCAAAAACTTCATTTATTATATGAACGCTTATACATTCATGTTTGTGGAAATCGCAACATCATAAAAGAATCATCAGAAATAAATTTAACTTAATACATACAGTGGTGGTCAAAAGTTTCCGGCCAGTTAGTTTCTCAGATTTATTTACCAGAAGGTTTCTGCGAAGAAGTTAGGAATAAGTGAATGATCTCTGACGACGTGATCATTTTGATTGGATACTGGAGACGCTTCATGTAAAAGGGGTACAGTTAGAAATTCGCTTGTGCAAAAGTTTGCGGCCACTCATCATTTCTTTGTTTTTTCTGTCGGTAAAGTGTTTTTTGGTTGTGTTTGTGAATGAATCAAGGTGAACAGCATAGTTTAAATTCTAAATTGATAAGTTCAACAATTATTGTTCGTAAATGAGTGATTAGTTTGTCGCTAAAGGGCCAAACTTCTCGAGATATTGCGGCAAAGTTATCGATCGGTAGTTCAACTGTGAATGATACTTAAAAATTGTATAAAGATGTCCATGGCCTTCAAGACTTTCTGAGGTCCGGGAGACACCGGAAAAGAATTATTTTTTTAGACAAAATTATCAGGAGAAAATGAATTGATGACATGCGTAAAAATTCCGTTGCAATATCCCGCGATTTACGGAATGAAAATATTGCTAAAATAAGTCGATCCACCGTGTCAAAATGCTGACGTGATGTAGAACATTATGGAAAAGTGTTCAAAAATTTATCATGGGTAAAAAAATCAAAGCAGCCGACTGTCGTTTTCCAAAAAACACAAAGTCTGGTCAAGTGAAAACTGGACAAAAGTACTATTTTTCCATCAATCTAATTTAAAACTGTTTTGGAAATGATAGAAGACACTACTTCCGATAATTGAAAAACAACAGATATGGTTTGACTTATGTTGTTCCTACCATGAAACTTGGCGGAGGGCACGTTGTGCTGTGGGGAGTATTTTCTTCAAAAAGTGTAGGTCCATTATTTAAAATCTACGACAAGGTGAATGATGCAATCCATAAGGATATCTTGCAAGGTTATTTATTGCTTTATTAGAGGAAACATTCTGGTCGCAACTATTTATTTCAACATGATAACGGTTTAAAGATTGTTTGCAATCTCTGACAAGCAATGACTTTCACCCAAACCATTTCACTTTTGAAATGGCCAGCCCAATCGACCGACATGAATCCAATAGAAAATCATTGAAAAGAAGTTGGCAAACATGTGTAGAGCTATAAAAATTTCAACTCAGCCGAAATTTCCTAAAAATTGCAAGAAAAAGGGAAAAAACGTATCATAGGTGATCTTTAATTGCTGATTGTATGAATGTCACGCTGCAGTGACCCAGTACTTATTATTAAAATAATGCTGATAAAATATTAATTGTAAATGTTGTTGATCTCTGTAATTTTCTATTACAATGCCATTTTCTCCAAACTTGCGGAAGTAGTCGGAAACTTTTGAGAACATGCGATTTTCTCTGTGCTTAATTTTGTCAATTAAATTTATTGATATTTATATATTATTCCATAAATAAGTACCTAGCTATTTTGTCAATAAAATGTATAAGTATCACTTTGAAATTCCTCTTCATATGGATATACTTACAAATTAAGTAAAATATGTTTGCTGGCCGGAAACTTTTGACCGCCACTGTATACGACTAGTATTGATATAAACAATTGATTATATTTTCAAAGCAAAAAAAAAATGTTAAATGTCAGAAATCATTATTTAGTGTAGTCACCACATACTGTAATATATGCTGCTCATACGATGTGGTATGAATCAAATGGATTTTCAATATCTGCCTGGGGAAGAACATTCTCAAATGTTTGTATGCGTACCCTAAGTGCATTTGTAGAAGCTATAAGAGTAGAATAACGACTGAGACTCCGAACAACGAAATCCCCCGCATGTTAAATGGGAAACATATCCAGCGAATAACCAGGACGCAGAAGAAGCTGTGTGTGTTCTGCTACTAAGAAGTTTTAAACATTCTTTCAACATGTGGACAGGCAATATTCTACTGAAAGGTAGCTCAGGAATGCCTTGAAAGACAGGAGCGACATCGTACTCCAGCTTTTCACTTATGTATTTGTTGCTGTTCACATTACCTACGATTTGTAGCAGTTGGAGATCGTTCTTGATGGGAAATCGCAAGCCAGACTATAACTCCCGAAGTTCGCTCACTATGATATTCGCTTAATGCACACCGGCATAGCGTTTAACACGAATTCCGTCATAGTGGTACCACAAAATATAGCGAGATTCGTCAGATAAAACAACTTGTTTCTAATCTGCTTGGGAGTTTCTATGATCAGTCGCAGGTAGATAATTTTTCGGGTCGGGTATCCCTGTAAAAAATGAATCTTGCACGCAGTGCACAGTACAGCAGGCGTCGAAGGATTGACAATAGAGACTGTGATATAGCTGTAACAGTTGGTTAATGTCTAGTTCCAGCTATGCGATTTGTGAGCGCCACGCGGACAATGTGTCCATCATCCCACTTTAAAGTCATCGTTCGGGGTCTATTCTCAGATTCCTGAATTATCTGAACTTTATCGGTCCACAGCTTTCAAACTCTCATCATTCTGCATCTGTTACATTGCATATGAGGTACTATTGTACACAGGAAAATCCTTCTTCATGAAGACCGAATATTATCTCCCATTCAAACTTGATCAATTGTTGAAATGTCATCTTCATATGTCAAAAAAGCATTGTTACGTTTCACTTAATATTTATCATTAGCAGATAATCATAGAATATTCCCAATGTTGCATAACACCGTCTTTTTACACTCTAGTCTTTTTGCATCCCAGAATGAGTGAATTTTCAAGTGCTCCGTGTCTAAGAAATTTTTCACCGGAACTATAAAGTTTTCGAGAGCGAAAGTTATATTTCCAGTTAGCTCATTCTGAGCACTTTAAGATTTTATAATTTTTATTGTCCTATATTGATGTGCTAATTAATAAACTGCAAATTAGTGAATTCAAGGGAGCCACATGCTACCCCTCAATGAAGAAAGCCAAACCTAGGTATTACAATCCCGAGACCAATTTCTGATCCCGGGATTTCGGGATTGTTTAGATTCAATCCCGAGATCCCGGGATAATCCCTGGATTTCAAAAATTAGAATTTCTCCAATGTCACCAACTTTCACAATAGCTAAATTGTACAATATTGTAAAAAAAATAACTAAAGCAAAAATACAGCCTAACGCTTGAATATATACCAAGTTCAAACTTTATTACTTCTATAATAAAAAAGTATAGGATAAATTAGAGCAACTGGAAATTAAAACAAATATGCTGTTGATGTTTAACAATGTAAAAAAAAAGTTTATGTTTTTTAAATGTCTATATTGTAAAAAAAGAAATGTCTTTATCAGCTTCTTCTAAGGCTAAATTTTCAGTTCCGCAGCATGATTCAGCTACTGTTTTACTGGAGGAAGCTTCTGGTTCTGTATTTCGTTGATTACAATATAAAGCATCACAAACTGCTAAATGTATGCCATGAGCGAAACAAAGCTGCTAATCAGCTTCGATTTCTTTTCCAACTTTCAGCATTACATTTAGTCCATCAGTTACAATAGCAACAGCGTCTTTTTTTTTTTTTTTTTTTTTTTTTTTTTTTTTTTTTTTTTTAATGTCATACTTTTCTATATGCAGTGTTAACATTTCAATACACTTTTTTGCAGCGAAAGATCCATATATGCGCAAAAGTCCTAAATTCCAGAATTTGTTCAAATTTACATTTCTTGAATGGGCATTAATATTTATAAATCGCTTGTTTACAGTAGATGTCAATTCGTCAAAAATTAAACTATTTTTTCCCCGAAGATTTAAAAGTTTGTATTTCTCTTGTAATTAAATCCTTTTCGATGAAACTCTAGTTCACTACGGGATTTCGTAGTGATACTGCAGATTTTGGCAAATCATGATAGCCTTTAGCTATCAGTAAATTTCTCAAATCAACTGAAGTGATGAAAACGTTAAATGAAAAAGCATCTTTAGCAGTCATTCTCAATAAAATAAAATCCAGTGATCCCTTATCACTACTAAAATAGTCCTCTATTTTCCGCTTTTTAGAAGGGAATTTATCTTCTGTGCAATCTTGAATTGTGGAAGGCAGAGAGGATATAATAAATAATAAATTCATTCTGAAGTTTCATACCGTGTTTCGTAATTAAATGTGTATGCAATCCTTTAGTCGATCCATCTAATGTTTTAAGCACAGTGCTACACTTTTTACATTTAGTGCTTTTTCCATCTTTTGATGCTGAATAGTAGTACCATACTGAAGATCAGGGATGTAGTAGAGGGCATACGCCGTATACATTCTAGATTTTTTAAAGGAACACAGTATACCCTCTGTTTCTAAAGGAAACTGTTGTATACATACTCTAGGGATACTGTCTGCCTTGAGCGTATACCCTCTGCATAGACCGTATATCCTCTGTTATTTTTACGACTACACCCCTTCTGAAGATGTATCATTATCTTTCCGATGAGCTACGAAACCTTTCTTGTTCGACATCTTTAAAGAAAATAAGTATGAACGTACGAAATGCAAAGAAGTTAGCACATAATGACTAGCATACACAATTGCGACGCTTATCAGTAAAAGATCTAATTCAAAAAGGACCTACGAAGCGAAGATAATTTCTATACGCGCAGCGAAATCCAAATAAACAAACGATTTCATTTTTCCTGACTAATAGCTATGTGCGTTACATCTCTTTGCAAGTCAAAAGATTTCCACTGTAAAAGATTTAGTCGCTTAGAAATATGTGTAAAAAATATTTGAGGTATGTATTCTTTTTCAGTCATACATAAATTTCATGAAAATTGATTTTTTCTCCCCCACAATCAAAAGTTTATAAATATCTTTTTTTAATTTCAGCTGAGTATTATTTCACTAAAAAAAAAAACTAGGTAATCCCGAAAATCCCGGGATTGTTTCTGAATAATACCGTGTATTTTCCGGATTAAAAATACACCGGGATCCCGGTATCGCGGGATTGTAATCCCTAGCCACAATTGACCAGAAATTGACTGCATAGCGTCCAGAAAAAGCTGTTCAACCAGTTGCCTTGATAAAGAAGCTGACTCCCTCGAGGAAATCCCGTACCTCCTGTCTGCTCGTGAATCCGGCTTTTGCCGATATTTAGAGATGAGATGTTTGAGGATCCCCCCCTTTCCTCTACTATTGTGAATTCTAATATTGATGCTAATTCTAATAATGATGATTCTTTTTCTCATCATCCAAATTCTGACGATGACATGCAAATTGATAATTCAAACTCTGCTAAAAGATGTCATGATGATGATGACAGTAATAACTAATGTTTAATATAAGAAAGAAACCACCCAAAATTATACTAACTCCAATAACGAAAATAAAACCAGAAAAATTAAAGTTCCACTTTTTTTATATAGAGCCCATTAAAAATTAGGATAATTTACTTCTAACTCTTAAAATGTATGCTCCTTCAATTTCTCCGTCTATGAAGACAAATTTAATAAAATTTGTACCGAGTTTCAGTAAATTCTGACGAGTACTATAAGAGTGTGCAGCGGATTTTAACTCTGGAAAATGTGCACGATAGAAGTTATCTTCTCGAAAACGAAAAGAAAAAATTAAATTTGCCTTAAGAAGTCTTCTTGCAAATACCCCTCTTGACGTTGTTCAATGATCTCTGGACCATGATGACATCCATGATATCTCAGTAACTCAAATGTATCGGGGCAACACGAAAAACCATGTTCCACTCCTGCTGTTTCTGGTGCAAATGCCCAGACAGCAAAATGAACCACAACTCATTTTTCAAATTTCTGAAATCTTCGGCTTCAAGTCCAGTTTTAAAAGTATCGTAGTCGCAAGGGCCCTATACCGTGCCATAATAGGTCTGGGGTGTGCGGGTCCACATAAGTCAAAAACCTGCACTAAGCAATACGATGAATCCTGTTGATGTATCCACTGTAATGGTACAATTGCAGGGTGATCAAACTAAAAGAATCGCTAAAAACGTAGACAAAAAATCTAATGTTAAAAACGCGTTACCTTTTCCCACAAAGAAGGTGAATCCAGCATTCTCGTTTGCGAAAGTTGCTGGCGAAGTGGTTGTAAATTCTTCCCCCCCCCCCCCCCCAATTGTGGGTAAGAAATTTTCATCGGCCTCCAAATTAGGTGCGGTTTCTGACGCCAATTTTCTAAAAGATCTTATTAATTTCAAGAAATTTTATGGTAAGCAGATAGTTTTATATGTTTTTCAAAACTAACTTTCTTAACTCCGTGAGGCACCCACGGATATAGACAAAATTTTTATTCTGTCTATATTCGTGGACAGAATAAAGATTCGCTTCGCTCATCCTCTACTAGGCTACAAAAATTACATTTTGTCGTACACTTTACAAAAATCTATTTTGTATTTTTACTTGAAATTAAGCATAAAAGTAAATTGCGATATGTGGGTTGACACATATATTATTTTTTTACAGAATAACCTTTAAAAAATTATTATTTTAATTAACGTATTTTACATGTTTTTCCATTACGGAAGCATTTTTGCAAATGAAATATGAAACATGCATATTTTCAGAAGGAAAAATAAATCCCGGGGTTAGTAGTTATAGGTAGAATCATGATTATTTAAATAAATAAAATATATTTTCATTACTCCACCAGAGCATTTCAAAACCTTTGGTAACTAAAATTGAAATATTTCCACTTGAAAAATGAAACTTAAATATCTTAACGGGGGGAACTTAAGAAACACTTAAGAAAAATTGAGAAAAAAATTGAATATTACGTCAGAAAGTACATAAAAAATTAAATATTACGTCAGAACTTTTCTATACAAGATTTCCACTAATAAAATAAATAATTTAAAAAAAAATAACAAAAAGCTTAGAGGATTTTTTTTTTATTTTTTTCAAACAAAGATTACGTTATACTGTAAATATAATGACTGAAAAGCAGGTGAATATGACGACTTTTTATATTTTAGACGATTGAAAATAACTGCAGAATTTATATTTCAAACCGTAAAAGAAAATTATTTTATTAAACATGTTATTTGAGAGGGAAATATACATTTTAATAGAATACTTTAAGTTTGGATGAAAATGGCGCATACATTGGTGCTCATTCCTTTTAATCATATTATAATTTCGAGTTTTTTTTGTGACATTTTTTAAGATACTTTTTTATGAAAATTATAGTATATTTTTAATAAATTAAAATTTGCTAAAATTGAGTTATTTGCATTGAATTATAAAAGTATTTCTCACTGTTAAAAATTCAAATGCACAATTTATTTATTATGTGAAATCATTTACACAGACGATATTTACGCATTTACATTTCTAAAATTAAAATGTGCTGAAACATAAAATAACATTTTTCCTTAACAAAGTTGCAAAATATAGTAATAATTTTAAAAATATATATTGTTGTTTTCAAATATTAATCTTATGAAATAATAATTTGTGAATCAATGAAACTGTGGCTTTTGCTAGTTAATATATAAAATGAAACAGGAACGCAAACAGTTTTACCTATAAGATTACAAGTGTTCTATGTGTGTTTAAGTGTTCAATAAGTGTTCTTTCGTTACACGGCATATATCAAGTAGGTAGTTCAGTTGTTCATAAACGTTTATTAGCAAAAAAAAATATGTTGAGACGATCACCCGATATGATGCCATAAAATTCTACCCATAAGGCACTAAAAGATTGTGCGTATGTGCTTCCTCTGCCAGCTACCACTGTAGCTGTTGCAACAATGATCCTGCAAACACTAAATAAAAAATAAAAATTTTCCGATATCCCTGATGTGACATATCGTTGATGAGGTATGAGACCACTTATTCATATTATGCAACTCCGGTGACCCTCCCCCCATTTAAAGCCTAATCGGGAGGGGATCTTAAATTTACTCGAAAATTCAAATGTGTGTAGCTCAGTCACTGAAAAATAGTTAACTGTAATCTAAATGTACATAATTGTAAGCTAACTGTTTGATAAACGTAATTTAAAAATAACATATCCGCAACCTAGCCATAACCCTAACTATTATCTAATTATAACTTAACGGTAACATAACCTTACATAATTGCAACGTAACTGTAGTCAAATTATCACCAAACCGTAGGCTAACTGTAGTGTAATCGTAGTAAGCTTAGTTAGTGCGCGTTCGCATTCTAAGAGTTGGGTATTCCTGCGACTCAAATGCATAGTTGGCGCAGTTGTATTTGAGCTCTCGTTTGTCGTCTACTCGAAAACCAAAACAGCTGTTGTTATATATGACGGTCGATTATCTGCACGAGGGATATAGACCCTAGGGCGATTGACTTCCTTGGGGGGGGTTCTTTCTAAGGGAATCTAACCCGTATTTACGCAAGATTACCCAAGGTTCGAAGAAAACCACAGAAAACTCCGGACGGTTAAGTCGACAAGAGCGAATGGGATCAAACCTAGCAACTACCATCTACCAGTTTCAAGAGCAGAAACTCTCAGCCGTTGGTGAGTCGAAAATCAACACAGAACAGAAGATAGATACAATATTAATCTGTCTTATTTTTTGGAACGAAATTTTTCAGCAATCATTTTCGAACCGCAATTCATAAAATATGTATGATAATTGAAATTTACAAAAAGTATACTTAAATGTACATTTAACGCGTATAACGCGTAAAACTTATTTTTTAAATGTGAAATTTTGTATGTTTAAATATGTAGTGAAATGTAAATAAATATATATATATATAATAAGAATAAACAAATAAAAAAATAAAAAATACAAATATTTATGTCTATAGACCAGAATTTTTTTTTGTTGTTATTTAAAATTATTTATAGTTATTTCAATACCTAATCTACTCTTTTTAATAAAGAAATAAATTTTCTTTCCGAAAAAGAAGTGCGAGCAAGATTCGAACTCACATAGAAAAATCTTAAACTTCGTGCATTACTGACCAGCTACATACTACATACCATTATAAACTGTAGCGCTATTTACATTCGATCTTGATTTTCGAGCATACGACAAACCAGAACTTAAATATGTATGCGCCAACTTTTAACACTTAGTTGCTGCAACGACCGTTTCCGTCGCAGTTTCTACTCAAGCTATTAGAGTTTCAGCTAGGTGGGGAGACCTACCAAATGGCTCGGCGAAACATGAGAGTCGAACGGCGAAACAGGTGTCCCACTATACCGGTCCACAAAAAATATTACTTGACATCCAGAAACTGTCACAGGCCACCCAAATCAATACCTTAAAGAGGGGTCTGAGCAGGTCCAATCAGAAGCAGAACCGTCGCATCATCAGCTCTTAATCGCAGAGACCTTATATGTAGGAAACCGCGTGCTCGGATATTAGCAAGAATAATATCATTACTGGTTGCTTTACAGCCAGTCGGAACTGAGAATCCCCTAAAATAATGCTCCTCCAAGATTCCAGCCAGTGGATACCTAACAATAACCTAGCTGTATCATAACTGTAACCTAATCGTAACCTGATGTTATTTTAACCGTAATGTAACCATTGCTTAATGATAACTTAACCTTTTACTTAAAAGTACGTAACATCCGTAATCTAACCGTAACTTAACAATAATCAAACTATAATGTAACAGTAATTTAATCGTAACCTAATTATAACCTTATCGGAACATAACCGTAGCCTAACCGTGTATAGGTCGTATCTAATTACAATATAGCCTAATGTAGGCCGTACACTAAGGCAACTGAGCAATGTGCTGTATGATTTAGGAGAAGAGAAAAATCAAAACATAGGAAAAAACTGTTTCAATATGCTTTAAACCTGTTTTTTTTCCGAAGTTAAGCAACATATTCCATGACTGGCATGAATGTTGGACCTGCTTAATTTTAACCTGATCGTAAATTAACTCTGACAAAACCACAACCTTACCATGGCCTAACTGTAATCTAACTTTAATAAAATTACCATCTAATCGTTACCTAACTGCAACATAACTAATCAAATTGTAAGCTAAGTATAACGCAACATTCCCCTATCCATATTCTATCAATAACTTAACCGTGCTTTAACGGCATCTTATCGATAACTTAACCGTAACCATACTGTAATATAACTGTAGTCTATCCCAGTGGTAACCATTCCCTCCAAACCTAATGACGCAAAGTCCCTATCACCCCCCCCCCATAAAAACTGCATACTTTAACATTGACCCCCCCCCCCTTTAAACAGAATATCAATTGGAAATTTCTGGAACTTAAATGTTGAAAAAACTTTTAAGTTATACTAAAAAAATAAAGATTTTCTTAACAGTAAAAAAAGGAAATATTAAGAATTTAAAAATCCCCCCCCCCTAAAAAAATGTACTTTTTCTCAAATTCCCCTCCAAAATTAAATTGTGTGACGCATATTGCGTCACCAAACCCGTCTCTGGGTACTCCTGGTCTATCCGTACCTAATTATAACCGAATTTCAATGCAACTGTAAGCTATCCGTAATTTCCTCGCGATCTATCCGTAACCTAAATATAACCTAACCGTATCGTAAGTGGAACCTAACAGCAAGCAATCCGTAACCTAACTGTGACGTAACCGTAATCTAACTGTTACCTAATACTGATCCAATTGTAACTAATGTTAACCTAATTGTAACATAATCGCAAGCTAACTGTAACGTAACTGCAACTTTATCATGACCTAATTGCAACCTAACCGTAATTTAAGTGTCACCTAACAATAATCCAACAGTAACCTAACAGTTACCTAATCGTAACATAAGATTAACTAACTGCAATTGTAATCTACCTTGCTAACTGTAACATAACCGCAACTTAATAGTAACTTAAAGTGAGGTGTTTAACCCTTCACTGCACGATTTTTCTTTTCTTTATGGAAAAAAATATTTTAATTACTTTAAGTTTAAGTAGTCACAAATGCAAGAAAAATAATAAAAAAATTCTGACTTCACATACATTTTTTAATATGGATTTTTGTGGTATGTGCCATATGTGTCCCAAAGCACACAATGAGATGTTTACATTTTTGCACAGAATGTGCATGAAGCTCACAATACTTGTGTATTATAAATACAAAAAGTGTGTAATATGTATTTAAGAAATGTAGCAGGTCTTTAACTCTTTGAGGGGCAAGTATTTGCGTCACCGTTATGATGAATTCACACCGAAGATCGCAAGTTATAAGCATTTTAAATTTTTCGACCCTTTACCATGGGGGGTCTCCTTTGACCAAAAATTAACACTGTCTCATAATAAATTACCAAACAAAATTTGGCCGCGCTATGAAAATTAGATCGCGAGTTATAAGCATTTTAAATTTTGCGATCCTCACCGTGAAGGGTCTCCTGTCGCCAAAAGTAACAATTTCTCATAATAAATTACCAAAAAAAATTTAGCCGCGCTACGAAAATTAGATCGCGAGTTATAAGCATCTTAAATTTTTCGACCCTCACCGTGGGGGGTCTCCTGTCCCCAAAAATTAACACTGTTTCATAATAAATTACCAAACAAAATTTGGCCGCGTTACGAAAATTAGATCGCGAGTTATAAGCATTTTAAATTTTTCGACCCTCACCGTGGGGGGTCTCCTCTCACCAAAAATTAACACTGTTTCATAATAAATTACCAAACAAAATTTAGCCGCGCTACGAAAATTAGATCGCGAGTTATAAGCATCTTAAATTTTTCGACCCTCACCGTGGGGGGTCTCCTGTCCCCAAAAATTAACACTGTTTCATAATAAATTACCAAACAAAATTTGGCCGCGTTACGAAAATTAGATCGCGAGTTATAAGCATTTTAAATTTTTTGACCCTCACCGTGGGGGTCTCCTGTCACCAAAAATTAACACTACCTCATAATAAATTACCAAACAAAATTTGGCCGCGCTACGAAAATTAGATCGCGAGTTATAAGGATTTTAAATTTTTCGCCTCTCACCATGGGGGGTCTCCTGTCACCAAAAATTAACACTGCATCATAATAAATTAACAAACAAAATTTGGCCGCGCTACGAAAATTAGATCGCAAGCTATAAGCATTTTAAATTTTTTTACCCTCGCCGTGGGGGGGGGGTCTCTTGTCACCAAACACTAACACGGTCTCATAATAAATTACCAAACAAAATTTGGCCGCGCAACAAAAATTTAATCGCGAGTTATAAGCATTTTAATTTTTCGATCCTCACCATTGGGGTTCTTCTGTCACCAAAAATTAACACTGTTTCATAATAAATTAACAAACAAAATTTTGCCAAGCTACGAAAATTAGATCGCGACTTATAAGCATTTTAAATTTTTCGATCCTCACCATGGGGCGGATCTCCAATCACCAAAAGCTACATTATCCATCCTTGTTTTATCTTAAGACGATTCTTTTCTATACAGATTCTACAAGTTTGGAATAAAAATTATTATTTATATATTTTTTATTTATTTTATTTTTATTTATTTAATTTTTTTTGTCTTTAATATTAATTCAAGTTTTCTCTTTTTCTTTGATATTAATTCAAGTTACATTTTTTGAGGGTGATGACCGATAAGAAAACATTTTTTTTCTTTTATAGAATAAATGAGAAGTTAATATCGTTTAAAATATTTTTATTATCTTACAATACATGTAGGTTAATCAGGAATTTTTATCATTGAAGCTATAGGTTTATGGTAACTGAAATAAGAAACGTAAGTTTGAGACTTGATATCCTCTAAATATCTAAAAAATACTGCGTCATTGTCTGCCGAAATCTACCGAAGGATACGTTGCCAAAGTCTGCCGAACTGAAACGACGTTAGCCGGAGTGTTAGGTTTTTTCTCGTTACGGAATTTCTAGATTCGGTCGCCGCGCTCAAAGCCCGCGATAAAAGCTATGCAATAGCTTAAAAATGGTTTTCAGAATACCCTCCCCCTTTACTCTTATGTCAGCCTCAAAATTGAAAATTGTTAAAGTTCCTTGCTGTATTTCTAACATACTTCTAAAAGTAATCTAATATTCATTCCACCTGAAACTGAGAAAATATTTTACACCATTGTCCTAATACAACACAAAGTTTTCAAAATTTGCAACATATTTTTTACCGTCACATTTGTCACTACAAACAATAAGAAAATGTATATTATATCTATAAATTACTACGCTGAGATTTACATCTATACCCTAACACATACATAATACCAAAATTTTCCCAAAATCCCCTTCCCCCTCCAGCCAAATAAATCGTAAATATACAATTCCATTTTAAAAATTCCATTACGTTTTAATAACATTATAAATCAATTCTTGCTAAAATATAATTAGTAACTAATAAATTTAGTTACATTCTTAGACGTAATTTTGTTTAATTTGCAATGAATTACAAGTAACTTTTATATCAATTTACAAAAAGCAGTTATAATGAACTCGTAATTAATTGCAATTTAATTTAAATACATTTCATAGAATTTATTTTAGATTTACTTGTATTAAATTAAGCGTGTAAAAATTGTATTCTTTACAAACGTAATTCACATTTATTTGTAATACTTTAGAATTTAATCTAAATTATATTTTTAAAGCTGTAATTAGAATTTCTAGTAATCAATTACTTTTTAAGCGCACAATACAATTAAAAATATAATCGGAATTATCTTGTAATCAAATACAGGTTATTTGGATTACATAATTAAAAATATAATCTGAATCATCTCGTAATCCATTTAAGGTTAATTTAATTATATAATTAAGAATGTATTCTACATCGTCTCGTAATCTAAATACAAATTAATCTAATTACATTTTAAATGATAAAAAGAGAATTGAATTGTAATTCCACTACACGATAATCAAATTACGTATTTCAAAAGCGAATTTGAAATTACTTTGTAATTCTTCCCTGTTAATTAATTACACTGCGAGGAGATTATAATGTATTTTAATCTGTAATTTCATTACTTTGTAATTAGATTCTGCCCAACACTGGCTGTTCTCTCTCAAAATTTTATTTGAAGCCACCCAAATCTTGTCATCCCTTGTTAACTTGAATGAAATTCTCTAGGTTTAATAATTGAAACCATGTCAACTCTATCAGGGTCAATCCTTTATCTACAATTTACTTTTTCTGAAATGTGTTGCGAGTAAAATTGTTGCAATAGCATTTCCAGTAGGTTTGTTTATCTGGAAAATAGTGTGTTGGCTTAGCATACATTCTGAATTGTTTAAATCACACAGAAGCATTTGAAGAAGATATTTGTAATTAACATTTAACTTTGTACCATAAATCAGTAATTTAAAATGTTGGAGGTATGAATAATTGCATAGTAGGTTACAATAGTTTGGTAGTATTGTTTTCACATATTGTCCATGGCATATCTCAGCTTGTAGTCAAATCTCCTTATTGAAATTTTTTGTACATAACACTACTACACAATACTATCAAAGGCCAGATTTTCAGATTTTTATCTCGTGCCCCACCAGAGATATCAAAGCCTAAAAAGTCCGATTTTTTAATTTTTTGACAAATTTTGGAATTTTTCTCTCAAAGAGAAAATCAACTCCCAAATCTGGGACTTGGTGTATGAGTACACACACTTTTGACCTATTTGTAGAAAAAATTGTGTAAGGTTGACAGTTTTCCTTGCAGGAAAAATTTCCTCTTGCAAACGGATAGATTTCGGAAAGTATCTTAAATTTTGTGCTAAAATTTCACTTGTAATTTTTTTTTTCAAGATTATTCTACCACCGTACATTTAGCCTATTTTATTCTAAACAGAATGCTGCAAACCCCATTTCAAGTGGGAAAATAAAAGACGAGATATTTACAATTTTGTGCATCCTAGTATCTGAGAAAATCGCTGCACACGATGAAACAAAGATAGCCACCATGCACAAACAAAAAAATGTAAAATTAAAATAACGGTCATTTTGAACTTCCATCATGTTAGGGTTGTTGTACAAAAAATTTCAGATTTTTTAAAAATGGTCGAGCGACCAGTGCTGGACCACTTGAAATGGTTTGACCCGTAATTAATCTTACGTGTTAATCGCGAAAAGAACCGTCATTTGTTACGACAACGATGGATGAGGCTATGGTAACTAAGAAAAGACTCTTTCAAACAAAAAGCGTGGCAATTTGTTTACAGAAGACAGCTGCCGTTATATTTATGATATAATTCAACCTTCATAACCAAGAAATATTTTTAAACAGTACACATTATTGGGTTTTTAAAAACTGCAAATACAAAACGTGGTTGGCGGTGCTAGCTCGCAAGAGTCTGAGCCCCCTGTGTGGTATATAGGAGAAGATGGGGATACTTGAGCCACTTTTTAATTTTAATTTTTAAAAAAGTTTTATAATTTCTTAGAACAAAATTAAAAATTGAAAATGAAAATTTGATATTTTTTCTTCAACTGAAAACCACTTTCAATTAATTTTGAACTATTTTTCTATATCACATAAAGTTTTACTTTTTGTTGTTCACCGTGGCTTAAGTATCCCCTCATGGGGATACTTGAGCCATGGTGAAGGGATACTTGAGCCAATACTGAAAAATACGTACAAAAGTAATTTTTTTCCACTTTATTTTTGCACAAATATTTTACAGAATGATAAATTATGATACATAAAGTCCTACAAAACCAACTGAAAAAACAAATACGATCATTTTTTGTCGTTATAACTGGTGGTTGTAGGATCATTTGAACTTCTGTTATATCGATGGTAGCAACATCCTCAGTTGGGGGCCATTTAAATTTGGAATCTGCAATTCTTTGAGTAAATTTAATTTTCAATTCATCTTCTGAAATTTTAAGCCCTTGTTCAACAAATCTTTTTACAGTTTTCTTTCCGGCATATTATACTCTCAACCAATCATCAATAAAAAGTTTTTTGTTCATATCCTCACCACCTTTAACAGAATTTTCATCTAATGATATTGTCGAACTCATACTTTTAATTGAGTAGCTGTTGGAATCTGAGCAAATGTATCGTTCCACTCTTTCAAACACTTTTTTGATTTCACAGGAAAAGATTTTGTCTTAACCTTTGGCTCCATGCAGGTAAGTTTAAATTGGGATTTTTGCTTTTTTTTTTTTTTTTTTTTTTTTTTTTTTTTTTTTTTGAGCGTTCTTTTTACCAATTCTTCTTTAATATTCTTTTAAAAAAAGTTACAGTAACAGAGATTACAATTCCAATATAGAATATTAATTTTAATATAGTATATTAAAAAATAAATATTTTAATATAATTGACACTAATTAAAGTATTAGAGATTATAATCTGTAAAACAGTTTAAAAAAGTTACTTTAATATAATCAGAGTTAAATTGTAAACTATGTTTACATTTATCTAGTCAGGCTATTTAGTTAGTCAACATGAAAAATAAAATGGATATTTTCATTAAAAATATACGTATTTTTAATCATTTTTTTTTCTAAGTCCTTATTTTTTTAAGAAAAAAAAATTAAAAATTATTCTTCCTTTTTTCAGGAAAAAAATTATTAGTGAATATAAGGACGTAATTTTATTTTTTATTTGTTTCACCCATGTCTAATTTCCTAGTGGGGATGGTTGAGCCATGGCTCAAGTATCCCCAATTTCACTGGCTCAAGTATCCCCATTACCACTATTTTTGTTTATCAGAGTTTTACTAAGTAAAGCTATTTGAACTATTTAAACTATTTTAGATTCAAAATACAATTGAAATTATACTTTTTAATTTATCTATATTGTTGCAACTTTAAACAAAACTTTGATTACAAAAATTAAAAAAATGATGCACCTAAATATTTACTTCAGAGAGAAAAAAACAACTATTAATCACTATACTTTCAAAATGGTACCAAGGTATGTGCTTTTTTTTACATGTTCAGAACAATAAATATGTTACCATATTGCCAGTTTTAGAAAAAAAAATTAACCAACTGTAGAGATAATAGGGGTTGCTCAAGTATCCCCACTCTCCCCTATATGTATTCAATTTTAAAAGTTAGTTGTAGAACTAAATAAATGTTTCTTCTTTCTACAGTACATAAACGGCCCTTTATTTTTTAAGGGATTGTTTATTATTTTATTGATTTAAAGACGACTTCATTGTAAATCCTGTGGTAATCTTCATTTTACCTGCGATAATTTCTGGGATTAATTATTATTTTATATGCTTTGGGTTTAATCCAACGATACACTGTACAATAGGGTGGATCGAAATTTTTTTAACAATGTCAACACCTACCTATGCGGAAAAGATGCTCTCTTTGATGGAGATTAAGGAAAAACTAGTTAAAAAATTAATTTTAAATTTTACTATTACCGCAATGGAGTTGAATTTGTAAAAAAGACCTAATTGTAGCTAGATTATTTTTGATTTAAAATAGTAGTTTAATAAAAACTAATCAAAACTTACCTATGCGTAAAAGATGCTATAAAATATGCAGAGTAGGAGAAAAATAAATAATAAAATTAATTTTAAAATTTAAATCAGCCGTAATATAGTTCAAATTTGTGTATTTGTACGTTTTTACGGTAGAAAATCAAAATGTGTTTGTAAAATGAAATATCCATTTTAGCATTATTTATAGTTATTGCAATGAGAGGATATTTTTTGGCTTACAAGATAAAAACTTTAGTTTCTTGTTTAACAGTTTCTTTATTATTAAATAAAAAAATCATTAACATTACATTTAACGATAATGACGTTTGGTACTGAAAATCGGCATGAAATTTCATAATTCAGTTCGATTTTTATAAAGCCGTCTCTTTTATGTAGTCCACATACAATAGAAAATGCTTCAGTGCCTTGACTATTGAGTGTTGCGTGGAATAACAGAATATCGATAGCAGATATTATTGCCACCGGAATGATTGCTGGATTTACTATTGTTTTGGAAATCATGTCATCACTAAAGTCTTTGATTAGTGTAGGTTCGACACATTTTCCTAATTAATCAAATTTATGTGATCCGTCGCAAAGGTCAAAAGCTAGTAAATTGAAAATATAGATATTATTTAATGTAACAATTAGGATTGCAGCAGATCATTTGATTTCGCTAGTGCGCTTTTACTGACATAAATGAAAATACAAAAATCTTCTCACATGCAGCGAATAATTTTCCTATTTCTGTAAAGGTTGCCTATACTCCGTGGCCAAGAACATTTTTTAAAACGCCGAATGTTAATCGGGGGAGAGAAGAGTGATGGTGGTTGTTCCAATATGCGTACTGTGACGCGCTAATATGTAATCCCAGCTGAAATTCTATGTTGTTTGTGTTTTTTATGTAATGTCTGTAAAATGTTTCATCTACAATTAAATGTATTTAATTATTAAAGAGTCTCTTATCTGTTTAGATTTAACAACATTCTAGCATATATGACCAACTTGATAAAATGGAGCGGCTCACCAAGGAAGTTCACCAGTATTGTCTTATGTTCTTCATATTCTTCTAGTCAGATTATTAAAATATCGTATCATAAATATTAAAGTCAAGAAATTTGTTTCTCCATATTTTATTTGAAGGCAAGAAGAATTCGACAACTAATTCAGTTATAATCAAGGTAATTTTTTTTTATTTCTTCGATCGAAAGCCGGGTAAAATATATATTATTTAAATGGTTAAATGTTTAAAGTGCATATACAGTGGCGGTCAAAAGTATCCGGCCAGCAATTTTTTTTTTTAATTTGTAATTATTCCCATATGAAAAGGAATCTTAAAGCGATACTTATACATTTTATTGCATAATAGTTAGGAACTTATTTATGCAATAACATATAACTATCAATAAAATTAGTTGACAAAATTAAATACAAAGGAGATTGCATGTCCTCAAAAATTTACGGCCACCTTTGCAAGTTTGGGAAAAAAATGGTATTGTAACAGAAAATTACAGTGATCAACAAGATTTACAACTAGTATTTTATCGCTACACTTTTATTATCTACACTTTTTTTCGCACACACTTAAGTTGAAGCGCAGCAACTTAACATTCATACAATCAGCGATTAAAGATCGTCAATGATACGTTTTTTCCCCATTCTTGCAATTTTTTTTTTTTAATTTCGGCTGAGTTGGAGTATTTATAGCTCCGCAACGTTTACCAACTTCTTTCTAAAGATTTTCTATTGGATTCTTGTCGGACGTCCGGACTGTTATCAAAGTCGTTATCATGTTAAAACAAATAGTTGCAACCACAATTTTTCATCAAATAAGGCAGCAAATAATCTTGCAAGATATTCTTATACATTGAAACATTCATCTCGCCATGGATTTCAAACAATGAACCGACACTTTTTTAAGAAAATATTCCCCACAGCATAACGTATCCTCTGCCATGCTCAGTAGGAATAACATAGGTCGAATCACATCTTTTGTTGTTAGGTAGGACGTAGTGTCTACCATCACTCCCAAAAAAGTTTGAAATTCGATTGATGTAAAAATAGTATTTTCGTTCGGTTTTCATTTGACCAGACTTTGCATTGTTTGGAAAATGCCAGTCCGGTACATAATTTTTTTTAATTTATGAACACTTTTTAAACACCTACTATTCCAAAAAGTGCCGCATCACGTTAGCATCTTGACACGGTAGACTGACTTATTTCAGCAATATTTTCATTCCATATATCGCAGGATATTGAAACGAAATGTTTATGTAAGTCATCATATGTTTTTCTTCTGATAATTCTCTTCAGAAGAATAGTCATTTTTCGGGGTTTCCCGGACCTCAGAAAGTCCTAAAGGTTATGACCATCTTTATATAATTTTTAAATATCCTTTACAGTCGAATTACCGATCGATAACTTTGCCGCAATATCTCGAGATTTATCTCGAAATTCGCCAAAAATTTCAAAAATCGCACTTTTTAGGCTTTGATATCCGTGGTGGAGCACGAGATAAAAATCTGAAATTCTGGCCTTTGATTGTATTGTATAGTAGTGTTATGTACAAAAAATTTCAAGAAGGGGATTTGACTAAAAGCTGAGATATGACATGGAAAATATGTGAAAACAATACTGCCAAACTATTGTAACCATCTATGTAACTGTTCATACCTCCAAAATATTAAATTAATTATTTATGGTACAAAGTTAAATGTTAATTACAAATATCTTCTTCAAGTGCGTCTGTGTGATTTAAACAATTCAGAATGTATGCTAAGCGAATACATTATTTGTCCAGAGGAACAAACCTACTACAATTGCTATTGCAACAATTTTATTCGGTACACATTTCAGGAAAAGTAAATTTCAGACAATGGGTTGCAACTGATCGAGGTAACATGGTTTCAATTATTAAACCTAGAGAATTTCATTCAAATTAACAAGGGATGACAGACTTGGGAGGCTTCAAATAAAATTTTGAGAAAGAACAGCCTGATGGACTGACAACAGTAACTGATCGATCTCATAACATCTCTCTTAAATAGTGTTAAGCTCTTTGTTGAGCATATATAGTATCTTTGTAAATTAAACATTTATTATTAAACTGTTTTCAACAAACGATATTTTCTGTGTAAATATTGTAATAAATGAGACTAATCTCATTTCTCCTAATGTACACATAATAGCATTAATTAACATTTTTTAATCACCGTATCTCAGCTTATAGTCAAATCTCCTTCTTGAAATTTTTTGTACATAACACTACTACACAATACTATCAAAGATCAGAATTTCAGATTTTTATCTCGTGCTTCAATAGAGATATCAAAGCCTAAAAAGTGCGATTTTTGAAATTTTTGACGAATTTCGGAATTTTTTTTGCAAAGAGATATCAACTCCCAGTTCTGGGATTTGGCGTATGAGTACACGCACTTTTGACCTATTTGTAGAAAAAAATTGTGTAAGGTTGACATTCTTGTTGAACAATTATATTGTAGGTTAGAATAGTTTGGCAGTATTGTTTTCACATATTGTCTATGTCATATCTCCGCTTGTATTCAAAACTCCTTCTTCAAAATTTTTTGTACATAACATTACTACACAATACTATCAAAGGCCAGAATTTCAGATTTTTATCTTGTGCTCCACCAGAGATATCGAAGCCTAAAAAGTGTGATTTTTGAAATTTTTGACGAATTTCAGAATTTGTTTCGCAAAGAAAAATCAACTCCCAGATATGGAGCTTGGTGTATAAGTACACGCTCTTTTGACCTATTTGTAGAAAAAATTGTAAGTGTGACAGTTTTCCTTGCATGAAAAATTTCCTCTTGCAAACGGTTAGATTTTGGAAAAAACCTTAAATTTTGTGCTAAAATTTCAGTTGTAAAATTTTATTTTCCAAAGTTATTCTACGACCATACATTTAACTTATTTTATTCTGAACAAAATGCTGCAAACCTCGTTTTAATTGGGAAAATAAAAGACGAGATATTTGCAATGTTGTGTACCCTAGTACCTGAGAAAATCGCTGCACACGATGAAACAAAGATGACCGCCATGCACAAACAAAAAACAGTAAAATTAAAATAACGGTCATTTTGAACTTCCATCATGTTAGGGTTGTTGTACAAAAAATTTGAGATGTTTTAGAAATGGTTGAGCGACCAATGCTGGACCACTTGAAATGGATTGACCCACCAAAAAGTTTTTCACTGAAAAAAAGTGGAATTGCAATTTAATTTAACCAGTTGCAGCACTATGAAATTTTGAAATCAGTTTTTTTGTAATTATTTTCGCTTTTTCTCCATATAATATTAATCTTTTACGCAAAGGTAGATATTTTCATTGATATTTAAATAACTATTTGGTGTAAAAAAAAACTAACCAAAATTAAATCTTTTTCCATTTTTTCAAAATTTTATTGAATTTTGAACAGCTTTGTGAAAGTATTAAATTTTGAATTCATTCTTTATATATTTTTTACTTAGCATTAATAAAATATAACATCATTTCTGCATTGTTAGATTTTAAAAAATATTATAGCAATTACTTTTAGTCAAAAATCATCCAACCAAAATTTGGTCTTTTATCAAATTTTTTCGAAAATTCAACCCCTTTGCAGCAGTATTAAATTTTAACATTATTTCCCCCCCTTAATCTCCATACAATAGAACAACTCTTTCGCTTAAGTAGGTTTGGAAAAATGCTAATGTTTTTTCACCATAGACCATCAATCCACCCTACTGTGTAGTAGATTTAACAAAACATAAATTTCTGGCTGAACCATTTTCCGTTTTAACTAAAACCTTTTATTTCATAAATATATTTTTTAAAAGTACCTTCAGAAGAATAAGCTAATTCATCCTCTTTTTAAATAACCTATAATATCATAATAAACCTGTAACTTGCATTTAATCTTATGTTCAATTTTAAGAATTTTGGTGAAATAATAATAGATTTTAAACTCTGACTTCAGAAAAAGAAAGTTATATATATATATATATATTGATGAATACAACCAAATAATGTATTTTAATTTACAATTTTGAAAATTTGTCTTTTTACAAACATATATTATAATAATGTTAATATTTCTGAAAATTGAAGAATTGATTTTGCTTCCGTCAAGCAATTACTTATTAAAAGAAGTATAAATTGAAATACTGAGATTACGCGTTTTCAAAAATATTCAGCAATTAATAATTAAAATAAATTATGCTGTCACTGCTTTCATATGTCCCAAACCATTTCCACTGAAATAAACATTCTATCTTCTTTCCCACATTGCAAATTAATAATTAAATGTCTTTAAATTTATTCTTCTGAAAATATAGAAAATTTTTAATTAATTTCCTACAAGCTTTTGAAAAAAAAAAACAATGTTGTATTAATATGCTCATTACTTTGGACAAACATTTTTGTTTAAGATAAACTTTAATTACAATATTTATCATTTGTAACACTTTAGCATTAAATGAATAAACAAATCGACTGGAAAATATATTTCAAATATCTCTTCAAAATTATTTGTCGATTTTGTTAACTATTCCTAGAAAACTGGCAAAAATTGGACTTTAAAAATAATGCGTGAATATTAAATGAGGTCTGGTAAATAAAATTTCTCATTTTTCAAACATTAGTAAAAAGTAATCAGTTTATAAAATAATAATTATTAGATGCATTGTATCTCTAAATTTAAAGTACAACCGTTGTTTTACGTCAATTTTGCAAATTAATGATTGTAGATAAATCAAACGTGCACTAAACAATTATTTACTGAATGTGACATATATATTTACATAGGATAAACGCAAAAAATTATTAACAACAAAATTAAAAGAATATAGTCCTGTTAAACTGATGGCATTGATCTCACAGGCTATGCGTACTAAATGTATATTACATTCTTATATTTTCAAAGATTAATGCCGTTCGAAAAAACAAATAGGAGTAGAAACAGCACCACCCATATCCAATTTTTATACGTAATCATTGAACACTCTAAACTAATCAGGGACATGCTTTATCATATAACAAAATTCATAGTTAAAGATCAGAGCAAATCAGATAATTCTTAATAAAAACCCATTTACATAATTTAAGAGAAGTTATCCCACTCCTTTATATTTAACCATTAAACTTCAAAAACTATTCAGAGATTTGCCTTATCAGAAAGAACAAAAATCCAAAATTTAAGTTGAATAATTCTGCGTATAAACCAATTTATTAAATTTAAGGAAGGGAGGGTAATCGCTTATATCAATTTTATTCTTAGCAAAAGAGACCCACAGCTAATTAGGGAAGCATCTCATCACGATGTACCTGTATCCAAAAACTGAAGCAAATCGGTTAATTCTACAAGAAAAAAAATTACCTAAATTACGAGGGGTAATCCCCCATGTATATTAATCCTATGAATTCCCTAAACAAATCAGGGAAGCGTCCTATCAGAATAGCCTATATACAAAATTTGAAGGAAATCGGTGAATTATGCGTGAAAAACCCATTAAGCTAAATTAAATGGGAGAAGGTACATCCCATTTTCCCGCTTTTATACATCTACTGAACTGCGTAACTAGTCATGGTGTTGCCCTCATGAGAATGAACATATGACAAAAATTTGAATGAAATCTGATAAATCTGAATGACAAACCCATTTATCGAATTTAAGGTCGGGGGATTAGCCTTCCTCCAGATCTCTATACTTATCCAATGAACTCCCAAAACTAATCATGGTGGTACCATCATCAGAATGATCCTATGTCTAAAATGTGAATGAAATCTGATAAATTGTGCTTGAAAAACCCAGTTATATAAATTAAGGGGAGGGGCATTAGTCCCACCTTACCCCCTCCCCTTTTATACTTATCAATGAACGCCTAATACTAATCATGGGGGCGCCTCTTCAAAATGATCCAATATCTAAATTTTGAACGAAAACTGTTAATTCTGCATGAAAAACCCATTTATATAAGATAAGGGGAGGGGCTTTAACCCCCGTTCCCCCTTTTATATTTATCGAATGAATTTACAAAACTAATCAGGGAAGCACATTATCAGAATATACCTATACTTATAATTTCAAGTGAGTCAGATACTTTTATCATGAGTTATCGTGTTATATACACACATACTTACAGAACGGGCGGGCACATAAGCTCTCAGGCTTTGACCTAGCCTGAAAGCTAAAACATATTGGATTCGATAAAAATTTCGACTTCCGCTTTTCGATGGATATATACGCTATAGAAGGTCCGGAATGACCCTTTTAAATGACTTTTTTAATGCCTGTCTGTGAGTCTATGTCTGTCACTCTGTAATATGTGGCACATATTATGGGCGTTCTATCTAAAAAATAATTCACGGAATTTCACAGAACTTTAGGTTCATTAAAAACTTGATCTAAACTTAAGCTGATTAGTTTCGGGTTATATTATTCAACATCAAAGTTAGGCTGCATTATTTATGATTTTCACAATAGCTATATCTCAAGAACTAATAGACGTATTTTCATAATAGTTTAGATTCCACCCCAGCAGGCAAGAAGAAGATTTTCAAATCACTTGCAACATCGTTGCACAATCGAAATATAAAACCCATTGGGATTCAATGGATGAGTGTTAATTTATGTAGCTAATGTTTTAAATTAAAGCAAGATATTTTAAGGAGATCGCATTCAAAAAAGGGAAAAAATCTAAAGACCGCGTAAAATGCAATGTTCAAAAATCGTTATTCTTATATTTCACACATTGTTTATAAATACATTACACATTGAATTACTATTAATTACTCATTGTTAATAAATTTGAAAATCAATGCTTGTATTGTAATATTTAGCTAGTAAATTGTAACCCCTTGAGGCGCGTCCTTGGGTGGCGGATTCGGAAATGCCTCCATTAGATTTCCTTTGGGTGGTTGAAGGGAAATAAAATACAAACCTACAGGCAGAAGTCCAACCTCTTTGGCTCTGACAGTTCATTTCCATGGATAATGCATTACTATAGCAAGGCAATTGGGAGTTCCCGTAACATCCTTTTGTTCACAGCCCCTAGATCTGCACTCTAGGCAATCCTGAGAGACAGATCCCGGTTAACTCAAGAAATAATTGCTCTTATAGACTTTATAGTTATAGCCCATAAAGCTTGTACTCTACAGTGGTTACCAGGCCACGTAGACATCTTCGGCAATGATTAGGCGGACATTCTGGCAAAAGAAGTCCGCAATTCCTGCCAACTTTCGAATAGCCTAACCCTTATCGACGCTAATGCAACAGCCTGAAGTAAACATTCCTCCCAACCAGCTAAGAGAAATTCCATTCCGGAGTTAAACTGCAATCGTATAGTTTCAACCACGATAGCGAGACTACGCACAAGACACTTTAAAGGAATGAAAATATCTCCAGACGGTCAAAGAAATTATAATTCTTTCCTCACTTCCCTGATACCCAACTATCTCCGACTCATGTTTTAACTGTCCTTCCATACTGATTAAGGGGGCTGAGGGGTTGATCGATACGGAAAAATATGTAAATAGAGCTCTCGCTTCAAGTCCATATTAAAACAGAAGTATTCAATGTAATTAATTTAAACTTTCTGATATTTTAAAGGTATATTTGTAGTTTTATAAATTTATAAAATGAAGTACTTCAATGTAATATAATAAGAAATATAACAAAATTTATGTAACACAATTTTCGAAAAAAAATTATGTGTTACATCACCAACACCAATATATCTTAACGTTGAATTGACATAAGAACCTAATTTTTGCTCTAAAATGATCAGGAAACTTTACACTATAGAATGAATTAAGGATATAACTATAACTCAAAAACAACATTATTAAAAAAATCCTCAAATTTGAAAATTGAAAAAACTCCTAAAAAATACAACTTTTTTTTCATTAAAAATACTCAAAATATTAAACTATTTAAACAAAATTAATTCATTCTCTAGATAATGATATTATATGCATGAAAAAAGAAAAAAAAATTAAGCCATTCTATCAAATAATTTTTTTTTTTTTAATTTTAGTGTTAGTCGTCAAAAATCAAGTTTTGAGAAAACGCGACTTAAAGTTGAAATTATATGGGGGCGGCTATGAAAATGTTGATACATAAATGCTTATAACTCCGTTAAAAATGCAAATATTTTTATGCGGCTTTTTGCATTGAGTTAAGAATTAATTGAATAATCAAACTAGATCATAAAAAATCAATTGTTTGAAACGTTTTCAACCCCTGAGCCCCCTTAAACTTTACTCTATAGACCTAAACCCTACTGACTGTCATCTGGTGTATTTGCCGAAGGTCTTTGACATTGCCAAAGCTGTTTTGAACACCTTCAGTGCTATTTGATTCTTTCAATACATGGACAAGACAACACCAACAAGAAAAGCTAGTAAATTTCAAAGTCATTTTATTTCACAGATATAAAGACCAAACCGTTTATTATTACCCGCATATTAATGACGCGGTATCAAAATGGTCGGATTAATAACGGCATAACTAACAGAAATATAAGTCTCAATAACAAATATTAGATAGATACTTAATGAAACATAATTACCGAAATTGATTTGAAAACTGAAAAATTTTCTTTTCGAAACTAAATTTTAATGATAAATAATGTATGAGTAGAAAAATATGATCAGATAAAAGAAATATAATCATTAAATGGTACTTTTAAAGAAATGTATTTCTAAATGATTAATTAAAGGTTTCTAATGAAATAAATCATTGTTAACATCATTTAGAAAATAAGTATGTGGAAGTAAATATAAAGGAAAAGCTTATTCTGTTTCCAAAGTTCTGTTAAAGTTTATTGTGGTATGGAAAGTATAAGATAATTGCCACCTAGTTTTTTAATGATTTTTTGTTTTACATATATCTGAAAAAAAGTCTGAAATCTAAAAGGTTTAAACAATTAAACCATTATTTTCCATTACACTTTTATTGATAATTAGCAACTGGTATGAAAATCGAATTCTCATTATTCACTTTAAAAACTATATAAATAAAAAATTATTCTTTTCATATTCTACATTTTAATAAACTATAACAAATACTTTCTGGAAAATGAATGCTAAAACACTAAATAATTTCTCTAATAAACTGGTCAATAACTTACACTAAAATTGAATTTTTGAATAATTAAAGACCTTTTTATTTTCTTTAAAAGTGATCTAAAATTATTTAATTTTTACAATTTTCTGTAAACTGAAGTTTTCTGAAATTGAGATTAATATCTTTATTCTTGTAAATTTAATCTTTATGACATACGCCTTTCAAGCATTAATATAATAAATTAATTTTATTTAATAAATAAAATAAATTACGCTATTCGTTTATTTTATTTATATCCCTACTTATTATTTGACTATAAATTAATTATCATCTCCAATTTATATATATATATATATATATATATATATATATATATAATTTAATTAAAGTAAAATTAAAAAGGCGATTTAAATTTTAATCAGTAATTTCTTCACTCTATAGATCATTGAATTCAGCGACGTTTTAAGCATTTTTTTATTATTATTTAAATTAATATACATTTAAACGTTCTTTAAAAGTATAAATAAATAATACTACATCCGCCACCACTACCACAATTAAAGTGACATATTTATTATATTGGCTTAAATCAAAAGGCTACTGCGCATAAAAAACTCAAATTAATAAATATTCAGAAAGCTTATAAATAGTATTGAATTTTAAATTAGAAAAAAAATGTTATTCATATTTAAATCATTTAATATTAAAATTTAAAATTTGAATGAATAAAACATAAATTCTTCATTATTAAATAGATTCTTGGTATTATAGTTTTAACATGAGGAGAGAGCATTTAATAACGCATTCATCAAAAGCATAAAATATAATTTAAGAAAATGTAACATAATATCTTCCAATAAGCCAGGCTTTCCCAATTTTGTTTCTGTCACGTGCTCCTACTTTAGGCTTTTCAATTTGAAGTATGCCCATTTCTCTTCAGTAAGTTGTTTCACAACACCCTTTTACTCAGCTAGAAAATAAAAACATACGAAAACATATTTACATATACTAGATAAATAATCTTTTTATCACAATTATATAATAATTCGATATACATTACAAGGTGATACAAAAATACTTAGATGTGATAATACGTACAATTTACGTATAAAAGCATTTCATATTTATTTACTTAGAAGGTGTCACAAATAAAAATTAAATTAAAGAGTTGACATGTTTCGGTTCATTAATAAGAACCGTATTCATAACATATAAAATCAGTAGAAAAACCACAAGATGATCTAGCAGGGGTATATGAAATTCCATATGAGAATGAAGAGGGGGATATTAATTTTTATATCGGTATGACAGGTAGAAAGTTTGGGGTTAGAAAGAAAGAGCATGAATGTGACATAAAATTTGGTAGGGATAAGACTGCGTTATCAAGATTGTTTTTAAAGAGGGGGGGTTAAAATTTGTTTTAAAGATAGTAGATTAGTGTTCATTTCCAGTTTATTCCGAAAATTAATCATCCGTGAATCCATAGAGATATATTCTAGGAGGGATAGAGTTTGTAATGATTCTTATTCTTATGACATTCCGAGTTTGTGGTTAGAATTACTTAATAAATATTTAAAGGATAAGTCTAATAGGAGGAACCGCGATGGCATTGGCTATTCACGATCATAGAGGGCGCAATATTTTATGTTTTGGGGGTTTTAAATTACCTTTATATCCAGAGTCATTTAGTTTTTCTACTTTTTTAATTTTAATTTTATACATTTTAAATTTAATATATGGTCAAAATTTATTATATTTATATGCCGCGTTGGCAATGGCTATATTCACGATCATAGCGGGCGCAATGTTTTGTTTTGATTTTTAAATTATATTTATATCCAATGTCATTTATTTTTCTACTGATTTTATATGTTATGAATACGGTTCTTATTAATGAACCGAAACATGTCAACTCTTTAATTTAATTTTTATTTGTGACACCTTCTAAGTAAACAAATATGAAATGTTTTTATACGTGAATGAAAAAAGGTGAAGTGATTTTGTTTTAGTTTTTGAAAAAACGAAAGCTAACAACAGTTTTAACGTACAATTTAGTTTAATGTTTTCTTTGTGTTTTTCAGTCAAACTATTGTTTTACTCGTGTTCCTCATATATGTTGTTATTTAATTGCATTTCCGTTGATATTAATTCTTTGTTTAGCAGGAGAACATTCTGTTTAACGGTTAATCCTCTTTTTTTTCTACAAACTTTCCCTCCAAACAAGCTTCGTTATTTGAAGGATTCTAGAGCAAAAAAGTATGAAATCAAGCACAAGTCCCTCAATTCTTGAAAGCGCACTGGAAAAAACATTTCGAAAAAGGGTGTCGCCGCCATCTTTAATAATTTCTAAAAGTTCCTGGACTTCTGGAGGGTCTCGGAAAGATAAAATTGTGAATTATCTTCATTTACTCTTACACAAAATTTTCTTTCCTTGAGAATGGTAAGTAAGATAGGTTGTTTAATCCATCACATAAAAATGTATGGTCTTTTATTTTCGTCAGAGTATTTATGTGTCACCCTGTACATTGTCATTTTAGGTAGATTTTGTATGAAATACTACCTATTTCTGTCGCTTCTATGGCTGCATTTCTGAAAAAAGTGTGCAGATCTACGCCGATCATGACCCCCAGAGTCCAAAACTGTCAGCGGCAAAAAAGTTTATAGTTCTTAAATAATATAAAACTGTCAATTTAATGCATTTGAGAGCAAAATTTAATTTAGAAATGAGTCATAAATAAACAATTTCTTATTTGAACATATCCTCAATTCTTTAATCATGATCGCTTCGGGAAATTTCGTGCGGAGTGCCCATTTTGACAGCTTTTTTAAAATTATATTCAGCCTTTATCAAAAAACTAACCAATACGGCACATTATATAGTTCCTAAATAAGAGAACCTGTCAATTGGGAGCGTTTGTGTGAAAAAATGAATTTAAAAATGAGTCAGAAAAAAACGCAATTTGTTATTTGAATAAATCCGCAATTTTTTAATCAAGATAACTTCTGGAAATTCCCTTTCAAAATAAACTCTTTGACATCCTTTTTTGAAATATATTCTGCGTTTATCAAAAACTGGCCAATACGTCGCATTATATAGTTTCTAAATAAGAGGATCTGTCATTTGGATGCGTGTAAAATCAAAAATGAATTTAAAAATGAGTCAGAATATAAGCAATTTGGATTTGAGGTTTTTTCTGCAACTCCAATTTTTATTTAATTTATTTTTGCCATAAGAATCAGTCCTATAAAAAATTTGTCAGTATAAAAGATGTAGATATTATTGAGTAAGTGTAAAATAAATTTAATCTCATTTGATAGTTTAAAAATTGGCGAAGTTAAGGATTTTTTTCTTTTCCCACCTCCCTTTTTCTTTTAGTTTTTAATTTTTTTCATCGGTAAGAACTAGTGCTATCAAAAACTTGTAAATACAAACTTTTAGATAATTTTTAGAACATTTATAAAAAATTTAATTGAATTTGATATCTTGAGAATTGGCGAAGTTATGGATTTTTTCTTCCAAAAACCCTGTTTTTTTTCACCTTTTGTGCCCATTTTTAATTTTATAAAATATCTGTCATGCATAAACTTTTTCCCCATTTCTTAGAAGTATAATAAACTTTAAACTGATTCGATATTTATTTTAACTAAGAAGTTATGGCGTTTCTTCTATTTTCACAAAAACCTTCCCTATTTCCACCCCCCCCCCTGGTCCGATTTTGCCCATTAACGAACTTGACCGAAATTTTATGCTCCTTGATTTTAGGTATCAGTTTGGAAGAGATCTGAACAGAATTAAAGAAGTTATCGTGTCCATAAAACAATACAACGATAGATAGATAGATAGATAGATACATAGATAAATAGATAAACTTTTTTACTAATGGTTGTGTTTTGGGTTCTAGAGGTCATAATCGGCGTAGATCTGTAAAAAAATTCAGAAATTCCAACATTGGAGCGACCGCAATCGGTAGTATTTCATACGAAATCTACCTAGCAGAGGTTTTGTGGGAAAAAATGCATAACTTCGTCAATTCTGAAGATAACAAATCCAACCAATTTTTTCTAAATGCTCTTAAAATTATCTAAAGTTTTTGCTTTACAAATTTTTGATAGGACGAACAAGTTCATTATTTAGTTCTTAGTGAATTAGATAATTTATTAGACATAAATATATCTATTAAGCAGCTCTATTGCATCTAATAAACAAAAGAATTTGACAAAATTTTGTATTGTACTGTTTCTGGCACAAGCAGAGCATTAGATTAGGTCGCATGTTCGAGAATTTTCAATTAGTGGTTCATTTTAAGTTTACTTATATTTGTTTTTATTTATTTATTTATTTATTTTTGACAAAAGCATTACTACGGGTGAAGCTAAATTTATCTAAAATGTTGTTCTAACGATTTTAACTAGTTTTTTAATTCTTATGTTTTGAAATTCGAGAAAATCATTGAGCATAATGACTCATTCGAGAACATTCTACTAGTAGATGGTTTTTTCTCGTCTTTTTAGGTTAATCTAATTTCATTGAGAAAATAGTTCCAATAATTTTTATAAATTTTTTATATTACATCGATTTAGGACTAAGTAAATAATTGAGTTAAGTCACTGTTTGAGAAAATTCAATTATTGGTTTATTTTAGGCGACTATTGGTCAGCCAACATCGCAAAGGCATTTTTGTGCAAGGACATTCTGAGTAGTAGAAAAGCCAACTTACAGTACAGGTATGTAACCTACTGTTTCTAATTTGAAATTGTTAAACATATAGTCTAAGTTCCGACCGCACAAATCTCTAGGTCATGGAGCACAAGGAAAAATCCTTTATGTTATGGAAGAGAATTGAGGAATTTAATGATCCATATCTGCTGGAACGAAGTGGTGCATAAGCCAAAAGTTAATGCCCTGGTGGTTGACTCTTAGGATTAGCATTGTGTTTTCCTGCACCCAGTTTTACATGTATTCATACTTTTGATTGTACATCAAACACAGTGCTAAGACTACGAGTAAACCACTAGTATTTATTTTTGGCTTATGCACAACTTCGCTTTCGGCAGACATGAATCACTAGCTTCCCCTATGACTACTCTTCTATAATATAAAGGATCTTTTTCTTATCTCCATGACTTAGGGTTTTGTGCGGTCGGCTCTTGGACTAATGCCATCTTCCCTCTAGTAAGAAACAGAAAATTGGGATCACATATTCACAATTATATATAACTAATTGGACAGTTTTTACTTGGATTAAGCTTAAAAGAACATCAGGCAAGTAGTTCGTTCAAGGTGTTTTTAAAGCGTACTCTAAGTAAGTTCAGTCCTATTAATTATATATAACTAAAAATGTGGTCTCAGTCTTATGTTTTTTACTAGAGGGAACATGAAAATTTCATTAATTTCACACTGGCAACAACAGATTACATAACTATACTGTAAGCAGACTTTTCTCCCACACAGAATGTCTTTCCGATATAGATAACGAACTTCCCAGAGAAATCAATTACTAACATAATTTTTAACGCAATAATAACATAACGCAATAATAACATAACGCAAATTTTTATGGCAATGAGTGTATACTCATTGCCATAAAAATTTGCGCACCATGAAAAGGAAGCCCAAATGAAACGAAATTTTACACGCGAAAGTACTACTGTGATATAAGTAAGTGATTTTAAAACCAAAGAAAAGGGATCATTTATTGCAGAAAAAAGTACAAATGAACGTAAATTTTATTACTCTGTTGGACCCCCTCTAGCGCTAATGCACGGTGCGATACAAGCGGACATTGAGGCATACAAGTTACGTATGATGGCCTGAGACATCTCGTTTTACAGTTACTGCAAACGCACCTCGAGTTCAACCAAATTCGTACGGTGTCCAACTTGCCGTCCCAAATGACCCCAGATATGCCCTATTGGTGATAAATCTGAGGATCGAGCAGGCCAGGGTAGTAACGTGGCCATAGCAGGCTAGTGACATCCTTTATGTGTGTGCCCGAACATTGTCTTGCTGAAAAACGGCTCCTGAGAGCCCTGTCATGAGTGGCAACATATGTGGCTGAAGGATGTCTTGGACGTACCGATGGGTTATCATTGTGCCACGGAACAATATTATGGGTGACCGTGTATCGTAAGCAATGTCACCCCATACCATCACACCAGCTGTGGGAGCGGTGTGTCGCTGTAAAGCGAAGGCAGGATTGGGGCGTTTACCACGGGGTCTCCACACACGAACACGATTGTCATCACTGCTTAAATTGAATCTAGACTCGTTGCTGAAGACGACTTGGTTGCATTCCGTTGTAGTCCAGTCCCGTCGTGCGCGACACCACTTCAAATGGAGGCGTCGGTGAGTGGGTGTCATTTACAGCACACCTAACGGGTGCCGCGAAACCAGATGTCCTTCAGCCAGGTGGATTGCGATGGTTCGGGAAGACACAGGGGTCCGTAGTGAAGGTACTGCCTGTGTCTGGGTATCGGTTAATGAGGCAGTTGGCTTTATGCGTGCGTTTCGTATGATGTGACGGTCTTCTCGACGACTCGTCTGTCGAGGGCGTCTCGAGCCTGTTCACCATGTAAATGATGTCTCTTAAGTCCACTGGTCCAAACACCTCCTCGTAGCAAAATCAGAACGGTCTACTTGACATGTTACTCGTCGAGCTGACCACTGAGTTTCCATCAGCCCGATGATTCTTCCTCTTTCCAGCTCTAACAGCTGCTGATATTGTCTTTATGGCTACATAACGGCATGTCTACCTCAGCGTTTCCTTTGCAAAAGAAAATGTACTCTCAGATAAGTTCTGCTTACAAGTTTTAACAGTTTTATATTCCAAGGAAGACAAAGTTCAACGTCCTCTAATGGCATTACCCAATGCACGGTAACGCTGATTTTCTAATCATTTGCATATCTACCTGATATTTATCTTCATGCCAAGTTTCGTTACGATCCCACAATTATTTCTTGGTGCACCAAACTTTTATGGCAATGAGTGTACATCGACCTATAACTCTTTATTTGTTGCATTTGGACTGTAAATCCAAGAGTACATTTCCATGATCCTCACGGTAAAAACTTTTCAACGTCACCTCTATTGCCATAATCACAATGGAATCGAGGATTTTCTGGAGTAAGTCATGTTTTCAATGGGATTCGGTTAATGGGTCATTTTTTGATTACAGCAAATCAATCAGTTTTTTATCTAAAAATAGGTTCTAACAATTTTTGACTAAGTATTTTATCCTGCAATTTTAGGATACAAGAAGCCACTTAGCACTAATTCACATGTTCGAGCAAAATTGATTTGTATCTTTTGGTCCATATTGGTCAGTCTCAAACTAATTATATTTAAAAACTGCTCAAACTCTTTTCGCTAAATTTTGCATCCTATCATTTATTATTAAGGGACAACCACTGAACTAAGTCATATGTTATGTAATTTTTTTTAATTAAGCATGAATCGCCACTTTACTATTACTATATAATTGAAACTATACCAAATTACTTAATTTGCTATTTTTAGAATCGGAAATATTTATTCCTAAATTATATATCTACAATACAATATAAAAAAGGCTTACTCTTTGTTTAAAATGTGGGAATTTAATCACCAGAAAGAGCTATAATTTACATTCATAATTTTGACGAATCTTGTAAAATCATAACTAATTTATACAAAAAAATTTGGCCAGGGTCTATGGTAAACTGCATGACAAAATTTAGTTACGCGTTTTGCGTGGTATTCGGTAAAATGAATTCGCTTTTCTGCAATTCAGTACGCAGTACTTATCACTTCCATATATTACTGACTCTTAGATAAATTTTACTAGTTTTCATTTGCCAGATGACAGAGAAAGCATGAATAATTTTTTTCAAGATTTTAGTAGCATACATAAAAGACATTTTTCTTTAAAATGCAGAACATCTATTTTGAAGGAAAGAAATGTTTACTGCAGAGGTAACTTTTTATTTGAATTTTAATTTTACAATGTCATGTCTGCAGATTAAATTGATTTTTTTTTAATACTTAACTATATAATATTTATTTTTTTTTTATTTAAGTATATATTTATACAGATAAACAAAATATTAACGAAAATCTGTTATTTTTAAATGTTCACTTCTGCATTAATTACTTGTATCAAGTGTAGATCTTCAAGCTATTTTAATTTAATTTTACAATGCCATGTCTTCAGATTAAATTGAGTTTTTTTAATACTTAACTATGTAATATTTATTTTTGTTTTGAGTATATATTTATAAAGATTTAATAAAATATTAACGAAAATCTGTTATTTTTAAATGTTCACTTCAGCATTAATTACTTGCATCAAGTGTAGAACTTCACGCTATTTTAATTTAGTGCCACTACACTATATTGCCATTGATTATAGGACACTTGCGATTTTAGACATTTTACTAAATATCTAGAAAAATACATGAGGAATCATCTCGAAACTCTTAGTGTATAAATATAATAGTATACGTCATACATCTCCGTGAAGATTTTTTACCGAAACTCCATAGGGGACCGTCAACAAATTAAAAAAGAATGAATATCTTTTGAATAACCCTGTCAAAACTAATGTAGCAAAAGCGCTCAAACTCTAGATTATGATTGAATGCCTTATTGTAATATACTGTGTTCATTTTTATGCAAATAGCATGCATACTCTCAGAGTAATTAAGGTTTTTATAAAAATCGTCCCAAATTTTTCCAAGTTTTTTCCTTATAATTTTCAGAGTTCTTAATATAAAATAATATATTTTTTAGAAAATATGACAAACAACATTGCACACAGGACCCTGTAATCATAATTAAAAAATAATGAAAATTGTATACAAAATGAGTTGGTTTACTAAATAATATTTTACTGCGCATGCGTCAACGATATCAAAATTTCATTTGCATATTATGTTAGCTAAATGTATAGAGCAATTTTTGTGAAAGTCACAAAATCATAACTTGAAAATTCTGAAAATAATCGTCAACTGAATAAGTTGAAAATCCGTTATTCTCAAAATGAAGCAAAAACAAGAGGGGTTGTATCCATATATTCATTGATTAGTGTCAATATAGAATACACAATACGGGATGTTACAACTACTTTTGGATAAAATCCCTCATTTTTTTGCTTCATTTTGGAAACAACGGATTTTGTCCTTTTTCTATAGACGATTAGTTTCAGAATTTTCAAGCTATAATTTTGAGACTTTTACAAAAGTTGCTCTATACATTTAGCTAACATAATATGCAAATGAAATTTTGATATCTTTGACGCATGCGCAGTAAAAAATTATTTAGTAAACCTACTCATTTTTCATACAATTTTCATTATTTTTTAATTCTGATTACAGGGTACTGTGTGCAATGTTGTTTGTCATATTTTCTGAAAAAAATATTATTTTATATTAAGAACTCTGAAAATTATAAGGGAAAAACTTAGAAAAATTTGGGGCCATTTTTATAAAAACCTTAATTACTCTGCGAGTATGCATGCTACAGTAAAACCTCTAAATAACGGACACCTAGGGAGCACAGAAATTGTCCGCTATTCGGAGGTGTCCGCTATTGGGAAAACCTCAGCGATATAGAAATTTTTAATGAATGCTTAATGTTTCATTAGTCGTTTTAAAAATTTCCTAAAACCTCTATTATATCATTAAACCAGAAATTAAAATAATTTTTAAAGCAATAAAACTGAAATAAAATTGTGCATACCTGTATCTTTTGCTTATTCTTCCAAAAAAAAAAAAAAATGTTGCAAAAGTATGCTTTTACTTGCGATTACATGTAATTTGTTTTTTAATGTGAAATTTTAATTCTGTCAGTAGTTTTAATCCTTTTAAATCATCTCTTTCTTAAAAAAAAGTACAATTGTTTATTATATTTTTCTGCTTCTTAAAAGCATACAATCTCCAATCATTCGAAAGTGGGGGTGGTATGTCGGGGATAAAGATAGGGGGGAGAGGGGATTTTCTCCAGCTCATCCCCACATTTATCTGTGATTACAAAGTTTGTGATACATTGCCTTGATAAATTTAGAGGATTTTAATTTTTTTCCTCGTTAAAAAATAATTTTTTATTCTATTTTGTCAAAATTACTGTCCGCTATTCGGAATGCCCATTATTCAGAGGTTAAACATACAAGAATTAAAGTTTTGGGAGTGGGGATTTGAAAACTGTCCGTTAATTAGAGGTGTCCGCTATTCGGGAGTGTCCGTTATGGAGGTTTTACTGTATTTGCATAAAAGTGAACACAGTGTATTTCAGTACGGCATTCAATCATAATCTAGAGTTTGAGCGCTTTTGCTACATTAGTTTTGACAGGGTTATTCAAAAGATATTCATTCTTTTTTAATTTGTTGACGGTCCCCTATGGAGTTTCGGTAAAAACTCTTCACGGAGATGTATGACGTATACTATTATATTTATACACTAAGAGTTTCGAGATGATTCCTCATGTATTTTTTTAGATATTTAGTAAAATGTCCAAAATCGCAAGTGTCCCATAATCAATGGCAATATAGTGTATTATGATTCCGAAAATTATCGTTGATAGAATGAGATCAAAATCCTTCATTCCCTAAATGAAGCAAAAAGATGAGGGACTGTATCCATATTCCAATGTTTAGTGCCTACACAATATTGCACGTACAACTATGTTTGGATAAAACCCATGATTTTTTTGCTTTCTTTTGGAATAACGGATTTTGAGTTGATTCTATAGACGATCATTTTCAGAATTTTCAAGCTATGTTTTTGAAACTTTTACAGAAGTTGCTCTATACATTTAGCTAACAAAATATGCAAATGAAATTTTGATATCGTTTACGCATGCGCAATGAAAAATTATTTACTAAACCTACTCATTTTTCATACAATTTTTATTATTTTTAAATTCTAATGACAGGGTATTGTGTACAATGATGTTTGTCATATTTTCAGAAAAGAACATTATTTTCTATTAAGAGCTCTGCAAATTATAAGCAAAAAACTTAGGACTGTTTTTATAAAATCCTTAATTTCTCTACGAGTATACATGCTATCCTTATAAAAATAAACACAGTACATTACTGTTTACGTGCTTAAAGTACTTATTCTAAAACATTAATATTTATAAACATTAAATAATTCTAGATTGCAGAAGTGAAATTAACGACATTAACTGTTTACTTTAAAACCATAATATTTATAAACGATAAATGACTTTATAACTCAAAAATGACATTAATGAAATTAATTTAATATCATTGTTTATATAAAGCAATTCATAAGTAGTTGATTGCACATGATTGCGAAATCATTTTTGTTGATTACTTCAAGGACAATATATTACTGTGAGCGAACTGACTTCAGTTTCTGTTATGTTTTTGTAAAGCACACACGGTGCTTATATTTCTCTTTTGTCTTCGCATACTTGGATAATATATTTTAATCCAGGATTAAATTGCAGCAGGAAACTGAATTCCTGTATACCTCCTGAATCCTCTTGTTTTGTCAATTCACTAAATGTGCTTTAGGTGATTAATATAATACGAAAGGAAAAATCAGTGTTAATTTATTTACAATTAACAACACCAAAAAACTGCTTCGTGAATCGCGGACATTAACAATATGGAGGCATCGGCCAGATAAAGAGTACCTGCACACATCGCTTTTTATGGATTACACCGTTTCAAAGTCGTCATAAAGGAGTGCCCTTCAGCCCAGCTGTTTCAGATAAGTACATTTTGGTTTATTATCAGTTTGGCTTTGTTTTTTAACTTGGTTCCCTCATTATTTTAATAATGAGTCAAGAAGATTTAGAAAAGACAGCAATAAATTTACGTGGCAGAGCTAAATCTGCATTAACACGTATCACGAACTTCATTGACGCAGATCAAGTTTTTCAAAAGAATGATTTATTGAATAAATTGGAAAAGCTAGAAACAGCTTATTTCGATTTTGATAAATATGATGCACAATTACCGGAAGAATCCTCGGAAATGGAGGAATTTGAAACAAAATTTTATGAAACCAAAGCCAAACTGCAATAAGAACTTGAAAATTTTTCTATAAATAGTATGAATGCACATTCTCAAGTTGTTAATGAACAATTACCTATAGTTAATAGAACTAATAATTTTAAATTACCCAGATTGAATATTGAGCAATTTGATGGTAATTTTAAAAACTGGATGTCATTTAAAGACTTATATTTATCGTTAGTGCATAATAATGCCAGTATAACAAATATTCAAAAATTTCAGTACTTAAGAGGTTTGCTCGGTGAAGAGCCATTTTCAATTATAAAACATATTCCCATTTCTGAAACCAGTTATGCAGAAGCATGGGAAAAATTATTGTCAAGATACGACAAAAAAAAAAAAAAAAAAAAAAAAATTGTCGCAGCTCTTATCAAAACATTTATGGATATACCTCCCATTATTCACGCTAATGCACTTAACTTACGCAATATATCAGATATCTCTGACGAGGTAATTCGTGCTCTCAAATCAATCGATGTTAAAGCATCAGAGAGAGACATTTGGTTAATTCATATTCTTCTTCAAAAGGTTGATAATAAAACACGTGAAGAATGGGCTCAATATTCATCAAAGGATGATTTTCCTTCTTTTGATCAATTTATTCAGTTCATTAATAACAGATGTTTATCTTTAGAATTGTATAATAATGATTATACAGGGTTACATAAAAAAGAGAAGCAATTTAATTTTCACAAAGCTCCCGCTAATAACGTTATCAAATGTTTATTTTGTAAAGCTAATCACTTACTGTACAAATGTATTAAATTTAAGGAATTAAACGTAAGAGATAGAAAACAATTTGTGAGAAAAAACAAATTATGTAGCAATTGTTTGTCTGACAAACACTACACATATCAATGTAATTCTACATTTAGCTGTCATCATTGCCAGCTTAAACACCATACGCTGTTATGCGAGAATAAACTACAAAATTATGCGATGTCAACTTCATGTTCGAATGAAAAACAGAGTCGGAAAAGCAAATCTGATTCAGAGGACCTTTCGATTCCTGATGATAATAAAAAAGAAATTTCTCCTTCAATAAATTCTGTTCAAACATCTTTCGCACTTTTTCCCACTGCTACGGTATATATTTATGATTGCATGGGTCAAAAGCACACGTTAAGAATTATGTGTGACAGTGGCTCAGAATCTACGTTCGTGTCAGAATCATGCATGAAAGTGTTAGGAATCAAAAGAAAAAATGCCAGATTTCCCGTGAAAGGTCTTTCTAATTCAAAAATTGCAGTAACAAAGGGTTACGTAATGATTGATCTTATATCAATTCATAATGCTGACAGTAAGTTGTCAGTGAAAGCTTTTATTTTAGATGAATTAACATCTTCATTACCTTCTGAGAAAATAAGTAAAGAGCATTATTCACACTTAAAAAATGTAAACTTGGCAGATCCACATTTTGGGACTCCAAATAAAATCGATGTTATTTTAGGATCAGATTACTTTTTTTCTATTTTGCTTCCTGGTCAAATAACATGTGCTCAGAGCAGTTTAATTGCGCAAAATTCCATCTTTGGCTTTCTCATATCGGGAAAAATGCCACATCTTAACACAACTCCTAATTCAATGCATAATTTGCATATTTATGAACTTAATATTGATAATGAATTAAAACGGCTTTGGGAAATGGAAGAAGTATTCAATAATAATGCTCAAATTCTGTCTCCAGAAGAACAATTTGTTGAATCACATTTTCAAAAAACTTACTCAATCAATTCCGAGGGTCGTTTTGTAGTAAAATTACCTTTTGTAAAACCTAAGACAGAATTAGGTAATTCTAGACCAGCCGCAATTTCTCACTTGTTGGCGATGGAAAGAAAATTTAAAGAAAACCCAGAATTTGAAAAGCAATACAAGGATTTTATGCGCGAATATATACAGTTAGGCCATATGGAATTAATAACACAAAATGACATTAACGATTCTGAAAATGAACAATATTTTCTTCCTCATCATGCAGTTATTAAACCTTCTAGTACTACTAACAAGTTGAGAGTTGTGTTTGATGCATCATGTAATACTTCAAAGGGAAACTCCTTGAATTCAATTTTGGGAGTAGGTCCTAAATTACAAAGGGACATATTTGAAATTTTACTTAATTTTCGATTTCCGAAAATTGTTTTTTGCGCTGACATAGAAAAAATGTACCGCCAGATTTTAGTTTCTGAAGAAGATCAAAATTATCAGAAAATAGTTTGGAGGTTTAATTCTAATGAGGAAATACAAAATTTCAAACTAAAAACGGTTACTTATGGGCTAGCTCCAGCGTCTTATCTAGCCACTAAATGTCTCAAACAAATTGCTGATGATTATACAAAAAATGCTGTTATTTCTCAAACATTAGAGAAAGTTTTTTATATGGATGATCTACTTTCAGGATCAAACACTGTTAGCGAGGCAATAGAAACTTGTAAAGAAATTACCGATGTTTTGCACGCGCATGGTTTCCACTTAAGAAAATGGAATTCAAATTCAAAAGAATTTCTTAGAGAGTTTGAAGATGATTCCAATACCGAATCGAATTTTGAAATAATTCCTAGTGATAACGAAAGCTCTAAAGTTCTAGGATTAAGCTGGAACTCTTCTTCAGATACTTTTATTTTCAAGGTTTCACTAAATCTCATTCCACCTCTTACAAAGAGGCAAATTTTAGCAGAATCTGCTAGAATCTTTGACCCACTGGGTCTAATTTCACCATGTACTGTAACTTTAAAAATATTTTATCAAAAACTGTGGTTGATAAAAGGGGACTGGGACACTATTATTCCAGAACATCTAACCGAAGAATTATTCAAATTTCAAGATTCGTTCAATGAAATCAATCAATTTTCGATACCAAGATGTGTTACGCTTTCATCCGAGAATGCCTTTGAATTACACGGATTCTGCGATGCGTCAACACTAGCTTATGCTGCCGCAATTTATTGCCGACAAACTTGCAATGGAAAAACCAATGCTTTTCTTTTGGTTTCTAAAACAAAAGTCGCACCAATCAAGCAAATTTCTGTCCCTAAATTAGAACTTTGTGGTGCTCACTTATTATCTAAATTATTCCGCACAGTTATGGACACACTAAAGAATTACAAGTTCGATATTTTTGCATGGACTGATTCTAAAGTAGTCCTTTCATGGTTATCCGCACACCCCCGCAAGTGGAAAACATTTGTGGCGAACAGAACCTCTCAAATAACAGAAGTTTTACCTATGAAGCACTGGGGACACGTTCCCTCAAAAGAAAATCCCGCAGATATCGCTTCTCGCGGTATTGACCCAAAGTGTTTGCCAGAATGCGAGCTATGGTGGAAAGGGCCAAGCTGGCTACTTCTAGATCCATCTAATTGGCCGAAAGACGACTTAAATGTTGATGAATTCGATGAACAAATCAAATCCGAGCAAAGGTCGGATCCCATTTTTTCATTTCACACGCATCCTTCAAATGATATACTAGATAATTTGTTTCAAAAGCACTCTTCACTTTTAAAAAATTATCCGCATTCTGGCATATTGCCTAAGATTCATTAAAAAATGCAAAAATGCTAATGAACATCAAATCCCTTCAACAGTACTTACATCTAACGAAACAAAATCTGCTGAAGAAATGATCGTTCTTTGGATTCAAAATTCTTACTTTAAAGAAGAGTTAAAATGCATCAAAGAGCAAAAACTTCTAGCTAAGAAAAGCAAATTACACTCCCTATATCCGTTTATTGATGCTAAGGGTATCTTACGGGTGGGAGGACGCCTGCAAAATTCACAGTTAGCATTTAATCACAAGCATCCGGTAATACTTCCATCGCAACATAAAATGAGTGAACTATTGATAATACAACAGCATATTGCCACTTTACATGCTGTACCTTCTCTACTATCGCACATCATAAAACAATCTTTTTGGATAGTTGGTGGAAAAAAGCTCATCAACAAATGCATTAATAGATGTTTAAAATGTTTCAGATATAAGAAAACTATTACAACTCCTCAATTAATGGGGAAATTACCTAAACCTCGAGTAAATCTCGAACGCCCCTTTTTTGCCAGCGGAATTGATTACGCAGGCCCCATATCCATTTAATTTAGCAAGGGTAGGGGTGCAAAAACAACCAAGGGTTACATTGCCTAATTTATTTGTCTTGCTACGAAAGCGGTTCATATAGAAGCTGTAAGTGACCTAACAACTGAAGCATTTATAGCAGCTCTTCGACGTTTTAGTGCAAGAATAGGTACCCCACGTCACCTTTATAGTGACAACGGTAAGAACTTTGTCGGGGCATCAAGAAAAATCGACCAAATACAGAGGGCCTGGTTGTCATTTCCTAAAAATGAAATCAGATCTCAATATTTAACTGAAAAATCCATTGAATGGCATTTTATCCCTCCTTCCCCTCACTTTGGCGGAATTTGGGAGGCTGCAATAAAATCCGCCAAATACCATCTCAAAAGAGTATTAGGAGAGACACTCCTAACGTTCGAAGAGCTCGCCACCCTACTTAGCCAAGTCGAAGCATTATTGAATTCGCGACCTCTTATACATTTAAATGATAATGATAGTGACTGTATAAATGTTCTCACACCCTCACATTTTTTTACAGGTGATGTAATTTTCTCGCTACCTGAGGAGACCTCATCTATTACGAGCAACCCTAGAAATCGCTGGGAGCTGCTGCAAAATTTAAAAAGAGGATTCTCCCAGCGATTTAAGCAAGAATACCTATGCTCGCTCCAAAAGAGAGGCAAGTGGAGAGTCGAGCAAACCAATCTGCATATTGGACAAGTTGTGCTACTCCTTGATGATGTCCAGCCACCAGACTCTTGGCCATTGGGCCGGGTAACAGAGTTGCATCCGAGAAAAGACGGACATGTCCGTGTTGTAACTGTGCAGTGTAGAAGATCATTTTTGAAACGACCTGTCCACAAATTAGCTCTCCTTCCTATATATCAGGACTAAGGCCTGATAGGGTGGGAGTGTGTTTACGTGCTTAAAGTATTTATTCTAAAACATTAATATTTATAAACATTAAATAATTCTAGATTGCAGAAGTGAAATTAACGACATTAACTGTTTACTTTAAAACCATAATATTTATAAACGATAAATGACTTTATAACTCAAAAGTGGCATTAATGAAATTAATTTAATATCATTGTTTATATAAAGCAATTCATAAGTAGTTGATTGCACATGATTGCGAAATCATTTTTGTTGATTACTTCAAGGACAATATTTTACTGTGAGCGAACTGACTTCAGTTTCTCTTATGTTTTTGTAAAGCACACACAGTGCTTATATTTCTCTTCTGTCTTCGCATACTTGGATAACATATTTTAATCCAGGATTAAACCGCAGCAGGAAACTGAATTCCTGTATCTTGTTTTGTCAATTTACTAAATGTGCTTTAGGTGATTAATATAATACAAAAGGAAAAATCAGTGTTAATTTATTTACAATTAACAATACCAAAAACCTGCTTCGTGAATCGCGGACATTAACAATTACAATAAGCCATTTAATCATAATGTGCAGCTTGAACGCTTTTGCTACATTAGTTTTGACAGGGTTATTCAAAAGATCTTCGTTCTTTTTCAATTTGTTGACGGTCCCCTGTTCGATTTCGGGGAAAATTCTTCGCGAAAATATATGACGCGTACTATTTTGTTTACATACTTGGAGTTTCACCACATTTCGATTTATATTTCTTTCATTACTTACTTAATTACCAATTATGCTTAACTTTTGGACACCAGTGTATTTTAAAAAATTGCATCTGTTCAGAAGAGGAATTTATAACGAGAAGAACTGTTAAAAGAAATTGTGGATATGTCACATTAAAAAAAATCAATAATGCTAATGATTGTTTATTGCATTTTTCAACCAGTTTTCAACAAAATTTTTAAATAGATAGTCATTATTATTTACTTTTCATTCTGAACACTTTTATTATTTTCATTCCTGGATAATTTTAAAGAGATAAATTTCAAAATATCTATTATATGCACTATTAGTAAACAGCGTGATTAAAAAGGATCTTCAATTTATAATTACCCTCTAATCTTGTAAATAAAATATTACAAATTTTTATTAAAGCATATGAGGTTCTATTTTATATTTATGGTAGGAATTTTTGTAAGATACATGTGCCAGTAATGGATACTCGTTGATATTTTTGGTTCATAAAAAATAACTAATAAAAATTTAGCTTTAATTATTTTTTATAGATCCCCTTTGCATGTATTAGAATCTGGCTTATTGTTGACAACTTTTAGGCAAACCAATTAGGAAGCAGAAAATAATGTTTAAAAGTTCCACTGTATTCCAGTGAAAATCTTATGAATATCCTAAGAGCTGCCTTTATTTAATAATTTTATGTATTCTTTATTTTTAAAAAAAATTGAATGTTTTCGTTTGAGTAGCAATAGCAAACTTTAAATTCTATGTACTAATGACCATTTACAAAATGGCATTCATTTTAAAGGTTTTAAGAGGGTGCGCCTATTACTGAGATGGTTAATTAGTCCTTTTCGAACAATGGACCCCCCATGTATGTAATTTCAGTAATGTTTATAGCGCATAAAATATTTCGACTTAACTGAAAAAACTAGATCAAATTTAATTTTTAAATTTCACAATTAAATTAGCAGATCAATGTCCTCAAACATCAGTTCTGCAGTTTTATTTTGAATTTATTTTATTTAATATTTAAAATATCCAACTCACAACATGATTTCTTTCACATTTGTTATATTAATTATTATGAGTGATTCAGCAACTACTATCTGGAAGTTTAATTAATAAAAATAGTGAGACAAACTATGCACTGAAATTCCAAAAAAATTTCTTAATTATTAGCTTTAAATTTCCCACTGTCTCAGTTTGATAGCTGTAATTACCTGATAATTAGTTTTTAAAACGATTCATATAAAATAATTAAAATATTTATCTTCCGATAACTACAATATTTGATGCAAACAATGAAAGATTATCACAAACATTTTATTAGTTATTGGTATCCTAATTGTTAAATTCATTTGAATATAACTCTTCAGTTTCATTAGTATGATTCTCATTAAATTCTGCTTCTAAATACAGTCATAAAGACAATTGTATTTTATTACTTTATAGTTTATATGAGCTGTCCATTACTGGAACAGAGGATTCCAATTACTGGATCAGAGATATGTCCTTTACTGTATTATTGAGTGTTTTGATATATTTCTGTTATTTAAAATTAATTGTGAGTCATATTGAAAAATAAAACTATAAGAAGGGTTAAATATTTTTGATAAATTAATATAATATAGAAAAAACTGAAATATATTAATTATAACTATTAATAAAAGAATAATTTGAAAGATATTCCTCAAGGGTGTTCATGATTTGAACATCTACCATAATTTATTTGCATTAAAAGGTAGTTAACTATTTGATATTGTGTTCATTATTTTTGTTTTATTGTATCATATAAAAATTAATATGATTATCTGTATTTCTGAAAGAATAAATATTTATAAAACTTTCACCACATTTGATTCTAAAAATTTCCTTAGTAGATTATAATATTTGTAGTGCTGATCATAATATCATAATTATAAACGCCAGACAGATCCTTGGAGAAAAGTTCAAAAATTTTTACATTAGACGCAAAATATAGTAGCTGCGGCGTAGTTTTATAAAAAATAAAACTTTGATTTAAAATTACCCCTTCTAAATATCTGCAACATGCCCAAAAATCAATTACTTTTACAATGAGCTTAAAAATAAGATTTTATTTATTGTTACTATCTTCCACATAGCAATTGTTTCCAAACTATAATTTTTAGAATTCTTAACATATTTATGTTATTGATACTAGTTATATCTGTTTTCATATTAAAGCTACGTTTATCAATGGATTAATTTTAGATCGTTGATAGTAAAATGTAAATTTAAGCTTTGTAAATTTTGTAAAATTAAAAAGCTAGAGATAGCTAGGAATAGATAGTTGCAAAAGTAAGTTTGTTTATTTTATAATTTTTTATTTGTATACTGATAATACTGATGAGAAGTACGTCATTTTCTGCTTATCATAAGTATAAAATATCCATAATTTATTATTTTTCAGTTTGAATTTATTTTTTTACGTATCTAAAACAACATTCGAGTATTTTCAGTTTCAAAATTAAATTGCATTTAAAATAGTTGTTCGATTTAAAAACTGTGTCAACATATTTATCATATCTTGTTACACCCTTTAAGCGCCCTGACCGTTTTTTTCTGTCGCATAATTATAGAATTTAAGGCGCAACACTAGTCACAGAAAAAGACCCGGATGATAATTTAAAGTCTATGGGAACGCTCTTTTCAAATATCTCGCTCAAATTTTAATATTTTTACGTGAATTTTTTTGCATAGGATAGCTGAGGACGATCCACAACCACTCTAGTTTTAACTTTTTCAATTTTGGTTTCAGATAAAAAAAAAAAAATACTTTAAATTTCAAAACCTGTTTAAACCGGTTCTGAAATTGAAATGATCATAATAGAAAAAATATACAAGCAAAATCGAAAAGCTAAAAACTAGGCCGGTTGTAGATCGTTCTCAGCTGTCCTATGAAAAAAAATTAAAATTTGAGCGAGATATTTAAAACGAACATACCCATAGACTTTACATTATCATCCGGGTCTTTTTAATGACTATTGTAGAGCCTTACCGGCTGATTTAATACAAAATTTAAATTAATGTCATTTTTTTTTTTTTTGCAGTGAATAAAATAATCACTATTCTGTGACGATAGTGACAAGATTGTGAAGACACTTTGTGAAATTTTTGTGATTTGTGACGATTTTGTTACTAACTTTGTGACGGTGGCCACACTGCCAGTGTTGTAATATTACACTGGGTCACAATTATACAGTTATGAACATTGATATATAGTATAAAATCATTTGCATCTCTCACAAAACTTTATTATATTTTGGCGATATATCTCAATTAAAACTTGAGAGCTGCTATAAGAAGAAAGCACCAAAAGAAAGTTACTGAATCAAACTGCAATGCCATACATACTTAAATCTTTGTTGCATATTTCTTCTCTGTTGCAATAAATGGGAATATTTAAGACAATTGAATATTCGATCTATCACAATTATTTGAAATTTAGCTATTTGTTTTTTAAAAAGCATTAAAATTATGAAAGGAACATTTTTGTTTAACCTTTAAGCGTGTTAAACAAAAATATTTGTTTCTTTCATAATTTTAATGCTTTTTAAAAAACAAATAGCTAAATTTCAAATAATTGTGATAGATCAAATATTCAATGCGTTAAATATTCCCATTTATTGCAATAGAAAAAAAATAAATAACAAAGATTAAAATCTGTATGGCATTGCAGTTTGATACAGTAACTATCTTTTGGTGCTTTCTTTTTATATCAGCTCTCAAGTTTTAATTGAGATATATCGCCAAAATATAATAATATAATAAAGTTTAGTAAAAGATGTAAATGATTTTACACTATATATCAATGTTCATAACAGTATAATTGTGTCCCAGTGTAACATTACAACACAGACAATGTAGCCACCGTCACAAAGATAGTAAAAAAAATGTCACAGAGCACAAAATATCCACAAAAATGTCGCAAAGTGTCTTCACAATCCTGTCATTATCGTCACAGTTTCAAAGACAATTTTGTCACAAATGAGACATTTTTCACATTTTGGTCACACCGTGACTTCACAAAGTGGTCACGATGTGACGTCACAAGCGAGTTCTAAAACAGCCATAACGACTTCACATTTTAGTCTTTGTGACTTCACATCGACGGTCACAAAGTCACAATGTGACTTCACAACGACGTCACCGTGACGTCACCATGTCTTACGGGAAGGCATAATGACGTCACTGCGACGTCGTTGTAAAGTCACATTGTGACTTTGTGACCATCGATTGTCAATGTGACGTCACGTGACGTAGATGTGAAGTCACAGTGACTACAATGTGAAGTCGTTATGGCCGTTTTAGAGCTCATTTGTGACGTCTTATTGTGACCACTTTGCGAAGTCACGGTGTGACAAATTTGTGAAAAATGTGTCATTTTTGATTACTTTGACATTAACATTGTGACGAAACTGTGACAAAAGCGACGATGTTTGAATTGCCAGAAACACGTTTTTTAAAGTAAATAACATCTTTTGAAGAATATTTGTAATTTTCTAAAGATTTTTAAGAAATTCACATCTCAGTGCAAATGTGACGTCACTGAGTGGTGGCCTTTTGGTCACGGATGTGATGTGACCAAAGTGACTCACAGTGACGTCATTGTGACCAAGCATGCTATGAGGGACTTCATCTAGTATACAATCAAGAGGAAAAAATTAATAAAGATTCATTTCTAATAAATTTTGGAAACTTGGTGAAAATTGCAGTATCTTTTCAAATCTTAACAGTTTTATTTAGTTTTGTCAATGTAAAAATACATTTTAAAGTAAGATTATGTCACATTCATTTAAGCAAACTTTTCAAACTTAATTCATACACTCACTTTTATGCTTGCCCGCCACGAATTCAAACAAATATATATTTTCTATTCAATCATAATACAAAAAAAAGTGGAATGAATAAAGTTACAATACACAGGAGTAAAATAAAACTAAATGATTCCATTCGTGTGACTTTACAATAAATGCGAATTTTTATTCTCTTATAAAATCAAAGCACACGTGTTGAAAATCTTTTACCTAAATTTAATTTTCAAATTTAAATATAAAAGTCGAAAGATTTTCGCTTCTGAATGTTTTGCAGTGTTTCCCTTTTCTATCCAATAATGAAAGCAACCCATTGTCTTCACTCCATTGTTTGGAAGATTTGGTACTGAAATCATAAAGCCACTTTTTATTACATTAAGAATCTCATTTTATAAGTAACAATAAATCGCCACTATTTTGAAAAAAAATAATAAAAAACCATTTATAAGTAAATTATATTTTTATTAATAATTTATTTTAAACTAAAAAAATTCAAGCTCATTTAAAAAAATTAAAATTATCTCAGTAGAAAGGCCAAAGCAAATGACAAACAAAAAATGCTTGAGTTTTGAACACTTAAATATTTCTACTTTATTCTCAAAGGTTAAACAGTTATTCTAAAGGGAAAAAACTACTCGGATGCCAGCCCATTCATATTAATTTTACATTAAAATTTTATTCTCATTCATTATTTGCAACTAAATTTTATCCAAGCGTTTATAAATGTTTTAATTCTTGTGTTTGATAAAAATGCTAAAGAACTTTACACAAGTTAGAAGTCTCGGTTTTTTAGTAATCCGAAAAGTTGTACTTTTCAAAAAATACCACATTGACCCCTAATGTAGGCGAGAGTGGTGTACCTTGGACATATGTGTACCTCGGACCTATGCTAATTCTAGCTTTACTTGTTTAGATAATTAAATAAAAACATTTTTATACTAAATATTTATCACCAGAGGTCTCATTTAAGTTTTTGGCATTTGTTTAGAAGCTCAACTAATTGTACAATTTTCAAAACAGGAAATTCTCCTTTCAAAAGTAAATTTTTCTTAGATATTTCTATGTTATTTTTATACTAAAACATATCTAATTTTTTAAATGAGGATTACGTATTATAAAGCAATGATTTATCTATTACACAATGTGTTTTAAATAAAATTAACCCTAACCTTAACATCATGCTTGGTAGTTTTGTTTTTAAGTATCAAGTGGTGTTCCTTGAACCTTATAAAAATGTTATACCTTGGATTAGGACCAAAGTATACTAGGTATTGTCTAATGGATCTAAAAGGTAGCTGGAGAAGTTAACATTTGGAGTTGACTTACCTAATTACAATCTTGGCTAAAGATAAATATAATTACTAATATAAATAAGTTTTAATGTCTTTTGTGATTATAATAATTGTAATTGTTCTGAAGTTTTATGTCTATTGAGACTTTCTTATTTTAAAAATCTAATAAACAATGAAATGTATCAAAAATTTATATATGTAGCTACTTGATTAATAAATGTTGATTTTATTCACTAAAAACAAGTTTTTTTTTTCTATCCTTAGAAATTGGACCAAGATGCACCATTAGTGGTGTACCTCGGTCTTATTTTCATTTTATATTTAATTCAAAAATTTTCGCCTAAATTATTTATATTTTCAGACAAATATATGTAGTGTATAACATCATCAAGTTTTTTTAAATCTTTTCTTTTTTTAGCTTTGGCAATTTGTTTTAAAATTAAAAAATAAAAAAGTGAAAATAGGTCCGAGGTACACTACCTTCATCTATTCGTTCCATTTTGATAATAACTTTCTTAATGGAAAAAGTATAAATATCAGATCTTATGTGGTCGATCATTTAAAAAAAATATTAATTAATTTCGAGAAGAAAAAATACATTTCTGAAAATAGAAAATTTCTGGAAAATTGCTTTTGCTGTTAAATGAATCATTTTAGTCTCAGAAACAAAAAAAACTATCTTCATTAAAAACTGAGGATAATCCAGTGAATTTGGATTGCAAATTTCATTAAAATCGGTCGGGTGGTTTCCGAGAGCTCGGATCTTAGTCCTCTCATATTTTTCGTCTAATTTTCTCCAAACCTTGTCTCTTTTTAATTTATTATTGGCCATCTCTGATAAAATAATTACTTCTATCTGATATTTAATTTATGTATGTAATATTAATATTTTATATTTTATAATCATTTGTTATTTGTTACTAATTTTTATCCAAACGATGTACTTCGATTCACGTGATTGATTAAAATGTGCAAGAACTTTCCACAAGTTAAAAATGCCTGTTTTTTCAGCTTGTCGAAAAGCTTCACTTTAATTCAAAAAACCCCTATAACGCCGAAAGTATTCGTGCAAACTCCTAAAAAAAATATGTATATCTCGGTAGTAAAATATGAATGTCAGATCTCAGGTAGCAAACACTTAAAAAAAGAAAAAAAATCTTAATAAAGGAAAAAATAATTTTAAAAAATTTGCATTGTTGCAAAAAAAAAAAAAAAAAAAAAAAAAAAAAAAAAAAAAATTAGTCGCAAAAACAAAATTTTTTCTGCTGAAAAACAAAACCCTGAGCGTAATTCAGTAAATATGAATTCCAAATTTCATCAAAATTGGTCGAGTACACTGTTAAAAATTTGAAACTTTTGCTGCATTAATCAACCCACCGCTTTTATAGAAAACGATTACTTCACTGTATTATGGAGCATTCTCATTGATCAAAATAGAGATATTCTATAAAAGCAGTGGTGTGACGATGCAGCGAAAATTTCAGATTTTTAGCAGTGTAGTTTTTGAAGACACGAGTACTTACAGTTCGTATAAATTTGTAGAATTCCATCCAGTCTTGTCTTCCTTTAATTCACTTTTGGCCATTTCCAGTAAAATAATCACTTCTAAATTATATTAGATTTATGTACCCAATACTATTTAATTTTCGAAAGAAAACTGAGCTCAGTTACTTTTAATTATGCAGTACTTTTGCAAAGAATTAGTATAAAAATATCTGTAATGTAATTAAACATTATTTATTGCAATAAATAAATAAAAATGTCGGCTTTTCCATGCAGGTATGAATTTAATCGTGTCGTTGAAAGATCATTTTACAGAAGTCATTTTTTATTAAATACTTGGAAAAATTTTCATCAGAAAAGATATTCATGAAACAAAATGTAAATATTTTTATTGAAATGCTTACTATATCTAAACTAATAAAGCCTCTATTTAAGTAAAAAGACGAATAAAGACTTTTTACTTAAATTTATAATGTGCTTCTATACAAAAAATATTCTTTAAATGCAAATAATCATTTATATTTAAATTTTAAAATACATACTTTTTGTCGTACAAAACGAAATTCTTATATTATACAAATTAATATCTGATACAAATAATATAAAAGGATGTGTACAAAGAAGTCAATTAAATTTACACATCGTAGTTATGTATTACTTTATAAAACTCTTAACACGTTCCTCTGATATTGAACTTTATATGCTGTTAACAAATTGGTATAGTAATTTAATAATGAACTATTTCGAGCGAAGCAGAAAACCATGTTCTTCCGTGAAAATTACCATTTGTGTTAATTCAGGACAGCTTTTTAACATTAAATCACTTCCTTTGAATTAATTAAAATACTTACCTAACTTTGTGAGCTTGTATTTCTAAAATACCTAATTTACATTTTATATTAAAGTAGCTGTAGATTTTATAAATATTTACTATGCTTGAATAGTTCGAGTTTTACATCAAATTTTCAATTATTTCTGTTTTATTCACTAATCTGACTTTCCCTGGACCGGGTTCATGATATGTTATTTATTTAATGTTATAGATTAATAAAAAAAAATAAATGTACCTTTATAAAAATGTAATTTATTTAAATAATAAATTGAATTTTACAATTTTAAGGTTTCATTTATTCGTGTTTTTCTGCAAAATGTATTTCTTTTAACGTTTCATAACCTTATTACTATAAATATTGAATCCAATTTTATTCTTTAAAAGAACTTATCCTATTCATATTAACACTTTAATGTGTGGAAAAAGTATTAATTTAGAAAAAATATTTGGAATAGATATGATTGGTTTACTTATAGTGGGGGTTTTTTCCGAAAATTTATCTTTTGCAAAAGATTTATATTAAGTAAAGGAATAAAATTTCCAAAATATTCTACCCATATATCTATATTTTAAAGGAATTGCCATCAGAATGATAAATTCCATTCTACTTATAGTAAAGTTGGGACGAATCCGCAGTTTTGCCTTTCTTCTTGCAAAAGGTACTTTAAAGCAAGAAAGAACAAACAAACTATTTGCATGCAGTGATTAATTAAATAAAGAAAGATTATCTAAGTTTTTGTTACATTTTCAAACCAGTATAAGTATATATAAGCGCGTGTAAAAACTATAAGGACAGCAAAAAATATTTTTTTTTATAAATTTCAAAACGAATGAAACTTTTTTCCTTATAACATGTGTCATCAAGCTTAAAAGCAAATAAAAAAATCAACAAAATTCGAACGTGAGTATTTTATTCTAAAAATAAAGTAACTGAAGAAAAAACACCAGTTTTACCTGTGTAAAAACTTTAAGGACAGTATAATAAATTCAATATAGTAACCGAAGAAATAAATATTTAACGTATTATGCATCTCACTTATGAGTTTATTGATTGCAAATATCCCATTATTTCTCGACATCATTAATTTTTACCACAGTTTGGGTTTGTTTTTGTATATATTCAATTGTAATTCTGGGCCCTGTTGCTGCAGAAAATGCCTTTCATTTATATAAACTCGTCTTCTAGATCTCCTCATAAGTTATCAATAGGACCAAAATCAGGATTTCTGGCCGGCCATTGCAAAACTTCAATATTTTTCTTATGGAACTAAAGTTTTATCTCACGACTTGTGTGGATTGGTGCATTATCTTGCAATTATATCCGCTTTTTTCCTGACAGAAGTGTTGTAAGAAATGAAAGATGGTCAAAAAGAATTTGTATGTGTCTCTTTGAATTAAATTATCCTGAAAAAAATATGTAATTTACACCACATCGTTGAACGAAAAGCAGCCTCATGTTGCAGTGAATCAGCCACCTAACGCCTGTTTTCATAATATCTCAATTTCTTTTCTTAAATCAATTTAATTATTTTTTTTCCAATGAAAAGAAATGAAACTTAAATGGTCCTGATGATTGGAAATAATATTGGAATGATTTAAGAAAAGAAAAATGGATTTCATTAAGGCATCAGTTAGGTGGCGGATTTGTTGAACATGGGACTGATTTTCCTTCAACGATGGGGTTTCGCTTGTATATCTTTCAGAAAAATGTATTTCAAAGACACGTACTCAATCTCTTTCTCACAATTTTTCATTTCTTGCAACACATCTGGCAAGAAAAAAAGCGGATATAATAGCGAGATAATGCGCCAATCCACACAAGTTGTGAGAAAATTTTTTAATTCTATAAGAAAAATATAGAAGCTTTGTAATGACAGCTCATAAATCCTGATTTTAATTCTGTTGATAACTTATGAGAATATCTAGTAAGGTAATTTTATAAAAATGGAAGGTATTTTCTTCAGAATCGGAACTCAGCTGTACAATTGAAGATGAATAGTACAAAAACAATCGTGAACTGCGTCAAAGATTAATCATGCCGAGGAATGATGGAACATTTGAAATCATTAAACTCCATAGGTCAGTGCACAATACATTAAATATTTGTTTCTTTTGGTTATTAAAAAAAATTATTTTGGTGTCCTTAAAGTTTTTACACAGGCGAAAATAGTATTTTTATGTACAATTACTTTCTTTTCATAATAAAATACTCACAGTTAACTTGTGTTGACTTTTTATTAACTTTTCAGCTTGGTAATACATACTATAAGAAAAAAAGTTTCATTTGTTTTGAAATTTATAAAAAAAATATTAATTTTTTGCTGTCCTTATAGTTTTTACACGCGCTGTAGATATGTAAATATAATGTAAGTGAATGAACCAGAAAAAAAAATTACCATTCTTTTCCGTAAAAGGCAAAATATAAAACTTAAAAAAAGAAAAATATTTGTTTAAAAACTATTAAAAATTACCCTGACAATCATTGTTTAGCATTTAAAAGGTGTATACAAATACAAAATAAATTTAAAGTAATATAAAATATATTTTACAAATAGTTAGTTGTATGAGGTTCAAATGTAGAATTTTTGAGGACGAGACTGTTGAAAATAAAATTCTAGACGAATTTTAATGGTTGCATTGTTAAATCAACTAAGCAAAAAAATTTATTGATTTATAAAAAAATGAAACCACAGAAAGTAAAAATAAAGATTATGTCTGATATTTTTAAGTCATTTTCTGATTTTTACTTATCCATCATCGTAAGTATTGCAATCATTTTGAAAATCGAAATTTTTTTTGTCGGATTACACGTTTCGGATATTGGAGATTCCGAAAAACATATTTTTAGAAAAAAAATTGCCGTCAGTCCGACTATCTGTCTGTCTGTAACCGCTCTATCTCCCGAACTAATTGAGATAGAGACTTGAAACTTTTATGTGCTTAGTATGTAAGAATTGGACAAAGCCTATTTAATATGAGTAACCTCGATTATCCGGAATTTTTTTTCGGACTCTCGAAAAATTCGTTCTGATGAAAGGTATATAAAAATTTTCGAAATGTTTTATTTTAAGGGGTGGATGTAAAAGGCAATAAAATAATATAAATTTTGCATAAAAACGAAGTCGATCGGATAATTAGTTGCTGAGATACGTGTAATCCTGTTTTTCACATTCTTCGATTTTTCATGACCCTGTATTTCATTCAAATTTCAATTCAAAGATATATTTTAATTGGAAATGAGAAGCTTAATCCGACGCAGTAAATTGTTAGTTAATATGATTATTATTATTGTATAAGGTTATAAACTTGTTTGAGTTATAAGGATGCTTCTTTTGCGTAATCCGGTACTATTTGAGTATTTTGATGTTTTATATAATTTGTCAAAATTGGCTCATCAGCAATTCATTAATAGAGAAGTAATATGTATATTAAAACTAATTAAATAGGTGTGTACATTTTTTTGGAATTGCGATGCATTTTATAAATATTTTACATGCGTTTTTTTTTTTTTTTTTTTTTTTTTTTTCATATTATATATTATGCATATACATTATGGGTAAGCATTACGGTGGCCCCCAACGACTAGTTAAAAATAAATTGATTGCAAATTATAAACTTAATTTTTTTTTCACTTAATGGAATAGGTTAGATTGACAGCACTATCTACCTTTTTAAAGAAATAGGCATTATTTATGTAAAAAGAAATTCGTCATTTTTTCAATAATATATTTAAAATAAACTAATTAAAAATTCAAGAACATTTCTTATGAAACACTGAAAATGTCACGTCAAATCTTGACGGAATACTATCTAGTACTTTATTTATTCTTGTCAATTAAACATTAATAATCATTAGTTACATAATTATACTTTATAAAATAATTTGTTAAATATAGTAAACATTATATTAAGAAATGTTCAATATACATGTACTTATTAATAGTTTAGAATAGTTTATATTATTAGTTATAATAATTTTTAAACAGTATTTCACTAAATGTGCATCAACAGAGAAATAAATTAACAACAGACAATCAACATAGAAGTAATCTTTATTGTGTTGGAAATGCTAAGTGGGAAAAGAAGAACCGAAATAGTGCATGCGAAATTAGATCGCAATTAAGTTGATTAATTTATGAGTGGATTACTCGACGCACATAATTGAATGAATTACTTAAAGCATTATCCTCTAACAAGATGTAATGACTTCTGAGAGGAGCAAAACATGAGATCATCTGTTATTTCGTAGATACTTTAAGATTTCGTAGGTACTTTAACAATGCGGATGACAATTTAATTGAAATTAGTGCTATATTGTTACAAAAGTTAAGATGTATCAGACGTGTATGCTTTAAAATGTTAATTATATCACGAAACAATGGTTAATTAATGCCATGCAATTAAAACATTTAAAATATAATTACACAATAAAGAAAAATCATGAGTACAACTCAGATTACAAAACATCTTTCAACATATTATTAATACTGTAGCAATACTTTCTTGTTTATTTACAAGAACACCACCACTTTAGGTGTGTTGCTTGCACCTAGCGGTGAGAATTAGTGCATTTTTAAGCTCTATATTAAGAAATTTGAGAATCGAAAAAAAAATTCTGTTAAAGTCACATTAAAGCATGGCACGGTAGTGCAACGATTTATTTATTTCCAGAGCGACTCCTTAATGATATTTTAATACAGAATTTAACATTGAACTAGTTATTTACTAGACATTTCCCACTTTTTGTACGCGCTTCCACAAATTTTCTTCGAAGCACCTAATTGTATAAACACAAAATTCTTCCAATCAAAAAAACATTTTTTTTTTAGATCAATGTACATTGTTTGTAGCGATTTTAACTAATAAGAAACATTACATGCGCTGGTTCTTTCAATTTAACACAACAAAAAGGACTGTTGTCTTTGCGTTGTATTTCACATCAAAGTAGCAAGCCATTGCACGGCTTTCAACATTCCATCATCTGTTCACATTGGAATAAAAAAAACACAAACTAAAAACACAGAGAATGCTGCCAAAAACATAAATTAAGAAAAATAAATTACTATGGAAACAAAGAATAGTATATCTTCGTGGTGTTTTTTCCATATAAATGAATGCAGACGATATTTACAGAAACAGATATATTTCCTGTAGCATTTAATCATTTTTACGCGATTTAAAAAATAAAAATAAAATTGATTTTTTTTTTTTTTTTTTTTTTTTTTTTTTTTTTTTTTTTTTTTACTGTTGTAAGAATTAAAAACGGCATATTTACGACGTCATACTGGAAATAAAACGGAGGTTTTGAAATATTTGGCACCAAGACACGAATAATTTACAGAAAGTAATAAGTTTGGAACATGATTTTTATAATAAAAAGACATTTTTAAACATTAATTATAGGCCAGTCAAATTGTCTGAAAAAAAAGGCCGATAGATGCAAAAATTCTGCTAGAAGATATTATGTTTTTAAAATGTTTATTGGGATGCTAGTAACAAGAATTAATGGTTTTCCAACAAAATATCTCGAGGCTAAATTTTGTGGAGCCAAAAAACCACAAAATGTTCGGACTTTTTTCAGTTTTTTGCCAATAACTCAAAAATTATAAATTTTTTGCATAATATACTTAATTACAAAACGAAAGAGCATTAAATTATCTATAAATTTTGTGACAAAAACGTTTTACTAAGCGCACTACTATGGTTTTTTGAAAATGTCACTTTTTTTTAAACTTTACAAAAAGTGACCTATTTTTCGCCTCCCATCCCAAAAAACTATTTTTCATTACTAACAATGAAAATTAAATACACCTATTGATGGATGAGAAATGAAAGGTTTAAGAAAGGAAGGCAGAAGAAGCTCAAATTCTAGAAACCCTATAAGAAAAACAATTATAAAGGGAGGGAAGGCCAGGGATAAAAAAAAAGAGAATGTAGATGGAAGATTGCGGCCACGTGACTTTCCCGTGTCGTTTTCATTTAGATGCAAGTGTTCTTTTATAAAGACATACTCTTCTAATGTGCTGCTATTCAGTTTATTGTACCTCTATTTGTGCAATAATGAAAAATGAGTGACCTCGACCCAAAATTCTGTTTCATTTGCCAAGCGACTTCAAATAGCGATAATCGCGTTGTGAGCCAGGAAGGACTTGCCAAGCTCTTTAAACACAGCGATCAGCGTCAAAGAAATATTCATAAAAAGTAATATTCATCAGTTTTTTGGAAAGTAGCAAGGAAATTAGAATACAAGATGATTGCCAAAGAAATATGCGAATGAGAGAATGATAGCAGCATATGTTCGTCGGGGTGAAAATTCTACACAGACTATAGTTTGTCCCTCAGATCGAGCACTTTTTTCAAGTTTCAAGATAATTGCTTCTTATGTGAAAAGGGTAATCCCGATGACTTCAACGAAAAACAATAAAAAAAGCCCTAATCAAAGAGAAATTCGATTCACAAAGTAATGAAATTAGAAGCGAAAATTATATTTTTGAAAGCTTCAGAAATACGTGGGGGTGAATGGTCCCAGAAAGTAATTGAACGTATTCAGCACGAACCTGATTAGCAAATGCGAACCTGCCTTGCAGATGCATGGTATCATAGTTTTTGTCAAGTAAAACTTAATCATTCCGTAACAAGTGGAGAGAAAAGAGGGCTTCGACTCGCACTATCTGTTGATGAAGCCAGTGACAAACAAGAGTTTCTTCATTTCATTACTTAAAACAAATTAAAAATTTCAAAATAAGAATTTCAAAATAACAGAATTTAAGTTGAGCATTCGAAACAAACTGATGTTATGATAGTTATCTCAGCCATTTCAAGAGCCGAATCTTTTGAAAGCGTCGTAATTGTCGGAGAAGATATTCAACCATATCGTTCAAATACAATTACAACAATGTTCTTTTTACTCATGCAATCAGAAAATGCGAAGCAGCATCCGCTCTTTTTGGACAACGAAAGTCAAAGTTTTGTAACACTTTGAAAAAACATGATCAGCTTGGTGAAATAGCCGGAGTGTTCAATAAATTATGTTCTACCCGTCAAGAAATCATCAAGGTTGGAGAAAAATTCCATGTTGCACTATACAGTGGATGTATAGATACCACACAGAAATTGAACACCTTAAGGTTTCAGCTATTTGCTAAATCTTCCACAAAAAGCAAAGCTCATCTTGCAAGACTACCACCAACACAAGAGGCTGCGCAGCATAATTTTCTCCGATTTTATCATCAGGTATAAGCTAGGCTAGGAAACAATGTCCCTCCTGAAGAATGGGGGTGGGCTCACAGGTCGGACGATTCCTTTCAGCCAGTTCAAATGTGCCAAGACCCGGCACCTGTATCCCTGCTCCATCTGTGTCAATAGCGGTAAGAAAACGTGCAGCAAAGCATGTTCTTTTCATACATTAAGACTAAAATGCTCGACAATTTGTAAAACATGTAATAGGATCAACTACGAAAATGTTAAGGACATTATGTATCCAGAAGGAGGGGATATAAAAATGTCACCGTAGGTATTTTTTACTTACAATCAGTTAAATACCTAATATTAATGTTCTTCACTAAAGCTCTAAATACAAAAAAAGTTACAATGTTCTTAATTTTTTACAATGTTACCGTTGTAATTTATCATGATTGTTATCATGCAAATACCTATAATTTAAATAAGTTACATTAAAGAGGATAAAATAATGAAATATTATGTCAAATTTTCGTTTTTACAATTTTTCCACAAAGTTAGAAAAAAAGTGTCACATTCGGAAAGTTCCAGCGCTCTTAATAATGGCTTTAGAAAAGCAGTTTTATGATGAAAGTTGTAGAGAATTTAATGTTCTTTCTTTTTGTAATTGAGTATAGTACGCAAAAATTTTATATTTTTTGAGTCATTGGCAAAAAACTGAAAAAAGTCCGAAAATTTTGTGGTTTTTTGGCTCCACAAAATTTAGCCTCGAGATATTTTGTTGGAAAACCCTTAATTCTTGTTACTAGCATCACCATAAGCAGTTTAAAAACATAAAATCTTCTAGCATAATTTTTGCATCTATTTATGACAATTTGACTGGCCTATTAATGTATCAGGAAACTTTTAACTGAAGAAATAGAGAAAATAAGTAAATTAAACATTTTTTTATTTATTGTCTCTTACAAAATAATTTAAAAATATATATGTAACAGGTATTTGAAAGCAAAGTTTCTGACACATTGGCATAAAAAATCGCGCCAAACCCAGTGCGAATATGACATCTGTGCTGAGATTTTGTACCTATACCACATTTTTAAAATTTTCTCAACTTTATATGTTTGAAGAAAACCAAAATAAATTAAGGAGAATAATAGTTTTCAAAAAATTTAGTATTTGAGAATAATAGTAAAAAAAACTAGTATTTCATCTTTGGTATGTAATGAAACTAGTACATCTGCAGAACTAGATTTTCAAACTCAAGTTCTGGCAATTTTTTATGGCTAAACCGCAGAATTAACGACTATTTGGTATAAGACATGTCGGCAGTGCTATAAATTCGCTAATTCTATCAACCTAAACATTCAAATCCAATGTAAATAAATATAAATAATAATGTTTACAAATAATCTTTTTAATTCCCGATTTGGCGATTTTTTTAGATCAAGCCAAAACTTGTAATGTTATAAATAATCAATCATTAAATAAATTTAATTTTGAATCAACTTGTATTAAATTTATTATTCCAAAGATTGCTAAAATGATAATGCACTACACAATTTAATGTATAAAATATAAAATATCGTAAAGAATTTCTGTTGAAAAATAGCTGTTTTTTTATCTCAAGTTAATATTTTTATAAAACTCTTTTACATCTTAATTTCAGATATATTAAGTCCAGGCCAGGATACCAACCAGGGATGTATTGGGACTTTTTTCATCCACGTGGAAAATTTACATCTCTTATAATTAATTTACCAATTGAAAAATCGTGTCATAAATTAATTTAGTATAACTTCATATGCCGCATTTTCTGCAATTTCCATATATTGACCTTCGATTTATTCTGTTGAGCTGATCCATAGTATCAGACTAGATTATGTGATTGTTGAGGTTATTTGGGTGAAATAGACCACCAGTGTTCGTGTCCGGAATTCATATTTCAGATGTGTATATTGCTGGGACGATTACTGTTTCTAAACCAATAGGAGACCGTCATTATCACGGTCAAGTACACGCCCACACAGTTTGATTGACAGGAACTCGTGGACAATTGATCGTGTGTGTTTATTATTTATTTGTACTCGGATTGTTTGAATTTGTACTCGGTAATTAAAAATTAAAGGTACGAAAGAATTTTTTTTTTCAAAATGACTGAATTTTATTTACTTCAATTAGAAATTATACTTCCTCTGATCCTGAAATAAATAAATAAATAAATAAATAAAAATTAAAGTAAGAATTTTGCTTATACGGATATTTTCGCAGAATACTTTTTCTCCCATTTGTTTAATATATATATAAATCATTTTGGAACGATATTTAGAATATTAAAAGGGTTTGAAATATTTTTTTAAATGTCTTATTTATTAATAAAAGACAGCCTCCAATAATTAAAAAAAAAAATCACCAACGGACTCTCGGCCCGCGATGGACTCGAACCCATATCCTCCGGTTTCAAGCTCGACGCTCTAACCATTCAGCCAGAAAGCTCACTTTCATCCGCAACAGATTATCGTTATAATTAGCACCGTCAATTGTCCACGAGTTCCTGTCAATCAAACTGTGTGGGCGTGTACTTGACCGTGATAATGACGCTCTCCTATTGGTTTAGAAACAGTAATCGTCCCAGCAATATACACATCTGAAATATGCGTCCGGGATGGCTCAGTTGGAAGAGCATTGGCAGCTTCAGCCAATACATCCCTGGTTCAAATCCTGGCCCGGGCCTTTTTCATTCACATGGAAAATTTACATCTCTTATAATTAATTTACCGATTGAAAAATAGTGTCATAAATTAATCTAGCATCACTCTATGATCAAAAAATTCAACACTTCACTCTTGAAAAATCACATAATCACATAATTTCATCTGTTATACCGGATACCGGCAGAGCCCACAAATTTTATGGTGAACCGTGTATTTCGATTATGAAGTTATTGGGTAAAAAAAACTTTGTCTATTAGTCATCATTCAGCTTAATTACGTAAGATTTTAATCTTGATTAGAGATAACATAGATGGATATATGTACAGATGGAATATTTACACATAAATATAATGTATCATTGAGCATTTTACACAGGCCGTCTGCCTATCACGTTAGCTGGCCCGCCTGGCCAAATTTTGCACCGAGATTTTCTGGCGACTTTCTTAGTCAGCCTGCCTGCAGCCGACTTTAGATTGCATCTGACTCAATTCTTCTAAAAAAACACTTAGTTCATCAAAATTTTTGTTGTTCGCGGATTTGATCAAATCTTCCAAAGCCTCATTATAGAATGTGCTTATTTTGCATTGCAGAGTTCAATCTTTGTTGCTAGCCATCTTTGTCGATAGATCCCATATATATTTTCGCGAAGATGGTTTCCAGAAATCCCATAGGGAACCGTTAACAAATTGATAAAGAACGAATATCTTTTGAATAACTTTGTCAAAACCTATGTAGCAAAAATGTTCAAACTGCAAATAATGATTAAGTGGCTTATTGTAGTAAACTATGTTCATTTTTATGAACATAACATGTTTACTCGTAAAGAAATTAAGATTTTTATAAAAACTGTCCTTAATTTTGCCGAGTTTTTCGGTAATAATTTGAAGAGTTCTGAAGAAAAAACAATTTTATTTTAAGAAAATATGAGAAACAACATTGTACATAAGACTTTGTAATCAAAATTAAAAAAATATCAATAATTGTATAAAAAATGTATATGTTTACTAAATAATTTTTCAGTGCACATGCGTAAACTCAGTCAAAATATAATTCATAATGTGTTAGTTAAATGTATAGAGCTTTTTTGTGGAAGTCTTAAAAACATAGCTGGAAAATCTTGAAAATTGTCGTAGATAGAATAAGATCAAATTCCGTTATTTCCAAATTGAAACAAAAAGATAAGGAGTGGTATCCAAATTTAGTAGTACGTGCAGTATTGTGTAGATCCGTAATCAAAGGAATACGGATACATCTCCTCATCTTTTTTGCTTCATTTTGGGAATCCCGGATTTTGATCTTATTCTATCGACGATAATTTTCAGAATTTTCCAGCTATGTTTCAGAGACTTTTATAAAAGTTTTTGTATACATTTAGATAACACACTATACAAATCATATTTTGTTTGCGTTCACGCATGCGCAGTTAAACGTTACTTTGTAAACCTGCTCATTTATCAAACAATTTTTATTTTTCATTAATTCTGATTACAAGATTTTACATACAATGTTGTTTATTACATTTTCTGAAAAGGATTTTTTTATATTAATAACTTTGCCAATTATGTGTAAAAAAACTTGGCAAAATCAGGGACTCTTTTAATAGAAACCTTAATTTCTCTACAAGTATACATGCTATTCTCATAAAAATGAACACAGTTTATCACAATACGCCACTAAATTGTAATCTGCACTTTGAATACTTTTGCTACAATAGTGCAACATATTTTGCAAATTATATTTTGAAAGAACTCACGCATGCGCACTGAAAACTTATTTAGTAAACTTGTTCATTTTTCATACAATTATTAATATTTTTTTTAATTTTATTTCAGTGTGTAATGTACAATCCTGTCTGTCATATTTTCTGAAAAGAAATTTTTTTATTAAGAACTCTGCAAACTATAAGCACAAAACTTCGAAAAATTTGGAACCGTTTTTATAAAAACTTCAATTTTTCTTCGAGTATACATCCTCTATTCATTGAAATGAACAGTCTATTACAATAAGCCACTTAATCACAATCTGCAGTTTGAACGCTTTTGCTACATTAGTTTTGATAGGGTTATCCAAAAGTTCTTCATTGTTTTTCAATTTATTGACGGGATTCCTTATGGGATTTCGGGGGAAAATACTCGAGAAAATACATGAATTCTACTATTTTGTCTACAATCCTGGAGTCTCAGAATAATTCCATGCGTATATTTCTAGATATTAACAAAATAACAAAAATCGCAAGTGTCAAGATTTTTTTTTTTTTTTTTTGCTGGCATTATAGACAAGAGCGATCGTCATACCATCTGAACTACGATTAAGTTGAATCATAATACTGTATCTCCCTCTTGTTCAAAGATTAAGGAGCATTCTGTGAAACCCATTGAATCTTAGAATAAAGGGGCTCTGCTTTACAACATACATTAAAATAATCAAAATCTGTGATTACCCACTTCTTGTTATTATTGACGTGTACTTCAAAACTACTTTAAAATCAGACAGAATTCAAAATATATTACAAACCAAATAGTGATTCATGCAGCGAAGTTAATGAAAAGAAATAAAAATATATATTACACAAATATTAAAATTATATTTTAAAAATAACAAATTATTTCTCCATTTTATTTCATTCTTACAACGACAGAATTGAAATCTGTATTAAAAGGAAAATATATGAAGATTTAACCGCTTCAGTCCTGAGGTACATAAATGTGTACCTCCATTCTTTCCCCCCTAAAAACTAAACTGTCGAATGTTTTGCATTTTTACTTTACTTTTCTATACAGCTGAATGTTTTTTTGCTTTTAAACAAAACCTATAAATGTCAGCACTGATGAATATTGCCTCATAAAATAAATATAATTTTCCTCCGAGTTTCGAAAATGCGCCGATTCATTATATTGTGGCCAAGAAAGAAGGAAATATTCACGATTATTTAACTTAAATTCTTTGCAATAAAAAAATTTTGAGGATTTGCTGGTCATTTACTTGTTTAAAGATCTTAATTTTGTTATTGCGTAAATTTACATTACTGATAGTTAAACTGATGTTTTAAGGGGATTAGTACTTTTATATCCATATTTGTAAAACTAAATTACCAGTCCCCTAAAGTATTGCCTTCATAAAAACCACTCTTTCTGTCATCTATGGTGTCATTTCAATTATACAAAAGCAATAAATATATGTTTGTAGAGTTATTTTATGCTCAGGTCTGAAGAGGTTAATAGAATTTTCTGAAGGTCAAGCACATATATAGAAAATTAATAAAGCGAGAGCAAAATAATGGCTGAAAAAAGTTCCGTAATTAAACAAAACTGCACTTATAAATTTTGTGCATATTTAACAGTACATTTTCTATAGCATTAATACTTACACTTTCTAGCTCTGGCAGAATTTCAAAAATAATATAAATAAATCTGTCACGAAAAAGTATTTCATGCAGGCTCCTACATTCAGGAGAATCACGGAGGAGAGTAATTTTCAAAAGCCTGAATGAAAGAAACAATTGTTTTCCCCCGAATAACATGTAATTTCCAAACAACAATTTACTTAAATTTCTATAACGGCAACGAGACTCGTGAGACCAAATAACAAAACTGTTTTTCTTTCTTTGAAAAAAAAAGTACACATTTACTTTCTTTGTCATTTCTTACATTGATAAAATTAGAATTTGGATTTGAATAAAAAATGTCAAGTTTCAATAAAACATTTTGTAAATCAAACACATACAGATGCATTTAATAAAGGAAAGTAAATTATAATGCTAATAAAAAAAAATCGTGACTAAAACAAAACTTTGCTTATAAATTTTGCACATTTTTAACGGAATGTTATGCTAAATAATGAATTTTTGCCTGGTATATAATTTGAAATTTTTGGCATACTTGCAAAAATATTATAATTGAATCTGTCATGAAATAGTATATTTCATGCAACATATACATTGTAGAAAAGCATTGTGATATGTATTAATTAAGAGCTTGAATGAAAAAAAAGAAACTTTTTCCCAAATATCATGTAATTAAAACACATTAATTTGCTTAAGTTTCTATAACCACAAGAAAACTAACGAAAATTAATAACAGAAATATTTTTTTTCTTTGACAAAAAATTTTCTCCTCCTTTATTTATTATTTCTCAAAATGATTAAATAGGTTTTCAAATTCAAACCAAAAAATGTTAAGTTTTAATAAAAGCTTTCGTGATCAAACACATACAGATAAATTTAATAAAGGAAAATAAATTAAAATGCTAGACAAAAAAATCGTGATTAAAACAAAACTGTGTTTTCGAATTATGTACATTTTAACAGAATATTTTGCTAAATGTTGAACTCGATCCTGTTATAGAATTTAGAATTCTCTCATAATTGAAAAAATATTGTGAATGAATCTGTCACGAATTAGTATTTCATGCAGCACTTACATTCTAGAGAATCAATGTCGTGTGTAATTTTTAAAAACCGGAATGAAATAAATAAACTTTTTCTCAAACAACATGCAACTACAACAAAATAATTGGCTTAAATTTCTAAAACCACAACGAAATTCACGTGAACAAATAAAAAATCATTTTTTTTCTTTGACAAAAAGTTTACTTCTTCTTTATTTAACACGTTTGCTGCCACTCACGCGAAAGATTTGGCGCCAACGTTAAGGGGCCATTCACGCGCCAACGCGTGATGTGGGGTGATGTTCAATAGCCAGTCACACGCTGGCGCGGGAAAATCTTTCACTGATTCTTTGTTATAAAAAGTAAATCGGCTTCTGGGAAAAACCCACTTCTACAGTGCGACATTAACTATCATCACATCTTCATGTAAGCGGCAGCAAACGTGTTAACGTTTTATCATTTCTCATAATGATAAAATTGGATATATAATAAAATAAAATGGCATAATAATAAAATTTTCAGGCATTCAAACACGTACAGATAAATTTAATAAAGGAAAGTAAAATTATTTCCAAAAAATGCCGTGAACGTGATTCAAACTAAACTATGCTTATAAATTTTGTGCATTTTTAAAAGAATGTTTTGGTAAATAAAAGATTCGAAACTTTTATAGAACTTGAAAACTCTGGCATAATTGCAGAAATATTATAAGTGAATCTGTTCCGAATTAGTATTTTATGCAACACCCTACATCCGAAAGAATTGTGGTGATATGAAATTTTCAAGAGCCTAAATGAAAGGAACGAGCTTTTTCCCGAATAACATGTAATTACAACACAAAAGTTTACATAAATTTACATAAGTTTAACGAAATTCCATGACAAGAAATAACGGCATTGTTCTTTTCTTTGACAAACAGTTAGTTCTCTTATACTTTCTTCTCAATTCCTTACAATGATAAAATTAAAATTCATATTCCAATAAAAAAAAATTCAATTTTAATAAAACATGTTGTGAAATCGAAAAAATTCAATAAAACTGCATAATTATTGAAAAGTTTTCTGTAGAAAATTTGTCACGCCTTGCATTCAATATTATTTCAACATTTAATAGTTTAAAAGGTATATAGCCAACAGTATGAAAAAGTTTCCAAGCCGGAATTCGAACTCGGGCCATCAGTATAGCGCCCCGACGTTCTGTCAACTAAACAATAACTTTCTACCAACTGTTCATTTGGTAGAACGTTGGTACTCTATACCGATGGAACGGGTTCGAGTCCCGGCTTAGACACTTTTTTTACTTTGTTGGCTATATACCTTTTAAACTATTAAATGTTGAAATAACTCAGAAACATTGAGATTAATTTTATAAAGTAAAATAATGACCAAAAATAAGTTTCGTAGTTAAATATAAATTACGCTTAGGAATTTTGTAATTTTGACTGAATATTCTGCTGCAGAAATATCATAAATTCTATCATAAATATTATCCAAACAAGTATTTCATGTAGCAATTGAATTCTAGATGTTCTGTTAAATTACTGACCCCGAAAGAAAAAAATAAAATTCTTCACAAGTAACATGTTGTTATAAAGACAATGATATAATTAAACTTTTCCATTGCAATACTTGAAACTGAATTATAGATAGAAAACATAATAAAAGAAGGAAAACTTTTCAACTGCATAAAACACACACATGGTCATAATAACACGATTGGGGGTTTATTCCAACAAAGCAAAAAATATCTAAAACAGGGATGACAGGGATGAATCGCCCCAAGAACCTAGCTTTCGTTTTAGAGTGTAAATGCAATACTGGGGAGGAAGATTCAAATCTACTGCATTTTGTTAGATACATTGACAATGATTAGCTTTTACAATATTAATTAACAGTTAATAACATGCATTAATACAAACACAATTTGATATTTTTGGACTTGAATCGCATAAGAAATGGCATCAGTACTTATATTAACAGGACTTCTACTACGTTCTATATCTGCATTGACCTTTAAAAGATAACGAATTTCTAATTTACATAATACAGAATCTATTATTTCATTTTGATGTTTACAATATCATTGACTCAAATATAATATGCATTCCAATATTATTTACATTGTTGGGTAGGCAACGTACTATAATACAATAAACAAATCATACATGATTGAATTTCACAAATATACAGTTACAATTTTATATTGACAATAAAGTTAAGCAGATTTTGCAGAATCTCTGTGGTTACTGAACATTGAATAATTTACATTATTTTACTGAGAAAAGTTTTAGAACTCAAGACTGTTATCTAATCTGCGGTTCCTGCCTGGTACTGCGTAAAACAGTCCTTTTCTCAGTAGGGGTGTAGGTTAGAGAAAAAGTGTTCGTTGTTTTCTAGAAAATGTAAACATTCGCAAATCCGATTTAAAAGAACTGGCCTGTCCAACAGGTAGATCAGCCAATTTTTCAATAGCATCTTTTCTGGCTTTTTAATCTGATAGTATGATGTATTTGTGCAGTCTAATATGTAATCTAATGAATTTGTCCGTTAATCACAAATTCTTAATGGTGAGTCCCTAGTGTTTATCGTGTATAAGTGATCTTGAAATGGTCCATGTTTTGTCAGAAATAGATACAAGTATCAGTATCTATTGTGAATAAAAAGTGCGATGAAACTTCTGGTATGAAATCTCATATGTAGCGACCTACCGCTATTGCAACTTTTCTTGTAGTTTTCTCTTTAATTCACTTTTAAGTATTTAAAGTGGCAGTGGCACGAATGCTGTTGGCAGTGTAACATCCTCTGTTGTCGACCTTGTCAGTCACTCGGCAAGTTCGTTCCACTTTATTCCTGAGTCACCCCTGAGCCAATTTATAAAAAGCTTTTTTATATTCTGTTAATTTTTTTATTATTTCTAGGACTAGATATTTGTCTACATCAAATTTCAGCAAGTTCATTAGGCTCACGAAACTATATGTAGATATGAGAAAATCTGTGTCTGCATCCCCATCTGCCCAGAGGAGTGCTCTCAGGATTGCAAATAGCTCGGCCTGGAAAATCGAGTTGGTCGCATAAAATTTAATCTGCCAGGATTGAATTACTTGTTGATCACTGGAGAAACAAAATGCTGATGCAGTACCAGACTCTGTTTTTGAACCATCTACAAAGACGTAGGTTCTCCCAGGAAAATTTTGAGTTGGAAAAGCTGTAATTTGGTCATGTAGCGATGAGAGTCGATACTTAGAACATTTTGATGAATATTGGGGGACAGAGTAATTAGATATTGAAACCCCCAAGCGCGACACCCGAGCAAATTTCGATTCCGTTTCCACCTGAAAGTCTAGCAGCGGAAGGACCGTCAGGATCTACAGAACAACTTTGAGGTATTTCTATGTGCACGTGAAATTAATAGAAAAAGCTTCCTATGAGCTGATAGGAGATGTAGAGTACTGTGTGAGCGCACCATGCGCGGGTACCATACACCATACGCATAGGCTAGTTGTCGCTGCAGAATTCATGTGTACTAGATTTTGAAAAAAATGTAATGGTGAGCAACCTGAAGGAGCAGTAAATTTTTACAAGTGTTGTGTGATTTTCGTCATTTCTTTTCTCTTATTTACTAAGTGTGGTAAGACGTTTAAGTGTTTATCAAATAAGACCTCTAAATATTTTATCCCTTTTACTGCTTTTTCCTTTTAATTTGTATTTTGGGCCATTCTTCAAAATTTTTGCATCTCCGAAAGTCATTGTTATTGATTTTTATGGGGATATTGTAATATGATTAGTGTTAGCACAATTTTGCATGATGTTTAATGCAAGTAAACCCCAGTTCTCTAAGTGTGCACGTGTGGGCCCCCAAATGACTACCAACACAGCATCTGCATATTCCACCAACTCACAAAATTCGAAAAGAAATGAGGCCAACAATGTTTTCAGAAGCACGAACCATAGGAAGGAATTAATTCAAGAATCTTGGGGACAACCTTTGGAAAATTAATATAAGACGGATAGTAATTGCCAGTCAACAAGAGCTCGTCTGCCAGATAGAGAGTAAGCTACGGTTTTTATAAACTGATGTTGAATTCTCAAACATTGTAAGGCCAAAATTACTAGATCCCATGTAATCCTCCCATGAAATCTATTGATATAAAGAAATTATCATTGTTTTTATTTGCAATTAAATCTATATAGGGTAGAGCTGGTTAGAATGTGGTCTCCGTGAATTTTGTTTGGAGAAAGTCGCGAAGATTGGCTAAGAGTAAGTTATTTAACGTTTTAAAGTGATGAATTCTGCGTGATAGTAATTTTTCAAATATCTTTCCGAATGTGGGTAATAATTTTATGGGTTGGTACAGGGATAGAACCTTGAATATATCATGTTGGTTTTTCTATTTTAAAAAAATGTCCTTCCAATCCTTATTACTTTATTATATGATGTACCAGAGTTCATATGATATCTCACAATTTCGTCTTGTGAATGCGGTAGTTATATCTAAGATTAATGAAACTAGCGCTGCTGTTCGAAGTCATGCGGAACAAATAAGAATGACTTATACTAAACAGTCTACGCAGATATCATCTGCGTAGACTTAGGCTACTTCAGTCAAACGTAAACATCCGTTCGCCAGTGCTAATGCTAAGGAAAAAACTTATAAGGATAGCTAGATTGCATTGCAATATTTTAAATTTTATTTTATTTTATTTTATTTATTTGATTTTTTAAAATAATTTTTGTTGAAGCTTTTATATATTATCCGAAAAAGTATTGTTTAAATTTCATTTTAACACAATTTTTATGTTGATACATTTATTCTAAGTTAAGTCATTGTGCAGATTGTGACATACCATGTGAACAAAAATGTGCTACTAACTAAACTGTATATTTTATTATAGTATAAGGGTTTATTTTTTGGTTGCGTTCATAATTATGCAAAAACGAAGCACCTATAATCAACGATTAGTCGATCCGTCCTTCTATCCGCATATAACAGAACAAAAACTACCCAGCCGAATCGTTCGATAATTTTTATATATGATTTTTGCATAATTTTGTCGCGTTATTTCAAATTTTATGAAAATCGGATGTGTAGTTTTATGATAACAACAAATGGGATGTGTAGTTTAATGATAGCGACAAAAAAATATATACAGTTACATTAGGCCTAATGGGAAAAAACAGTTTCAAATGCATTTTAATGATGTTACACGCTTTCGAACGCATTAAAATAGTTATGTTTCTATAAAGTATGTAATAAAATATATATTTTATACAATCTATGGTGGAAAGAAGCTATTAATTTACAGAACCACGCAAAAGTATTTCATTACATAATGGTGGAGGGGTGAATATTGTTTGAGATGCGTTTTAACTATATTAAATTATTTCGCATTTTGTAATTGATTTACGTTGCTAAGTTTTACTAAAAATTACTTTGTATACCATAGGAAACAGATAGTATTTACAGGGAGAGACACAAAAAATTTCGTCCACTATACTGTACCCGAATTATTGTATATAATACACTAAGATCTTAATATTTTTAGAACTTCATTATAATACAAACGCACCTCATTTGCTGCGTGCAGCTTGCGACTTGTTATATTTTGGAAAACCTTAAATATAGTTTAAACATATCAAACTTTTTTATGTAATTTCAGTTCAATTGTTTGAAAAGTTGTGAAAACTCGAAACCACGTCACTTTTCCACTGGCGACGGAGATTTTAAAAGTTATGATACTCCAATAAAAATAGTTTTTATTATTCTTGCAGAACAATTTTTAACACTTATTAGGAAAAAAACACTTCTATTGAACTCCTCGAATGTGAAAATATAAAGAAATATCGAAAATATAATTCTTGCTGTGTCACTTTTTTTATATACATATATAAAAAGTCAATTTAATGATAACAATAAAACTCTCTATATCTAGCCATGATTTAGCTATAGTAATAGTTCCCTTTCACTCTTCAGATGTTGCAAAAGTTAAAACATCTAACACGTGATTATGTTTATCCAGTTATTTTTTTTTTAAATCATTATTTTTATTTTAATATGTAACACAATACAGTTTTTAAAATATGACAAAAATATATTATTAAATTTTAAAAACCTGCATAAAGACCAACTTTACAGCCTTACATTCACGTAGTTTTTGATAAATGTTACACTTTAAATTTACACCTGTAATTCTATGTATGAAAATTTATAGAAATCCGTATTCTTACTAAAATATGTACACTGTCAAAAATAATTGTAAATCTACTTGATAAATTAATTGTAAATCTAATTGATTTTTGTAAAGCTACAGAAATCTATACTTTTACAAAATAATCTACTAAAGTAATAGTAATCTTACAAAAATTTTATCTATAGTACGCAATTACGCAAAATGTTCTAGGCATTCCAGTTTCCTAAATAAAAAATCACAGTAACTTTACAGATTTTTATTATTTGCACTGAAATGTATCTGTTACATAAATTTTTGCAGTGACCGTTACATAAAAAGTTCTAAGAGTTCCGGTTTTCTAGTGAAATTTTAATAACTTTAGAGATTTATTTATTTATTTTTACAGTGTACTAATAATCTTTACCTTCTTTAACCGTGTACTAATATATATATAATATATATATATATATTTATGTGTGTGTGTATATATATAATTTGATATTTTATTGATATCTTTTCATTTTGAATAGTCATAATGAATTTTTTCCTATTATGGTATCTTATATATTTTATATATAACATCCGTTGCTAATTAGCAATTTTATAAATATGGTGCGCACAGGTAATTGCTGCTATCCGCATAACCTTTGTGTATTGTCTGTGAGATTTCTACTATGTAGTTTTCCATTACCACTTATTAGGTTTTCCATTAAGAGTGTCAATTTCGTTTTATCATTAATACAATGTTTGATATAGTTATAATTTTATTACGGTTAATTTTGATATTTGGTTGCCTTGTTTCAATGATTTTTTTTGTTTTTTTTTATTTAATTCAAATTATTCGGTATGGTTTTTTGATAAAATCGATTGGTGAATATTGTCTACTTTTAATGGTATTATATATATATATATATATATATATATATATATATATATATATATGTATATGTATATGTATATATATATATATATATATATATTTACAGTGTACTAATAATCTTAACTATTTAATTACAGAGTACTTAAAATCTTTACCTTTTTTTAGTGAACTAATGGTATTTACTTTTTTACAATGTACTAATAATCTTAACTTTTTATTACAGAGTACTAATGTTCTTTACTTTTTTATAATGTACTGATGATCTTTACTTTTTTTACAGCATCTAAATAATTTTTACTTTTTTTACAATATACTAATAATTTTTACATTTTTTACAGTGTACTAATAATGATTACTTTTTTACAATGTACTAATGTTTTTTTTCTTTTTAACAGTGTACTAATAGTCTTTATTTTTTTACAGTTTACTAATGATCTTTGTTTTTTAAAGTTTACTAATGATCTTTATTTTTTTTTTTTACAAAGTTCTAATAGTTTTACTTTTTTAGAGTGTACTAATGAGCTGTACTTTTTTTAAAGTATAGCAATATTTTTTTACCATTTTTATTCAGAGCGCTATTGATTTTTACTTTATTTTAATGTATAAAACTGTGGAGAGTTTTTAAGATATAAAAAGATATTAAAGATATTAAGATTTAAAAGATATTTTGCGATATTTTAAAATTTTTGAAAGAACAAATAACAAAAATACACGCACGTAGTGTCATTTTTCTCAAAAAGAGAGATGGAATAAAAATAAAGACATCGTTATGCCATCTATCATATGAAGTTTAAATATTACGGCTCCTCTTAATATGACAGCTATGAAACATAATTTTTATTTTTTGATATTTTAACATTTTTTAAAATAATTTTTATTATAATAAAATACAGTTGCAAACTTTATGCTTTTTTTACTATTAAAATTCAATAACAATTTGTATCATATTTAATTGAGAATTTAAAAAAGTAATATAAAATTTTCGATTAAATTTTAGTGGTATGTAAAAAGGCATAAAAATTGAGACTTATTTAATAACAATACTAAATGTTTTCATAATTAAATGTAACTGTTTCCCAGAGAAAGTGCCTGTTAACACATTAAATATATACAATAAAGAGGAAGAAGAAATAAATGAAAAATGCTCAAAAAAATTTGGTTTCAATTTACTTTATCAGAAAGAGTTATGGTTTTTCTAGAAGCGATTTTATGCAGATGCAGTAGACGATAACACCAACATAGATGACATTTTGTTACAATTCTTCGTTCAAAATGATCTCTCACTACAAAAAATGATCGGAGTCACCACAAACAAATCCACTTTAAACTCTAAAAGTAATGAGAGTTAGTTTAGGTAGATGAAAACCAGTTGAAAAAAAACGACTTTTTCTGCAATATACCTCTAATCCCTTCCTTATTCCTGCATTACAATCCAAACAAAGAAACAAACAACATTTTCAAGACTACAATTTAATAGTTTTATCTTTAAGGATGTGTTGTGATAATTGCAAATCGCCTCAGTAGCAAACAAATGTTTTCATTTTTTCCAAGAACGCATTCTCATCTTGGCTAAAACAAAGTCAATTGTGTTAATGTAATGTGTGGTAATGCAAAAAGGATGTTTTTCTTGGGGGGGGGGGAATTGAATTTTTTTTTTTTATATATATATATATATATATATATATATATATATATATATATATATATATATATATATAAGGAATAAGGTAGAGGAATGTAGCTATGAAATATAAACCAGTTCGACAAAAAATTTGAAGCGTTTTCCGAAGATATGAAAGAATATTTTTGAAAAAATTCGTTAAATGGAAATATATATTTCACTATATGGAGATTATTTTTAATGTAATCATGAAAAAATTGACCGTTCTTACAAAAAATTCGTTAAATAGAGAAATTCGCTGGATCGAGTTTCGTTATATAGAGACTCGACTGTATTTAAAAAGGTAAAAACAAGTAAATATTTACTTTAATGATTCCGATTATTCTAAATGTAGTAATAATGCATTTATGTAAAAAAAATCTTTAAAATTACCCATGCAATCAACTGGAGACACAGTTTCAAAAGAGGGTATTTATTCGGATAATTTCTCGTTTATTACACTGAAAAGTTTACGCTTAGACTTCTAAACTTTTTAAGACTTTACTGGGATATATTGCACACATTCCTTTAAAAAACAGTGAAATAAATTACTCTCGATGATAAAAACTAAATTTTGCACTTTTCATCATATTTCTGAAATTTCTTCTTGGATTGCTGCAAATCGCTAAGATAGTCTGAATTCTATTTCTTTTTTTTCAAAAGTTTCTGCGTATATTTGATTAAATTTTGGTTAACATTGTCCCAACTTGTTTCCACTAATATTTGTGACCTATGTTAGAACCATTTTTCTAATAGACCGACCATATGAAAAATTATATGAAGTCAAAAGATGTTTATCAACTATAATCAGCAGATAGAGCAACAAATAATCGGAATTTTAACCTTATCTCAATCTGGATTAACATAAAACCATAAAAGACTCTTTAGATATAAGTATTAAATTTTTAGCAATATTTATTGGAATCCTTCTTCTACTTCATGGTACTTCCAAAATATAATATTCTAAGAGAAAAAACTTCCAATATATTCCATGACACATTCATTGCAAAAGTTTAAACTAGTGCCTTTACTAATTTTTGCAGCTTTTTAAGCTCAGCATTTTATATATATATATATATATATATATATATATATATTGCTTTATCACAAAACAATTTAAGACCTTTCCTTCGTCCTAAATATAAACCTTTTTATCAGTGAGGGTGCCGGTCATTTCATCGGTACCAAATAAAAATATTTCGATTCAAAATTTCTTCATGAAATAAATAAAACATAATGTACAAAAAGTATGTAAAAGTTAATTAAAATAGTTAAATAACTTTCATGTAAAACAATTTCTATTAAGCTTGACGAATATGGTTCATACTTTAAGTGTTAAGAGCAATAATAAATGAAGTCAGTGTTATACACTGTTTAAAATTTGAAACTTTTGGTGCATCGTCATTCCACCGCTTATATAAAAAATGATTACTTCACTGTATTATGGAGCATTCTCATTGGTCAAAACAGAGATATTCTATAAAAGTGGTGGAGTGACGTTGCAGAAAAAATTTCAAATTTATAACAGTGTATTTGGCAATGCCTCCAAATCCAAATGGATTATTCTTGACTCAAAGCAAATAAATGTATATATGTGTTTTTTTTTTTTCGATTATTTTCTTCTTCCTATCCCTTTTAACTTTTATATTCATGGGGGCACAGAAATCTACTCTGGTAATATTAAAGAGAATGATTTTCAAACTGTTTTATCAAGAATCTGCCTTTAACTGATCTATTACCAGTGGCTTTGCTTCCAAACAGGTAATGCAATCGTGGAAAGTTTTCCTGTATAAGATTCACCCATTCATTCACAGAAACTTGCCTAATTTGATATAATAGCACGATAGGCATTAAATTTAATATTTTGTGTAGAAATATTTAAAAAAATAAATTTCTTTAACTACATTGAGATGGCATGAAAATTGGGAAATTATTTACTTGATTTAATTCAACCGGTCTTCTACACTGAAAATGCTATCTTTTCATCAAAGGGATTTAAAGTATGCTATAAACAGATCATGAAAGCCTTTTTGGAGTTTTAGTCTCTTGTTGCACTTTTTTTATTAAATATAATTGTATTTAATATCACTCCTTAACTTTATAATTCACCACAAATCGGAAAATTAAGCTTAATATATGAAATATTTTAATACACTTTTCGTTTATAAATATTATATTATTCACAGAATCGTCAATAATTACATAGAAATTTATCAAATTAAGAAAGAATTTTAATTTATAAGCTGTAGTCAGTATAGTTTTCAAGTACTTCAAAAATAAGGTTATTGCCCGTAATGCATGGTGACGTCACTGCGACGTCGTTGTGAAGTCACACTGTGACTTTGTGACCATCGATTGTCGATGTGATGTCACGTGACGTCGATGTGAAGGTCATAGTGACTAAAATGTGAAGTCGTTATGACTGTTTTAGAGCTCGTTTGTGACGTCACATTGTGACCACTCTGTGAAGTCACGGTGTGACAAATTTATGAAAAATGTGTCATTTGTGACTACTTTGACATTAACATCGTAACGAAAATGTGACAAAAGCGACGTTGTGACAAAAGTGTCTTTTAAATAAATAACATGTTTTGAAGAAGTTTTGTAGTTTTTTTAAGATTTTTAAGAAAGTCACATCTCAGTCACAATGTGACGTCACTGAGTCGTGGCATTTTGAGCACAGATGTGATGTGATCACTGTGACCATGCATGCTATGAGGATAGACTATTCGTTCGCTGTTGGAAATTCTAATCCCAGCTACCAAACTGGTCGAATAACCATACGTTGGAGGTTAATTCCACCAGACTCCAAAGGTTTTCAGCGGAATATACATGGCACAGCTGAAATACACCAAAAATTACTTGATTTTCCGACCCACGAATACTATGACATGTTTAAAGCTAAGGAGTTACTTTTTAATCCACAATATTACGATTACAACAAAATAAGAAACTATATAATTTAATTAAACATATAACTTTTCATACAAGTTTTCCTAGCACTCATAACTAGCATTTCCAGTGAAGGTTTGATATTCCCTTTGTGGGAAACACATGCTATATGATCGAAATCAATTTTTTGGAAGACTTACAATTACTTATTAGTTACAAATAATGAGCAGCATCATCCACCAACCAATATTTAAACTGTTTAGATATTTAAGTGATTAAATAAACTTTCCATTCTCTTTTTTTACAATAAATAAAGATTGTCAATTTTAATAACCAAAAGCTCTGAATTAACGCTTTAACTTTATTTCAGTTAGTATTAATATAAACAGAGAAAATGACAACCTTCTAATCTTATAAAATAAGTCTTTCTTTCTACAGAAATATTTTGGCTATCTTTATATTTGAAATTCAAAATAATTGACACTGCCTTTAAAAAAAGAAAAAAAGTCTAACAGTGTGATTTTCTTTAGGATTGGTAGATGTATAATTCGTCACTTAAGAATAATAAAGTTCTAACAGCCGTTTTCTTTTTTAAAATGACCTTTTTTGCATAGGAAGGTTCTATTTGCATCAATTTGCATCCTACATTGAAATGACGTTATATCTAAGTTACTTCCACTTGCAATAGAAAATAATTTAGCTTCATCAGCAAAAATCGGAAGGAGACAGAATCCTATACCAAAATTTCATGTTTTTAATGGCTGTTTGAAACTTTTTATTCTCAGGTGAGGAATTTCCTTCGATGTTTTGCACCCATGTTTTATTTTTACAATACGTTCTTTTTGAAAAGTAAACTTCCTTCTTAAATATTCACATTAATTATCTTTGAAATTATTTGGTTTAATGCAAAGTTTCTACCCCACGAAATACATCATATGTATACATAATTATGCCTTTATCTCTTTAGGTAATATAAATTGGTTAGTTTCATTTACAACTAAGTGTTTTAATGTTGCGCTACAGTTGCCAAAAGTGATTGTTGCTAACTCAATCACACATAAATACCCCCCCCCCCCTTTACGATAGGTTGACGTGTGTATTACTAAAGAACCGCTCGATTTCCTTTAACCCTTTAAAACCAGACTTACACAATTGTGTGGATGATTCCATGGGAAAAAGCAAAACAACTACATAATTTTCTTAGATTTAAAAACAAGCCTGTAATACACACAATTTTGTAGATTATCGTCTGACGTCCTTTAACATCCACATGTTTTTTTTTTTTTTTTTTTTTTTTTTTTTTTTTTTTTTTTTTTAATCAAATATGAACCTATGAGTCATGAGTAAACATCAAGATTTATAATTTCTACCAAAACTCTTCGAATTTTAGTTTTGGATGCAAGCGTTCATAATTAATCCCTCTATGGCACTATGTAGTGGTTTTCTATACCTTTGTTATTCTATTTTTTACAAGAATTTAAGGTAATTTGAACGCTATCTATTTGATTTACTTAAATGATAATATTTTTTACACTTACATACAAAATCCTTTAATAAAAGCACCTCTAAAACAAGGAATGGCAAAATCGAGAAATTTGCTTAGAAACCGTGGTTCATCGTTTAAACTATAATAAGATTTCATGCTTTTTATCTCCTACAAAAACTGAATCAAATCAATTATGAGAACAATGATGAAAATTGGGATAGGATGTATAATGAAATCCTTTCCTTAGTGAACCTTTTTCTGTTGAAACTATAATACTTCCTCTTTATAACGATTTGTCAAAATGTAGTCAATCATCAGTATTACCATACAAAAATGAAAAGACAACACACTAGACAACAATCAAGAAATAGTTCAGCATAATAGACAACATTCAAGAAAATTGAAAGGAATGTCGTATGCTCGTCAAAGAATAAATAAATGAAGATAGAGCTAATAATGTTTCAAATTTCAAATATTTGTAACATCTTCAACTGAACTCATGAAAAGTAAGGAAAAAACGCAAGACTTTATGTGTTTCTATTTCTAAATCATAGCTCTAGATGTAATAACCAGACTTTTGATGTCTGTATTTCATTGCTAAAATAAAAAGGATTGGTGACTAATAACTTGAAAATTGCAATTACTATTGCAGTGTTAACAAAGTTTCCCGGAAAAAAATGATATTTTAATTTTAACATTGATATAATACGAATAACCCATAGTCGTAAATAGGTTACTTACGTTATTATTATTTTTTATTTATTCATGGGTATTACACGTAACAGTTAACATGATAACTCTTATTTTTTCATTAGTTCTCCTTTTAACCATGCTCGTTTGTATTTAAATCTTCAATAACAGTTAATATAAGAACTTTTTTAAATCGTTTTTTCTCCTGTTAACCAAGTTTAATTGTATGAAAATTGTAAGCAACACATGATATGGGATTTTTTTTTCTTTAATTGCTTCTCAATTTAACCAAGCTCAAGTGTGTTTAAATAATGAGTAGTATTTGATATGAGTACAGTTATAATTCCATCGCTTTACTCATGTTAACTAAGCTCAATTGTATTTAAATCTTGAATAACAGTTAATATGGAAAAATTGGATGATTCAGATGCTTTTCTCTTATTAACTAAGCTCAATTGTATTTAAATATTGAATAACAGTTAATATGGGAACTTTTATAATTACTTTGTTTCTCGTATTAAACAAACTCAATTGTATTTACTTGTAAATCGTGAAAGTTAGTATGAGGACTTTTTGTAATGTCATAGTTATACTCGTGTTAACCCTCAATTGTACTTAAATATTGAGTAACAGTTTATATTTTAAAACATAACATACAGTATAAAAGAACTTTTAAATTTCCATTGATTCTCATATGAACCAAACTAAATTGTATTTAAACCTTGAATTACGGTTAATATAAGATATTTTATAATTCCACTGTTCCTTGTATTAATCAAGCTTAATTGTATTTAAATCTTTTTAAAAAACATAGTCTATACACAGTTAATATATTAAAAGTTAATTTCATTATTTAAATTTCTTTTAATATTTTACGGGTACGTCTGCCAAAGACGAGATATGATGATTTTTCTAATGAAAAAAATATATACAAATCACTCTCCAAACATAATTAAATGTATTACAAAGCATTAATATATACCGGGTGATCCAGAAGTTTCGGGAGTTTTGTAAAGTTAATAATTAGAAAACTATGTATAATACAAAGGTTCTGTTTTCAGATATATGCTCAGAAACACGCGGGATTTTTGTTTAGAATGAATTTTTTTAAATATATATAGTTACCATTTTTAGCAACATATGGCGCTGTTGTATAAGACCGAATGTACCTATACCATGCGTTATATAGACACATGAGTTCATTGCGAAACTTCTTTTTCTATGATATTGATGAGATTTCGTTTTAAGGGTGGTTTATGTTCAAACATTTTTTGTAAGGTAAATAAAATTGCATTCTATTCGAAATTTGATACAAAATTTCATGAGCAACTGCAGTGTTTAGACATTATCTAGACTATGTTTAGACACATCTTTGTATGTTTGCGTTGTTTTCATATCGTACAATACGTCAAGTTAAAACTGCAAAAGAATCGATGGCCATTGCAAATGTGAAATGCTGTGGTAAGCAAGGTTTGAGAAAAAGGCTCATTGGAAGATCGTAATAGAAACAAGAGATCCCAAATGTCTGTTACAATCGTAAATTAGGTAGGATTCTATGCCAATACTCTGTAGAAATCACCAGTTCATGGTGAGTGCAGTAAACTCGTGATATCACGATGAACTGAAATTTCTTCTGGAATTTCTTTCTGCTCTGAGGATACTGTGCACGCTGTTTTGCATCGGCTCACGGCGGTACTTATAAGCCAAGAGCGTCATGATTAAACTTTGTAACCCTTGGACACTAATTCGTTCTTTTAAATGAGTTGCATCATACTATAAAAACAATACTATCAATTTTAGCGCCACCTGCTGTCAAAAAGTGCAACTAACATAATATGTTTTTTTCATCGAAAAAACAAATCCCACAAGTTTCTCAGCATTTCTGTGAAAACCGCATACTTCTATTGTTTATGGTTTTCTAATTATTAGCATTTCAAAAGTCCCGGGACTTCTGGATCACCCGGTATATTTTTAATAACATAAAATAGTCTTAAAGCATAAACTTTTCTCGGCTTTTGAACTGGTGTCTCTATGAAATAAATGAAACCTAAATATCCAGATTTTAAAAATATGTAAAATACATTACATGTATCGAAGATTCATTTTAGTTCATTTCAAAAACAGAAATAATAACCATATAAAATGATGATAGTGTTTTATTTCATTTTAAAATTTATCAAAAGTGCAAAAGCTCTCAAAGTCACGAAAAGAACTCTCATCTTCCGTTGAAATGACGAAAAATTCTTATTTCCATAAGTGTTCATAAGTTTTAAAGAAACCGAGAAAACACTTTACGAACTGTCTAGCCGTTACTATGGCAACAACTTGTTAAAACTTTAGAAGTTATAAGAGATTAGGTGATTAAAGGAATAGTTGAATTTTTTTTTTTTTTTTTTTTTTTTACTATTTGAGTTCTTTCACAAGAGATTCCTCAAAAACCAATATAATACTATGAAATACATACATATATATATATATATATATATATATATATGATAATATATCATATATATATATATATATATATATATATATATATATGATAATATATCATATATATATATATATATATATATATATATATATATATATATATATATATATATATATATATATATATATATATGTATGTATTTCATAGTATTATATTGGTTTTTGAGGAATCTCTTGTGAAAGAACTCAAATAGTAAAAAAAAAAAATAAATTCAACTATATATATATATATATATATATATATATATATATATATATATATATGAAAGGATAAAAACGAAGCCCTTTTTTAAATTAAAATTCAAAAGTTTAAAGTCCCAAATATTATTTTTAACTTTAATTCTGATGCTTAAAAGCAGTTTGCCCGTGATAACTTTCTATTTCAGCAATACACCCCGTAAGGCATGGTGACGTCACTGTGACGTCGTTGTGAAGTCACATTGTGACTTTGTGACCATCGATTGTCGATGTGACGTCATGTGACGTCGATGTGAAGTCGTTATGGCCGTTTTAGAGCTCATTTGTGACGTCACATTGTGACCACTTTGTGAAATCACGTTGTGACAAATTTGTGAAAAATGTGTCATTTGTGACTACTTTGACATTAACATTGTGAAGAAACTGTGACAAAAGCAACGATGTTTAAATTGCCAGAAACATGTTTTTAAAATTAAATAACATGTTTTAAAGAATATTTGTAATTTTCTAAAGATTTTTAAGAAAGTCACATCTCAGGCACAATGTGACGTCACTGAGTGATGGCATTTTGGTCACAGATGTGATGTGACCAAAGTGACTCACAGTGACGTCATTGTGACCATGCATGCTATGAGGGACCTTATTACTTTCAGAGATCATTTTTGGATTCTTCTTACGATTAAAATTGGTTAACTAAGTGCTTTTTGCAGTCATTTGCTGTTAGGACATAATCGATTCGAGAATTGTGCGTGCCTGGACCACATATCAATTAAAAACTAATGAACCAATGAAGTTAAATGTTCCCCCAAAATTTACAAATGTGCCCTCTGCTGGAAAATACTATAATCCCA